>BSBN01000296.1:7995000-9337500 GCA_027924645.1 Cunninghamia lanceolata | reverse complement strand
GATGAGAAGGCCGTGGTTGGCAAGATCAACTTCCTTATCCTCATGAAAGGAATGTTGGTTCTGCATGTGTCACCCTATGGGGCCAGTGTCTAGTGAGAGACTGCCAGGGTAACCATAGATGTGGGCCAGCATCTAGTGGGAGACTGTCAGGGTAACCCAAGATGGGGGCTGGTGTCTAGTGAAAGATTGCTAGGGTAACCCATGTCAGGACCATGCAATGACACTCTCCCTACTGTAGCCTAGCATCCCCTAGTTGTGCTCTCCCCATTTGTATGTGTTTGCCTCTGAAAGTGCTATTGAGTTGCTTGTGATATTGACTTGTGTTGTTGGAGTCGAGTGTTGTCCTTGTTCCTTATAGTCTTTTGTTTACCTAACTATTGTCGTAGTGGGGACCTTATGTTAACTCCTAGCATGGGGGGTGGACCTCAGGTTTCCACATGGTCAAGTGGATGTGCTTTATATCCATTGGTTTTCCCTTGCTGATGTGCGTGTGCGAGGAGGATGTATCTTCTGTATCAGACATCAGATCTTGTACCTGTTTATGAAGACAACTATTTATGCTCATGTAATGGTCCTGTGTAACAGTCAAATCATAATGTATGTATTCATATGTAATCAGAAGGTGATAATGTAAACTACATAATGATGTACTCATATGTATAGGAATTTGTATATTCACATGTAATCCTGATTATGTTGATTATTTAATTGATGTTATGATATGAAGATTAAATGTTTATTGATTTAATGCAATAGATTTAGAATGATCTACTGATGTTAGTTAATGATGTATGTTAGATTATGTAAAATGTTTTGTCAAGTTATGCAACCATGAAATCTTAGAGGACAAGTTGTTAGTTCAAATGATGTGTTTAGATATGTTAAACATAACTTTGTTATCTTATTCATTTAAAAAAAATTATTCTGCATTGCATAGCATAGATGTGTTGTTCTCTGTAATGCCCCATCATGTAACCCCAGAGTGCTAGATTAAAAGTGCACAAATTACAGAACTAATTTTTTTTTAAAGCAAGATAGTGAAAAGTAGAAACCAGACATATCACATTGCATGAATTTACTCTTCTAACAACTCTAGGCCACACGACTGCATTAATAATAGGAAATAAAACTACTGAAGCCATAACCATTATACTGCTAAAATAGATACAAATAACTTCTAATGAAGCAAAATAGATTAGCAGTACCCTGTCCATGAATACCTTGATAGACAACACTTATCAGCAAGCAAAGCGGAAACATTTTCTCTTATAAATAGGACAACAAGTGAGGCTTAGCAGATAAAACACATCAATAGTTAACAACTTGTCTCCCAAGGCGTCAAGGATGCACTACTTAACAATAAACAACATCATTACATGCATTGCTAACTAACGTCGGTAAATCATACAACTCTATAACAATAATGATTAGTCAAATACATCTACATTCCATGCCATAACCTAGGTAATCAATTTGGATAAGAATACATGCACATTTAACAAGTCTATACAATTGAGTACATCAACATGAGATTTACAAAATCGACATCCTGATTACAACTAAATATAAACAATGAGATACAATAAATACACAAGACTAATGCATGAGCACAGGAACTATCTTCAAAACAGGTACAAGGTCTGATGTCAGGCACACAAGGTGAATCCTCCTCGCTCACGAACAACAGCAAGGGAGAAAACCAATGGATCTAGCTCTTTCCACCCAACCATGTGGAACCCTGAGGTCCACCCCCCCAGCTAGGAGTTAACATGAGGGCCCCACAAGAACAACGGTCAGGCAGACAGTGGATTAAGAACATCACAAGACTCCGACATCACTAGCCAATCTCACAACAACACAACATTACTTCTAGAGGCAACACATGACAACCGTCTTCATAACAGAAAATATGCATAACGGTGCAAGGCATCAACCATCTTGCAACCAATCACAATACAATGAATCACTCGAGCAAGGCATAGGTCCTCTTGCTCCAATATCTCAACCATAACAAGGAATTAAAACAAGCTCAACACAATAGGGGACCACAACTTACAAGAAGAGCTCGACTGTATGGGTTCAAGACCAAACAACAGGTCTAGGTAAACACATTGCAAGGCATTAACCTTCTTGCAATTATGGCATAACCATACGGCAAAGTCCCAATACATAATTCAAGGTTTCCAAACGGAGTAATACTTGGGAGATCTCTTCTATACCGATGACAGCATTACCCCATTGTCTTGACCAACACAATAGTTCAACAAACTTAGACAAATAATGATTGCAACATTCATGAAGGACTTAATCATTACCCCAATATGCATTCACAAGATACCATGCGCATGAACACAAAATTACAACCTAGGCCTCTGGGACTAAAACACTCTATTAACTTGCACAAGGAGTCTCATTAAGACCAATGATCAAACATTTGGCCAATCTTGTTTTCTTGATGCAACTGAGATCACATACTCCCATTATCATAGAAGTTCTTAATATCAACTTGATTAATAACTTTTACAAGGATCACAAAACAGATTCACTGGCGGATTAATCCAATTAACGTTCGACCAAAACCAATTTGAAATGGAAATTCCGTATGAGAGATAAATCATACTAATAATAATAAAATAATAATAACGATACAAAATTCTATACTTATTTACAAGAGAGACTTTAACATAATAATAGTATATTTATATAACATAGAGCATTAACGATTTTAACCTTGTAAAACAAGAAAGAACCAAAACCAAAATTACATTAAGATTCCTTAATATTGTCGTAGATCAATTAAATACGATGATAGAATTATAACTACTTATCAATTGGAAAACAATAATATCAATAGTGTAAATTGATTAAATAACTACTTGCCATTTAAATCCCATCAAAACTTTATAAAAACGTTACTCTACCCTAATAGCAAGGAAGGCCAATTAAAATTAAAGCATGATTTGAAACTTGTTGCGAAGGAATTTACAATAACATTAAATAGCAACATGAAACTATAATTACACAATAATCCAGTTGATTTGCGAGACACGAATTTCATAATCCTAAGGCAACTCGTTACTATTCGGGATGAAGATGGAGTAACTCAATAATTGCGATAGGATTCTAAATTCGTTCTCGCGGAGTTTCAATTAGGGAATCGATAAAAACACCTCTAGAATATATCATAAACCTATTTAACTTTCAAGGTGAGGAAAACAATTAACTATTCCGCAAGACCTCGATTGCACCAATATAGATTAAACACTACTTTACAACAGCTCTAAATCTATCCTAAAGAATTTAATTTTCCACTAAAACTTCGCTGTCCAGAAAGAACGTGACACTAGTTTGATAGCCGGCATTGATCTACAACTAAGTTTGTCTATTCCCTAATCCGATGATTCCATCTTATGAAAACACACATTTCTCACTATTCTAACACATTGTTTAACTGGCTCAAGCATGGGTTTAGTTAAAAGCTGACGTGGACAGATTTAAGTTGAGCACATATGATTGTTTAAACGTTTGTAAGAGCAGCTATTCCCAGGCGAACCACTGGCAGGTAATCAAGGAACAACTACTGCATCAATCTACCGCACCAAGGAGTGCACAACTGGAGTTTACTGACGACAAACTATTTCTGCCAGTCCTAGGGCGACAACTCAGACAGCCACATCTAATCCTATGATGGCAACATTCCAAATTCTGGCACAAGGGAGGACAACTCACTGGCTGTGGCAAAAACGGCAACTTCCAAGCCAGTCAAAACCAGAAAAGACGTGGGTACACCTCAAAACGCCCAGCAAGAAGGAAAAGGCGTGGTATGAGACAGCGATTGCATCTGCAGTAAAAAGCTTCGGAGCCAAAGACGTTTTTTTTTTTTAAAGTTCAAAAAAAAACTAAATATTGTATTAAATAAACAAAAAAATTACATAAAACAGATAACAGAGTCAAATATATGTGCAGTCACATGGCGGCTGGTAAAGAAGATACAAACACAGCTAATCTCGTAAAACTAATCTTAGCACTGTACCCTAACGTTACAAACCCTGCCTGCCAAGACTATTTGAAATCTTACAAAATAGCTTAAGTGTTGCATCAAAAAATAAATTCACCAAATTACTTTGTTAATTCTGAAACATAAATTATAATTCTACAATTCTCTTGCACAGCTTAATTATTCTTGACAATTTCTATGAAGGACGAAACTTTCTTGGGAGACTTGTTACAAAATGTTTCACCAAAAATAAAATCACCAACCTACATCGTTTCAGACATTAGCAGTAGATTGTCAGTATAATGTGGTGTAACAGAATAAGGTTAATTGTGTAGCTGCAGTGCTGAAACAGTAAGGTCATTTGTTTCTATGTGAGAAATCCAGATTCAAATGACAACACAGCTACAACTCACATAAGAGCTAAGAGCCTTGTTCTAGATGGGGGTTGAGTCAACATCAAACTTCTAGGGCATGAGACGCTACCCTCAAGAAAAGACTCTTATCTTTTGCTTTCTGGAGAAATATATTGAAACTTCAAATTTAACTTTTTGTTAAAATCAATGCTGTCAATGTACCCATGAGATTAGACAAACTTACACCAATCATCACGGCTAGATTTCTAGAATGTGTATAATATAAGCAATATTCATTTCATACTCCTATATTTCATTATTTAGACTTAAGGTGCTTTGATATCTCTTGCTATTGTTGTGCGAATACATCATAGGAACATGACAATACCCAGGTTTTTATTTTAATAGATAACGATTAAACCCTTTGATAATCAATTTCAAACTAGAGTTAAACCAAATGCCAAAATCTCCCGGTCAGGGTTAAACAATATTTAGAAAGCCCTAATCTAAAGTTTCCAAATAATGTCCAATATTGCAGAAAATTTCCAAATCATGTTCGATATCGCAGACAGGCATCTAAAATCCTTTAAATTAATACTAATAAAACATCATTTCATTATCAAAAGCATCTATAAAAAGTTTTCTGAAATATGTGTACACAGAGTAGAAAACCCTTTGATATTATTTATCTGCATGCAAAAGAATCCACAAACAAAACTCGATTCCAGATCCTATTAAAACCGAACGGGACTAAAAACAAAAAAAAACAAAATCCTCTAATACATTTAATTAGCATCTAATACATGCAATTAACAGCTGAAATCATTAAACAAATCAGAAACATAATTATTAACAAGAAAACCACAAAAGCGCAGACCAAACAACCGAAAAACAAATGAATTTCCATACCTTTCCTTTGCAGATATTCTTCCAGAAAACTCAAACTGAAACTTTACGCAGCAGAGTACCAAATGATCAGACATTTGGGGCCAAATCGGAGGCATTACCACCCTTTTTTTTTTTTCAAGGCCAAGATTCAAAATGTTGTTTCTGCAGGGCATTTTAAAACCCTAGCCTCCTCTCGAACCAACACAGTGGCAAGAAAGAACCCTAGCTTGAAAAGAGAAACAAAGGCCGTCCGGGAAAATAGCACCCTAAATCTTTTTATCCCCCCAACCTCTCCCAAAATATATATATATATATATTTTTAAAAACCCTAGAATAGACTAATAAACCATGGCAAAATTATTATCTTATAAATCTAATATTAACATGCATTTCAATAAACACAATTTACATTATATCAATCTATGCATTAACGAAATTTATGAACATTGCCATATACCGTTTAAACATTTACAACACTCACAAATTAGGCAATATAATTTATTTATTAATTCACATAGTATTAAATAATTATATTTTCTACATTATTTAATTCTTATTAAAACCATTAATATTTATTTAACATAATTATATTCCTAGTCAAGTAATTATATTCGAATGCATCAAAACACTGACGTAACCCAGCAACTCTGACCTTGTTAAACCTCGTGGTGGCACTAAACTTGACTGACAAGCAAGATTGGAAGACAAGACAAGACCACAATGACGGAGGCAAACAGACAACCGACACAAAAGACCAGGAACCCCATGCTAACTCCGTTCCACGAATCCATCGGCTAGGGCACGCTCAGACCTGCTAGTCCAGGTGGAGTCAATGCCCGGTACCTGCATACTGCATCGAAACAACAGGGTTGTACATATATACATGTTATCATAAACATAATGAACGGAAGTCGCAGTGTGGCAGGGTACTTGGACACAAGTAATGCCACACTGTTCCGTTCAGTAACTCATCAAATAAATAACTGCATCCAATCCTAGACATACATCATAATCATGATCAAACAATACCTTAAACATAAAGTAACACTAATATGAAATCATGATCATATTAAACTGAAATTAACATCAACCATAATATGTCCATCACCTAAAAATGCACAAGGTACAAGAGATCAAGCATCATCTAACATAATCCATATCTAGTTCGTATGATAATTAAGTGTCTAGCAATATCAAAGAAAACATCAACCATAGCATAGAAATCAAAGTGTCTCAAAACTGAAAACATGCACTAAAGGACTATCATCGGTACTAGGATTGTCATAGGAATCATGAGAACAACATCTATCGCAAACGAAAAGGCGAGGGGCATTACATTCTCTAAGGTGTTCATGGCGGGGCGTTACATGGTTTGCTTTAATTTTAGAAAAGAAAGTAAGGATAGATTTATGACTGTAGACTCAACCCTATATAATGAAAGAGGAATATTAGTTTTAGATTCTCTGTTACAGATACTAGGGCACTTTAGATTGCAAAGCATTCACTTGAATCACTTCTTCAATAATCAAACTAAGTACCATTATTTCTATTTTTATTTCCACATTTAATTATTTTGTACTTTTCTCTTTTTCTTTCTTTTATTTATTTTTATATTTTGAAATACATATAGATATTCAATCTCATTATATCAACTAAGATTGTTAATAAACAATATTATTATTATGATGAAAATTGCATACTCATGCAATTTTTGCCTTATGTTTTTGGTTCATTTTGATTAAAGTGTCCTAAATGGAATGACTTGTCTACAAATGGCATATTCATACATGAATTTGACTCATAATCACAATACCATATTTGTTAGATAGAATCTACACAATTAATTAACTATCTAATATATCATCAAAAAATGTAGATACCAAGTCTTAGACTAAGCTTTAAAGAAGGTTTCAACGTTTCATTAAAAAAAGGTAATAAAGTTTAAGATTATATTACTATGTCTATTAACCTTGATATTTCAAAATAATTAGCTCAACATTTTACTTTTGGTAAGGAAAAACTAACTATACATCCCAAAGATGCAACTGGAATAAAATTTTAGTGCAATGACTAATTACTTTATCCTCTCTAAAATTCATATGTTTAAGGGAATTAAAGGACAAGTTATGTATAATATATTAATGTATTATAACAAATGTAAATAATATAGTTAGTATATTAATATTAAATTATTGATTATAATAATTATTATGTATAATTATTGTGCTTATATTGTATTATATTTAATTAGTAAAATAATAGTATATAATAATTTAATTAACATATTAATTGGCATAATGCATTATATTAACCAAAATTTGAAAATATTATAAGAGGAGCAGTGAACAAAAGAACATTATTAAAACAAATAAAAAAGAAGGATTTGATATTTTGGCATAAGGTCAAAGTATGCTAGCAAATGGGAAGTTATTAGGTTAGAGACCTATGTTTATGGGCATCACCAAACTTCCACACTTGACATACATGTAAAGAAGCTTATTCTACAAATTTGTGCATGTAGCAAATGCATATTGACTAGGAGCAATGAATAAATGGACTTTTTTCTCTTGTGAAAGCACATTATTACAATTCTCATTCTAACAATACAACATTACAAAATAAAAACAAATTTAATTGTAATAATACTTCAAAGGAAAGTACTATTCCACTCCCTTATTCATTTACTAGCCTGAATTAATATATTTATATATACATATTATTAAATTAACCCACTTTATACAAATATATAAAACCTTTAATAAATAAATAATTTATCTATTCATAAAATTTAATTTCACTAAAATAATCTATATAATTACCTTTGTGAGGTAGAATAAAAATATCTTTACACTTAATGATGCCAAACAAAATTAAAAATAGAGTGATAATACCTACTACCTACTCTGTCCCAACTCACATTTCTGAAAAGCTCCCAAGAACGAGACGTCCTTGTAATTAGTGAAGATTGTATCCTGCCTCACTACCTAACTCAAAGAAAGATTGCACGACATTTGAATTATAGGAATAAATAAATAAACAATGCAAATCTGAGCAAGTGGGCGATAAACTTGCATGTGTGGACTCAACTAGGACGCTTAATAATTCCTGCTTATCTTTAGACGTCTTTATTATCCCGACCACAAACCGCGTAAAGAAATTTGTGTGGGCTCTTTTAAAATGGTGCTTGTCAATTTTCTGTGGGCTCTTTTACAATGGTGCTCGTCACTGTCACTTGTCACTCATAGAAAAGTAGAGTTCGAAAATGAAAACTCGGTAGAGAAAATGATATCACCTACTTTAATATTGAATAACTCCATTTCTCTTGTAAAAATCAATGAAATGGGGAAACCGTGTAAAGAAAACTCTGTGGGCTCTTTTACGATGCTATCGGTCACAGAAAAGTAAGTTCGAAAATGAAAACTCGTACAAAAAATGAAGTGGCCTTGCTTACACTTTAAGCAATTTGGATGTGCTAATCGAGATTTGACTGTTAAATATAGCTGTAACGCGTCTCTCTTTACCCGGATTTCTCCCATTGGCGATGATCATTTCAGCATTTACTCTGAGTGGGTCCCTTCATTTTCATCACTAACAGACCACTGACCATGTGAGCTCTGAAACAAAGTCAAGTCGTGCTAAGAAAAACAAGTGACTTGATCTGAATTCACCGCCCAACTAGGTATAGAGTTTTATTCGATTTTAGTGATAATGATTTCCTCGTGTCATGGTATGGCTACTCCCTTTTCCTAACATGATTATTCCTAAAGAGATATTTGAGGGTACACAATTATCTTTATAAGGAAAGAGAATGATTTTTTTAGGGCATGAAACAATTCCGAGCACTATCATGCTTGCATATAAAAGCCTATCGGCTAAATATTACAAAATTCAGAACTAGTGGTGTAATGGTTATGTACATTGTAATTTATATAAAATACTTTATAAATTTCAAAATAACATTGAATACATTTTATAATATTTTATAAGAAGTTTAAAATTTTAATTGTAAAATAATCTATAAAAATCTAATACAACTTTTATAAAAAAGAAATTGTCAATATTGAAGTTACAAACATATCTATTGGTAGATATGTATGCAAAATGAGAAGCACAAGGCATGTGAATTGTTTGAAAGAATGCCTCAAACAAATGTTTCATAGATTTATTGAACATCATCTTATATTTTATAATGTATTTTCAAATTTATTATAATAAATATTATAATTCTTGTAAGGAAAAACTATTAAATTTAAATCATAAGTGATAGAACTTGTCCATAAAGAAATGTTATATTCTATAATAGGTGAACTTGGAGCTTGTATAATCAACTTATGCATTTCTAATAGTCAAATACAATTTTAAAAAATTCAATGACTTTATAGGAAAAGTTTTAGTCATTTTATAAATTATATAAGATTATAGTAAATATAATTTATTTTTTAATTTCATTATTTAACCATGAAGCACTTGAACAATGTTGAAGAGAGTTGGGCAGATCCACAGTGTGATGGCACTCAACTCAGTGTTGGGATGACCCTTCTTCTCAACTACTTTGATTTCTATAAGCACATCTCACAAAGCTCACCCATATCTTTCTTGAGGCCATTCTTCTGGGAAGGAATGTTGTGTCCCATATACTTAGTGCATCTGATGTCTATTTTGGAAGAAAAAAGAAACAGAGAATTAAGAAACTTGGTACAATGAGGGTAAACACATGTGCTTGAGGGTTTTCCTTCCAATTAGTCTAGGGATCCAGAGTGGTGGTTGTTGACATGGTAATCTCTCCATTTGAACACAAAGGACATAATCAATAGTTTATCCACTCCTAATCTCTTTACTTCACTAATTGTTTCCTTGATCATGTTATCCATTATTTACCCTTATCTCTCCAATCATTCCACCACCTTTTGTTCACTAACATGATTTATCTATTTCAAATCTCAAAAGCCTTTGGTATTTTTTAGGCAAGACGTAAATTTTTATAAATGTGAAAAAAAATCTTTGCCCCAGTTCTCTAGTTCAAACCTTTACTTCATTAACCTTTGCCCCATTTTTCTACTCCCCCATCACCCCTAACACATCTATTTTTCCCACATTATATATTACTAAATCTAACCCACAAACACTTGCAACATCCTACGAAACAACATATTTTCAAACCTAGTCATAAGGGTTTCGAAGAATAAGCCTTAAAAAACATTGGATCTTTCCAAAATTGCATTTTTTATTCTCTATGCCATTAAAATGAACATAAACATGAAGAATCAAGCTTAAAAACCTCAAATCTTTGCAAAAGTACATTTTTAATCATTTGTCCAACTAAAATCAATATTACCATGTAGTCTTTCACCATTTTCTTTGAAAAAATCCCTTTCCCTAAAAAAATGCAAATAATGTAAGAGTTAATGGGAAGATATAGGTAGGAATGATGATTTCTAGATTCTTGATTTCCAACCTAGTAGTACACATGTATAAGGATAAATGATGGGGAGTGCACAGCGGATACCACAGACCGATGCCCTAATTTCTCATAGTCGACAAACTAACAGATGAGCCACCGATTCAACTCCATCAGCCAAGTCCCTCATCCTTCTACCAATGCCCCAATGGCATTTGCCTTTAGTGAGACTCGTTCCATCGGTGAACACTTGTAACCTTTGGCCGATGCACCAATACGTCGTCGCACAGTTTACTTCCTTCCAAACCCTAGCACATGGAAATGCTAGGTTGTCCTACTGTGCGAAACGCCCTGTATGGATCCTCTGCACCGCTAAATAGGAAAAACAAAACAAAGAGAAAAAAATATTCATACAACGAAGCCATTCCACTGATTTCAATGGAAATCTCACCAGTGGAATGCTTCACAATGACATATGGCAACAATGGAAAATGCAAAATGAATGGAAATCTTTAGTTACACGATTTACAGTTATAAGAAATGGAAATCAAATGGACAGAACATAATTGCTTTATTTCTCCTGAGCACAATACAACCACATTTGATCCCTTCTTCGATCCAATTACATTCGATGATCATTTGGCCATTCCTCTGGGCATTTATCAACTCGCCTTGAGTAGTATCGAATTGACTCCAAGCGGCTGGGAGACCAATCCAAGCGGCTGGGAAACACTACTGCCTATTTTTGGCATTATTGCTATTTTTAGCATTATGCGATTACAATTTGACAAATGTCCCCTAAGTCACTTGGGACTTGCAAAATGAACCTAGAGACAAACTAAAATGAAAATGCATTGGTCAGTAGACCTTATTACAAAAGAAAACATTATTTTCTAGGTGCTCCTGCACCATACTCCCCGGGTGAAAGTTGTCTCAAGTCCTCTTAGAGACTAACTGCTGCAAATCACCACCCTACTTTTTGATGTCTACTTTCAGCATCCATGTGGCCTCTAATTCTAAAAGCCCTTGCCATTTGACTAAGTGCTCAAAATATGTCTGATTTCCGGTCTTCTTGGTTGCCTTGCTATCCAAGATACACTCCATCTTCGGTGGTTCCTTAGGTGGTAAATACTGCACCCACTCTGTATTGTCTTGGACAGAATCTGTTGTCCCTTCACCTGTATCAGGACTCCTATATAATGTTAGATCAGCAACATTGAATATAGGTGAAATAGCAATATCATCAGGGAGTTCAATTTTGTAAGCATTAGAACCATATTTCTCTAGAATCTTACAAGCTCCAATTTTTCTCATCATCAACTTGCTATGTTTTCCTGTGGGTAGTTTGTTCTTGTTGAGATGAACCATGACCATATCTCTAATTTGGTACTGCACATCCTATCTTCTTTGATCCACTCTTCTGACTGTTTAGGTGTAGAGTATCTCTGACTTGTTGATGGTTCTCTTTCATAGCTTCTACAAATGTATCAGCATGTCCACTCCTTTTGTCCAACCCTTGAACATCTCGCAATTCAAAAATTCCTCTAGGATGACTACCATAGACAACTTCAAAAGGACTTAGCCTGTACTTCTGTTTGTAGAATCATTATAGGCATACTCTGCTTGTGGAAGTACCACATCCCAACTACTACCATGTTCTCTTGTCAAACATCTCAGTAGATTGCCTAATGACCTATTCACAACCTCAGTTTGGCCATCAGTCTGAGGATGATAGGCTAAACTAAAAGACAAATTTGTACCCAATCTTTTCCACAAGGTTCTCCATAAATGTCCCACAAATTTGTTGTCTCTGTCAGATACAATACTCAAAGGTAACCCATGAATCCTGACAATTTCTTTAAAGAACAAACCTGCAATGTAACTAGCATCATTGGTGGTCTTACAAGGAATAAAGTGCGTCATTTTGCTGAATCTATCTACCACAACAAACACACTGTCAGAACCTCTCCTTGTCTTGGGCAATCCCATCACAAAATCCATACTCAAACTTTCCCAAGGTCTGTTTGGTATGGGCAAAGGTTGGCACAGTCCTGCATTGGTTGAGACTCCCTTTACTCTTTGGAAAATCATACAACTCTCAACAAACCTTCTGATATCAGATTGCATCCTTGGCCAAAAGTAAAACCTTCTAACAAGATCTAAGGTCTTATTAATCCCAAAATGTCCTCCTAAACCACCACTATGTTTTTCCTTCACACTATTATCCCTCATTGAACACTTAGGGATACATAGTTGACTACCTTTAAACAAAAGTCCATCCTGCAATGTATAATCTAAAAAGTCACTATGGAAAGCATTGGAAAACTCACTGCATACCCTATAAATCTCCTTAAAATATTGGTCCTCTTCATACAATCCTTTGAGTGACTCAACACCCATACTTTGTAGCTGCACTTCTTGCACTCACCCTTCTACTTAGAGCATCAACAACCTTATTGGTTATTCCTTTCTTATGCTTGATGATGAAGGTATATGCTTGAAGGCTTTCCACCGATTTCATGTGTCTATGACTGAGCTTTTCCTATCCATTCAAAAAAATGAGAGCATGATTGTCAGTGTATACAATAAATTCTTTAGGAAGCAAATAGTGCCTCCATTTTTTCAGAGCTTGTACCATAGCATACAACTCTAAATCATAAGAGGCATATTTCCTCTTGGCTTCACTTAATTTTTCACTGAAGAAGGCTACTGGTCTACCTTCTTGGCTCAACACTGCTCCTATGGCCAACCCACTTGCATCACATTCAATGGTAAAAACCTTATTAAAATCAAGTAACACTAAAACAAAGAATTTAGCAACTTTCTGTTTCAGACTCTCAAAGCTCCTATCTGCTTCTCTCGTCCACACAAACTTCATCTTACCTCCACTCTTGATGGTCTCCAACATAGGTGCACAGATGTCATTGTAGTTCTTAATGAATTTCTTGTAAAATGTGGCCAAACCATGGAAACTTCTGATCTCTCCTGCTGTCTTGGGTGTAGGCCAATTCAAAATAGCTTCTACCTTGGAAGGATCCATTTTCAAATCACCCTTAGAGATGACAAAACCTATGTACACCAATTCTTATTTCATGAAGTCACACTTTTCCAAGTTTATCAGTAACTTCTGTTCTTGCAGCCTCTTCAAGATTATCGCCAAATGTTTCAAGTGCTCTTCCTTGCTCTTACTAAACACCAAGATATCATCAAGGTAGACTACCACAAATTTTCCTATGAATCCCCGCAACAGCTCATTCATCAATCTCATAAAGGTTCTAGGGGCATTTGAAAGACCAAATGGCATCACAAGCCACTCATACAACCCTTCATTGGTTTTGAAAGTTGTCTTCCACTCATCCCCCTCTCTTATCCTTATCTGGTGATACCCACTCTTCAGGTCTATCTTAGAGAAATAGGTAGCACCTCCCAAACAATCCATTAGATCTTCTATTCTAGGAATAGGCAACCTATACCTGATGGTTATCTTATTTATTACTCGAGAATCAGTACACAGTCTCCATTTCCCATCTTTCTTTGGGGCTAAAACAATAGGTACTGCACATGGACTAAGACTCTTCCTTATCAACTCTTTGTTTAGGAGTTCTTGAATCTGATTTACTATCTCTTCATTCTGTTGAGGTGTCATCTTATTGTTGATAACTGAGAGGGGGGGTGAATCAGTTATCCAACTTATTTCTTCTTTCTTAACTTTCTTATTAATCAATGCAACATTAATTCAAACAAGCAAACATAACCATGAGATGGAGATACACATGACACAATATTTTTGATGTGGAAACCCTGTTAAGGGAGAAAACCACGGGGTTATTAACCCAAAGATTATTCTTTGTTAGAAGAATAAGGAATTACAAAATGGCACTTGCCAATTAGGGCTCACTGCCCGAGCACATTGCTCACAAAGGAGGCACACTGCCTACAAGGAGACACACTATCTACAAAAGAATGTTATACAATACTTGAATTGATTGGAAGCATCCACATATACTGGAGTTTAGTTCCGGTTAGGCTCAGTACACTGATCTGCTACACTTCATCTTTCCTCTTCTTTTATATTGCTTTCCTTTCACATACCGGACCTTCCTTACTGCTTCTGCTCTGCTCTGCTTTTATTCACATATCACATATCACCACACCAACTCTCATAACTAAATCCATCCTATATATATATCCGCACTAGTGATTTCATTATCTTTCTAGTCGGCACCTGGAACAGTCAATCTTCTCACAAACTCTGTTCTGTCGGCTGAATCCTTGCACATCAAGTAATGCGGATCAAGCATATACTTGTGGAAATCATTAATCATGTCAGCCAAACATAATTCATGTCTTCATAACCTTTACCACTATCAGAAACACATCTAGAAAGTAGTATGATGTTCTGTTAGTCAGTTCTTCCTCTGTTCATACTGTCACTCAGGAATCTGATACTCAACTATTCATATCTTTTTTCTTGTCCATCACCGGAGGCTAAATCCTTGGAATCTATTACTCAAGGTAGTCCTCTTATCTTTCCCAAATCTGCACTTCACCAAGGTACTTCCTCTGAGAGATCCGGACCTGTCTGTCAGACCTTGCCACAAGCTCTGTTCTTGTTTACTAGACCTCAACAATCTTCATTCTGACTTCCGGTAGAGACACACCATGTCCTGTGGATGTGTGGGATGAACTTTGTTGCCATCAATGACAACAATCATGAATCCATATAGTGTCTCTTGCTAACAATCTCCCCCTTTGGCATTGATGGCAACACTTAGTGAAAAATGACTAGGTGTTTACACTATGCTCCCCCTTGGCTGATGCTCTGTCTTTATATACATTTTCCGGAGCTCCCCCTTAGTTGGATTCCTCATTTTTCACTACTCCTCACTCCCCCGTTGACATCAATGGAAAAGGGTAGGGTCTGCATACCAAAATTTTCAAAAATTTAACTATATTTAGCTGCATAAGTATATATATACAAGTTGTACTTACATATACTTAAGTATGTTTGCAAAAGTGTTCTTCAACTGTACAACTTCTGTTGCCCAAGTCTGCTTCATCCTATCCAAAATTGAGATATGCCCACTCAACAGGAATGCAAATGCATCTGCCCTTTTTAGATCTGTCGGATCATTGGTCTGGGCTGTAATTTGGGCTTCTGTTATGGCCTCATGCATGGCCTCTAGCTTAGGGACAATTAACCCCCTGAGCTCACTCAACCTACTTATTCTATTTTTCCTTTCCTTCTCCAATTTCTTGATTTCACTCAAGACTGCGATAGTCTGACATTCTTGATTTGTTATAGAGGAAGAGAGAGGATCAAAATTCTTTGATAGGTTTGATAGTTTATCCTCCTATTCTTTTATTTTCTTCTCAATGTCCAGTGTTACTTTGGACCATGATAAACAAAATTTATACATTTCTCCTCCATCTTTAAGAGCGTTTTCTAGGCTCTTTATTCCAATATTCATGTTTCTTCTATCATTAATAATCAAACCCTGTACCTCAGAGAATCTTTTATCCAAAAACTCCTTCCAGACCTTTTCTTCAGCTGATTTTTCTAGAGAATCAAAATGTGTACTAACACTGCTGACTAAGGTTTTGAGATTATTGGAAGAGGAGGCTGTGGGATCCTTCTGAAAAGATGGCATGATCTTTTCCAGCACTCATGATGCTACCTCCATAAGCTCACAATCTTCCATGTGAGATTTCAGTAGTTTCTCTTTGACTTTCTCATTTGCAAATGAGGCTATTTTCATTATTTGCACCGGTGACAAGGAGTCAAAATCTAATGGTCCTTTTAGTAGGTCCGGTTCATCAATTTCTATAGTGGCTTTTGTTAAGAATTCTTGAACAGTTTATGCAGTGTCTCTTGCCGGAGACAGATGTTTCTTCTCTTCTACAACCTCAGAGCTATCCTTTGGAGTTTTCTTTCCTCCTACATTCTCACCACTAGCAGTTGTGGTCTTTTCTGTTGAGGTCTTCACACTATCATCTTCTTTTTCTTTTACCTCTGCTTCTTTCCCCTGTGATTTTTCTTCTCCTTTAGATCTAGAGACTGTAGGGGAAATTGGAGGAGAAATGTTAGTCTGTTCGGGGCCCACCTCTTCTGATATTTTCTCAGGAGTTTCTTCTGCAACATTTGTAGTGGAGGGATCAGTACCCAAGTCGTCTATAATAGGAAGATTACATCTTTTGAAGGCCTTTCAGAGGATCTCTTCTGTGTCCTTGGCTACCTTGTCAGATTCACCAAGCATAAGTTGATTCATCCTTTCTTTGCTTTTGAACTCATCCTTACAATCTTTGAATATCATATTCATTGTCTTGGGGTCGATTGAAGGATATAGCTGAATTGCTATTTGTTCCCAGATTTCTAGGTCTTTAGCTTGGGTAGTGTTCTTTCTTGATTCTAGTTCCTTCTCCAATCTTTTAGGGATCAGAGATATAATTTCAATAAATGCTTTGTTGTAAATATTTAGATACCTGACTGTGGCATCTTGCAATATCTTCTGATCTGCTTCACCATAATCATCATAAAACTCAACCATTGGCTGAAGATTTCTGTCCACTGTGACTGATTTGATTATGTTATCAATGTGAAGAGTGGGTTTTTCAACATATTCCTCTGCCTTTTCTTCTTCCTTATGTCTGGTAGAGGGTTGACCAGATGTTTTCTTCTTTTTCTTCATTTTCCTGACTTCTTCATCGGATTCAGTTTCCTCTTCATCTCTTTGACTTGTATAAACCCTTGTGGCTTTTGTCTTTGACCTTTTCTCTCCTTTGCTAGATGCTTGGACTTCTGGTTTTGAGCTTTTAGCAGGGACAGGTGCTGGTCTCTTTGAAGATCTGGTTCGGGTGGAAGTTTCTACCGGAGCACTTTTCTTGCTTCCTTTTTCTGCCTCTTTCTTCTCTTCATCAACTTTTTATCTCTTTTCTCAGTTGGCATCAAGTGCCTCCTTTGAGATCCCAAGGCCTTGTGCAATATGTTCTACTTCTTTTCTCACCTTCCTTTTCATCTCTGGTTCTCTGAGTTCCACATGGATCTTTACACTCAACTCCTCAAAGGTTCCAAACCTTTCTGCCTTTGGATCTTTAGGCTAACTCAGCATGTGTTGAACATGCAACTCCACAATCTGTTCATCCACTTCATACCCCATGGGCATGATCCAAACTGTCCTTGGTTCTACTACCTCCATTAGGCACTGATCTGTCTCTACCATACAGCATACTCTGTCTTTGTATTTTTCAACAAGAGACTGAGGAATTCTTTCCCTTGCTTGCATCATGCTTTGAAAGTTCTTGAAGTATCCCCACAGAGCTGTATTTTATGCTTTGTTGTCACCAAGTCCATGCAAATAATATCTGATTTGGATAGCTACTGGCCTATCACTCTCCCACACCTAGGCACTAGATCCGGGAAGCTCATTCATAAAGTAGAAGAATAATCACAATATTAATCCACCATACTTGAATGAATTCTTTTTGCCTTTCTTGATTTTCTGCAGATTCTCCAAGAGTTGGTTCAAGAGAAGCTGATAAAGATCATAGTCTGCATCCTTTCTTAACATTTCATAAGTTGTGTAGATGGCAGTTCCAGGTACAGAATTTTCTCTGCTAGAATGATATATCTTATATCTAATGATCATAGAAGCAAACTTGACATCCGAATCAGTGATGTCATCTACTGTCATTGCTCTTTTATCAAACTTAGATCCAGTAGCCTCACTCACAGTTTGGTTCTTTACAGCTTTAAGAACAGGAATCCCACCGGATGAGTGTAATCTGGTAACTTCCCTAATGGCATCCTTAGTGATCTTGAATGGTCCATTCAACCACATGAAGTTGTCATGTATTCTGCTCAGAATGTACCTAACCCATTCATTCACCCTAAAACAAGGGAAATGTATGTATTGTGCAAAGTTCTTGTTCTGGAGGCCTATGTATTGGGGTTTGAGCTCAAATGAATCATCTAACAGTTGTTTGTGATAGATATCTCTTAGTTTGAATTCCCCAAACTCTTCAACATTTGCATGTATATAAACCCTAATATCTTCGGTGTGCAACACACCATGCGAAACACTGGAAAATGCACCTAGGGGATCTACCTCCAAGGATTTATATGGATGTTTCTTAAATGAGGGCTGAGGTCTATCAGAGATCTTTACTATATTCAGAGTAGCCATCATCAAACAATCTTACTGAAGGATATCAAGAACGATAAATACCTTTTACGCAGGTTAGGGCACACGAAGAAATCCGAATAGAGCTGTATGAAGAGTTGCCTTGATCTTTTGGGAGAAGTTGTTTGCAGAGCTCCTTTTCTTTCTTCTTTGCATGTGAGTGTACAAGTGTGTAAATGACAGACAAATGAACTCTTTTATTCCAAGAAGCCCTAATTTTCACCCTGCAATAAATGCACAACCTAATTCATTCTAGTTTGCCTGGTTTTCCTTGTTCAAGGAGGAAGAAACTCATTCGGATCATTATGATTCCCTTGTGATTGATGTTAGTGATGAATCATCATATCCACTTGTCCTTCTGATCATCTTATGTATCCGCAAATCAAGCTGTATCAATTTGGATTCATACCAGGCCAATCTTGTGAGAAACCTGTTTTACCGGAAGTCTTGCTTAACCGGACCAATTCTGAAGGAATTGAACTTTTTAAATTTTCTTGCAGATCTCTTAGATCTTTACCTGACCTTCTTTACATGTTTCTCTAGAAACCCTTTGATCCGCAGCTTCTCATGTGCCAATTTCAGGCACCACTTAACTGGCTGGGGGAACAAGGTTTTCTTTGTGTCTCCCCCTGAGCCAGAGCTCACCTTTTAATTTCTGAAAGGAATATCAGCACCAGAGTCTGGTGCAGATCCAACCTCTACATTCTCTAAACTTTTCTTCACCCAAATCTTGTTCATCTCATTCCTAACTTCATCCACATTCACCTTTTGTTTACCCTTATGTTGATTCTGATTATAATATACCGGACCTCTTTTCTCCTGATTCTTGCTTCTACAGAATTTTGCAATATGACTGGATCTATTGCAGATTTGGCAAACAACATTTCCTTGTATATTTGATTGACATCCTCTTGATTTGCATTGATTAGCCATATGACCTATTCTATTGCATGTAAAGCATCTACCATTGAATGATTTGTTCATTTGCATATTTCTGCATTCATGAGATTTGTGACCATACCTTTTGTAGTTAAAACATTGTCCAGAGAAGAATGAATTTGTCTGATTCATTGTCTTTCTGCACTGATTAGCTTTGTGACCAAAGTGATTGCAACTGTGGCAGTATCCATTGAAGGATGGATATCTTTGAGCATTGGGCTGTCTTACCGGAGGTCTTCTAGGCCTATTCCTTGGATTTCCTGATCCAAAATTCTTCTGACCGGATCCGGAGCTTTCTCCTTTCTCATATCCCAAACCACACTTGTCATCTACCTTCTTTTGACTTTCAAGAAGAACTTCAATTTGAGAAAAACTTATCTTGAATTTCTCTTTATATTCATTTTCTATTTGAAGATCCCTTTTGAGAGAGACAATTTGATCTCAAGTTTTTCTTCATTATCTTTAGCATCTTCAAGATCAAATTCAAGATGTCTGATAATTCCATCCATTTGGTCGCAATCTTCTAATTTCTCCTTGAGGGATTGTCTTAGATTATCTTCAGTTTTTCTTTTCTCTTCAACTTCTTGGGTAAACTTTATAACTCCTGATTCCATTTCATGTCTTACCATAATGATTTCTTTTGATAACTTTTCACATAACTTGGTTTTCTTAGTCATCTCTTCATTTGCATTACTTTCTACACCTTGTCTTGCCAATTGCTGAAGCAGCTCCTTTCTCTTTTTCATAGAGAGACTTAATTTGTCTTTTAGTTCTCTCATGAAATCATCAGCCTGTTTGAGTATTTCCTTTAATTCATTGACTTAAGAGTTTGACTGTTCAAGATCCTCAAGGACAGTCTTGAGTTGCTCTCTTAAACCATATGCATCCATTTGGACTCCTAGATCTTCCTCAAGCTGTTAGGCTCTGTTGGGAGGAACTTAGCTCTGATACCAATTATTGATAACTGAGAGGGGGGGTGAATCAGTTATCCAAATTATTTCTTCTTTCTTAACTTTCTTATTAATCAATGCAGCATTAATTCAAACAAGCAAACATAACCATGAGATGGAGATACACATGACACAATATTTTTGACGTGGAAACCCTGTTAAGGGAGAAAACCACGGGGTGATTAACCCAAAGATTATTCTCTATTAGAAGAATAAGGAATTACAAAATGGCACTTGCCAATTAGGGCTCACTGCTCAAGCACACTACTCACAAAGGAGGCACACTACCTACAAGGAGACACACTGTCTACAAAATAATGTTATACAATACTTGAACTGATTGGAAGAATCCACATATGCTGGAATTCAGTTCCGGTTAGGCTCAGTACACTGATCTGCTGCACTTCATCTTTCCTATTCTTTTATGCTGCATTCCTTTCATATACCAGACCTTCCTTACTGCTTCTGCTCTGCTCTACTTTTATTCACATATCACATATCACCACACTACCTCTCATAACTAAATCCATCCTATATATATCCGCACTAGTGATTTCATTATCTTTCTAGTCGGCACCCGGAACAGTCAATCTTCTCACAAACTCTATTCTGTCAGCTGAATCCTTGCACATCAAGTAATAAGGATCAAGCATATACTTGTGGAAATCATTAATCATGTCGGCCAAACATAATTCATGTCTTCATAACCTTTACCACTATCAGAAACGCATCCGGAAAGTAGTTTGATGTTCTGTCAGTTAGTTCTTCCTCTATTCATACTGTCACTTAGGAATCTGGTACTCAACTATTCATATCTTTTTCCTTGTCCATCACCGGAGGCTAAATCCTTGGAATCTATTACTCAAGGTAGTCCTCTTGTCTTTCCAAATCTACACTTCACCAAGATACTTCCTCTGAGAGATCCGGACCTGTCTGTCGGACCTTGCCACAAGCTCTGTTCTTGTTTACTAGACCTCAACAATCTTCATTCTGACTTCCGGTAGAGACACACCATGTCCTGTGGATGTGTGGGATGAACTTTGTTGCCATCAATGACAATATTCATGAATCCATATAGTGTCTCTTGCCAACACTTATATGCTACCTTATTAGGAAGTACTGGTCCTGGTATGAGATTTATCTGATGGCTAATGTCTCTGATTGGTGGTAGGGAATCAGGTATATCCTTTGCAATCACTCGTTTGTAACTCTCAAGCAAATCTCTGACCTCTTTAGGCCCTACTTCTCTCACACTTTCCTTCTTTTCCCCTTAGGCTTCACAATCAAAGCAAAACCTACTCCATCACCTTCCTTTAATGTGTCCATGAATTCTTTTTCTCCAACCAACATTACACTAGACCCTACATGCTGTGGATCCTCTTCTACCAATGACTATATCCCATAAGTCATACCATCCTTTTGGAATGAGTAAGCATTCTTTTCTCTATCATGATGAGCCTTTTTGTCAAACTACCATGGTATGCCTAACAAAAGATGGCAAGCATCCATTGGAAGGATGTCACATAAAATCTTGTCTCTATACTCCCCAATACTAAATTCTACCCATGCTTGTTCACTGATGAGTACGTGCTACCCCTTGTTCAACCAATTGACTTTATATGGACTGCTATGGGGTATCTTTTTTAACTTCAACTTTTTCACTGCTTCCAAAGATTTAATGTTATTAGTAGAACCGGAGTCAATAATGACTTTACAAACCTTACCTTGGATCTTGCAGTTGATTCTAAACAAAACCCTTCTTTGAGATGGTTCAATTTGCATTGGTTCCTTGAGCAACGTCCTCTTGAGCATCAGACTTTCTCCCATTTCTGATGCTAGATTCACTTCAGGAGATGTCACACTCTTTGCATCTTCTTGAATCAAAGTGGTTCTCTTCTCACCACCATGAGAAGTTGAGGCCTTGTCTAGACACTTGTATGCCAGGTGCCCTATCTGATTGCAGTTATAACATCTCATATTGGAGAACTTAGATCATCTACTTGATCCATTTGTCCCACCTCTTCCATTAGGCTGTCTTCCTCGGTAGCCTCCTCTGCTACTGGTGTCCCCAACTTGCTCTTCTTGGCTAGACTCACCACTAGGCCTCTGGTTAGGACTTCTTCCTCCAAAACTACCTCTGCCTCTAAAATTTCTTCCACCTCTACCTCTATTATTCTGCTCACTCTTCCTCTTTATCTTCTCTTCAGCCCTTAAGGCCATTTGGAAACACTTGTTCACTGTTTCTGGTGCTAAGATGCTGATCTCATCTTGGATGGTCATCCTTAGGCCATTCAATTACCTGGCCACCTTCTCTGACTCTTCTTCTTGTCTCTTTGATCTAAGACTGAGTTTATGAAACTCTTGTGTGTATGCATTCACATCAAGGTCTCTCTGTCTGAGGTTCTGCAATTTCTTATACATCTGCACATCATAGTCTAGGGGTAAGAATTGTGCCTTGAGTTTGGTCTTCATCCTTCCTCAAGAGGTTATCATATTCTTCCCCTCCTTGACTCTCTCTCCTTGTTCATAATTCCACCATGTAAGAGCAGATCCCTACAATCTTGCCTTTGCCAACTTAACCCTCTTATCATCAGGGACTTCTTTATATTCGAAATGATTGTTCAATGCCTTAATCCAGTTAATCACCTCTTTAGCTTCCATACTTCCACTATACATAGGTAACCCATCTATGGTGTCCCTATTGACTGACTTTAATTCATTTAAAAATGCCCTCTGGTCTTCTGGTATCTCCTTTATCTTTTTACTGGTTTTAGCAACTTCTATATTGCCTTCATCACTGTCACTTTCATCTTCCCTATCTTTGCTTTTGGACTTCTTGAACTCTCCCAACTTGGATTCAAGCATCTCCTTGATCAACTTCTTAATGGCATCCTGCGACATACTTTTGGGAGGCATCCTCTCCGCCTCTGGCTCGCTTTCTTTGTCTAACATAAACATTCACAGATAGCACCCAAATAGATGAGCCACTGATTCAACTCCATCGGCCAAGTCCCTCATCCTTCTTCCAATGCCCCGATGGCATTTGCCTTTGGTGAGACTCATTCCATTGACGAACACTTGTAACCTTTGGTCGATGCACCAGTACACCATCGCACAGTTTACTTCCTTCCAAACCCTAGCACATGGAAATGCTAGGTTGTCCTACTACACAAAATGCCCTGTCAGGATCCTCTGCACCACCGAACAAGAAAAACAAAACAAAGAGAAAAACAAATATTCATACAACGAAGCCATTCCATTGATTTCGAGAAAAATCTCACTAGTGGAATGCTTCACGATGACATACGACAACAATGGAAAATGTAAAATGAATGGAAATCTATAGTTACACGATTTATATTTATAAGAAATGGAAACCAAATGGATAGAACATAATTGCTTTATTTCTCCTGAGCACAATACAACCACATTCGATCCCTTCTTTGATCTAATTACATTCGATGATCATTTGGCCATTCCTTTGGGCATTTATCAACTTGTCCTGAGTAGTACCGAACTGACTCTAAGAGGCTGGGAGACCAATCCAAGCGGCTAGGAGACACTACTACCTATTTTTGGCATTATGCGATTACAATTTGACAAATGTCCCCTAAGTCACTTGGGACTTACAAAATGAACCTAGATATAAACTGAAATGAAAATGCATTGGTCAATAGACCTTATTACAAAAGAAAACATGATTTTCTAGGTGCTCCTGCACCAATAAATAAAGGAAGCCCTACTAATGTAGCTAATCCAACTCATTAACACACCCAATTACACATTTCTTGAAACAAATGAAATCACTATAACAAATTTTATCCTACATAGTTTAGGTCATAGGAGATCTATGTCTACCTGTTATAAACATAAATTAGCATGTCTTTCCATCCTATTTACCTTAAAATTGGGATACAAATATCCATAACAATGCAAATTAGGAAAAGCTTACATATAAGTTCTCCAAATCTATAAGAGTATGGGTGGATTACTACATATGTAAGTGTCTACACACACCACACAAGAAAGTTGAGCTATAAGAGTATAGGACTCTAGTAAACAAAGCACCAACAAGATGTATAGTAGCAAGCAAGAGCCAACTATAGTTGAAGAAGGTGAATAATGCTAATAGAAATGAACTTGTAAATGATGAGGTTACCTTCAATCCCCAAAGTGCCCTTCATTCAAAAAAGTTGAGACCTCTTACTCTCTCCAAATCCATCTTTCAAAAATGTAACATCCTCAAATGTTAGAAGAGTCTCCACCTCTTCTAATCTATTCAACAAAGATCGTAGTACTAATTTGCCCATATCAAGCTCACTAGGACTCGTAAATGTTGAACTCCAACCCAAGGTGCGACAACATTGGCTGTTAGATCAAGGGCATCTTTCCTAAAACCTTGACATTTCCATGTCTAGGTGCACCATGTTGTAGAAAATCTTAATGTCATGGAGGCAGTAGTAATCAATCTTGTTCTTGATCAACTTGAAAAAGAGATAATCTCCTAGGTGATTCTCACATTCCTTGGGGGCTGACCCTATAACAAAAAAATGTGTTATCATCCATTGGGCAAAAAGTTGGGAAATGCAGGAGTTTTTTAGCCTTTCAATTCATTGTCCTTCCCACCATCAGATTAAGATATTTTCCCACACCACATAGAGGCATTCAATTAAATAACAGAGACAACCGCTAAGAATTGTCACTCTTAAAGTGACCAAAATTTGTATTGTCGAAGTCAAAACCTAGCCAACATGTTGGACTAGTTGATTACTAGATAACCTCTTTGGGGAGGACCATGGTGCAAGGGATTTTTGTCTATCATAATTAGCACTAGGCCCTAGAAGAAGGCCAGAGGAATTTTTCCTTTGATCTGCTTTATTTGCTTTATTTGGGTCCTCTCAAATGCACGTAATAGCACAAAAGGAGCCTTCCTCCTCCTCTAGGTTGAATGGATTTCTATCACAAAGACTCCCTATTCTGTAATAATTCAGCCCCTCTTACAAATTTATCAAATTTTTGATAAAAAGAAATTATAAACTTGAATAATAGGCTATGATCTTCTTCACAAATGAAGATTATCTCCATGGATTCTCTTTACCCATTATAACATTAATCCCCCGATTTGGCATTGTGGTGCTTGAGGAGTATCTAGTGTATGGTGGGCGTCATAGTATACTACATGACTTCATCAGTTTTCAAGTCATTCCAAAAACCATCGTAGGGAGCGCAAGAGTCTTCTTTTGATATATAATAAAAAAACCCAATAACAAATTTTATATTATTAATTTATTATTTTTAATTTTTTTTTTAAATAATTAAAATTTCTATTAAGAAATAGAAAATTTTATTAAAGAATTTAAAAAATCTCTCTATGTATATAACTAGCAATCACACCTTAGTATGCAATGGGTACACCAAAATTGGAAGAGTATTGGAACAATTTTTGTCACTATGTTTATGTGCAGTTAATCTTAGTTTTGCAATCCCATGATGGGAATGATTTTGTGTTTTAGGAAATGTCTCTTCAATTGTGATGGGTGGTAAGTGTAAAATTTAGAAATAATTATTCATAGAAAGGTTATGCATGTAGTCATGTTCTCTACTTGAAATTGAAAGGTACTCTATCTCTCCCTATTTATCTCTATAGGTCTCTATATATATCTTTATCTCCCTCTCTAGCTTTCTATTTTTTTTACCTCTCATTATCTCTATTTCCCTATCACACACTTCCTTTCTCTAAGATTTCTCTCTCCCTATGTTTCTCTCTCTCCTGTCTCTAAGATTTCTCATTCTATCTCTCTTTTTCTTTATCTCTATCTCTCTCCCCTTCTTTTTTCCTCTCTCTCTCTCTCTCTCCACATAACATCTTAAGGGTTGACAAAAGGAAGACTCAAGATGAAATGATTAATCAATTGGAGGTTTTGATCTGATAATAGGTGGAATCCCCTAATAACAATTTAATATGAAATAACAATATTTCTCTACATATGTGTTTAAGGTAGAAAAAAAAATGGATTTTTATGTTTAGGGTTTATGTGAATCCTCCTTTCACCTCAAAGATTCAAGGACTTTAGACCAAGTAGGAAATCTACTATCAGGTCTACGGTCACTTGGAATATCAGGGAAAATTGGAATTGTGTGATTTAGTTGTTTGATTATGCCCAATTATGCTCAAAACCCTAATTATGCAAATTCAGAAGCAAATGGACAAATTACGGAAAATGCCTGCACATGGAGATACTAAATGATAATCAAATCTATACTAGTTTTCAAAGTTCAAAAAATAGAAAAGTTAGGGACTAATGAGCTGGTGCCCCGAGTCCAAGGTACTAGTTTCTTTGGAGAATCTTGATCTCCTTCCGACACTGATCTGCACTGTAACTTCCATTTTCAAGAATTCAACTATAGAGGACACAAGGACTAGCACTTGAGTCCAGGAAAAGCTCCAGAGTCCTGCTTCCTTTTAGATCCCAAATCCTTTTTGGACCTGCTACTCCTTCGTGTAACTCCACATCCACAGAACTTGACACCTGTAATCTGCAATCACAAGGAGTGTGGGAGGGGGTTGTGGTGTTTAGAGGCTTGCCTCAGTTAAGCCCCAGAGAGATATTCAAGTCTTCCTAACACCATTGTCAGATAGAGAGTGCAAAATCCAATTGATAAATTCTTGAAAACACAAATGATATCACCTTGTAGTGAAGATCTCATGAAAGGAAGAAGCTCTTCATGCCATGAGGAGATGAATGCCAAATCTACAAACACAAATACAATAATAATGCTCTGCTCTGCAACACAATGAATATTTTGAATGCTCAAAATCACAAGATCAAAATGCACATGAAAATTCCATCTAATTTGAAAATTATAACCTAATCATGCTTATATATGCAATTACAAACATTCTCGCCAAGAATTTCGTAATTGAAACTTATCGTGTTGGCCTAGGACCCAAATAATGGTCATAAACTGACACTTAAAATTTAGGGATGACCCAAAATAGGGCAGGACTAGGGTGCGGGCACCCAAGTCCTCCCCCCATATTTTAGGTAGGGATCATGTCAAGTATATCCCCTAAGTCCTATTTTCCATGAAACTTTAGGGTTTTCTCATCGGGAGTCATCAAAATCATGCAAGATGCTCTAAATGCATACTAAGGGACTTAGGAGCTAAACCTTAAGAGGGAAAAGCCCCCAAGGGGACATTTTTTGATGTAACATTTAGCCCCCACTTTAATGTATGTATAAATGCAAGGCCAATAAATACATTAAAGTACGGTCAACAAACACAACAAACACACCAATCATAGAGAAGATAGCAACATGCATGTAAAACACAGAGAAGACAGTTACAGTCACACAAAACACGGAGAATACAACATTGAAGACATGCAAAATGTAGTGAACACAGAGAATGCAGAGAAGATAGTAATGATTTTCTTTTTCTTTTTCTTTTTCATATATATGAAATGTAAATGCAAGTACAAGGAAAGTAAACACACTACCCATAATGCAGGAGGGACTCATCGCCACCAGTCTTTAAGACTACATATGGGGCAACACACATGCAAAACATGCCATACAAAGCAAGCATGCCAAACAACTCCCAAAGCATAGGAGGGACTCATCACCACCAGTCTTTAAGACTATGCTTGGGAACAAACAAGCAATACACACACACGTGGAAGACATAGAGAAAACACGGTAGACAAGTGATGGAGTGTTCCTATTTCTTAGCTCATCACCATCCCAGGCACATTATAGGCACACACCGATGATTGTGCTTCCCCACAAAAATTACCAAAGACACACTTAAGGGTTGAGTTAGTTACAAAAGTACTCCCCACCTCTCGATGAGTACCTTTGAAAATGATAGGATATGCACTCTCCACAAGAAATACAACATCCCCACCTTGCGATAAGGGCTTAAATGATTGCAAGAGATTTCAAACAAATCTCAGAGTGTAGGAGGGACTCATCACCACCAGTCTTTAAGACTACACCTGAGAAAAAGCACACTACTAACATCTAGAATAGACATCTTACCTTATATATGCCCCCACCTTAAGGTGGTTGATATTAGGTATCGATATTAAGCATGTTAAGGTAGGAAGAAAACACAAGGGAACATGAGCTCTCACAAGGCCTATGCCCCCCAAAGGTGACATGTACCTTACGATCACCAAACGTTCCCACAAACACATCCCTGCAAGAAAAGTGTTAGTGTCCATATAATCGTGATAAATGACAATGCATGAAAATTGAGGAATGCTAGATTCAAGATAGACAACGTGCACGGAGTAGTAGCATTGTTATGTTTCGTAAGTGTGATAAGACTCCATATAGAGAACATAGAGTGTTTCTACTAACAAAGCGTTGGATAATATAGTACAACTCCATCATCATATAGGAACTAATTCCAATTTTTTATTTCTTGCTAAAGGGATGCTAGGTCTACATCAGTATAAAATGTTTTTCATCATCCGCCCACTAGATAGAAACACTAGAGGAAGGGAAACAATAAATCGAGAGAGGAGAAACAAGTGCCTTAGGGATAGTCACATAGGAGGGTGCCCCCAAGTCACCAACCTCAATGCTATGTCTGTAAGACACAACACACAACAATGAAAAATAGAGGAGAAGCAATATAGAAGAATGATGATACAAATAGAGGAAGGGTCACAACAGAGGTGATCTCCTGGTATCCTGGACCTTACAAGAGAATCAAGGGTCATCCCAGGAGGCCTAAACAACATATAACACATCACAGGGGAAACACATCATGAGAGATAAAGGGTTAGAAATACTTGCCTATAGGGACAATCGAGCTAGCGGTTGTTGATGAACAAATAATCGTCATCATCATCTTCCCACTCCCGAATGCTACAGGAAAGTGGGAGATAAGGCACCATAGCCCAACTCTTGTTCTTTTCTTCAAGTTGTTCATTCTTAATATCTTCCTTGTTTGGTTCAATGTTTGGTGAAATTTTTTCTTGTTGATATGCAAGTTGTTGGGCATAAGCTTGTCATCTCCTCCTCCTTTCTTTTGTTTGTCTATTTATTTTTGTCTTAGCACTTATCTCTTCTAAGATAGTGTTTTGCTCATCCATAGGTTTTTGTGATTTAGAGGAGGAAGCACCAGGATCAAATCTCATTTGTGTAGGTGGAATGTTTTATTGTCGACTACTACCTCCCTATCCTTGTAAGGATGATGTGGGAGGAGCCTCAGCATAGGGTCGTTTTGCTTTCAGTCTAGGATTCTCTTCAAATGCGAGTTGTTCGTTTCTTGTTGTTTCTTGCATAAAAGGACTGGCCACTTGATGTAATAGTTTTGGTTTGTAGTTTCGATAGCTCAAGAAGTTAAAGTTAGTCTGTGGCTCCAGTTCCTTTTCAGATTTTTCCCAAAAGTAATCTAGTGTAAAATGTTGTCTTCTAACCAAAGGTTTATACCTATGGTGAGGTATAGTATGCACTTGTCCATCCAAAGGAAATTTTACACAGTTATGAATTGTTGAAGGGACAACTTTCATAGCCTTTAACCATGGATGTCGTAGTTTGATGCGAAAAAGATCAGAAATGGGGACAACATCAAACCATTGTTCTACAGATTTCCCAAAGATAGTGACCAATAAAGATACCTTCCCACAAGTGTTTTCAAAGGTTCCCTTATGTGTCTTAATCATCATATCTGAAGGGTTGTTGGGATGAAATATTGTCTTCCTTTTATACAGTTTCCATATATTTTAAAGACCTTTTTTATATGGTTCTGCAAAGACTTCATATACATTATCCCTATTTTATGTTGCTTCATATATATACTTTCCAAGGACTTAGACCCTATGCTGATAAATGAACTCAGGTGGTTATATTATCAAATGGATGATTTGAATTATTAATATCATGAAATATAGATAGGATTTCATAAGTTTATTATGAGAGGTTGTTTTGTATATATGTTGGAATGATTAACCCTGTTCAGCCAGATAAAGAATCCAAGGAGGAGTAATTACAACAGGATGTAGAATAGAGGAATCAATGAGAATGCGGTCCAAGTGCCACACATAGCAATTGGTGGAGACAAATGTGGTCATCATGGGAGAATAAGCGCAGGGGAGAAAGAAGACTCATTCTAGGAATCTCACCAAAGTTTATGAATCTTATTTATGAGCTGTTATGATCAGAATTTATGTTTGGATAAGACTCTGTTTCCTTTGTTCTAGATAATAAGTTGAGCTCAAAAATAATATCTTGATGTCAAAGATTGAATTGATGATCACAGTTAGTTAGAAGGTTGCACAATACTCTCCCATATTTATATAAGTTAGGGGATGAGTTCATTGATTATGTTAGTTGTTATGTTTTACTTTCAAAATAGTTGTTTCTTTGTTACAGTTATCAGTTATTCCAAACATGTTATAATTTTGAATATAAAATTTGAAGAAGATTCTATCTTAGATATGATTTGAATTCAACTATATGTTATGGGATGTGTGAAAGTCTGAAGTAGATTTAATCTCCAGGAAAAGTGAGATAGTTCCCTAAGCTGGCCACTCAAGCTACTAACTCTCACTTTGTATGTTTTCTTATTTATTCCTGCATTCTTAGTTAATCTGTTTCATTCCATCTTCTGTGTTATATTGTGAAGCAAGTAAGAACTATTGATTGATATTTCCAGTAATTGTGATTCATGAGTAGAGTGCACGTTTTTTATCCTCCGAAGGTTAGTGTTAGCCTTTTCATCATTTTTGAATTGTTAGATTAAAATTGTGATTTTCTGTTAAATACAGTTATCTTCAACTTCTGTTAAAGGTACTTGTAACAACTGGAAGTTTAGATTGCTTTTGTTGTTTTCCATTTCTGTTTACTATTTTATATTTCTGTGCATTCTAGTAAGTAGGACTAGATAAGATAAGAATTGTATAAAATTAACTTAGATTAGAAATGAGTCTTGAAGGCATAGATAGTGCAGGCATCATCATAAGCTTACACTCCTTGGTCAATAATTTAACGTAGGAATGCAATGATAGTGGACTGTTCAGTTAGGTTAAACCCCAAATTTTATTTAAGTCTACAACACATTAGTTTTTCCTCTACATTTTTGGTGCCATTTTTGGGGATGGTGCTATCTTCATAATCTCATTTGTTAGATTTCACATGCTTTTATAAGTTAAATATTGATTTCAGTATTAGATTGCATAAATTATTTTTTCAAGAAACACCAGACATTCTACTAACATTGTGCAAGGTTACTGAAACATAAAGCTCAATTTACTGTATGCAAAGGCAAAGAGATACTCGAGGTAGATTCCTCCCATCAACTTCTTAAAACAATGAGGGTACAGCTAATTTCAATTACACAATAGGAAGTGTTGAAGGAGAGTTTCCTTTTACATCTTCATCAACACCCCCTACATCTCCATCAGCTTCCTCTACTGCCACAGAGGGAACTTTTAGAACCATGGCAGATGCAATAGAGGATCCTCTAGGACAAGCTACATTTGAATTCCCTATACCAGACCTAGCATGGGTAGCTACTCTAAAAAATATACCACCACCTGCATTCCCTATTTTCTATGGTTTGGTGACTGAAGATCCTGACACTTTCTTGTTTGAGTTTGATGTAGGAGTTATGATTGTACCATTGATCCTTACAGACTCAAGCCATTCCCTGCTACCCTAAAATATGCTTCTTTAAGATGGTTTATGGGACTAGGGAAAGATGCTATTCCAGATTGGGATACCATGAAGACAAAATTCCTAGCAAAATACAAAGACTACTACAGAGTACATGATAGGAGGAAAGATGACATCTTTAGGATGTCACAGAAGGAGTAGGATCTGTTGTGATGCTCACAACATGCCCCATTTTACTCCTTAGCAAAATGAGGACCCCTACTGTGGCTTTGCTTTTGGTTTTGTGTGTGGGTTTGTTTGGTGGTAAAAGGGAAAAAGAGAGTGAAAGTTACAAACCTTGTTAAAAATAAAGAAAAGAAAGCATTAAGTACTAGAGCAGAATATGGGTGGATTCTTTGTAAAAAATGAGTGAGGGTTACTTTTTGAACTATGTTAAAATTCACAATATTTTGCAAGATATGTATGTTTTTGGTAAAATGTACAATGGGAGATTGTTTATGTTGCATATACAAAGATGTTTGTATATTGGGTCATTTGTATGTTGCATATACAAAGTCCTTTGTATATCGGGTTGCATATACAAGGTCACTTACATACAACGTCATTCGTATACAAAGTCTTTTGTATATTGGGTCGTTGTATGAGTCGCATGTGTGAGTTGTCGGGTTTTTAAAAAAATCTTTGTACTTGTATGAATTTCAGTAACATTTTATTCTTACATACAAGTTGGGCCCGGAAAGTTCAAAGTTTAAGTAAATAGTCGGTTAAGTCTGGTAGTTGTATGTTATGTTTGTATGTTTGAGTGAAAGGAAATATACAAGGGAATGTACAACATGATATACATGCCATGGATTCAAAAAAGTATTGAAGTTGGTTTTATTATTGTATGTTTTGCACTTTGTATATGTATGTTTCGGTTACATACATTTCAAGATACATACAAAGTGGATATGCATTGCACTTTATGCATTCCGCAGAGCCGAAAGGTAAGTAAACTATGGTTTATAAAAGTTGAAGTCCGAAAGGACATACAAAAGAGTTTGTATTTATCCGGACTTGTATCTAAGGGTTTTATACAAGTGTTATATGCATCACGGAGATACAAAGGGAAAGTAGCATGGGTCCCACCATTTGCATAAAAGACTTGCATAATTGCAATGTATATCTTCAATATACATGCGCGATATGCAAAGCGAAAAATGCAAGTTAAAGATACAAGTAAAAGGTAAGGTGGACCCCACTGATTGCACATAGGGCTTGTATAGTAACAATGTATATCTTTGATATACAAGCCGATGTACAAGTTCAAAGATGCAAAGCGAAAAATACAAGTTGAAGATACAACACGGATTCAAAAAGAGAATTAAATATAGAAGAGTCTTTGTATATTTAAATGCTTGTATGGTCATAACATACATATCTGATATATACAAAAGAATAAAAGGCATCATGCGAAGGATAAAAGGTCAAAGAGGGTTTGTATATGTTTTTGTATATGCACTTGTATATAACGAGACATACAAAGTGCGATATACAAAGCGAAATACAAGTACAAAAAAGGCGGAAGAAGGAGGGAACTTTAGTTTGATTTCTTGCATAAATTGTTTGTATGTTTAAACATATAAGGAAGACATACAAAGAAAACATACAAGGGAGCATACAAAGAACACTGTATGTATGCAGAATTAAACTATCGATAAAAAGGGAAGTTTAAAAACGTAAAACACTACAAATGAAGGCTAAATTAATGGTGCATTAATTGTTGTAATTAATGCCCACCTAACATTCTGAAGAGGTTTAAATTGATGAAGGCGGTGTGAATTTTAAATCCTTTTTTATGTCTGTTTGCAGGTATGGTGGTAGATATAAAGGTGGAGCTTTAATGGCGATGACATCACAAGAGGCAGATCGGATCACAAAAGATTGCAAAAGAAGCAAAAGATTTCAGTAAGAAGAGATATGCAGATGGAAAGAAGCAATATTAAAAAATAAAAGCAACAGAAGATATTTTAATGGTGAAGATATTTTGATGGTTGTTATGGTTTCCAAGCAGGATCTTTACGCTCAGTATGGGTATGTTGCTCAAAGATTTTTTGGCGGGACTTGTTTCCCACCATTGTTGTTGCACTTGAGATATGGACCATTGATTGACTAGGGTTTTGGAACCATATTGGGGATAATCAGAGCTATATATTGAGCCCCTTTACTCTGTAATGAGTTACACAGGGATTTTTTGTAGAACAGAGCTGAAAGTTGTAATCAGTCTTAGCATTTTAAGTAGAAGAACAATTTAGTTTAGAATAGAAGGAGGTCGCCTGTGTCTGCAATAAGGAATGTGTGGAACATCTAGCTTCCTTACTGTATCTATAAAGTGTTGTAAGTTTTCTGTGAAGTTGATTAATGAAGCTAAGAGTCATTCATACGTTGTAAATCATATATGACTATGTGTTTTGAATACAAATGAATCTAGAATTCTGTGTCTATATTTAGAGTGTCTTCTAGCTCTTCTTTGTATTTGAAATAATATCTCTTAAAGCTTGCAATCTTGAATGTGTGTTCGTGAAAATACTCAGGGCATTCACATTTAATGATTTAGTATGTGGATTTAATCAAGTTTGTTGTACTACTTACAACATGAATAACAGAGCATTTAGATTCTATAGTAGAATGAAGTTTAATTTAGATTTCTCTAACTTTTACCAAACCATTTGAAATACTTAGCTTAAACGTAGAGATTTAAAGGAGATTGTCTAATATTTGAAGGAAACATGAACAACTGAGTTGATATTTGACAATTTTCATAATATTTGAAAAGAAAAGCTTGTGTTAATATAAATCATATAAAGCTTTGTGATACAGTAACAAATTTATGCAAAGGAATGAATAAAATGTTGATATTTGTGATATTTTGCATAATTAGAGTCCAGTAAATCATAAAACACCTTAAAGCAAGTAAGGCCCCTTGCATATTACAGCTTCACATTAACCTACTATATTATCCACAAGGTCAAGACCTGACCATACAGAAACTTGGGATTAAGCAATCTTAATTGATTTCTTCATATCTTTCAAGACAGTTAGGTTCATTTTGTGAATTTTAACTTTTGTTATGAATGTGTAAAAATAATCATCAATAGTTTTTGGTGCTAGAAGGAGGGCCTGATAGGATTTGAGGTAGATTTTGTGTAGGTTGGCCAAAGGGATCATTTTATCTCTTGGAAATTTGAGCGTTTTGTTTGCAAATATCTTCTGTTTGAAAGAATTTGAATGTTCTTTTTGTAAAGGTACTGCTCAAACTTCAAGGACTATTCTGATTTTTCTAAGTTTTAATGTTTTATTCTGAGATATGTTAGATCTCATAAAATTTCAAAAATCTAAAAAGTTGGAAGCAGAGTGCCATTTCCAATGGACTCATACGAAGACAATTTCTAGGTTAATATTCCTGTCTTTCAGAAAATTTTAAATGAGAGGTTTTATCCTGAAAATTTATCTAACTTTGGTTTATTTGGAAGGTACAGGATACACAAGTCCATAGAGCATGGTGAAATTAATTTTCTGACTTTCCTTACAACGTTAGATTTGGCTTTAAAAGGAATGATCTCTTTCTCAGATGTGTATAGGCTGAAGGTTGGCAGGAAAATGAGGAGATTATGGAGCAGCAGGAGGATGCAATATCGGTAATCATTAATTGTTCAGATAATGCAAAGATTGAACCAATGTCGGAGATAAAGTATAGTAAAATCTCTTCTTTGGAATCATGTGATGGTAAGAAAAATAATCTAGTTTTTTGTCAAGGTTCAAATGTGAATAAAGCTAATGACAGGTATAAATATCCTAAAAAATACAGAGAAGAAATCACACCTCATGTTCATTTTCTAGATGATAAGCAAAGAGGATTTAATAATAAAAAGAAAAAGAAAAGTGAAGTTAATCTTGATACATTTGATAAATATATGGAATTACTAAGGAATACTTGTCAAGAAGAAATCTCTGGATCTGATTTGAAAAGTTTTAACAAAAATGATTTGGCAAAGAAATGTAAACAAGTATTGACATAATTAAAGTGCATTAAAAGTAAGGAGGTTTTTGTATTAGCAAATAAAGAAATCATAGGAAACGAAGTAAATCTTGATTTCTTATTTGATGGCATTAAATTGAATGACCCAATCTAGGATTGTTGTAGGATAATAGAACTAGATATTTTGCTGAATGATAGGACTAAATTATTTGAGGAACAATCTTGAAAGTGGAGGATACAGAGAATTATGCTATTGTTGTGCATAATCAGGCATCACTCCAGCATTATTTTGAAAGTGAAATAGGAAGTATTTTCATGAATCAAATATTGTTTCACATTCACAGCCAAATAATCTAGAAATGATAAATTTAGATATGTCAGATTATAAAGATACTCATTTAAATGCTGATGTGTAGAGAATTGAAGAGAACATTGAGACGTTTCCTGAACTTGAGGATAAACTGAACATCCAGAATGAAGAGATAGATGTGGATAAAGATGAAGAAATAATTCATCAAGAGTCATACATCCTTCAATTTGAAGTGAGACTAGACATTGAGCTAAGCAATGAAAGTGCAAAGTTAAATGGAGGACCAGCTATCAATGAACAAGCATGTCCAACAGAACCAGAGATACACCAGGTTGTATTTCTCCCTTCCACAGTAAATAATGTTGAATACTATTTTGATTATGGAAATTCAAGGGATAAGACATGCATATGGATTATTCATAAACATGATGAGCTCCTTAATTACTGATTATCAAAAATTATTTTGTTAAACACAATGAATGTAGAATAAATGAGTATTTTTCAGAATTCAAAGATAAATTTGCTAAGTTGAGAACTATAACTAGTGCCCTGATGCTCCTGCACAATCTAAGGAAGTATGCAAATACAGGTGTCTTTGGGTCTTTTCCTGGGTTTTATTTTCCTTGTAAAGGCTTGTGTATAGTTTGGTAGAATAGTTGTTCTATTTCTTTTCTTTATTTTCTTGTCTTGCTTTGTGTTGTTTCCTTTCGTAGTTAGTTGTTTGTACAGTCCATTTGATTTGTTTGCTTTGTTGTTTTCCTGTGTGCAGGGATGTTTGTTTTGTTTTAGAGTATGCAGGAGTAGAATAACAAGCACTGAAAATAATAGAAAATTTAGAACATTCAGGTTAACTATTTGAAATTTATGCATAATTTGTTGTGACTGTCATGAATGTAGAAAGTTGTTTGATTTGTGAAATTTTGTATTCAATAACCGTGGGTTGAGTATTCTAGGGAAGTTTCTCACAATGACACACCTAAAATCCTTGGGTTTGTTGAACCTACCAGTGTAGATATCAGGTGAAAAATCAGAGGTCACCCTTGCTACCATTAGAATTCTCATCTTAATTTCAGCAAGTGATCATTCCTTGCATCATGAAGTTACAGCTGTAATATCTTAGGAAATCTCTATCAAATACAAAAAATATAAAATAATAAAATGGATTTTACTAAAAATCTAGATTAAGCCATCTAAGTAACTCTATCGGGGCTATAGATGCTTGCTGGCAGTGGGGTTCTACTTAGGAGAATTGTAACGATAACCTTGTCAGGGCTATGGACACCTACTGGCAGCAAGGTTCTATCTGGTTGGCTATGAGGGAATGACATCAACTATGTAGTCTAATATCAGTCACTGGTTTGTTCAACTAATTTTCAAGATGAGGATTATTAATCATGTGCACCCACTTACACTAAAAGGAAGATTCATGCACCTTATTGAATACATTAGGTCTCAAGTTAGATAATGATTTGCAGAAAAGATAGTTGGAAGTTATGAATTTATTTCATTTAGTTTTCTTCAATGATTTTAATTTAATTGTTGTGTTTGGTTGCTAGTTGTTGTGATGCTCACAACACGTCCCATTTTACTCCTTAGCAAAATAAGGACCCCTGTTGTGGCTTTGCTTTTTCTTTTCTGTGTGGGTCTGTTTGATGGTAAAAGGGAAAAAGAGAGTGAAAGTTACAAACCTTGTTGAAAATAAAGAAAAGAAAGCATTAAGTACCAGAGAAGAATATGGGTGGATTCCTTGTCAAAAATGAGTGAGGATTACTTTTTGAACTATGTTAAAATTCACAATATTTTGCAAGATATGTATGTTTTTGATAAAATGTACAATGGGAGACTTTGTATGTTGCATATACAAAGCTGTTTGTATATCGGGTCATTTTTATGTTGCATATACAAAGTCCTTTGTATATCGGGTTGCACATACAAGGTCACTTACATACAAGGTTGTTCGTATACAAAGTCTTTTGTATATCGGGTCGTTGTATGAGTTGCATGTGGGAGTTGTCAGGTTTTTTCAAAAATCTTTGTACCTGTATGAATTTTGGTAACATTTTATTCTTACATACAAGTCGAGCCTGAAAAGTTCAAAGTTTAAGTAAATAGTGAGTTAAGTCTGGTGGTTGTATGTTATGTTTGTATGTTTGAGTGAAAGGAAATATACAAGGAAATGTACAACATGATATACATGTCATGGATTCGAAAAAGTATTGAAGTTGGTTTTATTATTGTATGTTTTGCACTTTGTATATGTATGTTTCAGTTACATACATTTCGAGATACATACAAAGTGGATATGCATTGCACTTTATGCATGCCGCAGAGCCGAAAGGTAAGTAAACTAGGGTTTATAAAAGTTGAAGTCCGAAAGGACATACAAAAGAGTTTGTATGTATCCGGACTTGTATCTAAGGGTTTTATACAAGTGTTATATGCATCGCAGAGATACAAAGGGAAAGTAGCATGGGTCCCACCATTTGCATAACAGACTTGCATAATTGCAATGTATATCTTTGATATACATGTGCAATATGCAAAGCAAAAAATGCAAGTTAAAGATACAAGTAAAAGGTAAGGGGGACCCCACTGATTGCACATCGGGCTTGTATACTAACAATGTATATCTCTGATATACAAGCCGATGTACAAGTTGAAAGATGCAAAGCAAAAAATGCAAGTTGAAGATACAACATGGATGTGAAAAGAGAATTAAATACATAAGAGTCTTTGTATATTTAAATGCTTGTATGTTCATAACATACATATCTGATATACAAAAGAATAAAAGGCACCGCAAAGGATAAAAGGTAAAAGAGGGTTTGTATATGTTTTTGTATATGCACTTGTATATAACGAGACATACAAAGCGTGATATAACAGAAAAGGTGAAAGGAGGGAACTTTAGTTTGATTTCTTGCATAAATTCTTTGTATGTTTAAACATACAAGGAAGACATACAGAGAAAACATACAAGGGAGCATACAAAGAAAACTGTATGTATGCAGAATTAAACTAGCGATAAAAAGGGAAGTTTAAAAATGTAAAACACTTCAAATGAAGGCTAAATTAATGGCACATTAATTGCTGTAATTAATGCCCATCTAACATTCTAAAGAGGTTTAAATTGACGAAGGCGGTGTGAATTTTAAATCCTTTTTTTATGTCTGTTTGCAGGTATGTAGGTAGATATAAAGGCAAAGCTTTAATGGCGATGACATCACAAGAGGTGGATTAGATCACAAAAGATCGCAAAAGAATTGAAAGATTTTAGTAAGAAGAGATATGCAGATGGAAAGAAGCAATATTAAAAGGGCAAAACAATAGAAGATATTTTAATGGTGAAGATATTTTGATGGTTGTTAGGGTTTCCAAGCAGGATCTTTACACTCAGTATGGGTGTGCTGCTCAGAGATTTTTTGGTGGGACTTGTTTCCCACCATTGATTGACTAGGGTTTTGGAACCGTATTGGGGATAATCAGAGCTATATATTGAGCCCCTTTACTCTATAATGAGTTACATAGGGATTTTTTGTAGAACAGAGATTAAAGTTGTAATCAGGCTTAGCATTTTAAGTAGAAGAATAGTTTAGTTTAGAATAGAAGGAGGTCGCCTGTGTCTGCAATAAGGAATGCGTGGACCATCTAGCTTCCTTACTGTATCTATAAAGCACTGTAAGTTTTCTGTGAAGTTGATTAATGAAGCTAAGAGTCATTCATACATTGTAAATCATATATGACTATGTGTTTTGAATACAAATGAATCTAGAATTCTGCGTCTATATTCAGAGTGTCTTCTGGCTCTTCTTTGTATTTGAAATAATATCTCTTAAAGCTTGCAATCTTGAATGTGTGTTCATGAAAATACTCAGGGCATTCGCATTTAATGATTTAGTATGTGGATTTAATCAGGTTTGTTGTACTACTTACAACATGAATAATAAAGCATTTAGATCCAATAGCAGAATGAAGTTTAATTTAGATTTCTCTAACTTTTTCCAAACCATTTGAAATACTTAGCTTAAATGCAGAGATTTAAAGGAGATTGTCTGATATTTGAAGGAAACATGAACAACTGAGTTGATATTTGACAGTTTTCATAATATTTGAAAAGAAAAGCTTGTGTTAATATAAATCATATAAAGCTTTGTGATACAGTAACAAATTTATGCAAATGAATGAATAAAATGTTGATATTTGTGATATTTTGCATAATTAGAGTCCAATAAATCATAAAACACCTTAAATCAAGTAAGGCCCCTTGCATATTATAGCTTCCCATTAACCTACTAAATTATCCACAAGGTCAAGACCTAACCATACAGAAACTTGGGATTAAGCAATCTTAATCAATTTCTTCATATCTTTCAAGATAGTTAGGTTCATTTTGTGAATTTTAACTTTTGTTAGGAATGTGTAAAAACAATCTTCAATAGGATCCATTAGAGGACTATGTGGATAAATTCCAATTTGCCTTGAATAAGAACCCTCAAAATAGGTTGTCCGAAGAATCATTGAAGTTGGTTTTTTTAAGAGGAGTCAATGATGATTGCATGTATGCCCTAAATCTCATTAGAACAGGGGATATCTCCTGACTACCCTTTGAAGATATTTGTACAGCTTGTAGGAACTACTCTAGGACTTTTTCCTGAAAGCCCAGAGGAGAAAGAGTAGCCATTGTAGGCAAGGTAGATAATGGAGTTTCTCGAGTAGAAATTAGTAACTTGCTGACCAATATGAAAGAAGATATCATAAGCCACATGGATACATAGTTGGACACTCTTCACATCAAGAAGAAACAAGAAGAGGTAGATGCAATGCTTACTAAATACTACCCCAGCTGTAAACAAAGGAAATCTAATTGTAAATGCAAGAGGGTGGCCAATATCCAGCAAGAAAGGATTGAGAGACTAGAGTTACAGAAATTTGAAGGAGAGGACGGGCAATTATTCTTCATTGCTCAAAGAAGGCCATGGCAACAAAAACAAGGTATGCCTCCTGATGGGGAGCCTCATACACTAACTTAGTATATGCTTGACGTGACTTGCTAATACCGGTGGCAATACTCTGATTCACTGTTACGCCTGGTCAACATTTGTATCTGATGAAAGATACATTCTCAATGTACATTTCCCACATGCATTTGCAATATACATTTGTAATATACATTCAAACCACACTCGTCAGCGGGACTTGAGTTATCGGTTGGACTTACCACAGAGTCGTCGATTCACCGATTCCTCCTAACGGATCCTCTGTCAATGGCTCGATTCTCTCTTCAGCCAGACCACCCTTGTCACTCTGAGTGAGGAATGCTTTTCTGACAACCTTTGTCTCATCGACAACAACTCCAACTCCTCCAATCAAACCCTAGCACATGGAGATGCTAGGAGATCTACTATGCGCAACCCTCGATTCGAAACAATTTGCATTATTGAACAGGAAAACAAAATAGAAAATTGACGGATATGGTACATTGAAGCCATTCCACTGATTTTGACATAAATCTCACTAGTGGAATGCTTCACATCGACATTCTACAACAACAGAAATACAAAAGGGAAAAGAAATCTACAGTTATGCAATTTCGTATTTACAGAGAGTGGAAACAAATAGACAACATAGAAAAGATTGATTTCTCCTTCACAATGCTCGGTTACATATGCACAATTGCATTCAATTACAATATCATCTGATATATCTGACTTTGTTCAATTCCCTGGGTTTATAAACTCGTCCAAAGTAGTACCAAATTGACTCCAAGCGGCTGGGAGACCAATCCAAGTAGCTAGGAGACAACCATTTTAAATGGCCTCCAACTACCCTACTACCTATTTTTGGCATTATGCAGTTACAATTTGAAAAAAGTGCCCTAAGTCACTTGGGACTTACAAAATAAACCTAGACACAAGCTGAAACAACATGCATTGGTCAAATAGACCTTATTACAACACAAAACATGATTTTCTAAACAAAACATGATTCAAATGCCTCATGGAGGCCACCTTGTGTTAGGTGCTCCTACACCATACACCCCACCTAGAAAAGAACTCATGTCCCATGAGTTGAGTCTATGTCTTGCTCCACCTGTATCCTTTGCTACATCATGCCTTCCCCACGATCTCTGGACTGCAACTTGTGTCCATGGAACCAAAAACTCATGCCTAGCATTGTAGTCTCTACTCACACCTTGCCATGAGTGAGTGCTTGCAACCAAACCCAGACTTTGTTCACCATTCTTCCTTACTGTCATCTTTGCCTGAACACCTGCATTCAAAATCTTGTTTGATGCTACTTGTACTACTGCTAGGGTAGAATATGTTTGCCTTGCAACTCTTGTTGGCTCTAGAGGACAAACAATAGTCCCTACGAGGATAGCATCCTCTTCCAATCAACTTGTGACTGCTTGTAGACCTGCTCTTTGACCTTCATCTGATCCATCTTAGACATCACTATCTGATCTCCATCATTCAAAACTGAAATCATTTTAAAACTGTGATCTTTGGTATCCTGACTCCTTGAGGTATCCTCAACTGTCCTTGTCTCTTCTTTAGGCATCTTCACAAACTCCTTCTTACCCACCAAAATGATCTTGGCTGCCTTCTTTGCTTCAATATCCTCCTGCAATGGTTTCATCACAAAAGTCTTTCCATCCTTCTTGATGGTGTATGTGTTAGCATATCCATCATATAATGCTTACCTATCAAATTACCATGGTCTACCTAAAAGTAGGTGACAACACTCCATGGGCAAACTGTCACATAAAATTCTCTCCTTATATTCTCCAATCTAAAAATTAACATATGCTTGTTCACTTACCCAAGATGCTCTGTAAGGAGTTTGATGAGGAATTCTTTCTAGGCTCAATTTATCCACTATTTCCCTGGACACCATATTATTTGTTGAACCAAAATCTATGACTACCTTGCATATTTTACCTTTGCTTTTGTAATTGATTCTAACAAGAGCTCTCCTCTATTGTGGTTCAGTCTTCACTGGTTCTTTGAGCAATGTCCTCTTGATCATCAGACTTTCTCCCACTTCAGATGCCAAATTTACTTCAGGAGATGTCACACTCCCTGCATCCTCTTGAGTCAATGTGGTTCCTCTCTCATTGCCATGAGAAGTTGAGGCCTTCTTTGGACACTGATAGGTTAGATGCCCTATTTGATTACAATTATAGCATCTCATGTTGGAGAACTTGGATCCTCTGTCTGCTCCATTTGTCCCACCTCTTTCTTTTGGCCTTCTTCCTCGGTAGCCTCCTCTACTACTTGAGTCCCCAACTTGCTCTTCCTGGTTAGACTCACCACTAGGCCTCTTGTTAGGACTTCTTCCTCCAAAACTGCCTCTAAAGTTTTTGTCACCTCTTCTTCTACTCTGCTACTCACCTTTCCTCTTCAGCTTCTCTTCAGCTCTTAATGCTACTTGAATACATTTTTCCATAGTTTTAGGGGTAAACAAACTTATCTCATCTTGAATATTGACCCTCAAAACATTTAGATACCTTGCTACCTTGGCTTTTTCATCCTCCACGTACCCACAGTGAAGAGTGTATTTGTGAAACTCCTCGGTGTAAGTAGCCACATCCATATCCTTTTGTTTAAGGTTCTGCATTTTCCTATAAATCTATACCTCGTAGTCAGATGGAAGGAACTGGGACTTGATCTTCTCCAGCATTTTGCTCCATGAAGATATCATACTCTTCCCAATCTTTACTCTTTCTCCTTGGGTGTAATTCCACCATGTAAGGGCAGCACCTTTGAGTTTAGTTTTTGCAAACTTAACCCTCTTACTTTTAGGAAATTCCTTGTATTTGAAGTAGTTGTTTAGAGCCTCAATCCACTCCATAACTTCATCAGCATTCATCTTTCCACTGAACATGGGAATATCTATCCGAGCCTCTGAAGAGTCCTTGCCAATTGCCTTGATGGCTTCCAAGAATTGCTTTCATTCAGCCGGTATCTTTGCCTCTTCTTGTGCCTCTGCTTCTTCCTCTTTCTCTTCTTCTCCATCTGAATCTTCCTCTATCCTTTTGCCTATCTTCATTGCCTTCAATTTTTCTTGGAGTGTGTCCTTGACCCCAGTTTTGATCATCTCTTCCTTCTCTTGAAATTTCTTGATCACTTCAGTGGTCATCCCCTTTGGAGGCATATTGCTAGCCTCTCCTTTGCTCTCTTTGTCTGACATAAACATTCACAGACAGTACCCAAATGCCAATACTCCTGCAAATCCTCAATTTGACTACAACATAATGCTCAATCAACTGTCCCTCCTACACACTGCTTCACAGACCCATTCCTCTTGTCCAACAATAGATGTTGGAGATCTACTACCACTCTCTCTCACAGCGGCCTCACTTTGCACCCTCTTCCAACCAAATCTCTATTGGTGAATGGTCACGATAGACCTCATCATCGTCTACCCACACACTACAGGAATAGGATTCATCTACCTTTAGAAAATCAAATACACAACTTCCTAGATCTTTCACTAGCTCTGATACCAATATGATGGGGAGCCTCATACACTAACTTAGTATATGCTTGGCGTGACTTGCTAATACCAGTGGCAATACTTTGATTCACCGTTACGCCCGGTCAATATTTATATCTGATGAAAGATACATTCTCAATGTACATTTCCCACATGCATTTACAATATACATTTGCAATGTACATTTGAACCACACTCATTGGCGGGACTTGAGTTATCGGTTGGACTTACCATAGAGTCACCAATTCACCAATTCCTCCCGACGGATCCACTTTCAATGGCTCGATTCTCTCTTCGGCCGAACCACCCTCGTCGCTCTGAGCGAGGAATGCTTTTTCGACAGCCTTTGTCTCACTGACAACAACTCCAACTCCTCCAATCAAACCCTAGCACATCGAGATGCTAGGCGATCTACTATGCGCAACCCTCGATCTGGAACATCTGCACTATCGAACAGGAAAACAAAATAGGAAACTGACTGATATGGTACATTGAAGCCATTCCACTGATTTCGATAGAAATCTCACCAGTGGAATGCTTCACATTGACATTCTGCAACAACGGAAATACAAAAGGGAAAAGAAATAGAAAAGATTGATTTCTCCTTCACAATGCTTGGTTACATATGCACAATTGCATTCAATTACACTATCATCTCATATATCTAACCTTGTTTAATTCCCTGGGTTTATAAACTCATCCAGAGTAGTACCAAACTGACTCCAAGTGGTTGGGAGACAACCATTTTAAATGGCCTCCAACTGCCCTACTACATATTTTTGGCATTATGCTATTTTTGGCATTATGTGGTTACAATTTGACAAAAGTGCCCTAAGTCACTTGGGACTTACAAAATAAACCTAGACACAAACTGAAATGACATGTATTAGTCAAATAGACCTTATTACAACACAAAACATGATTCAAATGCCTCATGGAGGCCACCTTGTGTTAGGTGCTCCTGCACCACCTCCTAATCCACTTAATTTTAATCCTCCCTTTCCTGCTACAAATCAAAACTTCTCTACCTGGAATACTCAGCAATGGTTTGGTAACCCAAATGCATGGCAAAACCCATAATGGCAAAATCCCCAATTGCCTACTCCACAAGGTGGTTGGAACCAACAACAACCTAACCCATGGCCACAACAAAATTTCCAAGGACCTAACTATAATCCTTAGTGGCCTAATCAATAGCAACAATGACAGCCTTAGTGGAACACGGGCCAACAATGGTAACAAAATGCACAATTTCAATAACCTATGATTCTATCTCAGCCACAGTAGCTAGCCATCATGTCACCACCTCAAAATCCATCTCCTAGACCTACCCAAATCCCTACCCAACTTGCACCTAACCGTAACAAGCGTATTTAGTAGGCTTATACTAACGAGGTGATGCAATATCCCACCTGTGGAATGGAAGTGAGTAATGTTCATCTTAGATCAGGGAAACAACTTGTAGAACCTTCATCTCCCCAAATTACTGAGCTTGAAGATGTAGAGCCCACCGAACAGACCCCAGATAAACAACCCTTGGAACCTGACTCAAACCAAGATGCCCAACTTATCTTGCAACAGAAGTCTCTTCCTTTCTGTAAATGTTTGACCATGCAAAAGCAAATAGCTCAAGCTGATACTTCCCTTCTTAGCCAGATAAAGGATATTAGCATCAAGATTCCCTTAATCCAAGTTATCAAGGATATCCCCATCTATACCAAAACTATTAGGGATCTTTGCATAAAGAAAGTAGGAAGGAAGAGAATAGACCCCCAGACAGTGCATGTGTTAGATAATCTTGCAGACATCATGTTGGGTAATATAATTGTTCTAGAATATACAGACTCAGGAAGTCTAGTGGTGGATGTCAAGATCAATAGGACACTGATTAAGAACACTCTAATAGATTTAGGTGTTGCTATTAATGTCATGACCAAGGAAATAATGCATATACTCCAACTGAACAATCTTAGGCCTACCCAAACAGTTCTTCAATTAGCTGATAGGTCCACAGTCAAACCTGAGGGAGTCATAGAGGATTTGGTCATTACATTAGACTCTTAGGAGTATCCATCTGATTTCATAGTTTTTCATCCCAAAGTTAATCTTGCTGGTTATCCTCTTATACTAGGCAGACCATGGATTCCCACTGTTGATGCATTTATAGGTTGTAAATCTGGTAACATGATCATCTTTAATGGGACAGTGACCAAGAAAATGGTGTCGTATCCTCCCGCCCAACCATACCATGAACTTGAGCAGACCATTTGGCCTTTCTAGGAAGAAGAGGACACTTACTCCTTGCAAACACTAATGACTATTGAACACAACCCCTTGTTAGATGTTCTAGATGAAGATGAACTAAGTGCTCATGTCGTCCGTAATGACTGTGGAAGGCATCCGCAATAGCAAGATTGTCTATCTTTCTTGCAAGACCATTTGAGCATCACAATACCAAGTTGTTCATCAAAAGAGGTGTCTCAAATATTTCATGCTTTATTACCTCAGCAATGCTTACCTGTGTTACCCAGCCTTGATTTGTCTTATGTGCAAGAACTGTCCAAACAACTAGAAGTCAGGCCAGGAAAGATGTTGAATATTAATAATGCCTTGACTGATGAACAACAACACTCCCTGTATAGAGTTTTAAAGTCACACTTAGTAGCATTTGCATGGGATTATAATGACATGAAAGGCATTGATCATACCTTATGCATGCATAAGATATACATAGATGATGGATATAGGCCCATCACGCAGTAGCAAAGGTGCATGAATCCAACCCTCAGGGAAATTGTTAAAACTGAGCTATAGAAACTTTTGGATGCAGGCTTTATATACCCCATTTAGACAGTGAATGGGTTTCACCATTAGTTATAGTTCCAAAGAAAGGAGGAAAGTGGATGGTTTGTGTCGACTATAGAGAATTGAACACTGCTACCAAGAAAGATCACTTTCCATTGCCCTTCATTGACCAGGTTCTTGACTCACTAGCAGGCAAGAAATATTTTTCTTTCCTTGATGGTTTTAGTGGCTATAATCAGATTAAAATTACTCCAGAAGATCAAGATAAGACAACGTTTACCTGCCCTTGGGGGACATATGCATACTCTATCTTTCCCTTTGGCTTGTGCAATGCTCTAGCTACTTTTCAAAGAGTAGTTTTAAACATTTTCTCTAATTTTGCACATGACAGTATGGAGATTTATAAGGATGACTTCACCACATTTGGTGACACATATGATGAAGCCCTACACAACTTGGAGAAGGTATTGAAAAGATTTACAGATCACAATCTCTCTTTGAGTAATGAAAACTATTTCCTTATGATGACACAAGGAATAGTTTTGGGGCACTTTATCTCAAGTGCTGGAATACAAGTGGATCCACAGAAAATTGAAGTTATTTCCACCCTACCTATTCCAAAGAAGCAAAAAGATGTCAGGAGTTTCCTATGACATGCAGGTTACTACAAAAGCTTCAATCAAGATTTTAGCAAAATTGTTGCACCTCTATTTACTTTGTTAACAAAAGATAGTGAATTTGAGTGGACACCAAATTGTCAGACTTCTTTTGAAAAGTTAAAAACCTCCTTGACACAAGCTCCTGTACTTAGAGGGCCAAATTGGACCTTACCTTTTCACATCCATATTGATGCATCAGATTTGGCAATTGGTGTAGTTTTAGGCCAACAAGAAGGATCCAAGGAATATCCTATTTATTATGTCAGTAAGAATCTGCAAGGAGCTGAAATGAATTATACAGTGATAGAGAAAGAGATGTTAGCAGTTGTTTATGCCATAAATAAGTTTAGACACTACATAACTGGTTACAAGGTCTTCATCCATATAGATCATGCAACCATCAGATACTTGATGAACAAACCCATAGTAGGTGGCAGACTTGTAAAGTGGTTATTGTTGTTGCAAGAGTTTGACATTACAATTGTTTACAAACCAAGCAAAGCCAATGTTGTTGCTGATTTTTTGTCCAGACTACCTACACAGTCTTCAGATGGAGTGGTTGATGATTCCTTTCCTGATGAGCATTTATTTTATCTCACTACATACACTCCATGGTATGCAGATATAGCCAATTACTTGGTTACATGACAAATTCCAGGATATTTCTCTCCAAGGGAGAAGAGGCAGCTGGTGCATAAATGTTTCTCTTACTCTTGGATTTCTGGATTTCTATTCTACACTGGACCAAACAATATCATGTGGAGATGTATCAGGGAGGATGAAGTATTTGATGTCATGAAAGCTTCTCATGATGAGCCTTATGGAGGACATTTTGCAGCAAAGCAGACAACCTTTAAGATCCTCACAACAGGTTATTATTGGCCAACGCTTCATAGGGATGTTGTCAAGTACACTAGGAGTTGTGATAGATGCCAGAGAATGGGGAGACCTACTAGAAGTGATGAGATGCCTTTGCAGCCACAACTCTCCCTAGCTCCTTTTGATGAGTGGGGTTTAGATTTTGTGGGGCCTATATCTCCTTTATCAAACAAAAAAGAATATATCCTGGTATTTAAGATTACTTAACTAAATGGCTAGAAGTGAAAGCATTACAGTTTGCCAGAGATGGCAATGTGGCTAAATTCTTGTATGAAGACATCTTCACCAAGTATGGTGTTCCAAAAGAAATAGTAACTGACCAGGGACCACAGTTTACATCTGATTTAATAGCAAAATTAGTTGCAGAATACCAGATTAGGCATAAGAAATCCACTCCCTACCATCCACAGGCTAATGGTCAGGTAGAAGTTACTAATAAAGAAATTGAAAACATCTTGACCAAGACAGTGCAGCTTCACCAAAGAGATTGGGTTTCTAGGCTCCCTGAAGCTGTTTGGGCATATAGAACAACTTGGAAGACAACTACATGCTTTACACCTTATGAGCTGGTCTATGGCAAGACTACAATTCTACCTATTGAATTTGAGCATAAAAACCTGAGGACGGAAATGGACCTAGGAATGGATCTGACCATTGCACAACAGGAAAGACTACAACATTTGAATGCCTTGGATGAAATGAGACTGGAAGCCATTCATCATACAAAGGTCATATAGAAGCAATGGGCAAAATGGCATGATAAATATATAAAAACAAAGGAATTCACTATAGGAGACTGGGCACTACTTTATGATTCAATGTATAAGGACTTCAAGGGTAAGCTTCCATCATGTTGGTTAGGTCCATATGAAATCCAACAAGTTTTTCCTAATGGTGTAGTTCAACTGTAAACTATTGATGAAGTTCAGTTTTCACTATTGGTCAATGGGCATAGGCTCAAATTGTACAAGAAGCCACTCCAGAGAGATGAATTTATAGTATCTCTATTTGCTCAATATGCTCCTCATGATACTCTTGATTTAGATGCTATGACACCAGATGACGTTGATTTAGCTGTTGTAACACCAGACAATGCACATTTCGATGTTGATACTACAACAATGTCCAGTGATGTGGAGGTTGAGTTGCAATACTCAACCCCTGTTGCTAACAATTAAATTTATTTGTTTTTCCCACATGCACATACTAGACAATTTCCATGGTTACGAGTTGATATCTCCGTCAGGACCTATTTTTCACTTCTTTAGTCGAGACCTGACTCAGCTGGGACTTGTTATATTATGTTTACATTTACACAGTCAGGACCTATGCTATAGGCGCCCATAGAAACACCAGTCTACTATTCTATTCCATTGCTTTGTGAACACTACCTCAATTCTCTTGCCCATTCCATCAACATGTATTCCTTTCAAATTGATCCATTCAAATTATTCCAAGTGTCACTTCAAATTATGAGTGGTACTTCCATCTGCCATCTTGCACTATTCCATTATCACTCTATAACCGTACATCAAACTTCCCATTTGCTGCATGCATATTCTATCACCTCACCAGTGTTGTTCACAACTTCCAAGGTATGTTAATTATTTCATTTCTCTATATATGTACAATGAACACCTTTCTATTAATACACTTAGATTTCTTTATTTATTTTCATGTTTATTCATAATTTATTTCATGCATGCGATGTATATTTCCACCATTTCTTTTTATCACTCCTCCATCTATCACACTTGCCATAAGAAGTGCAGTCACTTCATCATTAAGCTGGGGGGAGGGGTTTCTTTTCAAATGATTATCATTTAATCATTGTTGCCTTCATATTTTTTCCTTTCAAAACCTTTTTTAAAACCCTACCTTTTGAGAAAAACCTAGACAAAATACTCTGTGCTATGAACTTAGCTCTGTCAAATAATGAATTAATACCCTACGGAGTTATAGAGTTATAGTGGAGAATTAGGAAAGAGGCAAATTGAAAGATTGGTTTTTTAGGGTGGTGAGCTGGAGCAGTAGAAATTGGTTAGTTGGCATTGTGTAGAGAATGTACATTATAGAGTTCTAATTCATAGTCTTAATGGGAGGAGACTTAATCAAAAGGGAATCCTTGGTACACAAGGAAATATTGGAGGATGTACTAGTTCTTCCACTTTTTACTAGAGTGGGTTGGCTTGATTACTTCCTCAAATTGATAGAATATGACGACGACATGGTACAAGAATTTGCACTTACTCTACAATACAATGAAGTAGTGGTTAGAGGGTTGATAGTAGACACTTCTGAGCTTGCAGTTTCTCAAGTTTCAAGGTTGCCTAGAATAGGGTCTGAGTATTTAGTCAAGGTTGATGCAACTGTGGCCAGGGAGGAGTTTTGTGAAAGAGGTGAACACCTAGATTCTACCACACAAGGTACCAAACGATTATCTCTTCCATATTTTTGGGGGGAATGTGCTTTCTATATTATCAAATATATCACTTGTGATGGTAGATATAATATGTTGTCTACGACACATCTTAAACTGCTCAACCATTTGAGACATGAGAAACTTGTCAATGTTCCCAATTACTTGTATAGTATGCTAAGAAGAATGTCTTCAGAGTATCAGAGGCAACAAGCAGACACAACTCTTTCTCACCATTGTTTAATACCTTTGTTAGTAAAAAGGAGTTTAAGGATTGAGTGGGAAGCCATTAAACAATGTGTAGACATCTCAACACTCTTCGAAGCACCAGAGCCAGAGGAAGATATTCCACATGAAACTGAACCCCCTATTAATACTAAGTAGGAAGAAACACAAGCTGAGAACCCTCTAGAGTTTAGGCCTGTATTAGTTGAAGAGCCCTCAACCTCTGTTCCTAAAACAAAAAGAACCACTTCCTTAACATCTAGGAAGAAACCAAAGAGTCAGAGGGAGAACAACAAGAAGAGGAAAAAGGTAGAGAAACATGAGACGATTATTCCTAGGTGATCAGGGAGGTTGAGGAAGCAAGGTGTTAAAGATAAATTTGTTGAACACCCAGGAGAAGAAGACAAAAATAAAGGTCAGTAGAATACTGATCTAGCTCCTCTGAATCTAGATTCAGATAGGGGAGAAAACCCTCTTGAGGATGCTTCTACTGATGCCTATGCAAATGATAGTATGTCTAGTAGAAAAAGAAGGTACATTTCTTCTTCTGATTCTGAATCAGAAGATCCATTTATTGCCAGGAAAATGGGAAAACTTGTGCCAGATGACTTTGCTAAGGAAATCTTTGATGCCCCTGAAAAAGGGAATGATGAAAATCTTGAAGGTGAAAAGGAATTGATAGAAGACAGATATTAGGAAGGAGTTGCAGGAATCCCTATACATAATAAGGCAACTTGAGGAACAAGTAGGGGGTTATGAAGAAAGAGATAGAGAAAAGGAAAAGAGGATTTAGGAGTTGGAGGAGAAGATCCAAACTTACGGCCACAACTCTAATTTAGATTTGTTAGCACAGCTGGCTAAAAATAAAGCAAAGATTGAGAAAGAGGCAGTACTTACTCTCCAACCTCCTGTCATAAAAACCCCAACATACCATACTACATTGTCCTTGGGTTTTGAACTAATGAAACTGACTAATTAAAATAGGCAAGAGAAGGAAAACTGGGAAAAAGAAAAGCATAACCTCAATGAATCTATTGCAGAAAAGGATTTGAAGATTAAACAGTTAGAGCAAAAGCTGACAGAGGTTATTGAAAGTGCCAAGTAGATTATGGGATGTAGACCTCCATTCAGAGTGTATGCACTATTTTTGAAAGAAAATTTTCTCAGTTTTTAGTGTAACAGGTTTATCAATGATCAACCTGACTTGCATTCAAGGTTTATCTTTTGTAATTACTTCAAAGAGGTTAGCCTAGAAGAACAAGACCAATTGTGTGAGTATTACTTACACAATTATATAATGCATGAAGATACACAATGGAATCCCTGCATTTATGTTGGAGACCTCCAGGTCAGAGCATTAATGTCATATTCTAAAAATGAACAACTTAGAGGGTTATTGACGGACCAATATGAAGAACAGGAAAAGAAAATACCACTGCAACTGAGGAAGGAAGCCTTGGAGCCTGAAATCATCTTAACCCAATGGTTGACATTGTTGTCTCATAAAGGACCAGGTAAGGTGATCATGGATTTAAGACTTAGGGACTACAGAAGAATATAGAGGATGGCAGTGTCTATTATCCAAAATTGTCAGAGGTATGTGCAGAGTAGATGGGACAGTTTAACTCCAGAGTTACAAATCTAGGAACCACATTCTATCCATAATTTCATGAATATACTTGAAAGATTGCATAGATATATCTAGATATGAGAATAGAAGGGGGTATCATGGTTACCTCTCACTTATCAGCCTCCTATATTGTTTTATCCAGTGCCACATTGGACAGGAGGGAAAAGTGAGCAATGTAGGTGTGATGAGCAGATCAGGATGGAAAGACTTGCATACTCTAATGGGTTCTACCTCAAGCAGGGAAAATGAGTTATAGTGGACACAGATCTTAGAAGAATTACACTGCATTATAACCTTTTGCCTTAGGTGTCTAGTTCTATAATTTTTCTTAGGGACAAGCAAAAGTCTAAGTTGGGGGGAATGTTGGGATGAAATATTATCCTCCTTTTATACAGTTTCCATATGTTTTAAATACCTTTTTTAAATGGTTCTGCAAAGACTTCATATGCATATATATACTTTCCAAGGACTTAGACCCTATGCTAATAAATGAACTCAGGTGGTTATATTATCAAATGGATGATTTGAATTATTAATATGCATGAAATATAGATAGGATTTCATAAGTTTATTATGAGAGGTTGTTTTGTATATATGTTGGAATGATTAACCCTGTGCAACCAGATAAAGAATCCAAGGAGGAGTAATTACAATAGGATGTAGAACAAAGGAATCAATGAGAATGCGGTCCAAGTGCTAGATATAGCGATCGGTGGAGACAAACGTGGTCATCATGGGAGAATAAATGCAAGGGAGAAAGAAGACTCATTCTAGGAAACTCACCAAAGCTTATGAATCTTATTTACGAGTTATTATGGTTATAATTTCTATTTGGATAGGACTCTGTTTCCTTTGTTCCAGATAATAAGTTGATCTCAAAAACAATATCCTAATGTCCAAGAATGAATTGATGATTGCAGTTAGTTAGAAGGTTGCACAAGACTCTCCCATCTTTATATAAGTTAGGGGATGAGTTTGTTGATTATGTTAGTTGTTATGTTTTTCTTTCAAAATAGTCGTTACTTTGTTACAATTATCAGTTGTTCTAGACATGTTATAATTTTGAATATAAAATCTGAAGAAGATTCTATCTTAGATATGATTTGAATTCAACTATATGTTATGGGATGTGTGAAGATCTAAAGTAGATTTAATCTCCAAGAAAAGTGAGATAGTTCCCTGAGCTAGCCACTCAAGGTACTAACTGTCACTTTGGATGTTTTCTTATTTATTCATGCATTCTTAGTTAATCTATTTCATTCCATCTTCTGTATTATATTGTGAATCAAGTAAGAACTATTGATTGATATTTCTAGTAACTGTGATTCATGAGTAGACTGCACGTTTTTAATCCTCTGGAGGTTAGTGTTATCCTTTTCATCATTTTTGAATTGTTAGATTAAAACTATGATTTTCTGTTAAATACAGTTATCTTCAGCTTCTGCTGAAGGTACCCGTAGCAACTGGAAGTTTAGATTATTTTTTTGGTTTTCCATTTCCGTTTACTATTTTACATTTCTATGCATTCTAGTAAGTAGGACTAAATAAGATAAGAATTGTATAAAATTAACTTAGATTAGAAATTAGTCTTGAAGGCATAGATAGTGCAAGAATCATCATAAGCTTACACTCCTTGGTCGATAATTTAATGTAGGAATGCAATGATAGTGGACTGTTCAGTTAGGTTAAAACATGAATTTTATTTAAGTCTACAACACATTAGTTTTTCCTCTAAAAGGATCATAAAAGCCTTGCATTAAGTGTTCCATCCACACGATTACCCATTATCTTCACAGTGATATAAAGAGGTCCTTCAGTGTCTCCAATTGTTCTATCGTGAGGTGTAAACCCAATTTCAGGTTCGGGGACCTTTCTTTTCATGTAAGGTCTAGGAGGGAACCTATTGTTATTATTTCAATTAGAAGCCATGTGTATATGTTTTCAAATCAATTTAAGATCATATTTTAAAATCTTTTCAAAAGTGATGCAAAAGACAAATGCAAAACTATGTGTAAAAATGACCTAAAATGCTTGATTTTTTCAAGTTTTTTCAATGTAAATAAATGAAAGAAAAGGTGTTGTAAGGAAATTGATTAGGGGCAGAAAATAATATGTCTTATATCAGTCCAATACATCAATAATTTCCTTCACAACACACCTTTGATCCAAACCTAGGATGATGACTAGTCAAACCCTAGTGAAAATGCTCTAAAATATGCGATTTTTCACAAATTTTAAATGCAAAGACCCAACAAAAGGGGTGTTGTAAAGAATTTTAGGAGGTGAAGTAGATTATAGCAGTAATATCAGTCACCTCAAACCATAAAATCCATCACAACATGCTTGGAGTGCAAATCTAGGTCAAATCCTAAGGCAAATATAGTCAAAATATGTAATTTTTCACCAAATTTTCACTGTAAGAGCCCAATAAAAAGGTGTTGTAAATAATTTTAGGAGGGGAAGAAGATAATAACCCTAATAATAGCTAATTATTTTATAAAAATATTTTACAACATGCCTATGGTGCAAATCTAGAGAGACGATAAGGCCAAAATCTAGTGAAAAATCAAGGTTTTCAAGCCCTAGGCATGAAATTTTTGCAAGAAAACCACTATGATGAAACACTACAGTTAGAAATAAATTATAATGAGAGTTTTAAAAGGGTAGTAAAATATGAAACAAGATTTTGACTACAAACCCTAACTAATGCAAAACTAGGTTATATGAAACAATACACAATTTCAAGCAATTTTCAACAATTTAGGCATGAAAATGCAATCTAAATGAATGATGAATAACAATTTCTATATTTCACATCAGATCTGATGCTAATGTCATAAATTTAATGAAATTCAATGCAAATTAATCTAAATTATTTGAAAATGCAAGCTAAAATGCTAATTTTTTTCAATTTTTTCATTTTTTTTTGTAATTTTCCAAATGCAATAAGATGAACAATGAAATGAATGTAAATATGAAGCACAACACTCAGAAATGTGTAAAATTCAAAAGAACATGGGTTCACCAAAATGTTTAAGGTGGAAAAGAAAAGGGATTTTTATGTTTAGGGTTTATGTGAATCCTCCTTTCACCTCAAACATTTAAGGACTTTAGGCCGAGTAGGAAATCTACTATTAGACCTATGGTCACTTGGAATATCAGGGAAAAATGGAATTGTGTGATTTAGTTTTTTGATTATGCTCAATTATGCTCAAAACCCTAATTATGCAAATTCTAAAGCAAACGGACAAATTATAGAAAATGCCTGCACAGAGATACTAAATGATAATGAAATCCGTACCAGTTTTCAAAGTTTGGAAAATGGAAAAGTCGAGGACTAATGAGTAGGCACCCAAGTCCAAGGTACGAGTTTCTTTGTGGAATCTTAATCTCCTTCTAACATTGATCTGCACTATAACTTCTGTTTTCAGGAATTCAACTATGGAGGACACAGGGACTAGCGCCCGAGTCTAGGAAAAGCTCCAGAGTCCTGCTTCTTTTTAGATCCTGAATCCTTTTTGTCTGGTACTCCTTCCTACAACTCCACATCCACAGAACTTGGCACCTATAATCTACAACCACAAGGAGTGTGGGCGGGGGTTGTGGTGTTTAGAGGCTTGCCTTAGTCAAGCCCTGAAGAGACATTCAAGTCTTCCGAACACTGTTATTAGATAAAGAGTACATAATCCAATTGATAAATGCTTGAAAACACAAATGATATCACCTTGTAGTGAAGACCTCATGGAAGGAAGAAGCTCTTCATGCCATGAGGAGATGAATTTCAAATCTGTAAATACAAATACAATAACAATGCTCTACTCTGCAATACAATGAATATTTTGAATGCCCAAAGTCACAAGATCATAATGCACATGAAAATTCCATCTAATTTACAAATGATAACCTAATCATGCTTATATATGAAACAACAAACATTCCCACCAAGAATTTTGTAATTGAAACTTACCGTGTTAGCCTAGGACCCAAATAACCGTCATAAATTGATACTTAAAATTTAGGCCTAACCCAAAATAGGGCAGGACTAGGGTGCAGGTGCCCAAGTCCTCCCCCCTATTTTAGGTAAGGATCATGTCAAGTGCATCCCCTGAGTCCTATTTGCCATGAAACTTCAAGGTTTTCTCATCGGGAGTCATCAAAGTCATACAAGATGCTCTAAATGCATACTAAGGGACCTGGGAGCTAAACCTTAAGAGGGAAAAGCCCCCAAGGGGACATTTTCCTACATAACAATATGAATCTTTATCTATGTCCTTCATATTTCATGTATTTGTTGTTCAACCACTTACAATAACTTTATAAATCAGTGAATGTTCTAGCTCTTCATATCTCCATTTTTTAGATATAGTATAATTGAGTGGTATACCCAAATGATGCAAAGTAACTTTTGGACCCCAAATTCTAGAGAATAAAAAAAGGATATTGATCCCCTTTAGATAAATAGGTTTCAAAACAAAAAGATGCTCTCTCTCTCTCTCTCTCTCTCTCTCTCTCTCCCCTTTATATGTATGTATGTATGTATGTATGCATATGCATATATATATATATGTATATATGTGTATGTATGTATATGTGTATATGTGTATATGTATATATACATATACATATATACATACATATATATCTTTGTGGCTCTCTCTTTCTATCTTTTTGTCCCTCTCTATCTCCCTATTTTGGTTGAGTGGAGTCGATGAATCTAGATCATGTCCTTTATATTTCATGTATTGGTTGTTCATCCATTTACAATAACTTAGTGAATGTTATAGCTCTTCCTATCTCCATTTTTTGTAGATACAATAATAATTGAGTGATATACCCAAATGATGCAAAGTAACTTCTCTACCTCCAATTCTAGAGAACAAAGAAAGGATATTGATCCCCTTTAGATAGATAGGCTTAAAAAAAAATGGTATCCTATTATGAACAAATTTACATCTATGGAAGCCAAGCTTTAAATGTTTGGTTACAAATCCTTCTTCATTAATCTTTAAAGAATACAAATCTCTTTTTAAAAATAACTTATTTACAAGACATTTAGTTTGATATAATGCAATATTTTTTTCTCATAAAGTCGTAGTAATGTTTTGAACTAAAACATTATTTAATATTGAATTAGAAAGACAATCTAATAGTATATCTGTCTATTCTATCCAACTTGTCCCATTCATCTTGATCCATTGTTCATCTCTCTCTCTCTATATATATATATATCTTTGTGGCTCTCTCTTTCTATCTTTTTATCCCTCTCTATCTCCCCATTTTTGTTGAGTGGAGTCGATGAATCTAGATCATGTCCTTTATATTTCATGTATTGGATGTTCATCCATTTACAATAACTTAGTGAATGTTATAGCTCTTCCTATCTCCATTTTTTGTAGATATAATAATAATTGAGTGATATACCCAAATGATGCAAAGTAACTTCTGTAGCTCCAATTCTAGAGAACAAAGAAAGGATATTGATCCCCTTTAGATAAATAGGCTTAAAAAAAAGATGGTATCCTATTATAAACAAATTTACATCTATGGAAGTCAAGTTTTAAATGTTTGGTTACAAAGTCTCCATCATGAATCTTTAAAGAATACAAATCTCTTTTTAAAAATAACTTATTTACAAGACATTTAGTTTGATATAATACAATATTTTTTTCTCATAAAGTCGTAGCAATGTTTTGAACTAAAACATTATTTAAGATTGAATTAGATAGACAACCTAATAGTACATATGTCTATTCTATCCAACTTGTCCCATTCATCGAGAGAGAGAGAGATATACATCCCTCTCTATCTCTCTATTTCTCTTTGTATCTCTCTATCTTTGTCTCTCTTTTTATCTTTCTTTCTCTCTCTCTCTCATTCTCTCCCTTTCTCTAACTCTATGTGTGTGTATATATATATCTTCTCCTTCTCCTTTGTCCCCCTCTATCCTTCTCCCTTTCTCTAATTCCCTTTCCCTCTCTCTCTATATATATATGTTTCTTTATCTTCCTCTTTCTCTCTTCAGTGTGCAATGGGTATGTTGGAGAGGTCTTAAAGGTGAATTATTGAGTCCTTAAGCAAATGATGTGTCACTTTGGGCATAGAAGCATTGAACATTACAAAGAAAAAATAGAAACTGACATATGAAAGATGGGTAGATGGGCCATTCTCTCTCTCTCTCTCCCTATATATCACTTATCTCTCTCTACATATATATATATCTTCTCCTCCTCCTCTGTCCCCCTCTATCCTTCTCCCTTTCTCTAATTCTCTTTCCCTCTCTCTCTCTATATGTTTCTTTATCTTCCTCTTTCTCTCTTTAGTGTCCAATGGGTATGTTGGAGAGGTCTTAAAGGTGAATTATTGAGTCCTTAAGCAAATGATGTGTTACTTTGAGCATAGAAGCGTTGAACATTACAAAGAAAAAATAGAAACTGACATGTGAAAGATGGGTAGATGGGCCATTAGAAATCTCTCTCTCTCTCTCTCTCCCTATATATCACTTCTCTCTCTCTCTCTATATATATATATATATATATCTTCTCCTCCTCCTCTGTCCCCCTCTATCCTTCTCCCTTTCTCTAATTCCCTTTCCCTCTCTCTCTCTCTATATGTTTCTTTATCTTCCTCTTTCTCTCTTCAGTGTGCAATGGGTATGTTGGAGAGCTCTTAAAGGTGAAATATCGAGTCCTTAAGCAAATGATGTGTCACTTTGAGCATAGAAGCATTAAACATTACAAAGAAAAAATAGAAACTAACATGTGAAAGATGGGTAGATGGGCCATTAGAAATCTCTCTCTCTCTCTCTCTCCCTATATATCACTTATCTCTCTCTATATATATATCTCTTTCTCTATTCCTCTCTACCAATCTCCTTCCTATTTCTCTCTCTTGCCCTCCCTATGTCTCTCACTCTCTCTTCATCTATCTATTTTTCTCTTTTTTGTATCTCTTTTCCTCTCTCTCCCCTTTCTCTCTCCACTTCTCTATTCCTCTCTAACTTTTTCTCCCTCCCTCTCTATATCTCTTTGTCACTATCTCATACTAACTTTCTCTCTATTCTATTATCTCTATCTAGCTCTTTATTTCTTTATATCTCCCTCTCTCGCTATATGTATCACTTTATATATCTCTCTTTGTCTCTCTTTACTTCTCTCTCCTCTCTTTCTATCCCTTTGTCTTTATCTCTCTCCCCTTCTGTCTTTCTTTTTCTCTTTTTTGCTTCTCTCTACCTCTCTCCCTCTATATCTAACTCTCTCTTTCCCTCAATATCTCTCCCTCCCTCTCTCTTCCTATCCTTCTCTCCCTTTCTATCTCTCTATCTCTTTCTCTCCTCCTCCTCATCCTCCTCCCTCTTTCTCTCTCTCTCTCTCCTTTCTCTCTTCTTTCATGATAATAAGTAGTTAGGAACTGAGGTGATCTCTCTCTCTCTCTATTATATATATATATATTATTTTCACTCTCTCTCTCTCTCTCATGCTCTCTTTGTCTCTCTTTGTTCCACTTTCTGGCTACATAAAGTGTATACATTTGACAGAGAGATATGAGGAAATCAAATTTAGAATTTACCCTCCCCTCTCATTCTTGGTGTTCCTCATTCACTAGAAGCTAAGTGAAACAAGAGTTTTCTTGAGAGTAGTGGATTGATCTCTCTTGTTTCTTCTCCCTCCCTCCCTCCCTCCTATATTATATTTAAAATATCTAACAAAACTTTAATATATAATTGAAATAAATATCATTAAAAAATTATGAATTTCTAATCTAATATATTTTAAAATATAATTAATACTTAAAATTATTTTTAATATGATTTTTTAATATTTAAAAGTTTATTAGACCAAATAATATGACCATATATATGAGAATATAATAAATTATTTTAATTTATAATATATTATATTTTTTCAGAAAATAATTTATTTATTTTATATATCATATTATATTTATATTTATTAACTATATATATTCTATTATTTTTATATTTAATGATGCATATTATGTATATATACACACATGCGTATTTAACAATTTATTAATCTTAGTCTTCAAGGAGGCAAGACTTCGGCATACTGTTTTCCATCTCACAAATTATTACTGACATAAGAACTTCATTTTGTAAATGGTTGCGTAATGCAACGACAAGCTGCCATAGCCATTAATAAACTAAATCGGCCTCAAAGCCCAATAAGTGTAGTTTTGCTTCTTCTTACATGTTAGATTCTCATAGTACGACATGAAAGAATATGATCTGAAGGCACACTCTACGTGTCCATGTCTGCACCTACCAATAATGAAAACCTCACACATGCCCTCCACCGTGTCTTCAACTTGCTCAATCTTTCCATCTAGTTCTTTCTCCTTCCTTTCATCCCAATTCAATGCACTCATTCAATCCTTCTGTAATGGTGATCATGAGAGTCATTTTCCTTGGGCTGACAATTCTTATTTTGCAAGTGCATTGCCTGATCCTTGTTTTAGCAAACGATGCCTCTTTTGTGTGGGCAAGGCAGCTGAGTGTAAGCACCCCATTTCTACTTTGTCAGGCATCCAGCTACTCCGCAATGACATGCTAATCTACATTGTCCTCTTTTCCCCGAACGGCCCCACCTAGCTCGGCCTCCTCATCCACTCATACAATGGAAAGTAGGGTTGCTCTGTCACCCTGCTAAATGCTACCTCATATGTACTCTAGATGTGCCCTTGCCCTCTGCTCACCTACTCCAACTACATGCTCACCTTCTTTGCCATAGTAGAGCTCCTCCTCTCCACCGAGGGCGTTGTGCACTAGACTTCCCAACACTTTTTCCAAGGGAGTTGATGGAATAAGGCTCACCAACAAAAGTGAGTTGCAAATTTTGAATAAGAACAACCAGAACATCTAGAGTTCTCACTCCGATGCCATGCCTTTCGCTTGTTTAGCATAGTTTGAACCACTTATGCCCTTTACCCCTGTTGTAGCTACTTGCCCTCCTCTTGCTACACCTTTTGAATCCTCCTCTTCCTCCCATTTCAATATGGCTGCACATTTCATGTTGATCACTGTGGTTTGTGGGGGTGTTCTTCTCTTGTTATTGTTGTAGTTTGTGATAAGAAGATAGATCTACATTTGTGTTTTTGTGGAGGCAGAAAATGGCTCATGTGTTGGTGATGGAGAATCAGGATAGAAAAGAAAACACAGATGAAAAAACCACTAGGAAAACATATTTCTCGGCAAGAACAACAAAAAAATAGAGAAAAGAAACAAATGGGCAAGATCATTTACATTGTCTTGCACTCCTTCTCAAGGAGAGTCAGCCATTGATTTCACATGCTAGGCCAGTTCACCTCATAGAGGGAATGCCTTCGGCGTAATTATAAACATTAGAGTATATATAAGTTAATTCTAATATAATATATAAATAATATAAATCTATATTTTAATAACTATTTGTTTAAATAATTTCTAAAATAAATTTAATGTCTTGAAATAAGATAAGAAAATTTAAAATTTAAATACATGTGTACGACCATTAAATTTGCTTACCTACACTTTCCTATCCCAAAATAATACTTAAAAGGGAAGATAAGTGGCATTTGACAGTTTATTTTGTTGGTTTTCCCCGCGTTCTTTATGATTTTTGTCGCCTTTTTCCCTAGCGTGACTAAAAAAAAGCTATGGGTTCTTTGGTTTCTTCCATAGATGAAAATGAGAAAATGTTTCTCAGCAAAGTGGTAGTGTTAAGTAGACCTTTTTTCCCTGATCATCAAAAGTTGCCAACATCTTCTTCCCATCTTTCTTTAGAAAGAACTGAAAAAAAATTGCTTCATCAAATACAGAAGAGAGAAACACCACCCCCACCAATAATAATAATGTCTAGGGATTTTTTGTAGTGACTGCAAAATATACCCACACTACATAGAAAAATAAATCAAATCTTTGCAATCAAGCATCCCAAATTAACAATGTAAAAAAGAAAATCTTCCCACAAATCAAATCTTCATGATGTGAAAATATCAATTCATAATTAATACATCTAATTTACTAATATCAAATTATTTTCCTATGGCTGAAACCCTTGTGCAGAGCACACCTCTTAAAGATTCAAGTGCTAATCTACAATGTTATTAAGCTCTTGCTAATGAGCTTAATAATTTCATATATGAATGTTTGAGTCATGTAGTGCGTACCATTGAGGTTTAATTAATGTTATGGTTCTGGTTGAATAAAATTAATAGTTGTATTCTAAAGAGTTTTTTAATCTAGGTAATTTAGGTAATTGATGACACATCCTTTTGAGTCGGTCACAATTCACCTTGTTCTTTTGGTGGCAATAGCTTTTGAATTGTTATTTCAAATTTCAAATTATTCAAGATGCATCACCAATATATATTAGTTTTTTCCCAAAGCAAAGTTTTGAAAGGTTGTGAAAATTTAAAACCTAGATTATCAAAAAATTTGAATATTTTTAGATACTATAATTTGTGTTTTAAGTAGCATAATGATGTAAAATATTGTCTTAAATTCTTGAGCATTACTTATCATGTAGTTATTCAAAATCCTAAGAGAAATTACTTCAAATTCTATTTTTAGACATTTCATTTCTCTCTAAAATCACTACAAAGGAATTGTCATTGAGATGTAAAATTCTATTGTTGTAACTTCACATATCTTTTTAGATATGCTAGCTTCTTGGAAGTTATTTGGTGGTATAGGAGCATTCCTAATTCAAGAGCCATTTTTATCAACTAATTTTTTTTTTCTTTCTTCTATTTCTCTATTTGTTTTGTAGGATCCTCATAGAGTATCTAGAGTCAAATTGCACTTCCAGTTGAGAGGTCATGAAAATTTACAGATGTTTATGCAATAGTGGGAAGGGTTTTTGTTATGGCATGTATGATGCACTTATTCACAAAAGGTTCTTCATGTTTAATCTCCTATATTGATAGTTTGTTTTGTGTGGCATCAATTCAATAGTGTTACAACTTCTAAGGCCAATAAGGCCTTCTCTTAATTTCTAAACTTGTCCTATCATTGGGATACCATGTTTTATTTACGTGGAAACACCATTCTAGACATTATTAAGAAAATTTTTAGATTTTCAAAATCAAATACTTCAACTTCCACTCTGGGCCATGACATGGGAACATTGCTAATAGAAACTTTAAATCTTAGTTGGTACTCTGGCACATACTATAAATTCTAGGTCTATTTTTATCCTGAGGGATTCACTTAGTAAATCTATACTATATCACCTTCAATCATGGAACCTTAAATAATATCCCTAATTTTCATTTCTACCTCTATATCTTGTATTTTTTATACTCCCTCTACTACACACTTCCTATTAAAGCGTCCCATCTTTTTACCATATATCTTAGATATCTATTTTTTTGTTATACCCCTATTTATTTGTACCCCTTATAAGTCAAATTGAACATTTCATTTCCATCACTATCACACCCAATTCCAAAAAAAAAAATTTGAATAAATTTTGATAGGAGATTATGAAAGAAAAAACATTAAAAATATTTTTATACTAGAATCATTTAAAATTGATTGGGATAATGCAAAGTATAATTGGAAAATTTAAGGGTAACTACTTCATGTGACTATGTGGTCAATCTTGACTTCCTTTACATATTTGGATAAGAAAATAAATTAATACTTGTGCATAGGGTAAACTTGAAGAAACTAAAAATATAATTACCCACCCATCTCATATTTACTCATCAAAACTCAGAAGTTTCTCTTTAATATTGTCATGTTTGAATATTTTAAATAAATTATCTATTAACTCTTTAAGAAAGTTATTTACAATGGTAAAAAAAAAGTAAAAAAAATTCTTATCATTTCCATGTAAGACACTAATTTGACATGTATGAGACCCTATTGATAGGTGCCCACAAGGAAAGTTCTTTCCTGTTTACCTTATATATTTTCCTCAAAGGTGTACTTATGTTGAATCTCTCTTTTTGAATCAAACATGTATTGCCTTTATGTTGTACAAACACCCTCATCATTTCATTCACTTATAGCTAAACAAATATGTATGCAATATTGACATAAATAGCATAACTAATTCCTCTTTGTGGCCTCATGAAAGTCAAAAGTAAAGAGATATAAATTTGTATAATTTATATTTTTTACCCAACTTCCTATCTCTTAGATCTAATTCCCAACCCCTTCCACTCTATTATCCTCAATACCTAAGAAAAATATTGATATAATTACCTTCTCTATACCCCTAACACCAAGTGATGTATGGGTATGTGCACAAAGATGGTGATAAAAAAAGTGGCAAAAAATGCCTTTTTGGATCAAATAAATCAGAGCATGATCATGTTACAAATAACATAATCATGTTATGGTTTGGTAGTGACCATCCTTAGCCTGTGTCAATACCAAGACAAAATGTACTTGTGTTATTGAGTGTTATAAATAAAAAAATATTGCACACCTCATTCTATCATTTTTCCCAAAACACAATCCGATATCGTGTGAGTGTGTTTTCTTCATATTGGATCTAATTCAGGGAAGTAACCATGCTACTGCGACATGCAAGAGGTAAGTTTGGTGATTTTTTTAGAAATTACAATTAAAATGGAGCACTTTTTTTTCATTTTATTTATTCAATTTTTTTTATTTTCAAGAAACTAAAACCCATAAAAACTTACAAACCCTAATCTACCCAATAAAATGCATGAGGAAACTCTTGTTGAAGAGCAGGAACAAACCAATCCCCCTTATATTCTTCTATCCATTTGGAGGCATCCTCGTGAGACCCAAACAAAAATATTAGGACAAATTGAACAAAACAAAAGAGAACTTCAAATTTTGGTTGATACATTGAAAATCCTAGGTGCAACCTCTACACATCGAAGAGATCTTAAAATGTCCCTTGAATCCATAATTTCTTACATAGATTTAATTAGTGGCCAAATAAACACATGGCCCAATCATAGAGAATTTTTGATAATACTATTCTTCAAACTCTCATATAAGTCAGTAAAAGACAAGAAAAATATATTAAATCTTATTTATGTGCATTATTTGTCAACCCTAGAAACAATCAACTCTTGCACACAAGTTGCAAATGTTTTTCTATTCATTGGTACCGACAACAAAGAGTAAATGATAATTTTTGGGATAGATGGTGGATGGTTTTTAACCATCCCCATGCAACAAAAATGAAGTGCCTTAGTATTTCTTGAGGAAACTCTATTGTGAGTTTGTCCTTAATGGGATTCTAAATTATTTTGATGTGTGATATCTAGAGCAAAGGCAAGGGCTCTACACATGATAGAGAAGGGGCACATCATGCCTATGACTAGCCAATGGGACCCCTTGCTCGGCCATCTATTCAACATCATGTCGTAGTCTCTTCCATTGTCAAGAAGAGCATTGAGGTGGAAATCCTAGAGTCCATCAGTTCCCTCACATAGACCTTGTTACAACATAACAAGTTTCCTTCATAGGGTGATGAGGGTGAGCCTTCTATGGATTGGAGTGGTTGAAAAGACTGAAGGTGATTTAGACGAGAAAGGGTGATTTGAGGTAAAAGGTATTGTTATTTGCATTATCTTTGTGTCAAGTTTGCCTCTTATCTTTTTCTTGTCTTCATTTTGGCATGTCTGGTGGGACCTTGTCCCTTGTCTAACCTTGGTTTTGCAAGTTGAGGACTTTTTGATATTGCTGATTTTTCCATTTAGGGTCAATTTTGTTGTAGAGAGTTTTGTTTCTTACATGTGTATTGAAAAAAAGAGATTTTAGATTTGTTGGAAAGAGAACTTTGAGAGGTTTCCAAAATATGGTCATATTAAAGATTTGGATTGATATTGAGAGAGATATGATGATTTGAAATTGACCTTACGATTCTAATTTTTCATAATTTTTTTACATGCAACTTTTGGAAAAAAAATCATATCTTGCAATCTATTGGTCTTATCAAATCTACTGTATTTTGACGTTTATTTTCAATTTTTTTTGTAGATTTATCTTTTTTAAGCTAACACTTGTTTGTAGCTTTACGCTTGTCAAATGCTTAATCTCTTTCAAACTACTAACAAGTGTGGTGTAGGTTCGCTTGTCAAAGACTTATCATTTAAAATCACTTGTGTTAGTTGTAACATGTTATCTCATATTACCCAAAAATTACATTCCAATTTACCATCAAGTAAATAAAAAAATCACAAGGATATCATAATCATATGTTTAATAAAAACTAATCATTTACATAATGATTACATAAAAAAAATATTCTTTTTTTCTTATATTTTCAAATTGAAAATGTATAACATTTTCAAGAATAGCCTACTAGTGAGTTCCATCACTTTACAATATAATGTTTTGCTCATGGCAATAATGATAAGTTTACATAGAATTTGACTATCAAGTCATTTTGAATAGAATATACTGTATCTGAAGTTTTGATATCTTTCTTCATAAGTCTTGGCATGTCTTTTTCTTAGGAAGGAGAGGATCACCCGAGTGCTTTTCCTCCAACCATAGACCAGTGCTCCCCCATACAAATTCCTACTTGGAAGTGGCCCTACCCTTCATGAAGGTTATAGATATAAGGAACCATAAGGTTTTCCATCTGAGTATCTAATGTTGTGTCCTTCATAACTCATCATGGTCATACAACTATGGATCCAGTCTAACTATGTATGACACTACTAGATTGTTATGTCATCTGGAGCACAGTGAACCAACTAATGCATGCAGAGATAGATGCATTACTTTGGCCAAAGATTTAATATACATAGACATTTCATAATGAATGTAGTTGATTGTTCACACACTTCTAACTCGACTAAAGAAGCTATCTCATCCTACAGTGTTTATAAACATAACTTGTATAGTCATTATTTCCTTTCTAGTCTATCTGACTGATGTCAATCCTTAGTCTAGGATATATATATATATATATATATATATATATATATATATATATACACACCTTATAAAAAGGATTGGAATTTCCACCCTTTTCTGAGAGTCCCTCCCTTACATCCTTGCAAAATCTAGGGTCTATGACTTCCTATCATTTACTCTCTATTATCATAATCTAGTGATCTTCAAAACACCCCTTTTAGACTCATTTCATCTCTTCCTAGGGTTTTCTTGATCACTTAATGTTGATAAAACATATTTATAAATTAAGTAATTTCAAATCAAGAGTTTTAGTTTTCATAACACTTCTAAGTAATACAAGGGTTAAATTTTCTAACCCACAGCATTAAATAATAAACATTCTTGTTCTTTGTTTCAAAGGAAATATCATACTAGATTCCTCTAGATTACTTCAACCATTTGGTCGTATTGACCTTTCCATTCATACAGTTAGAGAAACATTGTTTGCCAAGAAAGCATACCCTTATTATATGCATTATCCTAATTGGGTTTCTTGTTTTCTCAACTAATCTTTAGAAAATGTTTGGTCAGTCAACTCAAAAATTCAAGTTTACAACTATAGTTATATACTTAGCCATCTTGACCATCTTAGGTCATATATCTGTCTATAAGAAGGAGTTTAAATAAACAAAGTTAAAGTTCAACATCTTTCAAATACTCACCTATGATGCAATCATGCAAGTATAGTTTAGTATCACACATCATCTATAATGATGATAGTTATATCCTTTCTAAGGAAAGATTGATGAGACTAATCTTTTACTTATCAAGTTGTAGGATTCCTTTCCATTATAGCTTGAAGCCTTAACATATGACTAGTTTTATAAAAACATGCATAGTTATAATAACTCAAGCACTTGTTATAATCAAAATTAAACTCTACAGAGCTCGAACTATTTAAAGGCTTCAAGTTTTACACAGTGGTGTTGACCATTGGTTTTAATAATGGTTGTAAGCCTTTCGGCCCTCGATATCAATTGTGTTGAAATGCACAAGTTCTAATAATGAAAAAGGCTATTAACATCAGCACCAAGCAATATATAATGTCTATGCCATAATTGGCATCATTTCAGATATCAAATATATAGCTTCCAAGTAAACAATTTAATCAATATTATAACATACTCATACCTATCAATTGGCTCAATTAAATCAATAGCAAAGATAATAATAAATTTATGAGTCTTCAAATTTTCATAAATGATCGACTGGCGGTCCTGCACTCTTCAGTCCACTAGAGAGTATTATATTAGTAAATAGATTTCATAGCTTGCAATATACAGAGCACAAGTTTCTTTCCTTTCATAGCTAACTGTTGTGCCTATGGATGTACTATTCTTTTTCACAACCAAAAGACTCTTCTCTCTACACCAAATGCATCAAAACCCCCGCATAACCACCCATACTATTGAAGGAAAAGATTCTTATGTTTCTCCCACTATGCGGAGAAACTAAAACTTTTCCACCAAAGTCTCTAAGCGGGGAGCATGTAGCTTACTATCTGTACTCTCGCAACCCACACACTCTTGTATTCACCATGGACTTATCCCACTCCCTCCACTTATGTGGGTTATGGAGAATGAAAAACACTACGTGAACTTAGTGGGGGGCCGAAGAAGATCTTAACAACAAAAAGAGATAACTCTCAATTGAAATAAAATAGATTACTATATCAATATAATAATATTTAATAAAATAAATAATTAATATACCAACATAATGGTATCATTACCATTATTTTGAAAGTTGGTATTAATCATTTCATAAGGTGCAAAAGTGGGTTGAGATCTTCTCCCCCTTCACATCCTTATGCAAAACAAAGACATAAATCAAGAAAAACTCTTTCAACCAATTCAAGCAAAATCTGATGTGGGAAAAATCTTTTCCTCACGTCCAATTACCAAAGGTCGAATTGAAATGTCTAAAAAGAATAGGCAACTAATACATACCCCGTCCCAAAATGGTTCATTAAGTACATGGCTTGAAGCTCAAATGGAAAACCTGACTTTTCCAGACATCTATACCCTCCTCTCTAGTGATACTCTCCTTCCATTTTGAAGGTGGAATTTCTTCCTGTTACAATCACAGTCATACAAACTATGATCAGTGTATCATCATCAAATTATTATACATCATATTGAAATAATTCCAACAACATGTAATCTCATGTCTAATTTAAAACATTAATCATGATCATATAACCAATGATTTATCGTAAAATTTTCCACAAACGTCAAATCATTAATATATGATTACTTATCTAGTTAATCACATGAAAAGTAAAAGTTAAACATAGTCAAAGTTGGGGATGTAACATTTTCTTTGTTTGGTGAATTTGGTGTGTTCTTAGGTGTGTGTATGCTCTTCCATTACATTGAAAGGTGATCTTGGAAATAAAAACACCCTTTGAACACATTCATTTTCACACCACACATTGATTTTTAAGGGTTAGTTAAATTTTTTGTGTGAATCAAGTGTGTGCATATGTTCTCCCCTCACACTGCAAGGTAATCTTAGGGATCAAAAACACCTTGTGGTTCAGTTTTGTCATCCAAGGACCCAATTTTTGTATGCTCTTCCCTCACATTGTAAAATGATCTTGGGAATCAAAAGAACTTTGAATCTTTTCCCTTTAGGAGGCCTGCTCAGAGATTTCATCACCCTAAGGGACAACCTTAACCATGTGTTTCAATGAGGTCTATCAAAGGGAGGAGAATGAAAGTTGTAACTAAACCTAGTCATCATGGTGTCTTTAGCACACCCTTGGGGCCTTTGTGATTCAAGACACAAGGTGAAGGGATCATCTGAGCTTATGCTTTGGTCTCATGCTTATAGATAGACTAGTGTTCACAGACTTGAGCCTTAAAATACCTAGCGTATATATCCATAATCATGGTAATTGTCCCCCTAATCTTCCATCTTTTCCTAATCATCCTAATCATCTTATAACCTCATCCCACTCATCCTAATTACCCCTCTTCTCCACCCCATCCCTTATCCATCCTAATCCACTATCATCATTCATCCTTATCCTAATCCAATCACATCCACTATCATCCTTAATCCACATCATAATCCCATTGTTGAGCCTAATCCGATTCATCATCATCATCTTAATCCAATTTCCTTATCCACTTAATCCCATTTCACCCCAAATACTAATCTCTTTCAAGTATCCCTCATCTAAAAATTGTTCATCCGTTATCCATATCTCCATTTCAATCAAACATCCAATCCCCAATCATTAATAAAAAATCATTCTTTGAAAATCAAATTTTAGTTAAGGACTTAACCTAATCATAATTATCCAAATCATCAACAAATCCTTCATCCAAAGGTGCAAGTCCTAATCCACCATAATCCATTTCAAATATGACCTTCAAATCAAAAATTAAGACCTTGAGTTGATCCCATCATCCTTAGTTTAAACATGCTTAAGAGTGTTGCCTATCTTAAGTATAGTTGTCAAATCCCATCAATTCCTACTTTAAAAATATTCCTATCTTAAGTAGAAATCCAATCCAATCAACTCTTTCTTAAGAACTTATCTTATATTAAGTATAGAGGAATCATCCCTATCCAATCAAATCAAATCATTTTAAGGCCTTGACATTTGATCCCCAACCTACATCGTCCATCATCTTACATCATCAAACCCCATCTCAATCAAATCCAAATCCCTATCTAAGCCCAATCCTCATCCAAAACCCACATACAAGCATCATGAGCTAGTTTGATAAAGTCATTATGGAAGCTAGAATGCATATGACCCCTCCTTTGTGTGAAGTCCATACCAAACATAAAATCACACTCCTAGAAGGTCCTTAATTTTCTATTGATGTTGATGAGCACCTTGTAGATCATGATGAATATTTTGAATGCATCTAATCTAAAAGTAATGCCCATTACAAACCTAAAATCACACTCCTATGAGGGTCTCAATTTTCCACCAATGATGATGAGAATCTTGTAGACTAACTCGATGATATTGATGTCCTAGTGGATCATGACAAATATCCTAGTGAGCCTTATGATTTGTCTAGAGTTGAACATGATACCGATATGGAGTAAAAAGTGGACATTTACCTTTTTACCTCCTTGTTTAGCTCCTAGGTCTCGTTTATTACATTATGCATTATAATTGATCATCCTGAAGAAGATTACCCAACACCCATGATAATTTGGGACCTTGGGACCTCACTAAGTTTATCCTTGACTAAAAAGGGGCCCTTGGACTTGGGTGCCAACCACCCAAGTCCTCCATAATTGGTCGGGGTAAATTAGTGGCATGTTAGCATGGGACCTTTCAAAAGGTTCCTCTTTGTCAACTCTTATGGTTTAATTTGACAAATCTTAGTAGGAAAGCATATATAAATGTGTTTTTGAATTCATTATGAACCTAGATGGATAGAGAGAACTTATGATCTTGGAGAAAAGAGCATTGAAAGCATTTATTGTATTTCTAGAGAAGATTTGTGTTGTTATTGTGTGTGTTGTTGCAAGTTTGAAGACATCATCCATCTCCTTATGAGTTTCAAAGAATCTTCATTCTCCTAAGGGCTTCACCTCATAGGTGATATTATTGTCATTTGAATAATTCTATCATCATTTTGTTTAGCCTCTACCCTGTTGGGGTGCGTTCTCTCATATATCAATGGTGTTGGAAGGCTTGAATGCCATTCCAAAGTTTGACTGAGGCAAATCCCTAAACATCATAACCCCCCAAACCCTCTCTTGTCATCTTATGTGCAAGTTACAGATACAGGATTCAGGAAATGTGAAGATATAGGAAGACTATGTAGGAATCAGAGTTTTGGGATCTAAAATAAGTCTCAAAATATTCCCCTGAAAAGACTTGGTCAGTTGGCACCCTAGTCTTTTGAGCCTTTTAACACTAGATCTAGCATCTAAACATGATTTACAACATATCTCCAGTTTACAGCTTTAGTAGATTCTCACTTCCAAGACTTGGTCACCTCCTATTTCATCCTCTGACACTTCAACTTCTACAACACAAATTTTAGTATCTCTGTGATCATTCTTGTGTATTTAGATTCTAGGTTTCAGTCATTTTCTATCTGTTATAAGGTAATCATCTTATAACTAGGGTTTAGTGCATATCTAACTTGGGGTTTGGTAAAAGGACTTGGTTAAATATAATCTTTTCATAGAAAACAACAGTACAAAATTTGTAGTTGAATTCTCCTCCACTTGGTAGTGATTTGGCTCAGTCTAGTCCTTGAATGTTATTGTGGAAGAGGGTTTGATCTAGTGTGCATACTAGTCTTCTTCATTCATCTTTTTCACACATAACATTTTGGTAAACTCATAGCTCTGAGCATTTGCATCTTACTAAGTGTTAAAAGTAGATCTTGCATTGACTTATAGCATATTTTTTTAATCTGCATTATTTCATGTCAATGGTTTAAAAATTCATAGTTTTTACAATTACACATTGTGTATTTCAACAAGCATAACTACCTTAATCTTCATAATATTATTTATCATAATCTTGGTTGGTGCATTGAGTTTTATAAGAATTTGCATGAGTTGTATAACCCTTTTCCCTAACACCAACACCTTGGCAAGAAGAAGTTGTAGACTAATGGGTTCTAGTGCTTTCAATAGTAATGATATGCAAACATCGGAAAATCCATTACACCACCACTTTACGAAAGGTGAATCAACATCTTTGCAAGATAGCACAAACACCAACATGATGTTGAAGATGTGATTGATATAGTTACACATGTACCTAACGAGCAACTCAAGAAACTAGATAAACAACTAGCTAATTTTCAACAAATTATAGGAGGTGCACATCTAGATCAAGAAGTGATACCTATTGTTGATGGTATAAGAGGATTATTGCAAGAAGGACAAGAAGGTGTTTACATGCTCTATGCACTAGCCCACATAGTGGATCAAAACATTATGCTAGCAGATAGCCACATGAATGTCATAGAAAATGTGTCACCATTGAAGTATATAGGCTCACAAGTATCAGGACCATACTGACTACTAGAATATCCACTTTTACACCATCAATTCTCACCACTGATGCACAAGCTTGTAGTAATGCTACCACTACCATGGGAACATCTACTGGAAACAATTACAAAGCTATGACATTTAATTATCAAAAATCAGCATCTCTTGTATGGAGATGGAGGTAAGTGCAAGAGGATGAGTTCACTTTTTGGCCAAAAAGTGGAAGTGTTTTTCCTTTTGTGGAAAGATGCATAGGATGTTGAAGTTTGGTTAGGATATTTTTTTATAATTTTTTGATAAATATATATATTTTTATTAATTTTTTATGGCCCTAACTAGTGTTTTTTTAAAACCCCTCGTGTACGGCCAACATAATTTGAGTTAAACTAATTGTAAAATGAAAATTGTTTTTTTCATCAGGTAGAGAATGGTGTCTAGATTGGTTAGACAGATTATTTTTCAAAAAATAGTCAAAATCAAAAGTTATTAAAAAAAGTAATATATGCGATTTCAAATTTATGAGGATTTTTGTTTAAAAATCAATTAAAAAATAGAAAAATGTCCTAAAAACTAAAAAAAATTACATATTTGAAAATTAGACATTGTTATCTATAATGGCTTTTAATGTCATCCAAAAATTCTAAAAAAAAGTCGTCAGTCATATTGCCAAAATCCATTCCTTCTGAAAATCAGAGTTGTTTTTTGTTTAAAAATTAACAAATAAAAAGAAAAATCTGATCAAAATTTTAAAAAATTACATGTTTGAAAAATATACATTGTCATTTGTAATAGTTTTTAATTTCATCCAAATTTTTTGAAAAAAAAAGTCATCAGCCGTATTGCCAAATTTGTTCCTTTTGAAATTTTTTTGCCTTAGTTTTCTTCCACTAAAAGTGAACTCATCTTCTTGCACTTAATGATCCATACCCATGAATAATTATTCTCAACCACCTATCACCTCCACTTATTACCAACCACCTCTCAATTTCATGACTACAACATCAAATACTCTTGTCTTAAATTTGCAAGCCACATCACCTAATGGTGCACTCCTAAACTAACTTTTGCAAAGTATATCTTCCTTGCAGCAAAAAGTGACAAATTTAACTAGTGCTTTCTCTCAAGCTACCTTACCAACTAATCATACTTGCAATCCTTTATCTTACACAATCTTAAGATCTCAAATGTTTGACAAATTTGAGACTCCCCGCTTTGAAAAGTACAGTGGTAAAGGTATCCTAATACTCATGTGGTAGCATTCACAACAATGTGTAGTGATTTCTTCTTTGACGAGGCATTTTTAGAAAAATGCTTTCCTCGATCTCTTAAAGATACCATTTTGGAATGGTTTTGCTCTCTACCTCCTAATTCAATACATTCCTTCTCATAGCTAGTTTATCAATTCTTGTAACACTTCCAAGCAAACATTGGGCCTACTATCTCATTGATTGATTTGGTCCATTGTAAACAAAGTCTGAAAGAGAAATTAACGAAATTCATCAGTCGATATCAAGCTCTCTTTGCACAAATTCAATATCCAATTATAGATAAGGAAGTTCAAAAAGTATTCATTACGAATCTAGAACCAAACATGCATGATAAAATACTTTTGATGAAGTATAGTTCTTTCCAACATCTATGCATAGCTCTCCAATATTACCAACTTTCGGCTAGTCCATATGAGAATCATACCTCATCAGCTCCTATTGGTCAATCCGTAGCAAGGACATCTCAAAATACATTTAAGAAGAATAAGAGGAATTTCATTAAGATCAATGGGCAACATTCAAACAAATTTCAATCACAAGTGTCTGCTATTACAAAGCCTGATCGAACACCATTTCAACTCAAGCAGCAACAAATACAATTCACTCCATTATTAGATTCTCTTCATTCGATAATGACTCAAGCAGTGAATGACAATCTTTTGAAGATTCCTCCTACTCATTCAATAGACAGTAGCAAGATGCAAGGACCTTCATTTGATGCTAATTCCTATTGTCATTATCATCGCTCGACGGGGCATGATACTAAAAGATGTATGCATCTTAAACATGAAATTCAAGGCCGCATCGATTCTAATGTAATATAGGTGATCGATGTGAATGACAATGAAAATAAGTCGGTAGCTCCTCTGAATCAAAACCTACAAATATTCACTAATCCTTTCCTAAACATAACAACAACAACATGGTGGAACAAAATACAATCGAGCATGAAGATGACTATCTCGACTATGATGAAATGATTGGCATGATAAAAGTAGATAAGATGGTAAATGGAGATCTACCTCACCCATGAGGAAAAGGTATCTACGCTGAGGTTCCTCCCGCATTATCCCTTTGTGGATCCAGAGATAACTAAAATGCACAAGATACATAAATGGAGTAGCCTACATATAATCACTTGAAGCAAGAGAAAGTTGTGACAATGAAAAGCATCTCATTTCATCGTTAAAGGCTCATTCATCAAGAAAAGTAGAACAAGAAAGGAAAAGAAAGGAAAAGATCAAGGCGTGAGTCATCTATGGGAAAAGGTAATCATTCCCCTCCCTGCAAGCATCATAAGATTTCAAACATACAAGGTCTTGAGAAACAAGCACCACGTGACCGTTTTTGAAACAAACATCAAATAGGTATGAGTTCCTCACACATTTTACCACACTTGATGGAGCACCTCTCTATGATGCTCACAAGTGTGTCCTCCTCTTATATAGATATATTCATATGTCATATCATGTCGTGTTCCCCCATGTTGTGTTAAATGTTGTTTAGGTCTCTTTGGATAACCCTTGATACTCTTGTAAGCTCAAGGATGCAAGGAGATAGCCTCTATTGTGATACTTCTTCTATTTGTTTCTCTATTCTTCTATTCTCTTATCTCTTATTGTAATTGTTTAGTGTTGTTCCTTGGGGGCAAAACATTGTGGAGAATGTCTTGGGGGCATTTTCCCCACGTTGTGCTCCTAAGTCACTTTTGTCTCCTCTCTCATTTTTCATGTTTTCATTCTTCAATGACTCTACTAATCAACAGATGACGATAACAAATATATACTGATATAGATTGTGTGTCGCTACAACAAGAAAACAAAAATGGACCCAGTCCATATATGAAGATGGGGTTAATATGTTATTGATGCTTGATTAGTAGAATCACTTTATGTCGTGTTGTGAAATTATTGTAACAAACCTTTGCAATACTCTAAATATGCTTCTAGGCACTTTGGAATGTTTTGTATCTCACCTTGTAGTTACACTCAGTTCTGAAATACCTGAAGTATAACCTAATGATTGTACTCGGTTCCGAGCCTGCACATGTAGCCTTGGTTTATTAAGTGATATATGATTTGTATGTAAGTGTTATGAGATGATTTGGTTGTTAGCTTAGAGTTTCTAACCAAAGTTTATATATTGTTAGCAAAAGATATTGATGTGTTTGTGGGAACAATTGGTGATTGTTAAAGCACGTCACTTTGGGGCATGGGCTTTGTGAAATCTCTTGTTCCCTTGTGTGTTTTTCAAATTTACCTTCAATGTGATTGCTACCGGCAAGCAGGATCAACCACTTCAAGGTGGGGGCATATATTGTGGTATTATGCTTGATTATTTTAGACATTGTGATAAAGTGTGTTTGTGTATGCTTCCTTTTCACTATAAGGTGTCTCTGTGATGCAGGTGGGGTTGTTACTTTGTTTTTTTATGTTGTATATGCTTCCTTTTCACTATAAGGTGTCTCTGTGATGTAGGTGGGGTTGTATACTTTGTGCACATACATTTTTTCATTGTAAGGCGTCTATAGATGTAGGTGGGGTTGTATTTTAAAAGCCCTTCTGCAGAAGGCAGGATTGTGTCTTCTCTTGAGTGGTTGCACATCCTTTTGAAAATCCTCTATGGAGGAGGGGCTAGATCTTGAGTTATTCACCCTTAAGCATGCCTTTAGCGGTTGTGGTAGGCATAGCTCTCAACCATCATGTGTGTTTGGCATGTCTTAGATAGTGGAGTGTAGTGATGAGTTCCTCCCTATCACTACAACAGAAGAGGAAATTAGCACCTAAAATAGCACTAGAATTTAGTGCATTTGAGTCCATGAATTGGACACTTCTATCGGCGCAAAACTCGGTTCCCAATATCATCTTACTATTGCACTGGGTTTAGCGCCGATTATAATGCTGGGTTTTGCACCGGGTTTAGCACCGGGTTTAGCACCAGATTTTAGTGCTAGGATTAACACCGAATTTAGCACCAGATTTTGTTGCTTCCAGTTTGGCTTCTGATTTTACTTTTGGTTTTGCTTCTTGTGTTGCTTCCAAGTTTGCTTCTAGTTTTGCTTCCAATTTTACTTCCAGTTTTGCTTCCAATTTTGCTTCCAATTTTGCTTCTAGTTTTGTTTCCAGGTTGGCTTCCACTTTTGATTCTAGATTTGCTTCCAATTTCACTTCCAATTTTGCTTCCAGGTTTGCTTCCAATTTTGCTTCCAGTTTTGCTTCCAATTTTGCTTCCAGTTTTGCTTCAAATTTTGCTTTTAGTTTTGCTTCTAGTTTTGCTTCTAATTTTGCTTCTAGTTTTACTTCCAGTTTTACTTCCAGTTTTGCTTCCAGGTTTGCTTCCAATTTTGCTTCTAGTTTTACTTCCAGTTTTGCTTCCAATTTTGCTTCCAAGTTTGCTTCCAATTTTGCTTCTAGTTTTGCTTCCCATTCTGTTTCCGATTTTGCTTCAAATTTTGCTTCCAATTTTTCTTCTAATTTTGCTTCTGGTTTTGCTTCTGGTTTTACTTCTAGTTTGGCTTCCAATTTTGCTTCTAGTTTTGCTTCCACTGTTGCTTCAAATTTTGCTTCCAGTTTTGCTTCCAATTTTGCTTCCGATATAACGTCACTTGTTTCTTCCAATTTTCCTTCCATTTTTGTGTCTTTTGTTGCTTCTAAAAATGCTTATTGTTTTTCTTACATTTATTAATTTAATATGTTTTATTTCAATTTAATTAGTTAAATATATCATGCCTCTTAAATAACTCATATGATTATAAAGTAAGTAATTTAATTATTTAACTCATATGATTAAATAACAAGATAATTATTATAACATGATCATCATCTATAATTAAAACAAGTGAGTCAAATATCTATAATTTAATTGAATTTGACAACATCCATCCTGAGCAATAAATTAAAATCATCATACGTAATAAATATCCATCCAAATATCATCGACCACTTTCAATATATATAAATTGATAAGTTAATATGGATAAGATCATCATCATATATAACTAAAACAAGTGAAAGTCAAATATGCCAGTAGATCAATAACATGTCTAAATGATACATGAATAAATTATATAAGTAAAAATGATAAATTACGTATCTCAAAATGATACAAGTCAAGATGATACATGTCTAAATGATATAAGTCAAAATGATACATAAATTTTTGATACAACTCATTAATATGGCACTGCAGGCCGTGAAAATGATACATATGATAGCTAGCGACTATGAAAAGAGGCATCATAATGATATATCAACAATGATCCATAATGCAGTCTATATGATCATGAATGTCACTAGCTACTACGAGAAACTACCTCATCATCATCATCACCATCGTGATCATCATCATCATCATCACCATTGTGATCATTATCATCATCACCATCATCGTCATCATCATCATCATCGTCATCGACCTCAGTGTCTTCTATATCTATGTCATCATCCTCTGCCATGTGATCTGTACCTGAACCAACTTAATCTGGATCTCTATCATGAGGATCATCTTGATCTTCTGGAAGACCCATGTTTTGCAAAAAAAATATTTAAAATGAAAAGTTATTATTTATTTCATGCAATAATTTATTTTTCTGTTATATATCTAATATTACAACTTATGAAATGAAACCATAATCATATTACATCATATCAAAGTGCACATACCATAATAAAATTTCAAAAAAGTTACAGCTAATATGGCATTCCAATGATGTAAAACATGCAACAATTCTAATAAACGTTAGTAAAGATCATAAAAAAAATTGTTATAAATTTAACTATCAACTGTAAATTCTATTACATAACCTTAAGTGCTACAAATTTCTTGGTTGAAAGCTCCCATTTTGACGCAGGCAGGGAGGATGGTGGCAAAGGTTGTGGAATTTGGCTTTACACCAGCCAATTGCATTTGCTTTAAAATTTCTGAAGCCTTTTCAACAAATCCATTCTATGCATATCTTGCAGTCATTGCAGTCCATGAGACCACATTTATTTGAGGCATTCTATCAAACAGTTCCCGTTCCTTGTCTATGCTTCCACATTTGGCATACATGTCTAACGGGGCAGTTGCAACTACAACATCTAACAAAATTCCTCTATCCTTTATGTATTGATGGATGTCCATACCCTATTCCAAAGATCCCATTTTGACACAGGCAGGGAGGATGGTGGCAAAGGTTGTGGAATTTGGCTTTACACCAGCCAATTGCATTGGCTTAAAAAATTTTGAAGCCTTTTCAACAAATCCATTTTGTGCATATCCTGCAGTCATTGCAGTCCATGAGACCACATTTCTTTGAGGCATTCTGTCAAACAATTCACATTCCTTTTCTATGTTTCCACATTTTGCATACATGTCTAACAGGGCAGTTGCAACTACAACATCTGACAAAATTCCTCTATCCTTTATGTATTGATGGATGTCCATACCCTATTCCAAAGCTCCCATTTTGACACAAGCAAGGAGGATGTTGGCAAATGTTGTGGAATTTGGCTTTACACCAGCCAATTGCATTTGCTTTAAAATTTCTGAAGCCTTTTCAACAAATCCATTTTGTGCATATCCTGCAGTCATTGTAGTCCATGAGACCACATTTCTTTGAGGCATTCTGTCAAACAATTCACGTACCTTGTCTATGCTTCCACATTTTTCATACATGTCTAACAAGGTAGTTACAACTACAACATCTGACAAAATTCCACTATCCTTTATGTATTTATGGATGTACATACCCTATTCCAAAGCTCCTATTTTGACACAGGCAGGGAGGATGGTGGCAAAGGTTGTGGAATTTGGCTTTACACTAGCCAATTGCATTTTCTTTAAAAATTTTGAAGCCTTTTCAACAAATCCATTTTGTGCATACCCTGCAGTCATTGTAGTCCATGAGATCACATTTCTTTGAGGCATTATGTCAAATAGTTCACGTGCCTTGTCTATGCTTCCACATTTTGCATACATGTCTAGCAGGGTAGTTGCAACTACAACATCTGACAAAATTCCTCTATCCTTTATGTATTGATGGATGTCCATACCCTATTCCAAAGCTCCCTTTTTGACACAAGCAGGGAGGATGTTGGCAAAGGTTGTGGAATTTGTCTTTACTCTAGCTAATTGCATTTTCTTTAAAATTTCTGAAGCCTTTTCAACAAATCCATTTTGTGCATATCCTGCAGTCATTGCAGTCCATGAGACCACATTTCTTTGAGGCATTCTATCAAATAGTTCACGTACCTTGTCAATTCTTCCACATTTTGCATACATGTCTAACGAGCAGTTGCAACTACAACATCTGACAAAATTCCTCTATACTTTATGTATTGATGGATCTCCATACCCTATTCCAAAACTCCCATTTTGATACAGGCAGGGAGGATGGTGGCAAAGGTTGTGGAATTTTTCTTTCAAACAACTCATACTCGTAGAGTCTATTGATAACTGAGAGGGGGGGTGAATCAGTTATCCTACTATTTTCTTCTTTCTTAACTTAATAATCAATGCAGCATTTATCCAAATAAGAAAACATAACTATGAAATGGAAATACACATGACACAATATTTTTGACGTGGAAACCTTGTTAAGGAAGAAAACCATAGGGTGATTAACCCAAGATTGTATTCTCTGTTAGAAGAATGGAAATACAAAATGGCACTTGCCAATTAGGGCTCACTGCCCGAGCACACTGCTCACAAGAAGGCACACTACCTACAAGAGACACACTGTCTACAAAAGGAAATGTTATACAATACTTGAATTGATTGGTAGCATTCACATATGCTGGGGTTCAGTTCCGGTTAGGCTCAGTATATTGATCTACTGCACTTCATCTTTCCTCTTCTCTTATGCTGCTTTCCTTTCACATGCCGGACCTTCCTTACTACTTCTGCTCTGCTCTACTTTTATTTGCACATCACATATCACCACAACACTTCTCACAACTAAATCCATCCTATATATATCTGCACAAGTGATTTCATCATCTTTCTAGTTGGCACTGGAATAGTCAATATTTTCAATAGACTCTGATCTGTTGGCTGAATCCTTGCATACCAAGTAATGCGAATCAAGGATATACTTGTGGAAATCATTAATCATGTTGGCCAAACATAATTCATGCCTTTATAACCTTTACCAACACTAGTAACACATCTGAAATAATGTCTGATGTTTTGCCAGTCAGTTCTTCCTCTGTTCACACTGCCAATTGGGAACCCGGTACTTAAGCATTCATATCTCTTTATCCTTTCCACATCAGAGGCTCAAAACTTGGAATCTATCAGTTAAGATAGTCCTCTTAACTTCCCCAAATCTGTACTTTAGCAAGATACTTCCTCTGAGAGATCCGGACCTGTCTGTCAGACCTCGCCACATGCTCTGTTCCTGTTTACCGGACCACAACATTCTTCACTCTGACTTCCGGTAGAGACATACCATGTCCTGCGGATGTGTGGGATGAACTTTGTTACCATCAATGACAATAATCATGAATCCATATAGTGTCTCTTGCCAACAATCTCCCCCTTTGGCATTGATGGCAACACTTAGTGAAAAATGACTAAGTGTTTACACTATGCTCCCCCTTGGCTGATGCTCTATTTTTATATACATTTTCTAGAGCTCCCCCTTAGTTGGATTCCTCATTTTTCACTGCTCTTCACTCCCCCTTTGACATCACTGGCAAAGGGTAGGGTCCGCATATCAAAATTTTCAAAAATACTTCTATACTTAGCCGCATAAGTAATTGTACATGCTATACTTTACATAAACTGAAGGATATCTACAAAAGTTGTCTTCAATTGAATGAATTCTATAGCCCAACTTTGCTTCATTCTATCCAAAATTGAAATGTGACCTCTCAACAAAAACGCAAAAGCTTCTGCCCTCTTAAGATCTATCAGATCATTGGTTTGGGTGGTAGTCTGAGCATCACTGATGGCCTCATGCATGGCCTCTAACTTAGGGATAATGATTCTTCTGAGTTCACCCATCCGGCTAATTATGTTCTTCTTTTTCTTCTCAAAATTCTTTATTGCATTTGTGATTGCAATAGTCTGACACTCTTGATTGACTATGGAGGAAGAGAGAGGATCAAAACTTTGAGACAAACTTAGTAGTTTATCTTCTTGCTCTTTTATTTTCTTCTCAATCTCTACTGTTGCTTTGGACCATGAAATACAAAATTTGTATATTTTTTTGCCATCTATAAGAGCATTTTCTAAGCTCTTTATCCCTATACTCATATTTCTCCTATCATTACTTATCAACCCTTGTACCTCTGATAATCTTTTTGCAAGAAATTCCTTCCAGACCTTATCTTCTGCTGACTTCTCTAGTGAATCAAAATGTGTGCTAACACTATTGACTAGAGTTTTGAGATTACCAGATGAGGAGGCTGTGGGATCTTTCTAAAATGATGGCATAATCTTTTCTAGCACTCCGGAAGTAGCTTCTATCAACTCACAGTCTTCCATGTGAAACTTTAGGATTTTTTCTTTAGCCTTGGCATTGGCAAATGAAGCAATCTTCATTGTCTATACCGGAGAAAGAGAATCAAAGTTAAATGGTCCTTGTAGAAGCTCCGGTTCATCAATCTCCATTGTTTCTTTGTTCAGGAATTCTTGGATAGTTTTTGCAGTGTCTCTTGCCAGAGACAGATGTTTCTTCTCTTCTGCATTCTTAGGGCTGTCCCTTGGAGCTTTCTCTCCTTCCACATTCTTACCACTATTAGTTGTGGTTTCCTCTGTTGGGGTCTTCTCTTCCTTTGCAACCTTGGTACTGTCAACTTCTTTTTCCTTCACTCCTGCTTCTTTCTCCTATATTCTGTCTTCTCCTTTAGATCTGGAAGCTGTAGGGGAAACTGGAGGAGAGATATTTGTTTGTTCATGAGCCACCTCTTCCGGAATAGAGGATTCTGAGCCTTTGTCTTTACCAGAGTCCTCTGTGATGGGAATGTTGAACTTTTTAAGAGTATTTTAGAGAATCTCTTCAGTCTCTTTTGCCACTCTGTCAGTTTCACCAAGCATGAGCTAATTCATCCTGGCTTTGCTCCGGAACTCATCCTTGCACTCTTTAAAGATCATATTCATTTGCTGCGGAGTGATTGAAGGGAAGAGCTGAATGGCGGCCTGTTCCTAGATCTCGAGGTCTTTTGCTTGAGCATTGGTCTTCCTCATTTCAAGCCTTTTCTCTAAGCTTTTGGGAATTAGAGAGATTATTTCAATAAAAGCTTTGTTGTAAGTGTTCAAAAACTAAACTATGGCTTCCTCCAGAATCTTTTTATCTACTTCATTATATTCATCATAAAATTTTGCTAGGGGTTGTAGGTTCCCATCCATAGTGACTGCTTTTACTACAACATCCAAGGATAGAGTGGATTTTTCAGCAAATTCCTCTTCCTTCTCTTCTTCTCCTTAACCGGTAGAATGTTCACCAGATGATTTCTTCTTCTTCTTCAGTTTCCTTATCTCCTCATCTGATTCAGTTTCCTCATCATCTTTTAGGCTAACATAGGACCTTGTGCTTCTTCTTATTCTCCTTTTCCAGATGATTGTGCTTTCAGTTTAGATGCCCTTGAGCTTTTGGCAGTGGCAGGTGCAGATCTCTTAGATGATCTAGTTTGTGTGGAGGTTTTTACCGGAGCACTTTCCTTGCTTTTCTTTTCTGCCTCTTTCTTCTCTTCCTCAGCCCTTTCCATCTTTTTCTTGTGGTCATCAAGTGCCTCCTTTGAGATGCCGAGGCCTTGGGCAATATTCTCTACTTCTTTTCTCAACTTCCTTTTGATCTCTGGTTCTCTGAGTTCTACATGAATCTTTATACTCAGCTCCTCAAAGGTTCCAAACCTTTCTACCTTTAGATCCTTTGGTTGACTTAGCATGTGTTGAACATGCAGTTCTACAATTTGTTCATCAACTTCATACCCCATGGGCATGATCCATACAGTTCTTGGTTCTACTGCCTCCATTAGGCACTGAATAGTCTCTACCATAAAACAAACTGTCTTTGTATTTTTCAACAAGAGACTAGGGAATCCTTTCTCTTGCTTGCATCATGTTCTGAAAATTCTTGAAGTATCCCCACATAGCTGTATTTTGTGCTTTGTTATCACCCAGTCCATGCAAATAATCTCTGATTTGGATAGACATTGGTCTGTCATTCTCCCACACCCAGCCACTAGATCTAGGAAGCTCATTCATAAAGTAGAAGAATAGGCACAATATTAGTCCACCATACTTGAATGAATTTTTTTTATCTTTCTTTATTTTCTACAGATTATCCAAGAGTTGGTTCAAGAGAAGCTGACAAAGATCATAGTCTACATCCTTTCTTAGCATTTCATAAGCAGTGTAGATGGCAGTTCTAGGTACTGAATTTTCCCTACTAGAATGATATATTTTATATCCAATGATCATGGAGGCATACTTGACATTCGAGTCAGAGATGTCATCTACTATCATTGCTCTTTTTCAAACTTGGATCCGGTAGCCTCACTCACAGTTTGATTCTTCACAAATTTAAGAACAGGAATCCCACCAGATGAGTGTAATCTGATAACTGCCCTGATGGAATCTTTTGTGATTTTGAATGGTCCATTTAACCACATAAAGTTGTCATGTATTCTGCTCAAAATGCACCTGACCCATTCATCCTCAATAAAATAGGGGAAATGTATGTATTGTACAAAGTGCTTATTCCAGAGGCCCTTGTATTAGGATTTGAGCTCAAATGAATCATCTAACAGTTGTTTGTGATAGATATCTCTTAGTTTGAATTCCCCAAACTCAACAACATTTGCGTGTATGTAAACCCTATTATCTTCGGTGTGCAAAATGCCATGCAAAACACTGGAAAATGCTCCTAGGGGATCTACCTCCAAGGATTTGTATGGATGTTTCTTAAATGTGGGGCGAGGTCTATCAGAAATCTTTACTATATTCAGAGTAGCCATCATCAAAGAATCTTACTGAAGGATATCAAGAATGAAGAATACCTTTTACATAGTTTAGGGCACACGATGAAATCTGGATTGAGCTATATAAAGAATCGTCTTGATCTTTGGGAGAAGTAGTTGCAGAGCTCCTTTTCTCTCTTCTTCTTGAATGCAGAATGAACAAGTGATTAATGAGAAAACCCTTATATTGCTTCGCAAACCCTATTGTCAGGTTGCAATAAATGTTTGACCTAAGTTATTCCGGTTGGTCTTGTTTGGATGACTTGAACCGGATCAGTCCTGATCTTTAAACAACATGCGGATCTTCCAAATCTTCACCATAGTTTGTTTGGATGTTTCCCTTATGAATCCTTCAATCCGCAACTCTTCTTGTGCCAGTTCCAGCACCAATTGACTGGTTGGGGGAACAAGGTTTTCTTTGTGTCTCCCCCTAAGCTAGAGCTCACTTCTTAATTTTTGAAAGGGATATCAGCACCAGAGTCTGGTGCGGATCCAACCTCTACATTCTCTGTACTTTTCTTCACCCAAATCTTGTTCATCTCACTTTTAACTTCATCTGCATTCACCTTTTGTTTACCCTTATCTTGATTATGATTATGATATACTAGACCTCTTTTGTCCTGATTCTTGCTTCTACAAAATTTTGCACTATGACCGGATCTATTGCAGATTTAGCAAACAACATTTCTTTGTATATTTGACTGATATCCTCTTGATCTACATTGATTAGCCATATGACCTATTCTATTGCATGCAAAGCATCTACTATTGAATGATTTGTTCATTTGCATATTTCTGCATTCATGAGATTTGTGACCATACCTTTTGCAGTTAAAACACTGTCCGGAGAAAGATGAGTTAGTCTGATTCATTCTCTTTCTGCACTGATTAACTTTGTGACCAAAGTGATTGTAGTTGTGGTAGTATCCATTGAAGGATGGATATCTTTGAGCATTAGGCTGTCTTACCAGAGGTCTTCTAGGCCTGTTCCTTGGATTTTCAGCTCCAAAATTCTTCTGACTAGATCCAGAGCTTTCTCCTTTCTCATATCCCAAACCACACTTGTCATCTACCTTCTTTTGACTTCCAAGAAGAACTTCAAGTTGAGTAGAACTTATCTTGAATTTCTCTTTATACTCATTTGTTGTTTGAAGATCCCTTTTGAGAGAGACAATTTGATCCTCAAGTTTTTCTTCATTATCTTTAGCATCTTCAAGATCAGATTCAAGATGTCTGATAATTCTATCCATCTGGTGGCAATCTTCTGATTTCTCCTTGAGAGATTGTCTTAGATTATCTTCAGTTTTTCTTTTCTCTTCAACTTCTTGGGTAAACTTTATGACTCTTGATTCCATTTCATGTCTTACCATAATGATTTCTTTTGATAACTTTTCACACAACTCAGTTTTTTCCTTCAGCTCTTCATTTGCATTATTTGCTTCACCTTGTCTTGCCAATTGCTGAAGCAGCTCCTTTCTCTTTTTCATAGAGAGACTTAATTTGTCTTTTAGTTCTCTCATGAAATCATCAGCCTGTTTGAGTCTTTCCTTTAATTCATTGACTTTAGAGTTAGACTGTTCAAGATCATCAAGGTCAGTCTTGAGTTGCTCCATTAAACCATATGCATCAATTTGAATTCCCAGATCTTCCTCAAGCTGTTAGGCTTTGTTAGGAGGAACTTGGCTCTGATACCAATTGTTGATAACTGAGAGGGGGGGTGAATCAGTTATCCTACTATTTTCTTCTTTCTTAACTTACTTAATAATCAATGCAACATTTATCCAAATAAGCAAACATAACTATGAAATGCAAATACACATGACACAATATTTTTGACATGGAAACCCTGTTAAGGGAGAAAACCACGGGGTGATTAACCCAAGATTGTATTCTCTATTAGAAGCATGGAAATAGAAAATGGCACTTGCCAATTAGGGCTCACTACCCGAGCACACTGCTCACAAGAAGGCACACTTCCTACAAGAGACACACTGTCTACAAAAAGGAATGTTATATAATACTTGAACTGATTGGTAGCATTCACATATGCTGGGGTTCAGTTCCGGTTAGGCTCAGTATACTGATCTACTGCACTTCATCTTTCCTCTTCTCTTATGCTGCTTTCCTTTCACATACCGGACCTTCCTTACTGCTTCTGCTCTGCTCTACTTTTATTCACACATCACATATCACCACAACACTTCTCACAACTAAATCCATCCTATATATATCCGCACAAGTGATTTCATCATCTTTCTAGTCGGCACTGGAATAGTCAATATTTTCAATAGACTCTAATTTGTTGACTGAATCCTTGCATACCAAGTAATGTGGATCAAGGATATACTTGTGGAAATCATTAATCATGTTGGCCAAACATAATTCATGCCTTTATAACCTTTACCAACATCAGTAACACATCTGAAATAATGTCTGATGTTCTGCCAGTTAGTTCTTCCTCTGTTCACACTGGCAATTGGGAACCCAGTACTTAAGCATTCATATCTCTTTATCCTTTCCACACCGGAGGCTCAAAGCTTCTAATCTATCAGTCAAGATAGTCCTCTTGGCTTCCCCAAATCTACACTTTACCAAGATACTTCCTCTGAGAGATCCGGACCTGTCTGTCGGACCTCGCCACATGCTCTGTTCCTGTTTACCAGACCACAACATTCTTCACTCTGACTTCCGATAGAGACATACCATGTTCTGCGGATGTGTGGGATGAGCTTTGTTGCCATCAATGACAACAATCATGAATCCATATAGTGTCTCTTGCCAATAGAGTCATGGTTTTAGGTCACATATGTGATGGTAACAACAAGGGATTCCAACTGTGGTTACAATAGCTAAGATTGCCCTCATTTGTGACCGTAACAAGGTTCTTGGACAACACTATCTTGTTCTTCACACTGAGTACTATATAGGCCAAGATTTGGTTGAAGAAATCACTTGCTGGTTACCTATATAGTGATACCACACCCTAATACCCCATGCATTCTAAATAGCTTGAGATTTATACAATACTCAACCAAGATGAAATTGTATCACTGTACCACACTTAACTATGAGAGACCTTTCTTGACAACATTTTGTAATCTTTAGACTATTGGGATACTTGCCACAAATAAATATTAGGTCAATGACACAAGGCTTTTAAACAAAAACCATAATCCCAACTCTATATCCATCCCCTTGGTAGTCTCAAGGGCCACCTTGAGACAAAAAATGCTAATGTACTATTATGACAGTTATGATTGTCCTCCATTGTTTCATTGTGCATTTAAAACTTGAGATGAGGATTGGGGAGGTCTCCATTTGTAAAAACATGGAAAATACTCATGGCAAGATCTTTAAAATAGGCATATTCAACTTTAGGCATTTCTGCAGACCCTAGGAAGGTGGATGTAAACTTAGTGATTTTAATTACCACCACAAAGACTATCCCCTATGTGACTATGACAAGGTAACACTACCATGCTCTTTATGACAATCTCTTCTCCATTGGGTGATGGCCTAATAACATTTATCTCCTTTGTGATTTCAATGCCTCTATAATGCACTATCATAGGAGTCTTGATAGTCCTTATTTATTATGAAGAAGGCTTCCAACAAATCAGAAAGGAGGGCTTAAGATTACATACAAATTCCTAGTCTTCATATCCTAGTCACATATCACCCCTCTAAGAAGACCTCAAGACAGTTGCCCTTTAATACAGGAAGTCAATGTAGTTTTAAAAGATAAAGTGCAAGAGGCCAAAGGACAAGAAAACTTAAGGCTTTAAGGGGTTTAAAGGAATACAAATATAGGCTTGTAGACTCAACTTAAAACCATAACCCTAGGTGGGTACCACCAGATATCACCAGAAACCTTTAACTTGGCACTGTAAAACCTTGTCCAATCTGATCATGGGAAGCCAAAATCAAGCATGTACACTCACATATGATAGATAAGTATGCCTACCAAGTGGTTTGACATAAAAATGAATAGGCTTTGAATTATAACCCTTCAAAGTAGGCCACTGAAGTATATTGTATAGGTGCATTTTTGAGTGCTGTAGTCAGATTTTTCATCACGGGAACCTAAATTTTTTGCAAAAAATGGTAGGAAATTTTAGGTTCCAATAAGTCCATTAGTTGGAGGTAGCAAACAAGGGTTTTCTGTTCATTATTAGCTCATTAAAATTAAGCATATGAGATAGCATGGCACACACAAAATGTTGTGGATAATGACCACAAGATTAGGTTAATTGTGACCACTTTTTGTAAGCAAGCACAAGACTAGTACACTCATTATGATCCTAATGGCACCAAGAAGGGTCCCCAAAGATATAAGAGTAATCATTTCTCATCTAAGAGAAATATTACATTTAAGGGCACTAGGGCCAATAGAGAAGCACTTTAGAACTCATCCTACGCATCAATAAAAAACTCAACACAAGAAATTCAAATTGACATATTAACACAACAATATCCAACTAAGTTATTGAAAGTCAACTATTGATACCTCATTCTCCATCTAGATTACAAAATTGGTCCACTTTTTTCTTTGTAACATTTCCTTTTCAAATTGGCTTGGATGCTGGCCATATTTCTCCTCCTATCAAAACATGGCACACGGACTAGTTAAACTAATTAATATGCAATCATTTACTTTTTCCTAAGAAATTAAAAAAAAAATCATTTAACTTATTAAATATACTTACAAATGTATAGATCAAGGCCTGTAAACCTTTCTGTCCACTGTGATGCATGGCACGAAGTTTGTCGAGCCTAGCCTTGGAGGCCTTGTCCTGAAACATATACTAATTCAATTTAACTATGCACAAATAAAATTTAAAAATCATTTAATAAATTTGATATACTCTTATGAGTAAATTCAAATACCTGCTTACTCTCCTCACCAGACTTCCTCCATGCATCAGACTTCTCATATGCTTTTACAAGCTCTTTTCATACTTTCAAACTTACATCAATTGGCCTTTTTTGAGCCTTTGCTCGGGAGGGAGTTTTTTTATCTTCTTTGTTTGGTTGCATCGAAATCTCTTGCAGTTTTGAGACATTCATAGTTTTATCTTCTTTACAGACTAACCTGTGCCAAATTTAATCTTCGTGTCTTGGATAACTGCTTTTTACAGGTGCATGGGTATCTTTGAGAATGGCAAATGTAGATGGTCTTTGAACCGTTGAAGGCATGATTCCTTTAACCTATTCACAAATGTTTTTCTAGCACCTGTCATTTGGATGTCCCCTGAAACCACATCGTATTCTATCTTGGTATCGTAGGTACCAATGAAAGATCCAAAACATGGTGTAGTGGTTGAAGAAGTCTGTGTTCCATGAGTGGGTGGGACATTGGAAGCCTCTATTCCCTGTTCCACATTCTTAGGGGTTATTCTTATTGATTTCCTCCTAGATCTTTTTCTCAATCCATGTTTGGTAGGGGAATCAATTGATTCCCTTTGACACTGTTGGGCTTTACCAGATCATTTTTCTATGTATCTAGCAAGCATTGTCAAGTCCACACCATCCAATTTGTTCACTGCCTCTACCCCCAATATGGAAGCCAATGCCTCTTTATCTTTGTTAGTATCATGTTCCTGTAAAATAAATTTCTTCTTTTAAATTTACAAATAAAAAACTAAAAATTAAAAATCAAAGAAGCAATGGAAACATTTACAAATCTATAAATTGACAATGAATTACCTCATTGTGGCCAGAGTCTGCTCCCTTTGCTCTCTTCCCTCTATTGCTTGACATTTTGAGGCAACCTAGGGCAAATTATTTTCATTCAGTCTGTGGAGGCAAACAAAGTACACACTGCCAGGGATGAAATTTTTTGTCCAATTTTTATGTATTCCTCAAGGTTTTTGACCTTTACTTTGTAGAGCAAATCATGAAGCTGTTTTCCTATGAATCACTTGGTGCCTTGGAAGGGAATCTATAATTCCCGACCTAATTTTAGTTTTCTCACCCTCGTCTCAAAAGCCCTAATTTTAGTTTGCTCACAATCGACTTGTCTTAAAGCACTTGACTACTTTTTTAGGAAGGAAGCGAGAAATTTGTGTTCAAAGAAATGTATTGATGGTAATGATAAGTGAACCTAGGCATTGGGGTTTGAAAAAAGCTTTCACTGCTCTCGGATGTAAAGGAAATAATGCAATGTCTACAATTTTACCCTCCTCCTTTGAAACCACATGAGACTTGAATGATTCACCTGTAAACAAAACAATATTTACAACCCTTTCTTCACAATCTTCTCCATTTAATCAAAACAAAAATATATTTAGGAATGAAAAAAATTTATTATAATTGTAACCTTACCTATGGTGTTGAAAACTAAATCAAATTTCTCATCTCTTCGCGTGACATTTTTCTCCTGTAATTATCAAATTTCTCATATATTAATTCATGCAGGACTCCAACCCAAAGGCTTGATCTCCAAACAAAAAATGAACACCAAAAATCAATAAAGTTTTGTTTTGTTTTTTTTGTTTTCGGGTATGTGCAGGCGGAAATTTTTTTAAATTTTTTTGATCCAGTAGTTGGTGCTATAGTCAGAGTAGTTAACGTCGAATTTAGCATCAACTTTTAGGCCAAAAATGTAATTTGTTTGGGGCTCCAAAGGTGGTCCAAAGTGCACCTAATTTAGTACCAATCAGTGCAAAATGATGTATTTTCTTGGAAGTTGATAAAAATGTAACCTCACCAAATTTGGATTGTCCTTATAATAAGTAACTATATCTTGTTTCCATGATAGTATTTTGACTTCATGCTTCTCTTATGATTAGCTCAATAATGACTCACTCTTTCACGACCTTACATAGATGGTTGGTGACAATCCTTATGCAAGTGATATAGCTTTGGAAAAAACCAAACAACTCTTCTCTTACTATCATGATGACATGATATTGCAGGATCCAAAGGAGGCCATGGAGAGAGGACGTGGATGGTGTAGAACTACTAAATTGCAAAGAGGGAAGTGGGTGGAAATAGCTATGACAACAAAATCTTCAGATACAATAGAGGTAAGAAGAGAAAGAAACCTAAACCAAAGGAGGAAGGTGTTTATGAATTCACAAATGCTACAACATAGAGGAGATAAAGTCATTTTTTTGTCCACAAGGCCTCTAAGGTCAAACTTATTGGTTGAAAATGCACATGAATGGTGATTAAATGTGATTTTGTGATCAAGAGAAAAGTTTGAAAATTAGGATGGCCAAAACATGATATCAATATGTCAAATATATGACTAATGTGAGGTTTTGTGTTGGATAGCATATTCGTTGAAATGATATAATTAGTGTACTAAACATTATTTACTATGTTGATGAAGCAAGAAATCAGGTACTCAAATCCAATTTCCTTAGGAAAAAATGATCTAATGGACGTATTTTTCATAGTATTATTGAAATTTATAATGTATTATCCAATCTTGACATAAATTAATGCATGTTGTTGATTATTTTAGATGGAGATTGGAGCAAACGTAGAGCCTAAGCATTCAACTAGAAAATAAAAAATATATGTATGTGGACGTGGACCTAAAACTGTTAAATCACATAGACGACAGTGGGTGGAAGAGGATATGACAATGGATCCTACAGACACAACAAATGATTGCACTAAACGAGAGGTTGGTCAGGACTATAGTACATGGGATGAATACTTTGATAAAATTGTTGTTTGTGGATGTTCTGTATATATGTTTTTGATTATATAAGGCGGCTAAACAAGGGGCCGAACCCTTAACAAAAATAGAAAGGCCTGAAGACAAAACAGAGCCTTACACCAGAAACAACATATACCACCAGTACATAATGCCAGTAGAACCAGCAAAACTAGCCACTATTAAGCCATATTTGATTATATTTCTTTGAAATTGATACATTTATGATTTATCCAATTGTTATCAAACATTAAATAATGCTTGTGTTTGTTGATAGGTAGAAGAAGTTGATGAAACACATACTAATACCCAAGATCCAACTGGGTTATTAAGATTTGGACGGGATAATCCAAACCATCCTTTAAAGAATACCAAGGTGAAAAGAGCATTATTGAAGAGAATATTATCAACTAAGAAATTTGAAGAGTTGATGAGATCTGCATACACTAATGACATTAGAGCCTTAATGATGATGATCATGATAGTGAAAATGCAGTGTATGAAGAAGGATTGAATGAAATGCTTGCAGGTTTCTTTGGGGATGAAAACAATGATGACAATAATGATCATATGGTTGACAGTAATGATGATAGCAGGGGTAATTACCACCAATGTAATGTTGATGATAACAACCTGAAAGACTCCAGCAAGCAAGCAATGAAGACACCCGTGTTCAAATCGGGTGCAAGTAGAACCTCAAAACTAGCATACACATTAATATTATTAGAAATCAAGTCACTATTTGGTTGGTCAGACAAAGGATTCACTACCCTACTGAAGTGAGTTGAAATCTATTTTTGACTTTGCAATTGTCAATTGGTGTACATAATTCGTAAACAGTCATCAACTTTGTTTATATTTTTTAAGGGGATTTTAAAACCATATATTGTATATAAATAGTCCTAGTATAGATTGACATATCAAACATGTTCATCATAAGTCAAAGCATTCAATTGATTTAATCTCTGGCAATCTTACAGGGCACTAAAAACTAAAATATTCCCTAAAGATAATGTGTTGCCATCAACTTGCAGAGAGGCGTGTCTGTTGTTGGTTGAGTTGGGTATTGAGTATAAGCAAATTCATTCATGTAAAAATGATGGAATTTTATACAGAGATGAATATCAAAACAAGGTAGAATGCCCTGTATGCAAAGAGAAGGTATATCGTATAGATGTACAAGGTCCTATAGTTCCAAAGAAGGTTTTACGTCACATGCCAATTATACCTAGACTTCAACAAATATTTCATTGCAAGTCACTTGCACAATTGATGGACTGGCATGCAAAGAATAGGAGTAAATATGGATTCATGTAAATTCTAGCCGACTCTAAAGCAATGAAACACATAGAGGAAAAATGGCCAAGAAAATTCAAAGATGAACCTCATAGTATCAGGTTTGGTCTTGCAATTGATGGAGTGTGCCCATTCTCTTTCCTGATCTCAAATTATAGTGTTTGACCAGTCAGATTGATAGTATACAATATTCCCCCATGGATGAGTGTTAGAAAGGAGCACCTTATGTTGACTCTCATTGTTCCAAAAAAACATCAAGTTAAAAACATGGATGTTTATCTTGTGCCTTTTATTGATGAGATGCAACTTCTATAGAAAGGCATAAGAATGTATGACATATCACGTCCCCCATTGAATAGGTCCTTCATGTTGTACAGTGTGCTATGCTGGACTATTCATGATTTCCTAGGACTTGGTGTTTATTCTGGTAAGATAAAATATTTACGTATTTACACTCATAATTTATTTTCATCCCAACTTTCATACTTAGTTTTATACTATTTTTTTATGTTATTAACATTACTTATTGAATTGCAAGGCTTCAAACAAATGGGATATTTGCATGTCCAAGATGTGCAAAACAATTTTAAGTGTGGTATTCTAAAGATCTACATAAATTTATTTACGCAAACAACATGGTTTTTCTACCACTAGATCATAAGTTTAGAAATCACCTGAAGAATCAATTTGATGGAAAAGTTGAAAATAGAGGCCCTCCCATGATTATGGGTCTAGTTGATGGGCTTAAGAAGTATGAAGATGCTGAATTGAAAGGTTGGGAGGATTTTTTTGATCATGGTGAGTCAATTAAAGAACCAGAACAAGTTGTAGTTAATATGCCAGAAGGAATGAAAAAGAAATCCATATTTTATGAGCTCCCTTACTGGAAGGATCTATTAATATCTCACCTATTAGATCCTATGCACATCTTCAAAAATGTCCTAGATTCTATATTTTAACATATATTAGGCAAAGAGAAGGACACCTTGTCTTCGAGGAGAGATATTGCTATTTCGCGTACCAAAATTGATAGAAAATATTTGTGGCCAAATATGGAAAATGAAACATATGCAGAAGATCCATGGATTTTGAAAAAAAAAGAGCTAGACCAACTAAAAAATATCATCCATTCAATAAGGACACCTCCTGGATATGGGTCATCATTGGCTAAATCTTTTACAGTTGATAGACATATCATAGGATTTAAAACACATGATTTTCATAATTTTATGAAGGTATTATATATCATCATTTAACATTTACTGGTAACATTGATTAAGTACTAAATATATTTTGATATCGTTATGTTGTGTGAGAAAAAAATACTAATGAACTTTTCATTAATGTGTTTCATAGCATATCATGCCATTGGCAATTAGGGGGGATTCCTATATTACAATTGAGTTAAGGAATGCCATAAGTCGATTGTCAGCATTTACAAGGTATGTGGTTAATAGTGAGAGACATAGATATATTATATTGCATATTAATTTTTGACTAAAGGTTCATACTAATTTACTATTCTTATATTAGGTGGGTGAACTCCAAGGAGATCCACGAATGTGAAGTGCCAAAATGGAAGAAGGAAATTGTAGAAATTGTATGTACATTTGAGAAGGAGCTCCCTACAAGTTTCACGGACCTACAAGTCCATTTACTTATACACCTAGTCAATGACATTGAATTGGTGGGTGTCGTATCAATGAGGTGGATGTTTTTCTTTGAGAGGTATATGAAAACTCTAAAATGATATGTCCGACAAAAGGCACATCCAGAGGGTTGCATGGCTGAAGGGTATGTATTGAATGAAGCATTTTTCTTCCTGTGTGAATTCCTTGGTAAGGATTTTGAAGATGGGCCATGCTTTTGGGATGAAGAATAAGCATCATATATTATTGATGGAGAAAAAACACAATTTAATGGTGTCCAAGTAGAAATTAGTAAGTAAATTCATGATCAGTGTCATTTTTTTTCTTGCAATCATTAATTTACTCTGTAATTTATTTGTCAAATTAACAACATGACATTTGGAGTTTGAAATAAACATGTTGACATGTAATAGGTGTAGATGAAAGTGCTATACTTGACAAGTTCATTCTGTACCACATGGACTTTATGAACAAATGGATTGATTTGTATAATAAAAAGAGAGAAGAAGTGTTAGAAGCAAGGAGACAATTTAAGAGATTGAACCCAAGGATTACTCCACTTCCCACTGATCTGCTTGGGGAATGGGGCAAAGATTGCACACTAGAATGGGTTACTAAACACATTCAAAATCAAATAGAAGATACAGGTATAGATTCAAACATAACAGAAGATGAAATCAACATGTCTAGAGGATGTGAAAGAAAGGTACAGTTGGAATTTTAGAAAATGTTGTTTCCTTACAGCTTTGACACTATTAACTATTTTAATATTTGTCATTATATTTGTTTTCACTAAAATAAATGGTCTTTCACAGGTGAGGAAATATCCAATAATGTGGGCATATGGTCGACATTATAGTGTAGAAAGTGTAGATGTAAAGAGAGGATCCTTCGATTGTGGCATCATGGTTGACTTCAAGCAATCGAGTTAATCAAGCTCAAAAGATAAGAATATAATTGAAGGGAATCTACAATATGTTGGGAAAATACAAGAAATTATTGAGTTGGATTACCGCTCTTTTAAATGTTGTATTTTTAAGTGTAGATGGTATGAAGCATTTGAGAGGACACGAAGACATGAGACCCATAGTGGATTGTTTTCTATAGATTCCTCATGTTTCCTATTAGAGGATAAGGAGCCTTATGTTCTACCAATTCATTGTAAGCAGGTATTTCTTTAACTCAAATAAGAAGTAGTAGTGATCATTAATCTATTAATTCATAGTTTATTGTGAATATACACATGTGTTTATTAATCAATAAAATTGTTATACCATACGTCTAATATATGTATGTCGTTCATGTGCAAGTATTTTTTTATGAAGATATTTTGGACCCGAAATGGATATTTGTCATACATTATGATCCAAGATTGAGGCATGCATTTGACAATGCATTAGTGGATACTGAGAAAAACAATGATGGCTAACAAAATGAGAGAGAGGGATTAGAGAACATCAAAGAAATTGACATCCATGATGATGTTGAAGATGGTTATGTTCAAGAACAAGAAGACAACAATCCAGATTTGGATGATGTTATGGAAGACAACAATATAGGTGGTCTATAGTCAAATTTTAATGATGATGAAGATGATGGAGGTCAAGATGAGGATGATAATATTAAATACTTCAAAGAACATATGAACATTGACAATGATACACTAGATGACATTGTAGCAGACAATAAAGTTAATGACCAAGACTTCTAAATTTTTAGAATTATTTGCAATCCATGTTTAAAAAAGGATGATTAAATTGTTGGAAATAATGTTAATTAAAGGGATTGTTCAATTGTTGACAAATTACCTATTGCAATATCCTTAAATTGTTCAATCTTTGGTATGAATTGTTGGCGATAATGTTAATTAAATGGATTAATTGATGTTCTTCATAACTTGTTAATGGATAATCCTTATGTGGTGGAAGTATTAAGTGATATAGGTCAAAGGATAAGCTCATCAAGTTCCTTAAATAGTGGGCGTTGCCTTGTTTCACCAATGACAATTTACTTTCAAGTTTGCTGGTGACTTCAGAATAGATTAAGAAGCCTATGTAATTTTGTCAATTAAATCATCCACTTCAGTTAGCCCAATCTGGCATTGTATATCAAAAAATTTGGATTTATAAATGGAAATGATCAAACAATTGAAATGCATAACCTAAACCCAAATAATTCAATACCTCGAAGATGCAAGATGAGCTTGATTGATTGATCAATTTGTTGTGTTGATTGCTCGATTCCGCAGCATAACGTTGATAAGGATGCAAGCTAGATGGATTGAAGATGATGGATGCAAAGGCTCTAATGATATTTTGACAGAATAATGGTACTTGAAGCTCCCTGCATGCTAATGATAATTTGGCAGAATAATGTTACTTGAAGCTCAATGCATGTTAATGGCTTATGAGGGGGTTGATTTATAGGAAAGGCTTGGTTCCAATGGACGGTTGAGATTAAAAAGCTAATTTATTGATGTGGACCCTAGGATTGATTCGGTTATCCCACTCTTGAAGGGAGTTGTAGTCATTTGACAAGTGTCAAGGAGGATAGGGCTCATGTGTGCTTGTGTACATAAAAAGCACTACATATAAAAGATATTAAATAAAAGGCTGTAGTACCACTTATCTTTTTAAATGAAAGAGGCACACATGTCGGCTAAATGATAAGATAAATTAATTAAATAAATAAAATTTATTTAATTAAATGGATAGTGGGATTAGGATATGATGTGGAAATTAATTAAATAAATAAAATTTATTTAATTAATTGGCTTAATGGATAAATGGGATTAAGAGTGGGATTTAGGACAAAATGCTACATGATGTCTAGGATAATGTATTTGACTAGGTGTTGCAAGACATGGACAAATTTGGGACAAATTTGGGTGTCTACATTTTGCCCCTCTTTGAGATGATGTTCGAGATGATAAGATTTATGTCAAGTAACATCATTTCAAAGAAGCTAAGGTATGGATAGATGAAAAGGATAGTGATGATGATGTAAGGATGAAATGAGATAATGATGATGATGGAAAGATAGGATGATGATGCCCCCTCGAGAGGATATGCGGGTTGGACAAACACGGGTAGGCTCTCGAAAAGAAATGGCTTGGCTGAGAAAGATAGCTAAGGGAATGGATAGAAGAAATGATGATGAGTTATGTTGCAATGGAAGGTGAGCAACCATGATTTTTGATATAGCACTAGACATTATGCACCAAGGTATAAGGACCAGGGTGACGATGTGTCTCGTGCCCCAGCATAATACAACCTTGTCTAAATACAAGATATGAATATTAGCTGGAATGATACGGATGTGATGCAAATGCAAGATAAAATGATAACACACACAAGCAAGCAAGCAAGCATGCACAAATGATTCAAAAACAAACAAGGTATTGCCCCTGTCAAGCTGTAAACCAATGATTAATTGTTTGATTGATAGTGTTGTCATTGCAGGGAAAGCTATATCCCTAGATCAACACAAGGATGTTTGCTGAGTTGGTTAGCTAATTGGCTGATTGATTGATTTGGCTTACAACAAGGCTAGGATAAAGACCATGGATTGCAATTGGATAACTTGGCTTGATTGATTAACTTGATTGGTATGGATTAAGGATGGGCTTGCATTTGGATCTTTGCTTGGAATGACTTGAAGATGATGAAATGATGGATAATTAGATTGATATGATTTGATTTGATGAATGGATGATATGTGGTGGATTGAGCGGCTTTGGATTTGTTGAAGTGATTGGATTTGTTCCAATTGGAGTTGGAAGTGATTGAGTTGATTTGTTTTGGTGTTGATGTGTGCTATTGCTAGGCTGATTGTTTTGATGATTGGATTGTTTTGAATGATGATAGTGATGGTGTGATGATTAGAGTGTCCACTCAATCTAAGCATAAGCAAGTGTTCTCAGTATGCTCAAAGGATGTAAAATGAACAAGGTATTGCCCTTGTCAAGTCATAAACCAATAATTGATTGTTTGATGATGAGGATAGTGTTGTCATTGTGGGGAAAGCTATATCCCTAGATCAACACAAGGTTGTGGGAACGCTATATCCCATTGATGATGATTGATAATTGTTGATTGGGCTCATGACAAGATTAGGATCAAAAACTTGTTTATTTGATTGGATAATGTTCCTTGATTGATTAGCTTGCTTGATATGGATTAATGTGACTTGGATTTTAGATCATTGCTTAGATTGATTCGATTGATATGATTGGAAGAGGTGATTGATTGAAATGGAGGAATAAATGTTATGGATAGGAGGAATTGATGATGATGAGGAGTTGATTTTGATTGAATATTGATGGAGTTGATTGTTTTAGATTGATGATGATTGGTTTTATTGCTTGGCTTTTTGTTGGCTATTTGATTTTTTTGGATTTTTGAGAATATTTTGATTTTTTTTTTCTTTTGTATTTTTTGAAATGTTTTGGAAAATGCCAATGGATTTACAATTGGGTAGCCTTTGTGCTTGATACCAATGACAAGGGAGAAAACCAAGTCTAGGTGCAAGGATGGATGAATGGATTGGATGGATAAAAGGATGGATGAGAGTGGATAAGATGAAAGACTGATGATAGTTGGATGGGATGGAAGGTTCATGAGAGTTGGATGGATAAATAAGAGGATAGGCCATAAAAAGAATGGATGCATGCCTCATGAGAAATGGATAGGTAGGCTATAGTGGAAAGCTCATGATAAATAGATGGGGATAAGCTATAAGATGGAAAGCTCGTGATAAGGATACGCCATAGTGGATGGATCATAAGGGAGCTAGGATGTGATATCCAAAGGCTATGTTGCATAAGAGGAAATTGCCCCATTCTAGGTGGTAATGCTTAGGATTTTACATGACAAAGTTCATGACCATGGGATGACATGATAGGTTTTACATGACAAGGTGTATGATAGGTGGATAATGATAATATGGATTGATGAGGAAGGTATGAGGTATACCAAGAGATATCCAAAGCATGTTTCAAGATTTTGCCCCTATGTCGTCATCAAAATCAAAAGGTGGAGGATGGATAAATGGGCTCAATAAGATAGGCATGGATGTAATGGCTAATGATGGTAGGATAGGATATGGCAAGATAGGACATGATAAGATGGAAAATGATAGGTTGGATGAGACAATGTGCCCCCAAGTGTAAGTGACATAGAAGATCAACCTACACATGACGCCTATTTGCCAGGTTTTCATCATGGTACTTATCCAAGGTGCCTGTTTACCAGGTTTTCACCATTGGACGAAGGGATTTCTCTTTACTTTTTTGATTTTTTGATTTTCTTTTTTTTTTTGTCTTTTTTGCTTTTAGATGGGTTGACAATTACACATGGCGCCTGTTTGCCAGGTTTTCACCATGGTAATGGATAGGAGGGACTCAAGTGGCAAGTGCTATGAAGGTTGATAGTGTCCCGCTAGAGAGAATGATGTCATCGCATAGACCATGTCATTATGCTCATATATGTTGATAAGGGATTGCATGGATAGGAGATGTATTAGGTAGATAATAGATTATGGAAGGGTAGGCTAGTGGCTTATGATGTGGATTTATATAGGCTTATGGAATGAAGATGGATGAAAGGCTTATGCAAAAGCATGGACCATAAGGTTAACATGGGGGAGATATGTAGGATAATGGATGGAAGATAGGGAGATATAGTTATGTGGAGGTGTTGCGGAGTGGAAGGGAACCATGACCAATGGTTGCACACACTGTGATAAATATTGATGCTTTTGATGAGATGGTGGTGTAGGAAGTAATGGGGATGTTTGCTTAGGAGATGGTTGATGAAGTGATTTAGGAACCCACATAGATTTAGTATTTTTAGTGCTTTTGCTTTTCTTGTGGGATTTTTGAAGGGAATGGAAGTTTTGGATGGATATAGGCTCTTGGATGGAGATAGGTAGTTGGGATTCTTGAGATGTGGATGAAGATGCCTCATTTGACTTGCTAGCTTTTTGCTTAGGAATCCAAACCATTTTACTTTTGGGTTTTGTATTTGGAGGTAAGGGTTTGGATAGCTTTGTGAATGTACTTTGCTTAGAAGATGGATGATTTAGAGACTTTTCACATTGATGGCCTAAGGCATGAGGGTCCTTAGGAGTTTTAGTTGGATTTTTGGCTATATAAGTAGAGGCATCAAATTTTTTGCTTTTGAATCCCATGGCGTGGGTGGAGTGGATGAAATGATTGGAAGCTTTATGCTTAGGTGATGTGTGCTTTTGTTGGCCATGATTAGGGATGTAAGGATACTTATGAATGATATGTATGTTAGGTGTTGGAAGCAATGGTGGCAAGGTGGATGGAGGGATATTTGGAGTTGGTAAAAGTGGAGGCAAGGTGGATGGCGGAAGGTGTATGGTCACATGCTTTTGACATTTATAGGATGATGGAGATGGAATGGCTACATATGTTTTGGGTATATGATGGGGGGTGTGATGGAAAGTGGTAGGTTTAGGATGCATGAAAGGATTACCAACATCTTGGCCTTGTTTACCTTGGGGTGTGTATCCAAGGCCATATGAGCATGGAGGGATTTTGACATGGTTTGGCTCCAAAATACCTTGTTCATAAAGGCCTAGACCTTTACCTTGGTAGTTCATGTTTTGGAGGATGCGATTGACTATGGGACTAGATGTGTTTTGGGAACTAGACTTGAGTTCTTTATTAGATGGAGAAGATGAAATGGAGGACAATGGTTGTTGTTGTCCTAAGGAAGAACATTCATGGAGGAAGGTCATAAGACCACTAGGACATGATGGTGGACTTGAAATGGGATCGATGGTAGATGTGGAGGGAGGATCATTAGCATTGTGTTCACTAAGATCCAAGTTATTTGTTTGATCTTCTATGCTTATGTGTTCTTGAGAGGCACATGTCTCATTATGACAAGTGGATGTTTGCTCATTATGGATAGGGCTAGATGGAGGATGACTAGGAGCAATTTGGATATCTCGCTCATGGATGGTTATGGGATTATGGATAGGATCAAGGTACTTTTTAATAGGTTCTTCATCATAGATATCATCTTGATCATGAGACAGATAAAGTTTTGCCAAATGGATCATCATGGTTTTCATGATCTTAGCTAGAACCTTGATCATAACTATGAGCAAAAATAGGATTAAATGAGCTATAAAAGGGATAAATTTTCTCATGAATGAGGTCATGGTGATGACTAATAGCTTGAGGGCAACCCATAAGTAGGTCATGGATAGGTGGAACTTAGAGGTGCTTTGATCTTGATTAAGACTAGGGTTCGATATTTCCACATGTTTAAGATTATGTTCTTGACATACCTCTTGACTTTGGATGGAAGTGGAAGGTTCTTGAGTGGACTTGATAGGCTCTTGACTTAGGCTTGTGGTTGGAGACTCTTGAATAGACTTGTTGGCTTGTAGATCACATGATGGGCTTAAAGGGCTAGGCATATTAATGGAAGGCTCTTGAAGAGGCTCAAGGATATGTGAACCACATGATGAGATTATAGGATTGGACATGACCTTTGGAAGTTCATTGGTAGGCTCACGAATTGGTGTTTGACATGGGGGTAGTTTATTCCTAGCTAGTAGCCAATGGATCACATCCTTCGCAAGAGTATGGGTGGATGGGAAATATAATGGATGGATGATAATGGTAGTTGGTGTTGGATTAGGATTAGGACTAGGATTAGGTTGAGAGCTAATTGGATTGGATGGATTAGAATTTGGACTAGATGGGGGTGATGTGGCACGATTTCCCATTATAGGTGGGTACACCTTGTAAACAATTGAGAGAAATATTGGGCATTGATTTGTATTATGGCCTTTGGTCCTATGGTATGTACAATAATCATATTCATCATATGGACTTTCTTCACATGGTTTGACTTTAGGAAGTTCAATGAGTTTTGCTTCAAGCATCCTTTGTAAAACTCTCTCAGCCGCATCCTTTGGTGAACGATTAGAATGACATGGTGAGGAAGGTAATGAAGGGCTTGGTGATTTGGAGGGTTGATGGACCAATGGACTAGGAATAGGATCACATGGTGGTGTTGGGATAGGATTAGTTGGCTCATGTGTTGGCACGTGATTAGATGATGAAGGCCACTCTAGATTGGTATCTCCCTTATCAAAGGTTATTGGATCTTGCATAGGATAACTTGGGCTTGTTTGATTTATGTACAAGGGGCCATTGAGATTTGCATGTGTTTCTTGTTGCAGAGGTGGACTTAGGTCTATCAATGGTGCTTGATGATCTTGTTGAAAAGGTGTACTTGGACTTGCTTGATTTATGTACAAAGGGCTATTTAGACTTGCATGTTGTTCTTGTGAGGACACTTGGTTGCCTTGTGGATGGGCTTGGTAGTGCATTGGCATGGTGGCATGAGGGATTGGATAAGCTTGAGGTGGATATTCATAGGTTGATGTGGTATTGACTTGGTGGATAGGTGGATTAAGTTGATAGGAAGTGGATGGATATGACATGTGGCTATGAGGTGGATTAGGTTGATAGGAAGTGGCTAAGGATTGTTGTACTTGTCGAGCTTGACTAGTGGCTAAAAGGTGTTGGACTTGGGCTATGAAGTGTTGTAGTTGAGGTGATTGGCTTAGATGGGGTTGAGCTCTTTGGATGAAGAATTGTAATGTTTTAATGGCATCTTGGTTTAGGGGTTGTGATCCTTGATAAAGATTTTGAAGGAATCTTTGGAATTTGATTTCTAGGTCCTCTAGTGTAGACATGTTGTCACCAAGTGTTTATCTTAAGTCCTTTTAGCATGTGCTTGCTTAGGGATTTGGATGATGATGTGGATTGTTTGGAGGACTTGGCTATGTTTGGGATGAAAGTGATTGGGTTTGAATGTTATTGGAAGAATGTGTAGGATGACTTGTCTTTATGTGTTTTGGTGTTTAGAGCTTGATGTGGCAATATTCAAACAAATGATTATGCATATACACACATGATTCACTCACGCAAAACACATAAGCAAGTTGTTAGTTTGAAAGAATGTGATGATGGTTAAGCAAGCACGTGAAGACAATTCAACAAGTCTTAGTTAAGGCAAGGCCACTATCACAAGGAGGTTCTAGTGAAAATCTGGGGGACCGGCACCCCACGAGCATCCAGCAAGCCACTTAAGACTTTAACCAACCCTACTAGGAGTTTTAATATACACAAAGGTACACCTCCTTTCGAGTTAGCACTGTATGGTGAGCGCTAATACCGGTTAGACTTGGCTTTCGCCTTATCCTCTGATTTTTATAGCGGACCGGATGAAAGTACCGCTTGAGGTCGTTCCCTTGGGGTGGATACCAAGGCAGGCCTCTCTAAGGCTAAACAAAAGCAACACAAGTAAATGTTTTTGATCTCCAAGTTTGTGTTGGGACGCGAGGAGAGAGCATACACATTTACTTGGTCACACTCGCATGGGGTTCATTAACCTTAGAAATTCAATGTGTGGAAGACAATGCAAGCACTTGTTTGTTTTAAAACCCAAATCCAAATGTGATAAAAGACAATGGTTCGTTTTAGCCCAATTTCAATTGTATGATTGCAAACAAGTTGTTCGTTTTATGCCCAAAGTCCAAATGTGTGATCAATCAAGATTAAGAGATGAAATATTAGAATGAGTGCACCTGATACAATCACTTTCCAATTTGCTGTAGATGTTGATGCCAATGCTGCTCCAGCTCCTTAGATGCCCTTACAAGTCACCAATTCCAAAAAGAAACAAGTAAACTTGCAAAGAAGATGATTACATGAAAAAGATGAAATCTGAAAATTCTGATGAAAATGATCTGATACAGAAAAATAGATTGCATAAACAGAAAGTTCAGGAGATTCTAAGCAATTTGAAAAAAAGTTTTGCTGAAAAACGATCAAAATTGCTCAAGTTATGCTCAAATGAAGTTTGCAATGAACCTAAACTTTGACTGATAAAAAAGCCTGAAAAATAGTACAGTCACCTGATAAAAGTGGTACAGTTGTGAAGCTTGTCCTCCCAGCTTTCCAATGAGTCCTCATTTGTGTGATTTTGCCTCCGTATGTGAAAGTTATGATAGAGATACCAAGATGCACAATGACAGCTACCAGAAGCAAGTTACAGTTTGCAGATGCGACATACTGTTGATCAGAGGCGATCTGTATTTTGCGACAGGCGGGATACTACAGATCAAATGCGACACAAAAAATACTAGATGCGGTTCTTGTTAGCTTGTAAGCGATGCGGATATACCCAGAAGCGACTGATTGCGGGCTAAAAGCGACCTGTATCTGCAAAAACACAGTCAAAACCCGTCCCTGCACAGGCGATCACTGTCAGTTCATAAGCGACGCATATCAGTTTCAACGTGGCTTCTGTAGGATCATAAGCGATGCAAATCAATTTGAAAGCGACCACTGTTCAATCAAAAGCGACACAGATCAAGTTATAAGCGACTATTGTTAATTCAAAAGCGATCCGATGCAACCATAAGCGATCACTGTTAGGTCATAAGCGAGCAAGACAATTTGAAAGTGACAACTAACAGTGTGAAAGATGAAAAGCACACAGGCGAATTTTATTGGGACAAAAGCGATGCATTTCATACCCTAGGCGATTACTGTCAGTGCAAAGGCGATCCAGAAAACACCATAGGCAGCCGATTTCAATTCATAAGTGATGCAAAAAAGGATGGAGGTGATAGATGATAGCTCATATGCGACTAAGAAAAGGCCAAAAGCGAGACATAATAGCCCAAAAGCGATCTGGAAAGTTTCAAGAAACAGAATGCAAATGTTAACCATAAGCGACCAAGTTTACCATATGCTATCAGTTTTTCTTCAAAAGCGAGCACTGTTTGCTTAAAAGCGAGCTAGATTTGACCATAAGCTACTGCTGTTTGCCCAAAGGCGAGCTGATTTAGCCCAGGCGACTGCTGTTTGATCATAAGCGACCTGAATTACCAGAAGCACATTGTTGCAGTCCGGTTGTTGTTTTCTTCACCAAACGCTCCATTTTTCATCAAATTTAGGCAAATTTGTACTCAAAGTTTATGGAAATGGCCTCCTGGACACAATGGTAAGGTTAGATTTGGGCTAAGAGATCATCTACATACATATTTAGCCAAATCTTTGCAAATTAGGGTTAGAAAAATACAAATTTTTGCTACAAAAGCTTGCAAAAATGAAAGATTGACGCTCCAAGAGATCTAAACTTCATAAAAACAACTCAAACAAGAGAGGTTAATCAAGGACGTGAGTCCCACCGGGCGTGCCAAATGTATATCGAAAAATTTGGATTTATAAATGGAAATGATCAAACAATTGAAATGCATAACCTAAACCCAAATAATTCAATACCTCGAAGATGCAAGATGAGCTTGATTGATTGATCAATTTGTTGTGTTGATTGCTCGATTCCACAGCATAACGTTGATAAGGATGCAAGCTAGATGGATTGAAGATGATGGATGCAAAGGCTCTAATGATATTTTGACAGAATAATGGTACTTGAAGCTCCCTGCATGCTAATGATAATTTGGCAGAATAATGTTACTTGAAGCTCAATGCATGTTAATGGCTTATGAGGGGGTTGATTTATAGGAAAGGCTTGGTTCCAATGGACGGTTGAGATTAAAAAGCTAATTTATTGATGTGGACGGCTAGGATTGATTCGGTTATCCCACTCTTGAAGGGAGTTGTAGTCATTTGACAAGTGTCAAGGAGGATAGGGCTCATGTGTGCTTGTGTACATAAAAAGTACTACATATAAAAGATATTAAATAAAAGGCTGTAGTACCACTTATCTTTTTAAATGAAAGAGGCACACATGTCGGCTAAATGATAAGATAAATTAATTAAATAAATAAAATTTATTTAATTAATTGGAAAGTCGGCTTATAATGAAATGTGAGAACTTAATTCAAATATTTAAATTAGTTAGGATATGAGTTGGATATTAATTAAATAAATAAAATTTATTTAATTAATTGTCTTAATGGATAAATGGGATTAAGAGTGGGATTTAGGACAAAATGCTACATGATGTCTAGGATAATGTATTTGACTAGGTGTTGCAAGACATGGACAAATTTGGGACAAATTTGGGTGTCTATAGGCATATGATTTGGATTAATGTTTTCTATAAATCTTTAAACCCTTCTCCTAAAACAGAAAAACAAATTTGGATTTTAAAAATATACACAAGGGAATGATTTTCAAAAGAGAAAGACCGGTACCTGCCACATGAGGAATTTGTTTATCTTTAATTATTTTTCATATATATCCTTAATTGTATCTATGCCATGTTATCTTGTGATAAGTACTTGAGTAAGACCATCAATGAAATATGAAGTGGACATATTATCATCTATATTAGCTAATTGATTGCACAAATATTTCAATTTATCAACGATCTCATGTTTCTATTCATTTTCAACACTTTTAATAAAGACATCATGATCAAATGAAATGAATGACCGTCCTTCTATTTACTGCCCAACCGCAAATGTTATGAATGACCGTCATGGGATGGCAGGGGCAAAAACCAATTACATTCTCCTCTTGCCACTCTACCACGGGCCTTGATTGAAACCCTTGTGGGGACGTGATAAGTGTTATTACTGCAATGCCGTTGGTTACTTTTCAAACCTCCGCGAGACCATGGGAAGAGACTAACACTGCCAAGCATTAGATGAACCGTCCACGGGGTAGCGGTAGCTTCTTCATATCAACCGCTTCCTACCGCCAAGCTGCAAACTGTTCTTTTATGCTCTCCAGGAATGCGGTATGTGTCATATTTCATTCCTCTTGTTCCTGCATAACCGCAAAAGATAATCAATTAACCTGCGGGATAGCAGTAATAAACAAAAACACTCATATAGTCAAAAATAGTCAAGATTGTTTCACAATGGCCATGATATATATGTATTTATTTAGTTGTGGGGGAATGTTGGGGGTGATTGATTTAATTAAATAAATAAGATTTATTTAATTAACATTGTAAGAGGAGATGTGGGATAGATCTGGTGTGGTGTTAGGCCATGGTATGATTTAGGTGTCTACATTTCTAATAGTGCATTAGTTTTTGGGTCAATGAATAATGATCACAATTTATCTTTGGTAATTTTTTCCTTCACCATATCATGAGACAATTTTGAGGAACAAAATTGATGACAAATTTCTCTATGGGTTGCCCATGTATTTATTTTCCTTCACTATTAAGATAGATTGAATTAGGAATAAGAGAGCATCAAACAAGGATCAAATTAGTGAGTGCAATCATGATTATGTTATTGGATTTCAAGCTTTGTCAACAAAGATATACTATCAAATTCCTAATGATGATTTTGATACACTATCAAATTCTTAAATCTAATGTACATAAATATAGATCTCATCCTTCAAATCTTCAATAGGAAAATTCAGTTTTCAAAAGGGTGAAAATAAGCAAGAAAATCAACAAAATACTCACCATATTAATTTACAGTCAAATTCAGATGTTATTTCATCTAATTCCAAAGGTGAACTAGTGAGGGACAATCCTATATTATCTATTAATGTAATTAATAAGATCATATAATACATAAAGGAAAATAGATATGTAAACCAAAACACATTCAAATATAGAAGGGTTCTAACATATATGTCACTTCTATTCAAAATGAACAAAGGAAATATACACAAAGGTAAGATGAAAATTTGTTATATTTACATCACTTTTACTCTACAAAATGTACAAAGTAGGCATTTGTTCAAGAATACCATCAGTTATTCTACATGTAGATGTTGACAAATATCCAACATATTATATGGTACATTTCTTATATGGGTGGGATGAGAACAAATGTACTCAAACTTGTATGGTCATGCCAACTAGTAGATCATTGTGGCATATTGTGGCATACATGGTGTTGGTTCTCAAAAATCCAGGCTTCAGGCCACAAGAGGTTGCCAATCTCTTGATACGTTTTTGGTCAACAAGATAGGGTTTGTGTGATAGGACCCTCTTCTCTTTTGGCTCTGCCAGACCTAGGTGGGTATACCTATGTAAATGAGGCAAACTTAAATGGTGTTGTTCCTAATCTAGCAGTCTATCCACAATGGCAATTAGAAATGGAAAGATATAGTTCTAATTTGGTATAAATTGTATAAGCAATATCAAGGTAAATCCTATGTTTAATTGATAGAAATTTTTAAGAAAATGAAATGGGTGAGACCAGTGCCTTGTTGGGTAAATGGAGTCAAATGAAAATCTGAGATGAGTGGCTTCTACATGGTAGTAATTCTAATTGTTTGGAACACTAATATTGGTCAATAACTTGTATAAACGTGCAAGGAAATAATTGACAGAATCTTCTTAATAATCCAACTGACACAACCAAGTTACTTGTAATTTATCAAAAGGATTTTTAATCCCTACTTGAAGGAAGCGATTGAATAAATCAAACAAGAACAGTAGATGATATCAACTTGGAGACAGAATGCCAACCCTAATTAAGTGGTTCTTCTTACTGATCCAATTAATACTCCTAGATTGCTGTGATTGACTAGAAGGATTTAATTCCTTTGAGGAAACCAATTAATCATATCACACAAACACAACAAATGTGTATTGATAAACTGAGTATATACTTGATATATCAATTTTAATAATAAGGAAGTACTAAAATGGAGACAACCAAATAATTGAATAACTTCAACAAACAATTGATACCAATATGGCACCATAGAATCAGAGATTTTCCATTAACTTTGTCAAAATTATGCTTGCAATATGGTCTTTGAGTTTGTAAATATTATGAAACTTTTCTACTATCTACCACTACTCCCTTCTCCCCTTCTTTTTATCGAGTCTTGGTCTCTCTTTTTATAGGAGAGGCAAACAAGCTTCAGACCCGTTACAATAGAAAAGACATAACTATTCATAACTATTAAGAAAACACTTTTAAACTAACAAGTTTTAGGAAAATATTTTTAATTAGAAAGACCAATCCATTATTCACCAAATAGAAACTCATGACCATTCAAGGCCTAAGAAAGGCATTCTATTTTCTGATGTGGTATCTCCTCTTCACATTCAATTCTCTTCAAGACCCAAATATGTTTCCTACCATTCACTTATTTTCAGATCACTAGGCCACTTAAATTCTTGTGTGGATTTTCCATCTGTTGTCCAAGAGGTTCCTGATGTCCACCACAAACTTTGTGTATCCATTGTCCAACATGATAATTCCATCGAGCAGAGTATGGAGCTTAGTGAGTTTAATATCCCCATCATTCTGTACATGTGCCAAACATTTAGGAATCGTTTGATCAAACTCTTCTCTCCATTCATCTACACCCTTCATTTTGTTATCATCTTTGAGGATTGATGGGCTGAAACAACATTTGATGGAGTCAAATGTACTCCTCTTACCTTCCACTTTCTTTTTTTAATCTACCAAATATTGATACTCCTCAATTATGCTTTTCACCATTTCTCATGTAGCCTTGATCCTTGATGGGGCATCTAGATCTCTGTGTGTGGCTTTGCATAAGGTAGTCAGTAAGTGGAAGCTTGGTTGCCATCTCTTTTGAAGCTTTTCAAGAATGGAAGAATTAGTGTTTATCTATTACAGAGCTTTCATCAGATTGCTGAATTGTTCATGTACCCCATTTATTTTGTCTCTAAATATATCAACTCTGTGCTTTAATATCCTGCTCAGGATCTCTATGATGCAATTTTTGACATCTTCCTCATTATGCTTTTTCTGCTTATCAATTTCCTCTTTCATTTGTTGGATTTGGGGATCCTCTGTATGGACTAGTCGGTGATAGATAATTAATTCATCTCCCCTTACTGTGGTGGCTTGTTGCAACCGTTGTTTCAGCTTTCTATTCTCAATGAACAATTTGTTCACCTCATCATTAGATAGCTTTAACCTTTTCTCATATTCATTAATTTTCTTTTCCATGTTTTCTACCATAGCTCTGGTGAACGTTGCAGAGTGCATGGTTATGGTGGCAGCTTTAGTAGGAGTTGTGTCTCTCATAGTTCTAATCATGGCTAACCCCCTCATTTCTTGTACTACATCAAGGAGTCAAGGATTCCTTGTGTTCTTCTACTTTGTCCATAGGGCAAGTGTTTGGGTAGTAGGGTTATACCCTACTCCTGAGACACCTTCCTCTGAATCAAAATTTGCAACTAACACGGGGTCATATTGTGCTTTGATATGATCTAAAAGAAACATTTGGACAACTCCATCCCTGGCATAATCAATATATCACTTTTCAACACCATTTCTCTTGCCTCCTAGGGGATGACATTAATATTATCAATATTCAATTCTACAAATGTCCGAACCTAGATCTTAGCCTAGTTTGACTCATCATCTCCTATAAGATTAATCTTCAACTTTTCATCAAATTGTTTCATTTTCATTTTGATCCAGAAATCTTTGAACTCATTGCTATGTATAAAATTATCATCCTCTATGAATCTCAGAGAGGCCACTACCCTCTCCTCCTCTTGAATATCATCAGTTCCCTCCTCTAACAACCTAACCTTTGGATCATTAGGCTTTTGATTTTTTTGTTGTTCTACTACCTCTTTTAGTTCAGTCAAGGCCAAGATTGCTTCTTGTTCTTCATCATCACTTGAATCATATTCCACTAATATCTCCATCTTTTATTTTTTGGCCTGTGGCTCATGAGTGGGAGATGGAGGGGATGGACGTGTAGGTGACGGGGGTGATATCTAAGATGTGGATGTTTCATGTGGTGGTTGGTGGGGTGTGGGCAATGGAATGAGTCCCTCATCTTGGGCCATTTTGTATAATTCATCAAATTTAGTCAAAATCATTTGCCTTCTTTTTAGAAGGTTGGGTTCATCTGCAAAAAACCCTTTGAAGATTCTATCTTTTTCCTTCTTCTGATTTTCCCACCTCATTATTGCATTCCACCTTTTTTTGGCATGCATTACATAAAAAAATACACCAAATTCCTTATAACATCCTCTCCAAAATGAAATTCATGTGAAATATCCTTCTTTGTCAATAGGGTTCTTCTGATCATATTGATGTGACCCTCTGGATCACATACTCTTTCTATTCCAATTTTGAGGGAGTAATTGACCCTTATAAACCTCTACACTTCTTCGAGCATATCTGACCCAATGGCCAGCTCTTCAAACATAGTCAAGTCAAGCAAAAATGTGCCTTTCCTTTGATTTCTCATCAAGTCATGTTCCATCCAGAGCATTTGCCACATAAAGTCCAGGAAACACATTCTTATAGGTACAAACTTAGGTAAAATGTGTGGTGCTTGGTTGCACCCATATACTCTGATAATAGTGTGTTGTGGCATAAGAAACTAATCAGCATAATTATGAGTATAGCCTTGGTCTGGCCCATACTGTACAATCCTCATTACCTTCATCAATGACTCAGGCATTCTTGGTGTTGGGTAACCAAGAGCAGCAATCAATCTGACAATAAAATCATCTCGAAACACTATAAAATCACTTTTTGTACACCTGCTATCCCAAATGTAGCACCAGTTTTGCATAGGGATCCTAACTCCTCTTTCTTGTGTACACAATTACATCCTTGTAGTCCACTTCATTTCATTTTGATACATAATTAACATAATAAAGAATATCTTCTGAAAGTAATAGGGGCCTTGGCTTCCCTAACTTGTAGCAAACCTTCATGTATTTGTTCTTCAATCACAGATGCGAAATCAAATTCTACATTTGCCTTAGAATGTTGAATTATCATAGCCATTCTCATCAACCCTATTTGCATTTCCTCCTCTGCATCTATCCCCAAAACTTGACACAACGCATAATGGGTATTCTTGAAATAAACTTGGAATTCAGAAACTTGGAAAGGTTTCATTTTGGAAGAAGGAATAGAGAGCCTTCTGTTATCATCACCCTTCTTCATGTGTAAAGGGAGCTCATCACTTCGATATGTTATCCTCAACCTCTTATATTCTTTCTCAAGTTTCACTAAGTTCACCTCTATTACAACTTGTTTATTGAGGTTGAAACATTTGATAATGGTATCTCTACTGATATCCACTAACCACTCACCATTTGGAAGCCTCACAGTTTTGGTTGGGGCATGGTATATGTGGGCAAGGGCTTTAATCAGATCAACGTCAATGAAAATGTTGGAAATAACTAATTTAGCCAAATCTAGGGCCCATGGGTTTGATGCTGGTTCCTGGTCATTCATTTTTATATAAAAGTACCAGTAGAGATTCCATCTCAACAGAGGTATATAGGGGTCCCTACAGCCTTGACCTAAGTCTCTAAAAACCTTTTTAGAACCTTTGTCAATTAAGCCAGGAAATAATGAAAGCAGAGGGGATTGCAATGAAAACTTTTTGGTTTTGGCTTCATCCTTCTTAGTTCCTACCTTAGACTTTTTAGGTGCCATTTTATGAAATTCACAAGAAATGATGACTAGAGCTTACCCAGAAAAATCACCTTGAAGAATTCTCTTTACTCTCACAGTTTGAGCTCCTATGTAATTTGTCTTCCGCTACTATGAGTGAGAAATCTTAATTTGTTTCGTGTATTTTCAAGACCAAGATGCATTTACTTCTGGCTCATAAATTCACATGATTCAAATCTTTGTGTTGAGCTTAAATCTTCATGTTTTGATGTTGATGTGATTGGTATGCTTTAAATAACCCAGTGTCTTGATTACTGCACTACCATAGGTTAGATTTTGGCCTCCCAAGGTATAGCGATATAGTGCGTAGTGTATAGTATTAACTCTTCTTACTGTCATACTACGGGTTGTTTGAGAATGTTCTACAGTAAGGAGGTATGATATGGGTATTATGAAGGCTAGCTACTATGATAGCGGTATTGCAGTAAAAGGAAAAGATATCTTTATGAATGGTAATAACATGATTTTTTATGGAAAAATAAGAGTGGGAGTCATGGATACACAAATAAAACACTTAGAACTTTTATGAAAATTTTGGTTCCAACACGTGGACATCATGACCATGTGTCACATGCATACAGTGCCAATTATATGATCATGTTTTCCAGTACAAATGTCATTAGGTGGCACACATGTATGGAAGCATAACATGTGGTTGTTGATGTTCCATGTGTCTAACTAGCCACCAACATGTGTAGCAATGTGTATAGCCACACTACCTAGATCCTTGAAGATCTGTAAACCCCAAATAATTCCCCAAATAACCCTAAACCCTAACCCCTAAAACATAAACCCTAAATAATGCCCCTTATAAGCCCTAACCTAGCCCTGACCCACCATAAACCCTAAACACCTAAATCCTAAGCTATAAATCCCTAAACCCTAAACAGTACTAAACCCAAGCAATCCTAAACCTCTATCTCCCTATCTCCCTATCTAGCCCTATCTCTATCATTCCTCTACCTCTCAATATCTCTCCTAGCCCTATGTCTCTGGCCATGTCCCTCACTATCTATATCTCCCTATTGGTCTTCTCTCTGTAAACACTAAACCCTAAACCTCTAAACCTTAACCCTTGAACCATAAACCCTAAAGTACCCTAAATAATGCCCCTAATTAACCATAAACCCTTAACTTGAGCAATGCTAAACTCATAAATGCTAAATAATGCCCCTAAACCCTAACCTCTAACCCCAAGCAACTCTGATCTGTCTCTCTCTCTCTCTCTGACCTATATATTATCTACCAACTCCTAGCTAGTTAAATCCTTTTCCTAGCTTTCCTAGTTTTCATTTTCCTTTCTAATTTCCCTTTAGATCCCTACACCAATTTTTTGCTATTTTACTATTTTCCATCTCTTCTCTCATCATTCAATCTTCCCATCCAATGAACTTAGTTTTATCTTGTTTCCATTTCATCTGGCTACCAATTTATATCCTCATCCCTCTTTTGATCATGTTCTAGTTTTCTTGTTTCCATTTGCTTTGTTGATAAGGGAGACAAATAGAGACAAAGATGAAGTGAGAGAGAGAGAGTACTCCTATAAGTTTTCCATGCTTGTTCATTAATGATATATATAGAAATGATAGGGGGCTGAGAGAGGCAAGAGATAGAGAGATAGGGAGAGATAGATAGGTAGAGAGAGATAGAGAGGATTAGATAGATCATAGGGAGAGATAGAGGAGATAGAGGGGAGAGATAGGGAGATAGAGAGTGATCACTAGAGAGATGTCTACAGAGATAGGGAGATAGGGAGAAAGGTAAGAGATAGCTGGGAGAGATAGATAGGTATGTAGAGTTGAGAGAGACGAGATAGATTGGGAGAGATAGAGGAGATCACAGTCGAGCAAGAGATAGGGAGATAGAGAGTGAGTGAGATTTCTAGACTAGAGATAGGGAGAGAGATTGTGATGCAGGAGCATCCAGTGGTGTAAGGGCAATATTGCATCACCCAAAAAGAAGTTAATTCAAAATCATTGTAGTTTCTTTCATTTCTTTCCATAATTAGTGTTTTTAGTTCCATAATCACCTGAATAATAATGTAGAACTTTCAGTTTTCCCAAACTGCTAAAAATAGTAAACTGCTATTTTTAGAAAGTTTGCATTTGGGCACTGAATGAAGTCAAAATTTACAGGAAGTTACATAATGGAAATATAAGACCTTTGGCAAAGGAATCATACGAAGATCATTTGCGAGTTGAAAGATATTAAAGTTTCTGTTTCCTGAAAAATGCTTGAAAATTATTCAAACTCAAGTTTGAGGCACTAAACGGCCCCGTACGGGCCCGAAAAAGGCCGGAACCGGCAGAGCTAGTTCTTAGCACATAGAGCACTCTGCAAGATTTTTGATGCATAAAACGGTTCGTCAATCGGAGTCCCAGATCAAAAGTTATGGCTCCTGGAAGTTGACCTATTTTTGGAGGGAGATGCAAAATTCGAAATTAGGTTGTTGGCTGCCAAAAAGGCTATTAATAACCATTTTTGGGAACCCTGGCGAGGGGGGAGAGTTAAGGGGGCAAGTGTAGAGTCAAGAATAGGCAGGAAAATAGAAACCCTAGCTGATTTCGGGGTTACAGAAGGCAAAAAAATTCCAGAGCCTGGTGATGGTAGCTGTAGTGTGTTGCAACCTGTAGAGGACTGATTCCTTTGATTGTAATTAAGCTTCTGTAATGTAATGAGTTACCCAGATCAATAAAGGAAAGTTCTATTCTCTGTGTTCAATTTCTATTATTGTGTGCTTTATGATTTACCCCTTCATCAAGTGGTATCAGAGCGAGGGTTCCTGAGTGTGTAGACAAATCGCTGACCGTGAGGCAGTTTGCACCAGGACCTGAGGTTGTGGGTTTGCTGTGGAGACCAAGATGCCTCCATGAAGAAATCATGTTGGGAGGAATGCTTTGACGGAAGAGGGTTTTAGAGCCCTACAAAGGCAAATCAATGCATTGCAAGAGGAGCTACGAAGAGGGTCTGAGCCGAGGACAAGAGAAGAAAGTGAAGATGAAGTTGAAGAAGAGCTATCTGAGGAAGAACAAGAAGTTGCCGAAGATGCTGCAGAAGTAAGGTTGTTGAGGGTCATTTCAAAGATCGAAAAGAGGCCCAGGATCAAAGTTTCTACATATTCTAGAGATTTGAATCCAAAACAGCTTATTGATTGGATCAATGACATGGAGGAGTATTTTGAGTATGAAGATGTGGAGGACCCAAATTGGGTTGAGTTTGCAAAAACAAAGTTGAAGGGCCACGCCAATATTTGGTGGAAGGAGGTCCAATTAGAGAGGAACAGAAGAGGAAAAGCAAAGATTACTAGTTGGGATCGGATGGTGGAGAAACTGAAGAAGCAGTTCATTCCTGTGGACTATGAGATGGAGTTGTTGAAGAAGCTGCAAGGACTAAAGCAAGGTAACAAGTCTGTTAAGGAGTATACAGAAGAGTTTTATAAAATTACTATTAGGACAGGCCATGCAGAGCCCAACAAGGAGAAGGTAGCCCATTACATTAATGGGTTGAGGCCGAGTATTCAAGAGGAGTTGAGCCTGGTCAGAATGACCACCATAGAAGATGCATACCAGTTTTCCCTGAAGGTGGAAGAGAAGCTGAATAAAAGATTTGACAGCAAGCAAAGGGGAAGAGGTCAAGGCGGAAGGACTAGTGGAAGACCCTATGGGGGCCGAAATGAAGATGCAAAGAAAAGTGAAGAAGCTGGCACCAGTCGAAATCAGAGAGGTGATAATACCTACCGCCCTCGTGACCAGAACAATGGTGAGCAAAGAGGAAGAGGAAGAGGTAGACCTGGGCAAGGACCTGGAAGAGGAGGTTTCGGAGGAACCTGTCTCCAATGTGGAGAAGAAGGGCATCAAGCATACGAGTGTCTGCAACATCAAGGAAGGATGAATAGAAGACCTTAAGGTAATGCATGAGTTGCACATGTGGATGAAGATGCACAGCCTGAGCACTCTGAAGATGCAGAAAGGGGAGAAACCCTAGTTGTCAAAAGAACTTTGTTGAATGAGGAGAAATAACCCAATCAAAGGAAGAGTTTATTCTGAACAAGGTGCAAATGTGAAGTTAAGTGTTGTGATATTATTATTGACAGTGGAAGCACTGATAATCTTGTTTCAGAGGAGATGGTTGACAAATTGAAGTTGACAAGAAGAAAGCATCCGCATCCATATCGAATTGCATGGTTGCAGAAGGACCATAGAGCTTTGGTCAATGAGCAGTGTTTAGTGAAGTTCAAGATTGGTGACTACCATGATGAGGTGCTATGTGATATCATACCGATAGATGCATGTCATATGCTATTGGGGAGGTCGTGGCAGTATGATAGGAGCGCTGTCCATGATGGCCGTGCAAACACATATTCCCTAACAAAGGATGGAGTTCGTCATAAGTTGAAGCCCTTGAAGGAGGTGGAAGAAAAGGTATGTAGTACTGCTAGAATTTGTTTGGTAGATGGTAGGAAATTTTTGGAGGGTATGAAGCATGAGCGTCATTGCTTTGCATTGATTCCTAAGATTAGTCAAGAGAAATGTGAAGATGTACTAGCAGAAGTTTCAGATATGTTGGAAGAGTTCCAAGACATTATCTCTGATAATGTACCAGAAGGTTTACCACTAGTAAGGAAGATAAGTCATCAAATGGATTTGATACTAGGAGCTAGTTTGCCAAACAAGACAGCCCACAGAATGACCCCTGCAGAGAATGAAGAGCTGAATAGACAAGTTCAGGAGTTGTTGAGGAAGGGACTGATAAGGGAGAGCCTAAGTCCATGTGTAGTACTTGCAGTACTAGCACCAAAGAAAGATGGAGAACGGAGGATGTGTACAGACTCTCGAGCCATCAATAAGATAACGATCAAGTATAGATTTTCATTGCCAAGAATGGATGACATTATGGACTGTTTGAGTGGAGCAAAGTACTTCACGAAAATTGACCTGAAGAGTGGGTATCACCAAATTCGTATCAGAGAAGGGGATGAATGGAAGACAGCCTTCAAGACAAAGGAAGGTTTGTATGAGTGGTTAGTCATGCCATTTGGGCTAACCAATGCACCGAGCACATTCATGCGGCTCATGAACAAGGTACTAAAAGAATTTTTGGGAAGTTTTATTATTGTTTATTTGGATGATATTTTAATTTTTAGTAAGTCTTGGGATGAGCATTTGATGCATATCAGAAGAGTTCTAGAGAAGTTGAGGGAGGAGAAGTTGCTGATTAATCTAAAGAAATGTAGTTTTGCAAAGAAAGAGTTGGTATACCTGGGATTTGTTGTCTCAGAGGAAGGTCTTAAGATGGACCCAGAAAAAGTAAAGGCTATCATTGAGTAGCCTACACCAAGGAGTGCAACGGAGGTAAGATCTTTTCATGGTTTGGCAAGTTTTTATAGAAAGTTTATCAGGAATTTCAATAGCATTTGTGCACCTCTAACTGAAACAATGAGAGGGGATAGGAAAGAGTTTAGATGGACTAAAGGGGCAAACAAGAGCTTTGATACATTAAAGTAGAAAGTCATAGAACAACCTATTTTGGCACTTCCAGATTTCAATAAGGTATTTCAGGTAGATTGTGATGCCAGTGGTAGTCGTATAGGAGCTGTTTTGAGCCAAGAAGGTAAGCCCATTACCTATTTTAGTGAGAAGCTTAATGATGCCAAGAAAAAGTATTCTATTTATGATCAAGAATTTTATGCAATAATTCAGGCTTTGAAGAAATGGAGACATTATCTATTGCCAAAAGAGTTTGTTTTATATACTGATCATCAAGCTTTGTAGTATCTTAATAGTCAAGGGAAGTTGAACCAAAAGCACTTAAAATGGGTTGAGTTTTTGCAGAGTTATACCTTTATTTTGAAGCACAGGAGTGGGAAGTCTAACAGAGTTGCAGATGCCTTGAGTAGAAGGCAAAATTTGTTGACAAAAATGAAGATAGAGGTTGTTGGGTTCAATGAGCTCAAAAGTTTGTATCCTGAAGATCCAGATTTTGCAGAGGCTTGGAAAGCTTGTCTGGAGCCTGTTACTTTGGATAGGAAAAAATGGTTGGATTTCATAATCTAAGATGGCATGCTATTTAGAGGCAGCCAGTTGTGCATTCCGAGGAGTTCCATGAGAGAGAACCTGATTAAGGAGAAGCATAGTGGAGGATTAGCTGGACATTTTGGTTGAGATAAGACCAATTCTATTGTTGGTGAAAATTATTATTGGCCACAGTTGCAGCAAGATGTGAGGAAGTTTGTGCAGAGTTGCAGAGTATGTCAGATGGCAAAAGGAACAAGTCAAAATACAGGATTGTATCAACCATTACCTATACTAGAGAAGCCATGGGATGATATTAGTATGGATTTTGTTCTTGGTTTACCAAGGACACAGAGAGGGCATGATTCTATTTTTGTAGTGGTGGATAGATTCTCAAAGATGGCACATTTTATTCCTTGTAAGAAGACTAATGATGTTGTTCATATTGCAGAGTTATTTTTCAGGGAAGTGGTGAGACTACATGGTCTACCAAAAAGCATAGTTTCAGACTGAGATACCAAGTTTGTTGGTTATTTCTGGAGGACATTGTGGAAGAAGTTGAAGATAGACTTGAAGTTCAGTTCTGCACACCATCCACAAACTAATGGACAAACTAAAGTGGTGAATAGGAGTTTGGGTAACCTACTATGATGCTTGGTAGGAGATAAGCCCAAGGGATGGGATTTGATTTTACCACAGGCAGAATTTGCTTACAACAATTCTGTCAATAGGAGCATTGGTAAATCACCATTCCAGATTGTATATGGCAATAGCCCAAGAAATGCTTCTGAGTTAAGGAAGCTGGACAATGGAGAAAAGACAAGTGCTGAAGCTGAAGACTTTGCAGAACATCTGAAGAATTTGCACGAAGAGGTGAGAAAGCACATTAATAAAATGAATATTCAGTACAAGGCTAAGGTAGATCAGAAGAGGAGATATAAGGAATTCCAGGTAGGAGATGAAGTCATGGTTCACTTGAGAAAAGAGAGGTTCCCAATTGGAACATACAATAAGTTGAAAATGAAGAAATTTGGACCATGCATAATTTTGAAGAAACATGATTCAAGAAATGCATATGAGGTAGAGCTGCCGAGTGGGATCAATATTTCTCCTATTTTTAATATTGCTGATTTATCAGAATATCATGAAGGTGGAACAGAGGATGGACCAACTGAAGTGCAGTGGAGTATTCTGGCATCTACTTCAATGGAGGAGATAGAAGAGATCTTGGATAGCCGTGTGGGAAGAAGTACTCAGAACAAGCAATATGAAGAATATTTGGTAAAATGGAAAGGAAGGCCTGTTGAAGATTCTTCTTGGTTGTCTAAGGCAGAGGTTGACCGTTTAGGTTTTCCTCACACAAACACCTGAGACGTGACAGGGTCACTTCTCAAATTACCCTGGGTGTCTGATGCAGGAGCATCCAGTGGTGTAAGGGCAATCTTGCATCACCCAAAAAGAAGTTAATTCAAAATCATTGTAGTTGCTTTCATTTCTTTCCATAATTAGTGTTTTTGGTTCCATAATCACCTGAATAATAATGTAGAACTTTCAATTTTCCCAAACTGCTAAAAATAGTAAACTGCTATTTTTAGAAAGTTTGCATTTGGGCACGAAATGAAGTCAAAATTTACAGGAAGTTACATAATGGAAATATAAGACCTTTGGCGAAGGAATCATACGAAGATCATTTGCGAGCTGAAAGATATTAAAGTTTCTGTTTCCTGAAAAATGCTTAAAATTTATTCAAACTCAAGTTTGAGGCACTAAACGGCCCCGTATGGGCCTGAAAATGGCTGGAACTAGCAGAGCTAGTTCTTAGCACATAGAGCACTCCACGAGCTTTCTGACGCATAAAACAGTTCATCAATCAGAGTCCCGGATCAAAAGTTATGGCTCCCGAAAGTTGACCTATTTTTGGAGGGAGATGCAAAATTTGAAATTAGGTTGTTGGCTGCCAAAAAGGCTATTAATAACCATTTTTGGGAACCTTGGGGAGGGGGGAGAGTTAAGGGGGCAAGTGTAGAGTCAAGAATAGGCAGGAAAATAGAAACCCTAGCTGATTTGGGGGTTACAGAAGGCAAAAAAATTCCAAAGCCTGGTGATGGTAGCTGTAGTGTGTTGCAGCCTGTAGAGGACTGATTCCTCTGATTGTAATTAAGCTTCTGTAATGTAATGAGTTACCTAGATCAATAAAAGAAAGTTCTATTCTCTATGTTCAATTTCTATTATTGTGTGCTTTATGATTTACCCCTTCATCAGATTGAGAGATAGAGGGATGATAGATAGAGAGAGGGAGATAAGGGAGAGATTATAGGGAGATAGAAGTTTAGGGTTTCTTAGGTTTAGGGTTTAGGGGTTATGGGTTAGGGGTTACGGATTAGGGGCATTATTTAGGGTTGAGGGATTTAGAGAGAGAGAGAGAGACTTCTTTTGACATGCAATCGTAAATCCTAAATAATGCCCCTAAACCCGAGCAACCCTAAACCTTTAAACCTTAAATAATGCCCCTAAACCCTAAACCCTAAACTCTAACCCCTAAAACACATATAAACCCTAAATAATGCCCATAACCCCTAACCCATAAACCCTAAACCTGAGAAACCCTAAACCCCTAAATAATCCTAAACCCCTAAACTCTAAACACTAAACCCAAGCAACCCTAAACCTCTATCTCCCTAGCTATCTCTCTATCTCTATCGTTCCTCTACCTCTCAATCTCTCTCCTGTGTCTCTGGCCATGTCCCTCACTCTCCATATATATCCCTATAATCTCTTCTAACTATGTCTCTAGCCATGTACTTCACTCTCTATATCTCCCATCTATTGGTTCTCTCTCTAAACACTAAACCCTAAACCTCTAAACCCTAAATCATAAGCCCTAAATAATGCTCCTAAACCTTAACCCCTAAACCCTAAACCCCTATATATCTCCCTATCTCTAATATTGTCCCTCTACCAACTCTCAATCCTTCTCCCTATCTCTCTATAGGATATATATCTCGCTCACTCTAGTACTCTCTCTCTCTCTCTCTCTCTCTCTCTCTCTCTCTCTCTCTCTCTCTCTCTCTCTCTCTCTCTCCAAACCTGAGCAACATCCCTAAACCCTAAATCCAAGCAACTCTAAACCTCTATCTCCCTATGATCTATCCCCTATCTCCCTATCTCTATCATCCCTCTACCGACTCTCAATCTCTCTCCCTATGTCCCTAGCCATGTGCATGTGCCTCACTCTCTATCTCCCTATCTCTCTCCACATTCTCCTCTATATCTCCCTATCATTCCTCTCTCTCTATAAACCCTAAACCCTAAACCTCTAAACCTGAACCCCTAACCCCTAAATAATAAACCCTAAACCCTAAATAATTCCCCTAACCCCTAAACTCTAAACCTATATCTCCCTATCTCTCCCCTCTCTCCCTATCACCTTTGTCCCTCTACCTCTCAATCTCTCTCCCTATGTCTTTGGCCATGTCCCTCACTCTCTATCTCCCTATCTCTGCCCTCGGTCTCCTCTATATCTCCCTATTGGTCCTCTATCTCTCTCTAAACCCTAAACCTCTAAACCTTAACTCCTAATCCCAAAACCATAAACCCTAAACCCTAAATAATACTACTAAACCCAAGTAACCATAAATTAGGCACTTAATTAGGTGCTAAAATAGGTGCTACATCAGGCGTTAAATTTAGGCACTACATAAGGTGTTAATGTGGGTGCTAAAATAGGTGCTAAACTAGACGTTAAATGTGGCACTAAATTAGGTGCTACATTAGGAGCTAAAGTTGGTGCTAAAGTAGGCAATCAGTTAGGCACTAATTTGCACCTAATTTAGTGTTGAATTGTTCTGGTCGGTGTAAAAAATGTCAAAAATAGTGCCATCCTAATAAATAGCACTGACTTTTTCAAATAAATGGAGAAAAATACATTAAAACAGTGGGTGGAAGCAAAAAATGGAGCAAAAAGGGAGCTAATCATAGGGATTTGTTGTAGTGTATCATCTGTGTTTGCTGTGTATAAGACGTATAGTGTGTTAATGACATACTCTACGGCACTAGTGTATTCTGTGTGTCTTGCTTGTATGTCTTGCATGTTTTAGTGGTGGCATATTAATGAGCTCCCCCCACACCATGTGTCTTGCATGTTTTGTCGTGGCACATAACGATGAGCTCCTCCCACTCTATGTGTTTTGTGTGCCTTTGATGGTGGCACATAGTGATGAGCTCCCCCATCACCTAGATAGGGTAGTATAATTGATTAATCATGTCTCATCTTCATGTATGCTTTGTGTATTATGTGTTTGCACTCATGTCTTCTCCATGTATTGTGTGCCTTTCACTATCTTCTTAATGTATTGCATGCTTCCTTATTGTCTTCTCAGTGTTTTATGTGACTGTAATGTGTTTTCTTATGTTTGCCTAAGCTTGGGGGCTAGAAATAGTCTTCCAAACTTAGGGTGTGTCTTCGCTCTAGTGTTTGATGTGCTTTGACCATACTTTATTGAATGTACTGATCATAAGATCATACACACATTAAAGTGGGGGCTAAATGTTATGGAGTAAAAAGTGGACATTTACCCTTTTACCTCCTTGTTGAGCTCCTAGGTCTTGTTTATTACATTATGCATTATAATCGATCATCTTGAAGAATATTGCCTGACACCCATGATAATTTGGGACCTTGGGATGTCACTAAACTTATCCCAGACTAAAAAGAGGCCCTTGGACTTGCGCAGAAACTGCCCAAGTCCTCCCTGATTGGTCGAGGTAAATTAGTGGCATGTCGGCATTGGACCTTTCAAAAGGTTCCTCTTTGTTGGCTCTTGTGGTTTAATTTGACAAATGTTAGTGACAAAGCATATATAAGCATGTTTTTGAATTCATTATATTTCTAGAGTAGATTTATGTTATTATTGTGCATGTTGTTGTAGGTTTAAAGACACCATCCATCTCCTTATGATTTGAAGATTCTTCATTCTCCTAAGAGCTTCACCTCATAGGTGATATCATTGTCATTTGAATCATTCTACCATCATTTTGTTTAGCCTCTACCCTGCTAGGGCATGCTCTCTCATCTATCAACAGTGTTGGAAGGCTTGAATGCTATTATGAGGTTTGACTGAGACAAATCCCTAAACACCATAACCTCCCAAACCCTCTCTTGTTATATTGTGTGCAGGTTACATGTACATGATTCGGGAAAAGTGAAGATATAGGAAGACTGTACAGAAATTAGGGTTTTAGGATTTGAAAGAAGTTCTAGAATATTCCCCTAAAAAGACTTGGTTGGTTGGCACCTTAGTCTTTTGGGCCTTTTGACACTAGATTTGGCATTTGAACATCATTTACAACATATCTCTAGTTTACAGCTCTAGTAGATTCTCACTTCCAGGACTTGGGTGCATCCTATTTTATCCTCTAACACTTCAGCTTCTAAGACATAGGTTTTAGTATCTTTGTGATCATTCTTGTGTATTTAGATTATGGGTTTTAGTCATTTTCTATCTGTTATAAGCTAATAATCTTAGAACTAGGGTTTAGTGCATATCTAACCTAGGGTTTGGTAAAAGGACTTGGTTAAATCTTATCTTTCCATAGTAAACAAGAGTACAAGATCTATAGTTGAATCCTCCTCCACGTGGTAGTGATTTGACTCAGTCTTGTCCTTGAATGTTATTGTGGAAGAGGGTTTGATCTAGTGTGCATACTAGTCTTCTTCATTCATCCTTTTTACACATAACTGATACTACCTATCTTGATGCCATCATTATGAGCTAATTCTCCCCAACATTACATTGTAGATCCATGAATGCTTGTAGCCATCAAGATAATTTAAAACAAGAGCATTCTAATACTAGATATCATATAGGCTCACATCAAATATCCCTCAACCATAATTATGGTACCTTTGACCAAGTGAACACTAGGCTAAGACAAGATCCTATAAAATAATGTAGGATTGAACTCCAAATCCTACATGAACACCTCATAGATAAAAATCCTCCACCTCCATATCCATCAATCCCTTCAATCCCTCCATCAAATTACCCCTCCAACCCTCCTAATCCTAATCCATTAGTTTGCATACCTCTTAATCCATCAATCCCTTCAATACCTTCATCACAATATTCTTCCAACTCTCCAATAGGGGAGTCCATATAAATGGATTTACAAAAATTACTTGGACAAAGAAACTTGATTAAACTTCCTATGAAAAGACCATATGATGAAAACCAACCAACACCCACCTGGTTTAAAAATAATGAATATTGTGAATACCATCAAGTAAAAGGCCATAAGACATCCTATTGTATGAGACTTAAGAATTGTAACCAAGATCTCATCAACCATGGTGGGATTATCATTAATGATTCTCCTAAATCCAACCCCTCCTATCAATTTAAATTATCATTTTCAAATGTTGTCCAAGGACTATTAGCAAGGAATCAAAAATCATCATGCAATCTAATGCTTATGCTTGAGCCTATCAAAGAGCCTCCTAGTACAATGCCTACCTGTCAAATATCATCCTCTAGTTCAATGCCTATCAATCTAATTGAAGAATATCCTATCATAAATGCAAGTCAAGATCCATCATGTAGGCTGCCATTCAAATCCTATCAAACCCATCCAAGAAACTTCCCTTCCTATCTGAATTTAAGAGCTATGTCATGAACTTGTCCAAAAGCATGATCAATTTTTCCCATCATCAAATAAAGATCAAAGAATCCCCACTTAGCCTATATAAACCAATATCAAACTCTCCACGTTAATCCTCTCTATGATCAAGATATTATCTATGATCAAGAACGCTTAGCCTATATAAACCAATATCAAACTCTCCACGTTAATCCTCTTTATGATCAAGATATTATCTATGATCAAGATCCTATCCATGAGAAAGAAGTTCAAATTCATTCTATCCATAGTTCACTTAATCATATCCATCATCCCACTAGTCCTATCCATCATTCAATAACTTCCATGATGAGACACTTGTTCCCTAAAAAACATAGACAATCAAACAAATGACTTGGATCATATCACACCACATCCTAATGAGAATCCTACTTACATAAATCATGAGGAAAAGCAAGTCATAATGGCTACTATTGAGTATTCAAGTGATCAAGACATGACAACCACAAACGATGATCAAGAATTGACTAGCACAAGCAATGATCAAAATAGGACAGGTATAAACATTGATCAAGAAACGATAAGTGTACCCAATGAGAAAGCTCATGAATCCCATCCAATAGGATCTACCATCTTTGTCAAGTCATATCTACTCAAAGAGGAGACAATAGAAAATTATGATTACACTCAGTAACATACTAATGATCTAGCATCATGTTTCAAAGATGACACATATCCTATCGCAAATAAGATATGTAAGATCATGGCTTATCATAGAAAAGGATTGGGCCTACATGAGCAATGCATCTTGGAGCCTATCCCAATCTTCATCAATCATGTTTGAAGCATCGGCGAGCAACTATCCAAGAAATCTAATGGTATTAGTGATACTTGAGTTATCACTAAGCAACCTCATCCAAAGAGAGCATCAAGATAGGGACCATTGATATCCCCCCTAATAACCTTGTTTCCAATAATCCTTCCACTTCCACCATCTCTACCAGTAAACTTTATCCTCCACATCTTCCATCCCTTGATTAGGACCAACAAAATCCTAGAGGATACAAAGTGAAAGCTTCAAATCAAATGTTAGAAGCATATGAAGTCAAAAATTAAGAAAATCATATAAAATCTATATGTGTTCCAAAAAAATGGACCAAGAAAATCAAATAAACCAAATTATCCAAAACCATGCAAATCAAATGAAGAAAATTATCCTAATTCAACAAGCTATCCAAATTGAAAGATGAGCATTGTATATAATAGGTGCCCACCACCTTATCATTTTTACAAGAATGTTGTTTCTAATCACCATCCTAGTCTCACATCTAAAATTCCTAATGCCAAATCCGAACTCCATAATCCATCATCTCATGTTTGGTGAGTCGTAAATCCATCAAACCAATCCACATCGCCAACCTATCTAGCCAAACCAAATCCATTGCAATCACCTAATTCCACATCCAATACTCCCCATTTAAATCCAAAATCACGTCTAAAATCTAAAAAATTATCCAACTCCCAAATCTATTGTGTTGTGGCAGAAACACTTATCATAAGGGCTATTATCTAGTACCCTATAAAATGCAAACATTTGGATAAGGCCAACTTAGTCATCAATGAAGGTCATGACAACATGAAAGGATTGTATAGGAGTTCTTACATCCTCACAAAGAAGTTACTCCAAGAAGCTCACTATTGGCATGTTATGACAATCACATCTACATCAATTGAATCCAAGAGCCATGGACATGTGAAGATACTTTGAATATCAAGCTATCAATCATCAAAATAAATAAAAAATATTAAGAAAAAATCAAAAAATTAAAAATATCAAAATAGTAATGAGAAATCATTTGTCAAATGGTGAAAACCATTTCATGGCACCTTGGATAAGTACTATGATGAAAATGCATTTATGGGTGTCATGTGTAATTTGATTATCTATGTGTGTTACACTTGGGGGCAAGTTGTCTCATCTATCCCATCCTATTATCTCTCCTATCCTACCATCCTCATCCATTATATCCACATACCTATCCCATTGCACTAATCCATTCTCCCCTCCTACTTTTGATCTTGATAAGGACAAGGGTAAAATTTTGACAAATACTTTGGACATCTCTTGATACACCTAGTTTCTTACAACCAATCATATCACCCTATCATTACAAGCATTGTCACACAAAGTCTTGAGGATAATATCTAGAGTGGGGCATGTTATTCCTATGTGACATAGTCCTTAGAGATCACATCCTGAACCCCTCCATCCATCCACAATGCATTCCTATCCATTCCATCCATTCCATCCAATCAACAATCCTTTAATCCATCCATCCAATCCTCTTTTCATCCTTGCCTCTAGACCTAGTTTTCCCTTGTCATTGGTGTCCAACAAAAAGGCTATTCAACTGCAATCCAATGCAACTATCCCAAAGAAAAATCCAAGAAATAAATCCAAGTGCAAGTATTACTTAATCCATGCAAATCTAGTCAAGCAATCTAGTCGATCATCCAATTGCATCCATGGTCTTGTTCCTAACCTTGTTGTAAGCCTTAATAAAAAAAATCTATCATCATCCAGACATACTTAATAACTTATCCTATCCTAAGTATAGTAATCAAATCCAATCAATCCTCTTGCTTAAGAAATTTTTGTATATTAAGTATAGAGATCAAATCAATTCCTACTTAAGAACTTTGCCTATCTTAAGTAGACATCAATCCACCAATCATTGGTTTTTAGCTTGACAGGGGCAACAATCTTTCTTGTCTTTACATTATTTGTGCATGCTTGCTTACTTGCTTGAGTGTGTTATCATTTTACTTGCATTTGTATCAGTCCTTATAGCATACCGTTACAAAGACATCATGGTCTTCAATATCATGGCACACCATATGGCATATGTTTTCTTGTGACCTTTTATCTTTTTGAGTCAATCCTTTATGCATGAGACACATCATCACCCTAGTCTTTATACCTTGGTGAATAATGTCTAGTGTGATATCAAAATCCATGGTTGCTCACCCAATGCAGCATAATGCATTATTCATCCATTTCATCCATCCCCTATCTTTCCTCTATTTCCTCAAGCAATTGATTTAATCCAATCGAGAGCATACTTGTGTTCTTCAAACCTGCCTATCCTCTCGAGGGGGCATCCCATCTCTTTGCCATTCCTCCTCATCACTTCTTCGAGTGGCTGGGGAATCCACTTTCATTTATCCATACCTTGTAGATTCTTTGAAATGATGTTACTTCTCTTAGTCGTAACATCATCTCAAAGAGGGGCAAAATGTAGACACATAAAATTGATCACATCCTAATGACACATCCAATACCACTTTCACCATCTTGTGACACTTTGTGACACATTCATCCTAGGACTTCCCTTTAGCACTCCCCCTTGATTAATTATTTTATTTAATTAATCAGGAATATCCTAATTCCCAAATTAATAAAATAAATTATATTTATTTAATTTATTTAATCCATTTTCCCTTTTAGCCAAATTAATTAAATAAATTATATTTATTTAATTAATTTTATCTTCCCACATCTTTCTTGTCCAATAATTAATTAAATAATTTTATTATTTGATTAATTAGTCACATGACTAGGTAAGAGCTTGTGTAGATTCATTGAACTTGGACACTTGTACAAAAGTCAAACTGGCTTTTCATCTCAACGACTCATTTCATACTACAACTCCAAATCTTAGCAATTCACATAAGAATTCCCTAGAAACTTTTGAAGATGATAGAAATGGTGAAGATGCTAAAAACATAAAGTAAACACAAATAAATGGTTATACCTTCAAAATATTCTCCATTCTACTCTCCTTGATAAAGGTGGAGAAAATGTATGCACCTAGATATAAATCCTAGCTTTACCCAATGTGAATGAATGTGGATTGCTCAAGCATATACCAACATGATGGAGGCAAGGGATTTAGCTACAATTTGGCTAAAATTGGCTAGAGTTTGGCTATGAAAATGGAGTGATTTTGAGAGCATATGTGTGATAATTCAAGTGTGATGTAGTGTTGAGATTTATAAGTGTAAAAATGGTTTGGAAAAGCTTTGTATTTATAGATTTTAGGGGGATTTTGGATCAATGGTGGAGATTCAAAGGTGAGATCTAAGGATTGAGATTTCATAGTGAAATCAAGGGATAGGATTTCATCAACAAAGATGGAGGGCCCACATTATTTTGCAATTTTTAATTTGGAATTGGGAAGGCTTTGCATTAATGAGGATGGAGGCATGTGAATGAATTTTTAATTCATTTTATGGGTGAGTGGGATGACATAAGACAAGTGCATGGATTTGGAAAGGTGAGCTGGAGACACATGTGAGTATAATTAATTAAATAATGTTAATTACTTAATTAATTATGGGTAGATGGGATAATGAGAGGTTAGGTTAATTAATAAAGAGATTAACTTAATTAATATGGCTGTAGGAAATTAGTGGATGGGTTAATTAGTGACCCAAATAGATTAAATAGAGGTTTACTTAAGTAATTTGGTTGTAGGGATCTGCTAGGATAGGGTAGTGCTATCTCATAGAATTGCACCTAGCTTAGACACAACAGGAATGATCTCAAGGTGTGGGACCTTACAAGTTGAGATCAAACCTCCAGAGAAGGCCGGTTCCTCATTCTAAGCCGAATGCTTAAAGAAAAATATCTAAACCTAGTACTAATGCTTATAGGGGAAAAGGGTTAGAAGGAAACATGAATGGAAATAAAGGTGATGCACTAGATTTAGTGTGTTTGGCTGCAACTGACTCAACATAGTAATAATCTCACAGCTAGAAGGACTTACATAGACTAGATGGATTCCAACAGAGGCCAAGACAGAGAAGTAGAGAAATGAAAGGTACCATTTTATCGACAATACATAGCTCACACCAATCCAAAGAGTAGACACTGTGTTTAAATCAAAAGAGAGAGGCAAAAATAATAGCTTATATTGATTATAGAGGTTAAATAACTATTACAGAAGAAAGAATAATGTAAGAAATATAGAAATAATGTGATCAATTACATTCATTGTTGAGCAAGACTAGAGACATGAGAGGCTCAGTAGAAGAGCATAGTCCATCAAATCTAGTTGTTCCTACAATTACATTATAGAGGCCTCATTACAAAGATTCTCTATCCTATAGTAGCCTAGGAGAATAGCCAACCCTGAATACATCTTTGAGACATGTATATATAGCATTTTCTAGCATTCCACTATAGTAGCCATGATGGGAAAAGGAGAAGTCAATGAGAAGGGACATCAGTCATGCTGTATTGAATCTTATTGAAAAACCCCTTGTAAATTAGGGCGGATCCCATACCCCTGTCAGGCTTGCAAGCCTACAAATAGGTTTCTTGTGAGAATAAGTGGCAGGCGCATTGATGAAGGAAAGCTGAAAGTCCTCATTTTGTTTAATGGTGAATCATCTTTACATCTACATCTGTACCCTAGCATTGAAAGGTTCACCATTTAATCTACCCCCATCAGCCCAAGTCTGCAGAAATTTAATGCTGAGTTGACATGAGGAACAAGCTTGTAAAACACTTTAAATTTTTTAACCCTTGAGTCTGTGCATTTTCACTAGCTTGAATTCATTAAATAATCAGCTTCTACAAAGTTCACCAACTTGATTGAATGCTTTGGCACCACTGGAAAGTTCAAAAGATCTAAATTTTAATTAGAGTCGTCGGATGAAGGAATGGTTGGAAGATCGATGGCCCCATGAGCTCTGTAGCATACACTTACCTTTTACCTCAGCGTTGAGGCTTTAGGATACATGGCAAGATCTCATAGGCATGCAAACAATCTACCTAGCAGGCAAGATTCCACTACAACACTGTGCCACCATTGATTTACAATGTCCCCACCAATGCCTTTCTTTCTTTGACACCTGACACCATATGAACAGGTGAATCCTTCCTTTTAATAGTCATCATTGGATAAGGACCCATCACAAAGATCCCACAGAGAAAGCACAAACCTGCCACATGGCAACATCTCACAGCCACGTACTGGATTTATGACATTAGCAAGATCCATTTGCAACGTTACACTGCCATCTAATGGAGTCAATGATTCAAAACCACGATCTACCTCATATACTTTACACGTGTCATTCTTCTGGAGCTGAGAGGAAGGAAATGGGTTATCTTCATAAGGGCTCTGTGGAAACATGCTAATCCCTCCACATGGTACCCCATTTCCTTTATCTTTTCATTCCTGTCAGGAACAGGCCATGTGCCCTCATTTCACAACTGCATAGAAGGAAGGTGATGTCACTCTGATGTGTGTTGCAGGCTCATGATAGCTGGATGCACTGGCCAAATTTCTCTTTGCAGCATGGAGAAATTATCCTCCGCATGGATATTAACTTGATATCCAAATATTAACTTACTATTCGGATGCCTTTTATGAATATCCTGATGATGTCATCAGTATAAAGAACTTCTTTGAAGGGGGAATCAGGATGACATCACCAGGACATCCATACAAGGTCATGGATATTAGAAAAGATTTAGACATTAGTTAAGATCCAGATGTTAAGAAAATATCTAGATATTAACAAATATCGAGATATTGGGAAGCATCTAGATATTAGAAAATATCTGGATGATGTCATCAGGATATCCATACAAAATGACTAAGTATAAAGATGAAAATCCCTACAAAGGAAGGCATTGAAGAAAAAAGGTTTCTAGGTTTTTTGGGTTTCTTGTAAGGATTCTCTGGATGAAATTTTGGGGATTTTTGCAAGGCAGAGCATGGGGATATGTAGGAACAAGGCCTGCAGAGCCATATTCCAAGGGATATCCAAGAGATTTTCAAGATGAATTGTTTGACTCTGGACAGAGGAAAATGGGTCAACATTTTGGCAACCTCTTAGGGATGTTTGCCTACTAAAAAATAGACCAATGGCCTTACACATCCATTGGGCATGGGGTCAAATAACTGCAACAAGAACATGCAAGCTAAAACAGCTGGGAAAACTACCAAGACAAAACAAAACAATGAGCAAGCATGTATCCTCCTAATGAGAATGTAATGGAGCGCAAGGGTACTTATTGAAAGCAGACATCTAACCTATTTACAAGATCTCACAACCATTCTAAAAGCAAGGCTTGAGATGAATCCCATTGACTGGGATTGGCAGAAGCTCACCATTCAGCTTAAAGAGTTGGAATGCATTGGCCTATTTCCAACTGGTAATGATATATGGGCCACTCCATATGGCATCAAACTTTGAATGTCTTCTAGCTTTGGCCCTATCTACATCCCATTTTAACACTATATCTCCTTCATTGAATGTTTTATTAGTAGATTTCTTGTCAAAAGATCTCTTGACCAGATCTTGGTGAGCTTCAAGGGTCTTCATAGCAGCATCTATTTTCTCTTCAAGTTCCAACAGCTCTACAAGTTTAACTGTCATGGTGTCATTCTCCATTAATTCCAACTGATGTGCTAACTCAAGAGAAGGAAACTCCAATGATAATGGAACCCTTGCTTCCCTTCCATATACAAGCATGAAAGGAGAATTAACTATGGCTCTCTTAGGAGTGATTCTATCATTCCAAAGAGCAGTCTTTAACTTGGAGTGCCAAGTTCTTTGATTATCTTCCACTATCTTCTTGATAATTCTAATCAAGTTTCTGTTGGTGGACTCATCCAAGTTGTTTCCCTGTGGGTAGTAATTAGATGAAATCTTCATGTATACCCCATAGTTCAATGCCCATTCACTAACTTTTGTGCCTATAAAGGCCTTGGCATTATTAGATATGATGGTGGATGGAACACCAAACCTTGTAGCTATACCCTGAAGGAAATCCACAATGGATGCTAATGTAACATCCTTTAATGCAACTACCTCTATCCATCTAGTGAAATTATCTTGGTTCATTTGCTGATCTATTTGGATTGGATGAAGGGGAAGAGCTGCCAGTCTATTCTTCCTAGCAAATAATGCACATCCTTTACATTTTCTGATCCATCTATGCACATCATTGAATAGACTAGGCCAGTAATAACTAACCCTCATGATTTTCATTGCAGTTGTTCTAGGGGAGTAGTAGCCACTAGCAGGGCCACTATGGAATTCTTCTAAGACTCTATAAGTCTGATCTTGTGCAATGCATCTAAGAAGAACTCCATTGATGTCTTTTCTAAACAAGACACCATCAATAATAACATAGGGAATAGATTGGAGTCTGAAATACCTTCTTTTGGCCTGATCTAATCCATCTGGACATCTACCTGACTATAGAAATATGAACATGTCATGATACCAGTCAGTTGGAGTATGAGGCTCAACTGGTTGTGTTTTCCCTTGAAAACATACAACCCCACTTCTATCTTTGACATTTACTGCCATTTGTTCACATAGACCTTTACCATGATCTAGTCTAGTAATGTTGATGTTGATGTCATACTCCATCACCTTGGTGATCCACCCAACCCTTTTCTCATTAATATCCTTGCTTAGGAAGAACTCTTTCACACCGGGGTGATTCACCATCAACTAATTTTTTCTATTTGAAATCATATGTCTAAACGTTTTTAGTTCCTTTACTATAGTGAACACTTGTTTTTCTATAAAATCATAATTTAGTTCATATTCTTTGAGGCTAGCTGAAGAAAGCAATTGGTTGTTCCAATTTTTCTTCATTTTGTTGGGTCAAGACATCTGATATACCCTCTTTGCCTCCAAAGGCATAAAGGATGAAATCCTTCTCATAATTATGGTTTATCAATGTAGGTGCTTGAGAAATGGCTTTCTTGAGAGCTTCAAAACTATCCTTGCCTTCCTTAGACCATGTGAAGACATCATTCTTTTTCAGCATAGATGTGAGGGGTTTTTCTATTGAAGCAAAGTTAGGTATGAACCTCCTCACAAAAGTGATCTTTCCCAAGAAGCTTTGCAAACCATTCTTATGACTAGGAAGAGGAAGAGCCAAAATGACACTTATTCTTTCTAGATCAATGACTAAGCCATCCTTGGAAACCACATCCCTAGCAGTTTTCTCTATGGGATAGTGAATATGCATTTCTTAGGATTCAGTGATATCCCAAATTCCCTACATCTTTCAAAGACTCTTCTCAAATGACCCAAGTGGTCAGATGCATGCTTAGAATACATAGTCAAATCATCAAGATACACTAAAATAACATCATTGATTAGGCCTTTGAAGGCCAAATCCATTGCTCTCTAAAAAGTGGCTCCAGCATTTGTCAATCCAAAAGGTATCTTTTGATAAGCCAAAGTACCCCACTTTGTGGTAAAGGTTGTTTTATACTAGTCTAATTCTTTTACAAGAATCTGATGGTATCTTGAGTAGCCATCTAGGAGTGAAAACCTTTTGGCACCTGCTATTGTTTGTAAGATTTATTCCATGGAAGGAAGTGGGTAGTGATCCTTAAGTGAGGCCTTGTTCAAGTCTCTAAAGTCCACACATAATCTGATTTCCCCATTCTTCTTCCTAACTAAAACTAAGTCAGATACACAAGAGGAATGTTTGATGGGATAAATGATTTTAGCCTTTATGAGTTTGGATAGCTCTTTTCTCATCAATGGCTCAATTTTGGGATTGACAGGCCTTTTCTTTTGGTAGATAGGCTTGGCATTAGGGTCTAGGTCAATAGTATGTTAGATTAAACCAGGATCAAATCATTTTAAATCCCTATATTCCCAAGCTATCAAGTCATTAAATTCATTACAAAGCTCAATGAAACCTTTTCTTTCAGCTTGACTACATACCTTACCATGTTTTAAGAATTTTCCATGTGTAATCTTGTTGGTAAACAGATTTGTCACTACGAAATAACCTTTGAAAATGACCCTTTGCCCTTAGAGTAGTGACTAAATTGTCCCAATAGTTGGAGAGATCGTGACAGATCAATGATCTTCCTCTGTGTTTGAGAGGGGTAGCTCCCTTGTATGATGGGGGTATTTGTGGTTTTTGTGTACTTTTAACCTAAAAGTATAGAAAAGAGGAAAATACCCCCATCATACGAGGGAGCTGCCCCTCTTAAATGCAGAGGAAGATCGTTGATCTATCACAATCTCTCCAACTGTTGGGACAATTTAGTCACTACTCTAAGGGCAATGGGTCATTTTCAAAGGTTATTTCACAGTGACAAATCTATTTACCAACAGATTTTTGGTGACTCTGCTAGGGACATGAGCTGAAGCATTGGTGCCATTTTTTTATTCCTCAAAAATATACAAGCATCTCCCCCAGAAAAGAATTTGGTGACTCTATCTGAAAGAAGAATCCTAGAAGATGGTTTGGTATCGACAAACCTAGATACATAACATGCAACTTCCTGAGTCAGATAATGACAATGATGATGAAGATTATTCTTTTTATGCATTCTTTGCTCAACAAAATCAAGTTCTTGATGAACCCAAGCAAGTGGAGTTCCTAAAAAGTTTCTATGGTGGCATGCAATTTGCGTTTAACCAGGTTCATCCTTCCTTGTTTCAAATGTTGCAAAAGATTAAAGAAAAAGATGGGATGGAGACTCATTTTCTTGCTCATGATCATAACTCCCTATCAAAAGAGATTCATGCACCAGAAGATAAAATAAATTATGTTGAGAAATATCATCCGCATGACAAGGACATCAATGAAGAGGCCAAGATTTTTCCTACAAATGAACCTATATTGAAGGAAGCGTCTGAAAGAGACTCATCAAAACATGCATGTCCACTTAAGGAAGACCAAGAAGAAGAAGTGATGGAGATGGAAGAAGAAGATTGTATGGAAACATGCAATAATGAAGAAGTAATCTATCTAGACAATGACATGTTCTCAGTTTCCTTAAAGAATGTCACTCCTTTTGTGACAACTTGTTCTGGTTCGACAACTATATCTTCCAAGGAAGGTTCCCATGACATGGTTAATATTCAAGGGAATGTAGAAGAAATTTTGGACCAAAGTGTAAACAAAGAGCATGAAGACGAATCAGAAAATGTTTTCTTGACATGCATACAATCTGAGCAAGAGGAGAATAATGAAGAAAGAATGCTCCAAGAACTCTCCCATGAGGTTTTCATTCCAGATTGGTGTCTTAATACACCTGATGATGTTGTCATTTCTCCTTTACCATTTGTTGAAGAAGAATGCTCAACTATTGAAATTAAAGGTACTACTCAAGATGAAGCATTGAGTACTCCCATTCTAAATATGCAAGAAGATCATAAGGATACCAGTATTCAAAGGATTGATGAAGAGCTGCATGTTTTAACTTCTTCTTCACTACTTCCAAGGGAGGAAAATATTATTTCTTCTCCTTCAACTATAGAGGAAGATTTTTAGGATGATATAATGCATAATGCAGATCCATTACTTTCTCTTCCTCATGTGCCATCCTTTGATAAAGTACATTTTGAGTTAGTGATGGTAAAGGAGGAGGAATTTTCTTTTGTAAGTGTAGACAAAAGCATTTGTGTAGATCAGTTACAGAATATAGAGGTTTCTTCATTTCTTGCTTCATGCAAAGGATGCCCAGTTCGTGGTTTATTTAACCTTGATTCAAGCTATCAAAAAGATCTTCGGATAGAGAAAATTGGTATGCTTGATGTGACGCCAGAAGATATGATAAAAAATACATAGGGCAATACCAATATGATTCAAAAGGACTCAGAACCTTATGATGAGAGATGGTTGTTTGGTGTACTATTCAAGGAGTCCTCACATTTCATGTATTTCATTTTTCTCATCATCCTGAAATATCTACTGAGTCCACAGGTACCTCATCCATGCACATCTCTTTTTCATACAGGTGCCTATTTTTCTCAACCTGTCAATGGTTTTACATGATCATCCTGGAACAGTTTTAAGGTAGGATCCACCTACCAGGTACATAGGTTAGCTAGGTATTTTGGTTGTGTTTGTCTTGTTTTGTTTCCTATGTGTCTTTTGTCATTTGCCTCGTCTCTATTGTTTCTCTCATTTTTGTCTTGCTTCAACCTCCTTTTTCTCCCTTGTACATCCTATTATCTCCTGACTCTACTTACCCAATGGATAAGGAACTTATTTCATTTCCAGAGATTTTAGGTTCATCCTTCGTCCTTTACAGTCCTTGTCCCCAGTTAGAGCCAGCTATTGGCCTCGTTTTCAACTTGTCAAATTTTAAACTTTTGCATTAACTTCTTATGTTGAGTCACCCCTAGTCACAAATTCTCCTAAAGTATCAAGTTGATTTCTAGTTTGAAGGAGGAATTGTTTGCTTGTTTCAGCTAAAATCTTGGAAGCGGTTTTGCTATGCTGGAAATCACAAAAATAATTAAATTTCAAAATTTGCAAAGGTTGGAAATAAATCATTTTACAAGAAAGTTTATATGGCTATTTTTCCTAATGTGGCAAAATTTCATGAGCAAATGTTAGCACAATCAAAAGTTATGCCAATTTTCCTTCTCCATTGTATGTGCAGGGTCGACGAACAAGTGATATAAATTTTCATGAGGTTATAATTTTTGAAAGTTATGCTTTTTCACAAGTTATAACAAGTTTTCAAAGCACACCAAAGTGTTTATAAAGGAGGTAACTTAAAAATTTTCACAAGTTGTGAGAAGGTTAGTGAAAAATCAGAAGTCTTCGACAACTTCTAGAAAAAAAGTGAAAGTGAGATTAACTTGTGGAATTGGCTAAGTATAAAGGAGTTACCACTTTTCAATTTGGCTAAGTGGAGAGTTTCCTTTAAAAAAACAAGTTGTTATCAGCCTAATTAAAAAAAAAAAGTTAGCGTCAACTTTCACTTTTGGCTAAGTTCGCGTCAAATTTCACTTTTGGCAAAGTTTGCGTCAACTTTCACTTTTGGCTAAGTTCACGTCAACTTTCAGTTTTGGCAAACTTGTTTGCAACTTTCAAAAAGATGAAAAAGGGGAGTCACTTTCAGTTTTGGCTAAATAGATGGAAAGAACTTAGCAAAGTTCACAACTCAAAATTTGTAAGTTTCAAATTACCTTTTTGTAAAAGTGACTTATGTCATATGTTGTAATTGAGGGTTAGAAAATGAGCTTTGTTTCCAAAAAAGTTAGGTAAAATCTAACTAAAATAAATCTTTTTAAAAAAAAAATTATTGTATTTTCAAAAAGGTAGTTACTAGGTGGTTACAAAGTAGATACAAGGTTGTTATTGAGAACAAGCCTATAAATACAAGGCTATTTCATGTGTAAAGGGGACTTTTTCAATAGACTTTTATAGGGGAACTTATGAAGAAGCTTTAAAGATCTCTGATCTTATACTTTGTACATGAAGGCTTTTGAAATTGTATAATTTTACAAAGATAATAAAGAGAACATTTGGTTCGTGTGTTTCATTGTACCTCTAAGTTATTATTACTGATTTCTCGTATGTTAAATGAGTAATACCTCTGTGTCATTATGTGAATTATTGGTCATCTTTTAAAGCATATATAAATAGTGCAATTAATGTAATGAAACACAATCATATCTTGGTATCTTGATTTGAATGTGCTGGAGAAACCTGTCTCTTCGTATGTTGAGATCCATCATCTTCTTTTCATTATCATTGCATATTAAACTTATTGTTATGCAATTCATCATATAGGTTTAGGAACGTAGTTTCTAACTTCTGTGGTGAAATCCCCTCATAATTTGTTTCGAGTTTGTGAAATCTAAACCAGTATTCATATGTCTATTGTTAGGGTTTCTATTAATCATCTTTATTGTTAGTTTTTCTTTTCCTCTTTTTTGTACTTTCAAGTTAAAAGTACACAAAAACTACAAATACCCCCATCATACAGGGAGCAGCCCCTCTCAAATGCAGAGGAAGATCATTGATCTGTCGCGATCTCTCCAACTATTGGGACAATTTAGTCACTGCTCTAAGGGCAGCGGCTCATTTTCAAAGGTTATTTTGTAGTGAAAAATCTATTTACCAACAAATCTCCACCTCTTCATAGCCCTATCTCTTGACTGTCATGTTCATTTTTTCTTTCTTTTATTGATCATCAGCACTAAATATGATTTCTAAAATAATCAGCCCTCTGGGCAATTTGTTGGTTCTTAGCTGGATCACCTGGTCACCATATTGCTCTTGCAATACAGACTGGTTTTTGGCAGCAAACTCTGCCTCATCTTACAAGAAATTCACAATTTGTTGGGCATTTTCAAACACTTGCCAGCTTATCACATTGTCAGGCACAGTAGGCCTAACCACAATCTTTACATGCTAATCTGAAACTTGCTTGACATTCTGAGGGATATCAAACTAGGCACCAATCGAAGCTAAACTATCAGCGTCCTTATTTCTTTGCCTCAGAACTGCCTAAATACTGAAGGCATCAAAGTCCTCAATTAGGTCCCAGACTCTGTGTTGGTATGACTTTAACAATTCATTCTTTGAAGCACTTAGTTTTTTGATTTGGTGAACAACCAGTTCACTGTCACCAAATACTTGTAAAAATTTTATTCCTCTTTTTTGAGCCAGTTGTATGCCTTGAATCAGGGCTTCATATTCAGCTACATTGTTAGTATAGTTGAACTACAATCTAAATGAAGAGAAATAACTTTAATTTTGTGGTGAAATCAGTACAACCCCAGCACCTGCTCCATTTTTTCTTCTGGAGCCATCAAAGTACATCTACCATATCCCACTTGGATCTAACCTTTCCTTTTCAAGATTGGGGATAGTAGCATCCCCCTCATGGATACAATAAGTACCCAACCCTATATCCTCTATGTAATCATGAGTGTCAAACTGAAAATAATTAGCCCACTCATCTAGCAATATATCAGGTATTTCATCCACAGGTGTGGTAGCTTCATGCCTACTGCTATCATCCTCTTCTAACTCATGTATTGTGTAGTTCATGTTTTTTGGGTTAGAAGAGTAGGGTTCTATATGGTCATTTGTAATAGGCTCAGCCTTGATGGTTACTTTGGTGCCATGTCTAGTTCTAAACAACATGTGGGACCAATCAGAAGATAAATACCCACCTATCTTAGCAGTGAAATCCCTAGATAAGCATATGCCAAAGTATGCAAAGAGATCTATAACAGAGTAGCCAGGACATGCATGTAGAGTGAGTTCCAAGCATTTAATAACTCCTAGTATCTTAACAGAAGTACCATCTAATTGAACCACACCCTTATTCATAGGTTCATATTCTATACCCAACCTATCAGCAATATTTTTATGCATGACAAAGGTACCCACCCCAGAATCTATCATACAGTTGTGCAACAATTTATCACCTATGATTAGGGAAAAATAAAATGGAGGGGGCTTACTAGTTTTTCTTTTACTTACTTCCTCTAGCTAACATAGATTTGTTGAGGTAGTTGTTTTTTTCTATTGTTGCTTTCACATCAAGTTGACTGAAATCAGTTAGGGCTTCTTGGAGAATATTCCTTTGGATTGGAATTAGCAACACATCCCACATAGAGACACTCACATTTGTCTTTTTCATCTGGTCCACAATACTAAAAGGTACTTGATTTCCATTTTGAGGTGTTTTAGTGACAACTAGGTCACTCTTTGATTTCTGACTGGATTGGGGCTGCATTGTTGAAATTATATCTACCTTTTCAACTATCTGGTCTTTTTTCCCTGAAGGAACGTCAAACACCTTCTCTTTAGCTATATTTGTTGGAGACACTTTAGGTATGGGTGTATGACTAGTTGTAGGTACTAAACTATCTTCAATAGTTCTTCTCTTTTCCCTTGTATTGAATGGTATAGGGCCAACGCCTTGACTGATACCACAATATTCGTTAGGGGTCCAGTTCATCAAGGTGACACTGTCTTGCATCTTCCCTTGGCTCCCAACCATTCCTTGATTGGTATTAAATTGCTGCTTTGAAATTGTTGGTTTCTCTTGCACCATCAGAGCATGACTAAATTGTCCACTCTGGCACATGTTTTGGTCATGTGGCTGATTGCAAGGATAACACCAGTCATTGTCTTGGGATAGATTGTTCTGGATTGGAATAAGAGGCCATAAAGTGCTTGCTACATTAGGATTAACAATATTCAAAGGTCTGACATAACTAGGTTGTCCCTACCTGTTGCCTTGGTATGGTGGTCTATTTTGTTGATAACCCTGATTGAAGGGTTGATATGTCTGGTTGGAGGGTTGATAAGGCCTGTTTGATTATGCATTCTATCTCCTTTCTAGTGCCAATTGATTAGTCAACATCCTTATCCTAGTGTCTTTATCTTCTGGTGGTTCAACTGAAAGTGTGATTAGAGGAGCAATAGAAGAGATAGTAGGAATTGACACCACATCAAGATGGATAACAGGGGCCTCTAGAAATAGAGACATGTGTGGCCTTGGAGCAATTTTTCATGCCTAAATCAAGCAATTTTCTACCTTAATGGCTATATCATAGGCATTAGGTAATATAGTCCCACCCACAAACTAAATCATGACAACAATATCTAGATTCAAGGACCTTAGGTAGTAGATAAATGTTGTGTTTGGAGAGGGCTTCACTAACAAGGGAATTCTATCCCAAGTCTTTTGAAATCTGTAATTGAAATCCACCATGTATTCATGTGGATCTCTCTTGATGGTGGCTAATTGTTCCATGAGTGACAAGTGGTCACTCCTATCTTCAAACTGTTGGCACAATTTAGTGCCCAATTCATCCCAGTTGTGTATAGAGTTGGCTTGAAGACCTCTATACCACTATAAGTTATTTCCCTCGATTGAAGAAGCTAGCAGTCTCACAGCCACATTAATAATAATGACATTGTGGACTGAGCAGACACTAGCAACATCTTGAATGTGCTCAACGGGTGTAATAGAGTCTTTACTAGTAAAAAATGATATAGCCTTTAAGGGTAAAGTAGGTATGTCATCATATTGAGCTAGGTCTAGAGGGCTAACTGTTGCAAGCATGTGTCTAATCGGTGTTGTCATTGATGTCAACATATCAGTGTTGTCATTAGTGCCAACTGTGCTCTTGTTTTGATGCTTGAATGTAATGAGTTAGATGCTTTGTATTTGTCTTAGAGATCTAGTGGAAATAGTGTGTTGCAGAGTTTCTTGTGTATGGCAGAAGAATAGTCCAATAGATTGCTCTGTGTCTCCTGAAAGATGAATATCTTTGGATCTATGGATTGGGAGTTATTTAGAGACACATATGAAGATGCTATCTTCTGAGTTTGAGCCTCTAGTATGAAGAATTGAGTGAGTTATGTTCACTACAGTGAAAATAGTTTTTTCTATATGTTTGGCAGTGATAGGGAGAAAGTATTATGCTTTGCATTCCTCTGCATTGATGTATTTCTATCTGTAGTTCTAGAATTAATTTTGTTATGATGTTAAGTGCCTCCAATGTCAATGGTTCATGATCTGGTGGTCTGCAAGAAATATTTTCCTTATGCCAGTGGCTGACAGTGTTGTTCTTGTGCTCCGGTGTAAAGAATCTGATGGGTAAAGTGTTCAGGTATTGTGTGGATGTCTCTGATGATTATAATGTTCTTGTGGATGCCTCTTGATCATGTTGCTACCTCTGGATTGGTTTGTAGAGAGAAATCTGGATCGTGATTGAAGAATGTTCTTAGAAGACCGAGTGTTCTCACCTGTTTTGGCTGACTTAGTTAAGTTTATGAATTGTAGAGATACATTGAAGATTGTAGAAGCATGTCATGGCATGGAATATCAGATTTGAGTCCCAGCTAAAAAATGGTGTGATCCGCATACATCTTTATATCTTCTCCTTAGCTAAAATTATATTAGGTCTAGACCTGTTTCTATGTATACTTTGTAATGCTGACCTTGGAGATTATTCCAACGGTTGATGAATGTAATGCCGACCTTGATGTACATTCCAAGGTTGATGAATTATATAAAGACCTATAATATGGTTGTGAAAAAGTGGACTAGCAAAGAGATGCGAAGATAAGTGTGAAGTAGAGCAGAGCAAAGGAGAAGTATTGCACTTCAATGGAACTAAACTCAAGCATGGAGTAGATACTATTAAATCAGTTCACAAATCCTTGGAAGTGAGCCACCCCTTGGCAGTGAGCCCTATAGGTAGTGAGCCTCTAATTTTTGGTATTGTTATAACTTATATATTTCTGTAGGCTAACACCCACCATGGTTTTTCCCTTGTAGGGTTTTCCACATAAAAAATCTGGTGTCTCATGTATTGAATGTGCAATTGTGGTTAAGTTTATGCTTTCATGCTTTCATGGTAAAATCTGATTATCAGTAGTTAATAGTTGATGGTTTGACAGTAACAAAGTGTTAAGTTTTTGTGACAATTGATTCACCCCACTCTCAGTTGTCCAATGTATTTCAACAATTGGTATCAGAGCAAGGTTCCTTGATGGAAAGATTAATAGCTTGAGGTAGATCCAGGACATCTTAAAAAAAGGAGGCTCCGCAGTTTGATGGGATGAATTATGTAACTTGAAAGATTCACATGAAAATCCATCTGCTATGTATTGGTTATCATATATGGCAAGCGACACAAATTGAATACACTATGACAGAGAATGGTTTGACAACTGAAGATGAAATCAAATAATGAGGTAAATATAAAAGTCAGAGACGCTGTGATAAGTGCATTAACTGATATTGATTTAATAAAGGTCATGGATTATGAGTCTGCTAAAGAAGTCTGGGGCAAGCTAAGTAATTTGTAGGAAGGAGACAAATCTGTAAAGAGTGCCAAATTATAGGGATTGAAAGCCAAATATGAAGGTCTTAAGATGGGAGAAGATGAAAACATAACATCCTTCATGCAAAAGGTTGATGAACTAGTTACTGGAATCAAGGGTATGGGAGGAACTATTGATGAAATTGAAGTTGTGATGAAAATTATTAGGTCATTACCTAAATTCTATGTTTACAAGGTAGCTGCAATTGAAGAACTAATGACTATGAAAAAGATTAATAAGGATTAGTTGCTTGGAAAGATCACTGCTTTTGAAATGAGAGAGTTTGGTGATGCTCTGCCAATAGTAGAAACTACTTTCAAAGCTAGTACTTTAGAGAAGATTCCTAGAGAAGATAAGTACAAGGTGAAATATGATGATGAGCTTGATGAAATTGAAGCCAATTTTGTTGATAGACCATAAAGAGGTGCTGGTAAGTTCAAAGGAAAATTACCTTTCAAATATTTCTCATGTTGTAAAGTAGGTCATTATGCTTCTAGATGTCCTGAAAGAATTGAAAGGAATAGGAAAAGATTTGAGAGAAGGCCTAGAGCTTCAAAGAAATGCTACCATGTTAGAGATTTTGATGATGAAGGTGTGACTGATGATGAATTTGATGATACTAGTTCTAGTGGAAATGAATGTATGTTTATTGCTATTAAAGAAGATCTTGTGTCTACTAATTTTGCTAGTTGTGTGAAGGAAGAAAAACCAATGGAAGAAAGTTCCTTGGATGTTCAGGTTGAGAAAAATAAGGATGAATGGATTATTTATAGTGGATGTTCACATCAGATGACCGGTGACAAAAGTAAGTTTGTAAGTTTGGAAAAATATGATGGAGGACTAGTTAGGTTTGGAGACAATGCAGTTGGTAAGATTTGTAGAAAAGGATCTATTTCATTTGATGGAAAGCATAATACTGACAATGTCCTATATGTGAAGGGTTTGAAGCACAATCTTTTGAGTGTTGGTTAGATGTGTGACAAAGGTTATGATATGAGGTTCAAGGACGATGGGTGCAAGATTATGGAAAGTTTCAAAACTATGATTGCTACCAGTAAGAAGACTAGAGGTAACATCTATCAATTAAGAGGAACTAATGATTACTATTTATTAGCTTAAACATATGAGTGTTGGTTGTGGCATAGAAGGATGTGTCATACAAACTTTGATAATCTGGTAAAGATAAGTTTAGGTTAGACTGCGAGAGAGTTACCAAAACTTGTGAAATCCTCCAATACCATTTGTAAGGAACGCCAATTGGGAAAGCAGACAAGAATCAATTTCAAGAGCAAAGAGCAATTTTCTGTCAGCTTGCTAGATCTAGTGCATATAGATCTCTGTGGTCCTACAAGAGTGAGAAGTCTACAAGGTGACAGGTACTTCATGTTGCTTATTGATGATTATTATAAAATGACTTGGGTTACTTTTCTAAGAGACAAATCAGAAGCCCTAGAGAAGTTCAAATCTTTCAATGCAATGGTTGAGAATGAAATAGAATTGAAAATCAAATGCTTGAGGTTTGATAGAGGAGGTGAGTTCACATCAAATGAATTCAACATTTTTTGTGCAGAGCAAGGAATAAAAAGATAATTTTCTGCACCCAAAATGCCTCAGTGGAATGGAGTTGTGGAAAGAAAGAATAGGACAGTTGAAGAGGTTGCTAGAACAATGATGAAGGAAGCAGATCTTCCAGAAGTTTTCTAGAAAGAAGTTATACATATTGTTGTCTACATTCATAATAGAGTTCAAGTGAAAGGTAATGGCACTAAAACTCCCTATGAATTGTGGTATGGAAGAATTCCAATAGTAAGATACTTCAAATTCTTTGGAAGCAAGTGCTATATCAGAAGAGATGAAGACCTAGGGAAATTTGATGCAATATGTGAAGGAATCTTCCTTGGATACTCTACCAAGAGTAAGGCCTACCGGTGCTACAATAAGAGGCTTAGAAAGATTGTTGAGAGTGCACATGTGAAGGTGGATGCAGGCAAAGAAAGAATACCAAACCTAAGTTGCTATGAACTTGATGATGCTATGACTATGGTGAATGAGAAAAAATTTGAGCAAGAAGACAGTGAGGTTGAAGAAGAGGCCCCGGAAAGTATTTCTAAGACTCCCAGGTATGTAAGAATTAATCATTCTAAGGATCAGATTATAGGTGACAAAAACAAAGGTGTGCTGACAAGGAAAAGAGCTATAGAAGAACAAGTAAATTACTATTTGCTTTCAAAGGTTAAACCAAAAACTGTGAATGAAGCCTGCAATGATGAAAATTGGGTAAAAGCAATGAAAGAAGAACTAATGCAGATAGAGAAGAATGAAACTTGGGAACTAGTTCCCAGACTTGGAGACAAAAATGTTATTGGGACCAAATGGGTGTTTAGAAACAAACTAAATGAAAATGGAGAAGTTGTAAGGAATAAAGCAAGGCTTGTTTGCAAAGGATACTCTCAAATTGAGGGCATAGATTTTGAAGAGACTTTTTCTGCTTTAGCTTGGATTGAAGCAATCAAAATTTTTCTGGCATTTGCAGCTCACAAAGATTTTAAAGTGTATCAGATGGATGTGAAGTCTACATTCCTAAATGGTGAGTTAGAAGAGGAAGTCTACCTTGATCAACTGGAGGGATTCCAACTATCAAATCAAGGTGATATGGTTTGCAAGTTGAAGAAAGCATTGTATGGATTCAAGCAAGCTCCTACAGCCTGGTATGAAAGGTTGGATAAGTATTTACTAAAGTTAGGGTTCACTAAAAGTATTGCTGATAGTAATCTCTATTTCAAGATTAATAATGATCAAATCTTGATTGTTGAAGTCTTTTTTGATGATATCATTTTTGGAGGCAATGAAGGTACGTGTATGAAATTCACTAGTGAAATGCAAAAAGAATTTGAGATGTCTATGTTTGGTGAGATGAATTTCTTTCTGGGTCTACAAATCAATCAATCAGATAAAGGAATCTTCATATCTTAGTCCAAGTATGTGAAAGAGTTATTGAATAAGTTTGAAATGGAAGACTCTAAACCAGTATGTACTCCCATGGTGGCTGGCTGCAAGTTAAGCAAAACTAATGAATCACCTAAGACTGATTAAAAAAAAGTACATATCCATGATTGGAGGATTACTTTATCTAACTCAAACCAGACCTGATATTATGCATGCAGTTTTTCTTGTTGCAAGATTTCAAGCTGATCCAAGAGAATCACATGTAATGGCATTTAAGAGAATCTTGAGGTATTTAAAAGGCACTCCAGATCATGGTTTATGGTATCCAAAGAATAATGATTTCACTCTTAGTGCTTATATAGATGTTGATTGGGCAAGAGATGTTGATGACATAAAAGTACAAGTGGAGGTGCTTTCTTTTTAGGAAATAGATTGGTTTCATGGCTAAGCAAGAAGCAAGATTCAATCTTCTTATCAACAACAGAAGCAGACTATATTGTAGTAGCATGCTATTGCACTCAAGTGTTATGGATGAAGTAGACTTTGAGGGACATAAGAGTTGTATATGATGATCCAGTTGCAATCTTCTGTGACAATATGAGTGCTATAAATATTTCAAAGAATCTAGTGATGCACTCAAGGAAAAAACACATATCTATAAGGTATCACTTCTTGAGAGAAAATTTGACAGAGAATGAAGTAAAGTTGGAATATGTGCCCACAAAGGATCAGATTGCAGATATATTCACTAAGCCTCTTCCCAAGGATACCTTTGAGTATCTTAGAGAAAAGTTAGGGATGCATAAGAATGCATCAATCTAGAATTGTTCAAGTCTCGCTCCTTGATCTGGATTGATGTTTTGGGAGCTACCTCTTAGGGGGAGATGCTGGTAGTAGTTCAGTTGGATCAGAGCAGTAGAATGCAAGTATGTGCCCTTAGCCATTGATGTCAAAGGGGGAGAGAATTCATGTGAAAAACTCAAAGGAAAAATAATGCAAGTGTGTAAAGAAAAAGGGGGAGAATCTTGTCTTGATGGTGGTTTCAATTTTTCACATCATATGTTGCCACCAATGACAAAGGGGGAGATTGTTGGAAGTATGTGCCTAAGTGATGTTGTCATTGATGTCAACATATCAGTGTTGTCATTAGTGTCAACTGTGCTCTTGTTTTGATGCTTCAAGAATGTAATGAGTTAGATGCTTTGTATTTGTCTTAGAGATCTGGTGGAAACACTATGTTGCAGAGTTTCTTGTGTATGGTAGAAGAATAGTCCAGTAGTTTGCTCCACATCTCCTAAAAGATGAATATCTTTGTCTGCAGATTGGAAGTTATTTAGAGGCATTTCTGAAGATGCTATCTTTCAAGTTTGAGCCTTTGGTATGAAGAATTGACTGAGTTATGTTTACCAGAGTGAAAACATCTTTTTCTGTATGTTTGGTAGTAACAGGGAGAAAGTATTATGCTCTGCATTCCTTCACATTGATGTATTTTGTCTGCAGTTCTAGAAATAAGTTTGTTATGATGTTAAGTGCCTCCAATGTCAATGGTTCATGATCTAGTGGTCCACAAGCGGTCTTTTCCTTATGACAATGGTTGACAATGTTGTTCCTATCCTCCAATGTAAAGAATATGATGGGTAAAGTGTTTGGGTATTATGCAGATGTCTCTGATGATTATAATGTGCTTGTGGATGCCTCCTAATAATGTTCCTACTTCTAGATTGGTCCACAAAGAGAAATCTGGATTGTGATTGAAGAATGTTCTTAGAAGGCCGAGTGTTCTCATCAGGTTTGGTTGACTTAGTTAAGTTCGTGAATTGTGGAGATACATTGAAGATTGTAGAAGTGTGTCGTGGCATGGAAGATTAGATTTGAGTCCTAGCTAAGACATGGAGTGATCTACATACATCTTTACATCTTCTCCTTAGCTAAAATTGTATTAGGTCTAGACCTATTTTTATGTATGCTTTATAATGCTGACCTTGGAGATTTTTCCAACGGTTGATGAATGTAATGCTGACCTTGATGTACATTCCAAAGTTGATGAATTGTATAAAGACCTATAATATGGTTGTGAAAAAGTGGACTGGCAAAGAGATGCAAAGATAAGTGTGAAGTAGAGCAGAGTAGAGGAGAAGTATTGCACTTCAATGGAATTGAACTCAAGCATGGAGTAGATGCTATTAAATCAATTCACAAATCCTTGGCAGTAAGCCGATCTTTGCAGTGAGCATTTTTGGGCAGTGAGCCTTTGATTTTTGGTATTGTTATAACTTATATATTTCTATGGGCTAAAACCCACTATGGTTTTTTTTTTTATAGGATTTTCCACATAAAAAATCTGGTGTCTCATGTGTTGAATGTGCAATTGTGGTTAAGCTTATGCTTTCATGCTTTCATGGTAAAATTTATTTATCAATTGTTAATAGTTGATGGTTTAAGAGTAACAAAGTGTTAAATTTTTGTGAAAACTGATTCACCCCCCTCCTCTCAGTTTTCCATTGTATTTCAACACTAACCCCATTAAAAGAACCAAATGGAAGATTTCTAGCCATATTAGGTATATTCAGGTTGATTATATGTATGCATAGGGTTCTAATTGAATGCTGAGACCTAATCTGAAAATTGATTGGAGGAGGAGTAGACTAAGCTCTTGAATGATATGAATTATTATTTCTACTTGTCCTCATAGGGGATCTAGATGGTCTATTTCTTCTTCTTCTATTAGGAAAAGAGATTTCTCTGAATTGGAAGTTACCTCTAAAAGAAGACCTTGTCTGCACTCTAGGCATAAAATGTTGAATGATTGTGTAGGAACTGGATCAGCAGAGCCACCAGGTGCCTATTGAATGCTTTCACAATAGAAAATGAACCAAGATCAACACCAAAATCTTTAGTCAGCTCTCACTCAGAGCAGAGTGTCCCACCGGGCATGCCAGAAACTGTTATCACATAGAATTGCACCCAACTTGAAGAGCATCCAAGCAATCTAACGACACAATGGGAATGATCTCAAGGTGTGGGACCTTACAAGTTGAGATCAAACCTCTAGAGCAAGCTGGTTCCTCATTCTAAGCCTAATGCTTAGAGAAAAATATCTAAACCTAGTACTAATGCTTACAAGGGAAAAGGGTTAGAAGGAATCATGAATAGAAATAAAAATGATGCACCAGATTTAGTGTACTTGGTTGCAACTAACTCAACATAGTAATAATCTCACAGTTGGAAGGACTTACAAAGACTAGATTGATTCCAACAGAGGCTAGGTCAGAGAAGTAGAGAAATGAAAGGGACAGTTTTATCCACAATACATAGCTCACACCAATCCAAAGAGTAGACACATTGTTAAAATCAAAAGAGAGAGTGATGCAGGAGCATCTAGTGGTGTAAGGACAATCTTGCATCACCCAAAAAGAGGTTGATTCAAAATCATTGCAGTTGTTTTCATTTCTTTCCATAATTAGTGTTTCTAGTTCCATAATCTCCTAAATAATGTAGGACTTTCAGTTTTTCCAAACTACTAAAAATAGCAAACTGCTAGTTTTGGAAAGTTTAACTGCCATTTTAGGAAAGTTTGCATTTGGGCACGGATTGAAGTGAAAACTTACAAAAAGCTTCATAACTAAAATATAAGACCTTTGGCGAAGGAATCAGGCAAAGATAATTTGTGAGCTGAAAGATGTTAAATTTTGTGTTTTTCAAAAAGCCCTTGAAATTTTTTGAAATGAGATATGAGGCACTAAAACATCCCATAACATCCCAAAAAGTTGATGGAAATCTGTTTATAGATTTCTAGTCTGATAGTTCACATCATGAGCTTTCTGACACTTAAAACAGTTCATCAATCAGACACCCGGATAAAAAGTTATGCTTCCCAGAAGTTGACCTACTTTTGGAGGGAGTTGCAAATTTCAAAATTTACCTGGAGGCTGCCAAAAAGTTCTATTTATGACTATTTTGGGAATTCTGGCAATAGTAGAGTTAAGGGGGAAAGTGTAGAGCCAAGAATAGGTGGGAAAACAAAAAAAACCTAACTGATTTGGGGTTACAGAAGGCAGAAGATTCTAGAGCTTGGTGATGGGTAGCTGTACTATGTTGCAACTTGTGGAGGATTGATTCCTCTGATTGTAATTGAGCTTCTGTAATGTAATGAGTTTCCTAGATCAATAAATAAATATTCTATTTTCTATATTCCATTTCTATTATTTTGTGTCTTATGATTTACCCCCTTCATCAAGTGGTATCAGAGCAAGGGTTCCTAAGTGTGTAGACAGATCACTGACTGTGAGGCAGTTTGCACCAGGGCTTGAGGTTGTGGGTTTGCTGTGGAGATCAAGATGCCTCCATGAAGAAATTGTATTGGGAGGAATTCTTTAACAGAAGAGGGTTTTAGAGCCCTACAAAGGCAGATCTATGCATTGCAAGAGGAGCTGCGAAGAGGTTTTGATCCGAGAACAAGAGAAGAAAGTGAGGATGAAGCTAAAGAAGAGCTATCTGAGGAAGAACAAGAAGCTACAGGAGATCCTGTAGAAGTTAGGTTGTTGAAGGCCATTTTGAAGATTGGAAAGAGGCCCAAGATTGAAGTTTCTACATATTCTGGAGATTTGAATCCAGAATAGCTTATTGATTGGATCAATGACATGGAGGACCCAAATTGGGTCAAGTTTGCAAAACAAAGTTGAAGGGCCATTCCAGTATTTTGTGGAAGGAGGTCTAGTTAGAGAGGAATAGGAGAGGAAAAGGAAAGATTACCAGATGGATTGGATGGTGGAGAAACTGAAGAAACAGTTCATTCCTATGGACTACGAGATGGAGTTGTTGAGGAAGCTGTAAGGATTGAAGCAAGATAACAAGTCTGTTAAGGAGTATATAGAAGAGTTTTATAAGATTACTATAAGGACAGGCCATGCAAAGGCCAACAAGGAGAAGGTAGCCTGTTACATTAATAGGTTGAGGCCAAGTATTCAAGAGGAGCTGAGCCTGGTCAGAATGACCACCATAGAAGATGCATACCATAGAAGGCGGAAGAGAAGTTGAATAAAAGATTTGATAGCAAGCAAAGGGGAAGAGATCAAGGTGGAAGGACTAGTGGAAGACCCTATGGAGGCTGTAATGAAGATGAAAAGAAAAGTGAAGAAGCTGGCACCAGTCAAAATTAGAGAGGGGATAATGCCTACTGCCCTCATGACAAGAGTAATGGTGAGCAAAGAGGAAGAGGAAGAGGTTCACCTGGGCGAGGACCTAGAAGAGGAGGTTTCAGACGAACTTGTTTCCAATGTGGTGAAGAAGGGCGTTGAGCATACGACTGTCCACAACATCAAGGAAGGACAAATAGAAGACCTGAAGGTAATGCAGGAGTTGCACATGTAGATGAAGATGCACAGTCTGAGCATTCTAAAGATGCTGAAAGGGGAGAAACCCTAGTTGTCAGAAGAACTTTGTTGAATAAGGAGAAAGAACCCAATCAGAGGAAGAGTTTATTCTGCATAAGGTGCAAATGTGAAGGTAAGTGTTGTGATATTATTATTGACAGTGGAAGCACTGACAATCTTGTTTTAGAGGAGATGGTTGACAAGTTGAAGTTGAAAAGAAGAAATCATCCACATCCATATCAGATTGCATGGTTACAGAAGGACCATAGAGCTTTGGTCAATAAGCAGTGTCTAGTGAAGTTCAAGATTGGGGACTACGCTGATGAGGTGTTGTGTGATATCATATCGATGGATGCATGTCATATACTATTGGGGAGGACATGGCAGTATGATAGGTGCACTATCCATGATGGTCGTGCAAATGCATATTCCCTAACAAAGGATGAAGTTCATCATAAGTTGAAGCCCTTGAAGGAGGTGGAAGAAAAGGTATGTAGTACTACTAGAATTTGCTTGGTAGATGGTAGAAAATGTTTGGAGGGTATGAAGCATGAGTGTCATTGCTTTGCATTGATTCCTAAGATTAGCTAAGAGAAATGTGAAGATGTACTAGCAGAAGTTTCAGAAATGTTCTAAGAAGTTCAGGACATTATCTCTAATAATGTACTAGAAGGTTTACCACCAGTGAGGAAGATAAGCCATCAAATGGATTTGATACCAGGAGCTAGTTTGCCAAATAAGGCAGCCCACAGAATGACTCCAACAGAGAATGAATAGTTGAACAGACAAGTTCACGAGTTGTTAAGGAAGGGACTGATAAGGGAGAGCCTGAGTCCATGTGCGATACCTACAATACTAGCACCAAAGAAAGATGGAGAGTGGAGAATGTGTATAGATTCTCAAGCCATAAATAAGATCACAATCAAGTACAGATTTCCATTGCCAAGAATGGATGAGATAATGGATTGTTTGAGTGGAGCCAAGTACTTCACAAAGATTAACCTGAAGAGTGGGTATCACTAGATCTGAATCAGAGAAGGAGATGAATGGAAGATAGCCTTCAAGATAAAGAAGGGTTTGTTTGAGTGGTTAGTCATGCCATTTGGGCTAACCAATGCACCGAGCACATTCATGCGGCTAATGAACGAGTTATTGAAATAATTTTGGGAAGTTTTGTTATTGTTTATTTGGATGATATTTTGATTTTCAGTAAGACTTGGGATGAGCATCTAATGCATATTAGAAGAGTTCTAAAGAAACAAAGGGAGGAGAAGTTGTTGATTAATTTGAAGAAATGTAGTTTTGTAAAGGAGTTGGTATACCTGGGATTTGTCATCTCAGAGGAAGGTCTTAAGATGGACCTAGAAAAAGTAAGGGCTATCATTGAATGGCCTACACTGAGGAGTATGATAGAGGTAAGATCTTTTCATGGTTTGGCAAGTTTTTACAAAAAGTTTATCAAAAATTTTAGTAGCATTTGTGCACCCCTAACTAAGATAATAAGAGGGGATAGAAAAGAGTTTATATGGACTAAAGGAGCAGACAAAAGATTTGATACATTAAAGCAAAAAGTCATAGAGTAACCTATTTTGGCACTTCTAGATTTCAATAAGGTGTTTCAGGTAGATTGTGTTGCTAGTGGTAGTGTTGTAGGAGTTGTTTTATGTTTAGGTTTTGAAGAAATGGAGACATTATCTATTGCCAAAAGAGTTTGTTTTATATACTGATCATCAAGCTTTATAGTATCTTAATAGTCAAGGAAAGTTTAATCAAAGGCACTTAAAGTGGGTTGAGTTTTTGCAAAGTTATACTTTTGTTTTGAAGCACAGGAGTGGGAAGGCCAATAGAGTTGTAGATGCCTTGAGTAGAAGGCAAAATTTGTTGACTAAAATGAAGATAGAGGTTGTTGGGTTTGATGAGCTCAAGAGCTTGTATCCAGAAGATCTAGATTTTGTAGAGGCTTGGAAAGCTTGTTTGGAACATATTACTTTGGATAGGACAAAATGGTTGGATTTCATAATTCAAGATGGCATGTTGTTTAGGGAAAGTTAGTTGTACACTATAAGGAGTTCCATGAGAGAGAACCTGATTGAGGAGATGCATAGTGGACGATTGGCTGGACAGTTTGGTCAGGATAAGACCATTGCTATTGTTAGTGAAAATTATTATTAGCCACAGTTGCAACAAGATGTGAGGAAATTTGTGTAGAGTTGTAGAGCGTGTCAGATGGCAAAAGGAACAAGTCAGAATATAGGCCTATATCATCCATTACCTGTACCAGAGAAGCCATGGGATGATATTAGTATGGATTTTGTTCTTGGTTTACCAAGGACACAGAGAGGACATGATTCCATTTTTGTGGTGGTGGACAGATTCTTAAAGATGGCACATTTTATTCCTTGTAAGAAGACTAATGATGTTGTTCATATTGCAAAGTTATTTTTCAGGGAGGTGGTGAGATTACATAGTCTACCAAAGAGCATAGTTTTAGATCTAGATACCAAGTTTGTTGGTTATTTCTGGAGGACATTGTGGAAGAAATTAAAGACAGATTTAAAGTTTAGTTCTGCACACCATGATGGATAGACAAAAGTGGTGAATAGGAGTTTGGGTAACCTACTATGATGCTTAGTAGGAGATAAGCCCAATGGATGGGATTTGATTTTACCACAGGTATAATTTGCTTACAACAATTTTGTCAATAGGAGTATTGGTAAATCACCATTCCAGATTTGATATGGCAATAGCCCAAGAAATGCTTTTGAGTTAAGGAAGCTAGACAAAGGAGAAAAGACAAGTGCTGAAGCCGAAGACTTTGCAGAACATCTGAAGAATTCACATGAAGAGCTAAGAAATAACATTAATAAGATGAAGATTTAGTACAAGGCTAAGGCAAATCAAAAGAGGAGATATAAGGAGTTCCGGGTAGGAGATTAAGTCATGGTTCACTTGAGAAAAGGAAGGTTCCCAATTGGAACATACGATAAGTTGAAAATGAAGAAATTTGGACCGTGCAGAATCCTGAAGAAGCATGATTTAGGAAATGCATATGAGGTAGAGCTGTCAAGTGGGATCAATATTTCCCCTGTCTTCAAGATTATTGATTTAACAAAATATCATGAAGGTGCCACAGAGGAAGGACTAATAGAAGAATAGTGGAGTATTCCAGCATCTACTTCAATGGAGGAGATAGAAGAGATCTTGGATTGCCATGTGGGACGAAGTACTTAGAACAGGCAATATGAAGAATATCTGGTGAAATGGAAAGGAAGACCTATTGAAGATTCTTCTTTGTTGTCTAAGGCATAGGTTGACCATTTGGGTTTCCCTCAAACAAACACCTGAGACTTGATAGGGTCACTTCTTAAATTACCTTGGTTGTCTAATGTAGGAGCATCCAGTGGTGTAAGGGTAATCTTGCATCACCCAAAAAGAGGTTGATTCAAAATCATTGCAGTTGTTTTCATTTCTTTCCATAATTAGTGTTTTTGGTTCCATAATCTCCTGAATAATGATGTAGGACTTTTAGTTTTTCCAAACTGCTAAAAATAGCAAACTGCCATTTTAGGAAAGTTTACATTTGGGCATAGATTAAAGAAAAAACTTAAAGAAAGCTTCATAACTAAAATATAAGACCTTTGATGAAGGAATCAGGCAAAGATCATTTGTGAGCTAAAAGATATTAAAGTTTTTGTTTTCCTAAAAACCCCTAAAATTTTCCAAAACAAGATACAAGGCACTAAAACATCCCATAACATGCAAAAAAGTTGATGGAAATCCATTTATGGATTTCTAGCATGATAGTTTACATCGCGAGCTTTTGGGCGCTTAAAACAGTTTGTCAATCGGACACCCGAATCAAAAGTTATGCTTCCCAGAAGTTGGCCTACTTTTGGAGGGAGTTGCAAATTTCAAAATTTAGCTGGAGGCTGCCAAAAAGTGCTATTTATGACTATTTTGGGAATCCTGTGCAGTAGTAGAGTTAAAGGGGAAAGTGTAGAGCCAAGAATAGGTGGGAAAACAAAAAAAACCTAGCTAATTTGGGGTTACAGAAGGCAGAAGATTATAGAGCCTGGTGATGGGTAGCTGTAGTGTGTTACAACCTGTGGAGGATTGATTCCTTTGATTGTAATTGAGCTTTTGTAATGTAATGAGTTTCCCAAATCAATAAAGAAATATTCTATTTTCTATGTTCCATTTCTGTTGTTGTGTGTTTTATGATTTACCCCCTTCATGAGAGAGGCAAAAATAATAGCTTATATTGATTATAGAGATCAAATAACTATTACAGAAGAGAGAATAATGCAAGAAATATAGACATAGTGTCATCAATTACATAAATTGTTGAACAAGACTAGAGAAATGAGAGGCTCAGTAGAAAAGCATAGTCCATCAAATCTAGTTGTTCCTGCAATTGCATTATAGAGGCCTCATGACAAAGATTCTCTATTCTATAGTAGCCTAGGAGAATAGCCAACCCTGAATACATCTTTGAGACATGTATATATAGCATTTTCTAGCATCCCACTACAGCAGCCATGGTGGGAAAAGGATAAGTCAATGAGAAGGGACATCGACCATGTTGCATTGAATCTGCTTAGAAAAACCCCTACAAATTAGGGTGGAGCCCGTAGCCCTGTCAGGCTTGCAAACCTGCAAATAGGTTGCTTATGAGAATAAGTGGTAGGTGCATTGATGAAGGAAAGTAGAAATTCCTCATTTTGTTTAATGGTGAATCAACTTTGCATTTGCATTTGTATCCTAGCATTGAAGGGTTCACCATTTCATCTACCCCCATCAGCCCAAGTCTGTAGAAATTGAATGTTGAGTTGACATGAGGAACAAGCTTTTACAACACTTTAAATTTTTTAACCCTTGAGTCTATGCATCCTCACTAGCTTGAATTTATTGAGTAATCAGCCTCTGCAAAGTTCACCAACTCGGTTGAATGCTTTGGTGCCATTGGAAAGTTCAAAAGATCTAAATTTGAATTGGAGCCGTCGGATGAAGGAATAGTTTAAAGATCAATGTCCTCGTGAGCTCTGTAGCACACACTTACCTTTTACTTCAGCACCGAGGCTTTAGGATATGTGGCAAGATCTCGCAGGCATGCAAATAATCTACCCAACAGGCAAGATTCCACCACAACACTATGCCACCATTGATTTACAATGTCCCCACTGCTACATTTCTTTCTTTGACACCTGGCACCATCTGAATGGGTGAATCCTTCCTTTTAATAACCATCAATGGATAAGGGGCCATAGGAAGATCCCATAGTGAAAGTAGGAACCTGCCACATGGCAACATCTCGTAGCTGTGCACTAGATTTATGATGTCAGCAAGATCCATCTATGATGCTACACTATTGTCTGATGGAGTCAATCATTCAACACCATGGCCCACCTCATATACTTTACATGTGTCATTATTTCAGAGTTAGTAGGAAGGAAATGGGTCATCTTCATATGGACTCTGCGGAAGCATGCTAAGCCCTCCACGTGGCCCTCCATTTCCTTTATCTTTTCATTCCTATCAGGAACATGCCACGTGCCCTCATTTCACAGCCTCTTAGAAGGAAGGTGATGTCACTCTGAGGTGTGTTGTGGGCTCGTAATATCTGGATGCATCCATCAAATTTCTCTTCGCAGCATGGAGAAACCATCCTCTACATGGATATTAACCTGATATCCAGATATTAACTTACTATTCGGATGCCTTTTATGAATATCCTGATGATGTCATCAGTATAAATAATTTCTTTGAAGGGGGAATTAGGATGACATCATCAGGATGTTCATACAAGGTCATGGATATTAGGAAAGATCTAGAAATTAGTTAAGATTTGGATGTTAAGAAAACATCCAAATATTAACAAATATCTGGATACTGGGAAGCATCTAGATATTAGCAAATATCTAGATGATGTCATTAGGATATCCATACAAAATGACTAAGTATAAAGATGAAAATCCCTACGAAGGAAGGCATTGAAGATAAAAGGTTTACGGGTTTTTTTGTGTTTCTTGTAAGGATTCTCTGGATGAAATTTTAGGGATTTTTGCAAGGTAGAGCATGGGGATATGTAGGATCAAGGCCTGCAGAGCCATATTCCAAGGGATATCTAGGGGATTTTCAAGATGAATTGTTTGACTATGGACAGAGGAAAATGGGTCAACATGTAGCTAATTAAATAAATGAGATTTATTTAATTAACCAAGGTTTGGCTATATGATAGGTAAATTAATTAAAGAGATAAACTTTATTTATTTAATTTAGTCCAATGACAAAGGGGGATAATTAATTAAATAAATTTTAATATTTATTTAATTAATGTTGGGTAATAGTTAGATGAGAGTAATTAATTAAATGAAATTTATTTAATTAATTATGAGTAGGTGATAATGGGGATTGGATATATTAGTTAAATAAAATGATTTATTTAATTAATTGTGAGGAAGAGGATAAGTTAGCAGGAAAGGAGATGTTAAGGAGATGTCAAAAAATGATGATGTGAGGATACATCATTTTTAGGTATCTACATTTTGCCCCTCTTTGATGTGGCATCGTGACTGAGCAGGAGTGACATCGTATCAAATAAAATTAAAATTTTGCCCCAGTTGACCAAAGGGAAGGGAAGAATAAGTGGGATATACCCCCTCGAGAGATCAGACGAAAAAAAAAATCCAAGTGAACTCTTGAAAAGAAGGAAATGGTAGGTCAAACAGAATGCAGGATGAAAAAGAGGATCAGAAGATGAAGAAATGGGGAAAAATGGATATGATACGACGTTTGGGGATAAAAAATAAGGTTAGGCTAGAAAAATTAGGGCTAGGGCTTAGGTGGAGGCTATAAATAGGCTAAGGGGCACCCATATTCCTCATTTGCACACTTAAGCTTAAGTGAGTTGGAGAGAGAAGAGCAATAGAGCATGGAAGCAATGGACCAAATTCCATGTCATAAGCATTGAGCAGAGTGAGTTTGAGAGTATTGGAGACCTTCGGAGGATAGCGAGTCAGTATGTGAACTATCCCATGCTTTGTTCTTTGGGTTTTGAGCATTTATTATACAATAATGTAGGGTAGATTAGGTCTAGATAATGTGCTAAAGCATTAGGTTAGCACTAGCGAGTTGGGCATAGTGCCTTCGACGAACTGATTAGCACTTTCATCTCAGTATAGTGCCTTTGAAGTGGATTAGCACTTGTGTAATGTGAAACAAAGCTAGTTATGAGTACTTTGTTAGTGCCTTCGTTGGGTAGTTTAGCACTTAAATTCTATTTCGACACTTGCACGAGAAGAGTCGGCACCTTTGTGCCTCTTGGTGTGTGCGCAAAATTAGTTAGCTCTTGTACGCCTTTTGGCACCTATGCGGAGTAGGTTAGCACTTGCGCACCTTTGGACGTCTATGTCGGATGGGTTTGCACTTGCGTGTCATTTTGGCATCTATGCAGGATCAAGTAGCGCTTTCATGTGTTACAAGGCCAATGTGGGTTTTGTCAGTGCTTGCATGGGTTGGGTTAGCGCTTGTGTGTCTTGGAGTTCTTGCATGACTTCTATTAATGCTTACATGCCTTTTGGTGCCAATGCGGGGGATTTAGCACTTCTCAATTTTTTAACAAAAGGCTAATTAAGTGATGTGATGGGTGCAAGAGGACTTGTTTTCACTACAGTCGAGGGAGTAGAGGCTACCTTCATTGGCTTTCAAGGAGAGTTTTAGTCCAATGGATGTGTTGGTCTTGGAGCAGATCAAATTACAACACATTACATATATGCCAGAGATCTGGGCTCATAGGGCCATGATGACAGCCCTAGTCGAGAGGTGGCAGAGAAAGCGGTGTACATTTCTACTTCATATGGGTGAGATGACCATCACCCTCAAGGATGTATGGAGGATCCTATGGATCCACATTCATGGAGAGCTGGTCGTTTGGTGCAGCAATATTGATGCACATATTCGCACCAGATGTCTCATCTATGGATAGGAGGAGTAGAGAGATGAGGTGGACTGATGCTATGGATACCTTGGAGGGGTTCGCCTTGTACATAGTAGGTTTGCTTGGAGGTTTACTAATGCTAGATAGGAGGTCATACGTCTTTTCCATAGGATGGGGATTCATTCTTGAGTAGATGTATTAGGAGGGGATGGTGTATGCCTAGGGTCAGTGTGTATTAGTGCACCTGTACCATGATATGTACTTTTTCATGTATCAACGGGGGTCGAGCCTAAGATGTGGTGTTACATTTTTACATATGTGAAATTTGGAGCATATTGTTGTGACTTAGCTGATATGTGCATATGTGAGGCCAATGGGGTGGCCGTTTGTCTTTGCCTATACCAAGATTCTCTAGCATCATCGGTTGGGTGCTTTTAGATACTGGCAGCACATGTTCAATGAGTTGGACACATTGGTTTGGAATCCATGGCGGTAGTGTGAGACATGGGATGATGATGTCAATCATCTATCTTATGCTTAGTAGGGGAGGTACCTGATGGGTAGGACATATCATATCATAGATTGATACATGCTAGAGTGTGTATTGAGACAGTTCAGGCTCTGACAAGGGGAGCCATAGGTAAAGGTCATGTTCCCTTGGGTCATAAGGGAGGCACCTGAGTGGGGTGTCCCAATTGACCCTCACTTGGTCATTGTTGCATTCTCAGGTTTGGTGCTAGTCCACTGGGACTGTAGGTCAGAGATGGTGGATGTTGGGACCACTACCGATTATGATGTCTGGTGGTAGAAGTAGCAACATACAAGGCTGACTATTCCAATTGGTTAGTAGTTAGTGGAGGTGGAGAGTAGTGATGATGATGAGGAGGAGGATGATGATGTAGGAGATGGTGGAGGTGGCGAACATGGTTTGGCTATTGGTGGATGGTAGGTATGTTGGAGAGTTGAGGCAATAGTAGGGGCATTGAGAGGAAGGGATGAGGAGGAGGTAGACCCTGAGGTGCTTCAGGCAGAGATCTAGAGCTTGATGGGCAAGCTGGCCAGTATGCAAGTGGAGTGGGATACCGTGGAGGCTCAGTTGGTAGTGTCTGAGTCAAACATGGACAGACATCATGAAGAGTTGAAAGCTACATGGGGGTAGATTACAAATTTGACTGCAGCTGGAGGAGGTGGGGTGGATCCCATAGACCTATACCGCGTCATCCAGGAGTAGGACACTACTATTATAGAGAGAGATGCAACCAAGGTGTTGTAGCAAAGGCTTGAGTGATAGGAGTCCTTGCTTTGGATGGAGAAGGAAACTATTATTGTTGTCTAGCCATGAACCTTGGAGTGGAAAATATGTTTTCAAGTTGTCCATGTTCATTGTATCATCTTCACATGGGTTTACCATTGGGGCCATACCAAATCAGACCATTTTCCCACGCCTTTGTATAGAAATCATGTCCTTGCAGGGTCCATTGGTACTTGGAGAATATGGAGATCTTCTTTCATCTTGGATATCTTTGTAGTTTTATTTCCCTAGATCTCTTATTTCATATTGAGGCATGTACAAATTCACATGATGCTTGGGAAAAATTGAAAACATTGTATGGTACAATAGATGAAGTTAAAGGCTATCAAATTGATAATGAATTGATGAGCCTTGATCCTAAGAACTTTAGAAACATCTAGGATTACATAACTAAGGTTAATGATCTAAGAGCACAATGTAAATCATGTGGTATTGAGAAAAAGTACATCTAGTTGATCTATAATGTATTAAACAAACTTGGTCCTAAATATGCAGTTTTTGTTTCTAGCTTTCACACTTAGGTTAAGTATGGGATCTACTTTCACTATGCCTTTATTTGCATCCTTTTTTGAGATGTTAATGCATGAGAAATACAAGCTTAAATCTATAGGTATCATTAAGTCATCATAGTCTCATGCTTTGGTGGTAGGACAACCTAAGTAACAGAAAGTGGTAGGTCCTCCTGACAAGAAACAAAAGAAATTCAAGAAAAATCCACACACATACCAAGCACAAGATTCATCTAAGAAGGAGAAGCGTACATGTTCTTATTGTAATAAATCAAGGAATGGTAAACATAATTGTTTTAAGAAACAAATTGACATGTTGATCTGCAACTTTTTCAAAAGAACAATCTTCCATTGCCCGATTCTTCTTCTACTCCTTCAACATTTACATAGCCAATTTTTTTGGAATTAGGTCATGCAAGGAAAGCTAAGGAACACAAACATAAAGGTAAAACACTTTGTGCAAGTACAATTTCTACATTAGGTAAGTAGCTTCTTGATTCAGGTGCTTCTCATCATATGGATTCTTCCAAGGATATGTTTTCTTCATTTGAGCCATGTGATATGCCACCTATATTAATGGATAATAACACATATATGAATGTAATTGGAAATGGAACTATTGATATTGGTGAAGGTACTTTCAATGATGCACTTTGGGTGCCTTCTTTTACCAATAAACTTCTTTCCATATATCAAATTACTCATAGTGGTATAGGGAAGACAGTGGAGTACACACCTGATTTGGTTATTATCAGAGACTTAGAGAGCATAGATATTATTTCTACTAGGGTAGTTGATCATGCATCTTGGTTATACACCTTTTATGGTTTCTCTCCTGATGATGATTCAGATCCGTTGGCTAACATTCACACTCCTTGTGCGAATCATATTTCCCATCTATAGGATGCACTTGAATCTATCAACCAAGAGTCATCAAAATTCATATTAGTAGAAATAATAAAAGCATCATAGCTTCATCATTAGAGGATTTGTCAATAGAGGAATCTTCATCTTTCTTTTTTCTTATTGCAACATTCCTTTTTGAAATGTCCCCATTTTCCATAGTTCCAACACCTCAATCTACTCTTACCAGGTGTCTTGAATCTACCCTTGGACTTGGATCTATCCTTAGACTTGTTCTTACCACCTTTCTACTTGTCACTACCCTTCTCTTTACATCCACCCCACACATGCAATGCATCCTTAAACCTATCCTCCATAGACATTTTCATCATTTCCTCTATGAGCAAGGAAATAATGAGAGCATCCACCTTTGGATCTATCATAGAACCACTGAGTGCAAGAATCAAATTATCCCGCGATTCACATAGTGAACATAGTAGTAAAATGTATTCATCCTCTTCTTCTATCTTCATATTTAATTATTGTAACTGACTCAAGATTAGATTGCATGCATTCAAATGTTCTACAATTGAATCTCCATCTCTTATTTTTAAAGAATATAATTTTATTTTCAAAACTATGTATTCACAAGACTCTTAGTTTGGTAAATTTTCCTATTCTTTTCCATAAATCATATGTAGTAGTTTCATTAGAAACATTCAAAAGAATAGATTCAATTAAACACAATCGTATAGTGCCATGATCATTTTTGTCAAGTTTTACCCATTCTTCATTTGAAATTTTTTTTGATGTGTTTTCACTTTCATAGCAATCCATTGATCTCTTTCTTCCAAGAGATCCTCCATCTTTAACTTCCAAAGTTCAAAACTCAAACCATTGAAATTTTCAATCTCTAAGTTGGATGAGCTAGCCATGATCTCTATCACCCAAAACCTAAAATTGCAAGAAAATGCAACACACTCCCACTGCAAAAAAAACTCAATCAAACATTCTAAAAGAGGCATCCCTCCCTCTAATCAATCCAATTGTGGCTTTGATACAAAATGTTGAAATTAGTGTGAAACAATACAACAAGATATGTTGAACTTTAATGCATCTAAATTTATAAACAATGATAGATCATATGGAAAGGGAAATTAGAAATGGAAGCAAATATAAGGGGAAAACTCCACACCTAAAGAGATGCAAGCTTGTATTAATCTTGAAAATAGTTATATCAACACAATCTATTTATCTCACTATATTCCAATAGCATAACAGTGCTCGAATGACCTATAAAGAAATCTCATAATACCACCATCTCAAGGCACTAATATATAGGAGATACAGATACAAGATACCATGAATGGTATTCAAAACAAGTGACCAATACCATTCACCCAAATCTAGGCATCCACCTCCATCATGGGGAATCTCACAACTTACCAAAATTAGTCAACAATCTTGAATAGTAACTCCTCTTATGCATATTATGCCCACCTCACATGTCATAAGCATCGTAGATTCTATCATAACTAACAAATTGACCAATATTCCAAACCTAGGCACTCCATGACAAGATTGTCCAAATCTATCATAAGATTTATTTATCAAAGTTCTCTTACACATCCTAATCTTTGCCTCATTTTGAATATCTTCCGAAATGTTACTCCCAATTTAATTTCATTACAATTCCATGTGAGAGAATAAATAATAATAAATAAATTTTTCTACCACCTAGGAGGGGCATCCAAGTCTACCCTCTCTACGATCCTTGGAGACATTAACATTATTTTACCAATAATAATAATTAAAACAATTAAAACGTGTCTAGGGATTTGTATAGTGAATGGTACTTAATCCCAACATTGAAAACGACTAGTTTTGGTATGCATGGCACTTTAGAGATGAATTTTTGAAGCCAAATTATAGGAAAAATGAACCCTAAAATACGTATTAGGAATGGATACCAAAATGAATGCAAAAATGGAAGGTGAAAAGTGTAACATAGACAATTTTGACCTTACACTAGAGGCTAGACTCTTTCCATTACATCCCATGAGATTGGATGTTGGACACATTGCAAGTGTTGCTACACTTTTGGTATACATATATTGAATTGTCAAACAAAATTGTAGATCACTTTTTAAATTATTGCTTGGAGAGAAGTGATGCAAATACATTGCAAACATTTAAGTGTGAATTGTACCTAGATCTCTTTCACGGTATACAAAATATTCGAGATGTAGATATATACCTTCACACAATCATTATTCTACTATAATGAACTTGCATTACAATAATACAAGATTGTGGGGTAGCATATTCTACATATGATGGCTATCTAAATGGCTAAACATAGGCATTGCAGTTTGGTGTCTAACAATGGGAATGAGATATTTATTAATTAATGCAAATTTAAATACAAATTTGTTTTGTAATTTATTCCTCAAAGAACAACCTTTTTGCAATTCATTATGATTTGTTTCTATACAAAAATGCAAAATTATTCAGTCATAGGGCCAATAGAATGTTTATCAAATGCATGTAAAAATCTCAAATTGAATTGGAATTGCATTATGCCTAAAATGTGAATGTGCATTGTATGCAAATCCAATAGAAATATAAATAATTGTAGTGAGAGCTTGTTTAATGTTATTTGATAAATGAATAATTTGGTATACAATCTCTCATATTATATATTAGTCAAATATTTTATAATGCATTTAAGAAAAATGACTGCAATGCATAGAACTATTAGAACTATTGTGCACAAGCAATGTCATGCAAGATGTACAATGCATTGAAAATTGGCAAGATTGTTGGGAATTAAGGTGTCTCAACCTTGGTAATTCCTTGCATTATTTTGATTGTATTTATCTATTCTTTGCCTATGATGTAAATTAATTGTATATTCCATATTGTCATTTTGTGGGATGTGGCACAATGATGTGTCATCCTACATGGAAGATGACAACTTGTAATTTTGTCCTCACATGAGGAGATAGGCATCCCACTTTGTGGTAGGAGTATTTTTCCATGTGTCGGCATCTTGGATGTTATGTAAGGGAATATTGACCGAAATGGTTATGACGGATTCCTATGACAAAGTTATGACATGTAAGAGTCAGAAATAGAAGCTTGTAAGACAGGTGAAGACATGTGTGTCGAGGAACATCTTTGAAAAAGGCATATTTGGGCACCCCAAGGTGGACTATGACATGTTGTAAGAGAATATGCTATTTATATCCTATGTATGATAGATTCTCTTACAGTTGTAAGTTGTAACTACTATGACAGATTCTATGACGGTTGTAAGAGTCGTAAGAGCATCTGTCATAGCCCATTTTGGAAATAGACGACCTCCTTGGGATGGGAGTTGTGGACAAGTGTTAGAAGCATCTTACAATGTTGACCAAGTGTCCATAGGCGTGGGTTTTGGGCCATGAGGCCAAGTTAGACACCCATTCCAAGATAGAGCCAATTTTGCCTTGTATATTCTATATAAATAGGTGCTTTGAGGAGGAGATGTAGTATGTGATTGATAGGTACTGTTATGCTGCCGAATTGACTCCAGACACGAGTGTTGAAGACTATTGAAGCTTGCATTGCAAGTGTATTGTAAACCATATTCAGTTTTGATAATACATTGTAGATGTTTCTGAGTGTGGGGTTTTTCACCCGATAAGGGTTTTCCCCATGATATATCTTGTCTCTCTTCTTCTGTCTTCTTTCTGGTTCTATGTGTATTGTTGCAATGTCTCTGTTATATGTTTCATGTTGCTGTAATTGTAAAGATTAAATTGAATTTGTATAGCTCTTCCCTCATTAGATTAGTGTAGGAAGCGATTTTCGCACACCTAGCTTCCTTTCAAAGATTACATTATAAACTTAGCAATATCCTAGTAAAAAAGATGTTTAGAAGGAGGAAGATTATGTTTGCAATGATGATCAAAAATATTAAAAATGAGAATTCAAACATGTTCATAAAAAATTTGTGACATTGTTAATGTAGACTGCACCAACACATATGTTTTAATAACATAATATAATGTGCTTTGGAATAGATGCAATGCATTTGTATTATGAAGCATTAGAAACAAGAGTGCATATCTACATTGGTGGTGCTTTCTCAACACCATCAATAAAAAGCAAGAACATAAATTGTAAAAACAAGCATGTCACATTGCAAAAGAAAGGATAGTTGTGATAGTTATCAACATCATGGACAATCCAAGAAGCATAAAAAGAATGAGAAATACCGCATAACTCATTCATTAAAAGTAAAGTTAGAAAAGAATGGACACATCAATTGTCATAGAATGAAATTGATATTATGTAACAAAAATTACCTCCAACAAGTACACAAAAAGAAGAAAAACAATGTTATAAGTCTATATGAAACAAATTAAAGACACTACCAAGTACATTTGTCCAATATGTAAGCAACTACATTTTGGTCACAACATGATAGGCACCCCCAAAGATGATGAACAAACATATGTAAATTTAACAATGTAATAGAACATTCTAAAGAAAAAGCATATGAAAAACGTGCAAAAAAGTGCTTACAAATTAAAATATTGCCTCCTTTTGCAACACCAAAAAGAATAAGTCAAATTAATTTTTGTTGCATGTTAAATTATTTTCAATTTGGAAAAGAGACTTGTGTTACTTCAAATTGTATTTACACAAATAAGACTAGGTCAATAGCTAATGTTTAGCACTACTATTATTATTATTGTATTTTATTTTTATCAGCGAGGAGGGTTTATTTAGGCTAGCCCCACATAGCAGAGGTCACAAGGGGGACCTACTCCCCTTCAACATATTTCAACATAGAAGCCACTTAATCAACTCTTACCAACATATGGGCCACAATATAAGACCAAGAGGCACCACTTGGAATTCCAACTATAGATGTCACTATGGGGATTTGAACATGGATCTCCATCTTGAGAACCTTATGGCCTTTCCATTTAAGCACAACCCCTTTGACTACTATTATAATATTTTTAACAGGACACTTAATATTCTTAATTTTTATGATATATTAATCTTGTATTTTATAATATATCATTAGTTATAATTTTTATAATATTACTATATTAAAATCAATTTAATGTATATGATATGTTGTTATAATGTTTTTAATATATTATTTATAATAATATTCCATAAAAATGATAATATTGTTGTAATTTATATCAATTAGTGTAACTTTTGTAATTCTTGTATTTAATATAACGTTCTTAATAATACTAATTTTATGAATTAATTATCATATTAATTAACTCATATTATCATAATTTAACTCATATTAATTAACTCAAACCCTGGACCCTTTCCTTTAATCCTCTTACTGAGTTGATCAATATCAAACCAATATGGGTTAGGCTTTTGAATCTCCCTCTCTAGTTTTGGGAGGACTCGTGCTATGAGGGCATTATTAATGCTAATGGTCAATTTTTGAAGGTAGACTCTACTACCTCTTGTTTCATGTGCAAAGAGGGGTTTTCAATTTCAATGAGGGTTTAGGTTAAATCCTCCTTTCACACCTTACATTCAAGGACATAAATTGATTCAAGCCACCACTCTTGCAACATGGATTTGCTATAGATTTAGTGTCACTTGGAATGAAGAGGAAACTTGGAATTTGCTGATTAATTGATTAATTAAAGCCTGATTATGCTTAAAACCCTAATTTCACAAAATCGTATATAAACAGTATAAAACACGACAAATGCTCGCAAACAAAGATGTAATATTCATAGTAAATTTACATACCAGACTTCAAAATTCTAGATGCAAAAAAGTCAGGGGCTAAAGGGTAGGTGCCCAAGCCCAAGGTGGCAGTTTTTTGAGGGACTTCCTAAATTTGTTTTTAACTAATCACCACTGTCATGGAGGTTTTCTGCTTCGGGGATCCGGAGGGCTTTGGAGCGGGTGCCCAAGTCCATGTCCTAGTTTTCTTCTCAGATCTCCAATTCTGACACTCTACTATGCCTCCTTGCAACTCCACTTCTTCTGCTTTTGCACCTATAACCTACAATTACAAAAAAGAGGGTTGGGGTTGTGGTGTCTAGAAGCTTGTCTTAGTCAATCCCCAGAAGGATATTTAGGTCTTCCAAACACTGTTGTTAGATAAAGAGTGTGTATCCCTGCAGGATAGAGGCAAAATCCAATTGATAAATGATTGAAAACACAAATAGATATCACCTCGAAGGTGTAGCTCTCATGGAAGGAAGAAGGTCTTTCATGCCATGAGGAGATGGATTGATGAAGCCAAATCTATAACAAAAAACACAACTACACAATACCACTCTATAACATAATGAAAGCCTTGAATCACCTTAGCATAAGATCACAAGTTTGCATTATCCATATCTAGTTTAAAATGAATTCCTAAACATGCTTATATATGCAACACAACACATTCCAACTCTAATTTCATAACTCAAACTTGAGATGTCAACAACGAACACTTCTAACGGTCACATAACTGAGATTTAAAATTTGGGACCCCACCAAATAGGGTAGGACTAGGGCACAAGCACCCAAGCCCTGAGCCCCATTTTCAAGGCAGGGTCAAGTTCATCACTATCCCCTAGGTCCCATTTAACATGGGTTTTCAGGGATTTTCCATCAGGTGTTAAAATGAACATGCATGATTATACCTAAAAGACCTGAGAGCTAAACTTAGGAGGGAAAAGTCATAGGGAGACATTTTCTGACATAACATTTAGCCCCCACTTTAATGTATGCATGAATGCAAGGCCCATACATGAGTTAACGTACAGTCAACAAACACAACAAACATGCCAGGCACTTAAAGCTAATGCATACACAAATATTTAGAAACTAGTTCTAGCTCCCAGTCTCAGGTAGGCATTAGGGAAGACACATCACAGACATGCCAAACACAACGAAGGTAGTAACAGGCATGCAAAACATGTAGAAGATAGTAATAGGCACGTAAGAAATAGAGAAAACAACATTGAAGACATGCAAAACATGATGAATATAGTGAATGCAATGATTATTTATTTTTCATTTTCATATATAAATGCAAATGCAAGTACAAATAAAGTAAACACACAACCTAAAATGTAGGAGGGGCATTTCGCCACATGTCTTGAAACTACATATGGGGCAATAGACATGCAATACAAATCTCAGAGTGTAGGAGGGGGATTTCACCACACTCTTGAAGACTACACTTGAGAACAAACATGCCATACAAATCCCAGAGCATAGGAGGGACTCATCACCACATGTCTTGAGACTATGCTTGGGAACAAACATGTCATACGAAACTCAAGTGTAGAAGGGGTATTTCACCACATGTCTTGAGACTACAACACAGGGGGAAACACACAGAAGACACACAGAAAACATGAGTGTCATATAGTATGCCAAAGACATACTATACATCTAAAACATGGTAAACAAGGCGATGGAAGGAACTTATTGCTAAATTCCCACCATCTCAGGAACATTATAGGCACACCTGACGATTAGGCTTATGCCACAACAACTGCCAAAGACATGCTTAAGGGAGGATACACTAACCTCACCTACTTGGAGGATTTTCAAAATAAAAAGGATGTGCACTAGATCAAGAGATACATTATCCTCACCTCCATAGAGGGATTTTGAGTAGAAGGATATGCATGATATCCCACCTCCGTAGAGGGCTTAATGATTGCAATATAGAATAAAGATGTGCACTCGCACAGAGATAGAACATCTTGCCTTCGCGGAGGGCTTACAAACATGCTTCATTAGTACCAAAATCATCACACATCTTACCTTTATATGCCCTCAAATTAAGGTGGTTGATATTGTGTATCGATAGTATATTAAGGTAGAGTAAAACACACAAGGGAACAAGAGATTTCACAAAGCCCATGCCCCCAAAGGTGACATGTACTTTACGATCATCAAATGTTCCCACAAACACATAATTTCCTGCAAGAAGAGAGGTTAGAAATATTTCTCTAAGATAAATAACCACATCACATGATAAGAGCAATGCATGTAATCATTCACATAAAGAGTCGATGCTATACTACGAGTTCAAAATCCTAGTATAATCGTGGGGCTATACTACATAAATCTTAAAATCGAGTGTAACCAAGGCAAGATTCAAAGGTAAACAGAGTGCATAGAGATGTATTGTTATGATTTGTTAGCACGATAAGATAACATCAAAATATCACATGGAGTGATTCTACTAGCCAAGCATTGGAAAATATATATCAAACCCATCATCATATCTAGACTAGGTCCATTTTTGCTTACTCGCTAAAGGGATGCTTAGTCCTTATCAATATTATTTATTTTTCATCATCTGCTAGCTAGATAGAACCACTAGAAGAAGGTAAACAATAAATCAAGAGAGGAGAACAAGTTCCTTAAGGTCATCACATAGGAAGGTGCCCCCAATCACCAATTGCAACACTATGCCCCTAAGGCATGACACATAACAATTAAAATAGAGGAGAGGAGCAATATAGAAGAATGATGATACAAATAGAAGAAAAGTCACAACAGAGGCGGTCTCCTGGTATCCTTGAACTTACAAGAGTATCAAGAGTTATCCAAGGAGGCCTAAACAACACATAACACATCATGAGGGGATCACAACATAGAGAGAAGGGTTAGAAATACTTACCTGAAAGCAGGCTTATGCTAGAGATTGTCAAGAATCAAATCATCCTCTTCCTAATCTCAGATGTTAGAGGAAGGAGGAACATAAGGTACAATTGCTAATTCTTTGTCATTGTTTGTAAAGTTTTCCTTATTAAGCTCTTCCTTATTTGTTTTGGTGTTAGGTGGAATATTTTCTTGTTCAAGTGTGTTTCTATGTGCAAAGGCTTGTCTTCTCCTCCTCCTTTCTCTTTCTTGTCAATTTCTTTTTGTTTGATTGCTTATATCTTAGAGGAGGAAGCTTGTTCAAATATTATTTGTCTTGATGAAATACCTTGTTTTTGACGAGTACCTCCTGATCCTTGTAAGGATGGTGGGGGAGGAACCTCAGCATAGAATCCTTTACCTTTTGTTCTAGGAAGTTCTTCTAATGCAGGTTGTTCTTCTCTTATTGTTTCTTGCATAAAAGGACTAGCCACTTGATGTAATATTTTTGCTTTATGTTTTCTATATCCCAAGAAGTTAAAATATGTTCATGGCTCTAGTTCCTGATTAGATCATGGCCAAAAGTAGTCAAGGTTGATGTGTTGTCTTGTAACCTAAGGTTTATATCTATTGCAATGAATAGTATGCACTTGTCTGTTTAAAGGAAATTTTACACAGTTATGAATCGTTGAAGGGATAGATTTCATAGATTGTAACCATGGGTGTCCTAACTTTATGTGAAAGAGGTTAGATAAAGGGACAACATCAAATAATTATTCTACAAAATTTTCAAATACCATGACCAATAAAGATATCTTCCCAGAAGTGTTTATAAAAGCTCCACTATGTGTCTTAATCATCATGTTGGAAGAGTCATAGAAATCTTGAATCAAACCATGTGAATAAAGGAATTATTATGTTGCCACATTAGTCATGCAATTAGGATCTACAAGTGTTCCATCTACATGATTTTCCAATATCTTCATAGTGATACAAAGCAGTCCTTCAGTTTCTCCAATTGTTCTATCATGAGGTGTAAATACAATTTCAAGTTCAGGGACCTTTCCTTTCATATAAGGCCTAGGAGGGAACCTAGTATCATTGATACGATTAGAAGCCATGTGTGTATGTTTTCAAATTAATACAAGATCATATTTTAAAATATTTTCAACACTTATGCAAGGAACAAGTGCAAAATTATGTAAGTTTATGACCTAAAATGCTTGATGTTTTCATTTTTTTCAATGCAAATGACTAAAGGATAAGGTGTTGTAAGGAAATTGATGAGGGGAAGAAAATAATAACCTTAATATCAGTCCAATAATGTATAAATATCCTTCACAACACACCTATAATGCAAGTCTAGATAGATGACAAGGCAAAATCTGGTGAAAATGCAAGGTTTTCAAACCCTAATTGTGAAATTAAAACATGAAACTATGCAAAATGATGTATGAATGTTTTATAATAAGATTTATGATGTGAAATATATCAGCTTGGATCTGAAAATGATGCCACAAGTTTTACAATGCTCAATGCAAGTGCAATTTCAAGGAAAGATGAGTGAATATGCTAGTTTTTGTTGAAATTATCTGTGTAAATGCAAATTTTTGAAATATGAATGCAAAAACACACTAAAATGAAACACTACATACAAATTTAGATTTGAATGAGTGCCTAAGATGAGTAATAAAATCTAAAACAAGATTTTAACTACAAACCCTAGTTTTTTGAAATCGCTAGGTTATAAGAAAAATTCAAAATTTCAAGCAAACCTTGGCAATTTTAATATGAAAAATGTAATGCAAAGGATTATAATATAATGAATTTCTATAATTTATATCAGATCTAATTTAAGAAATAGAAATTAAATGAATTTAAATGAAAATTAGTTCAAATTATTTCACAATGCAAGCCTAAAATGGCAATTTTTAAAAAAATTTCAATTTTTTTTGTAAATTTTCAAATACAATATGAAAATGATGAATGAAATGAATGCAATCTGAAGTACAACACTCAAAAAAGTTCAAAATTCAAATAAAACATGGGTTCACCAAAATGTTTCATGTGAAAAGAGGGGTTTTCAATTTCAATGAGTGTTTGGGTTAAATCCTCCTTTCACACCTTACATTCAAGGACATAAATTGATTCAAGCCACCACTCTTGCAAGAGGGATCTGCTACAAATTTAGTGTCACTTGGAATGAAGAGGAAACTTGGAATTTGCTGATTAATTGATTAATCAAAGCCTAATTATGCTTAAAACCCTAATTTTACAAAATCATAAATAAACAGACAAAACATGACAAATGCTCACAGACAAAGATGTAATATTTAGATTAAATACATACCAAACTTTAGAATTCTAGATGTGGAAAAGTCAGGGGCTAAAGAGTAGGCACCCAAGCCCAAGGTGGCAGTTTCTTCAGGGACTTTCAGAATTTGTCTACAACTAATCACCACTATCATGGAGGTTTTCTACTTTGGGGATTTGGAGGGATTCAGAGCGGGCGCCCAAGTCTAGGTCCTAGTTTTCTTCTTAAATCTACAATTCTGACACTCTGCTATGCCTCCCTGCAACTCCACTTCTGCACCTATAACCTATAATTATAAAAAAGGGGCTTGGGGACTGTGGTGTCTAGGAGCTTACCTCAGTCAAGCCTCAAAAGGATATTCATGTTTTCCAAACATCGTTGTCAAATAAAGAGTGCATATCCCTATGGGATGGAGGCAAAAACTATTGAAAATACAAATAGATATCACCTTGAAGGTGTAGTTCTCATGGAAGGAAGAAGCTCTTTCATATCATGAGGAGATGGATTGATGAAGCCAAATTTGCAACAAACAAACACAACAACACCATACTACTTTGCAACACAATGAAAGCCTTGAATCACCTTAGCATAAGATCACAAATTTGCATTATCCATCTCTAGTTTAAAATGAAGTCCTAAACATGATTATGTATGCAACACAACCCATTCCCGCTCTAATTTCGTAATTCAAACTTGAGATGTTGGCAATGGACACTTCTAACGGTCACATACGTGACATTTAAAATTTGGGTCCCTGCCAAATAGGGTAGGACTAGGGCATGGGTGCCAAAGCCTTGAGCCCCATTTTCAAGGTAGGGTCAAGTTCATCACTGTCCCCTAGGTCCCATTTAACATGGGTTTTTAGGGATTTTCCATTAGGAGTTAAAATGAACATGCATGATTACACCTAAAGGACTCAGGAGCTAAACTTAAGAGGGAAAAAGTCCTAGGGAGATATTTTCTGACGTAACACCTCTTTTATGGAACATTCAACCGTTGCTCATGTTTTGGTGGATATTGACATCTCCAAACCCCTTCATGGAGATGTTGTTTTGTTGGTAGGGGATAGGCCTTGGAAGCAACCATTAGACTACAAGGGTACCCTCTTCAAATGCAGGCATTGTTTCACTATTGGTCATTTAGTCTCAAGTTGTTCTCTCTTGCGTTGCAAGGGCACTACAACTTGGTGGAAGGATGCTATACTAGACCACTTGACTTTCACAGGAAGATGATTCATCTCAGGGTGAGGAATCCTCTCAGGAGGATGACCACCCTCATGAGAAGGTCCCTAAAGGGGTGATGGTAGTTGAGGCTGCAGCAATTTCTCCAAACTCTTCTGATCATCTCTCAGCTCCCTTGTCGGCTCATTCTACTTCAGGTCAAATTGCTACTTCAGCAGTCCGTGTTTCATCTTTGGTTTTACCTACTTTGGGTTCGGTAGCTCTACACGTGGATTCTTAGGCTATGGCATCTGTTGAGGTTCTCCTTGCGACCTCTTTGGTTGCAAAAATGGGTGATGACCTATCACCTTGATCTGTGAAGTTTGACTCAGAGCTTTCCTGGATGGTGGTTCAAAGAAAGAAGAAAGGACTTCCCAATTTTGTTGCTACTTTGCACCCTAGAGTTAAAGGTGTTAGGTTTTCTAGATCTGATTCTAGTATTGTGTAGTTGTTCCCCAACTAGGTTGCTATGTCTGTGATGTTGTTTTATTGTTCTTGGCCTATTTGGGCCTGCTTGTTTAGCCCTGGGGGCTTGCTTGTTAAGGGATCAGGGCCCTTGTTTCATGTTTTTTCAGGCATTTTGATGTAAGTGTGGACTATTAGTTCTTCTCTTGTAAGGGACTGGGACCCTTTTCCCAGCTAAACTTAATCAAAAACATCTCTCATATTAATTATGCTAATTAAAGGCCTTTTTCGTTTACTAACAACTTTAACCATAACACATTTCTAATATCACAATGATTATTAATATTTTTTAATTCATTTTACTCTTTCTTTTGGTTTTTTCTTCTTTCTTTCATTTTTTTAAAGTGTTTAGATCTGCAATCTATCTCATTCCTTTTCATTTTGATGATGGGTTATAAAGTGTGATCCAGAATGTTGATTCAAATAAACACTTACACAATTATTATGATAAACATTCAAATTTGTTTTTATGAACAGAAAACATCACTTCTATAAATAATTAATGTTCCTAGTAATATAGACAACAAAAAATATTGCCTAAATCCATGAACCATACACAATAATGCATTTCCTTTAATCAGGATAATAGAATACAAAAACACATATCAAATAAAAAAGGTGTGTGCAAACACTCTGATGCATGCACTAGAATAATTGTGTGAATGATAATTATACATAAAGAAAGGCATTCACATAAACAAGTTGAATAATGTCCAAGCTAACGACTACACTAACAAAACTAAAAACTTGCTAATTGAGACTAGAACAATAACAAGATAGATGATGAAAGACCACATAACACATTAGTATCTGGATTCACTGAGCTTAGATGTATTCACAACCTAGATAACAAGATTATTAAAATTGCTTCCACTAAAAGACATTGACTTGAAAATACGCAAAAGAGATTACCTTTTTATCTAGTACTAATCTATGAAGATCGACATGATGAAATGATTGCGAACACATTTACATTGCACAAAATTGCACTATCAGAACCATTGCATAGTAGACATGACTTTGCAAAGCATATGACAAATATGTTTTTTTCAAAATTATGTAAATAATAATAGATCAAGTGCTTGCAAGGTTGTAAATACGAACTAGAAAATAACATCTACAATGATGAAAACTAACATCAAAAGATATATAATACAAACCAAATCCTCATTGAGTACTGAAATTTGATATTAGTTATATAAATTTTATGCACATTTTAATCTCACCTAATTACTTACAACAAATTGAAAAACATGATGTAATGATACAACAATTATACCTCAACATTTTTTGATATTTTGAAAACTTTTCTTAACAAGTAATTGGTTTAGCAATTAAAGGTAAATTTTTACATTTCAAAATAGTTTACCATTAAAAACTTCTGAATATAAATAAGGTAATTGATGGAATGGTAAACTGTTTTGTTTGAAAGCAATAGCATACATGTTCAAACTTTCACATATTGTCGCTCCAAAAATTTGAATCAATTGTTCTTTAAGCAGAGCTCATTTTGAGTACCAAAATAACATGTTTAAACCAAAAAAATATGTCATCTCATCAAGAAAGAGGCAAATAGTAACAATAGCTCCAAATCAAAATTAAGAATTGCAGAAAATTTTGTGTAATACATTTATTCATCAAAAATTAATAAAATTATGTTTATATATGCTCATAAAATGGATTTATACAACTTGTGTCATTTCTATAAAACTTATTTGATTAAAACATAATTAATAAAAATAAGAACAAAAATTTTAGGGCATAATGGAATGAGCAGGAGAAATTTTTGAATGTGAGGGGGAAATTTCTGTATGCGAAGGCTTTATTGCATCTAGTTGCGCGGTGTTGGGAGAAAGTTTTAGAGGAAGAGTTGGCTCTACTGGTGTGTCTAGATGTGTGCTGTAGGGAGTGATCTCCAAGGGTGTAGGTATTGTTGGTCTGGCATCAGATCCTCTATTGGACATTGTTGGGGGTGTTGTGGAGGAGACAATTACGTCCTCTGCTCACTGCACTCAAAATCTTACAACTGGCGGGGATAGGCTTTGATCTGGGGCTTCTGGATGCCCCCAAAAATCCTTCATTGAGGCTATAAAGGGTTCAAGAACTCAAGCCCGTCTAGCTCAGGAAAGGGCTAGGCCATTGCCTTGTGCCCATTCTTCCCTTGTGGTGGTATGCAGCCCAAAGGTTTCAGAGAATGAGGAGTTCTACCGGAAGCATAGAGTAATCTGCAGGTTTAACAGGTTTTGGTCTTCTCTACCCGATCTGCATTCTTGGGTCAAGGATTCATGGAAACCCTTAGTGGAAGGTAAGATATAGATTTTTCCCACTACTAGGGGTTTCTTCATTGCAACATTTGGGTTTGGTTGTGGGGTGAGCATTCGCTCTCCATTAAACATTGGGCTCGGTCCTTCAACCCTTTGATCGAACCACTTCATATCATATCGATATTGGTTTGACTTCCAAATCCCCCTCTTTAGTTTTGGGAGGATTCTTGCTATGAGGCCATCGTTAATGCTATTGGTCATTTCTTGAAGGTGGATTATGTTGAATACATAGAATACTAAGAGGGGGGGTGAATCAATAGTCTGTAAAACTTTTCTTTTACACATTCATTAATCCATTTACCAATTTCAATAACATAAAAGTAAAGTAAGCATAAGAAGAGCAATCACAAAGTCATAACACATGAACACAAGTATTTTTACATGGAAAACCCAAAAAGGGAAAAACCATGGTGGGCGTTAACCTATAGAAATTTATTAGTGATAGTAATACTGAATTACAAGAGGCTCACTGCCTAAAGAAAGAGATGAGAAGATAAAAGGAATGCCTCACTGCTAGGAGAATACTACTATAAATGCATCTATGGAATGTTGAAGTGTAGTTCCTATTATGGCTCAGTATACAGACTCAAATGTCTTCATAATGTTTGCCCTACTTTTCTGCTCTATTCACATATTCTCTATTTTTTTGCCCTTACTATTCCTTTCTAGTCACAAGACTATCTTAGATTGCACATACTTTGAATTCGCACTATATGCATGCCTATCTCTTCTTCAAATGCCGAAATCTATCGAGTATATATATATATGTAACAAGATTTAAATCAAAACCAGGTCAGCTTGCCAGTGATGAAGCATATACATAGAAAGCTATACTCTGTCAACTTGAATCCTTTACATGAAGTTATGCAGACAAATCCAAACCTTCAAGAATGTTCATATAGGTAGATGAAGAAGAATTGAGAGAAATTCAACCTTAGAAGGATTGGTTGAACATAGTCAAGAAGCACAAGATCAACTTACTAATGAACAAGAGGAAGAACATCTTGGGTTTGATCAAATTGAAGAAGAAATTGAACAAGGTGCAGAAAACATTGTGACTGAGGAGGAAATTGAGAATAGAACATATTTTAAGGATATGGAAAATCTAGCAGATTTAGATGAAGATGTGCTTTTTAGTAAGATTTCACCCCAGGAAATGTTACTTGATAGTACAATAAGACTTCATTCCAAAAGAATTTGGGATGAATTTTTTGAAGACAAATCTCTGATTGGAAGAGTACAATTATGTGCTAAGTTATTTAGGCGAAAAGAAATGACCCCTATTTTGGAGTTGCTAGGGGTTGATAATAGGGAGAAAAAAAATCTAGCAAAAAACATAATAGTTAAAAAGTTGCAAGAAGTTTGAACTCTATTCAAAGTACAAGTAGAACAAGTGATTTAAGTGTAGCACACTGGGCATTGATGATCGTGATTTCAAGTAAAAAATTATCACTGATGAGACAAGTGAAAGCAATTGGAAAGTTGCTACATGTATCCAGCAAAACTGTTCACATATATATTTCAAAGAGAAATAAGCTTCATGAAAACATAGAAAAAATTTAGGTAAATATTGTCAGGGTCCCAAAAAAGATAGAATCTCAGAAGATGTGAAGAAACAAGTCATTGAATATTGGATCAACCATTCTCATATTTCCTCTAATAGAAGGGATACTATACAAGTAATAGGTGAAGATGGTAAAAAGTATCCTCATCCAAAACATTTTATAGATACAACATAGAGTGAATGTTTTGAAGCATTCAAACAAGAATCTCCAAAGGTGAAGATATCTCAAAGGGTGTTTGAAAAGTTGTGTCCCTGTTTTGTATGCATAAATAAAGTGGGTGAAACTTGTTGTCAAAATCACGTGGAATTTCATCTACATCTTCAATCATATAAAAAAATTATGGAAATGACTCATCCAGATGTTATCATCCATGCAAGCACAACACAATTAATGAACTCCCTCTTATGTAAAGAAAAAAAAGGTTATGATGAATTCAATGTGTGATGTATCAAAAATAGTTGTGAAAATTGTGGAGATTTGAAGAAGCTTCTGTTGGAGTACTTGAAAACATTGAGAGGGGGGTGAATCAGTGTTGTAGAAAATAAAATATTTTAATCACTTTTATCTCAAACTTTAAAAATAGAAGTAGTTGCTGATTTAGGCTTTATCAGTGCAAGAGACTGTGAATTAAAGAATTGAACAAAGAAGTATAATGGACAAATGAATCATGCAAAAAATGAGACTGTTGATGCTTAAAATTGTGCTATTTCCAACACCAACATGGGAAGTTTCAGGAATGTGGGACTTGCGACTTGAAACGACCTCCAAATTTTAAAGAAGCTGGCTCTTCTTTATCTCAAATGTATTTTGGGAAAAAGGGGTAGAAACTAAATGGAATCACAAATGCAATGAAAGAAAATTTAGCTATGGCGATGCGCCTGAGTGTGATTAGTTCCTTAACACTAAGCACAGTGAAGCTATTTTTAGGATTCAACTACATTAAAGAGAAAACAATGCATGATCAATGTAAAAGATGAAAAGAAATAGAATCAAAGGCTCACAACTTAGAGGATTTTGCAATGACAGAAAATATTAGCAAAGGCACATAACTCAGTCTTATTAATTTTCCAGTCACATAAAAGGAAATGATGTATGCGTAGTTATACAAACTTTCTGAATCAAGAAAATAGAACAAAGGCAAATGATATTACTGGCCACAGCAAAAGATCTTCAAACTTCTCCTAAATCTCTGATAACAATCTATATGCAGAAAATTCTCTATATCCTTTAATCTATGATCTGGACCCATATTTATAGCATAGGACTAGCTCAAGATTGCCCGCACGATCAAATCCCAACGGTCTAACCGAACTGGAACTTAACTGGAAGTGTTTGACAGAAGATATCTTTTGGATCTGAAACGGTTAGCCTCTCTGCAAATTCATTGGCTGAAACAGATACATGTGGCACTTCCCACTGTGAAACAGGCGAGGGCACCTGGCAGCATCTAGTCTTTGCAACTATAAACCCTTGAGACCGATGGCACACATACGCGCCCTTTACTTGAAACTCCATCTTTCCAAAAAAATAGGAACTTGACACATGGCAGCCTCCGTTGCAATTGAAAAAACAAAACCCTTGAGACAGATGGCAGCATCCGCGAGCCTTACTTGAAAAATCATCTCATTATTTAGGAGGCACCATAAAACAACACTTAGCAGCATCTGCGGCACTTGCAAATAGATACGTGGCGACTTTCGCTATCTTATGCTCTTTACTGTGTCTTTGTATCGGGAGTGCTCTGCCTTTAACATCTTTCACAATCCGTCGTCCTAAAACTTTTATCACTTACCAAAATTGGGACCCACAATACTTCTCGCTTGAGTAGCTTCAAAAAGGAATAGGGACAGATGGCGCTTTCTGCTGCTATTACCAAGTGATACGTGGCAGTTTCCACTATCTTTAAAGAGACTTTATATACCTTTTGAGAGTCCTGCAGAAGATGACACATGGCGGTCTCCGCTGAGCTTTAGAAACACTATAGAAACATTTGAGACTCATTTAGATTCACACAGATGATGACACTTGGCATGTTCCACTTAACTTTAGCTACTTCACCGAGGCCCACCAATAGTCTTTACTTAACAATGAAACAAAAGAAGAACCTGCGGATGCTGACACTTGTCACTCTCTGTTGACTTTATAGGAGACACACGACACTTTCCATGTAACTTAGAGAAACATAAAGAAACTTTCTGCAGCTGCCACTTGGCGCCTTCTGTGCGCACTGAAAGAAACTTAAAAGGGGCCCGCTGGACTCTCTTTGAAACATTAAAAGGGGCTTTAAAGCTTATGAGAAACTGAACATGGATGCTGACACTTGGCGCATTCCACTGCTATATAACAGGACACGTGGCCCCATCCGCGCTACTTAGAGAAACTTTATAATGTGTCCCAGCTGATGACACTTGGCATGTTTCGCACAACTTTGAAACTTAGGCAAAACTTAGGCAAAATGAAAACCCGCACCTGCACTTTGTGTCAAAACCCTCACTGCCAAAAATGAAACGCACAAAGTCAAAAATGGAACTCGCACAACTAAAACTCAAAACAAAATTTAGAGTATTTTACTCTACAGTTCTTGGCGACCTTGAAGACTTTTGAGCCTTCTCAAAAAGAATCCAAAAAATGTGTATATATACAGCAAAAAATTCACAGATTCTGCAAGGTCATCTGATAAACAGACCACTCAGCATCAGATAGTCCTTGTTTGTTTTGCAAATCCTAGAAGGCCAAATCAAGGTTAATGATATCCTTGTGTGAAAAACTCTGCAAAACATGAACTGCAGCCTTCAATTGGAAATCAAGCTAGGCCATTGGGATCAAGACAGTTTCCACTTCTGGCACTGATGAGGCATCTGTTAAACCCTAGAAAATTGACTGATCATTTTGTCTAGCTAACAACACAGGCTTAATCTCATCAACTATTAGCACAGTGTTGCTATCAGGAAAAGGGGAGGGAAGACCCAATTGCACTAGATCTTCACTATGCTTTTTCATGTCTTTTACTTCTTCCTTGACCACATCTAGGAGCTCTTTGCAAGTAATTGCAGCAAAGTTGCAACTGAGAACCTCATTCACCCCTTTTACAGCAATCATTCTGTCACTGATCCGTACTGCTAATAATGTTTCATCAGTTGTGTCATATAGCTTCTTCAACAACAGTTGAGAATCTGAAACCCTCAAGGAAACAGTGGACAAAGTGGCCTGAACTGAAGTCTCTACCTTCTCACACAGTTGTTGTGCATGTAGCAGGAAAGTTAAAGAAGGTTTGAGCTGAATAATCTCCTTAGAGATTCTTTTCCACACTGATGCATATAGCTCCTTAACCAGGTTCAACACTCCTGCATTCTTTGGCCTATTAACCAACTCAAGTGTCAACTATTTTGTTGTTTGTTGTTCAACTTGAAGTTGGGCCTGCATGGTAGCAACATTATTTTGTTCCTTCGATAACTGCTGCTAAAACTGTGTGGCTTGTTGGGAGGAATCCTGATATCTTTTCTGTAGTGTGGCCTTTTCCTACCTCAGGGCAGTCACTGCAGATTTTACTTGTACTAGCTCTTCTTTTAAAGAAGCATTCTGAGCCTGAGTAGCCTGATGAATTTGACAAGAAATAGTATTTTGCAACTGTTTATTGAGATTCTCTATTTCATCATTTTTTGATTTAAGCTTTGTAGCCAGGTTGCTACTATGTGCCTTTTCCTGAGCTAAATCAGCCTCCACCTTCTGTAACTTCTTTGAAACTTTCAGATAATCAATAGCTACAGCAGAAGTGGTTTCATTTAGCAGCTCGACCCTGTCCTGTGGCCTAAAAAGTGACATAGCCATAGCCACTGCACTCATGGTATAATCCTGGGGCTGCATCTGCTCATTTGGCCTGACTACATTAGGTGACAAGTGAGTCATTGTTAGCTATTGCTGGATTGGGTCAAAGAGTGACCTCATGTGTGGTATAGCCTGAGCTTTATTATCTTTCTTCCCCTTTTTATCCATCTGGGCCTCCCTAGCCTTCTTAGTAGTGTCTGCTTGAGCTTGGAAGGTAGGGGGAGAGGCAATATACCTGCCCGCAAAAGGATGATCCTGTGGCAAGCCATAGGGGATAGCCAAATGTTGGCTAGAGGGAATCTAGGGAGGTATTCTCTTTGGGACAAAGGGGGAAAAGGGAGGCAATGATGTGGCCTGTGATGACATGGCCTGAGTAGTAATAGGTGGGGCAAATTGGGAAATTGGCATAGCAGAGGTGGCAAGGGATAATATGTGGCTAGTTGGAATTGCCACCCCTATAGAAGAAGAAAGAGACTGAGAAGGAGAAGGAGGAGTAGCACATACCTGAGGAGCAACAAAGGTGCTCGATGGTTGCTGCTATGAAGGCTCTGCTTCCTCATCTGAATCAGGCTGAAGTTTTAGCTTCTTGTGTTTCCTTGGCCTCTCTTCTTCTTGTTGTGCTTCCTTCTCTTCAATGTTTACCACTGCTGCTGGTGGTAGTTGCATAAAACTGGAAACCCCAATCACTGAAACTGATGGAGAAGCCCTGGGTGGTGATGATACCACACTCTTTTGTTTCTCAATGGCACTGAGGGATTGGGACCAGACAGTTGCAGCAGTTGTAGATGAAACTTGTCCTAGGGCTTGCATTGTATGAGTGGACTCAGGTTCTCCCTCTGACTCTCCACCCTGCCTATGGATTTTGCTTGTATCAGGGCTAGAAACTGGAGAGGGATGCCATTCATCCCAAATGGACTCCCATTTTTCATCTGTATCAACCTTGCCAAAAGAGTGAGTTGTCTCAGATATTTCCTGCCTATATTTCCAATAGGCTTCAATTTTATCTGGCTTCCATTCCCTGTCCCTTAATAAATTTTTCTTCAATCCAATGCCCATTTTGAGCTTAGGGTCAAAAACCTTTTGTTTATTATAAAATATTTCCCATGGCCTGGGACCCTTAAAGGGCAAATCTGCTAGTTCTACATACAAATTAGGAATATCCTCCTTAGGGTTTCTTCTGTCTTCCCAAAAGGGACGACCCTCATGCACAATTTTGGCACCAACATTGTTGTCTTTAACCCATAAGGTTATGAAACTGCTTGGGTCATATTTCCATTTATCTTCTATGAGAAAGAAGCCTAGGACAGCTAGTTTCCTTAGCAACAAGTGCTCAGTATCCCTGACTAGTAGGGCCATGTTTTTTCTTACCCATGGGATATCATACATTTTCTTTTTCTTCTTCCTAGTGCCATAGTCACTATCAACCACAGACACTTGCTGGGTGACCTCTACGAATGCTAACTTGGGAGTCAAAATCTTGGGTAGCAACACTGGCTCTCCGTTAAAACCATGGACCCTAATGATAGTATGATGAGACCCAAAGAAATAATCACAAGGAATAGGACAATTTGCCATGGGGCCTTTGATGCTTGGTGTTAACCTGTTTTCTACAGACTTGGGGCTTAGGTGGCAAAAAGCAGGGGCAACAAAAAGTTCCCAAAATTCATAGGGATCAGATGCTTTGTATAAGACATGTGTCCATGTAGACACGGGAATGGTCCTATTGTGACTGAAACTTGGGTCATACATATTCAGATGCATATATGGTGAAAAGATGGCAGGGTTTTGATATAACATGAGGTGAAACAAATAAGAAGAATACTTGAAAACCCCTATTGATTTGAAGTGGGTGAGTTGGTCTGCCATTGAATAGGCAATCTGCTCAGAGAAATCTGGCTAAAACTCCTGAGACTTGTCCACGGTCTTTAATCTGAACAAAATGGCAATCTGCCAGTCATATACAGTAATGTCCTCCTTCATTCCAAAGATAAATGCCATCATAGACAGTGCTTCCTGGCTAGCCTAAGTGAATTGTGCCCTTCTTGTTGGTAGCATTGGCATTTGGGTGTTTTCATCTCCCAACTGCATCTCTGAATTGAGAAAACCTCAACTGATTATTGACGTTCGCCCATGTTTTTTGCATTTTGGCAATGGTGGGAAATGTGGCTGTCTTGTCATGGTATAGGGCCAACATGTCCCTGAGATCCTTTGGTGTAATTTGCACCATGAAGGGTCCCTTTTGAATGGTGCTTGAGGGCGCATGAAACAATTCTTTTTCACATCTCAATCAGGTCGGGGCATAGATGCACACTTGGGACAATAAATTTCACCAATTGAGAGGTCCATATCCTCATTCTGAATGTTTCAGATTGTCTAGCCTTGGCCTTCTGGATACATCTTTGGTGTACCCCTTCTCACAGAGCTTTGCCAGGCTTTTGAAGGGTTGGGTCCGTGATACTGTCTGCAAAATCTCTCATCTTTGCTGAATTCACTGCATAGCCAACCTCGGGGACCCTAGTCCTTGGATAGGTCCTTAAGGGTTGTGCAGGGGCCGAAGCATATGATTTGCTAGTGAGAAGCCTATCAATGGACTCATAAATCCCCAGTCCCTACTATGAAGACTGCGCCTCTGCCATATCTGTGTCTATACTAGAAACTAGTGAACTTATTGTAACAAGGATGGAAGCTTTGCAACAGGGAAGACACTTACTAAGCAAGTTTAGCTGAGAATTTGCGAGCAACAGGGAAGACACTTAGTAAAAGTAGAAACAAATGCGACATAGTTAAGCCTTAATTCTTGTTATTAGGGTATTTTAATGACACATCAAGTCTCATAAATGGCATTAAAACCAGAAAACTGTTAGTAAATCTTATGAAATCTGCATGGGACAGAGTGTCAGACACATCTTAAAAGTGGCTGCGCAAAGGTACCTTGGGGAATTTTGGGGATTGGAGAGAGACTTAATGAATGCGAGAGTTTCAACAATTGAAGAGACTTGAGCCGTGGCCACTTGTTCATAAAAAACTTATTAAAAGAAAGAGCGGGAAAACAAAGTGGGAAAACAAAGCAACAATGAAAGGGGAAACTAACTAACTATAATACATAGGAGAGATTATCTAATTGAAATGCTTCGAGTAGATCCCATTTACAGGAATCTCCATAAGTTCACCCTCCATCATTTCAAGCTCAAATGAATTCTACTGTTTACATGAACGAATCTTATAGGGGCCAGTCCACAATGACTCAAATTTACTGTGTCGACCCGGCTTAGCAGATCTCCCGTCCCACTTCAAAACAACTGATCCTACTTCAAAATGGGTATTTGAAGTCTTCTTATCGAAGCAGTCTTTGATTATTTTTTGATGTTTCATTAATGATTCATGTGCTCTTTCCCTTTTTTCTTGAACCTCCAGGAGCTCAGCAAGTCTGACCTGCATGGGGCCATTCTCTTCAATCTCAATCTGTTTTAATAACTGGAGAGCAGGAATTTCCAAGCTCAGGGGCATCACAGCAGGTTTTCCATAGACCAATTCATATGGGGACATCTTTGTGACTTGTTTAGGTGTAATTCTATCAGCCCATAGTGCTATATTAAGCACTTTATGCCACTCTTTGTGATGATCAGCCCCTATTCTCTTAACAAGTCTAATCAGATTCTTGTTAGTTGATTCTGCCAAACCATTACCCTGAGGGTAATAATTTGAGGAAGTTTTTAGATAGATTCCATACTTTAGTACAAAGTTAGATATTTTTGCCCCTAAAAATGCCTTAGCATTATCTAAAATTATGGTACGAGGAGGCCCAAAGCGAGTAGTGATACTTTCCAAAAAATCTAGGATCACCTTTTCTGTTGCTTCTTTGAGTGGCACTGCCTCACTCCATCTGGAAAAATAATCTGTGGTAGTTAGAATCCATTTGTGTCCCATACTTGACACTGGATTGATCATTCTAATGAAGTCTAGACCCCATTGGGCAAAGGATTCATCAACAATTATAGGACTAAGAGGCATTGCTACATTCCTTCTCTTCCCCACATAATACTCACAAGATTGACACTCTTTGACCAGTTGATAACAGTCTGTAAATAAAGTGGGCCAGAAGTAACCTGCCTAACTTATTTTTATAGCCGTGGTTCTTGCAGAAAAATGTCCACCTGAGACTCCATGGTGCATTTCATTTAGTATTCTTTGAGCCTCATCTTTCTCTATACATCTTAGGAGTATACCATCAGTATTTCTTCTGAAAAGAACTTGGTCAATTAAAACAAAATGGACCCCTTGCTGCCTATAGTATCTCCTCTTGTCCTGAGAGAGCTCTTTTGGAAAAATCCCATGTTTCATAAACTGGATCCTATTTGTGACCCAAGAATTCTGATCAATCTCTTGAATTCTCGACACATTCTCATTTTCTGCTTCAGCAGTCACCATTATTTCCATGTCTTGGGCCATGTATTGGCACAATCCCTTTCCTCTGACAAGTTTAGTTGGTTTGACTTCCACATCATATTCCAGAATCTTTGTTATCCAGTTTGCTCTTTTCTCAATGATCTCTCCTTCCATAATGTATTCTCTGACACTAGGATGAGCCACAAGTATCAGAATCTTATTTCCTGTCACCATATGCCTAAATTTCTTGAGGGTTTTTACCATAGCATATGCCTATTTCTCTACAAAGTTATACCTGGCTTCATACTCCCTAAGAGTCCTTGAGAAAAATGCTATTGGATGCTCTCCGTTTTGTTGATCATCTTTCTGTATTAGGATAGCAGCAACACTAAACTCTCCTCCATAGACATACATTATAAAAGACTTAGAGAAGTCTGGGTTCTTAAGAATTGGGGCTGTTGAAATTGCTTTCTTAACCTCCTCAAAAGCTTGTCTTCCTTCTGTAGTCCACTTGAACACCAGGTCTTTCTTCAACAAGAGTGTCATTGGTCTTATTAGGCCTGCAAAGTCTGATATGAATCGACTGACAAAATTAATCTTTCCCAAAAAGGACTGAACTACCTTCTTATTGACTGGTAAAGATAGGTTCATTATGGCAGTGACTCTCTCTGGATCTATAGAGACTCCTTTAGATACTATATGCCCTAATAGTTTCCCTTGAGGTACTGCAAAATGCATTTCTTAGGATTTAGGGATATTCCAAACTCTTGGCATTTCTTAAAAATAGCTTCTAGATGGTCAAAATGATCTGCAGCATTTTTAGAGAAAATAGTAAGGTCATCTAGGTAAATTAGAATGATTTTATTGATAAGCTCTCCAAATGCTACATCCATTGCCCTCTAAAATGTAGCTCCAGCATTTGAAAGACCAAAAGGCATCTTTGCATAGGCAAATGTTCCCCATTTTGTGGTGAAAGCAGTCTTATGCTGATCTTCATTAGCCAACCAAATTTGATTATATCCAGAGAAACCATCCAACAAGGAGAATCTCTTTGATCTAGCCATAGTCTACAAAATTTGTTCCATAGAGGGCAAGGGGTAGTGATCTTTCAGAGATGCCCTATTTAGGTCTCCGAAATCCACACAAAGCCTTATGTCCCCATTATTTTTTCTGACTGGTACTAGATTGGATACCCAAGTTGAGTGTTTGATTGGGAAAATTATTTTAGATTTTAAAAGTTTCTGCAACTCATCCACCATTAGAGGTTCAATCCTTGGATTCACTGGCCTTTACTTCTGTCTGACTGGCTTAGATCCTTCAGTCAGCTCTATAGTGTGTTGAATGATATATCTATCATAACCATGGAGATCTTCATAGGTCCAGGCTATGACCCTATCATATTTCTCACATAAATCAATTAAACTTTTTCTTTCCTGTTGAGTGGCAGAATTCCCAACCTTCAACTTTCTCCCCTCACTAACCTAAATCTCAGAGTAGTCCTCTTTGTTTGCTTGAAATCTCTTCTTTTCTAGGCTGGCATCTTCCAGGTCAAACAAGTTTTCTAGGGTAATCAGTCCTTTAGGGAGCTTGTTTGACTTCAGTTGAATAATCTAATCACCATATGCCTCTTCAATTTTGGGTTGTAACTGATCAGCAAATTCTCCTGACTGTTGTAAAAATGAAAGTACTTGAAAATCATTTTCAAAGACTTGCCAATTTTCATCATTGTCTAGGATAGTTGGCCTCACAATAACTTTGAGTGACTCATTATTGACCATTAGATCAGTTATTGGATCAAACTGTGAACCAATTTGTGCCATCCTATCTGCCTCAGAATTTTGGGCTCTAGGGACTACTTCAATATTAAAAGCTTCAAAACCATCTATTAAGTCCCAAATTCTGTGCCTATAAGATCTCATCCTTACATTCTTGGCCACTGCCTTCTCTCTAATTTGCTTCACTACTAGTTCAGAATCACCTTTCACTATTAGGCTCTTTACTCCTTTCTTTTCTGGCAATATGAGTCCATGCACTAAAGATTCATACTCAACATCATTATTGGTACAGGCAAAATGAAAGCAAGTGGCTCTTAAAATCTTTTCACCATTAGGGGCAGTAAGACAAATTTATGCTCCAGCTCCATTTTTACTTCTAGCCCCATCAAAATTTAGGGTCCAGATTCCTGAATCATTTATGGATTCTTGGGTCTGAGAGGGCTCATTTCTTAAGACATTAGGGATCTCCTGGTTTTCTTCAAAAATGACATAAGTGCCTAGCCCTGTTGAGTCATAGTTTCCAAAGGGGTCACTCTACATCATAGTTAACAACTGGTTATCTTCTTCTTACTGATCATGTTCAATCTAGTCCCCTATTTCTTCAACAAAAACTCTTTCCTCTTTATTTAGCATGGCATGGGCTGCTTCTAACTTTGGGGTTGGTTCATTTGTGATATGGTCCTTTGACAATGGTTCAGACAGTACCTTCATTTTATTCCCATATTTGGTTCTCAAGATGAGGTGTGACCAATCAAGTGACATATATCCTCCTTTCTTGGCTGTAAAATCTCTGGATAAACATAATCCAAAAACAGGGGGAATATCTATGACTACAACATCTTGATTTACAATTATATTGGGATAGGTATACAGCTGTATTGGGAGTTGTTTAATTTTCCCTATTGTCTGCATAGACTTTCCATCTAACTACATAACTCCTTTTGTAAGTGGCTCATATTTTATTTTCAAAGCATCTGCTATTTGCTTTGGCATCACTGTGGTACTAGCCCCAGAGTCTATCATTGCATTATGCAAGAGTTTCTTCCCAACTATTAAAGTTAAATAAAAGGGATCTGGTTTAGAACTACCTACCTCATGTGTGTTATTCAAAAGAGCTATCGTCTGCAGAGGAACAGTGTCTTTGAGCTTTTCTTTATCAGTAGGTCCTCCTTTGGTACCAGTATGTTTAGGCACTACTTGGCCCTGCAGGGCTTCTTGCAACAATGTCTTTTACTCAGGAATAGCTAACATGTCCCATATTGACACATGGGCTGGGGTCCTCTTTAGCTGATCCACCACATTCACAGGTCCTAGTGTTTGTGTTCTTGGATAATAAGGGTACCTTGCTTTTTCTTGAACCTGTCCAGAAGCTACTTGGTTCTGCACTGGCTGAGGTATTTCTTGTCTAGCAGCTATGTTTTAATGATCTTGAAATGGAGGAATCCCCATAATTTCATTATTTGTGACTTCAGGCTGTTCCATCATCCTTCTCTTGGCTCTAGTGTAGTAATCTGAGTGTACCAATGGCTTCTTGGAAGTAGAAGCTTCATTCAAGAATACTGACTCTTCATCTTCAATCCATGAAAACAAAGCATGCTCAGGGGCTATTTCTTCTTCTTACTGTAAGGACATCCCTTGCATCTGAGCCACCAGGACTAAATTTTGCATACCAGGAGATTGGTAGGGTTGAGTGTCAGAAGTATTTGCAAATTGTCCATCTACTCTTCTTTGCTCTACTATCTTTTGCTGTAGGTTCCCTCTAGGGCAGTCTCTGGGCATATGAGGATTATTACAAGGGAAACACCAAGCATTGGTACCATCTACATAATTATTTTGTCCTAGAACCATTTCTCTATTGGGGTTAGGAGGAACAGTCTATAGAGGTGTAGGGACTGTGACTAATTGATTTGATGGCTGAGGATTAGCCTGTCTTTGAGGGCCTTGGTATTGATTTGGCTGAAAAGAAGGTCTATTCCCTTGATAGCCTTGGTATTGGGGTTTTGGATAAGGATTTTGTTGTCTCTTTAGGTGAATAATCTCATTAGAGAAGCTCCTTAAGATGTTTTTTACATCATCCATTTCATTAGGCTGGACAGGGGCAATTATTTTAGCAGGCTATTGAGGGAATGTATACATAGACACCGGTGGGGTAATGGAATTAGGAACTCCTTGAGGCAACGGTAAGCTAATCTCTGGGAACATAGGCATAGGAGGTCTTGGGGGCAACTTTCCAACATCTATCAAATTATTCTCAGCCCTGACTACCAACTCATAAGCTTGTGGTAGGTTCTGACCTCCCAGTGACTGAATCATTACTGATATATCTAAATTTAAAGCCTTAAGATAGAATACTATAGCCATACCTGGTAATGGTCTTGCTGTGGTGGGAATTCTATCCCAAGTTTTTTGAAATCTTGAATTGAAATCAGTCATTGCTTCTTGTGGTGCCCTTTTGATAGTGATTAATTGTTGCAGCAAAGAAGACTTATCACCCTTTTCTTTGAATCTATCAAAGAAAGCATCACCAAGCTGGTCTCATGTAGATATTGTGTTGGGGGTCAAGGATCTGTACCAGTCAAGGGCCTTTCCTTTAAAAGAAGTAGCCAGCAGCCTTATAGCCACATTCTATTGAGTGATCACGTGCACTGCACAAACATCAGAAACTTCCTATAGATGTTCTTCAGATGTCTTGAAATCTTCCCCACTGAACTTGGGCAGGGCCTTCAGGGCATTGGCTAGAATTGGGTCCCAAGTGGCTGGTGGTACTGGGAGGATCAGAGGACTGCCAGTGTTCCAATTTGCATAATTCCTTGGGGCTACAAGTGCTCCCATATTTGCTCTTGGTGCTGCTACAAACTGGTTCACTCTTCTTCTTGGATTAGCTACTAATGGCGGTGAAAGAATACCTGGGTTAGCAACAGATTGGGCTCTGGTTACAGGTCCATAGCTCTTACTCCTTGTAGCTCTCTGGTTCATACAGTCTTGACAGAAACTTCAAGAATGGTCCCATCGGGCGTGCCAAAAACTGTTGATGCTTAAAATTGTGCTGTTTCCAACACCAACATGGAAAGTTTCAGGAATGTGGGACTTGCGACCTGAAATGACCTCTAGATTTTAAAGAAGCTAGCTCTTCTTTATCTCAAATGTATTTTGGGAAAAAGGGGTAGAAACTGAACGGAATCACAAATGCAATGAAAGAAAATTTAACTATGGTGATGTGCCTGAGTGTGATTAGTTCCTTAACACTAAGCACAATGAAGCTATTTTTAGGATTTAGTTACATTAAAGAGCAAACAATGCATGATCAATGTAAAAGATGAAAACAAATAGAATCAAAGGCTCACAACTTAGAGGATTTTGCAATGACACAGAAAATATTGGCAAAGACACAGAACTTAGTCTTCTTATTAATTTTTCAGTCACATAAAAGGTAATGATGTATGCACAGTTATACAAACTTTCTGAATCAAGAAAATAGAACAAAGGCAAATGATATTACTGGCCATAGCAAAAGATCTTTAAACTTCTCTTAAATCTCTAATAACAATCTATATGCAGAAAATTCTCTATATCCTTTAATCTACGATCTAGACCCATATTTATAGCATAGGACTGGCTCAAGATTGCCCGCACGATCAAATCCCAATGGTCTAACCGAACTGGAACTTAACTGGAAGTGTCTGACAAAAGATATCTTTCAGATCTAAAATGGTTAGCCTCTCTGCAAATTCATTGGCTAAAACAGATACACGTGGCACTCCCCACTATGAAACAGGCGAGAGCACCTGGCAGCATCTAGTCTTTGCGACTATAAACCTTTGAGACCGATGGCACGCATACGTGCCCTTTACTTGAAGCTCCTTCATCTTTCTAGAAAAATAGGAACTTGACACGTGGCAGCCTCCGCTGCAATTGAAAAAACAAAACCCTTGAGACAGATGGCAACATCTATGAGCCTTACTTGAAAAATTGTCTCATTATTCATGAGGCACTGAAAAATGACACTTGGCAGCATCTGCGACACTTGCAAATAGATACGTGGTGACTTCCACTATCTTATGCTCTTTACTGTGTCTTTGTATCAGGAGTGCTCCGCCTTTAACATCTATCACAATCTGCCGTCCCGAAACTTTTATCACTTACCAAAATTGGGACCCACAATACTTCTTGCCTGAGTAGCTTCAAAAAGGAATAGGGATAGATGGCGCTTTCCACTGCTATTACCAAGTGATACGTGGTGGCTACCGCTATCTTTAAAGAGACTTTATATACCTTTTGAGAGTCCTACAGAAGATGACACATGGCGGTCTCTGCTAAGCTTTAGAAACACTATAGAAACATTTGAGACTCATTTAGATTCACGCGGACGATGACACTTGGCATGTTCTGCATAACTTTAGCTACTTCACCGGGGCCCACCAACAGTCTTTACTTAACAATGAAACAAAAGAAGAACCTATGGATGCTGACACTTGTCACTTTCCGCTAACTTTACAGGAGACACATGGCACTTTCCATGTAACTTAGAGAAACATAAAGAAACTTTTCATAGCTGCCACTTGGCACCTTCTGCGCGCACTGAAAGAAACCTAAAAGGGGCCCGCCGGACTCTCTTTGAAACATTAAAAGGGGCTTTGAAGCTTATGAGAAACTGAACATGAATGCCGACACTTGGCGCATTCTGCTGCTATATAATAGGACACGTGGCCCCATCTGCGCTACTAAGAGAAACTTTATAATGTGTCCCAGCTGATGACACTTGGCATGTTTCGCACAACTCTGAAACTTAGGCAAAACTTAGGCAAAATGAAAACCCGTGTCCGCACTTTGTGTCAAAACCCTCACTACCAAAAATGAAACACGTAGAGACAAAAATGGAACTTGCACAACTGAAACTCAAAACAAAATGTAGAGTATTTTACTCTACAGAGACCATAAGACAAAGATTTCAAGAGTGGAAAACCTTCATGGGGCAAAAAAACCACTCAGTAAATGCCTCACTAGCTTAACCATCAGAAACACCAATAACACAGCCTCACTGGCCTTTATGTCTCACTAACTGCAAAATGCCTCACTAGCATGATCACTTACAACTTCTCAAAGATCAGATGAAAATATACAATACAGAGCGTTTCTCTGTTTCTCTACAATCTAGATCTTGACAGTCTCATTTATTTGTGACTCAAGAATACATAACCATAATTGTGCACATCAACTCAGAAATGTTTTTGCATTACAACACATTACTATTGTCTCAATGATAGTGTAAATACAATACCATTAACACCATATCAGGTGTTACATCTTATGCTTTTTTATACACTCATAGTCCTTTGTTTCTTTCATCAAAAACTTGTAAGATTAGGTAAACTATTTGAAGTAGTTTCCAACTAAATCTATAACTGTCAAGAGAGTGTGGTCGAACAGACCCATTATCAAGAACTTAATTTTGTAAAAATATTTCACAATTCCTTTGAAAATATTTCAAACTTTAATCAAATGATTCATATAATGCCTTTCCAAATTGTGGTTACAAAAACCTTAACCACAACATAATATTATCAAAAACTGCCTCAAAAATGTGCATGAAGTGCCAAGTCATATGAGTATGACCTTCCAAACCCTAACCACAGAGAGAGCTTAACAACTGATTAACAAATGTTTAAAGATCACAATTTTCAAAGATAATCTTTCAACCTTAGTTCAAAAAAAACTTTTCATCATGGTAAAGATCTTCTCGACAGGGTAAATTTCCTTTAGTCATTGTTACAAACCCTAACCATAACTGTTTATCGTTCTCATAACTATTTTTCTTTCTTTTTAACAACAAGAAGAAGTAGAGTGGTTATGAGATAATAAAACTCCACTCAAAGTCAAACACTTCATTAAGCTCAAGAAATGAAGTGAAAAATAACACTCTAAGTCACAGCCTATGATATAGTGAATCAACCTTGTTTATGCAAGCTTTCTTCAAGAGAAAAATCCCAGCTAAGAGGTTAAACAAAAGCCCAAGTTGCAAAATAGAAAACATACTTTCTTTTTCTTCATTAACCCATTTTTAATAGCTTGTAAAAACCCCTTAAGATAAATCATCAAAATGAACCTCCAAATGAAACCACAAAGGAAAAATATCACCTAAAAAATGCTGACAACTTGGAAGTTTTTCTCTTGACTGAAAGTTCAAGAAAAAAAAACTATCAAGCTGAAGCTCACTATATCTCAAGCTTTGTCAAATCCCAAAGATCGTTATCATCAAAACTGAATCTTGTAACACTTTGTATAATATTGAAACCCTAAGTCGAGAGAAAGTATATCTCAAATTTCAACTTTACCAAATGAGACTTCAAGCAAACTTTTTCATCGAATATACTTTTGACTGATAGTCTTGGTGTGCCCTAAAAGGCCTAGTGACATTCAATACAATGCATCAACATTTGCCTACTACACAAGCCTGAAACCTACTGGATAGGTTAATGACTTAAGTGGCCCCACAGTATAAAACAAATCAACAACCTTGTGATTTGGAAATAATAATCTCCTTCACACAACCTTAGGATAACCTTAATATCCATTAACAATATGAAGCCTCCTTTAGATACAAGAGAACCAATTAATATCAACATGACACAATGAAATTTGAATTTGTATCCCCTTTGAAAGTGATCAAGTGAAGTCAAAATGTGACAAGATCTCTTTCACATCAATGATGACCTTGATGAGTATTGTTTGCACATTAGATCAAGAGAAAACAATCAAGTGCCTTATTCAACTTCCCTTACACTTAACATATGACATGACAAATGCCAAATGTAACAAGAATTGTAACACAACCATATTGCCAATGAAAGATCATTGTAAAACATTATGCAATTTTGAGCCCACTGTATTGCTAAGAACCACAATACCACTGCAATGAGAGAAACAATGTCTAGCACACCAACTTTCATCAAATGCTAAACATATTAACTATGTCATATGAATAACATCATGAATACCATTTTGATGTCATATGAATAACATCATGAATACCAATACCAATGGTCTGAATGAATTACTACCAAGCTCACTATCACATATAACAATAACCAAATACCTCTGCCAATTTTCATGATACAACTGTCATACATAATTCTGTCATTGTTCACTGTACCATAGTGCCACAAACCTGAGAGTTTGTGTATTTTTCATCATAGACAACAACTGAGAGGGCAACAAACTCCCCCTTTGTCCTTAATGGCAAAACATAACTCTCTCTCCGCCTTTTTGCATTAAAGATAAAGGGAGGAAGAATTGTACAATTACCTTAAAGATAGATCAAAACATCAGGAACCATAATCTAGTATGCTGCAGAAAGAAATGATAAACATGAAATATAAAGCATACATCACTAACCAATGTACCACAAAGTATCTAGAATACCTTGAAACATTACTGCACTGTCAGAACCAAAGAATGAACATATAAATGAACATGTATCATAGTAGGAGAGATAAAGTACTGATGCAGGAGCATCCAGTGGTGTAAGGGCAATCTTGCATCACCCAAAAAGAAGTTAATTCAAAATAATTGTAGTTGTTTTCATTTCTTTCCATAATCAGTGTTTCTGGTTCCATAATCTCCTGAATAATGATGTAGGACTTTCAGTTTTTCCAAAACTGCTAAAAATAGCAAACTGCCTGTTTTGGAAAGTTTTATCTGCCATTTTAGGAAAGTTTGCATTTGGGCACAGATTGAAGTGAAAAGTTATAGAAAGCTTCATAACTAAAATATAAGGCCTTTGGTGAAAGAATCAGGAAAAGATCATTTGTGAGCTGAAACGTATTAAAGTTTTTGTTTTCCGAAAAGCCCCTGAAAATTTTTTGAAACAAGATATGAGGCACTAAAACATCCCATAATGTCCCCAAAAGTTGACAAAAATCTATTTATGCATTTCCAGATTTATAGTTCACATCACGAGCTTTCTGGCACTTAAAATAGTTCATCAATCAGACACCTGGATCAAAAGTTATGCTTCTCAGAAGTTGACCTACTTTTGGAGGGAGCTGTAAATTTCAAAATTTAGCTGGAGGCTGCCAAAAAGTTCTATTTATGACTATTTTGGGAACCATGGGCAGTAGTAGAGTTAAGGGGGAAGCTGTAGAGTTAAGAATAGGTGGGAAAATAGAAACCCTAGCTAATTTGGGGTTACAGAAGGTTGAAGATTCCAGAGTCTTGAGGTTAGGAAAGCTGTAATGTGTTGCAACTAGTAGAGGATTCATCCTTTGATTGTACTGAGCTTCTATAATGTAATGTGTTATCCAAATCAATAAAAGAACATCTATATTTTCTATATACAATTTTTGTTGTGTGTTTTATGATTTACCCCCTTCATCAAGTTGTATCAGAGCAAGGGTTCTTGAGTGTGTAAACAAATCACTGATCGAGAGGTAGTTTGCACCAGGACCTGAGGTTGTGGGTTTGCTACAGAGATCAAGATGCCTCCATGAAGAAATTGTATTGGGAGGAATGCTTTGACGAAAGAGGGTTTTAGGGCCCTGCAAAGGCAAATCGATGCATTGCAAGAGGAACTACAAAAAGTGTTTGAGACAAGAACAAGAGAAGAAAGCGAAGATGAAGCTGAAGAAGAGCTATCTGAGGAAGAACAAGAAGCTGCAGGAGATCTTGTAGAAGTTAGGTTGTTGAGGGCCATTTCTAAGATTGGAAAGAGGTCCAGGATCGAAGTTTCTACATATTCTAGAAATTTGAATCTGGAACAACTTACTGATTGGATCAATGACATGGAGGAGTATTTCGAATATGAAAATGTGGAGGACCCAGATCGGGTCAAGTTTGCAAAAACAAAGTTGAAGGGCCATGCAAATATTTGGTGGAAGGAGGTCCAGTTAGAGAGGAACAGAAGACGAAAAGGAAAGATCACTAGATGGGATCGGATGGTGGAGAAATTAAAGAAACAGTTCATTCCTATGGACTATGAGATGGAGTTGTTGAAGAAATTGCAATGGCTGAAGCAAGGTAACAAGTCTATTAAGGAGTATACATAAGAGTTTTATAAGATTACTATTAGGATAGACCATGCAGAGGCCAACAAGGAGAAGGTATCCTGTTACATTAATGGTGTGAGGCCAAGTATTCAAGAGGAGCTGAGCCTGGTCAAAATGAACACCATAGAAGATGCGTACCAGTTTTCCCTGAAGGTGGAAGAGAAGCTAAATAAAAGATTTGATAGCAAGAAAAGGGGAAGAGGTCAAGGTGGAAGTACTTGTGGAAGACCCTATGGAGGCCATAATGAAGATCAAAAGAAAAGTGAAGAAGCTGGAACCAGTCAAAATTAGAAAGGGGATAATGCCTATCACCCTCGTGACCAAAATAATGGTGAGTAAAGAGGAAGAGGAAGGGGCTGACCCAGGCAAGGACTCGAAAGAGGAGGTTTTAGAGGAACTTGTTTCCAATGTGGAGAAGAAGGGCATCGAGCATATGAGTGTATGCAACATCAAGGAAGGACAAATAGAAGACCTAAAGTTAATGCACGAGTTGCACATGTAGATGAAGATGTGCAGTCTAAGCATTCTAAAGATGCTAAAAGGGGAGAAACCCTAGTCATCAGAAGAACTTTGTTGAATGAGGAGAAAGAACCCAATCAAAGGAAGAGTTTATTCTGCACAAGGTGCAAATGTGAAGGTAAGTGTTGTGATATTATTATTGATAGTGGAAGTACTGACAATCTTGTTTTAGAGGAGATGGTTGACAAGAAGAAAACATCCACATCCATATTAGATTGCATGGTTGCAGAAGGACCACGAAGCTTTAGTCAATGAGCAGTGTTTAGTGAAGTTCAAGATAGGGGACTACCATGATGAGGTGTTGTGTGATATCATACCGATGGATGCATGTCATATGCTGTTGGGGGGACGTGGTAGTATGATAAGAGCGATGTCTATGATGGATGTGTAAACACATATTCCCTAACAAAGGATGGAGTTCATCATAAGTTGAAGCCCTTGAAGGAGGTGGAAGAAAAGGTATGTAGTACTACCAGAATTTGCTTGGTAGATGGTAGGAAATTTTTGGAGGGTATGAAGTATGAGCGTCATTGCTTTGCATTGATTCCTAAGATTAGTCAAGAGAAATGTGAAGATGTACTAGCAGAAGTCTTAGATATGTTGGAAGAATTTTAGGATATTATCTTTGATAATGTACCAGAAGGTTTACCACCAATGAGGAAGATAAGTCATCAAATGGATTTGATACCAAGAGCCAATTTGCCAAATAAGGCATCCCACAGAATGACTCCAGTAGAGAATGAAGAGTTAAACAAACAAGTTCATGAGTTGTTAAGGAAGGGACTGATAAAGGAGAGCTTGAGTCCATGTACGGTACCTACAGTACTAGCACCAAAGAAAGATGGAGAGTGGAGAATGTGTACAAATTCTCAAGCCATAAATAAGATCACGATCAAGTATAGGTTTCCATTGCCAAGAATGGATGACATAATGGATTGTGTGAGTGGAGCCAAGTACTTCACAAAGATTGACCTAAAGAGTGGGTATCATCAGATCCAAATCAGAGAAGGAGATGAATGGAATACAACCTTCAAGACAAAGGAGGGTTTGTATGAGTAGTTAGTCATGCCATTTGGGCTAACCAATGCACCGAGAACATTCATGCGGCTCAAGAATGAGGTACTGAAAGAATTTTTGGGAAGTTTTGTTATTGTTTATTTAGATGATATTTTAATTTTTAGTAAGACTTGGGATGAGCATCTTATGCATATCAGAAGAGATTTAGAGAAGCTAAGGGAGGAGAAGTTGCTGATTAATTTGAAGAAATGTAGTTTTCCAAAGGAGTTGGTATACCTAGGATTTGTTGTCTCAGAGGAAGGTCTTAAGATGGACCTAGAAAAAGTAAGGGCCATCATTGAATGGCCTATGCCAAGGGGTACAATAGGGGTACAATCTTTTCATGGTTTGGCAAAGTTTTTATAGAAATTTTATCATAAATTTTAGTAGTATTTGTGCACCTCTGATTGAGACAATGAGAAGGGATAGAAAAGAGTTTAGATGGACTAAAGGAGTAGACAAAAGTTTTGACACATTAAAGCAGAAAGTTATAGAGCAACCTATTTTGGCACTTCCAAATTTCAATAAGTTATTCCAGGTAGATTGTGATGCAAGTGGTAGTGCTATAGGAGCTGTTTTGAGTCAAGAAGGTAAGCCCATTGCCTATTTTAGTGAGAAGTTTAATGATGCCAAGAAAAAGCATTTTGTTTATGATCAGGAATTTTATGCAATTGTTCAGACTTTAAAGAAATGGAGACATTATTTGTTGCTAAAAGAGTTTGTTTTATATACTGAACATCAGGCTTTGCAGTACCTTAATAGTCAAGGAAAGTTAAATTAGAGGCACTTAAAATGGGTTGAGTTTCTATAGAGTTATACTTTTGTTTTGAAGCATAGGATTGGGAAGTCCAATAGAGTTGCAGATGACTTGAGAAAAAGGCAAAATTTGTTGACAGAAATGAAGATAGAGGTTGTTGGGTTCAATGAGCTCAAAAGTTTGTATCCTGAAGATCCAGATTTTGCAGATGCTTGGAAAGCTTGTCTGGAACCTTTTACTTTGGATAGGACAAAATGGTTGGATTTCATAATCCAAGATGGCATGTTGTTTAAAGGAAGTCAGTTGTGCATTCCAAGGAGTTCCATGAGAGAGAACCTGATTAAGGAGAAGCATAGTGGAGGATTGGCTAGACACTTTGGTTGAGATAAGACCATTGCTATTGTTGGTGAAAATTATTATTGGCCACAATTACAGTAGGATGTGAGGAAATTTGTGCAAAGTTGCAGAGTATGTCAGATGGTAAAAGGAGAAAGTTAGAATATAGGTTTATATCTACCACTACCTATACCAGAGAAGCCATGGGATGATATTAGTATGGATTTTGTTCTTGGTTTACCATGGACATATTCCATTTTTGTGGTGGTGGATAGATTCTTGAAGATGGCACATTTTATTCCTTGCAAGAAGACTAATGATGCTATTCATATTGCTAAATTATTTTTTAGAGAGGTGGTGAGATTACACGGTCTACCAAAGAGCATAGTTTCAGATCGAGATACCAAGTTTGTTGGACATTATGGAAGAAGTTGAAGATAGATTTGAAGTTTAGTTCTGCACACCATCCATACATTGATGGACATACAGAAGTGGTGAATAGGAGTTTGGGTAACCTGCTACGATGCTTAGTAGGAGAGAAGCCCAAGGGATGGGATTTGATTTTACCACAAGAAAAATTCACTTACAACAATTCTGTCAATAGGAGTACTAGTAAATGGTCATTCTAGATTGTATATGGCAATAATCCAAAAAATTCTTCAAAGTTAAAGAAGCTAGACAAAGGAGAAAAGACAAGTGCTGAGGCTGAAGACTTTGCAGAACACCTAAAGAATTTGCATGAAGAGGTGAGAAAGCACATTAATAAGATGAATATTTAGTATAAGGCTAAGGTAGATCAGAAGAGGAGATATAAGGAGTTCCAGGTAGGAGATGAAGTCATGATTCACTTGAGAAAAGAAAGGTTCCCAATTGGAACATACAATAAGTTGAAAATGAAGAAATTTAGACCGTGCAGAATCCTGAAGAAGCATGATTTAGGAAATGCATATGAGGTAGAGCTACCAAGTGGGATCAATATTTCCCCTATGTTCAACATTTCTAATTTAATAGAATATCATGAAGGTGGCAAAGAGGATGGACCGACACAAGAAAAATGGAGTATTCTGGCATCTACTTCAATGGAGGAGATAGAAGAGATCTTGGATAGCCGTGTGGGAAGAAGTACTCGGAATAGGCAATATGAAGAATATCTGGTGAAATGGAAAGAAAGGCCTGTTGAAGATTCTTTTTGGTTGTCTAAGGCAGAGGTTGACCATTTGGGTTTTCCTCACACAAACACTTAAGACGTGATAGGGTCACTTCTCAAATTACCCTGGGTGTCGGATGTAGGAGCATCCAATGGTGTAAGGGCAATCTTACATCACCCAAAAAGAAGTTAATTCAAAATCATTGCAGTTGTTTTCATTTATTTCCATAATCAGTGTTTCTGGTTCCATAATCTCCTGAATAATGATGTAGGACTTTTAGTTTGTCCAAAACTGCTAAAAATAGCAAACTGCCTATTTTGGAAAGTTTTAAGTGCCATTTTAGGAAAGTTTGCATTTGGGCACAGATTGAAGTGAGAGTTACAAAAAGATTCATAACTGAAATATAATACCTTTGGCGAAGGAATCAGGCAAAGATCATTTGTGAGCTGAAAGATATTAAAGTTTTTATTTTTTGAAAAGCCCCTGAAATTTTTTGAAATGAGATATGAGGCACTAAAACATCCCATAACATCCCCAAAAGTTGATGGAAATCTATTTATGCATTTCCAGCATGATAGTTCACATCACGAACTTTCTGGCTCTTAAAATGATTTGTCAATTGGACACCCGGATCAAAAGTTATGCTTCCCGAATGTTGACCTACTACTGGAGGGAGTTGCAAATTTCAAAATTTAGCTGGGGGCCACCAAAAAGTGTTATTTATGACTATTTGCAATAGTAGAGTTAAGGGGGAAGGTGTAGATTCAAGAATAGGTAGGAAAATAGAAACCCTAGCTAATTTGGGGTTATAGAAGGCTAAAGATTCCAGAGTCTTGAGGTTAGGAAAGATGTAATGTGTTGCAGCCAATAGAGGATTCATCCTCTAATTGTATTGAGCTTTTGTAATGTAATGTGTTGTCCAAATCAATAAAAGAACATCTCTATTTTCTATGTGCAATTTATGTTTTTGTGTGTTTTATGATTTACCCCCTTCATCAAGTATTATCAAGGACAACAACTTAATATGCCAATCATGTGAAACAACAGACCATCAAAGAGAAAAAACATAGATATTATCACTATCATCAGCATAAGGATACACCACTGAAGTCTAAGAAACAACATTGTATTAAGCACAATACCTCTAAAGATATCACATCTCTGTTGAAGGCACCAAAATCATTATATCACAACACTGAACAAATAGCAAAGATAAACCTATGTATATACCAAGCTATCAAAATGAAAGCATCAAACTAAGAATCATATCCATCAAAATGCCAACTGCCATTATAAAGCCATGATATAATAACATGAAAAAATATCACAAGATGATAAAGTTTGTTAATCACTTATCACATTAATGCATCAACTGACAACATCAGGGATGAAGTATAAGCATTAAAGTCAAATACTAACAAATAGAACTATTATTGCTCCCAAGTCAAGCCAACCATAACTATCATTTCTATCACAGTATGAGATTTCATATACCAAAGTAATTTTGCTCCACCTTCTTTCATTGTCATGTAATATGAGGATGAAGATACCTTTCATTGTCATTTCAATAAGAGGATTCTCAAAACACCATCTACTGTCAAGAGCAAGCATTAAAAACCTATATAACATTTCACCTCAAAGCATGGATAAAGCATAATTACAAACTCTGTTGCATAGTCAAGCAGAAACTTTGTAGTGACAACTCCTAAAGAAAACATAAAGTATAAAGTACGAGAAGATATGATAGCATGATGGTACCAATCTGATCTGAAGATAACACTCAAACTCATCATGCACCCAAATCATGTATCTCATGCAACACAATGAGTAAGACAAAGATCAATTTTCTGATGAAATAGTCAACAATCACCACAATATGTGAACTAGCCTTTGCAATATAATTACAACCTTGATATCCTGATAGGTCATGTATCAACAACACCATGAACTTATGTTACCATGACAATAAGCATCCTAAAGAGATGAAGACACATTAACTCCATTGACATCCAATACTGCCATAAAGAATAGAAATAATACAGTCCAAATAATCTTTGTCCAAGTAAAGAAACAACTAGGAAGTATTCTTGAAAAACAAGTTCACAGTATTTGACATGCAAATGTCAAACTAATCTGAAGCAAAACTCAAGAAAGCTCACTTTGATTAACATATTGGACTATTAAGTTCAATACCATGTTCTATTGTCAACTGTCTTCATGCAGCTATGAACCACAAATGTACCATAAACCCATTAGCCAATTAACTATCACAACAGACATCACAAATTGATTAGATGAGTATCATCAGAATACCAACCAACATCATAACTGGAAGATGCCACAAGCCTATGCCAATAACTACCCTGTCACCTAAACATTGTAAATAACCATAATAGAGAATATGACTGTCTAGATCAAAAACAAATGAAACCTCATATAAAAGCAACAATTCATGTACTTCTAGGAAGAGACTGTTTTGTTTGCATTTTGATCAATAAACACTAACAACCACCTAAACAACATCAAGAAGTCTTGATTGTTATCTTTCCATTTTGGTGAAATGTCAACCACAAGACCTTGCATAAAATATTGTCATACTTTTCCATCATGAAGCAAATGTTTGTCATTCCTGAACAAACTATAACTCCCCCTGTATCACCTTAAACATAAGAACTGTGAAAATGCAAAGAGCATGAAAACTGCAAATAGAGAACATTGTCTGACTGTCTTCTTGGCATCTTAAACTGATATCATCACTGTCTTAGACATCCAAATGTCTCCTTTGACTATTGAAGATCATTATGATGACATGTATGGTATATCTTCATCACAACCCTGATTCCTAGAACCTTCTCCTACTAACACATTATTCTAGATTTCTCAAAGGGGTTAAAAAAATAAAACACTAATGTACACCCCCTTACCTCATGTTGTCCTTTAAGCCGTTATGGATGTTTCTTATGTAGTATGCATAAGTGTTGTTTTTCCTTTCTCTTGCACATGTTTTCTCCTCCAGATTTTCATAGGTTGTTTCCTCTCTTGTTTTTCCTTGTCTCCAAGAGCTAGTAACCTTGTACTCCTTTTAGGAGATGAATTAGTTCTCTTGTCCTGTTGCACAATCTTGGTACTACAATGCTTTGCAAAATGACCAGGATTATTGCATCTAAAACATATAACATTGTAGCCTAGAGCAACAAAGCTATATATTTTCCTTGGAAACCAATAAGAACTTTAGTTATTGTGCCTTATATAATCACATCTTTCAAATGCTCTACAATCTTTCTCTATGTGACCAAATTTGTTACAACTATAACATATAATATTGTAACTTTGTTTTGATAGTCTACAAGAACTTTTGTTCCATTCACAATCACTTCTACTATAAGCTCTACAATCTCTAGTTCTATGACCAAAAATATGACATAAAAAACAATAACCATGGAACTGTGAGTAATTGTACCTTATTGTTTGCTTTGACCTAATAGGTGAAAATATTAAGGATCTACTTGTCCTTGTACCTTCATCAACACATTTATCTTCTGTTTGAACTTCAGGAGCAGCATGATTGCTCAAATCTACCTTCTTCCTAGGTGTCTTTCTTGCCTTAGAAGACTGTCCTTCCTCATATCCTAAGCTTGTAGTGTCTTTATAGTGTTTTTGTTTTCCCAACATTTCATGCAACTTGTTTGTGCTTTCTTCAAACTCCTGATATCTCTTAGACAGGACCTTAAGACCTTCATAATCTTTTCTCAGATTGACAACTTTTGTTTCTAATTTTAGATATTCAATTCTTTTCACCTCAAGGTCAGAATTTGTTACATCTATTATTCTTTTGGTTTCCTCTATTTCTATTGTTAGGCTAATAGCTAGCTTATTTGAATCTTCAACCTAACCTTTTAAATCTACAATCAAGTTTCTTGCCTCTTCAAGTTCTAAAGAAACTTTTGCAAGATTAGAAAGTACTTTTTTCTTGGAGTCTTCTTCTTGTTGAAGTTGGTCTTCTAATCTTCAGTTTTCTTTACTGAGTTACTTGATTTCATCCAAGGCACACAAGAGTTCTCCTTCAACATCTACTTCACAATCATCTTCATCTAACTCCTGTCCATCTCCATCCATAAAGAAATCTCCTTCTACATCATCAATCTTAACAACAAATTCATTTTCTTTATCACACTTTGTATCAACTTTCAAGAGTGACTTATGTAACAACTTATTTCTTGACTTGACTGGGGCTTGTTTTACAACCTCTCTTTGTTTGTCATCATTCTTTTCTTTGTTTCTTTTACACTTTCCCATGGTACTCCACTATCAGGACCTACCCAAGATGGTTAGACTTCTATAGGGAATCTATGCTCTAATACCACTTGTTGGAGTACTTGACAATACTGAGAGGGGGGTGAATCAGTGTTGTAGAAAAAAAAACACTTTAATCACTTTTATCTCAAACTTTAAAAATAGAAGCAGTTACTGATTTAGGCTTTATCAGTGCAAGAGACTGTGCATTAAAGAACTGGACAAACAAGTATAAAGGACAAATGAATCATGCAATAAATGAGAGCATAAGACAAAGATTTTAGGAGTGGAAAACCCTCATGGGGCAAAAAAACCACTCTGTAAATGCCTCAGTGGCTTAACCATAAAAAACACCAATAACAGAGCCTCACTAGCCTTTATGTCTCACTGACTACAAAATGCCTCACTAGCAACATAAGCCTCATTGGAAACATAAGCCTCACTGGCAATGATCATATTGTCTCACTGACATGATCACTTACAACTTCTCAAAGATTAGATGAAAATATACAATACAAAGGGTTTATTTGTTTCTCTACAATCCAGATCTTGACAGTCTTATTTATTTGTGACTTAAGAATACATAACCAAAACTATTCACATCAACTCAGAAATGTTTTTCCATTACAACACATTTCTATTGTCTCAATGATAGTGTAAATACAATACCATCAACACCATATCAGGTGTTACATCTTATGCCTTTTTATACACTCATAATTGTTTGTTTCTTTCATCAAAAACTTGTAAGAGTAGGTAAACTATTTGAAGTAGTTTCCAACTAAATCTATAACTATCAAGAGAGTGTGGTCAAACAGACCCATTATCAAGAACTTGAGTTTGTTAAAATCTTTCACAATGCCTTTGAAAATATTTCAAACTTTAATCAAATGATTCATATAATGCCTTTCCAAACTATGGTTACAAAAACCTTAACCACAACAGAATATTATCAAAAATTGCCTCAAAAATGTGCATGAAGTGCCAAGTCATATGAGTATGACCTTCCGAACCCTAACCACAGAGAGAGCTTATCAACTACTTAACAAAGGTTTAAAGATCATAGTTTTCAAAGATAATCTTTCAACCTTAGTTCAAAAAAAAACTTTTCATCATGGTAAAGATCTTCTCGATAGGGTAAATTTCCTTTAGTCATTGTTACAAACCCTAACCATAACTATTTGTCATTCTCATAACTATTTCTCTTTCTTTTTAACAATAAGAAGAAGTAGAGTAGTTATGAGACAACAAAACCCCACTCAAAGTCAAACACTTCATTAAGCTCAAGAAATGAAGTCAAAAATAACACTCTAAGTCACGACCTGTGATACCGTGAATCCACCTTGTTTATGCAAGCTTTCTTCAAGAGAAAAATCCTAGCTAAGAGGTTAAACAAAAACCCAAGTCGCAAAATAGAAAACATACTTTCTTTTGCTTCATTTACCCATTTTTAATAGCTTAGAAAAACCCCTTAAGATAAATCATCAAAATGAACCTCTAAATGAAACCACAAAGGAAAAATATCACCTGAAAAATGCCGACAACTTGGAAGTTTTGCTACTGACTGAAAGTTCAAGAAAAAAAACTGTCAAGCCAAAGCTCACTATAGCTCAAGATTTCTCAAATCCTAGAGATCCTTATCATCAAAACTGAATCTTGTAACACTTTGCATAATATTGAAACCCTAAGTCGAGAGTAAATATATCTCAAACTTCAACTTTACCAAATGAGACTTCATGCAAACTTTTTTATCGAATATACTTTTGACTAATAGTCCCGGTGTGCCCTAAAAGGCCCGATGACATTCAATACAATGCATCAACATTTTCCTACTACACAAGCTTGAAACCTACTAGCCAGGTTAATGACTTAAGTGGTCCGATAGTATAAAACAAATCAACAACCTTGTGATTTAAAAATAATAATCTCCTTCACACAACCATAGGATAACCTTAATATCCTTTAACAATATGAAGCCTCCTTTAGATACAAGAGAACCAATTAATATCAACATGACACAATGAGATTTGAACTTGTATCCCCTTTGAAAGTGATCAAATGAAGTCAAAATGTGACAATAACTCTTTCACATCAATGATGACCTTGATGAGTATTGTTTGCATATTAGATCAAGAGAAAACAATCAAGTCCTTATTCAACTGCCCATGCACTTAACACATGACACAGTAAATGCCAAATGTAACAAGAATTGCAACATAGCCATATTGCCAAGGAAAGATCATTGTAAAACATTATACAATTTTGAGCCCACTGTAATGCGAAGAACCACAATACCACTGCAATGACAGAAATAATGCCTAGCACACCAAATTTCATCAAATGCTAAACATATTAACTATGTCATATGAATAACATCATGAATACCAATACCAATAGTACCAACAAATTGCTGCCAAGATCACTGTCACATATAACAATAAGCAAATACCTCCACCAATTTTCATAATACAACTATCATACATAATTCTATCATTGTTCATTGTACCATAGTGCCACAAACCTGAGGGTTTGTGTATTTGTCATCAAGGACAACAACTTCCTCTTATCAAAAATATTGATCAATCAATGGAAATTATATGGAAGAGATTTGAATATGAGAAATACACAACTAGGTCAGGAGTGTAATCGAAAAAATTGTTATGAAAGAAAGTGTAGTTCCATGCTATGAGTTTTTGAATAAATTTATAGTCTCATATATCTACATATCCAACATTGTCATGATGTAAGATGGTAGGCAAATCAGTTTCGTGAGTCAAACATTTGTTTTCAACAAGGTTGTATTCTTTCAGTTGCGGATTTTGCTAAGAACTATACATTTAGTCATCAAACAGAGATTTAGAGTCAGTACTATCATTTAGAGCAAGTTGCAATCTTTAAACATGTTTATTATAGACATGTTGAGTTGTTACTAGATGGTGTACAAAGTATCTTGCATGAATGAAATATTATCAAAGAGGTTCATTTTTAAATCAGTGATGATACTGATCATGACAGAAGCTATGTATCCCATTGTTTTGGAATGTTTTTTGATGATCTTAGACAATGTGGCATACATGCTTCAAGTCACTGGATTTGGTCAGGTGGTTGTGCTAGTAAGTGTTGAATTTATTAAGTATTTCAAATTTTTTAAAATTATTTCCAAATTCTAAACAACTTTTAATGTTCATTTGTTTACTTTATAGGACAATTCAAATCCTCTAAAGCATTTAATTTGTTGATCCAACAACATGTGATACATTCCATAAAATTTGTGTGGAATTTTTTTGAAAGTGGACATGGAAAAGGTGAGCGTGATGGAGCTGGTGCATGTGTGAAGCATGCACTTCACCAACATGAGCTTGCTGGTAACACCATTCATAGTGTGAAAGAAATTTTTGAATGATGTAAGACTCATTTTGGGGCTCGTGAAGGAAAAAGTGGTTCAATAAGTACCAAATGCTATTTTTGGGAAGTCAAAGGTATTTCTTGTAATTCTTGTAGATCTACATTTATTTATGTTTAGTACATGTACATTTTTTGTTCATACAAATTTAAATTTCCATGATTGTAGATATCGATTGATCAAATCTCTATAATTGTCAAAAGATTGCCAGTATTAAAAGACTTCCTCAAATGATGATGACTGGACATAGTAAATCACTTGCAATCCAAATTAGAGAAAAATCATGTTTTTGTGTTGATTGCATTGAGAACAATGCAAATGTTCTACAATGTCAACATATTATTGATGGATATGTTTCAGAATGGGAGATGAAATAATTAGTTTCAATGTCTTCTTATGAAGATGATAATATAGATCTCCATGATCCTTTATATTCAATTGATTTTGAACATATATCTAATCTAGTTGTTGCAGGTAAATAAACTATTTGTTGCGAGTATGTGTCTAATCGGTGTTGTCATTGATGTCAACATACCTTTGTTGTCATTGGTGTCAACTGTATCCTATCCTACTACTTGTTTAGAAATTTTATATGTTAAGAATATTGAGAGAATTGGCCTCTCTGGAAGAATCAAGTGAGTTACAGTGAAGTGCATTGTAGACAGCGAGTTGTATGTTGAAGAACAGTCTGATAGATTGCTCCGCATTTCTTTTTTCTTAAAGATCTTGGTCCATAGATTGGAAGTTATTCGAAGGGATGTTTGAAGATGCTAAATCCTAAGTTTAAGCCTCTGGTGTGAAGATTTGAGAGAGTTGCATTCACCAGAGTAAAACTTGTATTTTCTGATTATTCTCTGGTGATAGGGAGAAAGTGTTTTGCTCCGCATTCCTCTGGAATAAAGTATTTTGCTCTATGGTTCTAGAGGGAAGTCGAGGATGATGATAAGTGCCTACAATTGTAATGGTTCATGTTTTGGTGGTCTGCAAGCTATCTTTCTTTTATGACAGATGAAGACAGTAAAGTTCATGTGTTTCCGTGTGAAGATTCCTATGGTTAAAGTGGTTAAGGTTTGTGCAGTTGCTCCTAATGATTATAACATGCTTGTGGATGTCTTCTAATCATGTTCATATCTTGACATTGGTACATGTTAAGGAATTGAGATCGTGTTTGAAGATTATTCCCAGATAATGTAGCGTGTAACCAGTCTTAGCCGACTTGGTTAATTCCAGTAATTGCAGAGATCCCTTGAAGATCATGGAAGTGTATTGTAGTGTGGAAGATCATGTTTGAGTCACAGCTAAGGCATGGCACGATCTACATACACTTTTACTTCATTTCCTTCGCATAATATTGTAATAGGTCAAGACCTATTTTGAAAATGTTTGTAATACCAACCTTAGAGATTGTTCTAATGGTTGATAATTGTAATGCTAACCTTGATGATCATTCCAAGGTTGATGAAGTGTATAAATACTTGTAGTTGAGTCATGGAAAAGATGTCCTTGTGCAAAGATGGGAAGATAAAGAAAAAGATGCAAAGGTAGAGCAGAGAAGAGGAACTATTATACTTCAATGTATTAATCTCAGACATGAAGAAGATGTTGATCTTGGCAGTGAGCTACTAGTAGGGTTTAATAGCCCTCAGGGTTTAACAACCCTTATTGTAATCTTTCTAGGTTTAGGTTTGAGGCAGTGAGCCTACTAGACCTAGCTGTACTTCATGCCAGTGAGCCAGTATGTTTTGGGCCCATGGAGTGACCAAGCCTAAACATCATTTTTCAAAGATTACAATATATTTTTAGAGCTAATCCTCTTAGTGGTTTTTCCCCACCTTGGGGTTTTCCATGTAAAATCTAGTGTCTCTTGTGTTTAATGTTATATCTGTGATTAAGTTTATGATAATTTCATGCATTCGTTGTTAAATCATAATAATTATGGATGAGTGATTTATGTTTAAGTGCATAAGTGATTGAGTTTTTTGGACAACTAATTCACCCCCCATCTCAGTTGTTTGATGCATATCAACAATTGGTATAAGATCCAAGTCCCTTTGGAAAGAGTCTAACAACTCGAGGGAGATCCTAAATGGAGTCAAAAGGAAAATAGGTACTCACCGATGCACCCGAATGCTCATCAAGAGATATCAAAGGAAGATTGTTCAAGGATGTCATTTATGAAGAAAAGAGTGTCAACCATCGAAGATGTTCTAAAGTATACACCAGTGATGAAGTCATGTTTCAAAGTGAGAACTATTGGGTTATTGATAGTAGTTTTTCAAACCACATGATTGGTGACAAGAGTAAGTTTGTAAGTCTAGAAAGATGTGATGAAGGGCTAGTTACGTTCGGAGATGACTACACTACTAAAATTTGTGGAATAGGATCAATCAATTTTGGCAACAGACAAATTTCTGAAGAAGTTCTTTATGTAAAAAATTTGAAGAAAAACCTTTTAAGCGTTGGATATTTATGCAAAAAGGGTTTTAAGTTTGTGTTTGAGAATGATTCCTTTGAAATCAAAGATAAATCTAGAGCTACAATAGCAATTGGAAAAAGGACAGAAGAGGATCTCTATCATCTCAGAAAAAGTGACTTTCTTGGGTTCACATCTTAGACCAATGAAAGCTGGGTATAGCATAGAAGACTTTCTCATACAAATCTTGATGATTTAATAAAAACAAGCTCAATTTAAATTGTAAAGGACCTACTAGAAATTGATTACTCAAACAACATCATTTGTAGGAAATGTCAAAGACTGTCAAAAAAAATATTACAGGATAAAGAAAAATCTTCCACTAAATGATTGGAATTGATCCATACCTTGCCTTTGTGGTCCTACAAGAATACCAAACCTCCATGATGACAGGTACTTTATGTTTTTTATTAATATTTTTTCTAGAATGACCTGGGTCAGCTTTTTCAAGGATAAATCAGAGATTCTAGATGCACTCAAAGCTTTTAAAGAAATGGTTTAAAATGAGCTAAGCATGAAAATCAAGAGTTTGAGAATATGCAAAGAAGAAGAGCTCATCTCCAATGATTTCAATATGTTCTATGAAACCTATGGGATAGAAAAATAGCTCTCTGCAAAAAATAAGGTAATAGAAGAAGAAAGTAGAACTATTCAAGAAACTGCAAAATTAATAATGGAAGAAGCAAATCTACCAGATACATTTTGGAAAGAGGCAATTTTCAAACCACTGTCTATACATTAAACAGAGTTCAGGTAAAAACCAAAGAAGAAAAGACTCCCTTTGAATTACAGTATGGAACAATACCCACTGTGCAATATTTCAAAATCTTTGGAAGCAAATGCCTCATTAAAATGGAAAGGGACAATGCTAAGTATGAGGAAGGCATTTTTCTTGGATATTCATCTTGGACCAAAGCCTACCATTGTTACAACAATAGATTGGGAAGGATTGTTGAAAGTACAAATGTTAAAGTTAATGAGAACATTCAAGAGTACTCAGACCCAACCAATAAGGATTTGCAAATTTAAGTACAAGAAGGCTCCCAAACCATTAATGAAAAAACAAAATGTGATGTGGAAGGTCACAAAGCTACTGTGAATCAAATGAATATGTGCCTGATTGCCAGTATTGACAATAACAATTCCAAAACTACAGAAGAAGACATGGATTTGAAAGAAAATATAATAGAAGCAAATGATCACATTAAAGAGTTAAGAAAACAAATCAGGTAGCTTCAACAAAGACTAAAAGAGGACAATGAAGAAAAGACAAAAATTGAGAAATGTCTAAAAAACAAAACTAAAGACTGCATGAAGCTTGAAGAAGAAGTTGTAGATTTGAAAGCTGAACTGAAACATGTGTTGGCTCAAAGAGACCAATTTAGTGTGAGTGCTACTAGATATGACAGACTAATGGCAAGCCAAAAAAATGATGATGACAAAGAAAGCATCAGATTTGAAAAGGATAAAGGTTTCAGAGCAAGTCAGGAAGAGGACAAAAGCAGATAGATTCAGAATCAAAGAAGCAGACTTAGAAGACCATTAGTCAGGTAGCCAAATGCTCAAAGGTACCCATCCTTTAGTGGTTACTATAATTCATGTAACATGTTTGGTCACATGACTACTTGGTGTAGAAATAGGATGAATCAAAATATCCCATCATTCTCTAGTCAGTGTTTTACATGTAATAAAATTGGTCATAAAGCTACCTAATGCAGAAGTAAAGTAAGTTAGAATTCTATTAGGTGCTATGCATGTCATAAAATGGGACATAGGGCTCATGAATGTAGGAGTCAAGGGGGAAAACAATATGGTATAAATAGGAAAATGGAATCTTTCAATGGCTACTATTATACATGCAATGAATTTGGGCATGAGGCCAACCCATGCAGATCAAGGATATATGGAAAAAATAATGAGGTTCAATTACAACAAAACTGGACATACTGCAAAATACTGTAGAAATGAGAACATGAAGAAAGATGATCAATTAGAGTCAGGGATACCAGTGGAAAATGTTGATTCGACAGAAGTTAAGGTAGAAATGAACAAGATTTGGGTCAGGAAGGGAATAAATGAAGCAAAATATAAGTCTACTCTAGACTTTGGAGCAACTACTTCCTCCGGGAAGTAAATTGTGATCTATGGCTCAGGGGGAGCCATATTGAAAAATCTAAATCCCCCAACCAGATAGCCTGTGCTAAGACTCTGCACAAAAATCTGTTGTATCCCATGAAAGAATTCTGGTCTGGAAGCCTAAAATGACTAAGTATGAGGAGTGTCTGAAGTAAGTGATGGAGTTTGGGTCAGTATGCCACTACAGTTGAAAATCATTATATGCAGCTCAGGTACATTGTTCATAAACACTTGGTGAACACATTTTCAAGAAGTACTATTGTGAATTGTCCAAATCCAGATGGATAAAGTTAAGCCTAGAACAGTATGTAGCACTAGAGTATAAGGGTCCACATTTCTCCACTCTTTCATATTTTGTTCTATGGCTCTAAAAACATAAATGTTGGATATGAATTCTAGATCTGCACGGGGAGATATGATGTGACAGATGAATTGGTCACTCATGCACTAAAGGGATAGGCTGACAGGTCATAAATTTTGATAAGGTGACAAAGACATTGCTTTAGCTACCAATAAGAAATTGATAGATATAATTGATGTTGAGGCAAGGCTATAGAAGAAAAACTACAAATAGAAGAATGCTGATCTATGGAAATTATTAGCTATATGTGGTGTAGAAGTGCAAGTAGTAATCAAGATTGGTTTCTAAGGACAAAAGGATCATGCGATATAAGTATCTAATAAAGAGCAATAAGTGTTGCAATATTGCTGACAGTGGAATTAGTGCAATAGCAAAAAGATTTGAAGGTGAGAATTGGCAAACCAAGAAGAAGAAAACTTCATATGAAGAACCAAAGTTGTAGTCAGAGAAAGCATCAAGTAAGGGGGAGTAGTCAGTTGAAGAAAGTTCATAAGAGACCTTGGTTGAGAAGTAGAAGAGTGCAAGTATGTTCCTTTTTCCATTGATGTCAAAGGGGGAGAGAAGTCATGGGAAAAACTCAGGTAGATAAAGAGTACATATGTGTAAAGAGATAGGGGGAGAATCTTGTCTTGATGACTGTTGCAGTTTTTCACATCATATGTTGCCATCAATGACAAAGGTGGAGATTGTTGCAAGTATGTGCCTAATCGGTATTGTCATTGATGTCAACATATCTTTGTTGTCATTGGTGTCAACTATATCCTATTCTACTATTTGTTTAGAAACTTTATATGTTAAGAATATTGAGAAAAATGACATCTCCAGAATAATCAAATGAGTTACAGTGAAGTGCAGTGTAGACAATGAGTTGTATGCTGAAGAATAGTCTGATAGATTGCTCCATAGTTCTTTCTGCTTAAAGATCTTGGTCCATGGATTGGAAGTTATTTGAAGGGATATTTGAAGATGCTAAATCCCGAGTTTAAGCCTCTAGGGTGAAGATTTGAGAGAGTTGCATTCACTAGAGTAAAACCTACCTTTTCTAATTATTCTCTGGTGACAGGGAGAAAGTGTTTTTATCTGCATTCCTCTGTAATAAAGTATTTTGCTTTGTGGTTCTAGAGGGAAGTCTGGGATGATGATAAGTACCTACAATTGCAATGCTTCATGTTTTGGTGGTCCGCAAGCTATCTTTCTTTTATGATAGTTGAAGACAGTGAAGTTCATGTGTTCTGGTGTGAAGATTCCTATGGTTAAAGTGGTTAAGGTTTGTTCAGTTGCTCTTGATGATTATAATGTGCTTGTGGATGTCTCTTGATCATGTTCCTATCTTGACATTGGTCCACATTAAGGAATTGAGATCATGTTTGAAGATTGTTCCTAGATAACATAGCATGTAACCAGTCTTAGTTGACTTGGTTAATTCCAATAATTGCAAAGATCCCTTGAAGATCATGGAAGCATGTTGTAGCATGGAAGATGATGTTTGAGTCCCAGCTAAGGCATGACATGATCCGCATACAGTTTTACTTCATTTCCTTTGCATAATGTTGTAATAGGTCAAGACCTATTTTTAAAATGTTTGTAATGCCGACCTTGGAGATTGTTCCAATGGTTGATGATTGTAATTCCAACCTTGATGATCATTCTAAGGTTGATGAAGTATATAAATACTTGTAGTTGAGTCATAGAAAAGATTTCCTTGTGCGAAGATGGGAAGATAAAGAAAAAGGTGCAAAGGCAGAGCAGAGCAGATGAACTATTATACTTCAATGTATTAATCTTAGACATGAAGAAGATGTTAATCTTAGCAGTGAGCCACCAGTAGGGTTTAACATCCCTCAGGGTTTAGAAACCCTTATTGTAATCTTTCTAGGTTTAGGGTTGAGGCAGTGAGCCTGCTAGACCTAGTTGTACTTCATGGCAGTAAGCCAATATGTTCTGGGCCCGTGGAATGACCAAGCCTAGACATCATTTTTCAAAGATTACAATATATTTTGAGAGCTAATCCTCTCCATGGTTTTTCCCCACCTTGGGGTTTTCCATGTAAAATCCGGTGTCTCTTGTGTTTAATGTTGTATCTGTGATTAAGTTTATGATTTCATGCATTCATTGTTAAATAATAATAATTGTGGATGAGTGATTATTGTTGAAGTACAAAAGTGATTGAGTTTTTTGGACAACTAATTCACCCCCCTCTCATTTTTTGGCACATATCAACACTATTTACATGTATATTGTTATTCAAATAGTGAATTTTCATGTATATTGAATATTTAAATAGTGAGATTTTGTCTAAATTATCTGAGTAACTACTTGTATTTGAATTGACTTTTGAATTTGTGTATTTGTTGTAGCATATATCTTTGTTGTGATTGCAAATCTTGATAATACTGAAGGTGTAGATTATTATCTACTCAGATGCACCCAACCAAAATGCAAGTTGACAGAATATGTGATAATTGGTGATGGACAAGAGTATCCCATTGGATCTGTAGTGGTTGAAGGTACTTATTATCAACAAATGAAGATAAATAAAATTGGTATTATATTTGTTGATTATTTGACAAGACAAAAGGTTCTACATTATAGTCACTTAGTTATAGCCACACGATTAAATTTGGAAACTTTGTAAAAAATAGGATGTAGCCAACAAAAATGGAAGTTGAGTATTGAAGACCATGAAATAATTTTAAAGATAATAAAGGATAGAGAGGATCCATATTTTATGTACCAAGAACAAAGTTAAATATATTTAAATTACATGTTGCACATGCATCAATTTGTATGAAATATGTTCACAATAAAATGTTACAATTTCTAGAGGTTCCTACACATGCACAAGTTCATTGAAGCTCTTTGATCATTGTATGTAATAGTTGTATTAATTAGTGCATGTAATTGAATTTGAACCATGTACTTTGAGGGACTATGCTAGATACAATTTAGTTTCATTATTTACTATATTGGTTGAAGTAATTTCTATGTCAATATGGGTTTGAAGACTATATTTTAAAACCTATCAACAAATTAACATGTTTGTAAGTCTCACACAATTTGAGTTTAAATCTCTTCACTTTGTTGTAGTATCACACATATTGAGCTTAAAGGTATCTTATTGAACATTCTTGGTCATCATAATATTGTTTATGTAACTTATTTATGTGTTTAATGTTGAATATACAAAAATAATTTCCTTTTAATTTCTATTTATTTTACAAATAGTTTTCAATTTTATGATTTTAAATATTAACCTCATAACCAAATTTGAATATAATATTTTAATCAAGAGTGTCTAGTTACAACATATATATGTGACAACCCCTTCAAACCATACTATATTTTTTAAGATCTTTTTAACTTAATATTTTTTAAGTTTATTACTATATAAAAAACTTAGATTGTGACTACTAAATGAGTTTGATTCCAAGTTCTAGCTTGCTTAGTAAGACACTTTTCACATGATGAGTCCTAACATGAGTGCAAAATTAAATAGACAAGTGGAAGAGTGAATAGAGAGAGGTCTAATTTAGCCTATAAAGGATTACAATTTTGACCATTATATCAAGATTTGACTCTAATTAAACTCCAAATGGCTTTTTAAATTCAATATTGAATGCATGGATTTGGCATCAGGAAGCATCAAGTGACAACCATCACACATTTTAATCTAGAAGCATCAAGTGACAACCATGTATTTATTAGCTAAACATGATTAGCACTAAATGAAAGGAGTTGTGTCACTAAGATGACAATGTGAAATAATAATTGACAACTTAGGAAAAGAGATAAGAAAGTGTATCTATATCTCATTTGTGTGACTAATGTGGTTAATTGAAAGTAACCATGTTTACCAAATCTATGATTAGAATGATGTTCAAACTATAGGCATAGCTTAATCCTATTGCTTTTAGTTTTTTAATAGAACTGGGGTTATGATCTTTACCTTTTTATGTAATTTTATCATTTTATTCAATAAATTTGATTGACATATATATCATATTGTTGACAAATTAAAACAAGGAATTATGAAGTATCAAGGACATTGAACAAACTAACTAATTATAAATAGTTTTTAATTGATTACCATTTATAGTTTATGGGATCATGGATTTGGCATTAAGAAGCATCAAGTGACAACCATATATATATTAGCTAAACATGATTAGCACTAAATAAAAGGAGTTGTGTCACTAACATGACAATGTGAAATAATAATTGACAACCTAGGAAAAGAGTTAAGAAAGTGTATCTATATCTCATTTGTGTGACTAATGTGGTTAATTGAAAGTAACCATGTGTACCAAATCTATGATTAGAATGATGTTCAAACTACTGGCATAGCTTAATCCTATTGCTTTTAGTTTTTTAATAGAACCGGGGTTGTGATCTTTACCTTTTTATGTAATTTTATCATTTTATTCAATAAATTTGATTGACATATGTATTATATTGTTGACAAATTAAAACAAGGAATTATGAAGTATCAAGGACATTGAACAAACTAACCAATTATAAATAGTTTTAATTGATTAGCATTTATAGTTGATGGAATCATGGGTTTGGCATCAAGAAGCATTAAGTGACAACCATTACACAGTTTAATCTAGAAGCATCAAGTGACAACCATGTACATATATTAGCTTAACATGATTAGCACTAAATGAAAGGAGTTGTGTCACTAACATGATAATGTGAAATAACAATTGACAACTTAGGAAAAGAGATAAGAAAGTGTATCTATATCTCATTTGTGTGACTAATGTGGTTAATTGAAAGTAACCATGTGTATCAAATCTATGATTAGAATGATGTTCAAACTACTGGCATAGCTTAATCCTATTGCTTTTAGTATTTTAATAGAACTGGGGTTGTGATCTTTACCTTTTTATGTAATTTTATCATTTTATTCAATAAATTTGATTTACATATTATCATATTGTTGACAAATTAAAACAAGGAATTATGAAGTATCAAGGACATTGAACAAACTAACTAATTATAAATAGTTTTTAATTGATTAGAATTTATAGTTGATAAAATCATGGATTTGGCATCAAGAAGCATCAAGTGACAACCATCACATAGTTTAATCTAGAAGCATTAAGTGACAACCACATACACATATTAGCTAAACATGATTAGCACTAAATGAAAGGAGTTGTGTTTTAATAAAATATTTATTATACTTAAATAGTATTTTTTATTCAGTAATAATTTTTCCCATAACACATAACTTGAACTACAAATAAAATATTTACATGATTTCTTGGAAATAGGTCTTAACTCCAATATCTATGCATTGATAGTTTTTGGTAAATATTTTTGAATATGTTTTATTTAATTTTTAATTGGTAAGAATTGAAACTTAGACCTATATTTTCTCATATTTAAGCATTTCAATTATACTTTTTAGAGAGAAAACAATGATGGATAATTACCTATATAATTTAAACTATAATTTAACTAAAACTTGATTTTATCCAAATTAAGACTGGTATATGAAGGAAAACATCCATATATCTATAACTAAACATCTAAATGTCCATATACATATCATATATATAAAGAAATAACTAAACATGTAAACTCAAGAACATCAAGTCTAACTGCAACAAGTAAACTCAACAACATGTAAGTTCTCAATAACATCAAGTCTAACTATGCAACATCATGAGAGTTGAGGCAAACATAACAAAGAACATGAATGTCTAACTGCAACATCATGACTCGCGCCTCCTATGGGTGGAATGGGCCTCACTCAACCCAGGACTAGAATGATGTGTTGAGCCCTATCCTAAACCCTATATTGATCCTTGTCTTGAATCCTATGTATCTAATCTCATCCATCTATAAATATCTAAGTCATATGTAGATCCCTAAACATAAAAATTATCTCTATTCAATTAAATTTATATATTAAAAAATATAAAATCTCAAGTACATGTGTTCAAATTTTATACAGTTAAATACTTTACCTCACATCCAGCCTCAACCACATCCTATGTCTATTGCACAATGTCATGTCCTAGCACCACTCTCGTCAATCCCTAATGTAAGATTGATCAAATAAAAGTCAACACACATGATGCACACTTGACTAAATTACACTAGATTAAACAAAAAATTTAATATATACCTCGTCATCAGCAACCTATGTAGCTCCATGGATGACCCTCCCAATCCCACTAAGGTCATATGAATTGAGGGTCATCGCAATGTCTTCTTCAAACAAAAGTCCATGGAATGATCCTACTGGGTAAGGTGGCACAATACCACTATTAGGCTATGATGGAATCTGCTGTGAAGGTACTATGTTAGTCATATGTGTAGCTCAATGATCACTACACTGACTAACAAATGCGGCCATAGACTTGAAAGGGATCCCATATTCTAAACTGACAAACTGATATACCGATAATAGATCCTGCGCCATACATGTACTCAATCTACATAGTGCACTCTCTCCAGAAGTTTGTGTCACATCACATGGTGAAACTATGTGAGCACGTATGTAAGGATCAAAACTGGTGGAAGTTGAATCAACTAATCCTATGTTGGTGTGTGGATGCAACATATATCTACCAACATGATCTGATGCAAGGTGGTCAATGCCACTAGCAATAGAGCCCAAACTCTCAAAAATGTGAGTTGTCTCGATGATGCAACTACCGACTCAGCTGATCATCCTAGATTCAACCTTTTGGGAAGTACCAAAATTTTGGGACCCACTAATGCCCTCTTATCAATGGGTGGATCCTAATCAGGACGTTGGTATTGAGGTTTATCTAAAAACCTCCAAAGACCCTGTCTTGCATGAGGAGGGATAGATGTGAAATCAACATCAAGTCATAAATGAACTACAACAAATAATTGTTTACAAAAATACAAGGGCAACTCATCATTGTGTGGCTATCTATGATTGGCTGCTAACCACTTAGGATATATAAGTGGTGTAACAACAACATATGTACACCTATTGATGGGATAGCCCCAAACTCTATCCTTTCCCTGATAATATAGAAACATAGAATGCACCATATCTAATGAAATGGCCCTATTAACTGCTAACCATTTCACTATCCTAGTAATAGTAGTAGCAAGTGACAAATAGAAATCCTCAATACTCAAATCATCATATGGATTATAGGATTTGACAATGTCAATCATTTGGACAAACTGTGCTCTAATTCCCACCAACCTGTCTCTATTAGATAGGTTCGGTGTACTATGGATCATCTGATCTAAATGTGTCAAAGCATTATTCAATCTATCAAGAGTACCAGCGTATAAGTCACTCCTAGCAGTATGTGTATTAGCAATATTATGCTCACTATCATGTGTATGAGTCCCATGACTATGATGGGATGCCATACCATCCATGTGATCTATATGAAAAAAATATGTATGTGCGTGTATGCAAATCTATATTTTTTAAAAAAAAACATACATTTAATTTATAAAATGAAAATACATTCAATTTTTGCATTTAAATTAGCAAAACTAAAAACATTTAATATCTAATCTAATTAAATACACACGAACAATCTACACATTAAATTAGTTACAAAACTATAAACATTTAAAATTAAAAAATTAAGTACATTCAATCTAAACATTTATATTAACAAAACTAAAAAAATATAATTGATGTCAAATGTGTCTAGATGTACCAAAAAGGAGTTGAATAAAACCAATCAATTGCATGTTATTTGAATGAGCATATTCAAACAATTTGTGCATATGTAGGATGTGATTGTCATATACATACTCTAGGCATAAGAAATAGAATGTTCCTACAAGATTTAAAAAGAAGACCTCTTTTAATTCTTGAATGGATAACATTTAGGATTTAACTTATATATATGGAACATGTTGTAACACATATTGAAGATTGGTTTAAACTATAAAACCTAAGCGTATTTAAAGATCTATTTTGTAGATCCTATTTTAATCTTGGGAAATGTATGAGCAATGTCCATACAATGATTTAAATTATGAGGATGTCTAGATGTACACCAATAAGGAGTTGAATAAAACCAATCAATTGCATGTTATTTGAATGAACATATTCAAACAAAATTTGCATATGTAGGATGTGATTGTCATATACATACTCTAGGCATAAGAAATAGAATGTTCCTACAAGATGAAATTCTAGATCTATCTCTTTAGTAGTTCTCCTTGAGGAGTACTAGCTCTAAATCCTATTGTATTTAATTATCTTCTTGGATAATATTTTAAATTTTTTAGACTTGTTCAAGTTCTCAATAACTTCAAAAATTGATTGATATACCCTTAGCTCATTAAAAATAAAGTTGACCAATCATATTATTTCAAAAAAATTGAGAATTCTAGAGTTTATTTCAAATAGATTTTTAAATTTAGTTTAGTAACAAGTCCATAATAAGTCTAAAATATTTATTCTTCTTTGTACCATTTGGATCCATTTGTATGTTGTTTAAAGTTTATTTAACTAGGAGTTGAACCTCAATATTATTGATTTCAATCTTTACAGATTTTACATAGTTGTTGGCCAACTAAGTATGTAGAAGAAATATGTTTCTATATTGTCATGTGCTAATTCTAACTACTTATCTACTCTAGATAGACATTTATTCTCTCTTAATCTTAGTGCACATCATTTTTAAAAGAGTTTCCTTATATTCCCATACTACACTTGGTCAAAGTTTTTTCTATTTCTTGGCCATAATTTCCATGCATGCCAATAAAGTTTGTGTCAAATGCTTGAGACATAATTCCACAATTAATATAGGATTTAGTTCATATTAGGGTCTAAATTTACTAGTTTTGTTGATTAAGAGATTGATCATCTCTTCATTCTACACATAGGGGTTCATCTAGTCTAGTTGAGCACTATATTGAAGAGCATTCCCCAAGGTCTATTTTTGAATGGGATTTGGTTTATGTAAGTCAACTTGCTATCCATTATTCAATGGTTGAAGGTTACTAGGGGCTACTAAGAGGACAGGCAATTGTTGTCTTTGTTGGGCCAAGAAGGTGTGGATCTTCTCAATTAGCTCTCATGAAGTCTCTTATTGAGTGGTCATCATAATCTACTTTCCTTTCTATGCTATAGTTTTTTTTAAGTACATTTCTTCCTTCTATGTGGCTATTGCATTAGCTTCTTTCTCCTATTGTGTGGTAGCTTCTATGGCTTTCTCTTGTTGAGCAATAGTTTCTCTAGCATTCTTGTCTTTTACCTCCTTTTATTTTGTTCCTCTTCCGATTCGTCCTGTGCTAATATAGTGGCTACCTTAGTATCAAGTCCAAAATTTTCTTGGGTGCTTTACAACCACTCCTAAATCTCTTTTTCTCCACCCTCCTCTATTTGTGGTAGCTTAGGGGTTTCCTTTTTGTACTAGTCAACTTAAGAGGTCAAACTTTGATTTGTTAAGAATGAATCATTGCTCACATATGATCTTCATGACAGTTGTGGTTGTGATTCTTGAGGGAGTGCTAAAATGGCAAGAGGCCCATGGATTAAGTCATGTGGTCTTATTTGTATCATGGAGTGATGTTGACTAATGATGGTGCAATATTTTATATTATACCTCTTTTATTTAAGTTTACTTATGCAAATAAGTGTTTTCATAGGTAGCTAATAAGAACATGTTTTCTTCCTTGATTGAATAAAATTGGCTACCACCACTACCTCCTCATGTGCCACCACTATCTCTTTAGGTGTCACTATTGCCTCTAGTTGTCAAGTTAGCAACACTCCTCTTGGATACTTATCACAATAACTCATTCATCTAAGAGGCTATGTATGTTAGTATGTTTTATTTTGAGTAATGTATGAGATATCCAAGTTCTATTCATGTTCATTATCTTTTCTACATTTGTATTCAAAAAAATTTGTAAGTATTTAATTTATTCATTTTAAATCTAGATAGCTGCTAGATAGATTTAACAGTCCATACCCTATATTTAGACATTTTTGCCATAAAATATAGTCAAAATTTTAAGTGTTTCAATCACATGAAAGGAGAAATTTTGTATGGACTGTCAAAATTTATATAGAATTACGATGATATATATATATGTATATATATATATATATATATATATATATATTTATATATATATATCATCGTAATTCTATATAAATTTTGACAGTCCATACGTTGTATTTAGACATTTTTACTATAAAATACAGCCAAAATTTTAAGTGTTTCAATCACATGAAAGGAGAAATTTTGTATGGACTGTCAAAATTTATATAGAATTATGATATATATATATATATATATATATATATAATTTTTTAATTTTATCATAGTATTTTAAGGGCACCTTTGAAGGAGTCATTAAATAATTGATTGATAGGCAAGGTCGACTGTGAGGCTAGGGTTTGGAATTACATAAAAACCAAATATATATATATCATCATAATCCTATATGAATTTTGATAGTTTGTCTAAAATCTCTCCTTTCATATGATATTATAATACATGTATAATGACAACATCTCCATCAGGACCTAAATGTGATGGTGGTATGGCCGTATTTAGACATTTTTGCCATAAAATAAAGTCAAAAATTTTACTGTTTCAATCACATGAAAGGAGAAATTTTGTATGGACTATCAAAATTTATATAGAATTTTGTATGGTGTCAAAATTTTATTTATTTGAAGTGTTTCAAATACCCACTTCACATTGTTTTACTTCTGATCAAGGTTCAAAACTAAGTTCTGGCCAGGGTTTCAAATTCAAGTGATAATAAGCTTTTGAGGCCATACACCAAAGAAGGTAAATACATCAAAATGTTTCAATAGATCATAATCCTAGAGCCCACAAGAAATATATAATGTGTACTTGGAGGTGGTGGTCGGTAGGCCTATGTCCTTGCTAGCTACTATGGGCTCCAAGAAGAATTTTTTACTCGGACACCAATTTGGGTGAAAATGACATTTTTGCCCTTTTTTAATTTTTATTTTATTTGGTTCGACCCATAACCTTACTGGGCATAAACGTACAGCTCGATTCATTTACACTTGGAAGCGTGTAACCACATAGGTGCCATGTAGGCACCATGTGGTTCTATGTGGAATGAAGCCAGGTGGAAACTTACTGCCCAAAAACTATCTGCTTGAAACTATTTAATTGGTTGAAAGTGGGACATAGCTCTGAACTTTCACCCCTTCCTTTTTTTGCTCTAGTTTAGTTGGAGGAGTGTTAGGAGTCTTTTATGTTCATTTATTTTTCTATGGAGGCTATTCAACCTTTTCTTCTCCTTTTGAGATCTCTTCAACCTCTACTTCCTTTATCTCCCCTTTTGGCTTTTGAGCCTTCTACTTTTGTCTTGGCTATTGGGTTCTTTTTGAGGCTTGTGGTGGTTTCCCCGATTGATAGCCTATCGGTGCTGATGTCACAAAGCCTTTTGATGTTCTTGTTGGGTGGTCTATGACCTCATATCCCTTGTGCTGGAATGTTTTGATTGTGTTGGAATGGCTGCCACTAGTTTCATTCCCTCTTCTGGGTTGCCCCCTTGCTTCTAGGCTTTATTTTTCTTTTTTGCTAAGTCCTCCTAAATTTCTTGTTCCATCTTCCTATCCATTACTTCTCGGTTGGTCCTAAACATTTCTGCTTTGGAATCCTTTGGATTCTGACATAGGGTTTCTACATAGGCATCTATTTCTTGAGAGGTGACTTCGTATGGTAGTGCCATAACCCATAGGTCATGCAGGGTTCAACCGCCCCCATATATGTGAAATATTTGTCCACTAAAAGTGTTATGGTTTTTCATATTGTTTTGCTGATAGATAGGGGACCCTGTCCCTTGCTTGCATTCATTCTTGGAATGTTTTGAAAATCCCCCAATATTCTGCTTGTCAAGATTTGAAATTCTCATATTGACGGGTGTGGTACTTAATTTGAGTTTCTATGGTCTGGTGGAGGTGCCAGACTTTACCCTTGAAATTGGGTAGTTCATTCAAGAAATAAAACATTAAACAAATTAGTAATGTCCCACACTAGAAGTGATATCTGGAAGTCTTGATCTTCTGTATATTCTCCAATAGTTGTTCCCACATCACCTCATATAGAGTGAAGTCTTTTCCCTCAACCACCATCTGGTATATGATGTGGACGATGGTGGTGGTTACAAAGTCTTCCCAGTTAGCATAATAAAATTTACATGCTATGCCCATTGCAACATACTGGACTCTAGGGTTGGTAATTGTTTTTAGACTTAGGCTCCTATTGTCAAACATAGCCCCAAGCAATTTCTCCACTTCATTGTTTTTAATGTCCTTCTTGGTCAGAATCCCTCCTTCCATTCTCAGCTCGGTTATGGTGTGGATGGCTTCTTTTGTGATTCTAGGTGGCTTTTCTAAATACATGAAGTCATTGTGTACCCAACTTAGCATGATTTGAACCCATCCTCTTTGTTGCAAAAGTCCAGGTAATCTCTCCATACATCCAGGCTCTTCTAGCCAATCCCTATGTACTCTGGCTTATAGGTTTTCTCTTCATCCTCTAGTTATTACTGGTAGAGGTCTTCTAGTTTGGTTTGATTCATTTATGTAATGGGTTCGTGGATGTATTTTCTGAAGTCTTCAAGATAGACCATGTTGTGTGGTACTACTAAAAATTCCCCCTCCTTGTTAGTGACCATCGCTTTGAATGGGAGCCACTTGAATGTTGGTATGGGTTTTGTCATGCCTACATTTCCTATGTAGTCATGACATGCAATACACATGTCATGTCCACATTTGTCATGTGATCATGACATGAAATATCAAAAAATTTCCACACATCCCTAGAAACCCCCTCACACGTGTCAGCGTACTCAATGGCAATACGCATAAGGCATAAACATGTCAATCAAATTCAGGGTAATGCGATCACAAGTGCAATCCCCTACGTGATGATAGCCAACTAAGGGGATCAATGCGATGTGAGAAGCATCACCATTAGGGTTAGGACTGATTGATTGAAACCCTAAGTTTCGTAAGTGAGTGATAGGATTTTGACACGAGTCAAAATCAAAACCCTAATTCTATAGCATTAAAATAATTAAATAGCCACATAAATCAAACATCTCATTTGCAGAAACATTAAAATATTACTATACAAAAGGGGTAAAATTGCTAAGATAAATAACCCTAATTTCTTGAAAAAATTTGGCAACATAACGCCTTTAGGACATATATGAGAATTATTCTAATCAATAAAATTCGTACAAAAGTTCACTAACCTACTAACGTTAGTTAATTGAAATAATAGCATGAGGGGGAATAAATTGCCTCACTAAGGTCCCCTAATTAATTAACTAGATCAATTATTTAAATAATTAATCTACTATGATTAATCCAAACGTACTATTAAAATAATTAATTCAATCCTACTAAAATAAAGTTACAATGATAAATTAAATCCCCAAAACATTATCAATCAAATTAGCCACACAATGAATTAATTACTCAGACCAAATTAATACAAATTTCTGATATTCCCTCTAAGAATTAAATAGATTCCCTCCATACACAATTAAATGAAATCACGTTGACTAATGCCCACTAAAATAAATAAGATAATTCCCCAACCCTTAAATACATAAACAAATAATAAAAATTCCAAAGACAAGAGAAGAGGGAAAATTAAATGGAAACTAAATTTTAAACCCAAGCCCTAAAAGTTCCCCAAATTAAAAAAAATACTTTCCTTATGGAAAGAAAAAAATACCCTAACCCTATTTTTGTTCTCATGTTTTCTTTTCTCTATTTTTCTTTTCACATAACCTCCTCTCAACTTCTTTCTCTATGTGTTTGTAGGTCTAACTGGAAGGGCAGCCATTGCTGCCACTCCCAAATTGAGGTATATACAATGTATATACATGTTTTTCTTCTAAAATCCCTATATATATATCTTATTCATTAAACATATATCAATTTTTCAAACTAGGTCAAAGGTATTCTGGCAGCCAAAGGGCCGAACTGTTATTAATGGAGGGACGATCGTTGGTGAGGCACCGCTGCCGCCCAACACAGGTTTGAAGGAGAGTAGAAAGGGGGTGTGGGGGTGGACGGTGGATGGGACGTAAACCCCTCCACTGTCAAATAGTCTAAAGAGGGAAGTGGGGAGTAATCCCCACCCCATGGTCTGTATGCATCCTTCGACGAGAGCTATGGCCGTTGCCACTCCTGACGTTAGGGTTTCACCCAGCTCAAATTCCATTCTTTCTACTTGGTAAAAACCCTCATCAAATGCTTACATTAACATTTAATAATAAAAAGAATGGAATATATATGTGTGTGTGTGTGTACCATAGTTTCGCAATTTGATACTATAAAGAAAATTTCATTTGTTTCCAGCATAAATTAAAGTTATATATATATATATATATATATAAATATATATATAAATATATATATATATATATATATATATATATATATACACACACACACACACACAGAGTTTCACAGTTATAACCACATATTTCCAGCAAGCTATAATATATATATATATATATATATATATATATATATATATATATATACACATGTGTGTGTGTGTGTATTTATATAAATATATATACAAATGAAATTCTCATAATGACAATACAAACATTTTCTATTTAAGTGAAAGAATAAGCTAACTAATAACATGATTCATTCTTTTAAAAAAAAAACATATATATATATATATATATATATATATATATATATATATATATATATATATATATATATTAAAAAGGAAAGGCAACAACTAAGAGTGTATTCTTCTTTTGCATCAATAAGCTTAAAATCAGCAACTATATTTTTTTGATTTACTTGAAAACACATGCAAATGGGAACCAAATTTGAGCATATTTTGACAACAATTATAAAGTAGTACATGTATTATTTCTTTCATTTCAACATTTCCAAAATCACATAGAATAAAACAACCACTATATATTATTTTCAACTTAAAAAAAAAAAATATAACTCAACATATAGTCATTTAAGTTTACATATTAAGAGGGAAAATTTTCTCTCTTTCCTTGGAACAAACTACGCAAAGGCCAAACTTGGCCAAGGCTCACAATAGCCAAAATAACAATGAACAAAACTATAAAATGCTCTTTCTCCAAAACTGAACGGAAGCTAGGTGTGCGGAAATCACTTCCTACACTAATCTAATGTATAGAGATGTATGAAAATTCAAATTAACCTTTCCAGTTATAGTGTTATTAACACAATAACAGAGATATTGTAGCAATACACATACACATAGAAAGTAGATAGAAGAGAGAGAGAGAGAGAGACAAGATATACAAGGGGAAAACCCTTATGGGTGAAAAACCCCACACTCCAAAACATAGCTCAAATGTATTACAATAAACAATAAGAGATTACAATATAGTTTCAGAGCCAATGCTCTTTCAGGAGTCTTTGAATGTCAAATCTTGAGATATTTCGGCAGCATAACAGTACTTGTACAAAAACTATATATCTCCCATCCAAGCACCTATTTTTATAGAGTTTACAAGGCAAATATGGAACCTTCTAGAGTGTTGGCAAGAGACACAGTATAGCTATAAGTGTGTTGTCATTGATGGAAACAAAGTTCATCCCACCCATCCGCAGGACATGGTATGCCTATACCAGAAGTCAGATTGAAGAATGTTGTGGTCCGATAATCAAGAATAGAGCATGTGGCAAGGTCTGATAGTCAGGTCCGGATCTCTCAGAGGAAGTATCTCAGTAAAGTGCATACTTGGGGAAGTCAAGAGGACTACCTTGAGTAATAGATTCCAGGGATTAAGCCTTCGGTGATGAAAAAGTGAAGAGATATGAGTACCTAAGCATTGAGTTCCTCTTTGGCAGAGTTGATAGAGGAAGAACTGACCGGCAGAGCATCAGACCTTAATCTGAATGAGATATTGATGGTGATCAAGCTTCCTGAGGTATCACTCATGATTGGCTGACATGATTGATGACTTCTATAAGCATCTCCTCGATACACATCACTTGGTAAGTAAGGATTCAACCGACAGATCAGAGTTTAGGAAAATATTGACTATTTCAAATGCCAACTAGAAAGGTGTTGAAATCATTGGTGCGGATATATATATGAGATGAATTTAGATGTGAAGGTGTGAGTTGTATGTTGGGAAGTGCGAAGAAAAGAAGAAGAGCAGTGTGAAGGTAGTAAGAGAGGTCCGGAATGTGACAAGACAGTAGCACCAAAGAAGAAGTAGAATGAAGTGCAGCAAATCAGTGTATTGAACCTAACTGAAACTAAACCTCAGCATTTGTGGATGCTTCTCATCAGTTCAAGTATCTTGTCACCTTATACCTTGTAGAAAGTGAGTCTCTTGTAGGTAGTGAGCCTCTTGTGAGCAGTGTGCTCGGGCAGTGAGCCCTAATTGGCAAGTGTCATTTTGTATCATCTTATTCTTTTAACAGAGAATACAATCTTGGGTTTGTCACCCCGTGGATTTTCCCTTAACAGGGTTTTCCATGTCAAAATCATTGTGTCATGTGTAATGATGTTATTTCTATCTCATGGTTGTGCTTGCTAATATGATTTGATGCTGCATTAATTGTTAAGGAGAATCAAGAAGTAGAAATAATTAAGATAAATGATTCACCCCCTCCCTCTTAGTTATCAACAATTGGTATCAGAGCTAAGTTCCTCCAAACAAAGCCTAACAGCTTGAGGAAGATCTGGGAATCTCAATGGATATGTATGGTATGAGGGAACAACTTCAGTTTGCCCTAGATGATCTTGAGCAATCTCATTCCAAAGTCAACAACTTGAAGGAAAGACTCAAACAGGCTGATGATTTCATAAATGAGCTAAAAGAGAAACTAAGTATCTCTATAAAAAAGAGAAAGAAACTACTTTAGCAATTGGCAAATCAAGGTGAAGCCAATGATACAAATGAAGATCTGAAGGAGAAAACCAAGTTATGTGAAAAGTTATCAAAAGAGGTCATTATGGTAAGACATGAAATGGAATCAGGAGTTATGAAATTCACCCAAGAAATTGAAGAGAAAAGAAAAACTGAAGATGATCTAAGACAATCTCTCAAGGAGAAGTCAGAAGACTGCCACAAAATGGATAGAATAATCAGGAATCTAGAATCTGATCTTGAAGAAGCTAGAGACAATGAAGAACAACTTGAGAATCAAATTGGCACTCTTAAAAGGGATATTCAAACAACAAATGAATACAAAGAGAAATTAAAGATAAGCTCTACTTAACTTGAAGTTCTTCTTCAAAGCTAAAAGAGGGTAGATGACAAGCAAGGCTTGGGGTATGAAAAAGGTGAAAGCTCCAAATCTGATCAGAAGAACTCCAAATTAGAAAATCCAAGAAATAGGCCTAGAAGACCTCCAGTAAGGCAACCAAATGCTCAAAGATATCCATCTTTCAATGGATACTGCCACAACTGCAATAACTTTGGTCATAAAGCAAATCAGTGCAGAAGAAGAATGAATTAGACTAATACATCCTTCTCTGGACAGTGCTTTAATTGCAAAAGTTATGGTCACAAATCCCATGAGTGTAGAAACATGCAAATGAATAATTCATTCAATGGTAGATGCTTTGCATGCAATAGAATGGAACATTTGGATAATCAATGTAGTCAGTTAAATATGCAAAGAAATGTTGTTTGCTACAGTTACAATAGATCTGTTCATATTCCCAAATTCTGTAGAAGTAAGAATCAAGACAAAAGGGGTCCGGAACAACATACTCATAACCAAGACAAAGGAAAAGGCAAAGTGAACGCGGATGAAATTCAAAGGGAGATGAATAAGATTTGGGTGAAGAGAAGCACAGAGAATTTTGGGGATGGATCCGCACCAGAATCTGGTGCTAATAATCCTTCCAAAAATTGAATAGATGAGCTCTGGCTTAGCGGGAGTCACTAAGAAAAATAAATTCCCCCAGCCAGTCAATTGGTGCCTGAAATTGGTACTTGGGAAGTTGCAGATTAAAGGATTCTCAGAGAAACATCTAAAGTAGGTTTGGTAAAGATATGAAAGATCTATAAGAAGGTTTGAAGATTCTAATCTTCCAAGATAGATCCAGTTTGACTGTTATCCGGTAAAAGCAGGTTTCTCTCAATTAGATCCGGCTTGATTCAAAATGAAGGAATCTTGATCTGCGGATAGATGAAATGTTTGGAGAAAGAAAGATAGATTGTCAATCATCACCAAGAACAACTCTAAGTGTATCTTAGTGATCTGGAAAAGATCTATCTCAGATTAAGAAGAACAAGGCAACTGGAATGACTTAATTTACACATTTATTGCAATGTGGAATTAGGGTTTGCTCAGAAATAAAAGGGCTCATTTGTTCGACATTTGTACATTTGCATTCATGAAGAAGAAGAAAAGAGCTCTGCAAACAAGTTGTCTCAAGTCACTCAAAGATCAACCACAAAAGTCAACTCTTCCAATAATCTGATCCAGCTCATTCTGTGAAACCTAGAAGTGTAAAAAGGTATTTTCTGCTCTTGATTAAACTCTCTCTGAATCGTTAAGATGTCTACTTTGAATGTTGTGAAGATTACTAATAGGATGCACCCTAAATTTAAGAAACATCCCTACAAATCCTTAGAAGTGGATCCCTTAGGCGTATTTTCCAACATTCTGCATGGGGTTTTGCATGTTGAAGATGTTAGGGCATATATTCATGCAAACATTGAGGAATTCAAAGACTCCAAACTAATGGATATTTACCACAAGAAACTGATAGATGATTCATTTGATCTCAAACCCCAATACATGGTCATCAGGGATAAACATTTCAGTCAGTGCATCCATTTCCCTTGTTTTGCTAAAGATGAATGGGTCCGGTATGTTTTGAGCAGAATGCATGACAACTTCATGTGGTTGAATAGGCCATTTAAGATCACTAAGGATGCCATTAGGGCAGTAACTAGATTACACTGAACCAGTGGGATGCCTACTCTCAAATTTGTCAAAAACCAAATTGTAAGTGAGGCTACCGGATCGAAATTTGATAAAAGAGCAATGACAATTGAGGATATCATAGATCCAGATATCAAATTTGCATCAATGATAATTGGCTATAAGATATATCACTCCAACAGGGAGAATTCAGTATCTGGAACTACTGTATATACTGCTTATGAAATGTTAAGAAAGAGTGTTGACTATGATCTCTGTGAGCTCCTTCTGAACCAACTTTTGGAAAATCTGCAGAAGATAAAGAAGAACTCCTTCAAATACGGTGTCTTGATACTCTGTTTATTCTTCTATTATATGAATGAGCTACCTAGATCTAGTGGCTGGATATGGCAAAATGATAGACTGGTTGCCATACAAATCAGGGATTATTTGCATGGACTTGGTGATGCCAAGGCACAAAACACATCACTCTGGGGCTACTTCAAGAACTTTCAGAATATGATGCAAGCCAGAGAGAGAATCCCCCAATCTCTAGTTGAAAAGTATAAGGATATAATTTTCTTTATGGTAGAAACTGATCAATGCCTAATGGAGGTAGTGGAGCTAAGGGTAGTCTGGATCATGTCAATGGGGTATGAAGTAGATGAGAAAATAGTAGAGCTACATGTTCAACACATGCTCAGTCAACCCAAGGATCCTAAGGCAGAAAGGTTTGGAACCATTGAAGAGCTGAGTGTGAAGATTCATGTGGAGCTAAGGCAACCGAAGATGAAGAGAAAAGTGAGAAAAGAAGTAGAGAATGTTGCCAAAAGGTATGGCATCTCAAAAGAGGCACTTGATGCAAATAGAGAAAAGATGGAAAGGGCAGAAAAAGAAAAGGAAGAGGCAGAAAAAGAAAGTGCTCTGGTAGAAGCCCCCTCCTAGACCAGATCCTCTAAGAGCTCAAAGGCATCAAAATCGGAAGAAAATCATTTGGTAAAGGAGAAAAGAGAACAAAGACAAAGGCAACAAGGTCTTACATCAGTTAGAAGGATGAAGAAGAGATCAAGAAGATGAAGAAGAAGAAGAAAGTATCTGGTGAAGACAATGAGGCAGAGGTAGAAGAGTTTGTTGAAAGGCCCACTCTGTCCTTAGATGATGTAGTTAAAGCAGTTATGTGGATGGGAACCTGTAACCAATAACAGAATTCTACGATGCATATAATGATGCAGATAAAAGGATCTTGGAGGAAGCCATAGTTAAGTACTTGAACATATACAATAAAGCATTTATTGAAATAATTTCTCTAATTCCCAAAAGTTTAGAGAAGAAACTTGAATTAAGAAAAGAAAATGCCAAGGCTAAGGACTTAGAGATTAGAGAACAGATAGCTATTTAGCTCTATCCTTCAATTACTCTGAAACAAATAGATATGATCTTCAAAGATTGCAAGAATGAGTTCCAGAGTAAGGCTAGAATGAATCAGCTCATGCTTGGAGAAACTGATAAAGTGGCAAAAGAAATAGAAGAAATCCTCTGGAATGCCTATAAAAGATTCAATATTCCTGTTATAGAGGATTTAGGTGATGATCCCTCGAGAATGGATGACAAAGAAGAATCTACTGAGACTATAGTAGAAGAGGTAAAGGAGACAGGTGAAGAGAAAGATAAGGACTTAGATTCCTCTACTCTGGAAGAGGAAGTCCATTAAGAAGTAAACATCTCTCCTCTGGTTTCCCCTACAGACTCCACATCTAAAGGAGAAGAAAGAATAAAAGAGAAAACTAGTAAAGGAAAAGAAGTACAAGAAAAAGAAAAAGGTCAATTAGAGAAAACCTCAGATGATAGTGCTAAGGCTGCAGAAGGGGAGAAAACCTTGTCACCGGCAAGAGACACAGCAAAAGCAGTCGAAGAATTCTTAACCAAGGAGATGATGGAATTTGATGAACTGGAACTTCTTCAAGGACCATTCAATTTTGACTCCCTCTCCCCAGTTCAAACCATGAAGCTAGCATCCTTTACTTCAGCAAAGGCAAAAGAAAAACTTCTGAAGTCTCACATGGAAGACTGCAAGCTCATAGAAACTGCATCCGGTGTATTGGAGAAGATCATGCCATCATTCCAAAAGGATCCTTTGGCCTCCACATCTGGTAATCTAAAGTCTCTTGTAAATTTTGTTAATACACATTTTGACTCTTTAGAGAAAGGAATAGAAGAGAAACTTCAGAAAGAATTTTTGGATAAGAGATTCTCTGAAATACAGGGTCTAATTTCAAATGGTAGGAGAGTTATGGATATTAGGATAAAGAGCTTAGAAAATGCTCTCAAAGATGGTGGAGATATTTACAAATTTTGTTTATCCTGGCCTAATGTGACCAAGGACATTGAGAAGAAAGTAAAAGAGCAAGAGGATAAACTATTAAGTTTATCTCAAAGTTTTGATCCTCTATCCTCCTCCATAGTAAATCAAGAGTGTCAAACTATTGCAGTCATAAATGAAATAAAGACACTTGAGAAGGAGAAGAAAAATAGAATAAATAGGTTGAGTGAACTTAGAGGGATCATTATCCCTAAGTTAGAGGCCATGCATGAGGCCCTACCTGATGCACAGGCCACAGCCTGGACAAATGATCCAATAGATCTTAAGAAAGCAGAAGCTTTTGCATTCCTGTTGAATGGTCACATCTCAATTTTGGACAGGATGAAGCAGAGTTGGCCAACAAAAGTTATACAATTGAAGAATACTTTTGCAGATGTACTTCAATATATGTAAGTATAACATATATATATTCATTTATGCAGCTAAGCATAGTTGGATTTTTGGGATTTTTGGTGTGCGGATCCTACCCTTTGCCATTGATGTCAAAGGGGGAGTGAGGAGCAGTGAAAAATGTGGAATCCAGCTAAGGGGGAGCTCTGGAAGAATGTACATTAGAACAGAGCATCAACCAAGGGGGAGTGTAGTATGACACTTAGTCATTTTTCACTAAGTGTTGCCATCAATGCCAAAGGGGGAGATTGTTGGCAAGAGACACAGTATAGCTACAGGAGTGTTGTCATTGATGGCAGCAAAGTTCATCCCACCCATCCGTAGGACATGGTATGCCTATACCGGAAGTTAGATTGAAGAATGTTGTGGTCCGGTAAGTAAGAACAAAGCATGTGGCAAGGTCCAACAGTCAGGTCTGGATCTCTTAGAGGAAGTATCTCAGTAAAGTGCAGACTTGGGGAAGTCAAGAGGAGTACCTTGACTAATAGATTCCAGGGATTAAGCCTCTGGTGATGAAAGAGTGAAGAGATATGATTACCTAAGCATTGAGTTCCTCTTTGGCAGAGTTGGCGGAGGAAGAACTAACCGGCAGAGTATCAGACCTTAATCCGGATGAGATATTGATGGTGATCAAGCTTCCTGAGGTATCACTCATGATTGGCCGACATGATTGATGACTTCTATAAGCATATCCTTGATACGTATCACTTGGTAAGCAAGGATTCAGCTGATAGATCAGAGTTTAGGAAAATATTGACTATTTCGGATGCCAACTAGAAAGGTGTTGAAATCATTGATGCAGATATATATACCAAATGGATTTAGATGTGAAGGTGTGAGTTGTATGTTGGCAAGTGTGAAGAAAAGTAGAAGAGTAGTGTGAAGGTAGTAAGAGAGGTCCGGAATGTGATAGGACAGCAACACCAAAGAAGAAGTAGAATGAAGTGCAGTAGATCAGTGTATTGAACCTAACTAGAACTGAACCTCAACATGTGTGGATGCTTCTCATCAGTTCAAGTATCTTGTCACCTTATACCTTGTAGATAGTGAGTCTCTTGTAGGTAGTGAGCCTCTTGTGAGCAGTGTGCTCAGGTAGTGAGCCCTAATTAGCAAGTGCCATTTTGTATCATCTTATTCTTTTAACAGAGAATACAATCTTGGGTTTGTCACCCCGTAGTTTTTCCCTTAACAGGGTTTTCCACGTCACAATCATTGTGTCATGTGTAATGATGTTATTTTTGTTTCATGGTTGTGCTTGCTAATATGATTTGATGTTGTATTAATTGTTAAGGAGAATTAGGAAGTAGAAATAATTAAGATAATTGATTCACCCCCCCTCTCAGTTATCAACACTAGAGATGGGCATCCATCTTGGACCGATGCCCCAAACCCATGCCTAAGGACACTTGTCCAACATCCCATCCCAAAGTGGGTGCCTTGTCCCAAGATAGACTATGATAGATGCTCTTACGCATCTTACAACTGTCACAGAATCTGTCATAACTGATAGCACTTACAGCCGTAAGAGAATCTGTCATACACTAACTAAAAATATCATATTCCTCTTACAACATGTCATAACCTCCCTTGACTACCCTTGACCACCCAAATATGCCTTTCTCTCATGCAAAGATACTCACCGACACTTGTCATTAAATAAAAGTTGTTTGAGGTTTCGAGGGCATTGCCCCCGAGCTTCCACGGGGGCACTGCCCCTCGACCCCACCCTATACCATGACAGGTAGTGCACCAAGGACGCTGCCCCCAAACCCCCGTTAATTATTCAAGGGGGAAATCGTAGCTACCAAAGTCACCAAAATTTATCCTACTACATATACACAAGGTGCCAACTATGCCAACTCAACATGGGATAAATAAATACAACATTAGCAATTTGCAAAGGTTGAGACACCTTAATTCCCAACAAAAACTTCAAATCCAACAATATCACCTGTAAGAAATAGACAAAAAGGAGGGCAATCAAGGCATTAATTACCACTCTTCTCTCTACCATAGACTCACTCATGAGTCACCCCCGAGCTTGGAGGTCATCCACACACAAGGTTTGACAATCCACAACACCACAATGAGCAAACCAACAAACATGAAGAACACCCATGGTTTAATCACAACACAAAACTCATGAAAAAAATGAGTTTGAAGGGGTAGGGGAGTGGACATCACTCTACTCAAGAGGACACTCCAAAATATCAAATAGCTCAACACTAACAAGGCCTCAAGCCTAAGTATTTATACCAAGATTCACATATATTTCTCCATGGCACTCATGCCAAACAAATTGCTCTTACTCATAATCTTGCCCTCAAGGCTAAAATAGCCAAAACTAGGAGGTGACCTTGAGGAGATTCACTCCTCCCCCACCCCACACATGTTGAGCATTTTCTCCAAATGGAGAGGCTCTTACAAATACCCTCAAATCCCCATAACAACAAAATGCAAAATACACACACAAAACAACCACACAAGGAAAGTAAAATGCATAAGGAAAGGCATCAAGCCTTGAATCCTACCTTAATTAACTCAACAAGGAAGATATTTGAAGAAGAGCCCTTCCAAATCCACTTCCAAGTCCTTCCTCCAAAAATGCCTCCAAAAACTCTCTAACTCTCCCCAAATTTTCAAATAAAATAAAAATGTAATGAAATCAACAACCCTCTCCCTCTCTTCAAGAGGGATTAAAATAGGCTCTCCTCATGAGCCTTGAGGAATGGAAAGGTGACACATGTCACCTTCTCCTTCCTCCTCACAACCACTTGCAAGCTTCATGGAATGGGGGGGTGATACATGTCACCCTCCCATTCCACCAAATCTTGCCCCCTCCACTTGTGCTCTCTCACACATGTGGGAGAGGAATGTGAAGCCCAAAAAGGATGTGGGTACAAAAAGTGCCCCAATCCTATCCTCCCATGAAAGCCCACAAAACCCCAAGGTACTCTCACCAATGTGAGAGAGCCTTGGAGTTGGGTCCTCCACAATTAGGGGTCTTGAAGACTCCCCAAGCCTTGGAATGAGGTGTGGATAAAGTTGAGTGTTTGACCCAACCTTCCACCCCTCTCCAAACTTCCATTTTCGTCACTTTACTTCAGGGTGAAGTTTAAGTGACCAAATGGGAGTTATCCTAGGGTTAGACAAGCTCATATGGGCCCTAGACCCTAGGGGTACAACCTAGGGTCACTTTTAACCTATTTTGAGCTCCTTAGGGTGAGTAAAATCACATGAAAAGGGGTCACAAAAATAAAAACTCAAAAAATAAAATCAATTAAACATGACACCTTTACAACACCAATATAAAATCAACTAAAAATCTAGGTAGACCTAGCCCAAAAGATATCATACACCAACATTACGAAAATTCATCATGCATAACATAGATGATCTTGGTTCCTCTTGGAACTAGATTGGCTTAACACATAATTTCATAAAATGTGTGGGATGATCTCTAATTTTCTGTGGCTTAGTTAAAACACCTGTGCACTTAAAGAAAAGATTAATCCAACATCTATATCATAGCCGAAGTAAGGGAAAACATACACTCACACCATCGCATAGTCATATAAATCATCATAAAATTCACATCATAATTAGATTCATAATTTGCATTTTTATAATCCATCTTAAGATAAAATTGCATAATAAATCCATAACATAATCTCACAACTAGTATCTCAAATAATATCATAATGCATATCACATGTCAAATCCTCATCATTGAGTCAAAATCAGGATCTAGTCTCATCAAACATGCTAAACATAATTAACCAAAATAAAATCATATAGTCTAATAATTCTACATATCGGGATCAACAATCCCCAAAAGTCTAAAATGTGTCTCCAACAGTAATATAAAATGATCAAAATAAGGGAGTGAAATAGTAGGCCTCACATCGTCCCCTCCTAAGACTAAACTTCCTCCTAGAAGTCATCAAAGAGGTGAGGATAAATTATCCTCAATCTAGCTGCATCCTCCCATGTTGTTGTGACCTCATCATACCTATCCCACTGAACCCTAACCTTGTCCAGCTCTTGACCTTGAAGGTCCAGCATCCAACAAGCCAATATGTGATTAGCTCCAAATCCAACTGCTCATCTACCTCTACCTAGAGAGCACTCCAATCTAATACATGAGATAAATTAGATATGTAACGCTGTAAAATAGATACATGAAAAACATTGTGGATGCATGACAGGCTAGGTGGCAAAGCTAGATGGTAGGCTACAGGCCCTATTCTCTCCAATATCTTAAAAGACCCAACAATCTGTGGTGCAATCTTAGAGCCCTTTCCATAATGGATTGGACTCTTGTGAGGACGCACTCTCAAGAATACTTTGTCCCTAACTGAGAAGCTCTGATCTAATCTTTTAGCATCAGCATACTTCTTCTGTCGATCATGTGCCTCTTGAAGTCTCTGTCTAATCAATATCACCTGCAGCTCCATATCCTGTACCAGCTCTAGCCCAATAGCAACCCTGTCCTTTGTACGGTCCCAACTCAACGGTGTCCTACAAGGTTTGTCGTACAAGGCCTGAAAAGGAGGCATACCTAATGAGCTGTGATGCCCATTATTGTAGGCAAACTCAACTAGATACAAATACTCCCATCTAGACTAGTGATCCATAACATACATATGAAGCATGTCCTCTAAGACCTGATTCACCCTCTCTGTCTAACCATCTATCTCACGGTGATACGCTGAATTGAAGTTGAGTTGAGTGCCCAACACCTATTGTAATGCCCTCCAAAAGTCTGATGTGAACATTGAGTCTTTGTTAGAAATGATACAGTGAGGTACCCCATGTAATCTAACAATCTTATCCAAGAATACTCTCGCCACTAATGGTGCATTGTATATCATGTGTATAGGTGAGAAATGCGCTACCTTGGTCAACTTGTCAATCGTCACCATGATGGCATCATGGCGGTGAGATGACATAGGAAGACCAACAATGAAATCCATGGAAATGGTGTCCCATTTCCACCTAGGTATCTCATGAGGGTATAAAAGACCTGCTAGATGCTGATGCTCAGCCTTGACCCTCTGGTACTCAAGGCAATGAGCAACATACTCTGCAATATCGTGTCTCATACTTGCCCAATGGTATAACTGTCGCAAGTCGGCATGCATCTTCTTCACCCCTGGATGTGCTGCATAGGGTGCTCTATGAGCCTCTGAAAGAATTACTGCATGTAGGTCACCTGCACAAGGTACATAGATGCACTGTCGATGTCTAAGTAGCTCATCTGCCTCAAGGGAATATTCTGCAAACTTGCCCACAAGGGCCCTCTATGATTGGATCTCCTGCTGCACCTCAAGAAACCACTCATCCTCCACTAGATGCTGAATGATGTGCCCTCTCAAGTCCACATTCAAGGTCAAGGTCAACCAAATTCTCCTTCCCTTTGATGTAGTGGACATCAAAGTCATACTCGCGAAGAAACTCCATCCAATGTCACTGACGGACATTCAAATTTGGTTGTGTGAATATGTACTGAAGACTATGGTGATCTAAATGAAGCTCAAAGTGATGACCCAATAAAAAGTGTCTCCAACGAACAAGAGCATGAACCACTACTGCGAGCTCTAAATCGTGAGTAGAGTATTTTAGCTCATGGGACTTGATCTTTTGTGACTCATACGCGATCGCTCTTCCAACTTGCATAAGTATGACTCCTAAACCCTCAAGTGATGCATTAGTACAAACCATAAAATCCTTTGCAGGATCAAGAACCGTTAAAATGGGAGCACTGGTAAGATGCTCCTTGAGGACCCCAAAGGCCCTCTCGCACTGCTTAGTCCAAGTGAAGCTCTTCCCTTTTTACTGAAGGTAAGTGATGGGGTGTGCTATCCTGGAGAAGCCCTCTACGAATCTATGGTAGTACCTGGCTAACCCCATGAAACTCCTGACCTCTGTCACACTAGTAGGTGTTGGCCAATCCCTGATAGTCCTGATCTTCAATGTATCTACGTAGATACCATCACCAAACAAGATGTGCCCCAAATACTACACCTTGGATCTGAAAAAGGCACACTTCGCCAAGTTGCCAAAAAGCTACTGCTCTCTCAAGCACTGCAAAACTTGACGTAGGTGCTCCTCATGCTCCTCCTCAATCCGCAAGTAGATCAAAATATCATCAAGGAAAATGATCACAAACTAATCCAAGTAAGTACGGAACACCCCGTTCATGAGACTCATAAATACTGCAGGGGCGTTTGTCAAGCTGAAGGGTACCATAGTGAACTCATAGTGGCCATATCAAGTCCGGAAGGCAATCTTATGGATGTCCACCTTTGTGATGTGCAACTAGTGGTAACTGAACTTCAAGTCTATCTTAGAGAACACTCTAGCTCCCTACATCTGGTCGAAAGATCATCAATCCTAGGCAGAGGATAATGGTTCTTCACCATCACCTTATTAAGCTACCTATAATCCATGCATAGATGAAGTGACCCATCCTTCTTCTTCACGAAGATGATCGGTGTGCCCCAAGGTGAAATGCTAGGTCAGATGTGCCCCTTCTCAAATAATTCCTCTAACTGCAACTTGAGCTTCGTGAGCTCGTGTGTGGTCATCTTGTAGGGTACACAATACACTGTCTCGGGCCCCGGTACTAAATCGATGTGGAAGTCTACCTCTCTGCGAGGTGGCAAACCTCGTAACTCTGGTGGAAAGACATTGGCAAACTCCCTCAAGATAAGATGGTCATCTAATGATGCCTCTGGCTCATCCTCTGATCTGTCACTAACCGTGATAGCAAATAACTGACATCCCTTCTGCATACAATGCTTAAGCTACTAAGAAGATATCATACAAACTATCATGGGCTTCTGAATGCCCTCTACTTTGACTGACATGCCATGATCATCTCAATAGTTAATCACCTTTCGGTGACAATCTATCTTGGCTCTATGAGCTATAAGCCAATCCATCCCTAAAACTACACCATAGGATCCTAAAGGCATAACCCTAAGGTCGCATAATGTAGTGAAGGTCCCCAAAGATATCTCACAATCCTAAACTAATGAATCTACTGACATCTTGGCCCCAGTGGCCAACTCAACCTCCCATCTATCACCCTACCTAGAGGCCACCAGCCTACAATGTTCTACTAACAATGGAGATATAAATGAATCAGTAGCACTAGAGTCAAATAAAATAGCAATGGGGACATCCCCAATCATACTTGCTGTCTCGATCACTAAGGCCTAGAAGTTAGCTTGGCAGTTATCAATTGTTGTAAACATACAGTGGGATCTACCCACATTTCCAACTATCTACTCTGATCCTCTTGCACGAGGTTGTCCCCTTCCCGTAAAGCCCTGTGGGCACTCTCTGGCTAAATGTCCTGCCCCACCACATACATAGCATGGGTCCCGAACCTGTACCAATCCAGACTGTGTCCTACTACTCTATTGTTGTCTAGTCCTTCCCGTGGACCCCTGAAAACTTCTGTAAGATTACTATGATCTAGCAGGTCCCGTAGGTGATCCCTAGTATCTCTAATCCCTATGTGAGCCCTACTATTGCAAACTATGATTATGAGCTCCCTGTACCCTCTTCTAGGACCTGGACCTTTGCTGATACTGCTGTTGCTACTGTGGAGGCCTAGGAGGTAACAGTGCAGAACTAAATCCTCCTCTCTATGGTGGTGGTGGTGGTCGATAAAAATTCTGCTACTGCTATCAGTTACAGTCCTAAAACTAGGGACATGAACTCTGACCTCATCCCTATATCTCCTCTATGATGTATGCCTTCTCGGTAGCCTCACTCATGGTTTGGGGGTCTGCCATGCGCACTGGTCCTGATATCCCCTAATTCAAACCTCTGATAAATTTGTGAACCAAAAGTTTCTCATCATGGAGATACTTTGTATACCATGACAACTCAATGAACCTACTCTCATACTACACTATGGTAGAACCTAACTGTTGCAAGTCATGGAACTCGTCAATCCAACGCTGCCTGTAATGATCTGATAGATAACACACATTAAAGTGCTTAATGAATGTGTCCCATCTAAGAGTGTCCAAAGATAGACAACGCTTGCACTCCTTAGTTCGCCACCATGTCACTGTTGTGTCTCTCAAAAGGTGAACTGCCATGTGTGCCTTTTTGTTTCTCCCATAAGGACGCAATGCAAAGCACCTGTCTAAACTCATAAGCTAAGCCTTAGCCTTAGCTCCCTTTGTGGTCCCTGTGAAGGTGGGTGGATTCAACCTAAGTAAGTCTCTGATGGGGTCTCCTTGGTCTCTATGTCCTCTGATAGGCTCATCCACACCATAATCATAAGGTCTGTCATAAACCTGCTCTATCCTCATGGCCTCCTATCACCTCACATGATGCAGAGGGCTCCTACAACACACTCTGTAAGCTGAACCAACCTCCTCCACTATGGTGTCAGGTATCTCATCATAAGGCTCTACACGTGGTTCTACTCACAGCTCAACGCCGAGCTCGACATGTGGTTCTACATGTGACTCAACATGTGACTCAACATGTGACTCCTCACGTGGCTTCTCTCATGGATCAATGCGGGGCTCAACACATGGCTTTAGTACAATTGGTGGTAACCTCTCTAACACTGCCTATAATGCCTATAAGATCTATGGCTCTATATCAGGTGCTAGTGGTGCCTGTGGTGCCTACTGCTCTGGTGAGGCTGATGGTCCCTGACCCTCTGCCAAAGACTCATTCTGTATCTCTATAGATGATGTGGCATGTGAGCACACTCACCTAGTTTGGGGAGGCATCCTACAAGAACAAGGTAATCACGAATCAATCAAAAATACAAAATAAGTAACATACCTAAACAAGCCTAGTGTTTAAACTTGGGCTCTAATATCAAATGTCATGCCTAGATTTCCCATGCAGTCATGATAGGCAACACACATGTCATGTCCACATTTTTCATGTGGTCATGAAATGAAATATCAAAAAATTTCCATGCATCCCTAGAAACCCCCTCGCATGCGTCAGCATGCTCGGTGGCAATACGTATAAGGTGTAAACATGTCAATCAAATTTAGAGTAATGCGATCACAAGTGCAATCCCTTGCATGATGATATCCCACTAAGGGGGTCAATGTCACATGAGAAGTGTCTCCATTAGGGTTAGGACTGATTGATCGAAACCCTAAGTTTCATAAGTGAGTGACAAGATTTTGACACGAGTCGAAATCAAAACCCTAATTCTATAGCATTAAAAGAATTAAATAGCCACATAAATCAAACATCTCATTTGTGGAAACATTAAAATATTACTCTACAAAAGGGGTAAAATTACTAAGATAAATAACCCTAATTTCCCAGAAAAATTCAGCAGCATAATGCCTCTAGGACGTGTATGGGAAATATTCTAATCAATAAAATTCACACAAAAGTTCACTAACCTACTAACATTAGTTAATTAAAATAATAGCACGAGGAGGAATAAATTGCCTCACTAAGGTCCCCTAATTAATTAACTACATCAATTATTTAAATAATTAATCTACTATGATTAATCCATACATACTATTAAAATAATCAATTCAATCCTACTAAAATAAAGTTACAATGATAAATTAAATCCCCAAAACATTATCAATCAAATTAGCCAAACTATCAATTAATTACTAAGACCAAATTAATACAAATTTCTGATATTCCCCCTAAGAATTAAATAGATTCCCTACATACACAATTAAATAAAATCAAGTTGACTAATGCCCACTAAAATAAATAAGATAATTCCCTAACCCCTAAATACATAAACAAATAATAAAAATTGCCAAGACAAGAGAAGAGGGAAAATTAAAGGGAAACTAAATTTAAAACCCAAGCCCTAAAAGTTCCCCAAATTAAAAAAATACTTTCCTTACGGAAAGAAAAAAATCCCCTAACCCTAGTTTTGTTCTCATATTTTCTTTTCTCTATTTTTCTTTTCACAAAACCTCCTCTCAACTTCTTGCTCTATGTGTTTGTAGGTCTAACTGGAAGGGCAGCCATGACCGCCACTCCCAAGCTGAGGTATATACAATGTATATACACATTTTTCTTCTAAAAGCCCTATTTGTTTTGAGGCATATTTTATGGATTTCTATATGTATGCCGAGTATGTATATATACATATATACATATACATACATACATACATATATATATATGTTTATGTATATGTATATTTATATGTATATATATGTATATGTATATGTATATGTATATATGTATATTTATATGTGTATATATATATATCTTATTCATTAAACATATATCAATTTTTCAAAGAAGGTCAGAGGTATTCCGGTGGCCAAAGGGCCAAACTATTAGTAATGGAGGGCCGACCATTGATTGGGTGCCATCGCTGCCCAACATAGGTTCAAAGGAGAGTAGAAAGGGGGTGTGGGGGAAGATGTTGGACGGGACGTAAACCCCGCCACGGTCGAATAGTCTAAAGAGGGAAGTGAGGAGTGGGGAGTAATCCCCACCCCGTGGTCTATATGCATCATAGTCACCACCACTCCTGAGATTAGGGTTTCACCTAGCTCAGATTCCATTCTTTCTGCTTGGTAAAAACCCTCTTCAAACACTTACATTAACATTTAATAATAAAAAACCTCTTCAATCACTATCACTTTGCTCTTTTAAATCATTTCAGGAACAAGGTTGAGATTAGCTTTCCCTTCTTTTTACTCTCTTTGCTAGATAATTCCATTAAGTCTATAAGGGTGCTTAGGGCTAGGAATGCTAGTCACCCTCTCATTCTGATACATCAAGGCCTTATATTGAAGCTGTTTCATTTCCATCTTGCCATATGTCTGCCTAAACCTATTCAAGTTAAGATTCTGAAGGACCCACAGTAGGGCATTTCACACAGGGGTAAGGCCAAAGTGAAAGCTAGCATGGGGAATCCTATAATTGAGGGCGGCCCCAGTGCGGTGGAAGGGAACCTTGTTGAGGCCCCTGTTTCTACTAAAAATAAAAAATAGAAACACAACACTCTAGCACAGGGAAGGAAGAATGGGAAGAGAGATAGGGTGGAGGAAATGGGGAGGACTCTGACGAAAAAGTAGAAGGAAGGGAAGGATGCTGCCATGGAGGATGCTCCTATGAAAATTATGGAATTGGATATTGTTTTGGAAACTAAGGGTAGTAGTGAAGGTGGGGAGACTGCTCTTCTGAGCATTCACCATTCCAAAAGGATTGCTGGGAAACCTCTAGTTAGTTCTCCGAGGGTGGAGGGTTCTTAGGACTCCAAGTTTGTGGAAGAGATGGTGGATGAAGAGGGGGAGGAGACTCCTATTGAATTTGTATATGAAGTCAAGGGAACTAGCCACTTTACCTCAATGAATGAAAGCATCTTGAAAAGTCTGGAAGGCATGAATAAGGCTATTGTTGGGAAGAACGATGTGGGGGAGGTCGTGTATCAAGCTAGTAAGGGGAAATGTGCTTTTTGTGTCAAACATGCAGAGGATATCTAGAACCTATAGAAAAGAATGGACTCTGTGTAGAAGAAATGGAAGGTCATGGCAGAATTCGCGGCTAAAGCTTTACATCAGGCGGCTTCCATCTTTGTTGCAGTGAAGGATCTGGATGATAAGGTTAAACAAGTGGGCATTGATAGCTTGGGTGACTACAAGGAGATGGTGGAGTTCCTACCCAAGTTTGGGGTGACTGACAACCCTTAGTTTCCTTTTTCTCCTGTTTTCTATTTTCTCTGTTGTTTCATAGGGTTTTCTTCTGTTGTTTTGGTCCATTGTTTTTGTACTGTCAATCTGCTATTTCTGGCATGTTAAAGGCCTAATGCCCCTGGGGCTATTTTATTAAAGGGATCTGGACCCTGGTTTCCAGTTGAGCTTATCAAAAACATTTAATAATAAAAAAATGAAATATATATATGTGTGTGTGTGTGTATACCATAGTTTCACAATTTTCACAATATTTTCCAGCAATAAAATATATATATATATATTGTACACACACATATATATGTTTAAATATACATAGTTTCACAATTATAACCACATATTTCCAGCAAGCTATAAAATGTATATATATATATACACAAATGAAATTCTCATAGTGACAATACAAACATTTTCTATGTAAGTGAAAGAATAAGCTAAATAATAATATGATTCATTCTTTTTTTTTAAAACATATATATATTTTAAAAAAGAAAGGCAACAACTAAAAGTGTATTCTTCTTTTGCATCAATAAGCTTAAAATCAACAACTATATTTTTTTTATTTACTTGAAAACACTTGAAAATGGGAACCAAATTTGAGCATATTTTGACAACAATTATAAAGTATTACATGCATTATCTCTTTCATTGCAACATTTCCAAAATCACATAGAATAAAACAGCCACTATATATTATTTTCAACTTCAAAATAAAATAAATAAAACTCAACATATAGTCATTTAAGTTTACATATTAAGAGAGGGAAAATTTTCTCTCTTTCCTTGGAACAAACTACACAAAGGCCAAACTTGGCCAAGGCTCACAATAGCCAAAATAATAATGAACAAAACTATAAAATGCTCTTCCTCCAAAACTTTAAAGCCAACAATATCACCTATAAGAAATAGACAGCAAGGAGGGGAAACAAGCCATGAAGTACGACTCTCCTCCCTACCATAGACTCACTCATGAGTCACCCCTAAGCTTGGAGATCATCCGCACACAAGGTTTGACAATCCACAACACCACAATGAGAAAACCAACAAACATGAAGAATGCCCATGGATTAATCACAACATAAAACTCATAAAAAAATGAGTTTGAAAGGGTAGGGGAGTGGACATCACTCTACTCAAGAGGCCACTCTAAAATATCAAATAGCTCAACACTAACAAGGCCTCAAGCCTAAGTATTTATACCAAAATTCACATATATTTCTCCATGGCACTCATGCCAAACAAATTTCTCGTACCCATAATCTTGCCCTCAAGGCCAAAATACCCAAAACTAGGAGGTGACCTCGAGGAGGTTCACTCCTCCCCCACCCCATACATGTTGAGCATTTTCTCCAAATGAAGAGGCTCTTACAAACACCCTCAAATCCCCACAACAACAAAATGCAAAATACACACACAAAACAACCACACAAGAAAAGTAAAATGCATAAGGAAAGGCATAAAGCCTTGAATCCTACCTTAATTAGTCCAACAAGGAAGATAATTGAAGAAGAGCCCTTCCAACTCCACCTCCAAGTCCTTCCTCCAAAAATGCCTCCCAAAACTCTCTAACTCTCCCCAAATTTTCAAATAAAATAAAAATGTAATGAAATCAACAACCCTCTCCCTTGCTTCAAGAGGGATTAAAATAGGCTCTCCTCATGAGCCTTGAGGAATGGAAAGGTGACACATGTCACCTTCTCCTTCCTCCTCACAACCACTTGCAAACTTCATGGAATGTGGGGGTGACACATGTCACCCTCCCATTCCACCAAGTCTTGCCCCCTCCATGTTGATAACTGAGAGGGGGGGTGAATCAGTTATCTTAATTAATTTAACTTTATGTTATTCTTTAACAACTAGTGGAGCATCAAAACAAATAAGCATCCATAACCATGAAAGCAGAAACAAGCTCAATACACATGACACAATATTTTTGACGTGGAAATCTATTTTAAGGGAAAAGACCATGGGGTGATTAATCCAAGATTGTATTCTCTGTTAAAAGAATAAGGTACTACAAAATGGCACTTGCCAATTAGGGCTCATTGCCTGAGCACACTGCTCACAAGAGGCTCACTACCTACAATAGTTTATAGAAGGAAACTAGATACTTCAACTAATGAGAAGCATCCACATGTGCTTAGGTTCAATTCTAGTTAAGCTCAATATACTGATCTACTGCACTTCATTCTTCCTCTGCCTTAGTGTTGCTATTCTATCACATACCGAACCTCTATCTCTATTTCTACACTATTCTCTACTTTTCTTCGCACTTCACAACACACCACACACACATTCATACCGAAATCAATCTGGTATATATATCTGCATTAATGATTTCAATCATCTTTCTAGTCAGCATCTGAAAAACTCAAGATATTTCTGAACTCTGGTATGTCGGCTGAATCCATGCTTCCTACGTGATGTGTATCAAAAAGATAGTTATAGAAGTCATCAATCATGTCATCCAATCATGAATGATACCTTAAGAACCTTGATCATCATCAATATCTCATCTGGGTTAAGGTCTGATGCTCTGCCAGTCAGTTCTTCCTCTGTCTACTCTGCCAAATAGGAACCCAATACTTAGGTGATCATATCTCTTCACTCTTTCATCACCGGAGGCTCAATCCCTGGAATCTATTAGTCAAGGTACTCCTCTAGACTTCCCCAAGTCTACACTTTACAAAGAAGAGATCCAGACCTGATTGTCAGACCTTGCTGCATGCTCTATTCTTGGTCACTAGACCATAATACTCTTCAATCTGACTTCCAGTATAGACACACCATGTCCTACGGATGTGTGAGATGGTCTTTGTTGCCATCAATGACAACACCCATGAAGCCACACGGTGTCTCTTGCCAACAATCTCCCCCTTTGGCATTGATGGCAACACTTAGTGAAAAATGACTAAGTGTCACACTACACTCCCCCTTGGCTGATGCTCTATTCTAATGTGCATTTTACCAGAGCTCCCCCTTAGGTAGATTCCACATTTTTCAGTGATACTCACTCCCCCTTTGACATCAATGGAAAAGGGTAGAATCTGCACACCAAAACTCCCAAAAATCCAACTATACTTAGCCACATAAGTATATATACATGTTATACTTACATATACTGTAGTATATCTGCAAAAGTTGTCTTCAACTGGACAAGTTTTGTTGCCCAACTTTGCTTCATCCTGTCCGAAATTGAGATGTGACCACTCAACGGGAATGCAAAAGCTTCTGCCCTCTTTAGATCTGTCAGATCATTGGTCTGGGCTGTGGTCTGAGCATCAGTTAGGGCCTCATGCATGGCCTCTAACTTAGGGATAATAATCCCTCTTAGTTCACTTAGCCTGCTTATCCTATTTTCCTTCTCCTTCTCAAGGATTTTTATTTCATTTATAGCTACAAGAGTCTGGCACTCTTGATTCATTATGGAAGAGGAGAGAGGATCAAAAATTTGAGATAGGCTTGATAGTTTGTTCTCTTGATCTTTCATCTTCTTGGTAATATCTGTTGTCATGGTGGATCAAGATAGACAAAATTTGTACAGATCTCCACCATCTTTAAGAGCATTTTCTAGGCTCTTTATTCCAATGTTTAGATTTCTCCTATCATTTGCTATGTACCCCTATACTTCAAAGAATCTTTTATCCAAAAACTCTTTCCGGGCTTTCTCCTTAGCTGATTTCTCTAGTGAATCAAAATGTGTACTGACAGAATTGACAAGTGTTTTCAGATTACCAGATGAGGAGGCTGAAATATCCTTCTGGAAGTATGGGATGATGTTTTCCAATACACCAGATGTAATTTCTATTAGCTCACAGTCTTCCATGTGAGACTTCAGAATTTTTTCTTTTGCCTTTGCTTGGGCAAAGGAAGCTATCTTCATTGTTTAAACTGGGGAGAGGGAATCAAAGTTGAATGGTCCTTGAAGTAACTCCAGTTCATCTAATTCTGTCATTTCTTTTGTCAGAAAGTCTTGACTGCTTCTGCAGTGTCTCTTGCCAAAGACAGAGTTTTCTTCCCTTCTTCAGCCTCAGAACTGTCTCCTGGAGTCTTCTCTATTTGATCTCCTTCTCTTCCCTTTACCTCTTCTTCTTGACTTATTTTCTCCTCTATTCTTTCTTCTCCTTTAGGTCCAAAGTCTGCTAGGGAATTTGGATGAGAGATATTAACTTCTTCAAGGACTTCCTCTTCCAGAGTAGAGTAGAGGAATCCAAGTCCTTAGTTCTCTCCTCACTTGTCTCCTTTGGATCTTTTGCATTTTTCTCATTAGGCTCATCATCTATGTCCTCTATAACAGGAATATTGAATCTTTTATAGGCATTTCGGAGGATGTCTTCAGTCTCTTTAGTCACCTGATCAGTCTCTCTGAGTATAAGCTTATTCATTCTAGCTTTGCTCCGGAACTGATCCTTGTAATTTTTGAAGATCATGCTCATTTGCTTTGGAGTGATAGAGGGATAGAGGTAATTGGCTATCTATTCCTAGATCTCTAGGTCCTTTGCCTTGGCATTGTTCTTTCTTACTTCAAGCTCCTGTTGGCAAGAGACACTATATGGATTCATGAATGTTGTCATTGATGGCAACAAAGTTTATCCCACACATCCGCAGGACATGGTGTGTCTCTACCGGAAGTCAGAATGAAGAATGTGGTGGTCCGGTAAACAAGAATAGAGCATGTGGCAAGGTCCGACAGACAGGTCCGGATCTCTTAGAGGAAGTATCTTGGTGAAGTGCAGATATGGGGAAGTAAAAAGTACTACCTTGAGTGATAGATTCCAAGGTTTTAGCCTTCGGTGATAGATGAGGTAAAAGATATGAATACTTGAGTACTGGGTTCCTGAGTGACAGTGTGAACAGAGGAAGAATTGACTAACAGAACATCAGACTATTTTTCTGGATGTGTTTCTGATGGTGGTAAAGGTTATGAAGACATGAATTATGTTTGGCCAACATGATTAATGATTTCTACAAGTATATACTTGATCTGCATTACTTGATGTGCAAGGATTCAACCGATAGAGCAGAGTTTGTGAAAAGATTGACTATTTCGGGTGCCGACTAGAAAGATAATGAAATCACTTGTGTGGATATATATATAGGATGGATTTAGTTGTGAGAAGTGTTGTGGGTGTTATTGATGTGTGAATAAAAGTAGAGCAGAGCAGAAACAGTAAGGAAGGTTTGGTATGTGAAAGGAAAGCAGCATAAGAGAAGAGGAAAGATGAAGTGCAGTAGATCAATATACTGAGCCTAACTGGAACTGAACCCCAGCATATGTGGATGGTACCAATTAGTTCAAGTATTGTATAAGACTCATTTTGTAGACAGTGTGTCTCTTGTAGGTAGTGTGCCTCCTTGTGAGCAGTGTGCTCGGGCAGTGAGCCCTAATTGGCAAGTGCCATTTTGTATTTCCTTATTCTTCTAACAGAGAATAATCTTTGGGTTAATCACCCCGTGGGTTTCTCCCTTAACAGGGTTTCCATGTCAAAAATATTGTGTCATGTGTATCTCCATTTCATGGTTATGTTTGCTTGTTTGGATTAATGTTGCATTGATTAATAAGAAAGTTTAGAAAAAGAAATAATTAGGATAACTGATTCGCCCCCCCTCTCAGTTATCAACAATTGGTATCAGAGCTAAGTTCCTCCCAACAGAGCCTAACAGCTTGAGGAAGATCTGGGAGTTCAAATGGATGCATATGGTTTAAGGGAGCAACTCAAGACTGCCTTGGTGATCTTGAACAGTCAAACTCTGAAGTCAATGAATTAAAGGAAAGACTCAAACATGCTGATGATTTCATGAGAGAACTAAAAGATAAATTAAGTCTCTCTATGAAAAAGAGAAAGGAGCTGCTTCAGCAATTGGCAAGACAAGGTGAAGCAAATAATGCAAATGAAGAGCTGAAGGAAAAAATTGAGTTGTGTGAAAAGTTATCAAAAGAAATCATTATGGTAAGACATGAAATGGAGTCAGGAGTCATGAAGTTTACCCAAGAAGTTGAAGAGAAAAGAAAAACTGAAGATAATCTAAGACAATCTCTCAAGGAGAAATCAGAAGATTGCCACCAGATGGATAGAATTATCAGACATCTTGAATCTAATCTTGAAGATGCTAAAGATAATGAAGAAAAACTTGAGGATCAAATTGTCTCTCTAAAAAGGGATCTTCAAACAGTAAATGAGTATAAAGAGAAATTCAAGATAAGTTCTGCTCAACTTGAAGTTCTTCTTGGAAGTCAAAAGAAGGTAGATGACAAGTGTGGTTTGGGATATGAGAAAGGAGAAAGCTCCAGATCCGGTTAGAAGAATTTTGGATCAGAAAATCCAAGGATCAGGCCTAGAAGACCTCCGGTAAGACAGCCTAATGCTCAAAGATATCCATCCTTCAATGGATACTGCCACAACTGCAATCACTTTGGTCACAAAGCTAATCAGTGCAGAAAGAGAATGAATCAAACTAATTCATCCTTCTCCGGACAGTGTTTTAACTACAAAAGGTATGGTCACAAATCTCATGAATGCAGAATTATGCAAATGAACAAATCACTCAATGGTAGATGCTTTGCATGCAATAGAATAGGTCATATGGCTAATCAATGCAGATCAAGAGGATATCAATCCAATATGCAAAGAAATGTTGTTTGTCAAATTTGCAATAGATCCGGTCATATTGCAAAATTCTGTAGAAGCAAGAATCAGGACAAAAGAGGTCCGGTATATCATAGACAGAATCAAGATAAGGGGAAACAAAAGGTAAATGTGGATGAAGTTAAAAGTGAGATGAACAAGATTTGGGTAAAGAAGAGTACAGAGAATGTAGAGGATGGATTTGCACCAGACTCTGGTGCTGATATTCCTTCCAGAAATTAAGAGATGAGCTCTGGCTCAAGGGGAGACACAAAGAAAAACTTGTTCCCCCAACCAGTCAATTGGTGCCTGAAATTGGCACATGTGAAGCTGCGAATCAAATGGTTTCTAGAGAAACATGTAAAGAAGGTCAAGTAAAGATCTGAGAGATCCGTAAGAAAATTTAAAAAGTTTAATTCCTTCAGAATTGGTCCAGTTAAACAAGTCTTCCAAGAAAATAGGTTTCTCACAAGGTTGGCCTGGTATGGATCCAAATTGAAATAGCCTGATCTACGGATATATGAGATGATCAGGAGAAGAAGTGGACATTGTGATTCATCACTAACATCGATCACAAAGGCATCATAATGATCCAGATGAGTTTCTTCCTCCTTGAACAAGGAAAACTAGGCAAACTGGAATGAATTAGGTTGCACATTTATTGTAGGGTGAAAATTAGGGCTTCTTGGAATAAAAGAGTTCATTTGTCTGTCATTTACACATTTGCACACTCACATGCAAAGAAGAAAGAAAAGGAGCTCTGCAAACAACTTCTCCCAAAAGATCAAGGCAACTCTTCATACAGCTCTATTCAGATTTATTCGTGTGCCCTAACCTGCGTAAAAGGTATTTATAATTCTTGATATCCTTCAGTAAGATTGTTTGATGATGGCTACTCTGAATATAGTAAAGATCTCTGATAGACCCCAGCCCACATTTAAGAAACATCCATATAATCCTTGGAGGTAGATCCCCTAGGAGCCTTTTCCAGTGTTCTGCATGGCGTTTTGCATACAGAAGACATTAGGGTTTACATACACGCAAATATTGAAGAGTTTGGGGAATTCAAACTAAGAGATATCTATCACAAACAATTGTTAGATGATTCATTTGAGCTCAAACCCCAATACAAGGGCCTCCGGATTAAGCACTTTGCACAATTCATACATTTCCCCTATTTTATTGAGGATGAATGGGGCAGGTACATTTTGAGCAGAATACACAACTTCATATGGTTAAATGGACCATTCAAAATCACAAAAGATGCCATTAGGGCAGTTACTGGATTACACTCATCTGGTGGGATTCCTGTTCTTAAATCTGTGAAGAATCAAACTGTGAGTGAGGCTACCGGATCCAAGTTTGACAAAAGAACAATGACAGTAGATGACATCTCTGATCCGGATGTCAAGTTTGCCTCCATGATCATTGGATACAAAATATATCATTCTAGTAGGGAAAACTCTGTACCTGGAACTGCCATCTACATAGCTTATGAAATGTTAAGAAAGGATGTAGACTATGATCTTTGTTAGCTTCTCTAGAACCAACTCTTGGAGAATCTACAGAAAATCAAGAAAGACAAAAAGAATTCATTCAAGTATGGTGGATTAATATTGTGCTTATTTTTCTACTTTATGAATGAGCTTCCCAGATCTAGTGGCTGGGTGTGGGAGAGTGATAGGCCAATAGCTATCCAAATCAGAGATTATTTGCATGGACTTGGTGACAACAAAGCACAAAATACAGCTCTGTGGGGATACTTCAAGAACTTTCAGAGCATGATGCAAGCAAGAGAAAAAATTCCTCAGTCTCTTGTTGAAAAATACAAAGATACAGTATGCTTTATGGTAGAGACAGATCAGTGTCTAATGGAGGCAGTAGAACCAAGAACTATGTGGATCATGCCCATGGGGTATGAAGTTGATGAACAAATTGTGGAGCTGCATGTTCAACACATGCTAAGTCAGGCAAAGGATCCAAAGGCAGAAAGGTTTGGAACCTTTGAAGAACTGAGTGTAAAGATTCATGTGGAACTCAGAGAACCTGAGATCAAGAGGAAGGTGAGAAAAGAAGTAGAAAATGTTGCAAAAAGCTTTGGCATCTCAAAGGAGGCATTTGATGCCCACAAGAAAAGGATGGAAAGGGTTGAGGAAGAGAAGAAAGAGGCAGAAAAGAAACGCAAGGAAAGTGCTCCGGTAGAAACCTCAACCCAGACCAGATCATCAAAGAGATCTATACCTGTCACAACCAAAAGCTCAAGAACATCAAAACTGGAAGTCTAGGCATCTGGCAAAAGAGAGAAAAGATCAAAGACAAAAGCCACAAGGGCTTATGCAAGTCAAAGAGATGAAGAGGAAACCGAATCAGATGAGGGGGTAAAGGAAATAAAGAAGCAGAAGAAGAAAGGAACTGGTAAACCCTCCACAGGCCAAGACAAGGAAGAAATGGTAGAGGAATTTGTTGAAAAGCCCACCCTGTCTCTAGAAAGTGTAATCAAATCAATCACTGTGGATGGAAACCTTCAACCAATGGCTGAATTCTATGATGATTACAATGAGGCTGACCAAAAGATCATGTAGGAAGCTACAATTAGGTATCTGAACATATACAATAAGGATTTCATTGAAATTATATCTCTAATTCCTAAGAGCCTAGAAAAGGAGTTAGAAATAAGAAAGAACAATGCCATGGCAAAAGACATTGAGATCTGGGAATAGATAGCTATTCAGCTATATCCTTCAATCGATTCCAAAACAATGAATATGATATTCAAAGATTGCAAGGATGAATTTAGGAGCAAAGCAAGGATGAATCAGCTCATGCTTGGTGAAACCAACAAGGTGGCAAAAGAGACTGAAGAGAGCCTCTGAAATGCTCTTAAAAGGTTCAACATTCCCATCACATAGGACTCTGGTAAAGACAAGGGCTCAGAATCCCCTATTCTGAAAAAGGTGGCTCATGAACAAACAACTATCTCTCCTCTAATTTCCCCTACAGCCTCTGAATCTAAAGGAGATGACAGTATACTAAAGAAAGAAGCAGAAGAAGTTGATAGTACCAAGGTTACAGAGGAAGAGAAGACCCCAATAGAGAAAACCACAACTGATAGTGGTAAGAATGTAGGAGAGAAAGCTCCAAGAGACAGTCCTAAGAATGCAAAAGAGAAGAAACATCTGTCTCTGGCAAGAGACACTGCAAAAACTGTCCAAGAATTCCTGAACAAAGAAACAATGGAGATTGATGAACCAGAGCTTCTACAAGGACCATTTAATTTTGATTCACTCTCTTCGGTACAGACAATGAAGATAGCTTCATTTGCCAATGCGAAGGCCAAAGAGAAACTACTGAAATCTCACATGGAAGACTGTGAGCTTATAGAGGTAGCATATAGAGTTTTGGAAAAGATCATGCCAACTTTTCAGAAGGATCCCACAGCATCCTCTTTCGGTAATCTCAAAACTCTAGTCAGCAGTGTTAGTACACATTTTGATTCTCTAGAGAAGTCAGCTGAAGAAAAGGTCTGGAAGGAGTTTTTGAATAAGAGATTTTCAGAGGTACAAGGATTGATCATTAATGGTAGGAGGAATATGAATATTGGGATAAAGAGCTTAGAAAATGCTCTTAAAGATGGCGGAGAAGTATACAAATTTTGTATTTCATGGTCCAAAGCAACAGTAGAGATTGAGAAGAAAATAAAAGAGCAAGAGAATAAACTACTAAGTTTGTCTCAAAGTTTTGATCCTCTCTCTTCCTCCATAGTCAATCAAGAGTGTCATACTATTGCAATCACAAATGCAATAAAGAATTTTGAGAAGGAAAGGAAGAACATGATCAGCCGGATGGGTGAACTTAGGAGGATCATTGTCCCTAAGTTAGAGGCCATGCATGAAGCCATAAGTGAAGCTCAAATCACAGCCCAAACAAATGATCCGACAGATCTTAAGAGGGCAAAAGCTTTTGCATTTTTGTTGAGTGGTCACATCTCAATTTTGGATAGAATGAAGCAAAGTTGGGCTGCAGAACTCATCCAACTGAAAACAACTTTTGCAGACATACTACAGTATATGTAAGTATTCCATATATATACTTATGCGGCTAAGTATAGTAAAATTTTTGAAAATTTTGGTGTACGAACCCTACCCTTTGCCATTGATGTCAAAGGGGGAGTGAAGAGCAGTAAAAAATGAGGAATCCAACTAAGGGGGAGCTCCGGAAAATGTATATAATAACAGAGCATCAGCCAAGGGGGAGCATAGTGTAAACACTTAGTCATTTTTCACTAAGTGTTGCCATCAATGCCAAAGGGGGAGCTTGTTGGCAAGAGACACTATATGGATTCATGAATGTTGTCATTGATGGCAACAAAGTTCATCCCACACATCCACAAGACATGGTGTGTCTCTACCGGAAGTCAGAATGAAGAATGTGGTGGTCCGGTAAACAAGAACAGAGCATGTGACAAGGTCTGACAGACAGGTCCGGATCTCTCAAAGGAAGCATCTTGGTGAAGTGCGGATTTGGGGAAGTAAAAAGTACTACCTTGAGTGATAGATTCCAAGGTTTTAGCCTTCAATGATAGATGAGGTAAAAGATATGAATACTTGAGTACCGGGTTCCTGAGTGACAGTGTGAACAGAGGAAGAACTGACTGACAGAACATTAGACTATTTTTCTGGATGTGTTTTTGATGGTGGTAAAGGTTATGAAGACATGAATTATGTTTGGCTAACATGAGTAATGATTTCTACAAGTATATGCTTGATCCGCATTACTTGATGTGCAAGGATTCAGCCAACAGAACAAAGCTTGTGAAAAGATTGACTGTTCCGGGTGCCGACTAGAAAGATAATGAAATCACTTGTGCGGATATATATATAGGATGGATTTAGTTGTGAGAAGTGTTGTGGGTGTTATTGATGTGCGAATAAAAGCATAGCAGAGCAGAAGCAGTAAGGAAGGTCCGGTATGTGAAAGGAAAGCAACATAAGAGAAGAGGAAAGATGAAGTGTAGCAGATCAATGTACTGAGCCTAACCGGAACTGAACCCCAGCATATGTGGATGGTACCAATCAGTTCAAGTATTGTATAAGACTCATTTTGTAGATAGTGTGTCTCTTGTAGGTAGTGTGCCTCCTTGTGAGCAGTGTGCTCAGGCATTGAGGCCTAATTGGCAAGTGCCATTTTGTATTTCCTTATTCTTCTAACAGAGAATAATCTTTGGGTTAATCACCCCGTGGTTTTCTCCCTTAACAGGGTTTCCACGTCAAAAATATTGTGTCATGTGTATCTCCATTTCATGGTTATGTTTGCTTGTTTGGATTAATGCTGCATTGATTAATAAGAAAGTTCAGAAAAGGAAATAATTAGGATAACTGAATCACCCCCCCTCTTAGTTATCAATAGCTCCTTCTCAAGGCTTTTGGGAATCAAGGAGATGATTTTAATGAATGCTTTGTTGTAGATGTTTAGATACCTGACTGTAGCTTCTTGCAGGATCTTCTAGTCAGCTTCACTATAATCATCGTAAAATTTAGTCATTGGTTTCAGGTTCCCATCCACAATGACTGATTTGATGATATCATCAATGTAGAGAGTAGAACTTTCAATGAATTCTTTTGCCTCTTCTTCCTTGTTATGACTAGTAGACGGTTCACTGGATGTTTTCTTCTTCTTCTTCTTCTTCTTCATCTTCTTGATCTCCTCATCAGATTCTGTCTCTTCATCATCTTTCTGATTGATGTAAGACCTTGTGGCCTTTGTCTTGGTTCTCTTCTCTCCCTTTCTGGATGTCTTGACTTCCAGTTTTGATGCCTTTTGACTCTTAGAGGTGGCAGGCGTAGAGCTCTTGAAGGATCTGGTCTGGGAGGGGGCTTGCACCAGAGCACTTTCTTTTTCAGTTTCTTGCCTTTCTTTCTCTGCCATTTCCATCTTCTCTCTGTTTGCATCAAGTGCCTCCTTTGAAATTCCATGCCTCTTGGCAAATTCTTCTACTTCCCTCCTTACTTTTTTCTTGATCTTAGGTTGTCTTAGTTCAACATGAACTTTTACACTCAGCTCTTGGTAGGTTCCAAACCTTTCTGCCTTAGGGTCCTTGGACTGACTCAGTAGATGTTGGATATGCAGTTCTAGTATTTTCTCATCAACCTCATACCCCATTGGCATGATCCATGCTATTCTTGGTTCTACTACTTCCATTAGACATTGGTCAGTGTCTACCATAAAGCATATTGTATCCTTATACTTTTCAACTAGAGATTGGGGGATTCTCTCTCTAGATTGCATCATACTCTGAAAGTTCTTGAAGTAGCCCTAGAGTGCTGTATTATGTGCCTTGGCATCACCAATTCCATGCAAATAATCTCTGATTTGTATGGCAACTGGTCTATCATTTTGCCATATCCAACCACTAGATCTGGGAAGCTCATTCATAAAGTAAAAGAACAAGCACAATATTAGTCCACAACACTTGAATGAGTTCTTCTTGTCCTTCTTGATCTTTTGTAAGTTTTCCAATAGTTGGATAAGTAGAAGCTCGCAAAGATCATAGTCAGCATTTTTCCTTAGCATTTCATATGCAATATATACAATAGTTTCGGACACAGAATTCTCCCTGTTGGAGTGATATATCTTATAGCCAATTATCATAGATGCAAATTTGATATCTTCTATTGTCATTGCCCTCTTGTCAAATTTTGATCCGATAGCCTCACTGACAATTTGATTTTTGACTGACTTGAGAGTAGGCAACCCACCAGATGAGTGCAATCTGGTTACCACCCTAATGGCATCTTTTGTGATCTTAAATGGTCTATTCAACCACATGAAGTTGTCATGTACTCTGCTCAAAACATACGGGACACACTCATCTTCTGCAAAATAGGGGAAATGGATGCATTGTCCAAAATGTTTATCCTGAATGGCCTTGTATTGAGGTTTAAGTTCAAGTGACTCATCTATCAGTTCCTTGTGATAGATGTCCATCATCTTGGATTCACCAAATTCTTCAATGTTTATGTGTATGTAAACCCTAATATCCTCTACATGCAGAACTCCATGTGGAATGCTAGAAAATGCCCCTAGGGGATCAACTTCTAGAGATTTGTAGTTGAATTTAGGGCACAGCCTATCAATGATCTTCACTACGTTCGGAGTAGCCATCTTTCAAAGATTCAGAGAGAGATTTCAAGAGCAAAAAATACATCTTATGCTTCTAGGGTTCACGATATGGGCTGGATCAAGTTGCTTGGATGAATTGACTTCTGCGGTTGATCTTTGAGAGGTTTGAGATAACTTGTTACAAATCTCCTCTCTTCTTTTCAAATGCAAATGTGCAAATGATGAACCAAAGAACCCTTTTATTTCTGTGCAAACCCTAATTCCATTTTGTAATAAATGCACAACCTAAGTTATTCTGGTTGCCTTATTTTCCTTGTTCTGAGAGAGATCTTTTCGGATCACTGGTATGCACTATTAGTTGTCTATCTACCTTTCCCCAATCATTTCACTTATCCACAGATCAAGATACCTCAAATTTGAATCATACCAGATCTAACTATGAGAATCTTGTTCTTACCAGATGACTATTAAACTGGATCAATCTCGGAAGATTGACCTCTTCTAAACTTCTTGTGGATCTTCCATATCTTTACCAAGGCTTAGTTAGATGTTTATCTAAGAACCCTTTAATCCTTAACTTTCCATGTGCCAATTTCAGGCACTAATTGACTAGCTGGGGGAACTTGTTTTCTTTTGTGACTCCCCCTGAGCCAGAGCTCATCTATTTAGTTTTCGAAAGGAATATCAACACCAGATTCTGGTGCGGATCCATCCTCAACATTTTCTGTACTCCTTTTCACCCAAATCTTGTTCATCTTCCTTTGAATTTCATCTGCATTCACTTTTCCCTTTTCTTTGTCTTGGTTTTGATTATGATGCACCGAACCCTTTTTGTCCTGATTCTTGCTTCTGCAGAATTTGGCAATATGACCGGATCTATTGCAATTGTAGCAAACAACATTTCTTTTCATATTTGACTGATATCCTCTTGATCTGCACTGATTAGCCATATGTCCCATTCTATTGCATGCAAAGCATCTACCATTGAATGAATTGTTCATTTGCATATTTCTACACTCATGAGATTTGTGACCATACCTTTTGCAATCAAAACACTATCCAGAGAAGGATGAATTAGTCTGATTCATTCTTCTTCTGCACTAATTTACTTTATGACCAAATTTATTGCAATTGTGGTAGTATCCATTGAAGGATGGATATCTTTGAGCATTTGGTTACCTTATCAAAGTTCTTCTCAGCCTGTTCCTTGGATTTCCTGATCCAAAATTTTTCTGACCAGATCCAGAGCTTTCCGCTTTCTCATACCCCAAGCCTTGTTTGTCATCTACCCTCTTTTGGCTTTCTAGAAGAACTTCAAGTTGAGCAGAGCTTATCTTGAATTTCTCTTTGTATTCATTTGCTATTTGAAGATCCCTTTTAAGAGTGCCTATCTGATTCTCAAGTTGTTCTACATTGTCTCTAGCTTCTTCAAGATCAGATTCCAGGTGCCTGATTATTCTATCCATTTTGTAGCAGTCTTCTGACTTCTCCTTGAGAGATTGTTTTAGATTATCTTCACTTTTTCTTTTCTCTTCAATTTCCTGGGTGAATTTCATAACTCCTGATTCCATTTCATGTCTTACCATAATGACCTCTTTTGATAACTTCTCACATAACTTGGTTTTCTTATTTAGATCTTCTTTAGTATCATTGGCTTCATTCTAACTTGCTAATTGTTGAAGAAGTTCCTTTCTTTTCTTCATTGAGATACTTAGTTTATCTTTGAGTTCATTTATGAAATCATCAGCTTGTTTTAGTCTTTCTCTTAGCTCATTGACTTTAGGGTGAGACTGATCAAGATCATCTAGAGCAGACTGAAGTTGTTCCCTCATACCATACATATCCATTTGAGATTCGCAGATCTTCCTCAAGATGTTAGGCTCCGTCTAGAGGAACTTAGCTCTGATACCAATTGTTGATAACTGAAAGGGGGGGTGAATCAGTTATCTTAATTAATTTAACTTTTTGTTCTTCTTTAACAACTAGTGCAGCATCAAAACAAATAAGCATCCATAACCATGAAAGCCGAAATAAGCTCAATACACATGACACAATATTTTTGACATGGAAAACCTTGTTAAGGGAAAAAACATTGGGCTGATTAACCTAAGATTGTATTCTCTATTAAAAGAATAAGGTAGTACAAAATGGCACTTACCAATTAGGGCTCACTACCTACAATAGTTTATAGAAGGAAACTAGATACTTGAACTGATGAGAAGCATCCGCATGTGCTTAGGTTCAGTTCTGGTTAAGCTCAATATATTGATCTACTACACTTCACTCTTCCTCTGCCTTAGTGCTGTTGTTCTGTCACATACTAGACCTCTATCTCTATTTCCACACTATTCTCTACTTTTCTTCGTACTTCACAACACACCACACACATGTTCATACCGAAATCAATCTGGTATATATATATGCATCAATGATTTTAATCATCTTTCTAGTCAGCATCCAGAAAACTCAAGATATTTCCAAACTATAGTATGTTGACTGAATCCATGCTTCCTAAGTGATGCGTATCAAAAAGATAGTTATAGAAGTCATCAATCATGTTGTCCAATCATGAATGATACCTTAAGAACCTTGATCATCATCAATATCTCATCCGGGTTAAGGTTTGATGCTCTGCTGGTCAGTTCTTCCTCTGTCTACTCTCCCAAATAGGAACCCAATACTTAGGTGATCATATATCTTTACTCTTTCATCACCGGAGGCTCAATCCCTGAAATCTATCAGTCAAGGTACTCCTCCGGACTTCCCCAAGTCCGTACTTTACAAAGATACTTCCTCTGAGAGATCCAGACCTAATTGTCAAACCTTGCTACATGCTCTGTTCTTGGTCACCGGACCATAATACTCTTCAATCTGACTTCCAGTATAGACACACCATGTCCTACGGATGTGTGGGATGGTCTTTGTTGCCATCAATGACAACACCCATGAAGCCACACAGTGTCTCTTGCCAACACTCTGTTGCAAGTATGAGGTGAACCATTGTTGTCATTGATGTCAACATACTCATATTGCATTGGTAAGAAGGTTTGGATGAGTTGTGTGCTGTTATTATTGAGGAAATCAGTCTCCATCCAGAACAGTGAAGAACAGTGATGAGAAGAAGGCAAATGTACTGTATAGGTCAAGAACCAGAAGATGCGGATTAAAGGGTTTGTAGATATGAGTCTTGAGATGCTTCAGCTAAGATTTCAGAGGTCCGCATGAAGATCTGAAGAAGTTGTGGCTGTCTGTGTGGAACCGGTTCCGGCAAGTGTTCAGAGGTGACAGAGGATCACAGAAAGGTCCGGTGAGGTCCAAAATTGTATTATCATAATCTGTAGATTGAAAGGAGTGCTTGGGATGTTCTTGTGATGTGTCATCTCGAGTTGTGTATGATTTTGAGGTCTAGAAGTACCTTTTGCATTGTGAAAGTGGCGACAGACTGTGTTCTTGAAGTACCGGATGATGAAGAGAAGAATTCCAGTAAGCTGATGAAGTGTGGATGTTTTTGATGATTCAGGGAAGGTTATGATGATCAATGGATCATATCTAGTTCATGTTGGTGGTCCGCATTGAAGCTAGAGTTGGATTTGATGTTATGGCTACTAGTTGCTGGTGTTCTTCCTATAACAGGCTGACCAGATGTTCTACACGCCTTGCGAATGTTATTTGTGATGTTTGCCAACTTAGATGATTGTTCCTAAGTTGATGTCTTGTTTAAATAAGTGTTTGAGAATTCATTTTGTTGTGTGGATGGTGTGAATAAGTGTGGCATAGCGAAGAGAAGTGTGAAAGGCAGAGCAAAGTTTTTTTTGGGCTTAAATGGAACTAATCCAAACATGGTAGAGATGTCATTCTCCAGTTCAACATTGTGATTCTTATCACTTTGTAGACAGTGTGTCTCCTTGTAGGTAGTGTGCCTCTTTGTGAGCAGTGTGCTCGGGCAATGAGCCCTAATTGGCATGTGCCATTCATTTTTCTTATTCTTCTAACAGAGAATAATCCTTGGGTTAATCACCCCGTGGTTTTTCCCTTAACCGAGTTTTCCACGTCAAAATCTTGGTGTTCAATGTGTTGATCTGCTCTTGTGTTTATGCATTATGCTTTCATGGATGGTTAATTGATACGCTAACAAAGAAGAATCAAGTGTTTGAAGTAAGAGCAAGTTTTCATACAACTGATTCACCCCCCCTCTCAGTTGTATGACCTAGATCCAACAATTGGTATCAGAGCCAAGTTCCTCTGAAAGGAGCTTAACCACTTGAGGAGATCCAGGATGTTGTCATACAAGAAGGATAGTCTGAAGTTCGATGGAACCAACTTCACTCTCTGGAAAGGTCACATGAAATGTCACTTGGAGTGTATGGGAAAAGCATACTTGGCCATGGTCTCAAAACCATATGTACCTCCACAGGGTGGTCTGACAACTCTGAATGAAATCACAGATGGTGAAAATAATCTGTGGACCAAGGAAGCTCTTTTAAGTGCATTGAATGACTCAGATCTCTCAAATGTTATCGACCTACCAACTACATATGAGATCTTGACTAAACTGGAACTTCTGTATGAAGGAGATGAGTTTGTCAAAAGTGCAAGGTTGCAAAGTCTAAAAGGGAAATTTGAAAGATTAAAGATGAGAGAAGATGAAAACATCACTACCTTTATGCCAAGAGTGAATGAGCTGGTATGTGGAATTAGAAATGCTGGTGGAACTTTGGATGAAAATGAGATTGTTTGCAAAATTCTCAGATCCCTTCCTGTTGCCTACAAAATCAAGGTTGCTACCATTATGAATTCAGAGCCCACACAACTGTCACAAGAGAACAATTGGCTGGCAAACTAGCTACATTTGAAATGACCAAGTTTGGAGATGATCCATCCAAGACTAAATCTACTTTCAAAGCCAGTGCCTATGTGAAAGGCAAACAAAGATTTGATTCAGGAGAAAACTCTTCAAGGAAGATGTCATGGTATGATCAAGCAAGAAGAGACATGGAAGAAGAGGAAGTAGAAACAACTCAACTTGAAGCCCTCATTGCAAAGAGACTGCCAAGAGGATCTGGTAAGTATGAAGGAAAACTACCCTTTAAGTGTTTCAACTGCAATAAGATTGGTCATTTTGCTTCAAGATGTCTGGAAAGATTTGCAAGGTCTAATACTAACCGACAAAGGTTTCAAAAGAATTGCTATTATGTTCATGAAGAAGATGACAATGAAGGAGTAACAGATGATGAATCAGAACTAAGAAGCAAATCTGGAAATGAATGGGTGTTTATTGCCATCAAGGAAGAAGATTCAATATCCTCTGAATCTATCAATCACAAGGTTGTGGAAAGAGCTTTGGCTGCTCAAGTGGAAGAAAAGGATGATTGGGTTATTGACAGTGGATGCTCTCACCATATGACTGGTGACAAGAATAAGTTCTTAGATTTGGAAAGGTATGAAGGAGGAATGGTAAAGTTTGGTGACAATTCTGCTGGCAGAATCAGAGGTAGGGGAACTATTTCCTTTGATGGAAAGAGCAAAACAGGTAATGTACTATATGTTGAAGGATTAAAGCACAATCTTCTCAGTGTTGGTTAGTTAGTGGACAAAGGCTATGATCTCTGGTTCAAGAATGGAAGATGCAGAATCTTTACAAGCTCCGGAACTGAAATTACATCCGGTGCTCAAACAAAAGGTAATATCTTTCACTTGGTTGGTTCAAATAAAAGTTGTCTATTTGTTCAAGTTGATCAGAGTTGGTTATGGCATAGAAAATTGTGTCATGTAAATTTTGATAACATCATCAAGATAAGCAATATTCAGGCTATAAGAGATCTTCCAAAATTGGTGAAACCTACAAATAGTTTGTGCAAAGAATGTCAGCTAGGTAAACAGAGCAGTCTCTTTCAAAAGCAAAGATCGGTCCTCTACCGGATTGTTGGAATTAGTACATACTGATCTCTATGGTCTGACAAGAATCAAGAGTCTGCAAGGTGATAGATATTTCATGTTGCTAATTGATGACCATTCCCGGATGATGTGGGTTACCTTCCTAAAAGAGAAATCAGAAGCCCTTGAGAAGTTCAAAATCTTCAAAGCTATGGTAGAGAATCAAACTGGATTAAAACTGAAGTGTCTAAGGTCTGATAGAGGTGGTGAATTTACATCTGGTGAGTTCATTGACTTTTGTGAGAAACAGGGTATAAGGAGACAGTTGTCTGCTCCTAAGACTCCATAGTAGAATGGAGTAGTTGAGAGAAAGAACCAAACCATCTAGGAAGCTGCCAAGACAATGATGTTGGAAGCAAATGTTCCTCAGATGTTTTGGAAAGAAGCTATCAGCACTGCAGTCTACACTCTTAATCGAGTTCAAATTAGAAACAATACTGGTAAGACCCCCTATGAACTTTGGTTTGGCATCACTCCTACTATGAGATATTTTAGAGTATTTGGTAGCAAGTGTTATATTAAAAGAGATGAAGATCTAGGAAAGTTTGATGCTAGAAGTGATGAAGGAATTTTCTTGGGTTACTCCACTCAAAGCAAAGCATACCAGTGTTACAATAAGAGATTGAGGAAGATGATAGAAAGTACTAATGTGAAAGTTGATGAAGGAATTGGAAGGCCTCAATGTTCTATGAATGTGATGAAGATGATCAGAATGATCCTCTGGTGCAAGAAGCTCCTTCCTCCTCTGAAATTCAGATCTAGACTAATCCGGTAAATCAGGAAGAACAAGTTTGTTTGAATGAGCCTGATCAAGAATTAGTAATGCAAGAAACTCCCAAAGTTTCACTTTGAAGATCAGATCATAGGTGACAAAAGTAAAGGGGTACAAACAAGAAGAAGAATTGCTCAAAATTCAAATGAATACTGTCTGATTTCAAAGATTGAACCTAAGACAGTAAATGAAGCTTGCAATGATGAAAACTGGACCAAAGCAATGGAGGAAGAATTGATGCAAATTGAGAAAAATCGTACTTGGGATCTTGTTCCCAGACCTAGAGACAGGAATGTGATTGGAACCAAATGGGTCTTCCAGAACAAACTGAATGAAGCTGGTGAAGTAATTAGAAACAAAGCTAGATTGGTCTGCAAAGGCTACTCTCAAATAGAAGGAATTGATTTTGAAGAAACCTTTGCTCCTGTGGCAAGAATTGAAGCAGTCAGATTATTTCTTGCATTTGCTGCCTTCAAAGACTTCAAGGTATATCAGATGGATGTCAAGTCTGCCTTCCTAAATGGTGATCTGGAAGAAGAAGTTTACATTGAACAACCGGATGGATTTCAATTGTCTGATAATGATGATATGGTCTGCAAGTTGAAGAAAGCATTGTATGGATTGAAGCAAGCCCCAAGAGCATGGTATGACAGGTTGGATAAGCATCTTATGCAGATTGGATTCAACAAAAGTACTGCTGATAGTAACTTATATTTCAAAATTGATCATGAAAACATTTTGATTGTTGAAGTGTTTGTGGATGATATCATTTTTGGAGGAAGAGTTAGTATGTGCAAAACTTTTGCAAATTAGATGAAAAGTGAGTTTGAAATGTCTATGCTTGGTGAAATGAATTTCTTCTTGGGTCTGCAAATTACTCAAACAAAGAAAGGGATCTTCATTTCTCATACCAAATATGTGAAAGAATTGTTGAGGAAATTCGGTATAGAAGATTCAAAGCCAATGAACACTCCTATGGCAACTGGATGTAAGTTGAGCAAAGATGATGACTCTCCAAAGGTAGATTAGACAAAGTATAGATCAATGATTGGTGGATTGTTGTATCTCACTCAGACTAGACTAGATATAATGCAGGCCGTTGGTCTTGTGGCAAGATTCCAGGCTAATCCTAGAGAATCTCATGTTATGGCAATCAAAATAATTTTTAGGTACTTGAAAGGAATAGTTGAGTATGGTCTATGGTACCCTAGAGATCTGGATTTCTCTCTTCATGCATATACAGATGCAGATTGGGCAGGAGATAAGGACACCCGGAAGAGCACCAGTGGTGGAGCATTCTTTTTGGGGAAGAGATTAGTTTCTTGGCTAAGCAAGAAACAAGATGCAATATCTCTGTCTACAACTGAAGTAGAATACATTGCAGCAACAGGAAGTTGCACTCAAATCTTATGGATGAAGCAGATGCTAAGAGACATTAAAGTTGAATATGAGGAGCCTATCACAATTTTTTGTGATAATCCAAGTGCAATTAATATTTCTAAGAATCCAGTATTGCATTCTAAGACTAAGCACATATCTATCAAGTTTCACTTTTTGAGAGAACAAGTGAACAAGGAAGAAGTCAGATTGGAGTATGTTCCCTCCAAGGATCAGATTGCAAATATCTTTACTAAACCTCTTCCCAAGGACTCTTTTGAATATCTCTGGGAGAAGTTAGGGGTCATGGCCCCTCCGGTGATGAACTAGGACGCACTGATGTGCATCAGTCTGGTGGATATCACAGTCATATCTTGTTATCCGGATTGATGATGGGTAGCTGCTACTAAGGGGGAGCAGTTGGTATGATTCTGATGTATTAGAATTGCAAGTATGAGCCCTTTGCCATTGATGTCAAAGGGGGAGAGAAGACATGTGAAAAACAAGTGGTTTATAATCAAAGGGGAGTAGTAAAGGAAGAGAAGACATGTGAAAAGTTGTTGTTGATAGGGGGAGCTGTGACAGAAAGGAGTTCTTGTCTTGATGGTTTTTCACATCATATGTTGCCATCAATGACAAAGGGGAAGATTGTTGCAAGTATGAGGTGAACCAATGTTGTCATTGATGTCAACATACTCATATTGCGTTGGTAAGAAGGTTTGGATGAGTTATGTGCTGTTATTATTGAGGAAATCATTCTCCATCTGGAACAGTGAAGAACAGTGATGAGAAGAAGGCAAATGTACTATATAGGTCAAGAACCAGAGGATGCAGATTAAAGGGTTTGTAGATATGAGTCTTGAGATGCTTTAGCTAAGATTTTAGAGGTCCACATGAAGATCTGAAGAAGTTGTGGCTGTCTGTGTGGAACTAGTTTTGGCAAGTGTTCAGAGGTGACAGAGGATCACAGAAAGGTCCGGTGAGGTCCAGAATTGTACTATCATAATCTGTGGATTGAAAGGAGTGTTTGGGATGTTCTTGTGATGTGTCATCTCAAGTTGTGTATGATTTTGAGGTCTAGAAGTACCTTTGGCATTGTGACAGTGGCGACAGACTATGTTCTTGAAGTACCGGATGATAAAGAGAAGAATTCTGGTAAGCTGATGAAGTGCGGATGTTTTTGATGATTCAGGGAAGGTTATGATGATCAATGGAGCATATCTAGTTCGTGTTGGTGGTCTGCATTGAAGCTAGAGTTGGATTTGATGTTATGGCTACCAGTTGCTGGTGTTCTTCCTGTAACAGGCTGATTGGATGTTCTACATGCCTTGCGAATGTTATTTGTGATGTTTGCCGACTTAGATGATTGTTCCTAAGTCAATGTCTTGTTTAAATAAGTGTTTGAGAATTCATTTTATTGTGTGGATGGTGTGAATAAGTGTGGCATAGCGAAGAGAAGTGCGAAAGGTAGAGCAAAGTTTTTTTTGGACTTAAATGGAACTGATCCAGACATGGTAGAGATGTCATTCTCCAGTTCAAGATTGTGATTCTTATCACTTTGTAGATAGTGTGTCTCCTTGTAGGCAGTGTGCCTCTTTGTGAGCAGTGTGCTCTGGTAGTGAACCCCAATTGGCATGTGCCATTCATTTTTCTTATTCTTCTAATAGAGAATAATCCTTGGGTTAATCACCCTGTGGTTTTTCCCTTAACCAGGTTTTCCATGTCAAAATCTTGGTGTTCAATGTGTTGATATGCTCTTGTGTTTATACATTATGCTTTCATGGATGGTTAATTGATATGCTAACAAAGAAGAATCAAGTGTTTAAAGTAAGAGCAAGTTTTCATACAAATGATTCACCCCCCCTCTCAGTTGTATGCCCTAGATCCAACACACTCCACTTGTGCTCTCTCACACATGTGGGAGAGAAAGTTGGAGCCCAAAAAGGATGTGGCTACAACAAGTGCCCCAATCCTATCCTCTAATGAAAGCCCACAAAACCCCAAGGTACTCTCACCAATGTGAGAGAGCCTTGGAATTGGGTCTTCCACAATTAGGGGTCTTGAAGACTCCCCAAGCCTTGGAATGAGGTGTGGATAATGTTGAGTGTTTGACCCAACCTTCCACCCCTCCCCAAACTTCCATTTTCGTCACTTTACTTCAAGGTGAAGTTTAAGTGACCAAATGGGAGTTATCCTAGGGTTAGACAAGCTCAAATGGGCCCTACACCCTAGGGGTACAACCTAGGGTCACTTTTAACCCATTTTGAGCACCTTAGGGTGAGTAAAATCACATGAAAAGGGGTCACAAAAATAAAAACTCAAAAAATGAAATCAATTAAACATTACAACTTTACAACACTAGTATAAAATCAACTAAAAATCTAGGTAGACCTAGCCCAAAAGATACCATACACCAACATTACAAAAATTCATCATGCATAACACAGATGATCTTGGTTCCTCTTGGAACTAGATCGGCTTAACACAGGGTTTCACAAAATGTGTGGGATCATCTCTGATTTTCCATGGCTTGGTTAAAACACCTACGCACTTAAACAAAAGATTAATCCAACATGCATATCATAGCTAAAGCAAGGGAAAACATACACTCACACCATCGCATAGTCATATAAATCATCATGAAAATCACATCATAATTAGATTCATAATTTGCATTTTTATAATCCATCTCAAGATAAAATTGCATAATAAATCCATAACATAATCTCACAACCAGTATCTCAAATAATATCATAATGCATATCACATGTCAAATCCTCATTGGTGAGTCAAAATCAAGATCTAGTCTCATCAAACATGCTAAACATAATTAACCAAAATAAAAGCATATAGTCTAATAATTCTAAATATCGAGATCAACAGTACCCAAAAGTCTAAAATGTGTCTCCAATAGTAATATAGAATGATCAAAATAAGGGAGTGAAATAGTAGGCCTCACAGGTTTCTCAGATATGTGAATGATTATGGGAGTAGCTATTTTGGTGTAGGGAGGACGCTTTAGAGGGCTTTTTACTGAAGTATTTCGTACTTTATTAATGGGTACTTAGAAGCTTGTAATTGTATTTGTGAGGAATGGAGTAGGGACTTAGGTTTTTATAGAATTTTAGTTAGTGGAGTATGAGTTGTAGCACCTTGGGGTGGTAGCTGAATATTTAATGCTTTGTCTAGTTCATGAATTTTTTGATCCATTGGTTTGATTTTATGGTGGTATGTGTGTTTTAATGTTTTCATTTTACTATGGTACAATATTTATATTATGGTTTTTAATATGTTTATTCTAGTAGCAAATAATAGTGTTTCAAGCATGCACTGTTAACATGTCCTACTACAAGTGTCTCATCCAGTTGTTAGAGTTTGACTGCTCTGGATTCACTAATGTGATGAATGCAATAGGGTCCTAACCATTGAACCTTCAACTCCCCCTATTTCTTAAATTTGTTGTCAAATAGTAGTACTAAGTCCCCTATTTGGAATGTTTTCAATTGTAAGTTTTAGTCATGCCATGCCTTCTCCCTTTGTTGTTCCAATTGTTGGTTATATCTAGCGATCTACTGGAATTCCTCTAATTTCTCTAATTCTTCCACTCTTGTGTTTAAGGATTCATCCTCTTCTGACTATAAGGTTAGGGTGGTGCATATGTTGGGGATTATAAAATTCCTAGGTACCGCCATATCTAGGCCATATACAAATTGAAATGGTATGAATTTGCTAGCTCTTTTGCAGGAGGTGTAGTATGCCAAAAGTATGGTTGGTATCTTAACATCCTAGTCTATCCAGTTGCCATAACGCATTTTTGTTAATGCTTTTCTAATTATTTTGTTTAAGCTTCACTGGCCCCATTTGCTTGTAGATGATATGGAGAGATTTTATTATGCATTATCATGAAATTTTGTAACAATTCCTTTATCATTTCATTTATGAAATGCTTGCCTTGATCATTAACTATGCTTAACAAGAATTCATATCTTGTACTGATGTTTTTGTATAAAAACTTAGTGGTAGTCCTTGTGGTATAGTTTGGTCGGCTCTTCTTCTACCCATTTCATTAGATACTCTATGTCATTTATAATGAATCAAGCTCTTGAGTGTTTTTCTAGAGGGTTGATAGGCCCAATGACGTCTATTTCCCATTTCTTGAAAGGATTTGGGGCTAATACTAGTCTTAGGGGCATCTCATCCTAATCGGTAGGTTTTCCTACTCTCTGACAGATATTGCATCTTTTTGTGTAGTCCTTGGCATCTTTGTGTAGTGTTGGCCACCATAGGCTGACTATTTTACCATTCTTATGGTAGCGTCTTCGAAGTTATGTCCTCTGGAAATCTTGCAATGTGCTTCCTACAAAATGGATTTTCTTTCATGGTTATAGACAACTCTTCATAGGATGTCTCCATTCCATCTATGGTGTAGTTCCCCTTCTATTAGTGTATATGGTGCTACTCTTCATGCTAGTGACTGTTTATCTTGTGGGATTAAGTCTTTTGGGAATTCCCCTATTGATAATAAGGTGGCAATATCTTCTAATTCTTCGAGTACTGGTGTAATGCAGAACAAGTGTGTACCAAGTAATTCTTCTCTGTATGTGTCTGATTCTTTGTCAATTTCAATTTGTGATAGGTAATTTGATCCTTGGTTGTTATTTCTGGGTTTCACCATTATTTTAAAATCAAATTCTTGGAATAATAGCAACAATCTTGATATTCAGCCATGACTTACTGGTTTGTTGACTAGGTATTTAAGGCATTCATGATCTGTGAAGAAGATGAAAGGAGTGGATAGTAAATAATGCTGGTACTTTTGTAGGGTGTATACCATTACTACTACTTCTCTTTCTATGGTAGTATAATTCTTCTCTATTGTTGATAATTTCCTACTAGCAAATGCTATAGGATGATCTGTATTCCATTTTGGTTGAGTGAGTGCTGCTCCTATGGCTATTCTAGAGGCATCAACATGAACATGAAATGGATTGTTCCAATCTAGAAAGATGAGGATTGGTGCTTCTATAAATTTCTATTTCAATGTGTCAAAAGCCTTTTGGGATTCCTCGTTCCATTTGATGCTTCATCATGTCTTCATTTTCAGAAGATCTTCTAGTGGAGCTGTGATTCCAGCATACCCTTTGATGAATTTCCTATGATACCTTGTGTATCCAAAAAATGTCTTAACTTCTAGAGCATTCTTTGGTTGCAACAAATTCTAGATCAGGGATATTTTCATTGGATCTACCATTAGTCCCTCCTTGCATATGATATGGCCTAGGAGTGTCCCGTATGGTGCTACAAATGTGCATTTCTTTAAGTTTAGTGAAATTTGCATGCTTCTACACTAGTTTAGCATCATCTAGGGAACCTGGATATGGTCTTTCACTAGGCCATCTAGAACATCCAATCGTCAAAGTAGACTTCAAGAAAATCATGAATAAAGTCTTTGAAGGTATTGGTCATTATCTAGCTGAATACAGCCAGGGCAGTCTTTAATCTGAACAACATGACTATGTATATATATGATCCCCATTCAGTAACAAAAGTTGTTTTGGGTTAATCCTCTTCCCTGATCTTTACTTTGTGGTATCCAGAAAACTAATTTGTGAATGAGTAGATTTCCCTTCCAACCACTAATTCTAGTATTTCCTCTGTGAATGGTGTGGGAAATGAGTCTTGTATACATGCTTTGTTTAGTTCCCATAAGTCAATGCACACCCTTATTTCTCCAGTTTTTTTGTTTTGTACTACCATTAGGCTTATCTATTCCACATCTTCTACCGGTTTGATTATTTTGGTAGCCAACATCTTGTCTATTTCAGTTTTCACCTTCTTCTTCATGTTCGAATTTAGTCTATATGGTCTCTTTCAGACTGGTTTGATCCCTTCTTTGAGTTGGATCTTCATCACCCCCACTTCCTCTTTGATCCCTTTTATTTCGGTAAAGTTCAAGGGAAGTAGATCTTCGAAGTTGGTTAGTGTTTCAAACATTTGTGCAACCCCTATTTCATCCCAGTAATCTCCTATACATGCTAGTTTAGTATCTCCTTTAGCTACAATGTTTGTTTCTTTTAGTTTAAGTGGTTCATTGCAGTATTTTTTTTTTGGTGTGGTAATTTCTTCTATTTCTCTCTCCACTTGACCGATTTCTATATTTGGTATTTGCTCTTCCTCATTGTCTTGTATCGTACAATAGTGTTTTTCTAATCCATACTCCTCCCATTCCATCCAGTCCTTGTATTTATATTTTTATTCTTCCTCTGATGGTGTGGAATGGGGTTGTGGTACTGGTGTTTCCTCTTCTTCTATTGGGTTGAAGATAATTCCCTTTATTCTCCCGAGTGCAATTTGTATCTGAGAATTTTTGTTGAAAAATGTAAAAGTCTGGATGAAGTTCGTGGTTAGTTCTATCCATGTTCTATCCATGTTCTAGTCCCTTCTCTTCTCTCCTAATTGATGTACCAAGTTCTTGCCACCGGGAATAGGGTTCAGTATAGCAATTGAATATATAGTCGATCATCATATTCATAGTTTCTTTCCCAGTGATATTTGTACATTTCTAGGTGTTTCTCTAGAGGAATATCACCTTCATAGGGTGAAATGTCTTCATAATCCCCTACCTTTAGTATAAATCTTTCTTTTACCAAGGTCTTAAATGTGTCTCATTTCTTTATGGTTTGTTTGTGTGTGTTATACCAACATGCTGTAGTGTAGGTAAGAGTATGCAGTAGTCTGGCCAACCTGTTTGCTTCATTAGGGATGGTTCTCTCTATTTGGGTTATATATGGTAGTAGTTCACCTATTCTAGAGTATTTGGACAATTTAACCTAGGAGATTTGAGAAATAAGATAGATCATTTGAGAGTCCCTTTATTGTTCTTTTCTTCTCTTTTGGCAGTACTGCACATGTCTTGCGCTACACTTCTTTGTACCAGTTGTGTTTTCCTTATCATGAATATTCTCTGGGAGCCAAAAGTCTCTAAGAATACACTTCTTTATTACCTTGTATCCATGTGTCTAACACTACTTCAATGTCAATACTACCTTTAGTGTCTTCTACTCCCAATTCTCCTTCCAAATTGGGTTCTTTTGGAGTTTCATTTGTCAGTATGGTTATGGTGTTTATTGTTAGGTCATTATTCTTGTACTCTTCTGTATTTACTTCTTCTACATAGGGTCCTCTGAGCTTCCTCCCTAGGGGTATGTTGACCACTCTCTTATCATCTACAAAGGATATTTCCTCTTTCTAGGTGTCTATGATTCCTTTAGAATCTACAAACCACCTCAACCCTAATAGTGCATCAAATGAGTCAAATGTCTCCTTCATAGTGACCACCTCAAAGTCAATAGACTATTTCACTCCCTTTAAATTTACTTTCACACTTTTTTAGGTACCCTTTGTTTTCATTCTAGTACCGTCCTCCAAACTAATGTTATAGGGAGTTGGTTCTAGTGTCAGTCTACCCAAGTATTCCCATATTCTATTAGGGATTGTTGGGTCACAAAACAACTGCAGCACAAAACTCTAAAACATTTCTAAATCACCTAGGGTAGGGATTGTCATCAAGGTGATAGAAAGAGGTTTATCAACAAGTTAGGGGTGATTTTGGCCAACTAACAAGAGTGGATAGACTCCTCTACTCTTTGCTCTAGAGGGATGTTCCAAGGGGTATACCTAAGTAGGTATTAACATTAAAACTAGATGAACAATTAAAAATAGATGAACAACCAAACACAAATCACTTTCTTAGTCCAAAATTTGTCACTAAACTAAGAACAAATGGCTGTTGTAAGACCCCTATATAGTTGATAAAGGCAATCCTACACACTAAGGATGCATAAAACTACTACTATGTCTAAAGGATAGATGCATTGTTTTGCTTTGAAGATTGGGTGATCTAAGGCTACTCAGACTGGTGCATATCTATCAGGCTATAGAGTCTAACGTTCAATAGAGGAAAACAACTACAAAGAAATGTACAGCTACCTATTTGATAAATAAAATGCATGAAAATCAATACCAAATCACTGAGAATGCTTAATAATCCAACACCATACCATATTCTTCCTCATGCAATACTGACCATTTACAAAATCTTTAAAATGGATTAGGAACTGTCACATTCATTCAAATCAGAGCTTACATTCATACCACTAAATGTGGCAAGAGAAAACTATAACTATGATTAAGTTTTTTAGAAAGAACATCTACATCAGTGGAGGAAAATAGTGGTTTGGTAAAAATATTTGCAAAATATATTATACATTTCATAATTATTTCATGCTAAATAAAGACTATAAAATAACCTTTTATTATCTACCTTCTGGAGCTCAAAACCCGCTGAGAAAATTTCCCAACTGACCAACCCTTAATACATCAAAAACTTATGTATATATAGCAATTCAATTTTTCTCCCTCATCCCAAGAGTTACACTTAGTCAATGAGTACACCCATGCCACATTAAATTCAGCCAGATTGCAATGTCAAGAAGTATGCATGTTTGGAAGCTTGTGCACTCCTTGACAATATTGAACATGTTAGAAGAAGATTGCTTGCACTCTTTGTGTACTAGGAACAATAAAGAGGGAAGTTTTGAACCCTTTTCTTGACAATTGTAACCCTTGACATATCTAATTTATCTTCCAAATGTACCTTTGCATTGAAAAAATTTAATTATGTCAACCACCTGGTAGAATGTTAAAAGATTGGTGCCAATGTTCATGTCAACAAATCTTAGATAATGAATCATCTTTCTGATAGGAAGGCTAAGTAATGTTTGAATTACTAAGTATATCATCCCTTAAAATATCCTTCCACTTAGTCAACAAATAACCTTATTTTGGTTTGTAGAGCCTTTTTAGGCAATTCTATTAATGTAAGTTGTCACTCCCAATTATTAGGAATTTATAATGGAAGGGGTTAAAGTTGGGAAATTTCCTTGTTAGAAATATTTTATGGGATGATATTCAAAACAAAAGCTCCTTATTTAGCCAAAAAATCTTATGCCTTGTAATTCAAACATTACTTACTTACATTATGCATTATAGAAATAGGTATCAAATTTCCTCTTAGTATAATGATGATTTAACTATCTCTTCACCTATGTATAACTGTTGGCAAGAGTGAAGTCCCACATTGCTTTCTAGAACCCACAAAATCATGGAATTATCCATAGGTTTAAACTTTATTTTACATAGGTTTTATGGAGGAGTCTATATAGGAAACCCATATGAGTCATCCAACTCTTATAGCAGGGTTGGATTTGGATGCAAAGGCATTTCTTTCGTAGATAGGTATTAGAATGAGTGGTAAATACTACAAATGTAATGGATATATAGACTCCATGTAATTGGAAAACAGAAAAGGATAATGTTTATGACTTAATAAGATAGTAGTACTGATGCAAGAGCATCCTTGGTTCACAAGCAATCTTGCATCAACCAAAAACATTTGCATTTCATTTGTTTTCTTTCGTTTTCTAGTTCAGTTCAGTTAGTTTAGTCAGTAGCAGTTTCTATATTTTGGTTCACATTCTACCACAGTTTCATTTCAAGCCTTACAGAGATGGACTTAGCATCTAGACACATTCATCTACATCATATCCAATTTTTAGAGCATTTGGATCGGTTATCAGAAAGATATCGCTACTAGAAGATCAACTATTTTCTTAGAGCAGAGCATCCTAACAGTCTTAGACAACCAGCTAAAGGAGAAGACTTGCAGAGCATTTCTCAATGTACGGAGCTAAATGACACATCATTCAATGTTCTATGGTTTGTGATAGACCTTCCTTGAGATCCACACAACATTCCATTCATTTGTGGAGGAGTTCTATATGATTAGGTCCAACCTATCTATATACACACATTGCACCTCTTTCTTGGAGTTTGTGACCATCCTTGGCCGAGGAGGAGGAATCTTACATTCCAAAGATGATATATATTGATGTAATAGATGTCTAGGAAAGTAATGATTGATAATTCTAGGTTCGATAGTTTGAATTCTTCATGAAGGAGCTTCAAATCTATATCTTGTTCATATTCTATAATGGTGAGATCAGGCCTATGAGCCCTAATTGTAAGCCTACATGTTGCTGGCCAATTTGTATTTGAATTCTTTGATATAGTGAATGACTGAATCTACATTTGAGTTATCTTTTGGAGTTTTTTCCATTGTGTTTACTCTTTTTGTACGATTTGGACTGGTCTCTTTGAGGACCCTCCTAATTGTGACTGCACCAAGTACTTTGGCTCCCTTTACAAAATTGTCAATAGATGTCTAGGAAAGTAATGATTGATAATTCTAGGTTTGATAGTTTGAATTCTTCATGAAGGAGCTTCAATTCTATATCTTGTTCATATTCTATAATGGTGAGATTAGGCCTGTGAGCCCTAATTGTAAGCCTACATGTTACTGGCCAATTTGTATTTGAATTCTTTGATATAGTGAATGACTGAATCTACATTTGAGTTATCTTTTGGAGTTTCTTCCATTGTGTTTACTCTTTCTGTATGGTTTGGACTGGTCTCTTTGAGGACCCTCCTAACTGTGACTGCACCAAGTACTTTGGCTCCCTTTACAAAATTGTCAAGGAAGACTCTAATTTTAGAAAGGTATCTAACTTTGTGTTACATAAAATTGGATCCAAATTATCCCCATGAGTGACTAATGTGACTAATTCTAGGGTGATACCTTGGAATTTTTATTTCCATGGGTCTAATGATTTCATATCTCCCTTGGTTTCTAAAATTGTCGACAGATGACATTCCTCCAAGGCTTTGGAATTTTTAAAATTCTCTTTGATCAATAGATCAAACCTTCCTTGGGAAGTAGAGACATCACCTAGAAGATTTACCAATCCATTTCTTGAAGGGATTAATTAATAAGGTATTCAAATATATGCCATTTATAAAGTATTTTTGAAAACCCTATTGGCATATATCAAATATATGCCAATAGGGTTTTATAAACTATTTAGTATTCACATAAATGCCATTTATAAAGTATTAAATTTGTATCAGCATATTTTTGACTGAATAGGCAGTATAATTTAAAAATAAATTTCATTAAAATACAAATTTATCTAGGGTTCTCAATTTATTTCTTTCTATGTGATTTTAGCCAATTCTAATGCCATTTTTAAAAACCCTATTCAATAAAAAATATGCCAATACACAAATCTTCGAGAACCTAATGAGATAATAGAGAATACATATGAGTTTTCTTTCTATTATCTCATGTATGCTCAAAGGAAGAAAAGCACTTAAGCTCTTTGAATCAAAATTGCAATACAAATATAATAGAATTAATATAATTGTATTTGCATTGCAATTCTTCTTGTTCAAACCCTTTTCCTGACAACTGCAACCCCTAACATATCCAATTTGTCTTACAAATGTACCTATGTATCAAAAAATTTTACTATGTCAATCACCTCCATGGCACTGTTCTGTAGAATCATAAATTTTTGGGTACAAATCAGCCTGTACAAATCCTGTAATCATGGCACACCTTTAGGAAATTACCCCTTTAAAGCCTTCACAACACATTAAATGTCTTGTATAATTTCCCTTTTCAGCCATCTAAATGCTAATTGTACCTCTCTATGTGTTGGGCACCTTCCTTTTCCCTTATGTAGGCAAAATTCCCTCATCACGAACTAGGGATTTTATCTATTTGTTATTGGTGAAATGTGTTGGTGAAGAAGCAAGTTGGCAAACCCATTAGTTCGTGAACTACTCATCCACCTGATCAAGGCTTACCTTATCTCTTTTTTCCACCTTTTCGCCTTATCAAAAAACTTCACTTTTCACAAACCAGGGGAGAACACTTTCCTCCTCTTTGGCACTTAGTCTTTATTTTTAGCCTCCTTTGTGCTTTATTGGAAAATCTTCATTTTCATGAACTTGGCTTGTCTCCATCTTCTCACTTTCTCCTTTAGTCAATGAAATTTGATTTTCACAAACTAGACGTGTTCTGCCCTTTGTCGACAATTTTTTGCCTTTGCGAACTCTTTCTTTCTTTCTCTTTGGTCAGTGAAATATCACTTTCATGAACCATTTTGCCTTGGCTTCACTCTATTCTTCCACCTTTACCTTGTCGGCCATTCGTCTTATCGAAACAATTTGGTGAGTTTGATTTTCCTCTAGTTTGTCAATAAAGCCCTTTCTTTATCTTTGCCTTAGTCATTTTTTGTTTTTCTATTTGCCTTATTGGTAAATCTAGACATTAGAAAACTTCCCCCTTTCTCTACCCTTTTCCTTTTATCTCTTTCTTCTTTATTGATAATTTTCCTTGCTAACAAACCATCTTCTTTACTTTATCTTTGTCCTTGCTCGTCAAACCCTTCCTCTGTCAGTGAAGTTGGTAAAACCTTGAAATGGTGAACTATTGTCGGCAAAATTTGTGGTTCGCAAATTAGTTGATTCATTGACAAAAGACTTTTTTTTTCCTTTTTACCTTTTGTCTCCACATTTGTTCCTTCCTTTGTCCTGTCAGTGAATCCTCACAATGGTTAACTCTTTAGTTGGCAAACTTCCAAGTTTGTGAACTAAAACTTTCACCGATAAAAGACTTCAAGCCTTCTTTCTTTCTACTAGCTTTTTGTTAGGATTAAGGTGTCATCAACCTTATAAATCCTATGTAATTAATTACTCCTAATATTGTTTGTAAATCACCCATAAGGGATGAAAGGTTTCACCAGCAGTGGTCTTTTTCCAGTTACATGTTTATATCTAGTCCTTAATGCTAACTCATCCATGACAGGGAGTCATAGGGGGGTTACCCCTACAAGAGGTCTAGGGGGATCATCCCCCTGGTGGGGGGTTTGCGGGCTGCACACTCCAATGGGGGTTTGGGGGAAGTGCCTCTGAAACTACATTTTATTTATATTTTATCATTATAAATCTAAACCATTCATCATTAGGTCATAGATCTAATGGTTGATATTATGTCAGTTTTCTTGCCCTAGAAGGCAACCCCTTTTATAAGGATATTTGTACTATGTTTTTATTAGATATGAGTGTAACAGGCACCACTAGATTGAAGACTAGAGAAGGAGAGGAAGTGCATGTATTGTAATCTCATATTTGAAGATAATACAACTTGGAGCCTCTTTTCTTGGTGGAGTTTTTTACCCAAAAGGGTTTTATCCACATTACATACTATGTTATGTGTTCAGTTCTTAATGCATGTTATTTATGTGTAGTGGGTTTTATTTATGTTGCAATCTCCATTAATTCTACGTTGTTTAAAGAACATAAATAAGGTTTGAATCAAATTTCTATTGTGTGGTTTGCACCTTCATTTCTAACATTTGGTATTAGAGTCTGGCCAGTTTTGATTCTTGGGTGGTAGTGTCAAGGTTTTTTAGCTGTAGTGGGAGGTTTGGTTGTTTTTTTGCAGATCTTGTGTAGATATCATGGCTTCATCCACTATTACTTTTGCCTCTAGGTTGGACATTGAAAAGTTCAATGGCATGGGGTAAGAATTGTGGAAACTAAAAATGGAGGATTTTATAGAAGAAAGAAACCAGTGGTTGGTTGTTATGAAGGAGAAAAATCTCAACGATGTTTCTCCTGATGAGTGGGAAAGATTGGATAAAATGACATGAGGTATACTCCAACTATGTCTTGCAGATTATGTTCTACTGAATGCTCCAAGTGAGAAGTCCACACATAGCTTGTGGAAGCATCTTGGTGAGATCTACCAAGCCAAGAGCATGGTAAATAAGCTTTATTTAAAGCTTAAGTTATTTTCCATGAAAATAAAGAGGGTGAATCGGTTACAGAGCATTTGATTTCATTTAATTTGTTATTGAGTCAACTAGCATCTATAGATGTTGAGGTGAATGAGGAAGATAAATGTACATTGCTTCTCTATTCTTTACCTGAGTCATGGGAGAATGTTATTTTGGCTATCACTACTAACCTCACAGATCCGAAGTTGGATGCTCTTGTCTAAGTTTTGTTATCACATGAATTGAAGAAGAAAAGTTTGGATGGTTCAGGGGATGCTCTCAGTGTCAGGGGAAGATCTATGGAAAGAGGACCAAAATGAGATCAAAAGGGGTCTAAAGACAAGTCTAAGGGCCATTCTAAGACTCCTGTAAAGAAGAACAAAGTTAAATGTTGGAACTGTGGAAAGAGAGGACATGTGAAAATGGAACATAGAAACCCGAAGAAACAATGAGATTCTGCTACTGACAAATCTTCGAATGTAGGTGATGAGGTTTTACTTTCTGCATGTAATGTTGTTTCTCATGATCATTGGTTGATTGACTCGGGATGCTCGTACCACATGACCCTGCATAAAGAATGGTTTTCTACATAAGAAGAGTCTGATGGATGAAATGTGTACCTCGGGGACAACTCTACATATCATATTGTTGGACGAGGGAAGGTAATGTTGTGTTTCAGTGATGGGAGAATTAAAACCCTCCTTGGTGTTTTGCATGTTCACGGATTGGCTAGAAATTTGATTTCAGTTTCAAAGTTGAATGATTTGGGAATGCCTATTCACATTTGACAATCATGGTTGTAGATTGGTGAGAGGAAACTTCGTGGTAGTGAAGGGGAAAAGATTGGGAACTCTATTTAAGCTAGAAGCCACTATTGTTTGTAATGCCTCTTATGCATCTGAGGGTAATACTAAAAAATACATGTATGTTGTGGTACCATAGATTGGGCCACATAAGTAAGTCTAGTTTAAAGACCATTTCGAATAAAAATTTGTTGGACAGCTTATCCTATTTTGATGAGAGTTTAAAATTCTATGAACATTGTGTGTTTGGAGAATAGAATAGATCTCCATTTCCTCCAGGAAATAATAAATCTAATAATAAATTGGAACTTATTCATTTAGATGTTTTTAGTCTAGCGGATGTTGAATCAATTGGAATATCTAGATATTTTGTTTCCTTCATTGATGATGTCTCAAAGTTTACCTAGATTTATTTTATGTGTCACAAATCTGAAGTTTTCACTAAGTTTAAGGAATTTAAAGCTTTAGTTGAAAAGCAATCAGATTATAAGATAAAGGTTTTGAGATCTGACAATGGAAGGGAATACTATTCTAAGGAATTTGATGAATTATGTAAGCATGCAGGTATTGTTAGACAGGAAACTACTCCATAACAGAATGGAATGGCAGAAAGGATGAATTGAACAATAATAGAAAGAGCTAGAAGTATGATGAGTGAATCACAGTTGAAAAAATACTTTTGGGTAGAAGCTGTGTGTACTGTGAACTACTTGATTAATAGATCTCTGTGTAAGGCTCTTGTTTCAACTCCTTATGAAATATGGATAGGTTACAAGAAACCTTTTGTTTCACATTTAAGGGTATTTTGTAGTGAGACTTATGTGTTAGATTTAGGGCACACAACTAAGAGGGGGGGTGAATCAGTTGTACAAAAACTTGCTTCTACTTCAAACACTTGATTCTTCTTTGTTAGTTAATAGCATATCAATTAACCATCCATGAAAGCATAATGCATAAACACAGGAGCAGATAAACATCAACACATTGGACACCAAGATTTTGACATGGAAAACCCGGTTAAGGGAAAAACCATGGGGTGATTAACCCAAGGATTATTCTCTGTTAGAAGAATAAGAAAAATGAATGGCACATGCCAATTAGGGCTCACTGCTCGAGCACACTGCTCACAAAAAGGCACACTACCTACAAGAGACACACTGTCTACAAAGTGATAAGAATCACAAAATTGAACTAGAGGTTGACATCTTTACCATGTCTGGATCAGTTCCATTTAAACCCAAGATATTTCTGCTCTACCCTTCACTCTTTCGCTATACCACACTCATCCGCTGCTCTGCACACTTTGAAATGAACTCACAAACCTTTATTTACACAAGACATCAACTTAGGAACAATCATCTAAGTTGGAAATCAACCATAAGGACATCCGCAAGATGATTAATACATCCGGTCAGCCACCACGAGAACATTCACAAGATGAACAACTCATCCGGTCAGCTAGTCTGAACAAGAACTTCATCCGGAAGAATATCTTCAATTCCAGGCTCTACCACCAATGCAGACCGACAACACAACCTCAACATGATCCAAGAACCTTCACAAGCTTGCCTGAATGACCAGGTACATCTGCACTTCCTCTACTCACAAGAATCTCTTCTCCTCTTCATCCAGAACTTCAAAAACACAGTATGTCACGACTGTCAAACTAAAAAAGGTGCTTCCGGACCTCCAAACCACATACCAATCGAGATGACACATCACAAAGACATCCCAAACACTCTTTCCAATTTGTAGAGTCTGATAGTGCACCTCCAGATCTCACCGGACCTTTTTGTGACACTTTGTTCCTCTGGAGCATCTCCCGGAACCGGTTCTACTTGACCGATCACAACTTTTTCATATCTTCATGTGGACCTCTGAAATCTTAACTGGATCATCTCAAGACTCATATCTGCAAACCCTTTAATCCGTATCCTCTGATTCTCAACCTATTGAGTACATTTGCCTTCTTATCACTGTTCTTCACTGTTCCTGATTGAGACTACCTTTCTCAATATCCTCAACACACAGCTCATCCAAACCTTCTTACCAATGCAATATGAGTATGTTGACATCAATGACAACACTGGTTAACCTCATACTTGCAACAATCTCCCCCTTTGTCATTGATGGCAACATATGATGTGAAAAACCATCAAGACAAGAACTTCTCATTTCTGTCACAGCTCCCCTATCAACAACAACTCTTCACATGTCTTCTCTTCCTTTACTGCTCCCCCTTTGATCATCAACCACTTGTTTTTCACATGTCTTCTCTCCCCCTTTGACATCAATGGCAAAGGGCTCATACTTGCAATTCTAACACATCAAAATCATACCAGCTGCTCCCCTTTAGTAGCAGCTCCCCATCATCAATCCAGATCACAAGATATGACTGTGATATCCACCGGACTGATGCACATCAGTGCATCCTAGTTCATCACCGGAGGGGCCATGACCCCTAACTTCTCCCAGAGATACTCAAAAGAGTCCTTGGGAAGAGGTTTAGTAAAGATATCTGCAATCTGATCCTTGGAGGGTACATACTCCAATCTGACTTCTTCCTTGTTCACTTGTTCTCTCAAAAAGTGAAACTTGATAGATATGTGCTTAGTCTTAGAATGCAATACCAGATTCTTAGAAATATTAATTGCACTTGAATTATCACAGAAAATTGTGATAGGCTCCTCATATTCAACTTTAATGTCTCTTAGCATCTACTTCATCCATAAGATTTGAGTGCAACTACCTACTGCTGTAATGTATTCTGCTTCAGTTGTAGATAGAGATATTGCATCTTATTTCTTGCTTAGCCAAGAAACCAATCTCTTTCCCAAAAAGAATGCTCCACCTCTGGTCATCCACATCTCCTGCCCAATCTGCATCTATGTAAGCATGAAGAGAGAAATAATGATTTCTAGGATACCACAAACCATACTCCACTGTCCCTTTTAGATATCTAAAAATTCTCTTGATTGCCATAACATGAGATTCTCTAGGATCAGCCTGGAATCTTGCCACAATACCAACAGCCTGCATTATATCTGGTCTAGTCTGAGTGAGATACAACAATCCACCAATCATTGATCTATACTTTGTCTAATCTGCCTTTGGAGAGTCATCATCTTTGCTCAACTTACATCCGGTTGCCATAGGAGTGTTCATTGGCTTTAAATCTTACATACCAAATTTCCTCAATAATTCTTTCACATATTTGGTTTGAGAAATGAAGATCCCTTTCTTTGTTTGAGTAATCTGCAGACCCAAGAAGAAATTCATTTCACCAAGAATAGACATTTCAAACTCACTTTTCATTTGATTTGCAAAAGTTTTGCACATACTATCTCTTCCTCCAAAAATGATATCATCCACAAACACTTCAACAATCAAAATGTTTTCATGATCAATTTTGAAATATAAGTTACTGTCAATAGTACCTTTGTTGAATCCAATCTGCACAAGATGCTTATCCAACCTTTCATACCATGCTCTTGGGGCTTGCTTCAATCCATACAATGCTTTCTTCAACTTGTAGACCATATCATCATTATCAAACAATTGAAATCCATCCGGTTGTTCAATGTATACTTGTTCTTCCAAATCACCATTTAGGAAGGTAGACTTGACATCCATCTGATATACCTTGAAGTCTTTGAAGGCAGCATATGCAAGAAATAATTTGACTGCTTCAATTCTTGCTACCGGAGCAAAGGTTTCTTGAAAATCAATTCCTTCTATTTGAAAGTAGCCTTTGCAGACCAATCTAGCTTTGTTTCTAATAACTTCACCAACCTCATTTAGTTTGTTCTAGAAGACCCATTTGGTTCCAATCACATTCTTGTTTCTAGGTCTGGGAACAAGATCCCAAGTGTGATTTTTCTCAATTTGCATCAACTCTTCTTCCATTGCTTTTGTCCAATTTTCATCATTGCATGCTTCATTTATTGTCTTAGGTTCAATCTTTGAAATCAAACAACATTCATCTGAATTTTGAGAATTTTCCTCCTTATTTGTACCCCTTTGCTTTTGTCACCTATGATCTGATCTTCAGAGTGATTTAAAGTTACATACCTTGGAACTTTGGGAGTCTCTTGCACTGTTGTTTCTTGATCAGGTTCATTCAGACAAACCTCTCCTTCCTGATTTACCGGATCAGTCTGAATCTGACTTTCAGGAAGGGATTAAGTTCCTTGAATTAGAGCACCATCCTAATCATCTTCATCATATTCATAAAACCTTGAGGGCTTCTCAATTCCTTCATCAACCTTCACATTTGTACTTTCTATCATCTTTTTCAGTCTCTTATTGTAACACCGGTATGCTTTGCTTTGAGTGGAGTAACCCAAGAAAATTCCTTCATCACTTCTAGCATCAAACTTTCCTAGATCTTCATCTCTTTTGATGTAACACTTGCTACCAAATACTCTGAAATATCTCACAGTAGGAGTTATACCAAACCAAAGTTCATAAGGAGTCTTACCGGTATTGTTTCTGATTTGAACTCGGTTAAGAGTGTAAACTGCAGTGCTGACAGCTTCTCTCCAAAACATCTGAGGAACATTTGCTTCCATCATCATTGTCCTGGATGCTTCTTGGATGGTCCAGTTCTTTCTCTCCACTACTCCATTCTGTTGTGGAGTCCTAGGAGCAGACAACTGTCTCTTTATGTCATGCTTCTCACAAAAGTCTATGAATTCACCGGATGTGAATTCACCACCTCTATCAGACCTTAGACACTTCAGTTTCAATCCAGTCTAATTCTCTATCATAGCCTTGAAGATTTTGAACTTCTCAAAGGCTCTGATTTCTCTTTCAGAAAGGTAACCCACATCATCCAAGAATGATCATCAATTAGTAACATGAAATATCTATCACCTTGCATACTTTTGATTCTTGTCGGACCACATAGATCAGTATGAACTAATTCCAATAATCTGGTAGAGGACTAATCTTTGCTTTTGAAAGAGACTCTGCTCTGTTTACCTAGCTGACATTCTTTGCACAAACTATTTGTAGGTTTTACTAATTTTGGAAGATCTCTTACAACCTGAATATTGCTTCTCTTGATGATGTTATCAAAATTTACATGACACATCCTTCTATGCCATAGCCAACTCTGATCAACTTGAACAAATAGACAACTTTTATTTGAACCAACCAGATGGAAGATATTACCTTTTGTTTGAGTATCAGATGCAATCTCAGTTTCAGAGCTTTCAAAGATCCTGCATCTTCCATTTTTGAACCGGAGATCATAACCTTTGTCTACTAACTGTCCAACACTGAGAAGATTGTGCTTCAATCCTTCAACATACAGTACATTACCAATTTTGCTCTTTCCATCAAAAGAAATAGTTCCCCTACCTCTGATTCTACCTGCAGAATTGTCACCAAACTTTACCATTCCTCCTTCATACCTTTCTAAATCTAAGAACTTGTTCTTGTCACCTGTCATGTGGTGAGAGCATCCACTATCAATAACCCAATCATCCTTTTCTTCAACTTGGGCAGCCAAAGCTCTTTCTACAACCTTATGATTCACAGATTTAGAGGATATTGGTTCTTCTTCCTTGATGGCAATAAACACCCATTCATTTCCAGATTTGCTTCCTATTTCTGATTCATCATCTATTACTCCTTCATTGTCATCTTCTTCATTAACATAATAGCAGTTCTTTTGAAACCTTTGTCTGTTAGTATTAGACCTTGTAGATCTTTTTGGACATCTTGAAGTAAAATGACCAATCTTGTTGTAGTTGCAGCACTTAAAGGGTAGTTTTCCTTCATACTTACCGAACCCTCTTGGTAGTCTCTTTGCAATGAGGGCTTCAAGTTGAGCTGTTTCTGCTTCGTCCTCTTCCATGTCTTTCCTTGCTTGATCATACCATGATAGCTTCCTTGAAGAGTTCTCTCCCAGATCAAATCTTTGTTTGCCTTTCACATAGGCACTGGCTTTGAATGCAGATTCAGTCTTGGGGGGATCATCTCCAAACTCAATCATTTCAAATGTAGCCAGTTTGCCAGCCAGTTGCTCTCTTGTGACAGTTGTATGGGCTTTGAATTCATCAATGGCAGCAACCTTGATTTTGTAGGCAGCAGGAAGGGATCTGAGAATTTTGCAAACAATTTCATTTTCATCCAGAACTCCACCAGCATTCCTAATTCCACACACTAGCTCATTCACTCTTGGCATAAAGGTAGTGATATTTTCATCATCTCTCATCTTCAATCTTTCAAATTTCCCTTTCAAACTTTGCAACCTTGCACTCTTGACAAACTCATCTCCTTCATACAGAAGGTCCAGTTTAGTCCAGATCTCATATGCAGTTTGTAGGTCAATAACATTTGAGAGATCTGAGTTATTCAATGCGCTTAGAAGAACTTCCTTGGTCCGCAGATTGTTTTCAGCATCTATGATTTCATTCAGAGTTGTCAGACCACCCTGTGGAGGAACATATGGTTTTGAGACCATGGTCAAGTATGCTTTTCCCATACACTCCAAATGACATTTCATGCAACCTTTCCAGAGAGTGAAGTTGGTTCCATCAAACTTTAGACTATCCTTCTTGTATGACAACATCCTGGATCTCCTCAAGTGGTTAAGCTCCTTTCAGAGGAACTTGGCTCTGATACCAATTGTTAGATTTAGGGCACACAACTGAGAGGGGGGTGAATCATATGTACAGAAACTTGCTTCTACTTCAAACACTTGATTCTTCTTTGTTAGTTAATAGCATATCAATTAACCATCCATGAAAGCATAATGCATAAACACAGGAGTAGATAAACATCAACACATTGGAAACCAAGATTTTGATGTGGAAAACCCGGTTAAGGGAAAAACCACGAGGTGATTAACCCAAGGATTATTCTCTGTTAGAAGAATAAGAAAAATGAATGGCACATGCCAATTAGGGCTCATTGCCTGAGCACACTGCTCACAAAAAGGCACACTACCTACAAGAGACACACTGTCTACAAAGTGATAAGAATCACAAAATTGAACTAGAGATTGACATCTTTACCATGTCTGGATCAGTTCCATTTAAGCTCGAGATACTTCTACTCTGCCCTTCGCTCTTTCGCTATACCACACTCATCCGCTGCTCTGCACATTTTGAAATGAACTCACAAACCTTTATTTATACAAGACATCAACTTAGGAACAATCATCTAAGTCGACAATCAACCATAAGGACATTCGCAAGATGATTAATACATCCGGTCGGCCACCACAAGAACATTCGCAAGATGAACAACTCATCCGGTCAGCTAGTCTGAACAAGAACTTCATCCAGAAGAATATCTTCAATTCTGGGCTCTACCACCAATGTGGACTAACAACACAACCTCAACATGATCCAAGAACCTTCACAAGTTTGCCTAAATGACTAGGTACATCCGCACTTCCTCTACTCACAGGAATCTCTTCTCCTCTTCATCCAAAACTTCAAAAACATAGTCTGTTGCAACTGTCAAACTGAAAAAGGTGCTTTCTAACCTCCAAACCATGTACCAATCAAGATGACACATCACAAAGACATCCCAAACATTCTTTCCAGTCTGCAAAGTCTGATAGTGTACCTCCGGATCTCACCGGACCTTTTTGTGACACTCTGTTCCTCTGGAGCATCTCCTAGAACCGGTTCTACTCGACCAATCACAACTTTTTCATATCTTCATGTGAACCTCTGAAATCTTAACTGGATCATCTCAAGACTCATATCTACAGACCCTTTAATCCGTATCCTCTGATTCTCAACCTATTGAGTACATTTGCCTTCTTCTTATCACTGTTCTTCACTGTTCCTAATTAAGACTACTTTTCTCAATATCCTCAACACACAGCTCATCCAAACCTTCTTACCAATGCAATATGAGTATGTTAACATCAATGACAATACTAGTTAACCTCATACTTGCAACATTATGTTCATGTGCCTAAAAAAAAATGAACTAAGTTGGATCCAAAAGATGAAAAGTGTACTTTCATTGGATATGGTGATAATGTAAAAGGTTATCAGCTTTGTAATCCTCTAACCTGAAAGATTATCTATTCTAGAGATGTTATTTTTAGGGAACTTAGTGTTATTTTAGAACCTAAATAGGCAAAAGAAAAAGAAGAAAAGGTGAAGAGAGTGCACTTTGAAATAGAGCATAAAGATGCACCTCAGGAAGAACAAAATGATGGATTGGGGGGTGAAGAAATAAAAGAAGACTCGAGTGAAAGTTCTGATGAGAAAGAATCTATTGTGATAGAAGAAGTTGGTACAAATGAGCATGCAGAAGAACCTAAAGAGACTATTACTCCACCTCTAAGAAGATCCACAAGACAATAGAACCCAGTTGACAGGTAAAGCCCACTAGATTTCCATTGTGTATTTTCTTTATTGAGTATTGACGATGAGCCTAGATCCTATAGGGAAGCTATTCTTGCAAATGATAGTGAGTCTTGGTAGTTATCCATGTAGGAGGAGATGATGGATTTAGACTCTTGTAACACCTAGGATCTTGTTCATTTTCCCAAAGGAAGAAAGGCCATAGGTTGTAAGGGGGTCTTCAAGAAGAAGTTTGGAGTAGATGGGTAATTGGAAAAGTACAAGGCTAGATTGGTAGCCAAGGGCTACTCCTAGAGAGAGGGAGTTGATTTTGGTGAAATTTTCTCTCCTTTTGCTAAATTAACTTCTTTTAGATTTATCTTATCCATTGCTGCATCTTATGATTGAGAGATTGAGAAAATGGATGTTAAGATTGTATTCTTGCATGGAGATCCTAATGAAAAAATTTGCATGCAACAACCTATAGGTTTTGAGGTAAAAGGGAAAAAACATTGGGTTTGCAAATTGAAGAGATCTCTTTATGGTCTGAAATAGTCTGCCAGAATGTAGTACCAAAAATTTTATTCATTTGTGTTGAAATTGGGTTTTGTTAGAAGTGAGGAGGATCATTGTGTTTACATTCATTGTATTGATGATTCTATTTTAATCATTGCATTGTATATTGATGACATGTTATTTTTCAACAATACTAAGGGTATGATCGGTGAGTTGAAAGCCCAACTTTTAGGTGCATTTGAAATGAATGATCTTGGAGTTGCTAGGTATATTTTGGGGATGGAGATAAAAAGAGATAGAGGTAATAGAAAGCTTTGGTTGTCACAGAGTATGTGAATACCATTTTGTAGAGATTTAGTATGTAGGACTGTAACCCAGTTAGAGTTCCTTTACCCATTGGTACTAAGATTTCATTAGATATGTGTCCAAAGAAGTAGGATTATTTAGAGGATATGTCTAATGTACCATATGCTAGTGTTGTAGGGAGTTTGATGTATGCAATGGTTTGCACTATACCAGATATTGCCCAAGTAGTGTGAGTTTTGAGAAGATTTGTGTCTAACCTTGGTAGACAGCATTGGAATTATGTGAAGAGGGTGCTTAAATATCTTGTAGGTACTCCTAATTATTGTTTGGTTTATTTTGGTACTGATAGTGTTGATAAGACTTTAGACATACAGGAATTTATTGATGCAGATTAGGTAGGTGACTTGGATAGTCGAAGGTCCACTAGTGGCTATGTGTTTACTTTGTTTGGTGGAGTAGTGAGTTGGATGAGCAAAAGGCAGCCCATAGTTGCTTTGTCCACCACCGAAGCAGAGTATATGACTACTACCCATGTCTCCAAGGAAGCATTTTAGTTGAGGAGATTCTGTATAGGTATTGGTTTTGATTGCAGGATCATTCAGATTGATTGTGATAGCCAGGGTACTATTTGTTTGGCTAAGAATCCTATATATCATTCTCAAACTAAGTGTGTTGATGTAAAGTATAACTTTGTTCGATAAATGGTTACAAATGGATAGATTAATTTGAAGAAGGTAGACATTCAGGAGAATGTTGTAGATGCTTTGACCAAGCCTGTGAGCATAGATAAATTTGTTTGGTACAAAGAGGCCATGGGCCTTGCTTCTAGTGCCTAATAATTTTATGGTTTTCCTATGGGTATTTACAATGTATGCAAATGGGAGAATGTTAGGATTAAAGTGCCATCAACCTTGTAAATCCTATTTAATTAATTACTCCTAATATTGTTTGTAAATCACCCATAAGGGATGAAAGGTTTCACTGACAATGGTCTTGTTTCAGTTACATGTTTGTATCTAGTCCTTGACGCTAACTCATCTGCGATGAGGGGTCACAGGGAGTTTCTGCCTTGTGAGGGGTCTAGAGGGATCATCCCCCCGACAGGGGGTCTAGGGGCCACGTACCCCGATGGGGGTTTGGGGGCAATGCCCCCAAAATCACATTTTATTTATATTTTATCATTGTAAATCTAGACCATTTGTCATTAGGTCACATATCTGATGGTTGATATTATGTCATTTTTCTTGCCCTAGAAGGCAACCCCGTTATATAAGGATATTTGTACTACATTTTTTATTAGAGATGAGAGTAACAGGTGCTACTAGATTGAAGACTACAAAAGGAGAGGAAGTGCATGTATTGTAATCTCATATTTGAAGATAATACAACTTGGAGCCTATTTTCTTGGTGGAGTTTTTCACTTGAAAGGGTTTTCTCCACATTACATACTGTGTTATGTGTTTAGTTCTTAATGCATGTTACTTCTATGTAGTGGGTTTTATTTCTATTGTAATCTCCATTGATTCTACATTTTTTAAAGCACATAAATAAGGTTTGAATTAGATTTCCATTGTGTGGTTTGCAGATTCATTTCTAACACTTTTTTTCCTTGACTATCACCATATCAATAAATCGATGAATTAGGAAAAAGGTGAATTCATGAACTAGTTTTCTAGCTCGCACTTTTTCTGATTTTCTGATAAAGACCTTAAATGTTCATTTTTTCAAAGGGAAAAAATAGAGACACTATACTTAGAAGAATTTTGAACTAAAAATCCCTATAAATGATCTCTCTGATCAGGTATATATGAGGGATTTTGGCACAAAATGGGAATTCAAGATTTTGGGGCAATAATAATGCATGTTTGGGAGCAAAATTTTTACAAGTCCCAACAAGGATTAAGTTGACATCTAACCCCAAATCGGCCATGACTTTAGAGATCTTTTTCTAGAGAATCTAGAGTTCAATCATAATTGGTCTCAACTTCCAATGTTTCCCCATAGTTCTAACTTGCGATAAGCTTCTCTTGTTCTAATATTTATTAAGTTGTTCTAATTTGGAAAGTAGGTCATATTGCCCTACTAGTTTTGTGAATTGTTTAAGGACCTTTACTTCTTGTTCTGTAAAATAGTTGTTCTCCAATTTCTCTTTATCTTGCTTTTTCTCTAAAATTATTTTAGTTTGTATTACTATCTGGTCATGTTGTTCCTTTGTAGGGTAGAATTCCTCTTCTTCGCTGGAGTTGTCTTCTTCTTCTAAAGTTACTATATTCACTATTCTGGTATATGTGCCTTTCCTAGTTACCATGGCGGCCTTGCCCTTTTTCTTGGGTCTAGTCTCTATGTAATATTATTCTTCAATACTATCTTCTCCCATTATACATCCATCATGTTTTCCTATCTTCTGGCAATGTTTGGTTCCTTCTTCTAGGTCTTTGGGTGTTTTATAGAGAAGTTTGGCCCATCTTGTAGTGCTTGAGTCTTGCTTCTTATCTTTTTTTGGTTGCACATTGTTGTAATGTTGGCATGCTTTCTCACAGTTGAATGCATCATGATCTTCTTCACTACAAAATCTACATTACTTCCTCTTTCCCCCTAGCATTCCATAGCAAAGTGCCCCAGCTTGTTGTAATTAAAGCAATAGCATCCAATCTTCTTCCTCTCCCTCGTCTATGGCCTCTTCCTCCCTAGTATGGGTTGTTATCATTGTAATCTCTTGGTCCTTGGATGGTGATATCATTCCTTTGATTTTACCATGGTGAGATCCTATATCCATGCTTCAATTCATAAAATGATCTTTACTCCACCCCTTTTATGTATGACATTGCCTGGTCATAGTTTGGTTCTTTGCTTATCCAAAACTTGTGTGATGGACATTATATGGTTTTGTGGTCATCCCACTCTCTGCACACCCCAGGATAGATCAAATTTAGTTTTTTAATGATGTGGAGGTCCACCCTTAGAGTATTTTCCTTCTTTTCCCATGTCTCCATCTAACATTCATTCTGAAGGTGGCCTTCTCTACCATAATAGGAACACCAAATGTTAGGCCTTTGCGAACCAATTTCTCATTTCATGAGCTCTTGTCCTAATCGCAACTAGTCCATCTCCAGCTGTAATTTTTCCACTGTCCTATTTTCTTTTCCTTCTCCATTCTTCTCTAGGATTGACCTTCTGTCTGGTAGGCTAATGTGACTAGTTCCAAGTAGGAGCCAATATTTCTATCATCCAAGGCCATTCTAAGTTCTAGAGTTATGGCTGAAAGGAACCATTCTCTTTTCTATTTGTCATTTAGTGGTTCATCCAGTTGTCAGACTACTTACTTGAACCTTTTGTCAAACTCTAAAATGGATTCATCATCCTTTTGATATAATTCTCTTAGCTTGATCACTTCTTCCATAGGGAGTTATGGACTGTTAAAGTTTTCTAAAAAGGCCTTCTTTAGTTTGTCCCAGGATTTATTGTTCTAGGGGTATGCACTTTCTGATAACATTTTAGTGGTTCTTCTCTTAATGAGCTAATGAAATCAAACAACTTTGTACTATTTCTTTGTTTATTTCAGATCTGCCATATAGTTTCTAGCAAGAAGATATGTTCAGCAGCGTTATTAGTGTCCCTTCAAAAACTACATCTTCCTCATCATGGCCATGTCTTCTTCCGATGAACCTTCTTCTGGGCTTGTGGTACTACTTCTCTAATTATTGAATATGGAACTATATTTGGTGTCACTTTCTATCCTTTCATAGTCTGATGCAGAGGCATCCACACTATAACCTTCACATATAACATGAATGTCCGCAGACCAACCTCATCATCATCATCTTCGCCATCATCATCATATTCCCTAAAACCACCAACAGCATCATCATGCTTCTCGTTACACAGTCAGCATCATCATATTTCGGACGATCACCAGCATCCGCCTGCCGACTACTGTTCACCTCCGCTTTCCTTCTAACATCATCATCATGATGTTCAGCGGGCGCACACATCCTCCGGTTGCACTGTTCATCGGTCGCCGAACACTAGCGTCTGCATCATGATCTCCGACACTACCTTCGTCAGCAGGATATCCAAATATCCGGTAGCTTCTAATATCCTGATGACGATCTCCTTCAATTGCTTCCCTTGTATGTCCCGATAGCCGTCTATACTCACAACAGCATCATGATACGATTTATCCGGTTGTCTTGGAACATCCTGATGATGCTTAACAACTTTCTGCCTACGCCGATACACCTCTTGATGATGTTTCACAACCTTCTGCCGAGAGCCTTCGCCGATGCCCAAACCCTTAGCGACGACAGGATCAATATGCATAGGGGGATATCTCAATATCCTGATGACGATGACGTCATATCCTGATGACGATGACGTCACCCAATATCCTGATGACCTTTTCAACACTTAGTCGAAAAACCATGAACTTTCTCTCCCGCATCTACTCGCGATATGCGGATGTTTGGCACTCCGATATGATGATCCTGATGCCGATACATGCACTTAGTCTATGTCCGGCTTAAAACATCCTGATGCACTCGCAGCATGAAAACTCCAACAGTTTCATGACCCGATCTTCTACCTGATGCCGTTGCAGTCCTCCTCGGCTCCTCCCGATGATGATGATCACCCCGACGCACTTGCACTTCATGCAACCGACAACATCATGCTCTCCTTCATTTATCCGGATGACGATGTCCAAACCCGACTGCAGGATATTCACCTAGATATCCTGATGATGCCGTCTTGACCAGTTTCTGCACTTAGCGAAATTTCACTTCGCCGATCCTCCAGGGATGACCCGATCCAACTCAGGGTGATCTTCCAACTCACTCAGCTCGACCTAGCACATGAAGATGCTAGGCTTCTCAACATCTGTCGACCGCGATCCTGCACACCTGCATGCAAACGGAAAACAATCTACAGCCTACCCTACTGTACATTACCATTCCACCGATCAGATGAGTCAACCGGTGGAATGGATCAGTGAATCCATGAAACCACTCAAACCAGCAAATCAATTGCACAAAGGAGACCAAACAGAAAATGAAACAGGATCTTTATTGATTCAAAGATGCAATACAAATATGATGTTCCCCACACAGAACACTCAATTCCTCTGCTTGATGCAACACTAGACTGCCGATCGATGATCTCTACAATCAACCGATCTCATGCTTAAATAGACTTGCTTTCGAGTACTACTGACCCGACTCCAAGCGGCTGGGAACTCTCCAGGCGGCTGGGAGATCCCACCGAACATACATCATGACAGCTGTTATAACTAACTAGCTAAAAATAGCAAAAGCCTGGTCAGCATGATCTTATCATGATCAGCTTGACCTTATTACATGCAATTGGTCTAACAGACCTTCTTGGAAACACAAACAAGACCTAAACTACTAACTGCCTCATGAAGGCCAGCTGTCAGGTAGGTGCTCCTGCACCATACTCCCCAACAGAAAAGAACTCATGTCCCATGAGTTTAGTAGGTGGAAGTCCTCCACCTGTACCCTTTGCCTTGTCAGTCTTCGGACCTGCTCCAGCTTTATCTGCTGTTGACTCTTGGCTGCTCCAAGCCTTTGGAACTGTGACTTGCTTTCTGGCAAGTAAATCCTCATGCCTGTCAATGTAGGCCTTTGTCTCACATTCCCTGTGTTTGTCAGGTTGCCTGACCAGAACCTCTGTCTGAACTGCCTTGGTAGTGTTCAACTGTATCTTTCCTTCAATCTTTATAGGACAAACAATAGTCCCAACTATGACAACATCCTTGTCATGCTTCTGAACTAGTTGCTGTTTGCACCCCTGTTTCTGCACCTGCTGCTGACCTCTGTCAGTCACAACTGAAACGTTCTTCAGCTTGTTGTCTGTAACAACTCCTGTCCCTGCAGTATCCTTATCTGCTTTTATGCCTGCTCCTCTAGGCATCTGCACAAATTCCTTCTTTCCCATTAAAATGATTTGAGCTGCCTTCTGTACTGCAGCTTTTGCCTGCAATGGCATCAACTTAATAGTCTTCCCATCCTTCTTGATGGTGTAGGTATTAGCATACCCATCATACAGTACTCTTCTGTCAAATTGCCATGGTCTACCTAACAGTAGGTGACAACATTCCATAGGCAAAATATCACACAAAATCCTATCCTGATATGGCCCAATCTGGAAATCCACATATGCCTGTTCAGAGACAAAAAATGAATGTCTAGCACTCACCCAAGATGTCTTGTAAGGGTGTGGGTGTGGAATCCTTTCCAACTTCAGTTTATCCACCATCTCCTGAGATACCATGTTGTTTGTTGAACCAGTATCTATGACAACTTTACAGACCTTACCTTTACTCTTGCATGTGGTCTTGAAAAGAGCTCTTCTTTGCATCATAGCCTTTGATGCCTGCAAACTAATTCTCCTTAACATCAATGATTCTCCACTCTCTGGATATCCATAATTCTCAGGACCTTTGTTTGAATTCTGTGCACTTTCTTCTTTCTCTTCTTGTACAAGTTGTACTCTCTTGTCACTTGTTCTATCATTTCTGGATGATGAACCTTTGTTTTCTGGACATTTGAAAGATGGATGACCAAACTCTCCACAGGTGTAACACTTTCCTGAAAATGTAGTAGAACCTCTACCACCTCCAAATCTTCCTCTATTACCTTTCCATCCACCTCTGAAATCAGACTGTCCCTGTCCTTTACCAGTGTCTTCTTGACCCTCATTGGTTTGCTTTTGTGCAGGGGCTGTTCCTTTTCCCCTATTGTTTCCTCTTCCTCTCATGGACTTATCATGTCCTCTATTCAGCTTTTCTTCAATCCTGATTGCCATTTGATAACAATCCTCCACATTCTTAGGGTTAGCTAACACTAACTCATCCTGTATGTTAAACCTCAAACCAGCCAAGTACCTAGCCACCTTTTCTACCTCATTCTCATGATGACCAGATCTCATACTCAACAGATAAAATTCCTCAGTATATGCTTTCACATCCCTGTCTTTCTATTTTAAAAATTGCAGCTTCTTAAACATCTGGATTTCATAATCCCTTGGCAAGAATTTACCCTTTATCCTTGCTACCATCTTATCCCAAGAAGTGATCTTAGACTTCCCTTGTTTCCTTCTCTCAGATTGTACATAATCCCACCAAACCAAAGCATGACCTCCTAACTTGGTCTTTGCAATCTTTACCTTCTGATCCTCAGCAACATCTTCACATTCAAAGTGATTATCCAGTGCAGCAATCCAATCCAACAACTCATCTTCATTCAAGCTTCCAGTATACTTGGTAACATCAACCTTCACCTTAGGTTTTTCACTCTGCACTGCCTTTAACAGTTTTGCCAATCTCTGGTCTTCAACATCCAGATCTTCAGCTACCTCTTCATACTCCTCAACAGTATCTGCATCTTCTTCAGACTCACTGTCTTCCACTTCCCTCTTTTTGTTCTTTTCCAGGGCTGTCAGCCTGGCTTGAAGTGCTTCAGCAAGCTCCTTCATCTTCCTCATCTCTCTAGCATGTTTCTCCTTCAGTTCCTGCAATTCCCTTGCAGTACCACTACCTTTAGGAGGCATTTTGTCAACCTCTCAATCAACACACAACACACAACTCAACTCTACCTCTGCCCTTTCGGTGACAGAATCAACACACAACAGCCCAGACCTTTTGCTAAGCTCTGATACCACTATGATGCAGAGGCATCCACACTATAACCTTCACATATAGCATGAATGTCCGCAGACCAACCTCATCATCATCATCTTCGCCATCATCATCATATTCCCTAAAACCACCAACAGCATCATCATATTTCGGACGATCACCAGCATCCGCCTGCCGACTACTGTTCACCTCCGCTTTCCTTCTAACATCATCATCATGATGTTCAGCGGGCGCACACATCCTCCGGTTGCACTGTTCATCGGTCGCCGAACACTAGCGTCTGCATCATGATCTCCGACACTACCTTCGTCAGCAGGATATCCAAATATCCGGTAGCTTCTAATATCCTGATGACGATCTCCTTCAATTGCTTCCCTTGTATGTCCCGATAGCCGTCTATACTCACAACAGCATCATGATACGATTTATCCGGTTGTCTTGGAACATCCTGATGATGCTTAACAACTTTCTGCCTACGCCGATACACCTCCTGATGATGTTTCACAACCTTCTGCCGAGAGCCTTCGCCGATGCCCAAACCCTTAGCGACGACAGGATCAATATGCATAGGGGGATATCTCAATATCCTGATGACGATGATGTCATATCCTGATGACGATGACGTCACCCAATATCCTGATGACCTTTTCAACACTTAGTCGAAAAACCACGAACTTTCTCTCCCGCATCTACTCGCGATATGCGGATGTTTGGCACTCCGATATGATGATCCTGATGCCGATACATGCACTTAGTCTATGTCCGGCTTAAAACATCCTGATGCACTCGCAGCATGAAAACTCCAACAGTTTCATGACCCGATCTTCTACCTGATGCCGTTGCAGTCCTCCTCGGCTCCTCCCGATGATGATGATCACCCCGACGCACTTGCACTTCATGCAACCGACAACATCATGCTCTCCTTCATTTATCCGGATGACGATGTCCAAACCCGACTGCAGGATATTCACCTAGATATCCTGATGATGCCGTCTTGACCAGTTTCTGCACTTAGCGAAATTTCACTTCGCCGATCCTCCAGGGATGACCCGATCCAACTCAGGGTGATCTTCCAACTCACTCAGCTCGACCTAGCACATGAAGATGCTAGGCTTCTCAACATCTGTCGACCGCGATCCTGCACACCTGCATGCAAACGGAAAACAATCTACAGCCTACCCTACTGTACATTACCATTCCACCGATCAGATGAGTCAACTGGTGGAATGGATCAGTGAATCCATGAAACCACTCAAACCAGCAGATCAATTGCACAAAGGAGACCAAACAGAAAATGAAACAGGATCTTTATTGATTCAAAGATGCAATACAAATATGATGTTCCCCACACAGAACACTCAATTCCTCTGCTTGATGCAACACTAGACTGCCGATCGATGATCTCTACAATCAACCGATCTCATGCTTAAATAGACTTGCTTTCGAGTACTACTGACCCGACTCCAAGCGGCTGGGAGATCCCACCGAACATACATCATGACAGCTGTTATAACTAACTAGCTAAAAATAGCAAAAGCCTGGTCAGCATGATCTTATCATGATCAGCTTGACCTTATTACATGCAATTGGTCTAACAGACCTTCTTGGAAACACAAACAAGACCTAAACTACTAACTGCCTCATGAAGGCCAGCTGTCAGGTAGGTGCTCCTGCACCATAGTCACTTTGTCCCTCTATGGTTCTTCACTCAATAGATTGGTCACTACTTTCTATGATGTCCCAATTCACTATGTAGGTCATCCACAATTTATGCTTCTTACCTTATTCTCTTTCTTGGTCTATTTATATGTGTGTTATATATGGCTTAAGGGGTGACTCCTGGTCCAAAAGAGATGTTTGTTCTTCATACCTTTTCAATTATGATTCTGTCTTTTCATCAGTGATCAAACTTATCTTATGTTTAATTAAGAACTCCTCAATATTAGGTCCTGTCATTTCTTCCTCCTGTTTGTTTGCGGTATCTTTGGATTTTAGTTCTTATCTTCTTCCTTTCCTATTCTTAGTTGTACCTGTGTTGGTGGGCTCAGCAACACCCTTCTTGGTACACTCCACTCATTTCCGTAGGATTTCTTCTACCATTTTCCCCATTCGTTCTATCTCCCTTCTTTCCATTTCCCTTTTTAGTACCTTTCTTCTCTCTCATGGGTTTGTTTTAGTTTTCTTTCTTTCACATTCATTTCCATTCCTAATTTGATGATTTCAAATCTCTCTCTTCTTTTTGGTTTTCCCTATTCCCATATGTGTCCTTGGTCTAGATATTTTTCCCTCCTATATCATGGTTCTGAGGGAATCTTTTGAATAGTCACATCTTTTCAAGGATCTCTAGGATCCTCCTCCCTTTCCATTCGTCATCCCCTAATGGCCTACCCCACTCTCAAAGAGGCCCTTAGGGTCTAATGAAAAACCTTTTTCTGTCAAATTTCCTACTTCTTTTAGGCTTCTAATTTATTTATTTTTCTATCCAAGGTCCCGACAATAGAACCAATGTTGGCAAGAGAAATGGGGTTAGTACAATCTAGAGATCTATACCCCAATACTCCCTAAGTAGTTTGTTTATACCTAGGAGAATACAATAAGGGAACTAAGTATATGCAGTAGGAATCTATAAAGCATACACAACATAGAATACTATATTAACAAAAGAAAGTGTTCATATATCCATAGTACACATATTTTCCTTATAACTCCTTTATATATATATATATATATATATATATATATATATTCTATTGTAGCATATACAAAAGGGCAAGTCTAGTCTCTCTCCAGTAGTATGTTATCTTATCTTATCAATTCCATTACATTACACTATATTACATTCCATTCTCTCCTACTTTCCTATCTATTACATATGGCGTATATATACATGTGCTTCCTTGAAGTGGCATGACCCTTACTAGCACCTTATGTCTTCACCCAGTATCGTGGTCTTCTTCCAATACTCTCTGGTATGTTCTACCCTTGACCTGCTAACAAACTCTATTCTAACAAGTTGAAACCTTATAAAATCATTTGATAAATATGATAGTGATGATTAGAGGACTATCAAACAAGATGATTAGAGGATTGTAGTTGTCATCAAACTATCATAAGAGTTATGAGAGGTGAAATGTTCTTTGGAAAAGCATAGGACTATCAAAATGCACAAAATAGTCATAGGAGTAGTCACATTATTACTTTCATGAATGGACAATGTGTTTAGGTTACATGATGAGGCATCTTAGGTTCATCAAGAGAATGACATGACAACAAAGTTAACTACCATCTAAAGATGAAGGAGAAGTATGAAATAAGGTTTAAAAAATGCTTGTTATTGTTATATGGCACTATCATACTAGAGGATAGTCATAGAGGCACTGACACATTGACATATAGGCATTCACCCACCTACTTTGACATGATGGTATATTCAGTTCAACTGCATGAGGTGAAGAACAAAAAATATGGCTCATGGCAAGGTTATTCTAAACACAAATGACATATTTTGAAAGAATGCATCTATTGTTGGCATAATCAAATGGTTTTGAGTTGACCAAAAATGAGAGTTTATTATGGATGGACCCCGCATCAATTTGTAGGTATGAATGAAATATTTCCAAGTGCCACAAATTCTAAGAACACTCTGTCAAAGATTGGTAGTTTTTTGCTCTTAGGTCTCTTAAGAGACTTTACTGAAAGCCCATAGTTCAGAATGATTGGGACACTTGGGGTGTAAAATGAGTCATCCTCTAGCATTTACCCACCCACTTTGACATGTTGGCATAGTTAGTTCATCCCCATGAGGTGAAGAACAAAAAATATGGCTCATGGCACCACTACATTGAATGCCACTGATACATTTTGCAAGAATGCATCCATTGTTGGTATGGTCAAACAATTATGAGTTAATAGAAACTAAGAGATGTTATTATTGATGGACCCTGTGTCTAGCTATAGATCTGAATAGAAAATTCCTAAATGTCATGGATTCTAAGAACTACTTCATCAAATATTGGCAGTTTTTTGCTCTTACGTCTCTTAAGAGACTTTATCAGAAGCCTATAATCTAGAATGATTGGGAAGATTGGGGTTAAAAATGAGGCCTCCTATAGCATTCATCCACCCACCCTGATGTTCTGACATAGTCAATTCAGCCCTACGAGGTGAAGAACAAAAATATGGATCATGACACCATTACATTGAATGCCACTGATGCATTTTGTAAGAATGCATCCATTATTGGCGCAGTAAAATAATTTTTGATTTGAAAAAAATGAGAGAGGTTATTGTGGAGGAACCCCACATGCAATTTTAGGTCTAAATAGAACATTGGTAGGTGCCATGGATTCTAAGATCTTCTTTATCAAAGATTGGTATTTATTTCTCTTAGGTCTCTTAAGAGACTTTGCCAAAAGCTTATAGTCTGGAATGATTGGGACACTTGGGGTATGAAATGAGGTCTTATCTAGCATTCAACCACCCACCCCAGCATGTTAGTGTAGTCAGTTTGGCCCCATGAGGTGAAGAACAAAAAATATGGCTCCTAGGAAGGTCATGATGAATCTAAATGACACATTTTGGAAGAATGCATCCATTGTTGGCACGTTCAAACAGTTTGAGTTGACAAAAACTAAGAGAGGTTATTATGGATAGATCCCCACATGCTTTTTAAGGTCTGAATGGAATATTCCTAGGTGTCACAGATTCTAGGAAATACTACATCAAAGATTGGTGGTTTTTGGCTCTTATGTCTTTTAAGAGACTTCATCGAATCCCTATAGTTCAAAAAGATTGGGAAACTTGGGGTACAAAGTAAGACCTCCTCTAGTATTTATGCACCTACTCCGATATGTTAGTGTAGTAATTTCAACATCAAGAGGTGTAGAATGTAAAATTTCACTCCTAGCACCTTTTCTTTGGATGAAACTAAAGAATTTTGGAACAGTGCATTCCTTGCCACCACATGCAAATGAAATTGATTAGAAAAAACTAAGTGTACCTAACATCCACCTATAAATGCAAACAAGACATTCTTAGGTGTCACAATTTGAGATAATAGTCAGTCTAAATTGTAACAACTATTTTGTCTTAGGGCTCTTAAGAGACTATCTCTGTCATTAATAGCTGAGAATGACCAGTGGTCTTGGCCACCAAAAATACACCTCCCCTAGCATTCACCTACCCACCTTGACATGTTGGTACTATCAATTCAGTCCCAGGTGGTGTGGAATGCAAAGTTTCACTTCTAGCACCTTTCCACTGAATGAAACTAAAGCATTTGGGAACATTGCATTCCTTCCCACAATAAGAAAATGAAATTGATTTAGAAAAAATGAAGTTAGGTATTTGTAGGTGGACCTGACATCCACCTATGCATGCAAACAAGACATTCCTAGGTGCCATGGTTTGAGAGAATAGCTGGTCCAAATCTAGCACCCTTTTTTTCATAGGACTCTTAAGAGACTGTCTCTGTCCAATGTAGCTAAGGATGACTAGGAAGATTGGCCACTAAAAAGATACCTCCCTTAAAATTCACCCAATCACCCTAATGTGTTGGCACTGTCAGTTCGGTCCCAAGAGGAGTGGAATGCAAAATTTCACTCTTAGCACCTTTCCACTAGATGAAAATAAAGCATTTTGGAACATTGTGTTCCTTACCACTACAAAAAAATGAAATTGATTTAGAAAAAAACTAAGGTATGTATTTTTAAGTGGATCCAATAGCCACATATACATGTAAACAAGATATTCCTAGGTGCCATGGATTGACAGAATAATCGGTCCAAAGCTTGGCAATTTTTTTGTCTTAGGGCTCTTAAGAGACTATCTCTATCCAATGTAGCCAAGTATGACTAGGAGGCTCAGCCACCTAAAAGATACCTCCCCTAGAATTTACCCACCTACCTTGATGTGTTGGTATTGTTGATTTAGTCCTAGGAGGTGCAAAATGCAAAATTTCACTCGTAGTATCTTTCCACTAGATGAAATTAAAGCATTTCAGAACATTGTGTTCATTGCCAAAATGAAATTAATTTAGAAAAAATAAAGTAGATATTTTTAGGTGGACCTAGCATCCACCTATACATGCAACCAAGACATTTCTTAGTGCCATGATTTGAGAGAATAGTCAATTCAAAGTTTGGTACCTTTTCTATCTTAGGGCTCTTAAGAGATGATGCAGAGCATCTAGGACAGTAGAAGCATGTTCATAACTTCACATGCAATAACTCTTCAAGTTCACTGTTTTCTCTAGAGATTCACACTCCTCACCATGAAGGGCTTCAACACAATACTAACTTGTTCTTGACATGCAACATGAGGGACTTCAGGACACTTATCTTAGAGTATCTAAGTCAAATCAAGACTCCATCTAACCTCCCTGCAGGGTCTGCAGGACAACAGTCTTACCAATGTCTTCAAAAGGCAGTCATAATCTTCCTATTCTAATGGAATAATAGTCACCATATCCTTCTCATGGTGATCTCTATGAGGTCAATCTCAACCTCACACAACATGCCTAATCAATAACAGGCCAAGCATACCTAATGCCTTCATTGACAATTCAACAACATGATAAACAAAACTTACTACCACCTTGGTATTGACTACTGTCCTCCTCCAACTTCCAATACAAGACTTCTACAGGGTCATCTACATGACCATCTCAGTTCAAACCATCCTCCTACCTCCCCAAACCTTCACAAAACATTGTATCATCTAGTATATAACTCATTCCATTGATTAGAAACATAAAGGATCAATGGAATGAGAAGATTACCATCGGGCTACTCAGGAAAAACCTAGTTCAGGGTTTCAACCTACTCTCAGATCAAGGAGGAATACAAAGGTCTAGAGGAATGTCAAGAGACCAAATAGCTTACAAATGCAAGGTAACTCTCCACCCTATCCAACCATCACCAACACCATCCACTTCCAGGCCGTACAGGTACAGAGTAATGCAGAAAACAGTGTATTTTGAAAGAAACAACAGAGTTTAAGACAGTCTATAGTAGATCAGCAATTTCTTCCACCTAGGACATTGTCAAGACCCCAAACAAGATCCAAAACAAAGCTATCTCAGTCCTCTAACCATCCACTACAAACTTGGACAATGACCAATCCATACAGTCACGGGTACGGTCTGGTAATAGCAAAGAAAAATAGAAAAGGCAGAAAAAAATAGGAAAACAGTGTCTTTTTGTTATATTTTTCAAATCAATTGAATGCCCCCTTTACAATCGACTTGGCAGGCTTAAAATAAGCCTCAACATTTGCATGGAGTGGTTGGGGGGTCGATCCAACTGCCCCAACCATCGGGCTTCTTCAAGATTTGTAACTGCAACTATAAAACTATTTTTTTAGAAATTGTCCATTCTTGGACTGCACCGGTGGTTTTTTTAATGTTTTAACAATGCTTTCTAACCTTGGGAGAACCTATGACAAGGTGTTAACCCATCTTCAAACCTAAGATATGCCTTTAAAGGCTACAAACAAGAAGACTTTAAAGACTGTCCTAAATGCCTCTACAAAGGCTTACATAATGACTATCCTATATGCCTATTACTACAAGACTGTCCTTCTTAGGACTTACAACAAGATAATAGTAGATTCATAGTCATTTGGACATAGTCCATTTACAACATGGCTACAAGCCTTATTACAACATTTAGATGGTCTCCAAGACCTTTTTAAACCAAACAAAACAACTTGAACATTAACCAAAACTTAGACATCTTGGTGCTCCTGCACCATACTCCTCGGCATAATGAAAACTCTTGTCCCAAGAGTTAGGGGATCTGCTCCATCCATTCTTCCATCTTGTTGAGATGTTCCTCTGACTAGGAAACATGAACTCTCCAAGAGTAATCTTCCTCCTTCTCCAACCTGCATGGCTCCTATAAACAATGTTAGAACCATAAAACTTGTTTTGGTGTCCTTGTCTAGGACCCTACTGCTGCAATGCTGCTGTTCTTCTCAACTGGGGGTTCTAATTCATTCCTCCCTGTACCATCTGTTGTTTTCCTTCCTTCTTCTACCTCTTTATAGGGCAATCAATGTCTCCAACCTTGACATAACTCAAGTCCCAAGCTTGCTACTCTCTAGGACTGTCATCCACCTTCTTCTGTTGCATCTGTTCCTGCTGCTTCCCATCTTCCTTAACTTGCATACTCAACTGCAATTTCTCTCCAAAACAAATGGTAACATGTTCCTTCTTTTCTTCACAAGGTAAAGGTATCAGTTTGAACTTCTTACCATCTTTATGCACCACATAGTTATTAGTATAACCATCATGAATTGTCCTCCTCAAGTGCTGCCATGGTCTACCCAAAATAATATGCCCACATGTCATTGAAATAACATCACACAAAACATAGTCCTGATATGGACCAATAGTAAAATCAACATATGCCTTCTTAGTAACCATTACTTGCTACTCTTGACTCACCCAAGTGACATTGTAAGGACTAGGATGATCAAAAGTGTTCAATCCCAACTTATTCACCATTTTCCAAGAAACTAGATTATCATGAGAACTTGAGTCTACAATCAACTTGCTTATCTTTCCATGGCTTAAACAATAAGTTTTGAAAATAGATACCTATGGTGGTGGTTGCATTTTACCTTTCTCCACCATAAGCATTTCTCCAACCATCATTGGAGAGGTTGATGACATTTCTGGTTCTTCTAGCTTCTCCTCCTCTTGTGCCAAGTGAACTCTTCTATCCTTGGTCTTGTCAACACCATCCTTTTTAGGACAGTTGAAAGATGTGTGTCCCACCTCATTGCAGTGATAACATCTACCTGTGAACACTCCTCTACCTGATCCAAATCTACCTCCACCTCTATATCCACCTCTCTGATCTATAGAAATCTCCTTACCTTTCTCATTGTTGTTATGAACTTCAGTAGTAGGTCTGCCCCTACCTCTATATCCTCTTCCACTTCCTCCTTGCCTTTCTTGCTTCCTCTTCACCCTCTCTTCAGCCCTGATGGCCAACTGAAAACACTCTCCAAGTGATTTTGGTACTGCCAAACCAATTTCATCCTACAAGTTATACCTAAGCCCATTAAGGTATATTGCCACCTTCTCTTCTTCATCTTCTAATCCTCCTCTAATACTAAGCCTATGAAATTGCTCAGTATAGGACATAACATCCATGTCCTTCTGCTTCATATTCTGCCTCATCCTCTTTGTCTGAATGGAGTAATTAGATGGAAGGAATTGATCCTTCACCATATCCTTCATCTGACCCCAAGAAGTGAGTCTTGATGCACCTCTAGCCATTCTTTCTATTTGCACACTACTCCACCATGTAAGTGTTGTTCCTCTCAGTTTTGTTTTTGCAAATTTGATCTTCTTCTCATCACTCATCTCCTCATACTCAAAAAAAATTTCCAGGGCATCTATCCACCCTAATAACTCTTCACTATCCATCTTTCCCTGATAGATAGGTAACTCTATGTTTGCCTTTGTCCCACTTCCTTGGACTGCCTTCAACAATCTCACAAACTTCTTTTCTTCAACATCCAACTCATCCTTAAGAGGATTCTCATCTGCATCCTCATCTCCTTTTGACTCATTTTGCTCATCCCTTCTAGGATTCTTCTCCAATGATTCCAATCTTACTAAGATTGATGCATTCTCCCTTCTCACTTGCCTCAACTCTCTTTCCCTTGCAGCATCTTGATCTCTTATGTCCCTCAACTCTTTTTCTCTAGCCTCTAAGGCTTCTCTCAACTCATTATTCTCCCTAGCCATATGGTTCTTTGGAGGCATCTTCACAACTCTCTCAACCCTTACTATTTCACAAGATCCTTTACTCTCTCAAGGACCTACTAGTGGCTCTGATACCACAAATGACGCAGAGCATCTAGGACAGTAGAAGCATGTTCATAACTACTTCACATGCAATAACTCTTCAAGTTCACTGTTTTCACTAGAGATTCACACTCCTCACCATGAAGGGCTTTAACACAATACTAACTTGTTCTAGACATACAACATGAGGGACTTCAGGACACTTATCTCAGAGTATCTAAGTCAAATCAAGACTCCATCTAACCTCCATGCAGGGTCTGCAGGACAACAGTCTTACCAATGTCTTCAAAAGGTAGTCATAATCTTCCTATTCCAATGGAATAATAGTTGCCATATCATTCTCATGGTGATCTCTATGAGGTCAATCTCAACCTCACACAACATGCCTAATCAATAATAGGCCAAGCATACCTAATGCCTTCATTGACAATTCAACAACATGATAAACAAAACTTACTACCACCTTGGTATTGACTGTTGTCCTCCTCCAACTTCCAATACAAGACTTCTACAGGGTCATCTACATGACCATCTCAGTTCAAACAATCCTCCTGCCTCCCCAAACCTTCACAAAACATTGTATCATCTAGTATATAACTCATTCCATTGATCAGTAATAGAAAGGATCAATGGAATGAGAAGATTACCATCGGGCTATTCAGGAAAAACCTAGTTCAGGGTTTCAACCTGCTCTCAGATCAAGGAGGAATGCAGAGGTCTGGAGGAATGTCAAGAGCCCAAAAAGCTTATAAATGCAAGGTAACTCTCCACCCTATCCAACCATCACCAACACCATCCACTTCTAGGCCGTACAAGTATGGAGTAATGCAGAAAATAATGTATTTTGAAAGAAACAGCAAAGTTTAAGACAGTCTACAGTAGATCCGCGATTTCTTCCACCTAGGACATTGTCAAGACCCCAAACAAGATCCATAACAAAGCTACCTCAGTCCTCTAACCATCCACTACAAACTTGGACAATGACCAATCTATACAGTCACGGGTACGGTCTAGTAACAGCAAAGAAAAATAGAAAAGGCAGAAAAAAATAGGAAAACAGTGTCTTTTTGTTATATTTTTCAAATCTATTGAATGTCTCCTTTTAAATCAACTTGGCAGGCTTAAAATAAGCCTCAACATTTGCATGGAGTGGTTGGGGGGTCGATCCAACTACCCCAACCATCAGGCTTCTTAAAGATTTGTAACTACAGCTATAAAACTATTTTTTTAGAAACTATCCATTCTTGGATTGCATCGGTGGTTTTTTTATGTTTTAACAATGCTTTCTAACCTTAGGAGAACCTATGACAAGGTGTTAACCCATCTTCAAACCTAATACATGCCTTTAAAAGCTACAAACAAGAAGACTTTAAAGACTGTCCTAAATGCCTCTACAAAGGCTTACATAATGACTATCCTATATGCCTATTACTACAGGACTGTCCTTCTTAGGACTTACAACAAGATAATAGTAGATTCATAGTCATTTGGACATAGTCCATTTACAACATGGATACAATCCTTATTACAACATTTAGATGGTCTCCAAGACCTTTTTAAACCAAACAAAACAACTTGAACATTAACCAAAACTTAGACATCTTGGTGCTCTTGCACCAAGAGATTGTCTCCATCTAATGCAGTTGAGAATGACCAAGAGGCCTAGCTACTAAAAAGACACCTCCCCTTCCATTCACCTACCCACCCTGATGTTTGGTACTATCAGTTCAGTCCCAAGAGGTGTAAAATACAAAATTTCACTCCTAGCACCTTTCCAATAGATGAAACTAAAGCATTTTAGAACATTGTGTTCATTGCCACCACAAGAAAATGAAATTGATTTAGAGAAAATTGAGGTAGGTATTTCTAGGTGGACCTGACATCCACCTATACATGCAAACAAGACATTCCTAGGAGACACTATTTGAGAGAAGAATTAGTTCAAAGTCTAGCACATTTTTTGTCTTAGCACTCTTAAGAGACTGTCTCCATCCAATGCAGTCAAGAATGACTAGGAAGCTTGGTGACTAGAAATGCACCTCCCCTGGCATCCACCCACCCACCCCAATGTGTTGATGTTATCAAGTTGGTCCTAGGAGTTGTAGAATGCGAAATTTCACTCCTATCACCTTTCCACTAGATGAAACTAAAATGAGGATAAGAAAGATTAATGAATGCACCATAAGAAGGAGACACCACAAACTATAGAGAATCCTCATTAATTAAATATTATCTAAATGTAATTGTTACATATGTGAACTCAGTAAATAGGAATGTGAATAATTTAACATGTAATTATTCTAGGGCTAAGATGTATCATAAACTCTAGATTTATCAACAATGTTAGGGCTAAGATGTACTATATGTATTTGTAGTATTGACTCTCAAATAATATACATATAGATTAGAAACATACCTTAATATACATTACTAAAGGTGGGTAAATTTATTGTACATAGCAAAACTTTGTGTCATTCCACTACAAATAGACTTATGAAGTGTGAAGTACATAGAAGGAGAATAGGTATGAAGTGTGATAAGAATGAATAGAATAGATGAATCTATATAGGGAAAAGCACAACAGTCAGGGACCTATGTGTGCTAAGTTAAGAAAATGTAATGGGTGTTTAGGCACCATGATTATGAATACTATGTCATAATCTTATGGAGGAGGATGTATAGAAGGGGGATTCAGTAAAGGTGGCTTGGAAGAGGGATCATACATAGAATCACAATAAAGTGGATCCATGTCAAGAGGGGAAGGCTTAATATAGGAGTACAAAAATAAGAATAAGGAGAAACATTAACATGAATATCATAGTGTATCTCATCTAATATAGTATCTAGAAAGCATGAAACCTAATGATCATGTGTAATAGGTTCCTCAAGACTAATTATGTCATCCTTAGAAGGAAGATAGGTATTATAGAAAAAATGAGAGGTACAACATGGTAGGAAGTGGTGCAGGTGCACCCTAGCATGAATATGCCTCCATGAGGTAGACTTAGGATTTTGATTTTGTATAGGTATTCTTATGTTGTAATAAGGCCTAAATGGCTACATTTAACTTGTAAAATGTCCTAGTTAGTCATTTTGATGTCATTTGATACCTAATGTAAAAGTTGTACAAATTGACAAAAGTTGTCATAAGCAACAAATTGCAAAAATGCAACAAATTGTAAGAAGGTAGAAGGTGAACGTACAAAGTAGTTAGAAAGTTAGTTTTAGGTGGTGTTTTTAGTTATTTAAGGCATATTGAAGCCTCACAAACTTCGAGGCAGGTTGAGGGATGATGTATAAGTGAAGAAATCAATAGAATACTCTATTTTTCTGTAATTTCTTATATTTTTATTGTTTTCAGGCCATTGTACAACCAAGTACTATCCTTTAACCTCTCCTCCTCTATTTAAGGTGTTAGCCCTATGAATATTATTTAATATGCTTTTTGTCTCATGAAAAATGATTTAGTTTTGTGAAAGATATGAGTGTTTTATGGACTGTAATTTTTAGATTTTCCCTGCAATAGTCTTGTTGCAGCGTTTGGTATGATTTTGTACAGATATATATAGGCACAATCCATACATTTTGGGAAGTAGGATTGAAGTACCTTTCAAATGCATCTAGTCTAAGGTCTTAACTCGATTCCTAGAGGAAGATATCATGTTTTTTCTAAAACTACTCTGTTAACTAGGTTAACTAGGGTTTTGGTAGGAAAAATGTCATAAAACCTCATTCCACCATGGGAATCCTTTAAAAATTGGTGGAATGGAATTAGAGGGAGTTATTGACATGTTGACCAAGGCTTAGGACTGAAAAAGTTGTTTTGGTGTGTTTAAATTGATGCCTTAGGTGACTGCAATAGCATTTTCCTTGTTATTTTTGCATTTGAAGTGGGAAAACAAGCATAGAATGAAATTCTCTTGCATCCTTACCACAAAACCCTTGAAATACATTATTTTTCCATCCATGTGAAGTGTCCAAGGGGTCTAAAGAGTTTGGTGATTCCATCCAAGGGTACTTGCTTCACAAACTAGGCCTAATCAGGGCTTAAAACCACTAAGGGGTTATTGGTTAAGGCATACTTTCCAAAACAACCCAAACCCATTCTGGAGTATGTTGTGGGAAGGCATAATGGGTATCTATTTCATGTATGATAGTTGCATTTGGATGTCTGTACAAAAAGTTATTGGGACTGTTCTCTGTTTGTAGGGCTACTAGCCTTTCTTGAGGTTTGTGAAGGAACTAATAGTTTATAGTTTGATCCACCTTTGCTAATGGATGGGATGGGTTCTAGTACATGCCCAAACACCAATTCCAAGAAGAATTCAATAACTTTAACTACTGTTCCCACTTTTCAATGAAGATCCTTGTTTTTGGGCTCATTGGTGTAGTTGAACCTTGCCAAATTTGTCCTTCTTCTTGTATCCAATTTGCCTCTACATCATAGTGGTATCAGAGCTAGCAAAAGCTCTGGGTAGAGGTGTTGTGTATTTTCTATCACTGAGAAGGCAGGTGAAGAGTTGAAGAAAAAATTGAAGAGTTTAAGCAAAATGTTTGGTTGGTGACCATTTTGAAGACAGAGATTGTAGAAGGTATTTTGCAGGCTAATAGTAGTTGTTAGACTGATGTAGATGCTCATGCCATCTAGTTGTGAGAAGGAATAGGATTCCTATAGTGTGGGCAAATGATGTTGAGGTATGTCAAGACCATTCACCAATAGAGATTTGGCTGGAAGAGGATGCAAAGTGAGGCCACTAAGAGAGAGAGTGGTAGTGTATCTCCAGGATCTGTTGTTGGACTAGAGGAATGGGTCTGTGAAGTAGCGTGTAGGATGGACATCTGATTGAGAATTGTGTGGTAGTCATTAAAGTTTTGATCAGTCTAAGAGTACTCCATTGGTAGGAGTAGAAGGAGCCTTAAGATACTCTAAAATGTTGATGGTAGTTTACCATTGTTGGTTGGTTGGTCACTATTCCATTGATGTGAAGATTTGAAGCCTGAAGCTGAAGAGACAGAGTGAAAGATGAAGCCAGACAGAGATACAGGAAAAGGTAGATTTGTTTTGTAGGTACATTTCCAAGGGACTTGGAAATCTTTGTTGGTTGGTTGTATGGTGCAGGTGCACCCTAGCATGAATATGCCTCCATGAGGTAGACTTAGGATTTTGATTTTGTATAGGTATTCTTATGTTTTAATAAGGCCTAAATGGCTACATTTAACTTGTAAAAGGTCCTAGTTAGTCATTTTGATGTCATTTGATACCTAATGTAAAAGTTGCACAAATTGACAAAAGTTGTCATAAGCAACAAATTGCAAAAATGCAACAAATTATAAGAAGGTGGAAGGTGAAGGGACAAAATAGTTAGAAAGTTAGTTTTAGGCAGTGGTTTTGGTTATTTAAGGCATATTGAAGCCTCACAAACTTTGAGGCAGGTTGAGGGATGATGTATAAGTGAAGAAATCAATAAAATACTTTGTTTTTCTATAATTTCCTATATTTTTATTGTTTTCAGGCCATTGTATGGCCAAGTACTATCCTTTAACCTCTCCTCCTCTATTGAAGGTGTTAGCCCTATGAATATTCTTTAATATGCTTTTTGTCTCATGAAAAATGATTTAGTTTTGTGAAAGATATGAGTGTTTTATGGACTGTAATTTTTAGATTTTCCCTGTAATAGTCATGTTGCAGCATTTGGTACGGTTTTGTACGGATATATATAGGAACAATCCATACATTTATGGAAGTAGGATTGAATTAACTTTCAAATACATCTATTCTGAGGTCTTAACTCGATTCCTAGAGGAAGATATCACATTTTTTCTAAAACTGCTTTGTTAACTAGGTTAACTAGGGTTTTGGTAGGAAAAATGTCATAAAACCTCATTCCACTGTGGGAATCCTCTAAAAATTAGTGGAATGGAATTAGAGGGAGTGATTGACATGTGACGAAGGCTCAGGACTGAAAAAGTTGTTTTGGTGTGTTTAAATTGATGCCCTAGGTGACTGTAGCAGCATTTTCCTTGTTATTTTTGCATTTGAAGTGGGAAAACAAGCATAGAATGAAATTGTCTTGCATCCTAACCACAAAACCCTTGAAATACATTGTTTTTCCATCCATGTGAAGTTTCCAAGGGGTCCAGAGAGTTTGGTGGTTCCATTCAAGGGTACTTGCTTCACAAACAAGGCCTAATTAGGGCTTAAAACCACTAGGGGGGTTATTGGTTAAGGCATACTTTCCAAAACAACCCAAACCCATTCTGGAGTATGTTGTAGGAAGGCATAATGGGTATCTATTTCATGTATGAGAGTTACATTTGGATGTCTGTACAAAATATTCTTTGTTTGTAGGGCTACTAGCCTTTCTTGAGGTTTGTGAAGGAACTAATAGTTCAAAGTTTGATCCACCTTTGCCAATGGATGGGATGGGTTCTACTACATGCCCAAACACCAATTCCAAGAAGAATTCAAGAAATTTAACTATTGTTCCCACTTTTCCATGAAGATCCTTGTTTTTGGGCTCATTGGTGTAGTTGAACCTTGCCAAATTTATCCTTCTTCTTGTATCCAATTTGCCTCTACATCAGGAAGTAGGAGAGATGAGGCTCAAAGGGAGAGTAATAATCATAAGGAACATGGAATGATCATGATATCATGGCTTATAGTGTAGGAAAGCTCATAGAAGAAGGAGGAGAGGGTGGGGAAAGAATAGTGAGACAAATGTCATCATTTAAAGAAAGACTGTAATAAGTGTAATAGAGGGAGAAGGTAGAGGGTAGATAGTGGTAGAGAAAGTGACATAAAAGGACTTGAGAGTCTCCAAATCATAGGGATATAAATTCTAAGGAAATAAGTGAAAGTGGGATATAAGAAAGAATCTATCCATGATATGATCAACTTAAAGTTACGAAGAGTCTAAGTTTAGGAGGACTAAAATTTTATCAAGGATAAGGGGATGGGTAGAAAACTACTAATATAAAAATTAAGAATCAAGAAAGGATGCAAGAAGGGAGGAAAGGGAAATGGGTGAAGGCATGGCATAGGATAAGAAAACATAGGGGTGGGATGGAAGGAATGGTGAAGGAAAGGGAAACTAACAATGAACTTAGAGTAGGTGTTGAGAAAGTTAGGGTAAGTGTTAGGAATTTTAAGGTAGGTGTTGTGAAAAGAAGAGAAGGATGTCTGTAGGAAAGGTAGCAATAGGTTTTGATGTAGGAAATCCAACATCATTCTCTCTCTCTCTCTCAACCTCTCTTCCTGACTTTTGTTCTTTCCCAAACTCTCTCCCCCCCAGTTGAACATATAATGTCAAACATATAGATGGTGAAACTAAGGTAAGGAATAATGTGAAAAATATAGAAGGTGAAATGTTAATCATGCCAAACCTCTCTCTCCCTATGTCTATTTCTTCCTCTCTCTTTCCCTAAGCTTATTTATCTCTCCCTAAGGATATGGTAGACCCATAAAAGATGAAATATGGATAAACAAATCATGTCAAACATACATGATATGGAAAGCATGGAAACTATATTGTAGGTGAAATGAGGACAAATAAATCATTCCAAACATCTCTCTCTCTAATAGATGATTTTGTCATTTGCCCCATCAAAACTAACCTTTTTGGAAGGTTCACAAAACAATTGGCAAGGTCTAGTTGTCCTACAAATTTACTTGTCTTTGTCACTAGTATTATGATGAGAATGGGCTACAAGAGATTAAGCACTAGAAGTTGCATCATTTTTACTTCATGCATTGTTACTAAAATTTTATTTCTCTCTCTCTCTCTCTCTCTCTCTCTCTCTCTCTCTCTCTCTCCTTAATTATTTCAAACAACCACGCATTAGACTTCTCCATTGGATACCTATAATCCATGTTCCAATAACAACCATTGATCCTGTAGGATACTCAATGTTTTCTCCATCTATAACAAGGGTTGTCAATTTATTTTTTGCTTCAACACAAGAACATAAATAATAATTTGTTCCTTCATCATTATCTTTAAATCTACAATAATTTTATAAACATGCCCTACATTAAATTGCATAAAAATATTAATTCAATAAATGATACAAAAATACTACATCATAATCTAAATATATTAATTTTCATTAAGCAATGTGTCTATAATACCTAGTTCAAATAGAACTAAAATATGGTTAAAGTCAATTGATGATTCCATCTGCATGAGTTGTAGTGCTTTTGAAAGTTGATACATCTCAAGTGGGGTTAAAGTTCTAACCCACCATTCTTAACCCATTCTTTTGACTCACACTAATTCCAAGAAAAATATGTACATAATAAACAAAAGCACACCATCTACCATGAATGAATTATCCATGAAGCTACATTTGAGCTTCTAAAAGCGTGGAACTCACTCAATCCTATCACTGTACAATAATCTTCATATTTTGTAATGTTAACTTCTTCTATCAACAGAAAAAATCTATGAAATATAGACTTACCTTCATTACCTGGATGCATTGTAGAGTTACACCATTCGATGATGGATGTTGCATCTGTCAACTTTGCACTGTCAAGTTGTACTTCAATTCTTCTTGTGTTAAGGCTCTTTTAATACATGCTCTAGCACCATCATGCTCCTCTTTTCTATGCTCAGCCTCAAAGAAGCTCCATTTATGTTGAACACCACTCATTATATGCATCCTACTCAACCAATAGAATGTCTATGAATTATTAAATTGTGATGCCCATAACCATATGATATGCTAACAAAACATGATGTTCCTACTACTCAAATTACCATAGAACATCTGAAACTAACCTTGCACAAACTCTATAGAATGTGTGTGAACATCACTAATATAAAAATGATACTCTACCATGATCTTTCTATCTTCCTCTATACTATCAAGTGCATCAATAAATGCTATATGCACAAATATAGCAACCTAAGTGGAGTTGTAGTACTATGATTGAACATCATCTTGTAGTTGTGGTATATAATTCTCTGCAAAGTGTACAATTGACACAATCGTATGAAAATAAAATGTGTCCTTGTATAACTTGAGTTGCAAGTGTAACCATGGAGCTCTATGTGTATTCCTTGCATGCTCATACAGTATCTTTTCTCAAAAAATAGGCATAAATACATATACTGGTATTTCTTCACTCATCAATTCACACCTTTTTACCTCTTTACCATCTTTTAGAGTGTATTCCACCAACTTATATTTCTCAAAAGGCACTAGTTCATTTCCAATTACATATCATTATTCTCCATGTGTACACAAGTTCTCAAACATTGCAAATCACTGCAACTATCACATGTTCCATCCAAACACATGATTTCTTATAAAACAACTGTCCATCTACTCTTTACAAATAATTCTTGAAATGAAATCTCTTACAAATTTAGGTGGATCTTTTATCATACACTCCTGCAAAATATCATTAGTATGCAAGGTACACATATTTGTCAAAAAACATCATAATGCATAGAAAATTCCATGTGAACTCTACAACAACAATTTATGCATGTGTGGTTTAATTTGACATCAAGAGGTTTTTCCATTTCAAAATACCATTAACTAATTTGAATTTAAGGATAACTCTCTACAAATTTGGAGAAACTTTGCGTTTGATTTATGTCTAAAAAATGCTTTGGATGTGGCTCATGGTTTTGACAACCAATTCTCCTTTTTACAACATCCCTTTGATTAGGATATACTCTTGTGTTATTTCTCTAAACTTCCTCAATTAGGGATTTTATGGCTTCAACTATGACTCTATCATTCCATGGGAATCTACCAAAAAATGTTCATAGTTCATTGATAATCAGGTCCTCAACTTTTTCATACCTCCCAATGGCTTTCATCAATGATTTTCTAATTATCTTTGGTGCTTGACTTATTTTTCTTATCAAGCAAAATCTATTTGTTTGATTTCTCACTATAGTCAATGTGATAACATTTCATGTAGCATTACTATCATTTGTGCATGAGGTGGAACCAATGCTCTGATATGTATTGATTAGATTTTTTACAATAGATTTTTTCACTATTTCTATTTGATGTTATTAGACCAAGACTCTTCATTATTGGCCTAAACTTAAGATTTTTCATCATTTCAAAAAACAATTAACATCTTTCAATTTCACTTATGTTTTCAAAAAATATGTTCCATGTATCTTAGTCACATTTCTTCTACAAATACATTTAGGAATCTTATTAGGCATTGGTTTTAGAATATTCTCATCAATTTCAATAAAAAACATAGGATTTTATGCAAAATTCTAGGAGGTGCTCAATGGAAAAGTCAAATCATTAGATAAATTTTGTACATCAACACTTGATCAATTGGTGTGACATCTATATTCACATTTGAAAATGCATCATCATTTTCAATTGGTGATTGAGCATCTCCTACAACATCAAATTGAGATGAAAAAGATGACATACCTTCAAATCATGCATTTAATTTCTTACTTGTTAAATTTTTTGCATTCATTCCCTTTGTTTATCCAAATCCTTCTCTCTCTTAGATGCTTCATGATCCAATTCAATTGGAAAATATGGTTGATCTTCATTTATGGAGTTCAATTTCTTATTTTCATGAAGTTGTCCCATTCATTCTTTTTTCTTTGCATTCTCAACTTCACACTCCTCTAGCACGTTTAATTTTTTAGTAGTTTCCTTGGTATGATATTGAATTTTATATCAATCTAAATAAATAGTCAAAAAAGTATAAAAAATAACTAACAGTTTATCAAATTCAAATACAAAACATGCAATTTAGAATTTTTTTATCAATGTAAAATAAAAAACTAGTTAATTTTATCAATCAAGTATTCCAATTCCTCAAAACATAAATGATTTACAATATCAAATTTGATTTAAAAACATGTAATTAGAATCTTCTACATCAATACAAGAACAAAAAGTGAACTAATTTTGTCAACGAATCATTGTAGATCTTCAAAAGCATAAAAATGTCTTTGTATGTCAAAATAAATACATAATAGAGGAATAAACACAATATGTGGGTCCAAAATCATGTGATATGCCTTTTTGCAAGCCATTGGTCAATATTTTAACTAGTTTTAAATGCAAGCACATTATAACATGCTCACATTATAACTTGAGTGTATTTTTTGGTGGTTTGGGAAATTCCAACACTAAGATTTGGATTTGCCTTGGGCATCCAACCTAAAGGTTGGACCTACCTTTTGGACACCAAATACATGTTTTCAACAAAACTTAGAAAAATCAACTAAATCTTGAGTGTGTTCTCTATCAAGTTTACATGTTCTTCAATGTTAATACAAAAATACTAGGATGACTTCAAGTTTTTTATTAGCTTTCTAACCATGTATTTTTTCTAAAATCTGCTAACATTAAGGTTTCCATATTCAATTTCTTCTGTTAATGTGTTTTTTTTGCAGAAAACTTGTGTCTAGTATTTCTGGTATCATTTTTACGCGTTCCTTGAACTTGGAAACAAACTACATGTTTAGATTCTAGACTCTATTCTATAGACATTGAAAAAAATAATTTTTGATTGGTTTTCAAAAACATTAGGGGGAGCACACTCAAATTTGTATTTTTCAAAATGTATCCACTTTGAAAATTCATAAAAATCATATATTCATTAAAAAATTAACAAAAAAATTAGGCATAAACTACATGATGTTAGCTAATTTTCATCGAAGTGATTTGTGAAATACTTACAAAAATTCAACATTTGAGAGGGAACACTAGACGTTATGTTATATTTTTTCTGATAAAAATAGAAGCACTTTATGTGCTCCCCCTATTTGAACCTCTTAATCTCCATCATTTTTAGAAAACAATAGTAGTTTATAAACTAGATTCTAAGCACTACAAATCTTGTTCTTATAACGTTTTACTTCAAATAAATTATGCATTATGGAATAAATATGACTCATTAAAAATACTATAAAGTATAAAAAACAAGTTATTAAGAAATGCTTAAGAAATAATACAAATTATTTTTAAACTTTAAAAAATACTCAAAATCTACACACAAAATCTCAAAAATAACTAATTTACATTATCTTCAAGTTCTTAATGGTTTGTTTTCTATAAGTGACAAAAAGTAAAAATCTAGTTACAAGTTTTCATTTCAATGTCCCACTTAGGCCAAAAAGTGGCACACGCTATTACAAGATCACATGTAAGCTAGTTGGTTGTGGGAAAACCATTGAATGGTGAAGAAAAAGATCTCAAAGATCCATGGGTGGATTGAGGCAAAAGATCCATTAACCTAAATACTAAAAACTTGTGCAATAATCCCATGACACCTTTGTTTTAGTAATTTTTCCATGCACTAATAGATAATGAGGCTATCCAATATAAGGGATAGCACTCATACAGTGTATATTGACCATTATTTCTGAATTGCATCCAAAGTTTAGAAAAGTGTCACAAGATAGGACCAAGAGTGTGAAGCCATTGTTATTCCAAGACAACACCACAACCACACAAGAGTCTCAGACAAATATGTTATATTTGAGAGTATAGTCATCCATGGAAATTTGAGCATTTCAACACTTGCCTTCCAAGGTAACCCATTCTTCCATTGAGATCATTAATTCGAAACTAGAATAGGGAAAGACAAAATAATATGCTTGTTTGGCCAATCTTGGGTCAATAAAACTATGAGTATTGCTTGACTTGATGACAATTGTGAGAGGATGTTTAGATTAGAAAAAAATTGACCTTCATTTCCCGAGGAGTGGAGATTGTAGCCAATGCATGCATAGAGATTATATAGGTAAGATAAAATTTTGTATTATCAATCATTTTCTTCTCCTCTTTGCAAGCCTCTCTATCATTTTACCATTTCTCTACCTCTAATGAAGATTCTATATCAATCAAATGCAACTTCTATTCCATAGAGTTATGCCCTGGTGTAAATATTTCATCACAATTGTAACACAACCCCTTTTCTCAACAAGATCACATCTTTGCTTTAATGAGACATTTAACAAGTGTGAAGTGATTGTTAGGCTTGTGTTGTGCCTCATACACATGCCCCATTGAAAATGGGGACCCCCTCTTTTGATTTGGCTTAGGATGTCAATTAGATCTTTTAATCTCCTAAGTGGTTGAGTGGTCAAAGTGCATTTTGAACTTGATTTAATGATGATATTGAGAAATCACTTCAAGAAGCTACTGGGTTGGATTTTTATATCCCTTTTGATGGCCTTGAATTTCCCTTTATTCTAAATTATCTTCCAACTGATTATAGCACTAAATTGCCTTCCAACAGACTTGGCACTAAAATCCTTTGTCATCGACTTCAGCATGGACTTCTGCGCTAAAATCAACCATTTCTAACTTGTGCTAAATCAATTGATCACCGACTAAGTCGGATGAAGCCAAAATGCCCGCAAGTCAGAAGGTCCTCAAAAGCTCGCAAACTGTACGAGTTGAACTTATAAGTCACAGTGCTGAAAGAAGCCCTCACCGACCAGGTCCAACGCATCTAAATTCCCTACCAAGTCTGAGCAAAAAAAAACTGTGCCGAAACCCTAAACTGATAATCGTACACTATGCATTAATGACGATTTTGCTGGGGAATAAAAAGGGGTAAATCTTTCATTTTAGCTATCTTTTGCATTTCAATTGCGATTTCCAGAGCTTCGTTGGGATTTTTGAACACTTTTGCTGCCGATTGGCCCAAGTTCAAAACCGCGACCACTTCCTACCTAAGCAGCCCGAACACGTTTTCAACATCTACCAGGTAGGGTTTCAAACCTTATCTTTAAGCCTTCGCTGCATACTATTAGGGTTTGATTTAGTGTTTTTCTTTCCTAAACGAGTAATTTTAGGGTTTCTAGCTAAGGTTTTTTGTATAATTCGTTTGTTTTCCTTTCAAACCCCGCTAAGATTCACTTGTGAAAACATAAACAGATTTCCATGAGCTGACTAGAATAATAACTTAGAGAAATTTTGTTGTGAACACATTCAACTTTAGCACCAAAATGAGGTCTGACCAACCTACAAACTTGCCAATTCTCCAATTGGTTAGTGACCTCTAAAACCCGCGCTATATTTTAAAATTGTTATGCGCTAAAAACGTTGACCTCCGACCTACCTACCCATGTTGCATTTCACTGACTAGGTCGGCGGGACCTTGAAACCTCGCAAGCCTTGAAAACCACTTTTGCGCTGAAAATCCCTTGCGTCGATCTTGCGCTAAAAGAGCTCTTCTCTAATTTGATTGGATACCCTAAATTCCTCCACAAAGTTAGTGACATCCCAAAGTCCCACTAAAAACAAGATATTGGTTTTACACTAAAAATGATCCCTTCCAACCCTATGCGATAACGCTCTCCCACTGACTTGGTCGGCCAACTTTAAAACTCACGCAAATTAGACCAAGACAAAATCCACACAAATGTGATACAAATGATTTCAAAAGGATTTATGCTAAATCATAACTGACTGACTGAACAATTGATAAAAGGATGGTGACCTTCAAAAGACACGGAAGTTAGTACCCACAAAAATCCCCGCAAACGTTGAAAGGCATAAATGGTAGTAAAACCTTGAGTCAGACCCGTTTTCCCCACTAGGGTCGGTACACCCTAGTTTTAGTGCTTTTCTGCCTGCAAGTTGGATGACCCTCAAAATAACGCAAAACATGCAAAATGACTGTGTTTCAAAGGATTTTCAAAAGTAAAGTGCCAAAATGATAGTGTTAATGTTGTAATGCATAGATAATGATGATTTTCATAAGATTTCTTGCAACATTAAATGTTTCTTTGCATGTATTCATGATGCTTGTTATAAGTGCAACGATGACAGCTAGATTTAAGATTCTTTAAAAGGGTATATCAGTAGTACCAGTAGATTCATTAAGGTTCATCTTAAACTTAGGAGTATGTTAACAAATTCCTCAAGGCATCAAACTTATAAGGTCCAGTCCTGCAGATTAAATGACTGCCCAAGCCTAAGCTATGAAGTATAAATTCAAGGGAATCCCTCTGGAGACCAAGATCCACTCTAGGTGGAGTGATGTAGGAGATACAAACTTAGGTCATATAGACCTAGATGACTTCAAACTGAGGGTCTGTGGTCCGAACCCAACCCCTAGGGCCAGAATACTCAGGGACAGTGGTATATCACAAGCTGCTGCCTTCCCCACCTTAGTGCAATGTGCAGAATTGATAGCAACTTGTGTAGAGAGGTATGATGTCATGAAAAGAACAATCCAAACAACCAATGGGGATATCTTGGCTGATTTAAGCCCACCCTCTCTAGCTGAGACCTTTGATATTCCTTGGCACAAGGTTATGACCATGCTAGACAAGCAAGGATTAGAGGAGACCTATAACAAAGATGTAGAAGGATGCAAAAAGTACATGAATGACAATTGGGCCAAGAATAGAAGGTCTGCTCTCATTAAATTTCCCTGAATACTATACAGGAGTGATTTCCATGATTAAATTAGAGATCTAGTAACTTTATTGAGTAGGGTATATGGATTACAAACAGCCTCCACTTTTTAGGAGTGGATGTTTGTTATCATCATTGAGATATTGAAAGGGACTAAGTTCCACTGGGCCCAAGTCCTTAGCGACAACATTCATGAGGCCTTTAGCAATTTCAAGGATAAAGGGTACTTCAGATGGACATCTTATATTATTTCTGCATTGGCAAGAAGAAATCACTATGTTGGGTTGTCCAAGATTGGAGAAGTCAGGAATGATGAGCAAACCCAGATAAAGGTATATGAATGCTACCCATAGCTGACCTCATCTCAATATTTAATACATTTCAAAAGGGTAAATGATGCTTTCACAATGTATATAACTAGAATGCTGCAAGGTAACATAGCCTTGAGGATTTCCACTAAGGCAATGAATGAAATAACTATGGTAGATGGTACATCCAGTTTGATAAGTTTACATACTTCAGAGTGCAAAGATTCACCGAGATGGCTTATAGACCTCCCAGGTATCTCAACAACAAGATAGTGCTTCTGGAGCTATCTAGACAATTAATACCCCATGCCGAGAAGCTCAAACACTTGAATAGAACCAATGTTTAGTTTCCTATCAGGTTTGACAAGGGGAACTATGCATGCCCTTCTTTGGCATTTGTAGAGCATTCTAATAAAGAGCTTCAATTCCTCAAATTACGCTACTACAATGCAAGGGATCATTTTGATCCAAATAAGGTGATGGAGAGATTTGTGAGTAAGAAGTTGTTCCACAAGATGCATATTCAAGATTTTTGGGCCAATTGCCCCGATGATTATGAGATTATGAAGAAGGCACATTCAAGGCTACCTTTGGATTTCATCAAGAAGTTCCACATTATGGCAGTACCAAACTAGTTGCAAGATGATGAAAATGTTATGGTTAGAGGTCCGTTGGAGGCTCAATACCGTCAACATATTCCATTACCAAATTGGGAAAATGCAGAAGAAACCTCCTTGGATACTATTATGAGAGAACCAATTAGATTGAACAAAGCTTGGTTAAGAGGTCAGGTGGCTGCTCTCGAAGGATAGGGAGTTCAACTCACTTATACATCATTGGAATTAGATAAGGACTCTGGGGGAGAAGAAGATGAGCTAATCAATGTCACAGATGAGGCAGAGCCAACACAAAGGTAGAAATCAGATAGTGAAAAGCATACATCTTTGGCTAAGAAAGTAAAGAAGATTAAGAATCCATCTTCAAGGCCTCCTCTAAAGAAAGATTAGCTTCCCTCTCCTAGGACAAGGGCCTCAAGAAAAGAGACATGCCAAGTGGCCCTAGAGAAGGCCCTAAGACAAAGAAAGTAAAAGTAAAATAAGTTAGTAAGGAGGATGCTACAACCAAGAAGGATTCTAGTCCTCCAAGTTCCCTGCCTTCTACTACCCAAAGTGTGAGCACTACTATCACAATCCCTACCATTTTTGCTGCCACTTCTTCTTCCATCACTTCTCCTGCTTCTACATCCACTTCACTTATAACCTCAACTCTCATAACTCTAGAAACATCCCCTACCACCTCTCTTACCTCTGCCATTGCAGCTACTTCCTGCTCACTAGCAATTTCTTCCAGCACCTCTAGCAGCCCTATTTCCTCCACTATCACCATTTCATGCCCTTCCACTATCACTACACTTACATCCTCTACTTCTTCCACTCAATTACCATTACCTCCCATTTCTACCACCCTTTCACCCCCTCTTCCTCTACCTTCACTACCCTTTCCTTCACCTCTTGTCATCTCTTCTTCCTTATCATCAATTCTAGCTAATCTAACCTAAGTTAATGTGCCTCCCCTAGCCATATCTTCTACTGTCCCTATTTCACAAATGCCCGCTGACTCTTTGGCCATGCCACTACTACCTGGAATTGAGAAAGTGTGTGTAGAGTTTGGATTGCATGTGCCTAAAACAACACTTGAGGAGGAGAAAGATGTATTGACTGAAGTGATAAAGACTCTCATGAACCTTCTGTTAATGTTGAAGTCATTGATGTATTTGATGGTCCTCTAGATAAAGGTCAGATGGAGGAAGTTTTTAGGTCGGCTCAAAAAAGTACAATGGCAAGTCTAGAAAACTTGGCCCCAGAAAAGGAAATGGAAGAAGAGATAAGCACAGAAAAAATTGAAGAACTAGAGCAAGGGTAGAAGTCACCTGAAAAGTTGGCTATAATTGATGATGATGGAGCCAGTGAATTGAATAGATCTTCTACACCTGAATGGCTGCAAAGTAGAATAGCATATCCTGAGCCACAAGTAGAAATAATTCAGCTAGATTTGAGTACAATTTTGTCATAGGCTTAGAAGCCTAAGAAACAAAAGAAGGCAAAAACACAGTCTATAAGGATGAGTCAGGATCAAGAATTGTAGAAATAACAATCCCACCAGCTGATACAGTGAAAGAACAAGTCAGGGTAGAAGATTAGGTAATATCTACAGTTGACCTAGGACCATCCACTCATGCTCAAAGAGTGGATGATTTTAAGGATTCAATCACATCAATTTTGGAACAACTGGACAAGGATGAAACATCCAAGAAGGATTTGAAGCACCAGAATGAAGAACTTCATGCATGCCTTCAATTTTTAGTTAAGCCAGTAGATGCGGGAGGAGATATAAGGATGATACCCACTTTCATGTTTACTGATGAAATGGCCAGGTTGGGCGAGGTAAGATCCAAATCCCAAGGTACAGAAAATTGGCTATCAAAAGTCTTTGAGATGGGATGTGAAACTATTAACGCCTCTGCTCAAGTTCACCAGAAGCTAGTAGAGTTGGACAAGAAATGGAAAGATTTGCACAAGGAGTGTGATTCCTTCAATGAATATTATTCACATATGTATCCTCGAATAAAGAGCATCAGGGAATTGTCTGCCCAGACTCTGGTCGTAGAGAATATTTTGACTGCGTATTAGCTGCCAAAAGCCATTGAATGGTATCAACAACTACTTTTGTGAAAATAAACTTTTGAACATATAAAAGAAGCATATAAGTTAGCCGATGAGGAGCTTGTTGATAACTAAGAGGGGGGGTGAATCAATTATCTTAAATTTATTCAACTTTCTATTCTTCTTTAATAATTAGTGTAGTATCAAAGCAAACAAGCATGAAATTAGAAACAAAATCAATACACATAACACAATGATTTTGATGTGAAAAACTTGGTTAAGGGAAAAACCACGGGGTGATTAACCCAAGAATGTATTCTCTATTAGAAGAATAGAAGTACAAAATGGCACCTGCCAATTTAGGGCCCACTGCCTGAGCATACTGCTCATAAGAAGCTCACTGCCTATAAGAGAGAAAGATAACACAATGTTTGAACTAATGAGAAGCATCCACACATGCTAAGATTCAGTTCCAGTTGAGCTCAATAAATTGATCTGATGCACTTCATTCTTACTTTTTTTTGGTTCAGCTGTCCTGTCACATTCCGTACCTGTCTTCCAGCCTTCCCACTCCTCTTCTACTTTTATTCACACAATTACAACACACACAACACACCTTCATATCTAAATTCATTTGGTATATATATCCGTACAAGTAATCTTACCACCTTTCTAGTCGGCATCCAGAATAGTCAATATTTTCCCAAGCTTTGATCTGTTGGCTGGATCCTTGCTTACCAAGTGATGCGGATCTAGGAGATGCTTGAATAAGTCATCAATCATGTCGGCCAATCATGAATGATACCTCAAGAAACTTAGTCATCAGCAATATCTCTTCCAAATTTGGGTCTGACACTTTGTCGATACAGTTCTTCCTCTGTCTACTCTGCCAAACAGGAACCCAACACTCAAGTGCTCATATCTTTTCGCTCTTCCATCACTAGAGGCTAAATCCTTGGAATCTATTAGTCAAGGTACTCATTTTGACTTCCCCAAATCCACACTTCATTGAGATACTTCCTCTAAGAGATCCAGACCTGACTGTCAGACCTTGCTGACTGCTCTGTTCTTGCTTACCGGATCATAACACTTCTTCAATCTGACTTCCGGTAGAGACTCATCATGTCTTGCGGATGTGTGGGATAACCTTTGTTGCCATCAATGACAACATATATAGTGTCTCTTGCCAAAAATCTCCCCCTTTGGCATTGATGGCAAGACTTAGTGAAAAATGACTAAGTGTCACACTATACTCCCCCTTGGTTGATGCTCTTTTTTTATATACATTTTTCGGAGCTCCCCCTTAGCTGGATTCATCATTTTTCATTGATCCTCACTACCCCTTTGACATCAATGGCAAAGGGTAGTGTCCACATACCAAAATTCTCAAAAAGTCAACTATACTTAGCTGCATAAATATATATATATAGCATACTTACATATACTGAAGTATGTCTGCAAAAGTTGTCTTCAATTGGATGAATTCTGTTGCCCAACTTTGCTTCATCCTGTCCAAAATTGAGATGTGACCACTCAATAGGAATGCAAACGCGTCTGCCCTTTTTAGATCTATCAGATCACTGGTTTGGGCTGTGATCTGATCTTCTTTTATCGCCTCATGCATGGCCTCTAACTTAGGGATAATTATCCCTCTAAGTTCACCCAACCTGCTTATTCTATTTTTCTTTTCCTTCTCAAGCTTCTTGATTTCATTCAAGACTGCAATAGTCTAACATTCTTGATTTATTATGGAAGAGGAGAGAGGATTAAAATTCTTAGAGTTTTGTCAATTTATCCTCCTGTTCTTTCACTTTCTTCTCAATATCCAATGTTACTTTGGACCATGATAAACAAAATTTGTACATTTCCCAGCCATCTTTAAGAGCATTTTCTAATCTCTTTATCCCAATATTCATATTCCTCCTATCATTAGTTATTAACCCTTGTACCTCTGATAATCATTTTGCCAAAAATTCCTTCCAGACCTTATCTTCTGCTGACTTTTCTAGGGAATTAAAATGTGTGCTAACACTATTGACTAGAGATTTGAGATTACTGGATGAGGAGGTTGAGGGATCCTTTTGAAAAGATGGCATGATCTTTTCTAATACTTTGGATGCAACTTCTATTAGCTCACAGTCTTCCATGTGAGACTTCAGGAGTTTTTCTTTAGCCTTTGCATTAGCAAATGAAGCTATCTTCATTGTTTGTACTGGGGAAAGAGAATCAAAATTAAATGGCCCTTGTAGAAGTTCTAGTTCATCAATCTCCATTGTCTCTTTGTTTAAGAATTCTTTGACAGTTTCTACAGTGTCTCTTGCTAGAGACAGATTCTTCTTCTCTTCAACAATCTTAGAGCTGTCTCTTGGATCTTTCTCTTCTACACTCTTACCACTAACAGCTGTGGTCTTCTCTGTTGAAGTCTTCTTTCCTTTTGCAATCATTGTACTATCATCTTGTTTTTCCTTTACTCCTTTTTCTTTATCCTCTATTCTTTCTTCTCCTTTGGATCCAGAGTCAGCGGGGGAAATCGGAGGAGTGATGTTTGTTTGTTCACGGGCTACTTCTTCCAGAGTAGAGGATTCCAGGTCCTTATCTTTTTCTTCACTGGTGTCCATTACTTCTTCTGTCATTGCCTCAATAGATTCTTTTTCAACACTTGTAGCCAAGGGATCAACACCCAAGTCCTCTATAATAGGAATGTTGAATCTTGAGTATGCATTCCGGAGGATCTCTTCTGTCTCTTTTGCTATTTTGTCAGTTTCTCCGAGCATATGTTGATTCATTCTTGCTTTTCTCTAGAACTCATCCTTGCAATCTTTGAAGATCATATTTATTTTCTTTGAATCAATTGAAGGATATAGCTGAATGGCTATCTATTCTCGGATCTCAAGATCTTTTGCCATAGCATTATTCTTTCTTATGTCTAACTCTTTTTCTAGGCTTTTGGAAATAAGAGATATAATTTCAATAAAACTCTTATTGTAGATATTCAGATACTTGACTGTTGCTTCCTGCAAGATCTTTTGGTCAACCTCATTATAATGTCATAAAATTCAGCCATTGGTTGAAGGTTTCCATCCATAGTAACTAATTTGATGACATCATCTAATGATAGAGTGGGCTTTTCAACACTCTTTTACCATCTCTTCCTTGTCTTCACCGGTAGAGGGTTCACCGGATACTTTCTTCTTTTTCCTTATTTTCCTTATCTCCTCATCTGACTCAGTCTCTTCATCATCCTTCTGACTAATGTAAGACCTTGTGGCCTTTGTCTTAGTTCTTTTCTCTGCTTTACTAGATGATTTTGCTTCCGGTTTTGATTTATTTGAGCTCATATCAGTGGTAGGAGCAGAGCTCCTGGAAGATCTGGTCTGGGAGGAGGATTCTACCGGAACACTTTGCTTTTCTACCTCTTTCTTCTCTTTCTTAGTCCTTTCCTTCTTTTCCCTATTGGCATCAAGTGCCTCTTTTGAGATGCCAAAGCTTTTGACAATGTTTTCTACTTCTTTTCTTACCTTTCTTTTCATCTCTAGTTGCCTTAGCTCAACATGGATCTTCACACTCAATTCTTCAAAGGTTCCAAACCTTTCTGCCTTGGGATCCTTTGGTTGACTCAGCATGTGCTGAACATGCAGCTCTACGATTTTCTCATCCACCTCATACCCCATTGGCATGATCCACACTGTTCTTGGCTCCACTGCCTCCATTAGGCACTGATCAGTCTCTACCATAAAGCATAATGTGTCTTTGTATTTCTCAACTAGAGATTAGGGAATTCTCTCTCTAGCTTGCATCATGTTCTAGAAGTTTTTGAAGAAACCCCAGAGAGCTATGTTTTGTGCTTTGTCATCACCAAGTCCATGTAAATAATCCCTAATTTGTATGGCAACTGGTCTATCATTCTGCCATACTCATCCACTGGATCCAGGTAGCTCATTCATAAAGTAGAAGAATAAGCACAATATTAACCCACCATACTTAAATGAATTCTTTTTATCTTTCTTTATTTTTTGCAGATTCTCCAAGAGTTGGTTTAGAAGGAGCTGACAAAGGTCATAATCTAAATTCTTTCTTAACATTTCATAAGCAGTGTAGATAGCAGTTCCAGGTAATGAATTCTCCCTACTAGAATGATATAACTTGTATCTGATGATCATGGAGGCAAACTTGATATCCGGATCAGTGACATCTTCTATTATCATTGCTCTTTTGTCAAACCTAGATCTGGTAGCCTCACTTACAGTCTGATTCTTGACAGATTTGAGAATAGGTATCCCTACGGATGAGTGCAAATTGGTAACTACCCTAATGGCATCTTTTGTGATCTTGAATGGTTCATTCAACCACATGAAGTTGTCATGTATTCTACTCAAGACATACCAAACCCATTCGTCCTCAGCAAAGCAAGGGAAATGTATACACTGTGCAAAGTGCTTGTCTCGGAGGGCCTTGTATTGGGGTTGGAGCTCAAATGAATCATCTATTAGTTGTTTGTGGTAGATATCCCTCAATTTGAACTCTCCAAATTCTTCAATGTTTGTGTGAATGTAAACCCTAATATCTTTTGTATGCAAGACACCATGCAGAACAATAGAAAATGCTCCTAGGGGATCTACTTCCAAGGATTTGTAGGGATGTTTCTTGAATTTGGGGCGAGGCCTATCAGTGATCTTCACAATATCCAGAGTAGTCGTCTTTAAAAAGATTTGCAGAGAGATATTTAGGAATGGAAAATACCTTTTGCACCTTTAGGTTTCATGGAGTGAGCCGGATCGATTTCTGGATGAATCGACTTCTACAAATGATCTTTGATGGGCTTGAGAAAATTTATTGCTGAGCTCCTTTTTGCTTCTTCTTAAATGCAGAATGAACAAATATTTAATAAGAAGAACCCTTATATTACTCCACAAACCCTAATACCAAGTTGCAGTAAATGCTCGACCTAAGTCATTTCGGTTTGCCTTATTTGGATGACTTGAAGAACTAGATCAATCTTGATCTAAACATCTTGCGGATCTTCCATATCTTAACCATAGTTTATTTAGATGTTTCTCTTATGAACCCTTTAATCCGCAACTCTCCTTGTGCCAGTTCTGGCACCAATTGACTGGCTGGGGGAAAATGGTTTTCTTTGTGTCTCCCCCTGAGCTAGAGCTCACTTTTTAATTTCTGGAAGGAATATCAGCACCAGAGTCTGGTGCAGATCCATCCCCTTCATTCTCTATACTTTTCTTCACCCAAATTTTGTTCATCTCACTTTGAACTTAATTCACATTCACTTTTCGTTTTCCCTTGTCTTGATTCTGATTATGATGTACTGGACCTCTTTTGTCCTGATTCTTGCTTCTACAAAATTTTGCAATATGACCGGATCTATTGCAAATTTGGCAAACAACATTTCTTTGCATATTTGATTGATATCCTCTTGATCTACATTGATTAGCCATATGACCCATTCTATTGCATGCAAAGCATCTACCATTGAATGAATTGTTCATTTGCATATTTCTACATTCATGAGATTTGTGACCATACCTTTTGTAGTTCAAACACTATCTGGAGAAGGATGTATTAGTCTGATTCATTCTCTTTCTGCACTGATTAGCTTTATGACCAAAGTTATTGCAGTTGTGGCAGTATCCATTGAAGGATGGATATCTTTGAGCTTTAGGCTACCTTACCGGAGGTCTTCTAGGCCTATTCCTTAGATTTTCTGATCCAAAATTCTTTGGACCGGATCTAAAGCTTTCACCTTTTTCATATCCCAGGCCACACTTGTCATTTACCCTCTTTTGGCTTTCAAGAAGAACTTCAAGTTGAGCAGAGCTTATCTTGAATTTCTCTTTGTATTCATTTGTTGTTTGAAGATCCCTTTTAAGAGAGACAATTTGATCCTCAAGTTTTTCTTCATTATCTTTAGCAGCTTCAAGATCAAATTCAAGATGTCTGATTATTCTATCCATCTTGTGGCAGTCTTCTGATTTTTCCTTGAGAGATTGTCTTAGATCATCTTCATGTTTTCTTCTCTCTTCAATTTCTTAGGTAAACTTCATAACTCCTAATTCCATTTCATGTCTTACCATGATGATTTCTTTTAATAACTTTTCACATAACTTGGTTTTCTCTTTCAGATCTCCATTTGTATCATTGGCTTCACCTTGACTTGCCAATTGCTGAAGTAGCTCCTTTCTCTTTTTCATAGAGAGACTCAGTTTCTCTTTTAGTTCTTTTATGAAATCATCAGCCTGTTTGAGTCTTTCCTTCAATTCATTGACTTTAGAATTTGACTACTCAAGATCATCAAGGGCAGACTTAAGTTGCTCCCTCATACCCTACACATCCATTTGAATTCCTAGATCTTCCTCAAGCTGTTAGGCTTTGTTGGGAGGAACTTGGCTCTGATACCAATTGTTGATAACTGAGAGGGGGGGTGAATCAGTTATCTTAAATTTATTCAACTTTCTATTCTTCTTTAATAATTAGTGCAGTATCAAAGCAAACAAGCATGAAAGTAGAAACAAAGTCAATACACATAACACAATGATTTTGATGTGGAAAACCCAGTTAAGGGAAAAACCACGGGGTGATTAACCCAAGAATGTATTCTCTGTTAGAAGAATAGAAGTACAAAATGGCACCTGCCAATTTAGGGCTCACTGCCCGAGCATACTGCTCACAAGAAGCTCACTACCTATAAGAGAGAAAGATAACATAATGTTTGAACTGATGAGAAGCATCCACACATGCTAAGATTCAGTTCCGGTTGAGCTCAATAAACTTATCTACTGCACTTTATTCTTACTTTCTTTTGGTTCAACTGTCTTGTCACATTCCAGACCTGTCTTCTTGCCTTCCCACTCCTCTTCTACTTTTATTCGCACAATTACAACACACACAACACACCTTCATATCTAAATTCATCTGGTATATATATTCGTACAAGTAATCTTACCACCTTTCTAGTCGGCATCCAGAATATTCAATATTTTCCCAAGCTTTGATCTGTCGGTTGGATCCTTGCTTACCAAGTGATGTGGATCTAGGAGATGCTTGAAGAAGTCATCAATCATGTTAGCCAATCATGAATGATACCTTAAGAAACTTAGTCATCAACAATATCTCTTCTGGATTTGGGTCTGACACTCTGTCGGTATAGTTCTTCCTCTGTCTACTCTGCCAAACAGGAACCCAACACCCAAGTGCTCATATCTTTTCACCCATCCATCATCGAAGGCTAAATCTTTGGAATCTATTAGTCAAGGTACTTGTCTTGACTTCCCCAAATCTACACTTCACTAAGATACTTCCTCTAAGAGATCTAGACCTGACTGTCAGACCTTGCTGACTGCTCTGTTCTTGCTTACCGGATCATAACACTTCTTCAATCTGACTTCCGGTAGAGACTCATCATGTCTTGCGGATGTGTGGGATAACCTTTGTTGCCATCAATGACAACATATATAGTGTCTCTTGCCAACAGAGCTAAGATCAATCATATATGATATCAGTGACTCTCTAAGGGATTGCTGGGAAGTATCCTATGGTGACTACGCCCCATTTGATATCGAAAAGTGTAAAGATAAGTTACATAGGGTGATTTTTGAAGATGCCACGCTCAGTATGGAGGATAGGTTAGACAAGGTAAGTGACCTTAGGGCTGAATTCAAAGCATTTCAAAAGGCAAATGTAGAAATAGAGAAAATATACAATAAATTCAGTTGGGAGCTAGAAATGTTAGACTACTGAATGAATCATTTGAAGGATGTAGATCTCTCAAAAATTAATCCTGCACTTGGTATGTGGCTTGCTTACCATAACAAGCTGGCTGGTGAAGACAAAATTGATTTAGATGAAGAATCCTAATATTATTTTGAATATTTTAAGGATGTAATCCCATCATAATTGTAAATTGTTGTATTCGGGGTGGCATGTGACTTTATTTTGTCTTTTCTATGCTTCTAAAATGTTCTTTTCTACCAATATATTGAGTTTGCTAGTCAAATTGACTAGATTCAATGTATCTGGAGGTTGTTTTTCATCTTTTTCATAAAGGACAAAATGTAATCCAAGAATTGATGTGAGTTGTTACAATTATATTTATCGATGTAATCTAGTCTGTCAATGTTGAATGAATCTCCACCATCCATTTGAAAACTCGGTATGCTACTTTTCTATTTAAAGGGCTACCATTTCCCTTTTTTGTTAGAGAGATTTTGATGCTGAATTGTTGACTCTATGCCATTTGAAGTAATGCAAAGCAAGTTTTTGTAGTGATTCTTTGAATTTGTGTCTTGTGTTGGCTCATTTTAGTTTTCATGGTTTGCTTCTTGCTCTCCCATAGTTAGTTAGTTGTGCTTTTGTAATATTCATGGTTTGTTAAAGTATCTGATGAATACTCTAAGTCCATACTTTTAGTTATTTGTTGTTGGTAAATAACTATGTAAAGTTAGTCTAGACTAATTGTTTGTGCTAAAGTTCAATTACATTTCACAAGTTAAGTTGCGCCATTTTTTGGGTATTTAACAAATGAATGTGATTTGAAAATCTATTGACTTCCATTGAAGATAACACCATTTTCTGTAGTACTGTAACACCCATTTCAGTTTGGTAACTCAGGAAGCTGGTTAAAAGTTTTAGAGTATTTGTCTACTAAGGTTAAACTATACATTGTGAATGTCAGTTAGGATTCCTCTCAAACCCTAACCTTTTGCATTTTCTTTAAAGTCATTGTTAGTTGTTAGACTAGACATTTCAGTAGCACTTTATATTGTTTTATCAAGCTGAAAACCATAGAAGGGTTTATGTGTGTTTGCTGCCCCAAACTTGAAAATCTACAGATTACATGTAAGACCCCATGTAGACACAACTAGAACATACCAATTGAGAAATTCCAAGCGAGCTAAGACCTAGCTGTATTATCCTTGGAGTAGTCTTACCTAGTGTGGGATACTTTTCAAGAGAGGTGTGAAACCAACAGTCACACCTGCGTTGTTGTGTGCTAAAATCACCCATCAACAGAATTGGCATGGGAAGGAGGGCCACTATTTTCCTTTGTGTAAGAATCAGCAAGTCTGGGGACTAGACAGAGACACACTAGATCTCGCTCAACTAGGGAAGAGTTGCTCTCCCTTACAGAATTTAGACAAACAAGAAGGGATCAAGGAATACCAAGAGCCCCAAGAGCTCAGTCAGCCCCTAGGAACGCAACTGTAGCTCCCTTGAATCCTCCCAACATGGCCTTCTTTGTAGGAAATAACTAGTCTCCTTTTCTATTCAATGATTACCATGATATGCTAAAGAACCTAGATAAGTTCTCTTCAGACTTCAGAGTAAATGATCCATATAGGACTGTAGATGAGCACATTAAAATCTTTGAAGCTAACATGTTCATGTTGCAAGTACAGTATGAGGATGCGGTATGTAGGTTGTTCCCTGATTCTTTGCAGGATGAAGCATCCATAAATTCATGGCTGAACCTGAAGATCGCATTTCTAGATAGGTTTCATATACCTACCACCCTAGCTAATCTTTATCGATCTTTTGTAGAAATCTGTCGAGGTGAGGGGGAGATGATAAGTTCCTTTAACAACAGATTTTAGAAAGCCTTCAGTCACTTGCAAGCTCCTTACGCTATAGAACAGGCCGCTGCCTTGCCCATTTACTATGCTGCCCTAGATAAACTTACCTCCGTGTTCGCAAGGAGAGCTGACCCAATCCCTACTACTTTAGCTCAACCATATTCTTCTGCTATCATTATGAGTACCCAACTAGGACAAACAGGCTATGGTCCATTGAACCATATGAGACCTATTGCCATACCAAATCAAATACCTTCGATAAATCACACGTTGGCCAATCATACTCCTGTAATGAATCTGATTCCAAACCCAGCTACAACACAAGCTTTAGTGATCCACCTAGGAAATCTAGTAGCTGAAATGCCTCCAGCACAATGCCTTTCCTACAATCTTCAGAAATAGCCAAAGCCAAAGAGGATAGAGAAGACATCAAAGAATTGGTTGAGCAAATGAAGAAACTAACTGCCAAGGTTACCCACCTCAAGAACCAGAATGCTTATCTACAACAGAGGGGACAAAATCAGCAACATTTTTAGAATCAAAAACATTTTCAAAATCAACAACACTCCCAGAATCAAAATCAAAACCAGTATCAAAATTAGAACTTTCAATAGTGGCCAAACCAATCCTAGAACACTAGACTGAATAATAGAGGAGTGCCATCACCCTTGGAAAATTAGAACAATGATACCATGCCCCCGGGTCGTGTGATGCTACCTGAAGTAGCTTTATCCACTTGGTGCAAACTAAATAACACAAATGCTCACTCTGGACTAGACTGCCTAGAATTTTAGATCGCATCCAGTATCTTCCAGATGGAGATTCAAAATGTTGAAAATCAGGAGACTCTGTCGATAGGGTATGAAATTGTTCCTTCTCAAAGGTATGACTCTGCTCTAGTTCTGGATAGTTATACATTTCCATTCCAAGATGATAATCAACTTAAGGAAGAAGAGTGTGAAGAAGTCAATGCATATTAGCAGTACAATAAGACTCTGTACAACTTGATAAGTAGCAAGCCTAAAGGTCCTTTTACGACCTCCATCCCTCCAAATAGCTATCAGATTCCACCTGACCCAAAAGCTACCAATAACCCTGAACCCCCAAAGGTCATCCACCAACCAGCATATCAAGGTGCTACTACTGCTGAAAGTTCTCAATGATCTGGCATAGTGAAAATGGGGCTGTATGTAGCTGAGGAACTCAAGAAAATGAAGGTCATTCTTTCTGTATATGAGCTACTTAAAATACCCAAGGTTAGGACATCTTTCTTTCAAGATATGGGTGTTGGATTAAAAATTGATTATGTACCAAAGGAGAATATCACGAGAGATAACGTTGATAAAGGGAAAGAAAGAATACATGAGACTGATGTGGAACAAAAGATTACACTGTATAAAGATGAGGGAAAGTCATCCTTTCCTCTTAACACTCAGAATATTCAATAAGAACCTTCATAACTATTTAGTAGATTCTAGTGCTTCCATGAATGTAATGCCATTATCAGTCTGTAAAGCACTTGGGCTCACCCCAGCCAAGTCTTCCAGAAAGGTAACACAATTGGATAAGACTAAAGTGAATGTAGTAGGTGAATTAAATAGGATACACATGCAGCTGGCTTCTAATCCTAGGATGTAGCAGTATATAGATATTCAGATAGTGGCATCCCCGATCAATATGGCATGCTTCTGAGTAGAGATTGGTCTAGGACTTTGAATGGTTAAATGGCAACTGACTTTTCCCATATGTGGATTCCATGGAAAGGGTTGGCCAATCAAATACGTATCGAAAGAGAACCTAAGATGAAGCATATGATTACAGAATACAATCAACCCAACAAGATTTTGTTCTCAAAAGTTGATTTGGGAGTTTATCTTCCACACATTAGTCAATTAGAGGAAGTCCTTATGCTGAGTTGCTTAAGACCTCTTAACCCCCTTATAGAAAAATTGGAAAGTATAGAAGCATACATTCAATCAGATTCAGGAGATTCCTCTGAAGAGGATGAACCTGGGATATTCAAAGGATTTTGTGAGTTCATAGCTAAATTTGTGCAGGATCAAACCGTTGTCGGAAAGCAGGTTCAAATGGAGGAGCTATTACTACCCAACTGGTGCCGTATACATGGTACATCGTATTCTAAATTTACTTGCCGGCTGTGTCAAGAGGTAGTGAAACAAGTACAAAGACAACTAAAGGTCCCCATAAATCTAAAGAAGGTATCATCTATTGAAAAAAAATAAGAATTAGAGTCTCGGCTTGATGAGAAGAAAGTTGTAAAATAGAATGATAACAATAGAGATTTTCGCTTATGGACTTTAAGATTTGATGAATAAGATGTAGACAAGGGTCTGGTGCAGGGGTCAAATTAATCAGCCCCACTAGGAGCTCGTATTTGGTGTCACAAAGACTGTAGTTCCCATGCACAAACAACATCACTGAATACGAAGTATTAGTGCAAGGGTTGCTACTAGCATTGCAGAAGAAGGTCAGAATTATCCAAGTGTTTGGTGATTCTGAACTAGTGGTAAAACAAGTAAGAAAGCAGTACTCATGTAATGATAAGAGGCTAAATAGGTACAAGAATAGAGTCTAGGATTTGATAGAATGCTTTGATGGTTTTAACATCCAATTGATCCCAAGGAGACAGAATCATGTTGCAAATTCTCTAGCTCAGATAGCAAGTACATTAGAGCCAACATCCATGGCGGGGTTAAAGAAGTTTTCTATTGAATTTGTCACTACCCCATCTGTACTTGATAATGTTACCAATTTCCAAGTTTTTGAGGATGATCAGCACATAATTAATTTCCTTACTTCATTGGATGTTTTTACTGCTCAGATAATAGATGAAGAAGAAATGGAGCCGGGTAAAATGGATTTAGAAGGAGTACTAAACTTGAAAACAAATACTATTCCATAGGGAATGGTAGAATTGGAAAGATTGTTTGATGCAGATAATTTAGGAACCCAAAAGAAATAAGGAGAATCCCCAGGGGGAAAGTGTGACCCGTTTAACTTGGGAACAAAAGAAAATGTTAAGAATGTGTTCATTGGGAAAGCTAGTACCGAAGAAGAAAAGATAGGAATCATACATGCATTAAGAGATTCCCACGAAGTTATAGCATGGAGCTATGAAGATCTAAAGACATACGATACCTCGATCATCACGCATACCATCCCTTTGAAGCCTGGAGCAAAGTCATTCAGACAAAGGCAGCAGCCAGTGAATGCTCTACTAGAATCACTTATTTTCAAAGAAGTTCAGAAGCTGCTCTCAGCAAGGATAATATTCTTGGTCAGACATTCTACATGGGCAGCAAATTTAGTTCCAGTCCAAAAGAAAAATGGAGAAATTAGGCTTTGTGTTGACTTGCGTAACTTAAACAGAGCATCTAAAAAGGATAATTACCCACTGCCTTCTTTGGATGAAGTGTTACAGATTGTTAATGGGTCCCAAATGATGTCCTTCTTGGATGGGCATTTTGGTTATAACCAAGTGATGGTAGAATATGAAGACAGATTGAAGATGTCCTTCACCTGCAAACAGGGCATCTATGCCAATCGTTGCATGCCATTTGGTTTAATAAACGCTGGTGCAACTTTTCAACATGCAATGGATGTTGCTTTTAAAGGATTAGTTGGAAAATATATTATCATCTACATGGATGACCTCACAGTATTCTCTAAGAGATGAGAAGATCATATAACAGATTTGAGAAAGGTGTTATAGAGATGCAAGGATTATGGTATATCACTCAATCCCAAGAAGTGCATCTTTGGAGTAACTGAGGGGAAGTTGCTGGGACATGTAATATCTGAGCAAGGAATATCTATTGATCAAGACTAGATCCAAGCGATACTCCAAGTACCTCCTCCAACCAGCAAGAAGGAACTTAAGTCATATTTTGGTAAGATCAATTTTGCATGTAAATTCATCACGAGATTTGCTAAGATTGTTCGACTGCTTAATGCCATGCTGAAAAAGGATGTTAAAATGGATTGGACTCCAGAGGCCAAGGCTACCTTCGCAGAGATTAAATAAGCTATAGCCAATGCACTCGTCTTGGTGAGTCTCGATTACACTTTGCCATTTTAGATATACTCATTTGCTTCCGAACATACTTGTGTTGCAATGTTAATGCAGAAGAGATCAGTCGATGATGAAAGGCCTATCACCTTCATGAGCACTCCATTGAAAGACAAAAAGATAAGGTATCCAAATGTGGAAAAACAAGCATACACTTTGGTAAAGGCAATCAAGAAATTTTGTCATTACATATTAAGAAGTCCAATAATTACTGTAGTCCCAGATGCAGCAGTCAAAGCTTTACTAATGCAAAGCAAATTAGGAGAAAAAAGAGGGAAATGGGTCACCATAATGCAAGAGTTTGACGTAGATATTCAACCTATGAAAATGGTAAGAGGTCAAACCCTTGCAAGAAAAATGGCTGAGGTAGGACCAAACCTAGTCTCCCAGCAATACCTATTGGAAGACATTTCAAAAGATGAGTGGTATGGAGATATCATATTTTATTTACTCAATGAACGTTGTCCACCACAACTAAACTTAGTTCAAAGGAGAGAACTCAGACTAAAAAGTAGTAGCTACATGATAAAAGGATCAGTTCTTTACAAGAAGAATCACGAAGGCATCTATCTAAGGTGTTTGGATAAGTTAGAGGTTAGTCAAGTATTAACCAGTTTTCATGAGAGATTCAGGACAGGTCATGGGTCAGCCCACTCAACAGCTAATTAGGTTCTTCGTACCAGACATTACTAGCCAACTTTGTTCAAATATGCATATTCACATGTAAGAACTTGTCATATATGCCAGACCACTATACATAGAGAGTGACATGCAACCATGCCCTTGCAACTAGTAGTGGAGGTATGACCATTTGCTCAGTGGGGCCTCAACTTTATTGGTATGATCAATCCACCTTCCTCCGCATGCCACATGTATATTCTGACCGCTACTGATTACTGCACCAGATGGTCTGAAGCAATAGCTTGTAAGCAATGCACCACAAAGGTAGTTGTTGAATTTGTTGAAAAGCATATTATCACTAGATTCGGTTGTCCATTTGCTTTAGTTTGTGATAATGGTCCTACTTTTTCATCATTACATTTTTCTAACTGGGCATTTGATTATGGGATTACTCTCAAGTTCTCATCTAATTATTACCCACAAGGGAATGGGGTAGCTGAATCAATGAACAAAAATTTGCTTGAGGTCATTAAGAAACTATTAGATAAAAACCCCAAAGATTGGCATACCCAACTTAAGTTCACCTTATCAGCTGATAGAATCTGACATAAAGTAGCCCTAAGTACATCACCTTATCACCTAGTCTATGGGATTGAACCTATCTTTCCTATCCACTTGAGGATCCCCATACTACAATTCATGCAAGACTACCTTGAAACTGATGATCAATTGTCCTCCAAGTTAGCCCAATTACTGCACCTTGAAGAAAAACATGATGCTGCTATAGAAAACTTTAGTAAAAATTAGGGAGTCATAAAACGATGGTTCGACAAAAGAGCCAAGGTCAAAGCCTTCCGCATTTATGATTTGGTCATATGTTGGGATAAAGCACATGAGAAGAAAGGCGAACATGGTAAATTTGATAAACTTTGGTTGGGCCTCTATCAGATCTATGAGATCCTTGGAGACAACACGTATCGACTCAAGAGCCTTCTTGGTGAGGAGTTGCCATTATCTATCAATGGCCAGTTCCTAAAGCACTACTTCCAGACCTAAGAGGCAGTCATGCCTTATTTTAGTGTACATAATTAGGGGTTTGTTTGCTTTGGTTAGTTAGGTTGCCCTTGGTTTAGTCTTGCTTTCTTACTTTTGCTTTCCTTAGTTGTTAGGTGCTTTGTTTAGATTAGTTGTCCTTTTGGTTTTGCTTGTTGCGCTTGTTTTTTTGTGGGGTCTTTGTTTTTTTGATGTGGTGGCAGTTGTGTGGACCTGCAAGTGCTTCTATATTGGGTGAATAGTCATGGGTTTTCCTTTGAGAAGCTAAGGTTTCTACTTAGTTTTGTTGTGGGTCCCACTATTATGCCAGGGAGTATGGTGTTTGTTCATTGGAAATGAGTCATTAGTTGGTGCACCTGAAGTATTTTCTAACCATATATCTCTCACACTTTAAAGGGTCCTAAAGTTGCTAGGCGAGTTTGAGTGATTTTGTTTCAAGTAAAAGGGTTGACTTCTTCTTCTACCACATGCACTATCAATCAAGCGAGAAGGTAGGTGACACTAAGTGTTGCTAGCCTATATTAGGTAAAAATAAAAGGTGTTTTTCAACACCAGACCCATTACAGTGCAAATAAAAGAGATTACCAATTGAAAATTCTCACAAAAGGTATTGTCTCAAAATGATTACCATCAAATGCCGTCATACTAGAAACATTATCTGTCATTTGTTCTTCTCAAAGCTCATCACATTCCAAAATTTGAGCACTTCTTGGTGGTAGAATGATCTCAGCTTCCTAACTTGTCGCAGGAGATCTTGGATGAACTTAGTTGCCAAAGGATGGGAATGAATACAATTGCACACACTCAAGTTTTCAAGATATGGATGGTTGCATTAGTTACTGATCTTGGATTCTTTGATAAGGTACCTTGCTTTTTCATTTAATATGTGGGGAACCAGAGATTCTAGGTTCGAACTGAACGTTTATCATTGGAATGCTCAAGAGCATTTCCCAGTAGAGTCACCATTTGTTGTGCCTTGCACACATGCCCCATTCAAAATGGGGACCCCCTCTTTTGATTTGGCTTATGATGTCAATAAGATCTTTTAATCTCCTAAGTGGTTGAGTGGTCAAAGTGCATTTTGACCTTGATTTAATGATGATATTGAGAAATCACTTCAAGAAGCTGCTGGGTTGGATTTTTATATGCCTTTTGATGGCCTTAAATTGCCCTTTGTGCTAAATTGTCTTCCAACCGACCGTAGTACTAAATTGCCTTCCAACAGACCTGGCACTAAAATCCTTTGTCATCGACTTCAACTCAGACTTCTGCGCTAAAATCAACCATTTTTGACTTGCGCTAAATCGATCGATCACTGACTAAGTCAGACAAAGCCAAAATGTCTGTAAGTCGGAAGGACCTCAAAAGCCCGTAAACTATGTGAGTTGAACTTATAAGTCACAGCACTGAAAGGAGCCCTCACCGACCAGGTTTGACGCATCCAAATTCCTCGCCAAGTTCGAGCAAAAAAAATTGTTCTGAAACACTAAACTGACAATCGTACACTGCGCATTAATGGCGATTTTGCTAGGGAATAAAAATGGGTAAATATTCTGTTTTAGCTATCTTTTGCATTTTGATTGGGATTTCCAGAGCTCCATTGGGATTTTTGAACGCTTTTGTTGCTAATTTGCCCGAGTTTGAAACCACGACCACTTCCTACCTGAGTAGCCCAGACATGCTTTCAACATCTACCAGGTAGGTTTTCAAACCTTGTCTTTGAGCCTTCACTGCATACCATTAGGGTTTGATTTAGTGTTTTTCTTTCTTAAACAGGTAATTTTAGGGTTTCTAGCTAGGGTTTTGTGTATAAGTCACTTGTTTTCCTTTCAAACCCCACTAAGAGCCCCTTTTGAAAACATAAATGGATAGCCATAAGCTGACTAGAACAATAACTTAGACAAATTTTGTTGTGAACACATTCAACTTTAGTGCCAAAATGAGGTCCAACCAACCTGCAAACTTGCCAATTCTTCAATTGGTCAATGACCTCTAAAACCTGCGCTACATTTTAAAATTGTTTCGCGCTAAAAACATTGACCTCCGACCTACCTACCCATGTTGCATTTCACTGACTAGGTCAGTGGGACCTCAAAACCTCACAAGCCTTGAAAACTACTTTTACGCTAAAAATCCCTTGCACCGATCTTGCACTAAAAGACCTCTTCTCTGATTTGGTCGGACACCTTGAATTCCTCTGCAAAGTCCGTGACATCACAAAGTCCTGCTAAAAACAAGATATCAGATTTATACTAAAAATGATCCCTTCCAACCCTATGTTGTAACACTCTCCCACCGACTTGGTCAGTCAACTTCAAAGCTCACACAAATCAGACCAAGCCAAAATCCGCGCAAATGTGATACAAACGATTTCAAAAGGATTTACGCTAAATCATAACTGACTGACTGAACAACCGATAGGTCGGTGACCTTCAAAATCTGTGCAAGTCGGTAGCCACCAAAATCCCCGCAAACACTGAAAGGCATGAATGGTAGTAAAACCTTGAGTCAGACAAACCCATTTTTCCCACTAGGGTTGGCAGACCCTAGTTTTAGCGCTTTTCTGCCTGCAAGTCGGATGACCCTCAAAATAGCGCAAAACATGCAAAATGACTGTGTTTTGAAGGATTTTCAAAAGGAAAGTGCCAAAATGATAGAGTTAATGTTGTAATGCATAGATAATGATGATTTTCATAAGATTTCTTGCAACATTAAATGTTTCTTTGCATGTATTCATGATGCTTGTTATAAGTGTAATGGTGATAACTAGATTTAAGATTCTTTAAAAGGGTATATTAGGAGTACTAGTAGATTCATTAAGGTTCATCTTAAACTTAGGAGTACGTTAAAAAATTCTTCAAGGTATCAAACTTATAAGGTCCAGTCCTACAGATTAAATGACTGCCCGAGCCCAAGCTATGAAGTACAAATTCAAGGGAATCCCTCTAGAGACCAAGATCTACTCTGGGTGGAGCGATGTAGGAGATATGGACTTAGGTCATATAGACCTAGATGACTTCAGATTGAGGGTCTTCAGTCTGAACCCAACCCCTAGGGCCAGAATACTTAGGGACAGTGGTATAGCACACACTGCTGCCTTCCCCACCTTAGTGCAATGTGGAGAATTGATAGCAACCTGTGCAGAGAGGTATGATGTCATGACAAGAACAATCCAAACAACCAATGGGGATATCTTGGTTGATTTAAGCCCATCCTCTCTAGCTGAGACCTTTGATATTCCTTGGCACAAGGTTATGACCATGCCAGACAAGCAAGGATCAGAGGAGACCTATAACAAAGATGTAGAAGGATGCAGAAAGTACACAAATGACAATTGGGCCAAGGACAAAAGGTTTGCTCTCATTAAATTTCCCTGAATACTATACAAGAGTGATTTCCATGATGAAGTTGGAGATCTAGTAACTTTCTTGAGCAGGGTATATGGATTACCAACAGCCTCCACTTTTGAGGAGTGGATGTTTGTTATCATCATTGAGATATTGAAAGGGACTACATTCCACTGGGCCTAAATCCTTAGTGACAACATTCATGAGGCCTTTAGAAATTTCAAGGATAAAAGGTACTTCAGATGGAAATCTTATATTGTTTATGCATTGGGAAGAAGAAATCACTATGTTGGGTTGTCCAAGATTGGAGAAGTCAGGAATGATGAGCAAACCCAAATAAAGGTATATGAATGCTACCCACAGCTGACCTCATCTCAATCTTTGATACATTTCAAAAGGGTAAATGATGCTTTCACAATTTACATAACTAGAATGCTACAAGGTAACATAGCCTTGAGGATTTGCACTAAGGCAATGAATGAAATAACTAAGTTTGATAAATTTACATACTTAAGAGTGCAAGGCTTCATTGGGATGGCTTATAGACTTCCCAGGTATCCCGATGACAAGACAGTACTTCTGGAGCTATCTAGATAGTTAATACCCTGTGCCAAGAAGCTCAAACACTTGCACAAAACCAATGTTCAGTTTCCTATTAGGTTTGGCAAGGGGAACTATGCATGCCCTTCTTTGGCATCTACAGAGCGTTCTGATAAAGAACTTCAACTCCTCAACTTACACTACTACAATGCAAGGGATCATTTTGATCCAAATAAGGTGATGAAGAGATTCATGAGTAAGAAGTTGTTCCACAAGATGCATATTGAATATTTTTGGGCTAATTGCCCCAATGATTATGAGATTATGAAGAAGGCACATTCAAGGCAGCCTCTGGATTTCATCAAGAAGTTCCACATTATGGCAATACCAGACCAGTTGCAAGATGATGAAAATGTTATGGTCAGAGGGCCATGGGAGGCTCAATACCGTCAGCCTATTCCATTACCAAATTGGGCAAATGTAGAAGAAAGCTCCTTGGATACTATTATGAGAGAACCAATAAGATTAAGTAAAGCCTGGGTAAGAGGCCAGGTAGTTGCTCTCGAAGGACAGGGAGTTCAACTCACTTATACATCATTGGAATCATATAAGGACTCTAGGGGAGAAGAAGATGAGTAAATCAATATCACAAATGAGGTAGAGCCAACAAAGAGGCAGAAATCAGATAGTGAAGGGCATACATCTTTGGCTAAGAAAGTGAAGAAGATTAAGAAGCCATCTGAAAGGCCTCCTCTAAAGAAAGATTAGCCTCCCTCTACTAGGACAAGGGCCTCCAAGAAAATAGACATGCCAAGTGGCCCTAGAGAAGGCCCTAAGACAAAGAAAGTAAAAGTAAAAGAAGTTAGTAAGGAGGATGCTATAACCAAGAAGGATTCTAGTCCTCCAACTTCCCTCCCTCCTACTACCCAAAGTGTGAGCACTACTGTCACAATCCCTATTGTTTCTGCTGCCACTTCTTCTTCCATCACTTCTCCCGCTTCTGCATCCACTTCACCTATAACTTCAACTCTCATAACTCAAGAAACATCCCCTACCACCTCTCTTACCTCTGCCATTGCAGCTACTTCTTGCTCACTGGCAGTTTCTTCCAGCACCTCTAGCAGCCCTATTTCCTCCACTGTCGCCATTTCATGCCCTTCCACTATCACTACACTTACATCCTCTACTTCTTCCACTTAGTTACCATTACCTCCCATTTCTATCACCCTTTCACCCCCTCTTCTTCTACCTTCACTACCCTTTCCTTCACCTCTTGTCATCTCTTCTTCCTTATCACCAGTTCTAGCTATTCTGACCCAATTCAATGTGCCTCCCCTAGCCATATCTTCTATTGTCCCTATTTAACAAATGCCCGCTGACTCTTTGGCCGTGGCACTACTACCTAGAATTGAGAAAGTGTGTGCAGAGTTGGGATTGCATGAGCCTAAAACAACACTTGAGGAGGAGAAAGATGTATTGACTGAAGTAAGTGATAAAACTCTCATGAACCTTCAGTCAATGTTGAAGTCATTGATGTATTGATGGTCATCCAGATAAAGGTCAGACGGAGGAAGTTTTTAGGTCGGCTCAAAAAAGTACAATGGCAAGTCTGGAAAACTTCGCCCCAGAAAAGGAAAAGAAAGAGGAGATAAGCATAGAAAAAATTGAAGAACTAGAGCAAGAGCAGAAGTCACCTGAAAAGCTGGTTGTAATTGATGGTGATGAAGCCACTAAATTGAATAGATCTTCTGCACCTGAATGGATGCAAAGTAGAATAGCATATCCTAAGCCACAAGTAGAAATAATGTAGCTAGATTTGAGTACAATTTTGTCACAGGCTTAGAAGCCTAAGAAACAAAAGAAGGCCAAAATACAATCCAGAATCTATAAGGATGAGTCAGGATCAAGAATTGCAGAAATAGCAGTCCCGCCAGCTGATACAGTGAAAGAACAAGTCAGGGCAGAAGATTACTTAATATCTAGAGTTGACCTGGGACTAGCCACTCGTGATCAAAGAGTGGATGATTTTAAGGATTCAGTCACATCAATTTTGGAACAGCTGGACAAGGATGAAATGTCTAAGAAGGATTTGAAGCAACAAAATGAAGAACTTCATGCATGCCTTTAGTTTTTAGTTTAGCCAATAGATGTAGGAGGAGAGATAAGGATGATACCCACTTTCATGTCTACTAATGAAATGGCCAGGTTGGGCAACATAAGATCCAAATCCCAAGGTATAGAAAATTGGCTATCAAAAGTCTTTGAGATGGGATGTGAAACTATTAACACCTCTGCTCAAGCTCACCAGAAGCTGGTAGAGTTGCACAAGAAATGGAAAGATTTGTGCAAGGAGTGTGATTCCTTCGATGAATATTATTCACATATGTATCCTTGAATAAAGAGCATCAGGGAATTGCCTGCCCAGACTTTGGTCGTAAAGAATATTTTGACTGGGAATCAGCTGCCAAAAGCTATTAAATGGTATCAATAGTTGCTTTTTAGAAAAGAAACTTTTGAACATATCAAAGAAGCATATAAGTCAGCCAATGAGGAGCTAAGATCTATCATATATGATATCAGTGACTCTTTAAGGGATTGCCAGGAAGTGTCCTATGATGCATACGCCCCATTTAATATCAAAAAGTGTAAAGATATGTTACATAGGGTGATTTTTTAAGATGCCATGCTCAGTATGGAGGATAGGTTAGACAAGGTAAGTGACCTTAGGGTCAAATTCAAAGCATTTAGAAAGGTAGGTGCAGAAATATAAAAAATATACAGCAAATTCAGTTGGGAGTTGGAAACATTAGACTACCAGATCAATCATTTGAAGGATCCAGATCCGTCAGAGATCAATCTTGCACTTAGTGCGTGGATGGCTTACCATAACAAGTTGGCTGGTGAAGACAAAATTGATTTAGATGAAGAATCCTAATATTATTTTGAATATTTTAAGGATGTAATCCTGTCATAATTGTAAATCGTTGTATTCAAGGCATCGTGTGACTCTATTTTGTCTTTTCTATGCTTCTAAAATGTTCTTTTCTACCAGTATATTGAGTTGGCTAGCCAAATTGACTAGATTCAATGTATCTAGAGGCTATTTTTCATCTTTTTAATAAAAGACAAAATATAATCTGAGAATTGATGTGAGCTGTTACAATTGTATTTATCCATGTAATTTGGACCGTTGGTGTCGAGTGAATCTCCACCGTCCATTTGAAAACTCGATATGCTTCTTTTCTATTTAAAGGGTTGCCATTTCCTTTGTTTGTGAGAGATTTTGATGCTGAATTGTTGACTCTATGCCATTTGAAGTAATGCAAAGCAAGTTTCTATAGCGATTCTGAGAATTTGTGTCTTGTGTTGGCTCATTTTGGTTTTCATGGTTTGCTTCTTGCTCTCGCATAGTTAGTTAGTTGTGCTTTTGTAATGTTCATGGTTTGTTGAAGTATCTGATGAATACTCTAAGTCCATACTTTTAGTTATTTGTTGATGGTAAATAACTGTGTAAAGTTAGTCTAGATTGATTATTTGTACTAAAGTTTAATTGCATTTCACAAGTTAAGTTGCGTCGTTTATTGGGTATTTAACAAATGAATGTGATCTAAAAATCTATTGACTTCCATTAAAGATAGCACCATTTTCTGCAACATTGTAACACCCATTTCAGTTTGGTAACTCAAGAAGCTAGTTAAAAGTTTTAGAGTATTTGTCTACTAAGGGTAAACTGTGCATTGTGAATGTCACTTAGGATTCCTCTCAAACCCTAATCTTTTGCATTTTCTTTAAAGCCATTGTTAGTTGTTAGACTAGACATTTTAGCAACATTTTATATTGTTTTATCAAGCTGAAAACCATAGAAGGGTTTATGTGTGTTTGCTGCCCCAAACTTGAAAATCTGTAGATTACATGTAAGACCCCTTGTAGGCACAACTAGAACATACAAATGGAGAAATTCCAAGTGAGCTAAGACTTAGCTGTATTATCCTTGGAGTAGTCTTACCTAGGGTAGGATACATTTCAAGAGAGGTGTGAAACCAACAATCACATCTGCGTTGTTGTGTGCTAAAATCACCATCAACAGGTTGGAGGCATGGTAATTCAACATAGTGTTCTTGAATGGAGTGAAATTAGAGAATTGGCACTAAGTTATGAGCTTATCCTCTGCATGTTTTGACAAACCTATGGATACCATCATATGATTGGGCTTGAACATTTTGACATTGGTTTAAATTTCCTCCTTAAGGCCACTTATGAAACAACTAGTAAAGAACTTATCTATCAACCCTTTAGTTTGGTTGGTAAGTTTCTCAAATTCAATTTGATAGTCACAAATTCAAATAAGTTGCCTCAATTTGTTTCAATCTCTAATAAAGTCTTTCAATGCATTGGGACTTAATTTAATCAAGAGAAGTTTTGTAAATTTAGTCCAACTAAGTTGAGGATTGGCCTTCCTATATCATTTGTAGCACTAGATTGATTATTTTCCAAATTGAACGAGGCAATAGGGACCATGTCCTCCCAAGGAGTATTGTAGAGAGTAAAATATTCTTCAATACAAGAGATTCAACTAGTAGGTTCTCTACAATCAAATTTGAGAAAATCAAGTTTTGGACCCCAAGGCATGCAATTGGAGTGAAAATTGAATTTTGGGTTATCAGAGTAGTCATGGGATGAGTCACAACTAGTTATATGACTAATAGATTCTAATATTTAGTTTTGTCCATCATTATGGGTGTAGATTTGAGAGTCAAATTGCTCTAGTTTAGTAGCTACTACTACGTCCATTTTCTTAGATCAAGTGTTCACCATCATAGGATGGATCCTACGGTGATAAAAAATGATGTTAGAGTTATATACAAAAATGTTGGAAATATGCAGCCATATAGAGTAATTCCTCATAACCCAATAAGAGATTAATGTGCAACAATAACCAAAATTCCACATGTAAAAGAAATAGACAATCATACCATCAATGGCGACACAAGATATACCCTGGGAAAGGCCTCCATGAGGGAGAAACCTAGCCTCCAAAAGAATCCATCTCTCATGTATTATTCAACAATAAAGATTAAAATACATATGTAGAGATCACTTCTAAAATATCAAGCTCTCCACCTGCACTCCATGTGAACAAGCATGTAACCATACATCTCGTCCCATGCTTCAAACCCTCACACAACCAGCCTGCAAGAGAAGCTACAAACCCAGCCAACAAGCCCACAAGCTAAACAACCAACTCTACAACAATTACCCATGTGTTTCCTTTTATAGACATAATCTCACACAAATACATGTGGTATGGTAAAACCATTCCCTCAAAACCATGTGTCTACAAAACCATTGACCTCCACATTTGATTATTTGTACTAAGTTTTCCCAATTAATCAAATAATTAAAAATAAAGTAATTAACCCAATGTTACAACTTTTACAAGTGGAACCAAATAAATATTTAATGTGGATATAAACACATCACATGATGCACCACAATTAAATATTTATTTTACATATTAAAATAATACCAATGTTATGAAATGTGTACAACACACCTACTCCAACATTCTCCCCTTGTATACATTGCATAAGGGATCAACATGTAAACTCAAAGAATCAAGGAAAACTATCCATGTGCTTCATGTGCTCCAAGATACCTGCAATAATAATCAAGGTGTCCACCATCTCAAACAAGAATTCCCTTATCCTCCATCTAGCCAAACCATGAAGAATAAGATCCTCCAAAGAGATGCCACATTAAATTGTCACATAGAAGCACGAAGCCTTCATCAACTGATATCCAAACACACACACCAAATCTAATGGTAATAAATAGGCTCGAGTAGCTTACAAGAATCAATCACCATAGCTAAAATAGCAACCATAGCTAGTTCCAATGCATTAACTAACCATACCTCCAAACCAAGGTATACAAATGATAACAAGTAGACCTTATGCCAACAACATATCCAACTCAAATCACAATGATAACAAGTCCATGTATATACTCAATCCTGCATAAAGAAGTCCTCCAAGGTAACAACACAAAGCATGTGATAAAAAAACCTTAAGACCCTCCATACCGCAACATAATGAAAACATCCAACAAAGGAATCATATACATCCTGAAACTCCCATTGTGTGAGTAAATGTCAAATCTGAAAATACATCAAGGCATCTAAATATCCACTAATAGAATGCACATAGAAGATGTGGTTGAATCCTCTATAACATAGTGTCAAAGAACACACACATAGATATAGAAAATTTGGAAACTAAATAGCTACAACATAACTCTCCTCAAGTCCATATATCTCCCAAATCCTCCACATCATAAGAGAAAGAAGTCACAGAGACTCAAAAGCCCTATACACATCCCAAATCCAATGCCATGTGAACATAAATATCTAGGAATAAGCATAAGACCAATCAAGAGAGAATCTACAAATCATAACCATGTCCTCCTATCCACAATAATGTGCTATAGCTATGAAAAGTGTGATCATGTTTACAACCTCAAAACAAGAAGCCTCCACAACATCCAATAACAAGACGCAAGCCTCTCAAACCAAAACTAGATCAAACTCATAACCATCCCAAAATAGGAATAAGCCCAAAGCCACTAACCATCTCCATTACACACAAAGATCTCATAACAAATCAGGATCAAACATAATGAGGTAAGTAATCATAACCATGCATCCACTCCTCAAACAAGTCCTCACAACTATAATCCATAGCTCAAGACTCAAACATGAGAAGATACGATATAAATAAAGAATGTATTTGAAAATTAGGTGGGCATACCTATCAAATCACTTACTGTTGAGTGGACCAAGAGTGGAGATGAGATTTCTCCTCTAGGATGCACCAAGCCTAGAAGGATCTCTCCAAGAACAATCTCCTCAACATGTCCTTGTTGGACTCATGTCCAACCAAGGTGTAGGCTCCTTGGTCTTACTACTGAAATCCACATCAAAGAGTAACAATCTCAACACATGTCTCTAATCCCAAGAGAACTCAAGCGTCACCTAAATCTCCAAGTATCCATGAGTACCTCCATGCTAAACTCCAAGTGCAACACCACACTATCATGAAGCTCCCAAGAACATGACCAATGTACTCAATACCAAGAGAAGCATCAAGATCATAGTCAAACCTCCCAATGCACGTCCACATAACCTAGGAACACATCATGACATCATGATCTAATCATCTCCTCAAAGGAAGATCACATGAACTAATGAACACATCCTATCTCAAGAGAACCTGTATCATGCCAAAACTCAAAATCGGTATCAAGAGTAAACCATGACACAATACCACCATCATGTAAGCAAGGATCACTTGTCAAAATTGATAACCAACTCCCCAACTAAAGACTCTAAAAGTCCTCCATGGTACAAAGATGTCAACATCTCCAAATCACATGAAGATAAGCATATCCTACCAAGCTCCCACTTAAGTGTGATACCAAGCTATACATGGAAACAACACTAAACCATCATTGTCAAAAGTTCCCACTAAAACATGTAACCAAGCTATCCTTGACATTGTGATAACCATCTCCTAAATGAAGATCATCCATGGCCTCAACACAATCGAAGAATCCCATTGTAACAACACAGCTCCCAAAAGGTCGAGAAAATCATAATCTCCAAACCAAGAAGATGAATAAAACCTATAACCAAACATCAATCCAACACCACCAAAACCACACCTATAAAATAATCATGTCATGCCAAAGTCGTAACCAAACGAGGAACATCTATGACACCATGATCACCACCCAATCTACCTACACCAAACTCCCATCAAGTCTCACACAACTGTACCATATAGTCAACAACCATAGGTCCCATATCATGACTATATCAGGTAATACCATCTCTCTCTATATCTCATAATAACAAGAAATGAAAAGCAACATGTGACTAAACCAAGCCACAAAATAGAATCTACATCAATACTAAAACATATATGGGCATAGACAACCCACATCCAAGTCATAAATGCAACATGTAAGCATAGACAACCTACAACACTGCACAACCTATAGATCTCACAATGCAACTTCCAAACTCAACAATACATGTATAATGCTATCAACAAAGGATAATCAGAGATAAATCTACAAGCCTGCAATGACTTAAACACCAAATCATCCTAGATTTGATTTTCTATCAACTCACAAATGCACCAAAAGTCAAAGGAACCAAAATGAGCTTGTCATGACCACATGAAAATTGTGGACATGACAGAGCTCAAACTGATACAAACTAAACAAACCTTAGAATATCACTTCAAAACTTGCTCCACTACATAGTGCTTAAAAATACCTTCCCAATGCCTATAATAAGTCCAAAATCTGGCTCCTTATGCACCTTTTATGCTTGGCCAAAGCTCAAAAAAACATCTAGCTTCTAACCAGAAAAAACTAGTAAAAATGGAAAAATCTAGAAAAATCTCTAACACCACTATGTAGTATGTGGAAAGAGCTTTTCGTTGACTATAAGAAGTTGAAAATACAACATCGTGAGAAAAAGTTATGCCCCTTGGAAAAAATCTGCCTAGTTATGCTTATCAACTAGGCCTTAGTGGCCCTCCGGTGGCTGTTGGGTGGCCCGCCGACAGTGGTGGCCTGCCAACAATGACTGGGTGGTGCCTTGGTGACACTTTGGCAGTGAAGCATTGGTGGACTTCAAATGTTGTTTTAAAATGGTTTAGTTTGTTTTTCATTTGAAATGTTGTTGTTTTCATTTTTTAATAAAAAATTTGAACCCCCAAAGGGGTGGGCTAAGTCCTATAGGCCCTGGCCTCACTGGATCAGCACCAGAACCAGGGGCCAAAAGGCCTTCTTGGCCCTGGCACGGGGTGGTGTCTATGTACCTCCTATCACACAATTTATTTATTTATTTATTTATTTTGTTTTCCCTCTCTATAGACTTTACAAATTGATGAAAAATTAATTTTTTTTAACAATTTTTTTTGTAGATCAGACCTGAGCAATAGGAGAATTTTATAACAATGACCTGTGAATGCACTATACACATTCCATACAAAATCTTTTCTAAAGATTCTTTGCAAGATTCCCTAAGGCACAAAATAGGACAAAATTTTTCTATCTCCTAAAATGGTCAAATTATATGTTTTTCTTCACATGCAGGACCTCTTAAATCCAATGGCAGGCTCTATTTTTTCTAAGGAGGCTTCTCAGAAAAGATGACCTGTAAAACCCTCTGTAAATAGTGTTGAAGGCACAAGACAACTAAGAGGGGGATGAATCAGTTGTATCAAAAACCTTTAAACCCTCTTAAACAAAATCACATTCACATTCACTTACTTTAAACCCTTAATCTATTATGAAGATTAAACATTAAATGCAAAATCAGAAACTTAAACATATCAACACCATGCACATATGAATACCAGATTTTTACATGGAAAACCCTAAAAAGGAAAAACCATGATGAGTGTTAGCTCACAATATAATGTAATAACAATACCAAATTACAAAAGGCTCACTGCTAAAGGGCTCACTGCCCAAAGGACTCAATGTCCAAATGCTCACTGCAAAAAGGCTCACTACCAAAAGAGCTCACTACCAAAAGGGCTCACTGTTGAAGGAATTAGGAAGGTTCACTACCATGAACTAATATAACTGCATCTGCACATGCAAGGGTTCAGTTCCATTTAAGTACAACAATCACCATCTTCACAGTCACATTACAATTCTACCTCTGATTCACTTTCACATCAAGGATATCATCATTCATGCACAATTCTCACTTACATATGATTCCTTCGCACTTATTTATACCAACATCAACCTTGAAACATTCACCAAGGTGGGCAAGCCACATTATAACCCTTGAAACAATCTCCAAGGTTGGCAAACATACATAATTTGAATTAGGTCTGGACCTAAACATCATGCACCACAAAAGAATGAAGGTGAACCACTTTACACCTTAGTTCAAACCTAAATCTATCCAAGCATGTCACACAACACTTACACAATCATCAAAGCATCTCCTTAATTATCGCATCCATCTAGGTCATCCAAATAACACAAACATGAGAGATTCTTGATCACATGCTCCCACGATCACATCCATAATAAGAAGACCTTATACAGTACTTTAACATGATCTCAACACATCCACAAACAACATAAATTCACCTGAGAACTAACAAATTCAAGAACAACAAATCTCACTTGAAGATAGTTCATAGACTGTTCTTACACAAACACTGTCAAGACTTGCTACTCAGGAAAACTGCCTTTTGGAGCTCTAAATTGCTTATCCTTTGGAATGAAGATAGATATGGACCTTATAAATATTCATCCAGAACCGTAAGACCTCAAACCAAACTGCAGAGAAATGCGGAGCAAAATACTTTCTCCCAGTCATTCTACAATCACTATCAAGCATAGTCTTCAAACTGGTGAACATAACTTTCACACCAGAGTGTTTCATAGAACCAAACTTGAGATTTAACATCTTCAACTAGTTCTCTAAAACATATCCAAATCTCATCCTTCGGTCTTTAGTATAGAAGAAATGCGGAGGAAAAACCCAAATAGTATTTTGTAAGCTAGAATACCTCTTCACAACTATGTCTTCAATATAAATCAAATTTTCTCAAAAGCGCTTGGAAACTAATATCAAGAACATGTCCTCATCATTTTTAGTACTTATACAAGGCAATACAAAGTAACTAATTCATCACAAGTAAGCAACAAAACAAGAGCACAGTTGACACAAATGACAACACAAACATGTTGGCATCAATGACAACATCGATTAGCACATACTTGCAACAATCTCCTCCTTTGTCATTGATGGCAACAATGATGTGAAAAACCATGAAGACAAGATTTTAAACTAATCACATTCTCATCCTTTCTCTTTACACATCTAAACTTTTTCTCCCCCTGAGTTTTTCACATGATCTCTCTCCCCCTTTGATATCAATGCAAAAGGGAAACATGTCTCTTTTACTGCACATACTTCAAACCACTACTCTGATCAAACTGGAAGAACTCTTTACTCCCCCTAATTGCAAAAATCATCTCACTACCTGCTCCCCTTGAGAGGTAGCCTCCAATTTTAGTCCAAAAAGGAATGTACTTTGAGGCACACTGGACTGATGCATCTCCTTATGCATCTAGTTCAAATGAGGGGTAACAACCCCTAACTTCTCCCGAAGATGCTCAAAAGTATATTTTGGAAGAGCCTTAGTGAATATGTCAGCAACTTGATCCTTTGTACGCACATACTCAAGATACACTTCATTCTCTACAACCTTCTTTCTAAGAAAGTGATAATTGAAATATGCTTTGTCTTTGAATGCATCACTAGATTCTTTGAAATATTTATGGCACTTGTGTTATCACAAATAATAGGAATTGGCTCATCATACCCAACTTTGATATCCTTCAAGGTCTATTTAATCCACAACACTAAGTGCAGGAAGATGTTGTAGCAATATATTCTACTTCTGTAGTAGACAAGGAAACTAAATCTTGTTTCTTGCTATGCCAAGTCACCACCCTATCTCCAAGGAAGAATGTACCTCCACATCTTACCCATCCTGCATCTATATAGGCACATAGGGAAAAGTCATTGTTCTTAGGATACCACAAACCATGATTTGGAGTGCCCCTCAAATACCTGAATATCCTCTTCACTACCATAATATGTGATTCTTTGGGATCTAATTGAAATCTGGCCACAAGATAGATTGCATGCATGATATTTGATCTAGTAGAAGTTAGATAAAGTGGTCCTCAAATCATTGATCTATACTTGCTCTGATCAACCTTAGGAGATTCATCATTCTTGCTCAACTTAGAACTAGTTACCATAGGAGTACATACCAGTTTAGAGTCCTCCATTCTTAACTTCTTTAACAACTCCTTAACATACTTGGATTGAGAAATGAAAATACCTTTATCAGTTTGATTGATTTGCAGTCCAAGAAAGAAGTTCATCTCACCACACATAGACATCTCAAACTCTTTTTGCATCTCATCTGCAAACTTCTTACACATCCCTTCATTTCCACCAAATATAATGTTATCAACATAAACCTCAACAATCAGGATTTGATCTTTACTTATCTTGGTGTACAAATTACTATCTACAGACCCTTTATTGAATCCCTACTACAACAGGTACTTATTCCAATCTTTCATACCAAGCTCTAGGAGCTTTCTTCAATCCACAAAAATCCTTCTTCAACTTGCATACCATATCTAATTTGTCTGATAGCTAGAACCCATCTGGTTGCTCTATGTAGACCTCTTCTTTTAAATCACCATTCAGGAAAGCAGACTTCACATCCATCTGATATACCTTGAAATCTTTATGTGTTGCAAATGTAAAAAATAGTCTAATAGCTTCCAGTCTTTCCACCAGAGCAAAGCTCTCTTCATAGTCTATGCCTTCCACTTGTGAGTATCCTTTAAACACAAGTCTTGCTTTGTTTCTTACAACTTCTACAACTTCATTCAGTTTGCTCTAGAACACCCACTTTGTTCCAATCACATTCTTGTCTGCAGGCCTAGGGACAAGTTCCCAACTCTTGTTCTTCTCAATCTGCATCAGTTCCTCTTCCATTTCCTTGACCCAATGCTCATCATTGCTTGCTTCATTCACTGTTTTAGGTTCCACCTTTGAAAGTAAACAAAGATTTACTTGTTCTTCTACATCTCTGCTTCTTTTCAACACACCTTTCCTTTTGTCACCAATAATCTGATCTTCAAAGTGATCTCTTTGCACATACTTGGGGGTTTTAAGAGTTCTTTCCAGAGCTTCAGCTTAAACTTCTTCTTCCAGAGCAACTTGCAATTCAACTTGAACTTCTTTGTCTTTGTCTTCTTCAACTTTCTCTATATCAGTAGATCCATCTAACTCATCCAATTGGCTCTAAGGTTTTCTGAATGTCTGTCATGTCTCAGACTTTTTAGATTTACCTCTTTAGTTAATTACAAGTAAAACTATGAAACAATAGTAGATTTAAATTGGTTAAGATATGTTATTGATTAAGATTTTGTTGCCTCCGCTATATTTTGGGCTAACTTATTGATAGTGTGATGAGATTGAGTTTTTGCAGGTCTTGTCAAAGGACAAGAGCATGGCTTAGGTAGAAGGGATCTAGCTTTTTGGCAAACATGTGATGGGTTCTATCTGGTTCTTTCACACACATCACATAGTTGCATATACATAATGAAATGGATTTAAATGCATTAATGTGTGGTTATTTATTTTTAAATAATATTTAAATGAGGATAAATATGTTTGTATTTTAAATTGAATAATAAAATATTATTTATAGATGTTTGGAAGACAATATATTCTTTGAAATTAAATAATATATTAAATGAGATAATATATAGTATTATTTTTAAAATTGTCTATTCTCAAAATTGGAGGGAATGAGAACATGCAAAACTAAGACTTAAGTGAAGTTTTCTAAACCTAAATCTGTTCATCCAAAACAAGAGAAAAGGAAAAAATGATAAAGGAGGGAGATCAAATGGATTAAGAATGATGATTTGCAGAAGCTAATGAGGAATTTCAGAGAAGAAGGGGATTGGTATTGCTATAGAGATGGAAGCAAGAGGATAGCAGGCAGTGATAGGAGAAAGGTTGGATAGCTACAACAACTACTTTTTACCAAGTTTTTCTCATTTCATGTGTTACCTTTGGGAATACATTACTTAATTGGTTTAAACTACCTAGGCAACTGCTAGATTTGGTTGATTCCCTTAATTTTTGGTTGCTTATATTGTTGTTGTCTGGTCTAAGCCATTCAATTTTAGATCTGACTACAATGGTGATAAGTTTAACTACTGTAGGTGCTTGTGTGGTATGCAAACCTTTGTTCTCCAAGCCATCCACCTTGTAACCATGCTGAGTCGTCCTTCTTTCTAGTCAATGCTTATAATTATGTTGTTGATTGTAATTTTCCTTATGATGGGAGATCAAACTGTGTTTCTCCTCTAAACCTATGAATTCCTTCAGACAGGTTGTCGTCCTTAGTTTTGACTGCCTTTCTTGCTGTAATCCATATTAAAGATCATTGTTTCTTTTAGCAGGCTGCCATACTACTCTATGGCTGTTTGGTTTGGTGATTTAGAATACCTGATTGACCTCTCTTCCGGGCCATTTACCCTTAGTTCTAGTCATTGGTGTTAGTTGGCCATTCTTTTATCTCTAGATCATTGTAAGAATTTAACTGGTAATATGATATAGTTGTATTCCTTCTCTGTATGTTGGTTGAGACTGAACTTAGATTAGGAAATTGACCCTAGAAGGTTAATAGTAAACTATGGAATTAGATAGAAAAGCTAAAACTTATGACTGTATTTATGCATTTTTGTTGGTTGAGATCAAACTTAGGAAGAAATCAACCTCTTTCTTTAAATAAACAAGTAAACCCCTGATCTTAGTTAGTTTTTATTCCTGTAGCTTCCTTATGACTACATTTTGTTCTTCATTTACTGAAAACAGATAAACTAACCAAATCAACCATTTAAGGTAAAACAACAAAATCTCTAACTTTTAGTTAATATGAAAATTCCTGTAGCAAAATTAGTAGAACTTGCAGCTATGTTAAAACCATTTTGAAATTTGTTAGAACATTATCCGAATTAAAAACAAATGATAAATAAAATAAATACACTAATTAAACAACAAACTGGCAAATGTAAGACAATCAATTTATCATACTTTTGAATGTTGTTAAAGGAATGCTTACTTACTCTTTTTCACTATTATTACTCCTACTATAGTTCCTGTTGCCACAGTGATAGGAAGTCTGTAGTATGTTTTATTGTGTTGAAATAAACCTCCTGTCACAGAAATGACAGGAAGGCAGAACTGAGAATTAAATGGATTATCACGGGATATTAAATGATTGATTTAATAGGTTGCTTCATAGTATATTTTGTGTACTTGATGTTTGGAAAAAGAGGAGAATTGATTATTGAAAACTTGTATTTCCGAATTAGTGAAAGAAAATAGATGCTTGCATGTCCTATGCTTTATTCTTCTTTATTGTCTATTTTTGGAAAGATTGCCTTCTAGGACGAGTGTCGAGTATCGAATAATAGGGAAGTAGGTTTCATTTTTCAAAACCTACATGTCGTTATACGGTTTAATGCTTTGGCCAAAGCTAATGACATGTTGAAATAGACATGTCTACCATTATAGAATGAATGGTTTGATAGCCTAGTTTTTATATATTTCCCTACCATATCCTATTGATGAGATGCTGCACTCATGATAGTAATGCATGTAGATTGATAGGCACACACCAGATTCCACCCGGCATATGTTTAAAGATTGCTAGGCTCTTCGAGTAGGGTTGGGCATCCTTCAGTTTAAAGGATACCGGGGAAGCACAAGCTTCATGGTTGGACAGAAAAATGGCGTGAACCATATTCTTGTCCTTTGATTTGTTGAGATAGTCGGTTGGTCGATGGCGGTCAAGGACTTATTTTTAGATTTTATGATAATGATCACTTTATACTTCTATTTTTTCAAAGATTTGTAAGGCTTGATGCCAATATTTGACACTTGTAATATTATAGATTATTTCATACTCTGTAAATGACTTCAGATGTGTACATATGTTTTGTAATCATGATTATACTTTACACTTATGAATTCAAAGAATACTTAGACTTGTGGAAATATTTTAATATCTTTTCTTTTGAATGGTGAATAGAAGTTAATTTACATTTAAATTACTTGCAGTAATTCTCTGTTTTACTTCAGTTTTGTGTGCTTGTGAAAAATTGGTACATTACAATGTCTTCATCTACCTTCACATTTGCACTGTTAATAATCTTCCTCAATCTTTTATTGTAGCACCAGTAAAATTTTCTCTTAGTAGAGTATCCAAGGAATATGCCTCCATCACATCTAGCATCAAACTTTCCTAACTCTTCATCTCTTCTAATATAACATTTGCTTCCAAAAACTTTGAAATATTTGACAGTAGGAGTTCTTCCTATTGATAACTGAGAGGGGGGGGTGAATCAGTTATCCTAATTATTTCTCTTTTTGAACTTTATTAATAATCAATGTAACATTAATTTAAATGAGCAAACATAACCATGAAATGGAAATACACATGACACAATATTTTTGACATGGAAACCCTGTTAAGGGAAAAAACCATAGGGTGATTAACCCAAGATTGTATTCTCTGTTAGAAGAATGGAAATACAAAATGGCACTTGCCAATTAGGGCTCACTACCCAAGCACACTACTCACAAGGAGGCACACTGCCTACAAGAGACACACTGTCTACAAAAGAGTGTTATACAATACTTGAACTGATTGGAGGCATCCACATATGCTGGAGTTCAGTTCTGGTTAGGCTCAATACACTGATCTGCTGCACTTCATCTTTCCTCTTCTCTTATGCTGCTTTCCTTTCACATACCGAACCTTCCTTACTGCTTCTGCTCTGCTCTGCTTTTATTCACATATCACATACCACCACAACACCTCTCACAACTAAATCCATCCTATATATATCCACACAAGTGATTTCATTACCTTTCTAGTCGACACCCGGAATAGTCAATCTTTTCACAAACTCTATTCTGTCGGCTAAATCCTTGCACATCAAGTAACGCAGATCAAGCATATACTTGTAAAAATCATTAATCATGTCGGTCAAACATAATTCATGTCTTCATAACCTTTACCACCATCAGAAACACATCCAGAAAATAGTCTGATGTTCTGTCAGTCAGTTCTTCCTCTGTTCACACTGTCACTCAAGAACCCGGTACTCAAGTATTCATATCTTTTACCTCATCTATCACCAGAGGCTAAAACCTTGGAATCTATCACTCAAGGTCATCCTCTTGACTTCCCCAAATCTGCACTTCACCAAGATACTTCCTCTGAGAGATCTGGACCTATCTATCGAACCTTGCCACATGCTTTGTTCTTGTTTACCAGACCACCACATTCTTCATTCTGACTTCTGGTAGAGACACACCATGTCCTGCGGATGTGTGGGATGAACTTTGTTGCCATCAATGACAACATTCATGAATCCATATAGTGTCTCTTGCCAACAATCTCCCCCTTTGGCATTGATGGCAACACTTAGTGAAAAATGACTAAGTATTTACACTATGCTCCCCCTTGGCTGATGCTCTGTTATTATATACATTTTCTGAAGCTCCCCCTTAGTTGGATTCCTCATTTTTCATTGCTCTTCACTCCCCCTTTGACATCAATGGCAAAGGGTAGGGTCTGTATATCAAAACTTTCAAAAATTCAACTATACTTAGCCACATAAGTATATACATATGGCATACTTACATATACTTAAGTATGTCTACAAAAGTTGTCTTCAATTGAATAAATTATGTAGCCCAACTTTGCTTTATTCTGTCCAAAATTGAGATATGACCGCTCAATAGGAATGCAAATGCATCTGCCCTTTTTAGATCTATTGGATCATTTGTCTGGGTTGTGATTTGAGCTTCACTTATGGCCTCATGCATGGCCTCTAACTTAGGGACAATGATCCTCCTAAGTTCACCCATCTAGCTGATCATGTTCTTCCTTTCCTTCTCAAAATTCTTTATTGCATTTGTGATTGCAATAGTCTGACACTCTTGATTGACTATGGAGGAAGAGAGAGGATCAAAACTTTGAGACAAACTTAGTAGTTTATCCTCTTGCTCTTTTATTTTCTTCTCAATCTCTACTGTTGCTTTGGACCATGAAATACAAAATTTGTATACTTCTCCGCCATCTTTAAGAGCATTTTCTAAGCTCTTTATCCCAATATTCATATTCCTCCTATCATTAATGATCAATCCTTGTACCTTTGAGAATCTCTTATTCAAAAACTCCTTCCAGACTTTTTCTTCAGCTGACTTCTCTAGAGAATCAAAATGTGTACTAACACTGCTGACTAGAGTTTTGAGATTACTTGAAGAGGATGCTGTGGGATCCTTATGAAAAGTTGGCATGATCTTTTCCAAAACTCTGGATGCTACCTCTATAAGCTCACAGTCTTCCATGTGAGATTTCAGTAGTTTCTATTTTGCCTTCACATTGGCAAATGAAGCTATCTTCATTGTCTGTACCAAAGAGAGTGAATCAAAATTAAATGGTCCTTGTAGAAGCTCTGGTTCATCAATCTCCATTGTTTCTTTGTTCAGGAATTATTGGACAGTTTTTGCAGTGTCTCTTGCCAGAGACAGATGTTTCTTCTCTTCTACATTCTTAGGACTATCCCTTGGAGCTTTCTCTCCTTCTACATTCTTACCACTATTAGTTGTGGTTTTCTCTGTTGGGGTCTTCTCTTCCTCTGCAACCTTGGTACTGTCAACTTCTTCTGCTTCTTTCTCTAGTATATTGTCATCTCCTTTAGATCCGGAGGCTATAGGGGAAACCGAAGGAGAGATAGTTATTTGTACATGAGCCACCTCTTCCGGAATAGGGGATTCTAAGCCCTTGTCTTTACCAGAGTCCTCTGTGATGGGAATGTTGAACCTTTTAAGAGCATTTCAGAGGATCTCTTTAGTCTCTTTTGCCACCTTGTCAGTTTCACCAAGCATGAGCTGATTCATCCTTGCTTTGCTCCTGAATTCATCCTTGCAATCTTTGAATATCATATTCATTATTTTGGGATCAATTGAAGGATATAGCTGAATAGCTATCTGTTCCCGGATCTCAATGTCTTTTGCCATGGCATTATTCTTTCTTATTTCTAACTCCTTTTCTAGGCTCTTAGGAATTAGAGATATAATTTCAATGAAAGCCTTATTGTAAATGTTGAGATACCTGATTGTAGCTTCCTGTAGGATCTTTTGGTCAACCTCATTGTAATCATCATAGAATTTGGCCATTGGTTGAAGGTTTCCATCCACAATGACTGATTTGATTACACTTTTTAGAGACAGGGTGGGCTTTTCAACAAATTCCTCTGCCATTTCTTCCTTGTCTTGGCCTATGGAGGGTTTACCAGATCCTTTCTTCTTCTGCTTCTTTATTTCCTTTACCCCCTCATCTGATTCAGTTTCCTCTTCATCTCTTTGACTTGCATAAGCCCTTGTGGCTTTTGTCTTGGATCTTTTTTCTCTTTTGCCGGATGCCTGGACTTCCAGTTTTGATGTTCTTGAGCTTTTGGCTGTGACAGGTGCAGATCTCTTTGATGATCTAGTCTGGGTTGAGGTTGCTACCAAAGCACTTTCCTTGCTTCCCTTTTCTGCCTCTTTCTTCTCTTCCTCAGCTTTTTGCCTCTTTTCCCTATTGGTATTAATTGCCTCCTTTGAAATGCCAAGGCCTTGGGCAATACTTTCTACTTCTTTTCTCACCTTGCTCTTGATCTCTGGTTCTCTGAGCTCCACATGAATCTTTACACTTAGCTCCTTAAAGGTTCCAAACCTTTCTGCCTTTGGATCCTTTGGCTAACTTAGCATGTGTTGAACATGCAGCTCCACAATTTATTCATCAACCTCATACCCCATGGGCATGATCCATATAGTTCTTGGTTCTACTGCCTCCATTAGGCACTGATCAGTCTCTACCATAAAGCAAATTGTGTCTTTGTATTTCTCAACAAGAGACTGGGGAATCCTTTCTATTGCTTGCATCATGTTCTGAAAGTTCTTGAAATATCCCCACAGAGCTGTATTTTGTCCTTTGTTGTCACCAAGTCCATGTAAATAATCTCTGATTTGGATAGCTACTGGTCTATCATTCTCCCATACCCAACCACTAGATTCGGGAAGCTCATTCATAAAGTGGAAGAATAAGCACAGTATCAATCCACCATACTTAAATGAATTCTTTTTATCTTTCTTTATTTTCTGTAGATTCTCCATAAGTTGGTTCAAGAGAAGCTGGCAAAGATCATAGTCTGCATCCTTTCTTAGCATTTCATATGCGGTGTAGATGGCAGTTCTAGGTACAGAATTTTCCTTGCTAGAATGATATATTTTATACCCAATGATCATGGAGGCAAACTTGATATCTGGATCAGAGATGCCATCTACTATCATTGCTCTTTTGTCAAACTTGGATCCGATAGCCTCACTCACAGTTTGATTCTTCACAGATTTAAGAACAGGAATCCCACTGGATGAGTGTAATCCGGTTACTACCCTAATGGCATCTTTTTTGATTTTGAATGGTCCATTTAACCACATGAAGTTGTCATGTATTCTGCTCAAAACGTACCTGCCCCATTTATTCTCAGTAAAATAGGGGAAATGCATGAATTGTGCAAAGTGCTTAATCCGGAGGCCCTTGTATTGGGGTTTGAGCTCAAATGAATCATCTAATAGTTGTTTGTGATAGATATCTCTTAGTTTGAATTCCCCAAACTCTTCAATATTTGCGTGTATGTAAACCCTAATGTCTTCTGTATGCAAAATGCCATGAGGAACACTCGAAAATGCTTCTAGGGTATCTACCTCCAAGGATTTATATGGATGTTTCTTAAATGTGGGCTGAGGTCTATCAGAGATCTTTACTATATTCAGAGTAGCCATCATCAAACAATCTTACTAAAGGATATCAAGAATGATAAATACCTTTTATGCAAGTTAGGGCACACGAAGAAATCTGAATAGAGCTGTATGAAGAGTTGCCTTGATCTTTTGGGAGGAGTTGTATGCAGAGCTCCTTTTCTTTCTTCTTCGCATGTGAGTGTACAAATGTGTAAATGACAGACAAATGAACTATTTTATTCCAAGAAGCCCTAATTTTCACCCTGTAATAAATGCACAACCTAATTCATTCCGGTTTGCTTGGTTTTCCTTGTTCAAGGAGGAAGAAACTCATTCGGATCATTATGATGCCTTTGTGATCAATGTTAGTGATGAATCACAATGTCCACTTCTTCTCCTGATCATCTCATATATCCACAGATCAGGCTATTTCAATTTGGATCCATACCGGGCCAACCTTGTGAGAAACCTGTTTTCTTGGAAGACTTGTTTAACTCGACCAATTCTGAAGGAATTAAACTTTTTAAATTTTCTTGTGGATCTCTTAGATCTTTACCTAACCTTCTTTACATGTTTCTCTAGAAACCATTTGATCCGCAGCTTCACATGTGCCAATTTCAGGCACCAATTGACTGGCTAGGGGAACAAATTTTTCTTTGTGTCTCCCCCTGAGCCAGAGCTCATCTCTTAATTTCTGGAAGGAATATCAGCACCAGAGTCTGGTGTGGATCCATCCTCTACATTCTCTATACTCTTCTTTACCCAAATCTTGTTTATCTCACTTTTAACTTCATCCGCATTCACCTTTTGTTTCCCCTTATCTTGATTCTGTCTATGATATACCAGATCTCTTTTGTCATGATTCTTGCTTCTACAAAATTTTGCAATATGACCGGATCTATTGCAAATTTGACAAACAACATTTCTTTGCATATTGGATTGATATCCTCTTGATATGTATTGACTAGCTATATGACCTATTCTTTTGCGATGCAAAGCATCTACCATTGAATGATTTGTTCATTTGCATAATTCTGCATTCATGAGATTTGTGACCATACCTTTTGTAGTTAAAACACTGTTCGGAGAAGGATGAATTAGTCTGATTCATTCTCTTTATGCACTGATTAGCTTTGTGACCAAAGTGATTGCAGTTGTGGCAGTATCCATTGAAGGATGGATATCTTTGAGCATTAGGCTGTCTTACCGAAGGTCTTCTAGGCCTGATCCTTGGATTTTTTGATCCAAAATTCTTCTGAACAGATCTGGAGCTTTCTCCTTTCTCATATCCCAAACCACACTTGTCATCTACCTTCTTTTGACTTCCAAGAAGAACTTCAAGTTGAGCAGAACTTATCTTGAATTTCTCTTTATACTCATTTGTTGTTTGAAGATCCCTTTTTAGAGAGACAATTTGATCCTCAAGTTTTTCTTCATTATCTTTAGCATCTTCAAGATCAGATTCAAGATGTTTGATAATTCCATCCATCTGGTGGCAATCTTCTGATTTCTCCTTGAGAGTTTGTCTTAGATTATCTTCAGTTTTTCTTTTCTCTTCAACTTATTGGGTAATTTCATGACTCCCGATTCTATTTCATGTCTTACCATAATGATTTCTTTTGATAACTTTCACACAACTTAGTTTTTTCCTTCAGCTCTTCATTTGCATTATTTGCTTCACCTTGTCTTGCCAATTGCTGAAGCAGCTCCTTTCTCTTTTTCATAGAGAGACTTAATTTATCTTTTAGTTCTCTCATGAAATCATCAGCTTATTTGAGTCTTTCCTTTAATTCATTGACATCAGAGTTTGACTGTTCAAGATCATCAAGGGCAGTCTTGAGTTGCTCCCTTAAACCATATGCATCCATTTGAACTCCCAGATCTTCCTCAAGCTATTAGGCTCTGTTAGGAGGAACTTAGCTCTGATACCAATTGTTGATAACTGAGAGGGGGGTGAATCAGTTATCCTAATTATTTCTCTTTTTGAACTTTATTAATAATCAATGCAACATTAATTCAAATGAGCAAACATAACCATGAAATGGAAATACACATGACACAATATTTTTGATGTGGAAACCATGTTAAGGGAAAAAACTACGGGGTGATTAACCCAAGATTGTATTCTCTGTTAGAAGAATGGAAATACAAAATGGCACTTGCTAATTAGGGCTCACTTCCTGAGCACACTGCTCACAAGGAGGCACACTGCCTACAAGAGACACACTGTCTACAAAAGAATGTTATACAATGTTTGAACTAATTGGAGGCATCCACATATGCTAGAGTTCAGTTCTGGTTAGGCTCAGTACACTGATCTGCTGCACTTCATCTTTTCTCTTCTCTTATGCTGCTTTCCTTTCACATATCAGACCTTCCTTACTGCTTCTACTCTGCTCTACTTTTATTCACATATCACATACCACCACAACACCTCTCACAACTAAATCCATCCTATATATATCTGCATAAGTGATTTCATTATCTTTCTAGTTGGCACCTAGAACAGTCAATCTTTTCACAAAATCTACTCTATCAGCTAAATCCTTACACATCAAGTAATGCATATCAAGCATATACTTGAAGAAATCATTAATCATGTCAGCCAAACATAATTCATGTCTTCATAACCTTTACCACCATCAGAAACACATCCAGAAAATAGTCTAATGTTCTGTCAGTCAGTTCTTCCTCTGTTCACACTGTCACTCAGGAACCCGGTACTCAAGTATTCATATCTTTTACCTCATCTATCACTAGAGGCTAAAACCTTGGAATCTATCACTCAAGGTAGTCCTCTTGACTTCCCCAAATCCACACTTCACCAAGATACTTCCTCTGAGAGATTCGGACTTGTCTGTCGGACCTTGCCACATGCTTTGTTCTTGTTTACCGGACCACCACATTCTTCATTTTGACTTCCGGTAGAGACACACCATGTCCTGCAGATGTGTGGGATGAACTTTGTTGCCATCAATGACAACATTCATGAATCCATATAGTGTCTCTTGCCAACACTTCCATACCATATGTAGCTCATAAGGTGTCTTTGTTCCTTTCGCTCTAACTTGTACTCTATTCTGAATGTAGACAACAGTGTGTATTGCTTCTTTCTAATATACTTCTGATAGGTCATCTTCTTTTATCATTGATATAGGAGCTACGAAATGTTTTGTTGATCCAAAAGTTGTAGGTAAGTTATTTGTTAAACCTAGACACATGGAAAATTCTTGGATGGTGCAGTATGGTAACAATGTAGAGAAAAGAGTAGATTCATGTATTGTATGCAGTGAATTAGATCTTCCTACTTTCCAAACACAAGTCAATCTTTATGTTGCACCTCTAGGGTCTTATGATGTGATTCTTGGAATCAACTGGTTGTCAGAACATAAGTCTTTAGTGGATTGTGAAGAAAAGGTAGTAAAATGCCTTGATGACTTTGGGAATCAGGTAGAGTTACATGGATCTAGAACACCCCTTAAGCTAAGACAGATATCAGCTATGCAATTGAAAAAGGCTAAAAGAAAGGGTTGTTCTATCTGTGCAGTGAAGATAAGAGATCTAGATAATCAGGAACCATCATTTGACAAGCATCCTATTCTTAGAGAATTTAAAGATGTCTTTCCTAATGAATTGACAGAACTACCGCTTAAAAGAGAATTTGATTTCTCTATTGATCTAATACCAGGAACCGAACCACAGTCTAAAGCACCTTATCGAATGACCACAATAGAACTATATGAACTCAAGGCACAGTTAGAAGAATTGTTAAAACAATGGTTTATCAGACCTAGTGTGTCACCTTGGGATGCACCACTCATCTTCGTAAAGAAGAAGGATGGAACATTGCGGTTGTGCATTGACTACAGAATGCTCAACAAAGCAACTATTAAGAACAAATATCCGCTTCCTAGGATAGATGAATTGTTTGACCAAATGAAAGGTGCAAAGGTATTCTCTAAAATAGATCTTATATCCAAGTAACATCAGTTATGGATTAAAGATGAGGATATCTCTATAATGACATTTAGAACACGATATGCTCACTACGAGTTCACAGTAGTACCATTCAGGTTAACTAACGCACCAGCAGCATTCATGAACTTGATGAACAGTGTGTTCAGAGATTGTCTTGATGAGTTTTTGTTGGTCTTCCTTGATGGCATTCTAATTTATTCTAAATTAGTAGAGGAACATGAAAGACACTTGAGAATAGTCTTGTAGCATTTGAGAGAAAGGAAACTTTTTGGCAAGTTATCTAAATGCACGTTCTATTGGAGTAAGTGCACTATCTTGGCCATGTAATTTCAGCAGATGGGATAGCAGTAGATCCTGAAAAGATAAAGGCAATAATGGAATGGCCTACACCATAGACTGTAACTAAGGTTAGAAGTTTTATGGGACTTGCAGGATATTACAGGAAATTTGTAGAAGGATTTTCAACAATTGCAGCACCCATAACCTCGCTGCAAAAAAAGGGTAAGAAGTTCGAATGGATAGAGAAATGTGAACAAGCTTTTCAGTTGTTGAAAGAAAAACTCACATCAGCACCTATTCTGACCATACATGATCCTAATGGTCATTTCATAGTGACTACAGATGCTTCTGGTGAAGGTGTGGGAGGAGTGTTGATGCATAATGGAAAAGTAGTGGCATATGAATCGAAAAAAATGAAACAACATGAGTCAAATTATGCACCTCATGATCTTGAGTTGTCTGCTATTGTTCACACACTTCAAATGTGGAGGCACTATCTTTTAGGTAAGCCATTTGAGCTTAAGACGGATAATTTGGGACTCAAATATATCTTCAATCAACCAAATCTCAATGCTCGACAAAGAAGATGGCTTGAATTCCTTAGTGAATATAATTTTGGAATCAAGTACATAAAAGGTAAAGAGAATAGGGTAGCAGATGCTCTCAGCAAGAGATGACATCTGAATGCTATAGTGACTTCTAGAACCAATTTGAGATAGCAGGTAATCCAAAACTTGCAAGGAGATGAGCACTATGAACAGGTTAAGCAAGCATTAGAAGCAGACCCCACAAATCATCGATTTGATGGGTATGTCATAGAATCAGATGGGCTTCTAAGATACCAAGGGAGAATGTATATCCTAGATTCAGGTGAATTGAGGAAGTTAGTACTTGAGGAGATTCATAGTGCTCCATATTCTAGACACCCTAGAGTGATCAAGACAATGGAAGGATTGAGGCCATTATACTTTTGGCCTAAGCTTTAGAAGGATGTGACCGAGTTTGTCGCTCGATGTTTAGAGTGTCAACATGTTAAGGTAGAACATGTCCATCCTGTAGAACTACTTTATCCACACATTGTACCTGAGTACAAGTGGCAGGTGATTAGCATGGACTTTATTCAGGGTTTGCCCATGTCAAAGAATAGGCATGATGTTATCTTAGTAGTAGTGGACAAACTGACTAAAGTGGCTCATTTCATTCCTGGAAATCCTTCAGATGGGTCACTAACATTAGCAAAGAAGTTTGTCCAAGAGATCTTTCGACTACATGGAGTGCCAGAGACGATCATTTCAGATCGTGACACTCGCACGACCTCTAGGTTTTGGACCACACTTAATGTAGCATTGGGGACTAAGTTGAACTTTAGTATAGCTTATCATCTTGAGACAGATGGTCAGATAGAGAGAGTCAACTAGGTAGTGGAGGATCTTCTGAGGATGTACTGTATGGATCAGCAGTACAAATGGGAGGAATATCTACCATTGGTAGAGTTTGCTTATAATAATTCCTACCATGCATCTTTAGGGATGGCACCATTTGAGGCTCTTTATGGTCATAGGTGTAGAACCCCAATCAGTTGGGACAGGGCTGAAGATCGAATAATAGTTGGACTTGATATGTTGAAAGAAAAGTTATCTAGACAAGAATAGGACTTTTAGACAGTTTTCAGTAGGTGACAAGGTGTTTCTAAAGGTCAAGCCACATAAGAGTTTGATTTCATTTAACAAGGCATCCAAACTAGCTCCAAGATTCATAAGACCTTTTGACATTCTCGAAGTGATCAATCCAATTGCATACAAACTTGCACTGCCACTAGTTCTCACCAAGATCCATAATGTTTTTCATGTTTCTTTGCTCAAACCTTATCATCCTGATGTATTGCATATACTTGATTGGCATGCTCTGCAGGTACAAGATCCAGGAGTGGTGCTAGTGGAACCCATTCAAGTATTGGAGAAGCGCACCATTAAGTTGTGTAATCAAGACATACTGCAGTATAAGGTCCAATGGGAAAAATATTCAGTGGATAGTGCCACTTGGTAGGATGCTTTTGATATTGACAGATCTTTTCCGCATTTGGGAAAATAGGATAGATATATATTTTTTATGCATATTTAGATACTTTGATACTCAGATGATGATACATTATTGTTTTGATACTTTATTGTTTGTTTGATGTAATAAGACATTAAGACAATGTCTCTTCCAACTGGGGAAGGATGTCACGTCTTAGACTTTTCAGATTTACCTCTTTAGTTAATTACAAGTAAAACTATGAAACAATAGTAGATTTACATTGGATAAGATATGTTATTGATTAAGATTTTGTTGCCTTAGCTATATTTTGCGCTAGCTTATTGATAGTGCGATGAGTTTGAGTTTTTACAGGTCTTGTCGACGGACAAGAGCATGGCTCAGGTAGAAGGGATCTAGCTTTTTGGCAAACATGTGATGAGTTCTATTTGGTTCTTTCACACACATCGCATAGTTGCATATACATAATGAAATGGATTTAAATGCATTAATGTGTGGTTAATTGTTTTTGAATAATATTTAAATGGTGTTTTATATTTAAATGAGGATAAATATGTTTGTATTTTAAATTGAATAATAAAATATTATTTATAGATGTTTGGAAGACAATATATTCTTTGAAATTAAATAATATATTAAATGAGATATTTAATCATGCAATATTGTATTTTTTGGCTATTATTGATTAATTAAATAGTATTGTTTTAGATAAAATAGTTAAATTAATAATATTAAAAATAACTTATTATATTTAGAGTTGGAGAATAATGCAACTAAATCAAATTCATGTCACTCATGTGACAGTAAGTTCAAAAATATATTATTATTAGTATTATTTTTAAAATTGTCTATTCTCAAAATTGGACAGAATGAGAACATGCAAAACTAAGACTTAAGTGAAGTTTTCTAAACCTAAATCTGTTTGTCCAAAACAAGAGAAAGGAAAAAAGGATAAAGGAGGGAGATCGAATGGATTAAGAACGATGATTTGCAGAAGGTAATGAGGAATTTCAGACAAGAAATGGATTGGTATTGCTATAGCGACAAAAGCAAGAGGATCACAGGCGGCGATAGGAGAAAGGTTGGACAACTACAACAACTGCATAATCTTCTTCAAATCAATCAACTACTTTTTATCAGGTTTTTCTCATTTCATGTGTTACCTTTGGGAATACATTACTTAATTGGTTTAAACTACTTGGGCGACTGCTAGATTTGGTCAATTCCCTTAATTTCAAGCCACTTAAATTGTTTTTGTCTGGTCTAAGCCATTCAATTTTAGATCTGACTACAATGGTGATAAGTTTAACTGCTATAGGTGCTTGTGTGGTATGCAAACCTTTGTTCTCTGATCTATCCACCTTGTAACCATTTTGAGTCATCCTTCTTTCTAGTCGATGCTTACAATTATCTTGTTGATTGTAATTTTCCTTATGATGGGAGATCAAACTGTGTTTCTCCTCTAAACCTATGAATTCCTTCAGACAGGTCGTCGTCCTTAGTTTTGACTGCCTTTCTTGTTGTGATCGATATTAAATATCATTGTTTCTTTTAGCAGGCCACCATACTGCTCTATGGCTGTTTGGCCTGGTGATTTAGAATACCCGATCGACCTATTTTCCAGGCCATTTACCCTTAGTTCTAGTCGTCGGTGTTAGTTGGCCGTTCTTTTATCTTCAGATCATTGTTAGAATTTAACTAGTAATATGATATAGTTGTATTCCTTCTCTATATACCGGCTAAGACCGAACTCAGATTAGGAAATCGACCCTAGAAGGTTAATAGTAAACTGTGGGATTAGATAGAAAAGATAAAACTTATGACTGTATTTATGCATTTTTGTTGGCTGAGATCAAACTTAGGATGAAATCGACCTCTTTCTTTAAATAAACAAGTAAGCCCCTGATCTTAGTTTGTTTGTATTCCTATAGCTTCCTTATGACTACATTTTGCTCTTCATTTACTAAAAACAGATAAACTAACCAAATCGACCATTTAAGGTAAAACAACAAAATCTTTGACTTTTAGTTAATATTAAAATTCCTGTAGCAAAATCAGTAGAACTTGCAGCTGTGTTAAAACCATTTTGAAATTTGTTAGAATGTTATCCAAATTAAAAATAAATGATAAATAAAACAAATACACTGATTAAACAACAAACTGGCAAATCTAAGACAATAAATTTATCATACTTTTGAATATTGTTAAAGGAATGTTTACTTACTCTTTTTCACTATTTTTTCTCCTGTTATAGTTCCTGTCACCACAGTGACAGGAAGTCTATAGTATGTTTTATTGTGTTAAAATAAACCTCCTATCACAGAAATGACAAGAACGCATAACTGATAATTAAATGGATTATCACGAGATATTAAACGACTGATTTAATAGATTGCTTCATAGTATATTTTGTGTACTTGATGTTTGGAAAAAGGGAAGAATTGATTATTGAAAACTTGTTTTTCTGAATTAGTGAAAGAAAATAGATGCTTGCATGTCCTATGTTTTGTTCTTCTTGATTGTTTATTTTTGGAAAGATTGCCTTCCAGGACAGGTGTCAAGTATGGAATAATAGGGAAGTAGGTTTTCTTTTTCAAAACCTACATGCCATTCTACGGTTTAATGCTTTGGCCAAAGCTAATGAGATGTTGAAATAGACATGTATACCATTATAGAATGAATGGTTTGATAACCTAGTTTTTATATATTTCCCTGCCATATCCTATTGATGAGATGTTGCATTCATGATAGTAATGCATGTATATTGATAGGCACACACCAGATTCCACCCTGCATATGTTTACAGATTGCTAGGCTCTTCGAGCAGGGTCAGACATCCTTTAGTTTGCAGGATACTGGGGAAGCGCAAGCTTCGTGGTTGGGCAGAAAAAGTGCCTAAACCATGTTCTTGTCCTTTGATTTGTTGAGATGGTTGGTTGGTCGATGGCGATCGAGGACTTATTTTCAGATTTTATGATAATGACCACATTATACTTCTATTATTTCAAAGATTTGTAAGGCTTGATGCCAATATTTGACTCTTGTAATATTATAGATTATTTCATACTCTATAAATGACTTCAAATGTGTGGGTATGTGCAGGATCATCGCGGGCCAAACAGTGGCAATAGGAAAAAAATCACGTTTTTACTTAGCCAAATTCACGACTTGGCAAAGTTTGACTTTGAAACGGATATCTGTTTTGGCTTGGATACCAAACCAAAGCAGATATCCGTTTTGAAAAATGGATATCCGTTTCCAAAACGGATATCCGTTTTCTAAAAAAATTTGGGAAAAAGGCTTTTTACTGGTAGTCATCAATTTTCCACAGTCCATGATGTTGAGTTTGAAATGCTTCTAGATTTGACTGTGTATTATTATTTTCCTTAATGTTTCGAATCACACATAGTGATCTATCATCAGGAGAAAGATAGCAAGCAAGAGAAGAGAGAACATGAATGATAGTATGCAGACTTAAGACCACTTAAAAGGAGTGAGAGAGATGTGAGGAAGAAACCAAGATCACTTAAGGGAGAAGGATAGCTGCCTATCAAACCTAGTGAAGTGGGGGACAAAGAGGAGTGGGGGACATCTAGGCACACTAAGACAAAACAAACAAAGAAAGACTAACTAGGATGAGAGGAAGACCCAAGTAAAGAAAATTAAAAAAGCAAACAAAGGAGCAAGGCCACAAATTAGAAGGGAGCAAAAAGAGGAATAATTGTAATACAATCAACCATAAAGAACAAATCGAGGATGAAAGAGATAAGATAATTAAATAATTAAATAAATAATAAAAAAGGGGGGGACAACCGAAGAGGTTAAAATGTGAGGGATAGATTGGGAAAAGCTACATATAAAGAACAAGAGAGGGCTCCAAGTTAAAAGAGAGAGAGGGGTGAACAACGAAGGCAAAGGAGGGGGGCTAACAAAAAAGAAAGGTAAGCCAATAACTATCCAAAGGAGGAAAGAAACTAGTTGGGAGAAAGCATAAGAGAGAAGAGTAAATAATAAAAGGGAAGACAAGCTACAACGACCAAATAATATATATAAATATATATTCACAACAAACTCCAAGCCACAAACGGAGCACCAGGGGGCAACAAGAAACGAAGGATACGGTAAAAAACCAAGAAATTAAAGAGGAGGGAGAAGGGGGCAACGAGATCCATAGGTTGGAGATGGGAGGTTAAGCTAGGGGACAAGAGTATGAGAAATAAAAAGGTGAGAATGGGCCAAGGAGGGTAAAGAGGAGGGAGGACAAGGAGCAAAGGGAAAGGGGGGAGAGGAAAAGGGGATAAGATGAGGGCAAAAGAGGAGGGGCAAAGACTCAATCCCACAAAAGGGGACAAGGAGGGGATAGAGGGGGGGCGGGGGCCAGAACTGGTAAAGAGGGGAAAAAAGGACAAAGATAGGAGAAGGGAGAGGGAAGCTAGCAAGATCAGGTCAAGAAAGAGAGGGGAGGGGTAAGAGGGGAGGATAGGGAAGAGAAATTGACTAAGAGTGAAGGAAATCATGATGGGGTAAGAGGGGAGGCTTTTTACTCTTTTTGAAAATACACCTCTTAAATCTTGGATCTCCCATCAATATATGAACCTCCTTAAAGACCGTTTCTAGTGAAGGAGGGCAAATTAACATTGGTAGCTTCTTTACACATTGATCCATAAGGATTTGTTAAACACTAAGAATCATCACTAATGAATTACTCAAATAATCAATAATAAAATATTCAATTTTGTTCATCAAGTGAAATAATCACTTTTCTAGACTATGTTCCAATATTTCGGGGATAGGAATGGTGGGGCAGCAGGGGTTGTGTTTTGGAGCATTTTGGATTTCATGCCCTAAATTGCTTTATGCAATCCTTCATATGATTTGATTCATGATACATGGTTTGAGAAGGATACACATGATATACCCTTACCCTCTAGTGATAAAATTATGAATGATACTTTATGTGGTGAATCTACACCTTCGTTAATCCTTCATGACATTGTTATTCCTTGTGATGATTATGTCCTTCATGTGATATGTTAGGACATAATGCAAAGTTAACATGGCATGAACTCTCTTGGAAGGGTAAGCATGGACTATAAGAACATTGAACTAGTTGGATCTGTTAAGCTCGCCATTTATGAAAGAACCTTTTAAAAGGTTAACCTTAATTAGGTAAGGTTATGTTTCAGTGTGGTTGTTTGTGCAACAATGTGTAAATTAATGTTACTGAAGGATAAATCTAACTATAATATACTAACATTTTAATAACCATGAGAGCTGGGACTAACAATTAGACTAAAAACTTGACAAACAATACAACTTGGACACATGTAGGACTTGGAAAATGGAAAAGAATATAATTATTAAAAGTGGAAAACAATGAAAAAGTGGTATTAGTTGCACCTATATAGAGAAGTGGTTTAGAGGTTGGTTAGGGGAATTATTTAGGTTTTAGAGGTTTAGGGTTGCTTGGGTTTAGGAGTTTAGGGTTTACAGTTTAAAGAGAGATAGAGAGAGGGAACTGATAGAGTTTGGGAGAGATAGAGGAGACAAAGGGGAGAGATAGGAGATAGAGAGTGAGAGACATGTCCAAAGACATAGAGAGAGAGAGAGAGATTGAGAGGTAGGGGGATAATAGAGATAGGGAGATAGAGGTTTAGGGTTGCTTGGGTTTAGGGGCATTATTTAGGGTTTATGGTTTTGGGGTTAGGGGTTAAGGTTTAGAGGTTTAGGGTTTAGGGTTTAGAGAGAGATAAAGGACCAATAGGGAGATATAGAGGAGTCTGAGGGGAGAGATAGGGATATAAAGAGTGAGGGACATGGAAAGAGACATAGGGAGAGAGATTGAGAGGTAGAGGGACAAAGGTGATAGGGAGATAGGGGAGAGATAGGGAGATAGTGGTTTATGGTTACTTGGGTTTAGGGTTTAGGGGTTAGGGGTTAGGGTTTAGGGGCATTATATTTTAGGGTTTAGGATTTATTGTTTAGGGGTTAGGGGTTAGGCTTAGAGGTTTAGGGTTTTAGATTTAGGGTTTATAGAGAGAGAGGAATGATAGGGAGATATAGAGGAGTTTGAGGGGAGAGATAGGGAGATAGAGTGTGAGGGACATGGCTAGAGACATAGGGAGAGAGATTGAGAGGTAGAGAGACAAAGGTGGTAGGGAGATAGGGGAGAGATAGGGAGATAGTGGTTTAGGGTTACTTGGGTTTAGGGTTTAGGGGTTTGGGGTTTAAGGTTTAGGGGTTTAGGGTTTCTCAGGTTTAGGGGTTAGGGGTTAGGGTTTAGGGGCATTATTTAGGGTTTAGGATTTAAATTGTTTAGGGGTTAGGGGTTAGGTTTAGGGGTTTAGGGTTTTGGATTTAGGGTTTATAGAGAGAGGAATTATAGGGAGATAGAGAGAGGAGATGGAGGAGAGAGATAAGGAGATAGAGTGAGGCACATGGCCAGGGACATAGGGAGAGAGATCAAGAAAGGTAGAGGGATGATAGAGATAGGGAGATAGGGGAGAGATAGGGAGATATAGGTTTAGAGTTGATTGGATTTAGGGTGTACCTGGGTTTAGGGTTTCTCAGTTTTGGAGATAGCTAGATAGAAAGAGAGAGGAGATAGATAGGGAGAGATAGAGGTGACAAAGGGGAGAGATAGGGAGATAGAGAGTGAGTGATATGTCTAGAGAAATAGGGAGAAGGATTGAGAGGTAGAAGGACAATAGAGATAGGGAGATATGGGAGGGATAGGAGATAGGGTTTAGGGTTGCTCGTGTTTAGGGTCTAGGGGTTAAGGTTTAGAGGTTTAAGGTTTAGTGTTTAGAGAGAGAGGACCAATAGGGAGATATAGAGTGAGGGACATGGCTAAAGCATAGGGAGAGAGATTGAGAGGTAGAGGAATGATAGTGATGGGGAGATAGTGAGATAGGGAGATAGAGAGATAGAGGTTTAGGGTTTCTTGGGTTTAGTGTTTAGGATTTAGGGGTTTATGGTTTCTTAAGTTTAGGGTTTAGGGGTTAGGAAATAGGGGTTAGGGGTTAGGGGTTAGGTTTAATCATGCATCCCAGTCATTCCCCTATCATTCCTATATATCCTATCTCTCCCCTCTATCTTTCCCTCTCCCTTATCGATGAAGCAAATGGAAACAAGAAAACTAGGACTCCTTTTCTCAGGTCTAGGGTTTAGGGCTTAGGGGAATTATTTAGGGTTTATGGTTTAGGGGTTAGGGTTTAGGATTTGGAAGAATTATTTAGGGTTACTTGGGTTTAGGGTTAAGGGGCATTATTTAGGGTTTACGGTTGCATGTCAAAAGTAGTCTCTCTCTCTCTCTAAATCTGTAAACCCTAAATAATGGCCCTAATCCCTAACCCCTAACCCGCATCTACCTCTCCGTAATCCGTAATCCCTAACCCCTAACACAAATATCATCTAATACGTAAGTTAGACATGAAATGATTTGTTAGAATTTATAGGTCAAAACTACTTGCTTTTACAATTTTTTTATGACAATTATCTATTCAAAAGTGCCTTTAAAATACTATGAGATACCTTAGTATAAGTAAATCATATAAAAATCAAATATATATATCATCATAATCCTATATAAATTTTGATAGTTTGTCCAAAATCTCTCCTTTCATATGATAGAGTCTTTCTAAAATTTGGATTGTATTTTAAAGCTAAAATGCGTAAATACTAAAATGCTAAAAATGCTAAAATAATAAAATAAAAAGAAATGAAAACAACAGAGAAAAAGAAAATGGATATTCGTTTTGATAATGGATATCCGTTTTGGAGAACATAAAAAGTGAAAAAAGACTGCGTTTTTGCAAACCCGTGGCTTGCAAAATGCAGTCTCATCTTCAAAAAATGGATATCAGAGCTAAGGAACAGATATCCGATCCCAAGAGGTAAGATTTCATGCTTTTTTTTTTGTTTGTTTTGTATATTGAAGCAATTTTTTTGGTTTGTATGCTAAGTGGGTATGTTTTATAATTTAGTTAGGTAAAATGGATGCACAAAATGAAAACCCAAACCCTCCACCACCAAACCCTCCCCCTCCAACAATAGAAGAGAATATTCAAAGAAATATTGATCATATAAGTAGGATCATAGAAATGTATCACCGCCACCCTCGATTGTCTATAATGACATCAAATTTAGAGGGAATCATTAATCATATTCAAACCTTGTCAACCCAACATGAATCATTTAGGCAATGGCGAGAAGCCAAGAAGGCTGAATAGCTAACAGTTTGTCATATGATGAAGTCAAAGATTTAGAGATTACAAAAACTATGTTAGCCCAACATTTTGTCAATCCTAAAAACGGATTGCATGTTGATGTCCGTAAGCCCAAGTTTTCAATCAAATGGTGTATTCATGAGGGCATTAGTCAAAACTTTTGGGATCGTTGGTGGATGGTTTTTGATAAACCACCCAACAACAATTTAGATGTGCCTTTGTATTTCCTCCGTAAACTCTATGCAGATTTCATCATGGGTCAACATGTTAATTATTTTGATTTTAGAGAGTTTCAAGGAGCGGGCAAGGGAATGCCTCAAGATAGACCTGGGGCAAGTAGACAAGTACAAGGTCCCTATATTCCCCCTCCTGCTATCCCTTCTCCACCCCCAATGCATCACCCAGATGTTGTTGCAAATGCAACACAACAGGGCCTTAGTGCCATACACTCTTTGACTGAGCATTTGATTATACAGACATCTCAGTTTGCACAAGCACATGATGAAGGTGATGATATTGGATCACCTGGTACTACTAGACCGTCATCGTCTAGACATGTATGTGTGCCCCATCATTGCATTTCTTGCAATCATTTATGCTTAGGTCCTATTATGGGGATTAGTGAGCCACCATTGAACACATCAGAGTATGATCTCCATTCACGAGATGAGGTAATGGGGTCCAGAACTCAAGATGAGGGCTCAAGGACAAGAGTAGAAGCTACCGGATCAGTAAACAATAGAGAAGGAGAAATGCATGAGCAATCTTTTATGCAGGTAAAATTTAAAGTTAAATTTTATGGTCTATTCCATTTGAATATATAAACAACTTTATTAGTACTAATGTATCTAAGTGGGATAACAGTTGAAGACAGAGGGGGAGTTGACAGAAGTTCATCATGGAACTTTGTCTACCATCCAATTTGGCTTGGACTTGCTGGTATAATTTGTTGTACACATCAACTTTTTTTTATGCATTTATTTCTTTGTGAGTAATTATATATTAATTTATATCTTGATGTTAATTTTATTTTATAGTCAATCAAAAATGTGAATGATGTGGCATCTTTGCCAATAGTCTTTTCTTGAACTCCTGATCGACCCAAGGGACTATCATTTGCAGAATGACTTTCTCAATGCCAACAAAGGGTGGAGGTAATTTGATTGAATTGTACTTTAATGGATAATTTGGAAAACTTAAATATTTGATTATAGTCATTTAGAGTCTTACATTCTTGTCCTTCTTAATTGATGCAGGAGGCCTCGATGGTGGTATGTGCTTGTTTTCTAGTAGATAAGTTTTTGTGTAGTGCATTTCCTATTTTAAATGTATGCATTTCCTATTTTGTTTAATAATTATATATTAATTTATTTCAATGTTACTTTGCTTTTATGTAGTCTCTTGAGAATGTGAGTGATGTGCCACCTTTACCATCATGCTTCACTAGGACACCTGATCGTCTTAAGAGAAAATCATTTGCAGAATGATTGTCCGAACAACAATATAGAGTCAAGGTAATTGAATTGAATTTTTCTAAATAATTGATAGTTTGTCTAGTGGTCTTATAGTTGATTGTAGTGATTTAGATGTATGTTAATAAATTAAAGTTCTTAATTGTAGTAGATAAGAATCTATTTACTAACTTTAACTTATTTTTATTTACCATTGAAGAGATTAATCAAATTTGTGTTTTGACTTGTTAATGCAGGAAACTTCACCTCCATCAATTACTAGACATTTTGGTACAAAGAGGACACTTTTTCAGGATCCATCATAGATTGAGGATCCATCACAGATTGAGGATCCATCATAGATTGAGGGTCAAGTGGACTTGTAGTATTTGATGTAGCTATTTGGCATCTAGATTGTATATAGATTTTGAGACATGGCATATGCCACATTTTGTAAAATATATTTTGAGTTGGCATATTTACCAAATTTTTGTATATGTCTACCATTATGGACTAGATTTTAATGTATATACACCTTGATATACAATATAATTTAAATTCCTTATGTGCAAGTCATGATACTTCCCATGATGCCATACATTATGATGATAGTTCTTTAGTCCATTGATATATGTTTAGCATTGAGAATGGTTTCAAATCAAGAGAATGGTTTTAAATCAATAGAGTCAATAGAATCAATATGAAAAAATTCCTTATATATGCCCTAATCAAATAAGGTCATGATAAACCATTTCATCATGTATTTAGTCTTCATCTTGTCAAAATTTGTAAATATGTCAAAGTTGTCATATGAAAAATGTAAAAAAAATGCAAAAGTATGGCAGATGAATAGTCAAGTACTCAAGAGTCAGTTGGAGACTATTGGTTTCCCTCAAATCATGTATAAATATGCATAAACCTTCATGGAAAAGGCATTGGAGATGTATTGAAAACATTTTGAAGATGAATTGAAGACATGTTTGAATGAAATTAATGTCAAGAAACTCTATGTCAAGGACATTGGTGGCACATTATAAACATAAAAAAATTACATCTTGGGGGGAGGTGCCAATAAGGCTAATAAGGATGCTATTTCAGTTGGGTGTGTGTGTGTGTATGCAAATCCCATTTATGGCTGAGAAGCTCTCTATTTACTATTATTCAACTCTCGTTGATAGGAGGTTGGCTCTACAACTATTGCAATTTGTGTATGAAACCTAGATGCCTACGAGATCATATATATATGTATGTATGTATGTACGTAAATCCTACAAGACAGTCATTCATGAAATTACTATGCAAAGAGGGTTTATAAGTTGCATTAGGGTTTATGACTATCCTAAAACAACATCGTGTATATGCTCATAAAAGCCATCAAACTCTGAGAATAAACTCGTCATTAGATAAGGAGTGGAAGGCTAAAGTCACATTCCCAAAAACCTCTTAAAATCACATGTCTCATCTTATGAAAACTAGGGTCTTTGCCGATACATTATTCCATAAGAGCAAAGTCACTTAAGATCCTAAGAGCAAAAACCTTGCCAGGTGCCATATTTTTTATTCTGCTCATCGTGGGGTTGAACGGACTGTCCCAATGCATCGGGGTGGGTGGGAAAATGCTAGTGGAGGTCTCGTTTTATGCACCAAGCATCCCAGTCATTCCGGGCAAGAGGCTACCGACAAAGTCCCTTAAGATCCCTGAGACCAAAAAACTGCCAAACTTTGTCAGGGCAATTCTTGGAATTTGTCATAGTTGGGAATGTTCTGTTTAGACCTATAGGTGCACGTGACATCCTTCCACAATAACCTCTCTCATTTTTGGTCAACTCCATTCCATTTGACCATGCTAAAATCAAATGCATTGTTGCAAAATGCTTCAATTTGATGCAGTGGAAAGGTGCTAGGTGTGACATTTTTCATTCCATAGCTCGTGCAGTCGAACGGACTACACCAATGTGTCGGGGTGAGTGGGTAAATGCTAGTGGAGGTCTCATTTTCTGCATCAAGCATCCCAGTCATTCCGGGCAAGAGGCTATCGGCAAAGTCCGTTAAGATCCCTGAGACCAAAAAACTGCCAAACTTTGATGAAGTAGTTCTCAGAATTCATGATAGTTGGGAATGTTCTGTTTGGACCTACAGGTGTATGTGGCATCCATCCACAATAACCTCTCTTATTTTTGGTCAACTCCATTCCGTTTCACCGTGCCGAAATTAAACGCATTATTGCAAAATACTTCAATTTGAAGCAGTGGAAAGGTGCTAGGTGTGACATTTTTCATTCCATAGCTCGTGCGGTCGAACAGACTATGCCAACACATCGGGGTGGGTGGGGAAATGCTAGTGGAGGTCTCGTTTTGTGCGCCAAGCGTCCCAGTCATTCCGAGCAAGAGGCTACTGGCAAAGTCCCTTAAGATCCCTGAGACCAAAAAACTACCAAACTTTGACAAAGCAGTTCTCAGAATTTGTGACAGTTGGGATTGTTTTGTTTGGACCTACAAGTGCACATGGCATCCATCCACAATAACCTCTCTCATTTTTGGTCAACTCCATTCCGTTTAACCGTGCCAAAATTAAACGCATTGTTGCAAAATGCTTCAATTTGATGCAGTGGAAAGGTGCTAGGTGCGACATTTTTCATTACATAGCTCGTGGGGTCAAACGGACTATGCCAACATGTCAGGGTGGGCGCGTAAATGCCAGTGGAGGTCTCATTTTGTGCGCCAAGCATCCCAGTCATTCCAGGCAAGAGGCTACCGGCAAAGTCCCTTAAAATCCTTGAGACCAAACAACTGCCAAACTTTGACAGAGCAGTTCTTAGAATTTGTTATAGTTGGGAATGTTTTGTTTGGACCTATAGGTGCATGTGACATCCATCCACAATAACCTCTCTCATTTTTGGTCAACTCCATTCCGTTTGACCGTGCCGAAATTAAACGCATTGTTGCAAAATGCTTCAATTTGATGCAGTGGAAAGGTGCTAGGTGTGACATTTTTCATTCCATAGCTCGTGTGGTTGAACAGTCTATGCTAACGCATCAGGGTGGATGGGTAAATGCTAGTGGAGGTCTCGTTCTATGCACCAAGCATCCCAGTCATTCCGGGCAAGAGGCTACCGGCAAAGTCCCTTAAGATCCTTGAGACCAAAAAACTACCAAACTTTGACGGAGTGGTTCTCAAAATTTGTGATAGTTGGGATTGTTCTGTTTGGACCTACAAGTGTATGTGGCATCCATCCATAATAACCTCTTTCATTTTTGGTCAACTCCATTCCGTTTGACTGTGTTGAAATTAAACGCATTGTTGCAAAATGCTTCAATTTGATGCAGTGGAAAGGTGCTAGGTGCGACATTTTTCATTCCATAGCTTGTGGGGTCAAACAAACTATGCCAATGCGTCGGGGTGGGCAGGTAAATGCTAGTGGAGGTCTCGTTTTGTGTGCCAAGCGTCCCAATCATTCTGGGCAAGAGGCTACTGGCAAAGTCCCTTAAGATCCCTGAGACCAAAAAACTACCAAACTTTGACAGAGTAGTTCTCAGAATTTGTGATAGTTGGGAATGTTTTGTTTGGACCTACAGGTGCACATGGCATCTGTCCACAATAACCTCTCTCGTTTTTGGTCAACTCCATTCCATTTGACCGTGCTGAAATCAAACGCATTGTTGCAAAATGCTTCAATTTGATGGAGTGGAAAGGTGCTAGGTGTGACATTTTTCATTCCATAACTCATGGGGTTGAACGGACTGCACCAACATGTCGAGGTGGATGGGTAAATGCCATTGGAGGCTTCCTTTCGTGCGCCAAGCATCCCACTCGTTCCAATCTCTAAGCTACCGATAAAGTCAAAAGTTGCTAGGATTGAAATTTTGCATTCCACAGGTCCTGGGGCTGAACGGTTTGCGCCAACACGTCGGGGTGGGCGAGTAAATGCTAGGGGAGGTCTCATTTTGTGTGCAAAGCATCCTAGTCCTTTCGAGCTGTAAGCTACCAGCAAAGTCAAAAGTTGCTAGGATTAAAATTTTGCATTCCATAAGTCTTGGGGCCGAATGGTTTGCGCCAACACATCGGGTTGGGCGAGTAAATGCTAGGAGAGGTCTCGTTTTGTGTACAAAGCATCCCAGTCCTTCCGAGCTGTAAGCTACCGACAAAGTCAAAAGTTGCTAGGATTGAAATTTTGCATTTCACAGGTCTTGGGGCCAAACGGTTTGCACCAAGACATCGGGGTGGGCGAGTAAATGCTAGGGGAGGTCTCGTTTTGCGTGCAAAGCATCCCAGTCCTTCCGAGTTGTAAGCTACCGACAAAGTCAAAAGTTGCTAGGATTGAAATTTTGCATTCCACAGGTCCTGGGGCCGAACAGTTTGTGTCAACACGTCAGGGTGGGTGAGTAAATGCTAGGGGAGGTCTCGTTTTGTGTGCAAAGCATCCCAGTCCTTCCGAGCTGTCACAACTTTGCCGGTAGCTTACAGCTCAGAAGGACTGGGATGCTTTGCACACAAAACGAGACCTCCCCTAGCATTTACTCACCCACCCCGACATGTTGGTGCAAACCGTTCGGCCCCAGGACCTGTGGAATGCAAAACTTTAATCCTAGCAACTTTTGACTTTGCCAGTAGCTTACAACTCGGAAGGACTGGGATGCTTTGCACACAAAACGAGACCTACCCTAGCATTTACTCGCCCACCCTGACGTTTTGGCGCAAATCGTTCAGCCCCAAGACCTGTGGAATGCAAAATTTCAATCCTAGCAACTTTTGACTTTGCCGGTAGCTTATAGCTTGGAACAATTGGGACGCTTGGCACATGAAAGGAAACCTCCAATGGCATTTACTCATCCACCTGACGCATTGGCGTAGTCTGTTCAACGCCACGAGCTATGGAATGAAAAATGTCACACCTAGCACCTTTCCACTCCATCAAATTGAAGCATTTTGCAACAATGCGTTTGATTTCAACATGGTCAAACAGAATGGAGTTGACCAAAAATGAGAGAGGTTATTGTGGACGGACGCCACATGCACCTGTAGGTCCAAATAGAACATTCCCATCTATCACAAATTTTGAGAACTGCTCTGTCAAAGTTTGGTAGTTTTTTGGTCTTAGGGATCTTAAGGGACTTTGTCGGTAGCCTCTTGCCCGGAATGACTGGGAGGCTTGGCGCATAAAACGAGACCTCCACTAGCATATACCCACCCACCCCGACGTGTTGGCACAGTTTGTTCGACCCCACGAGCTATGGAATGAAAAATGTCACACCTAGCACCTTTCCACTGAATCAAATTGAAGCATTTTGCAACAATGTGGTTGATTTCAGCACGGTCAAATAGAATGGAGTTAACCAAAAACAAGCGAGGTTATTGTGGATGGACGCCACATGCACCTGCAGGTCCAAACAAAACATTCCCATCTGTCACAAATTCTGAGAACTGCTCCATCAAAGTTGGGCAGTTTTTTGGTCTTAGGGATCATAAGGGACTTTGCCAGTAGCCTCTTGCCCAAAATGACTGGGATGCTTGGCGCACAAAACAAGACCTCCACTAGCATTTACCTGCCCACCCCGATGCATTGGCACAGTCCGTTCAACCCCACGAGCTATGGAATGAAAAATGTCGCACCTAGCACCTTTCCACTGCATCAAATTGAAGCATTTTGCAACAATGCGTTTAATTTTGGCATGGTCAAACGGAATGGAGTTGACCAAAAATGAGAGAGGTTATTGTGGATGGATGCCACGTGCACCTGTAGGTCCAAACAGAACAATCCCAACTATCACGAATTCTGAGAACTACTCCGTCAAAGTTTGGCAATTTTTTGGTCTTAGGGATCTTAAGGGACTTTGTCGGTAGCCTCTTGCCCGGAATGACTAGGATGCTTGGTGCACAAAACAAGACCTCCACTAGCATTTACCCACCCACCCTGACGTGTTGGCGTAGTCCGTTCAACCCCACGATGAGCAGAACAAAAAATATTGTTCCAGTTGACACATTCTAAATCATTAACATGGATGATATCTTAGTACCATTCCTTTAGGCACAATATGAGCTTCTAATGGAAGGCGCAATTGTGAGGTTAGAGATGATGAAAAGTGTACCTCATTCATAGTCATGTTTTACTTGTCTTCAATGATGATTCCTTGATTCAACTTAATCCTTTGATAATACATTTTAACCTCCTTGTGAAAGCGCACTTTCAAGGTTGCTTGAGAAAGAGCTAGCGCCTCAACATTGAGGCACACTTTTGGTGTTCTAGAAGAATGAACTAGCACCTCAAATAGTAAGGCACTCATTCTAGGTTGTTTATTCAATAATTGGCACTAGTCACATATGGTGTAGAGAGGTAGATGTGCGCCCAAGTCATCATTTGATGCCTTCAATAACTATAAACTCCTTTGATGATGTATTTTATCCTTCCAATTCACTATCTAGCCTTAGGCACACATTTTAGGTTGATCAATTATAATCTAGTGCCCTAAGTACCAAGGCGCACTTTTAGGTTAGTTTGATCAAGGATTAGCGCCTTCATTTCTAGGCGGAAGTTTGGAGTTGAAATACATCAAAATAACAAGTTTCTTCATCACTTCAAACATATTTAACACTTTGAAGATCTCCAATGCATGATTGAATATCAAGAAACCAATGTATCATTTCATGAAGGTCTTATGTGTTGTAAATATGCATCTTCTTATTTAATCATGTGTTGTAAATGAAGGAATGCAATGATTGCAATATGCGCACAAAATGGAATTTTTGATAAGGATTGAAAGGAAATGTTAAGAAAATGCAATTGGCGGGTGTAAATCCAAAGTGTGGAAGCATAGACAAGGCATGTGAACAGTTTGGCATGACACCTCAAAGAGATGCCATCTCATGGAATGCAATGATTGCAAGATATGCACAAAATGGATTTTTTGAAAAGGCTTTAGAAACTTTCAAGCAAATACAATTGGAACGTTTAAAACCAAATTCCATAACTTGTGCGAGCATTCTCCCTACTTGTGCCAAATTAGGATCTTATATATACATATATGCACATAATGTCATGAAAATAATGTATAGTGTATATATCAAGCCATATAGGCATGTACAAATAAAACCATATGGGTATATACAATGATATACATTGATAACATACAAAAGTATGTTTACAAATACAAATATGCATATGTAACAAAATGTCCCAAAATCAAATCTCCTATGGACTGCTATCAAATAATATATGGCTCTTGCTAGGCCATGAAGATGGTGAACCAGTCAATGACTCATCCTCTATCGCTTATTGACTAGACCTCGTCGATAGAGATTTTTGAATTTCCACCTATTAATACAATCAAACAACGTGCACATTAATATAGAATTTAATATTCAAAATATATAACATGACATAAGTAATCAATCACTTACCACCAATTGGTGATCCCTCTTGATCATTTGTTGTCTCTCTTCTTCTGTAGAGTTGGATGGGTAGGGGAGGTGACGTCCTGTGAGAAGCATGAACAAGCAGATTTAAAAGTAAACATGAATATCATAAATATGTACATTAAATGCTGCGCTTATTATAGGACCGTTCTAGTACTATTTTAGGACTGTTGTAGTTAAAACTATCCTAGTAGACATGTATAGGACTGTTATAAGACTGTCATCTCATGGAATACAATGATGGCAAGATTACTATCAAGATTAGTATGAAGATTAATTATGACTATTCTAGGACTTTTATAAAAATGCAAAGTAAGGAAGCATAGGCAAGGCACATGAATTGTTTGGTGGAAAACCTCAAATAAATGAGAATTTTGTCAGATGTTGTAGTTGCAATTGCCATGTGACACATGTATGTAATATGTGAAAGCGTAGACAAGGCACATGAACTATTCAGTAAAAGACATCAAATACATGTCATCTCATGGAATGCCTTATGTAGAAAAAGGTACAAATGTGCAATTTAAGAAATACAAATGAAAACTAAAAATCATACCTCAAGTATAGTCAAAATAACCTACGATGCCATACAAAATAATTTACGATGCCATGCAAAATAATCTACGATGCCATGTAAAATAACTTTATTCGTAGTCCTGTATAGTCAAAAGCATGCATTATAGTTAAAGTAACAAGATTTTTAATAAAACAATTCTAAAAAATAGAAAAAACAAGAACAAGTTAAGATAAAAAATGTCATACCTATCCATCTAGAAGTTTAAATGCTAGTCAAGCGTACCTGAGGGGTCATCTCTTACCTTCAAAGTATCCAATATTGCTTCATGATCAGCATTACTAATTGTCCATAGTTCTTTTGATTTTGGTTTTCTACGATGCTTTAGTAACTTGACATTTGTTGCTACAACTAGGTGAGAATACATCAATATGGTTTTATGCTTCTCAAAGTCTTCAAAGGCTGGGATGCCATTCATTTTAATCATATATGTTCATAACCAAGTCCCAAAAATAACAACTGATCCTGTAGGATATGTGAACCCATCATCATCTGTCATAGGTTGTGTTAGCTTTTGTTTTCCCTGTACATATCGTGCCAACCAATAGTCTGACCTCTCTTCATTTCCATGCAGTGCAACAACTGCATAAACATGACCTAGCTATACAAGGTCTGAAAGATGTTCATAGTCAAATGAGCTCTCCATGTCATTGATGGAAGGTGATTGACCTTCATATAAAGGGATTAAATATTGTGGAATCCATGCATCTACCCACTCACTTGACTCACAATTGTTCCAATCACATTTAATACAACTCTGACAAAAACAAGCTAACTCTAGTGTCTAAATAGTCCATGTACTTGCATCTGAGCTTTGAAATGAATGCATCTTTGATGATTCACTAATTCTCTAACATTCCAATTTCTCTATTGCTATCCCATCATCAACCAACCAAAAGAACCTGCGCACTTCAGAATCAAGAGCCACTCCTCGTGACAATGCATAGTTACACCACTTAACAAAGGAATCCGCATCACTGAATGTAGCACCACCTCTAATCTTTAGTTGTTCTTTAAAATAAGCTCTCTTCACGCATGCACCTGCTCCATCATGTTCACCTTTTCTGTGCCCGGCTTCAAAAAAATTCCAAATATGAGGCATACCCTTCTCTACATGCATTTTGCTCAACCAATAGAAATTATGGGCATTCTTGAATTGACCAGTGCCATTATTTGACCAAATGGGATGTTGATCTATTCTAATATCTTTTTCTTGCAAGAACCCATAAAATTGTTGAAAACAATATTGCACAAACTCTGTTGAATGAGATCGATCATCACTCATGTAAAAATGGTATTCTCTGACAATCTTCCTATTCTCTTTTGTACTCTTGAGGGCATGTCTGTATGTGATATGAACAAAAATAGCAATCTGAATAGAATTGTAGTACTGGGATTGAACTTCATTTTGGGGTTGCAATGTATAGTTTTTTGCAAAATCAACTACAGAGACAATAGTTCCAATCAGGAAAGAGTCTTTACACATCCTGAACTGTTGATCTAACCATTGAGACCTGTGGCTATGTCTAACATACTTGTAGAAAAGATTTTTCTTAAAATCATCAATAAAATCAGCAATACTTACCTCTCTTACAATCAACTCACATCTAGAACCTTCACCTCCACTTTTCAAATTGTATTTCACTGTCTCGTATCTCTTTTTCTCAACCATTCTCTTTCCAAAATCATGCGCGTTGCCCTCATGAAAACATGATACAAACTTTGATAACCCACCACATTGTAAACACTTTTCATTTAAACAATCATTCTTGTAGAACATGCAACCATCATCTCCAATACATAGAAATAAATCCAATAAGTCCCCAGATGACTTTGGTAGTTGAATTGCACCACACTCATGTAACATTTCGTTAATGTGCAAAGTAGAACGAATATTGCATAATAATTCATGGTACATAGAAAATTCTACATGGTATTTGCAACAACATGTATTACGAACTTTAAGAGGAACACAATAAAATGGCTTAAGAGATTCAAATGCTCTTTGTGAGATTGTCATACCTGGGTGAGTTTCACAATATTGTTTGTACAATGTTGTTTGGCTACATTCCAAGTAATGTTTAGGATGTGGTGTGCGGTCTTTATCACCAATTATTAACTTTACAACATCTTTTGCATTCGGTGATACCCTAGAGTTAGTGTGCCAAAATCATTCAATTTCTTCCTCTGTGCTATCAATTAGCTTCTTGTCAACTCATGGAAGCCTACCACTAAAAGCCCATGTATCATTTGCAATAGGACTATCTAGCCTTGATCTTAATGCTAGTGCTTTTGACAATGTTTTACAATTCAATCTTAAGTCAACACAAGTTTTCCTCATTAATTGAGCATTTCTTAATTGTTTGCTTACTATTGAGGTTGTTATTACTCTACGGGCAGCTCTTTTATCTTTCTCCTTGCTAGTCTTTCCAATAGAATTGAGTGCATTGAAAAGGCTTCTTACAATAATTTTATTCTGATCGGACACTTTGTTTAACTGAATCTTTAATTTCTTTAGTAAAGGTCTCACTTTGTACATCTTTAATAATTGCACAAAAAGTTGGCATTGTTCGGTTAATGTTTTCTTCTCAAAGTATTCATTGAAGAGTTTTGTAGCCCACAACTGAACCGTTCATGATGACCTCTTGCCTTTAAGTTTTTCCATTATGTTCTCATCAATTTCAAGTAACCATTTTGGGGTTTTTGGGTGTTTTCTAATTTCATCATGGTTATTCTCTTCTTGACAAATGTCCTCTCTTCTTATGAAATTTGGAGATACATTGATTGTTCTTGTTTCATCCATGTTATCAACCTTGTCAATTTTATCAACAAATGGATTATGTAGTGCAATTTAAACATCATGATGTTCATATCCACTTTCTTCAAGTGCACATCTTTGTTTTTCTTCTTCTTCTTTGTCCATGGTATAGCTATTATGAATAGGTGTTTCATAACATTTTTCAATATTTTCATTTGCAATATCATGGTGAATTTCATTCTTATCTAACATTTCATTATAATCAAAATTAACATCTTTAATTTGCATGTCATTAGATGGTAAAGAAGAAGATTCACCTTGATGAGCATCCGCCAAACCCACCCTTCCAATCCTCTTCCTTTCCCTATCTTTTTCCCTAATTGCTTCAATTTCCTCCAATGTAACTTTCCTCCTCCTTTTTGCTTTACGATGACTATTTCTCCCCATTAGGGGAACAAAAATATCACCCTTATGATTGTAACAAGAAAATTGTGTCTCCAAAAGTGCATAAAAATATTCCTTTCACTGTCATAGCCAGAAATCACGAGTATTTCGACAACAGAGGGTCTCTGGTTGTGGAAGTCAAGCCCAACAATATTCCTTTTGTCTTTTTTCTACTTTTACAAAATGGATATGCATTTTCAAAATAAATATTCATTTTGTAAAAGCCCAATTCTTTGCAACGGACACTCTGCAACGTCCATATCGCTACTACAAAATAGATATCTGTTTTATTATGTACATTTGGATTCTAGACTAGGGATTCATTATATTATTTAATAAACTTGTGAATGACCATCTAATTTCAATGTTTACACACTAATCCACCTAGGTATCAACTTAATAAAGCTATGGATATAAGCCATTATTTGATTTTAGACTATCATCAAATGAGGAGCTTCTAAAGGCAAAAATGTTGTCCCAAAAGAAGGCTCAATGTTATTCGTAAAGACATTAGATTGTTAATATACAAATTCAAGGTTAGATATTCCTTGGGCTATTTTAGTATAGAGAAGCAAAATTGCAATATATGACTATCCTAGGAATTAGAATGGTTGATCATAGGATCTTCATGGCATTTTGATATTAATGGATGGATTGATGGATGTTTAGGGAGTTTAAGTTTAAATGTAATGTATGAGAATTCTTATTTATGAAGGATCTAATATGTCTTATGTCTTATTTGTAGGCCATTCAAGAAAAAAATGAAAAGATACCAAGGACTATCAAAACACCTATTATAATTAGGTGCATCAAAGGATTGTCATCCAGGACCTTACCAATATGGGAAGTTATCAAAACCATGTCATGTTTAAAATTAAAGGCTTTATCACCTCTTTGTCCCTATAGGCCTATTAGAACAATAGGTCACATTTTATTCATATACCGGGGTTGAGAATAAACACTAAGCATTTGTAGTTATGGCAAGTGTAAATGGAAATAGATCACAACTTTAGACAATCTATCCTCTCCTAGATTGCACTGACTGAGTGGAAATTAAAAATTCCCTATTAATGTCCTTTATATAATGAAGGTATGGGTGAGAAAGGTAAACTTTGTATGTTGTAGACAAGTGATGCAGAGTAACACAGCAAAAGCTTACAAACAGGGTGTAAAATACCCATTAACCCACCATTGCTCAAATAGCTTTTAAAATATCCTTCCCAAGGTCCAAACGAGACTGAAATACACTCTTTCTTTTCTATCGGCAAGACATTTCTAATGTCTCATCAAACTATGCTTCACATGTTCTTCTTTTCTCTATTGTCAGCCAGACTTATCATTATCAGTAACCTTCAAATTTGTTAGCCCGATGTGGGACCTCTCGCTGATGTGTAGAATCCATCACTCAGGCTTATGCTGTCGGTGTGACTCCTCCGTTGTTCTCCAATATACACACTTACTCCGATGTGAGATTCACCACCCTTATCTATCGGTAAGACCAATACCCTCGGTGAGACTTTTTACTTGCATTCCAATGTTATAACTCTCCCTAATGTGTTTACCATCCATTAGTCATCAGTAAGACTTCTACATCGGTAGGACATTCTCTTCGATTTTTGATATCGTATCTCACACCGAAACAATAAACACCAAACTACACCATCGGCCAGACCGCCTCTATCAGTGACACTTTTCTTCTCACCTCTGATAGTCCATCTCTTTCCAATGTTCCTTTTGTCAGTGTGACTCCCTCTCATCGATGTAGTTCTCAACCGTTCTTCTGATGTGTCAATAAATAACCCATCAGTGACACTTAATGATTGTCACCCCGATATGACTTGATCGGTGAGATCAATGTTGCCGGCTCAATGGAACTTTGTCTCTCCAATAACTATTGTCAGTCCAATGTCTTCTATTTAGCCTATACATAACATGACTTGTTATAACCGGTCGACTAACGTTTCTTTTCCCAATTTTCCTGATATGGCCGATCAACCTTTGTATCCTTTGACATGTACATTCACCATTTACAACCACGATAAACGATAGCAGGATATACATGAAATGTCCACGCATACATAAATGATATACCCATGGATTGTATCTTCGGTGAATTAATACCAATGGTACAAAATATTTTGCTTGTCTTCATCCAAAACCAATGGTACAAAATTTTCATAGATCAAGGAAACGGATATCCATTTTCAGAACGGATATCCATTTTGAGTTGCTTTTACTGAAGCAAAATGGATATCCATTTTGAGTTGCTTTTACCGAAGCAAAATGGATATCCATCTTGCTTTGGTACAAAGCAAGACGGATATCCATTTTGATTGTTGACTTTTTATGGATTGTAATGTGTTTTAATGTTTCAGTCTCTTCTTTGAACTTTACCCTTCGTGCTGATGACTTTTTTTTATGCAAAATTGATAAAATGAAAAGGGTTTATAGAAAAAATTGTTAGCTTTCTAAAAATATAAGATTTATTTGGTTATCATTTTATTAAATAATTATTAATAATTTTCAATATACCGTGTCTCTGAAATCCTGATGGACACACTGATTGAAAAACATCCATAACTTTCAAACCATTTCACCTTTTTGAGATCCGAAACCTATGTCACACTCTATGCTTTTCTGGCTATAGGTTAAAAAAAATTGAATTTTGATTTTTTTTTTATCGAGTTAGGTTGGCTGGAAAATTACTTTTTATTTTTTAAAAAAGTCACAGTAAAAAAATCATAACTAATTATTTTATTAGAAAAAAATTTCAAATAAATATGCATCACATCCAGACATGAGTCCTCTACTTATTTTGAAAGTTTCAAAAAAATATATATATTTTTACTCATAGTTAGGTTGGCTGGACAGACACCCACTTTTTATTTTTTCTGAAAAATTTAATAGCTGTTCATTGAAATATTCAATTTTCACTAAGTAAATTTATTTAAAAAAAAAAAAAATTAGTAGCCTATAAACTAGATTCAATTCTCTACAAATTTCATTCTTACATCTTTTTCAAATTGTATAGATAATCCAATCAAAATTTCATATGAACTTGATAAAGTCTGATTTTTTGTATTTTCATTGCCACTTAGAGGTATAGTTTGGCCCATCATGATCCTGCACATACCTGTGTACATATGTTTTGTAATCATGATTATACTTTACACTTATGAATTCAAAGAATACTTAGACTTTTGGAAATATTTTAATATCTTTTCTTCTAAATGGTGAATAGAAGTTAATTTACCTTACTTTAAATTACTTGCAGTAATTCTTTGTTTTACTTCAGTTTTGTGTGCTTGTGAAAAATTGGTACATTACAATGTCTTCATCTACCTTCACATTTGCACTCTCAATAATCTTGCTCAATCTTTTATTGTAGCACCGGTAAGATTTTCTCTTAGTAGAGTATCCAAGGAATATGCCTTCATCACATCTAGCATCAAACTTTCCTAACTCTTCATCTCTTCTAATATAGCATTTGCTTCCAAAAACTTTGAAATATTTGACAGTAGGAGTTCTTCCATACCATAGCTCATAAAGTGTCTTTGTTCCTTTTGCTCTGACTTGTACTCTATTCTAAATGTAGACAATAGTGTGTGTTGCTTCTTTCCAGTGTACTTTTTGTAGGTCATCTTCTTTTATCATTGTTCTAGTAGCTTCTTGAACTGTTCTATTCTTCCTTTCAACCACTCCATTTTGCTGAGGAGTTCAGGGGGCAGACAATTTTCTCTTTATTCCATGTTCTTCACAAAAAGAATTGAACTCATTTGAAGTAAACTCACCACCTCTGTTAGATCTCAAACACTTGATTCTCAAATCCAACTCATTTTCAACCATAGCTTTGAATGCCTTGAATTTGTCTCGGTCTTTTGATTTTTCTATAAGAAAAGTAACCCAAGTCATTCTTGAATAATCATCAATAAGGAGCATGAAATACCTGTCACCTTGTAGACTTCTTGTTCTTGTAGGACCACACAAGTCTATATGCACCAACTCTAGCAGACTAGTAGAGGATTGTTCTTTGCTCTTTAAAGTAGTCCTTGTCAACTTCTCAAACTAACATTCTTTGTACATAGCACTAGTAGGCTTTACAATCTTAGGCAGGTTTCTTACAGCTTGAACTATGCTTATTCTCACCAAATTGTCAAACTTAATGTGATACAATCTCCTATGTTATAGATAACTTTTATTTGTCTGAGTGAACAAACAACAAATATTAGTACCTCTCAATTGATAAACATTACCATGAGTCTTCTTACCAGCAGCAATTACTGTTCCAAAGCTTTTCCTTATCTTACATCCATTATCCTTAAACACATGATTGTACCCTTTGTTATACATCTGTCCAACACTTAGAAGATTATGCCTTAAGCCTCTAACATAAAGAACATCATTTGTATTATGCTTGCCATCAAAAGTGATTGACCCTTTTCCACAAATCTTAATAGTTGCATCATCACCAAACCTAACTAGTCCTCCATCATACTTTTACAACTTAACAAACTTACTCTTATCTCCTATCATGTGATTTGAATATTCATTGCCAATGATCCATTCGTCTTCCTTTTTAGCATGAAATACAAACAACTATCCTGGACTTCCTTCCTTCACACAACTTGCAAGGTTAGTAGAAACAGGTTATTCTCTTAGGGAAATGAACAAGCATTCACTAGCATTATCATATTCAAAATCAAGTTCATCATCAGTTACACCATCATCATCTCTAACATAATAAATTTTCCTTACCATCTTACCTTTTCTTTCATTGTTCTTTTTCTTCAGTGCTTTATCAGGACATCTTGAAGCATAGTGACCAATCTTACCACAACTAAAACATTTGAAAGGTAACTTACCTCTAAACTTTACACTGCCTCTTTTCATTGTACTTACAAAGTTTGCCTCAAGCTCGTCAAAGTATTCATCATTTGATTCCATAGCATACTTATCTAATCTAGCAATCTTTTCTTCCTTGGCCTTAAAAGTAGTCTCAGTTTTCACAGGGCCATGAATAGTACCAAATTCTCTCATTTCAAAAGTAGTCAGTTTACCAAGCAATTGATCTTTTGAAAGCTTACCTATAGCAAACAATTCTTCAATTGCAGACACCTTGTGACTATAAGATTTGGGAAGAGTTCTAAGTATCTTATCTACAACATCCTTATCATCTATCATTCCATCTAGACCCTTGATGTTGCTGACAACATCATCAATCTTCTGTATGTAACTTGTTATGTTCTCATCTTCAGACATCCGCATGGTTTCATATGTGGTCTTCAAGTTCTGCAACTTATCCTTCTTGACAAATTCATCACCTTCATAGATGCTTTTCAATTTCTCCCAGATCTCATTAGTTTCCAGATCCACAACTTCTACCATTTTAGTGTTAGACAAAGTATTTAATAGAGCATTTTTAGCTTTGTGATTAATCTCATAAGCCCTAATCTCTTCATCAAACTACAGACCATGTTCAGATACTGTGTATTTATCTTTAACTATCTTCCAGACATTATAACCAATAGAAAAAAGATAACTTTACATTCATACCTTCCAGTAGACATAGTCAGATCCATCAAACTAAGGAATGTCTTTCTTGTGTGTCATCCCAAATCTACCTTAAGCTATTAGCCTTTCTTCCAAGGAACCTTGCTCTTATATCAATTGTTGAAGGCACAAGACAACTGAGAGGGGGGGTGAATTAGTTGTATCAAAAACCTTTAAACCCTCTTAAACAAAATCACATTCACATTCACTTACTTTAAACCCTTAATATGTTATGAAGATTAAACATGAAATGCAAAATAAACAACTTAAACATATCAACACCATGTACACATGAACACTAGATTTTTACGTGGAAAATCCTAAAATGGGAAAAACCACTATGAGTGTTATCTCACAATATAATGTAATAACAATACTGAATTACAAAAGGCTCACTACCCAGGGCTCACTACCTAAAGGACTCAATGTCCAAATGCTCACTACAAAAAGGGCTCACTACTAAAGGAATTAGGAAGGCTTCCTACCATGAACTGATATAACTGCATATGCACATGCAAGGGTTTAGTTCCATTGAAGCACAACAATCATCATCTTCATAGTCACATTACAATTCTACCTCTGATTCACTTTTGCATCAAGGATATCACCATTCACGTACACTTCTCGCTTACATACGAATCCTTCAAACTTATTTATACCACCATCAACCCTGAAACATTCACTAAGGTTGGCAAGGCACATTACAACCCTTGAAACAATCTCCAAGCTTGGAAAACATACATAATTTGAATTAGGTCTGGACCTAAACATCATGGGCTAGAAATGAATGAAGGAGAACTAATTTACACCTTAGTTTAGACCTAAATCTATCCAAGCACACCACACAAAACTTACACAATCATCGAAGCATCTCCTTAACTATCGCATCCATTCAAGTTGGCCAAACAACACAAACATGAGAGATTCTTGATCACACGCTTCCATGATCACATCCATAACAAGTGGACATTATACAATTCTTTAACACTATCTCAACACATCCACAAACAACATAAATTCACCTGAGAATCAACAAATTTAGGTACAACAAATCTCACTTGAACATAGTTCACAAAATCTTCTTACACAAACACTATCAATCTCTGCTACTTAGGAAAGCCACCTTCTGGAGCTCCAAATTGCTTATCCTTTGGAATGAAGATAGATATGGACCTTATAAACATTCATTCATAATCATAAGACCTCAAACCAAACTGTGGAGAAATGCAGAGCAAAATACTTTCTCCCAATCATTCTGCAATCAATGTCAGGCATAGTCTTCAAACTGGTGAACATAACATTCACACTAGAACATTCCAGAGCACCAAAATTAGGATTAACATCTTCAACTAGTTCTCTAAAACATATCCAAATCTCATCCTTTGGTCTTTAGTACAGAAGAAATGTGGAGCAAAAACCTAGACAGTATCCTGTAAGCCAAAATACCTCTTTACAACTCTGTCTTTAATAGAAATCAAATTTTCTCAAAAGTATTTGGAAACTCAATATCAGGAACATCTTCTCATCATCTTCAACACTTATACAAGGTAATAAAAAGTAACTAACTCATCACAAGCAAGCAACAAAACAAGAGCACAATTGACACCAATGACAACACCAATTGACACATACTTGAAACAAATAGAGCCCAAATTGAAGACCCATTTGTCAAATCACCTTGAAACCCTAGATTTACAACAACCCAAGTATGCAAATAGCCTTGTAATCATGAAAATGCCTTCATTCTTTTCCTGTAAAGCAATGGATTCAACTATACACAAAAAATATACTTATAGCTAGGGTTATCAAATAGGGATATTCTCCCAAATCATGGCAACCAAACTCTGATACCAAGTTTTAGAAATATGCAGCCATATAGACTAATTCCTCATAACCCAATAAGAGATTAATGTGCAACAATAACCAAAAATCCACATGCAAAAGAAATAGACAATCATACCATCAACGGTGACACAAGATATACCCTAGGAAAACCCTCCATGAGGAAAAAACCTATCCTCCAAAAGCATCCATCTCTCATGTATTATTCAAAAATAAAGATTACAATACATATGCAGAGATCAGGGTATGTGCAAAATCATGATGGGCCAAACTATAACTCTAAGTGGCAATGAAAATATAAAAAATCAAACTTAATCAAGTTCATGTGAAATTTCAAGAATGGATTATCTACACAATTTGGAAAAGATGTAAGAATGAAATTTGTAGAGAATTGAATCTAGTTTATGGGCTACTATTTTAAAAAAAAAAAAAAACTAAATTTACTTAGTGAAAAATGAATATTTCAATGAATAGTTATTAAATTTTTTAGAAAAAAAATAAAAAGTGGGTGTCATTCTAGCCAATCTAACTATGAGTAAAAAATATATATTTTTTGAAACTTTCAAAATAAGTAGAGGATTCATGCTCGGATGTGATGCATATTTTTTAAAAAAAAATTCCAATAAAATAATTAGTTATGATTTTTTTACTGTGACTTTTTTTAAAAACTAAAAAGTAATTTTCTAGCCAACCTAACTCAATCATAAAAAAAATGGAATTCAAATTTTTTTAACCTATAGCCAGAAAAGCATAGAGTGTGACACAACTTTCGGATCTCAAAAAAGTGAAACGGTTTGAAAGTTATGGATGTTTTTCAATCAGTGTGTCCATCAGAATTTTAGATACACACTATATAGAAAATTATTAATAATTATTTAATAAAATCATAACCAAACAAATCTTATATTTTTAGAAAGCTGACAATTTTTCTATAAATCCTTTTGATTTTATCAATTTTGCATAAAAAAGTTGTCAGCACGAAGGTGAAGTTCAAAGAAGAGACTAAAACCTGCAAAAATGTTAGAATTGAGGTAAAGTCAACTATGATAGTCCCAAGAATACATTCAAGGAAAAACTGAAGCAAAATGGATATCCGTTATTAACGGATATCTGTTTTGCTTCGGTAAAATATTTGTTTTGGTAGCCAAAAATTGATATCTATTTCTAGCTATCAAAATAGAGAAAGGTGCAATTTTCTTACTTGGTCCTTAAGAAAAATATTTTCTTGGGTTAGTTTCCATTTGACCTCCATGATCTCTTGTATCTTTTTGTCCTTCAACTGCACCTTTGCCTCTATGGTATCAAGTCTCCCTTTTAATCTTATTAACTCTTTGACATACAACTCTAATGACCACATTAATGGGGTTGATATAGTGCTATAATAATCTTGGTTGTCTCAGCTCTCCACCTCCAATTATCTAGTTTTTCAAGGTGTTTCTTATGCTTATTATGCTTGATAAAATACATGCTCATATTATCTTCGTTGAAATTCAAACTTGGACTATGTTTCCATTGATTGTTGTCTTTTTTGAAAGATTTAATTGATTTTGGGATGAAGATTCTTTTGATGAAGTTTGGTAATGTAAAAGAAGGGAAGGGAGTTTTTTAATAAGATTAAGCAGAATGGGAATGTGTGGACTAGGAATAGGATGCAAAGATTTAAGGGGAATATTAGGAAGTGAACTAGGAAGTACATGGGGATGATACATAAGTTATGCTTTTATTTAAAAAAAAACAAAAGGACTTGAGGGAAAATTTTGGGATGAGAAGGGACCAAGTTCCTCACCTCTACACTTGCACCATCAACAAAGATTTATAAAGTTACTTGGGTGAAGTTTTAAAATACACTCATTGATAGTGCTTGGCCTTGACATCAGTTCTATGTTGTGTGTTCAGAAGTAGGGCCTTCATGGTTTTAGAAAAATAAATTAGGACAAGGGATAAGAAAAGCATGGTTTGCTAATTTATTAGCCAATAAGTTAAGATTTCAAGGGATATGCTTAGCTAAGTAATGATCAATTTTTTTCAAATGGTGGGAAATGTTATTTGCTACCTAGCCTAGCCTCTAGTGGAATTTTCATATCCTATACTAGCATGTTATACAATTGACAATAAGTTAATCAACTTCAATATCGACCTTATGAAACCCTAATTTCATCACAATTTGAAGACGCAACTCAACTACATGTATCTCAACTAGGTTGTTGGATTTATGCCAATGTAATGGTTGAAGAAAAGTAGATGGTTTCTATAATTGTCTCAAAAAAATTCTCTTATACTTGCTTTATTTAGTTTTCGCCTAAAGGTCTGATCAAAATTAAACCTAATTTTACCTTGAGGTGATGACTCCTATTTTTTATTAAGAGAGATTATGAAGTTGGAGAGACAAAAATTAATCCTTAGAAACCAATCCTTTGATATGGTAAAGTCTTACATGTTGCTAGAGTATATAAGGTTTTTGCATGTTTTGTCGACCAATGCTATTTCTTGGATATTTTAGAATGATTATTAGAGTTTGGGTGGTTGAATGTTCTTCATTCTTAAATATTTTGGGATTATGCCCCTTCCAAATGTTCTAGAAGACAAATGAAGGAACAAGGTAAGTTGATCCTCCAAAGTGCTAAGGCTAAGGTAGCTTGGTCAAATTTGTCCATTTTTTACTTGTTTACTCATCCATTCTTTATCAATCTTCTAGTTGAAAGTTTCAATGATTATGTGCCATATTTATTGAGTAAAATTGTGGTTGAGAAAAAGATAATGAATACTCTCTTCCCCCTTGTTGACAAGAAAATTAGGCCAAGGATTGATTAGATCTTGTTAATAATTTTCAAAGTTGTGGATTTTCATTGTACTAGATATTACTCTTTAAGCCTATTATTTATTCTATTTCATCCATATGATTCATTCTCTTATCTCACACTCTCCTCCTTTTATACCCTCTTTATGCCTCTTCATTATGCCTTTCCATTATATCTTTTCATAACTCTTAATAACTTTCTTCCCATAATTTCATACAAACACACACACACATCGTTATTTATTCTATTCCATCCATGTGATTCATGCTCTTAACTCACATTCTCCTCCTTTTATACCCTCTTTATGCCTCTTCATATAACCTTTCCATTATATCTTTTCATAACTCTCAATAACTCTCTTTGATATACAATCTAACATAGTGATTTAAATGTAACTAAATTTATTTCACCTAATCAAAACTATGCTCATTCCCTAGACAAAGTACTATGGTTTTATGATTTTCAACTAAGAGAAAATAGAAAAACTAAGAATATAGTAATAAAATCTAGAAAGTGGATATAGAAATAGAAACCTAGAGTAAGACATTGGATTCTAGAGAAGGTCTTAGAAAGCATATATGCAATAGAAATTGTTGTGCACTTCATAGATGCAACACAAGTAGGCTCACATCCAAATGTTTTGTAGTCCTTTGTACCAAAAAACATAAAACTTACATAGGAACTAAAGGACCTCAGTGGAAGCACACAATGCAAGTACCTAGTAATATAAAATAATAACTAGAATATAGCAATATAATGAAAGTGTATACCTCATGACTTGTAGTGTATTCATATACTTCATGTTTGACATGTATTCAAGTGTATACTTCAAGACCTACATGTATTCATGTGTATACTTTGTGACTTACATATATTCATGTGTATGCTTCATGACTTACATGTATTTGGATGTGCATACTTCATGTATATTACATGTATTTATGTGTATGCTTCATGCCTTATGTACATTCATGTATATGCTTCATGTCTTATGTGTATTCTTGAGTGTATACCTCATGACTTGTAGTGTATTCATGTGTATACTTCATGGCTGATGTGTATTCAAGTGTGTACTTCATGACAAGTACATGTATTCATGTATGTATACTTCATGACTTACAATATTCATGTTTAAGCTTCATGACTTACATGTATCCATTTGCATACTTCTTGTATATTACATGTATTTGTACATGTATGCTTCATGCCTTGTACCTTACATGTATTTATGCATATACTTCATGTATTACATGTATTTATGTGAATACTTTGTGTATTACGTGTATGCTTGATGCTTCTTATATTACATATACTTATGCATATACTTGGTGAATTACATGTATGCTTCATGATCCATGTATTATGTGTATTTACACATATACTTCGAGTATTATGTGTATGGTTCATGTTTTGTGTATTACGTGTATCTATGAGTATGCTTCATACTTCGTGTATCATGTGTACTTATAAGCTTCATGCCTCGCATGTACTTATGTGTATACTTCATAGATAAACATATGTTTCATGCTTTGAGAGGAGAAAAATGGATATCCATTTTGTAGAAGGGACATCCATTGCTAGATATATGTTGGCCAAAGAATTGGGCTTTAGATAATGGATATTCATTTTGAGAAATAGATATCCATTATGTAAAAGCCAAAAAAAGACAAAAGGAATGTTTTTGGGCCCAACAACCATGCCCACAGACCATCCGTTGCCAAAAAACTCGTGATCTTTGCCCGTTATAGTGAAAAAAACACTTTTATGCACTTTTGGACACACAATTTGCTTATTACAATCATATGGGTTATATTTTTGTTCCCCTAATGGGGAGCAATAGTCATCGTAAAGAAAATAGGAGGAGGAAAAAGTTACACTGGAGGAATTTGAAGCAATTAGGGAAAAGGATAGAGCAAGGAAGAGGATTGGAAGATAGGGTTTGGTGGATGCTCATCAAGGTGAATCTTCTTCTTTACCATCTAATGACATGCAAGTTGAAGGTGTTAATGATGATTATAATGAAATGTTAGATAAGAATGAAATTGACCATGATATTGCAAATGAAAATGTTGCAAAATCTTGTGAAGCACCTATTGATAAGAGCAATACCATGGACAAAGAAGGAGAAAAACAAAGATGTTTTCTTGAAGAAAGTGGATATGAACCTCATGATGTTGAATTTGCACTCCATAATCCATTTGTTGATAAAATTGATGAGGTTGATAACATGGATGAAAAATGAAAATCAATGTATCTCAAAATTACATAAGAAGAGAGGACATTCGTCAAGAAGAGAATAAGCATGATGAAATTGGAAAACATCCAAGAACCCCAAAATGGTTACTTGAAATTGATGAGAACACAATGGAAAAGCTTGAAGGCAAGAGGTCGTCATGAACCATTCAGTTGTGGGCTTCAAAACTCTTCAATGAATACTTTGAGAATAAAACATCAACCAAACAATGCCAACTTTTTGTGCAATTACTAAAGCTGTACAAAATGAGACCTTTACTAAAGAAAATAAAGATTCGGTTAAACAAAGTGTCCAATTGGAATAAAATTATTGTTAGAAGCCTTTTCAATGCACTCAATTCTATTGGAAAGACTAGCAAGGAGAAAGATAAAAGAGCTACTGGTAGAGTAATAACAACCTCCATAGTAAGAAAACAACTAAGAAAGGCTCGATTAATGAGGCAAACTTGTGTTGACTTAAGATTGAATTGTAAAACATTGTCAAAAGCACTAGCATTAAGATCAAGACTAGATAGTCCTCTTGGAAATGATACTTAGGCTTTTAGTGGTAGGCTTCCACAAGTTGATAAGAATCTAATCAATAGCACAAAGGAAGAAATTGAACGATTTTGTCACACTAACTCTAGGGTATCACCGAATGCAAAAGATGTTTTAAAGTTAAGAATTAGTGATATGGACCGCACACCACATCCTAAACATTACTTGAAATGTAGCCAAACAACATTGTACAAATAATATTGTGAATCACACCCAGGTATGACAATCTCACAAAGAGCATTTGAGTCTCTTAAGCCATTTTATTGTGTTCGTCTTAAAATTTGTAATACTTGTTGTTGCAAATATCATGTAGAGTTTTCTATGTATCATGAATTATTATGCAGTATTCATTCTACTTTGCACACTAACAAAATGTTACAGGATTGTGGTACAATTCAACTACCAAAGTCATCTAGGGACTTATTAGATTTATTTCTATGTATTAGAGATGATGGTTGCATCTTTTACAAGAATGATTGTTTAAATGAAAAGTGTTTACAATGTGGTGGGTTATCAAAGTTTGTGTCATGTTTTCATGAGGGTAGTGAGCATGATTTTGGAAAGAGAATGGTTGAGAAAAAGAGATATGAGACAGTGAAATACAAATTGAAAAGTGGAGGTGAAGGTTCTAGATGTGAGTTGATTATAAGAGAGGTAAGTATTGCTGATTTTTTTGATGATTTTAAGAAAAATATTTTCTACAAGTATGCTAGACATAGCCACATGTCTTGATGGTTAGATCAACAATTTAGGATGTGTAAAGACTTTTCCCGATTGGAACTATTGTCTCTATAGTTGATTTTGCAAAAAACTACATGTTGTAACCCCAAAATGAAGTGCAATCCCAGTACTACAATTCTATTCAGATTGCTATTTTTGTTCACATCACATACAAACATGCCCCCAAGAGTATAGAAGAGAACAAGAAGATTGTTAGAGAAAACCATTTTTACATGACTGATGATCGATCTCATTCATCAAAGTATGTGCAATATTGTTTTCAAAAATTTTATGGGTTCTTGCAAGAAAAAGATATTAGAATGGATCAACATCTCATTTGGTTAGATAATTGCACTAGTCAATTCAAGAATGCTCATATGTTCTATTGGTTGAAAAGAATGCATGTAGAGACGGGTATACCTCATATTTGGAATTTTTTGAAGCCGGGCATGAAAAAGGTGAACATGATGGAGCAAGTTCATGCATGAAGAGAGCTCTTTTTAAAGAACAACTAAAGATTAGAGGTGGTGCTACATTCAGTGATGTAGATTCTATTGTTAAGTGGTGTAACTATGCATTGTCTGAAGGAGTGGCTCTTGATTTATAAGTGCTCAAGTTCTTTTAGTTGGTTGATGATGGGATAACGAGAGAGAATTTGAATTGTCAAAGAATGAATGAATCATCCAAGATGCATTCATTTTGAAGCTTAGATGCAAGTGCATGGATAATTTGGACATGAGAATTAGCTTATTTTTGTTAGAGTTGTATTGAATGTGATTGGGATAATTGTGAGTCAAGTGAGTGGGTAGATGCATGGATTCCATGATATTTAACCCATTTATCTCAAGGTCAATAATCTTTAGTCAATGACATGGAGAGCTCATTTGACTATGAACATCTTTTAGACCTTGTATAGCTAGGTCATGTTTATGCAGTTGTTGCACCACATGGAAATGAAGAGAGGTCAGACTATTGGTTGGCACAATGTGTATAGGGAAAAAAAAAGATAACACAACCTATGATAAATGATGATGGGTTCACATATCCTATAGGATCAGTTGTTATTGTTGGGACTTGGTTGCAAATATATATGATTAGAAAGAATGCCATCCTCACCTTTCAAGGCTTTGGGAAGCATAAAACCATATTGATGTATTCACACCTAGTTGTAGCAACAAATGTTAAGTTAGGAAGGCATCATGCAAAACCAAAAACAAAAGAACTATGGACAATTAGTAATGTTGATCATGAAGCAATATTAGATACTTTGAAGACAAGAGATGACCCCTCAAGTACGCTTGACTAGCATTTAAACTTCCAGATGGATAGGTATGACAATTTTTATCTCAACTTGTTCTTGTTTTTTCTATTTTTTAGATTTGTTTTATTAAAAATCTTGTTTCTTTAACTATAATGCATGTTTTTTACTATACAAGATTGTGAATGAGGTTATTTTCCATGGCATTGTAGATTTTTTTGCATGGAATCATAGGTTATTTTGACTATACCCGAGGTACAATTTTTAGTGTTAATTTGTATTTCGTAATATTTTTCTTTCTAGCTTTTTCTACATACTAATTTCTAAATTCATTTTATGCATATGCTACAGTCAAGGCATTCCATGAGATGATATGTATTTGATGTGTTCTGCCAAACAATTCATGTGCCTTGTCTATGCTTCCTTATTTTGCATACATGTGTCACAGGGTAATTGCAACTACAACATTTGAAAAAATTCTCATATCCTTCATGCTTTGATGGATGTCCATACCCTGTTCCAAAGATCCCATTTTGGCATGTGCAGGGAGGATGCTAGCAAAGGTTGTGGAATTTGCTTTACACCTACCAATTACATTTTCTTGAAAGTGTCTAAAGCCTTTTTCAACAAATCCATTTTGTTCATATCTTGCAATCATGGCATTCCATTAGACCACATTTCTTTGAAGTATTCCACCAAATAGTTCATGTGCCTTGCCTATGCTTCCTCACTTTGCATTTATGTCTCCTAGGGTAGTTGCAACTACAACATCTGACAGATTTCCCATATCCTTCATGATTTGATGGATGTCCATATCCCATTCCAAAGATCCCATTTTGGCACATGCAGAGAGGATGCTGGAAAAGGTTGTGGAATTTGGCTTTAAACCCACCAATTGCATAAAAAAATGGACACTTAGGAAGGATACACTTATGAAAATACTCATGACAGTCTTGATTGCCTCTTGGATGGTCTTCACACTTCCTAGGACAACAACTAGCATCTCCTTTCCATGGTCATCCTTCATAATATAATGGCAATCATCTATTTTATGATTCTACTAAGGCATGACAATGCTTGATAATTAGAACACTTTTTTTATTTCAAATACTCCTTGAAAACTTATGTTTCCTTCTTCTAGATGGTGGTTCACTTCATTTCTAGGTCATTCTCTTGATGAACCTTGCAGGTACCATCATTGATAGTAATCCTTTTGGCACATGGATAGCAATGGCCCTCTGCCTCCATTTTATGTTCTTGTCCATACAACAATACTTCATACATATGACAAGTTTTAGGTTATGCATCCCCCTTTTAAATGATGCTAATTACCTCTATGTTGCCACTAGGTGTGAGGGTAGATATCTTATCTCAAGACACAACATCATACTCTCAAATCTAAACTGCTCCCTTATGATAATTGGACTACTTTGAGGTTTCAATGACACCTTGACCATGTTCAAGCAAGTAGGTATGACAAATGAAATCAAATTACACACTTGTCTATGTTTCCACACTTTGCTTTACATCCACCAATTGTATTTACTTGAAATTTTCTAAAGAAATAAATCTATTTTGCATATATCTTGCAATCATAGTATAACAGTCCTATATAATAGTCTTAGTAAAAGGTTGTGGAATTTGGCTTTACACCCACCAAATACATTTTCTTGAAAGTTTGTACAACCTTATCAAGAAACCAATTTTTACATATCTTGCAATCATTGCATTCCATGAGATGACATCTATTTGAGGTGTTTTGTATAACAATTCATGTGCCTTGTATATCCTTCCACACTTTGCATACATGCCTTGTTATGCCCTACCATGCAACCCTAGAAATAAGTTCAACTAAAGTAATAAAGGGAAGAATTTTTTTTTAATAGAATAATAATAACAAAACATAACATAGTCTAATATCAACAAGTTAAACTAGCATCTCTAGGGATTACACGGCTGCATAATTGAAATTAAACAATAATCAACAACACACATAGTTTATTCAAATAACTCAAACTAACAACTTGATTACATCATCAGATACATACATCAACATCTTTGCAATAATGTTTACAAATGAAGAATAGGTTATCCTACAAGAGGAATTACATAATTTCTATGATACAAAAGCTCTTCCTATCTGAATACATCAAATTACATAATGAGTTCCACTAATACATAGGTCTAGGTACAAATGGTACAATTAACTACCGTCACATTTAGGTGCAAACTGAATCATCAACTTGTTTGAGTCTTTCTCTCAAGTTATTGACTTCAGAGTGAGATTGCTCAAGATCGTCTAGGGCAGACTGAAGTTGTTCCTTCATACCATAAATATCCATTGAGATTCCCAGATCTTCCTCAAGCTGTTAGGCTTTGTTTAGAGGAACTTAGCTCTGATACCAATTGTTGGAAACAAGGCAGATAACTGAGAGGGGGGCTGAATTAGTTATCACAAATATCTTAACTTTCTTTTCTCCTTTAATAATTAGTGCAGCATCAAAACATATAAGCATACATAATCATGAGAGTAGAAATAAAATCAACACACATAACACAAGGATTTTTACATGGAAAACCCTGTTAAGGGAAAAACCACGAGGTGACTAACCCAAGATTGTATTCTCTATTAAAAGAATAAGAAGTACAAAATGACACTTGCCAATTAGGGCTCACTGCCCGAGCACACTGCTCACAAGAGGCACACTGCCTACAAAAGACTCACTGTCTACAAAGTTTATAGAAGGAAAATAGGTGTTTGAACTAATGAGAGGCATCCACAAATGGTAAAGTTCAGTTCCGGTTAGGCTCAGTATACTGATCTAATGCACTTCATTCTTTCTCTGCTCTAGTGCTGCTACTCTGTCACATACCAGACTTGTATAGCTGCTTCCACACTTATCTCTGCCTTTTCTTGCACCTTATTTCATCTCCTCTATGTACACACACAACTTCATACCGAAATCCATCTGGTATATATATCCGCACCAAGGATTTCAACAACTTTCTAGTCAGCAACTGGAATACTCAAGATATTTACAAAATACTGATCTGTCGGCTGAATCCATGCTTGATATGTGATGCGTATCAAAATCATAGACATTCAATTCATCAATCATGTCATCCAATATTGTATGATCCCTCAAATAGCTTGATTAACATCAATTTCTCATCCGGATTGAAGTCTGATACTCTAGCGGTCAGTTCTTCCTTAATCTGCTCTGCCTGTCAGGAACCCAACACTCAGATGCTCATATCTTTTCCATGTTTTATCACTGGAGGCTCAATCTCTAGAATATAGTAGTCATGATACTCCTCTTGACTTGTCCAAGTCTGCAATTTGTTTAGTTACACCATCTGAGAGATCCAAACCTGATTGTCAAACCTTGCTGCATGTTCTGTTCTTGCTCACCTTCAATCTGACTTCTGGTATAGGCATACTATGTGCTGCAGATGTGTGGGATAGACTTTGTTGCCATCAATGACAACACTCATGAAGCCACACAGTGTCTCTTGCCAACATGGACTTGGGTTCCTAGAGTACTGTCCCCAAACATTCTAAATCTCAAACTTCAAAAAATAGTATGTTATTAATCTCTATCCTCTATCTCAGTCTGTAAGCATTTGTCTGAATTCATCAGTTTGATCATTGTTTTGCATAATTAGGGTTTCTTACATATTTGTTAATACATTGATTAGAAATTTCTAAGTTTCCACATCGTTCCAAGTGACAGCCCAACTTGTAGGTGAATCCTCTTGTACAAATTGAGGTTTAACTCAGTTGATATGTCCTTGAATGTTTGTTGTGAAAGGAGGATCTAAAACCTATCAACACTAAACCATCAAACTCCCTTTTTTTACCATAAAATATTTTGGTGAACCCATGTTTTTGAATTTTTGCAACTTTCTAAGTGTTGTGTTGTAGATTTACATTCATTCATCTTATTGCATTTGAAAATTTATTTAAAAAAAATTGAAATTTTTGAAAAATTGGAAAAAATTAGCATTTTAGGCTTACATTTTGAAATAATTTGAATTAATTTGCATTAAATTTTATTTAATTTCTGTTATTTTCATTAGATCTGATTTGAATTATAGAAATTCATTATTAATTATTCATTTGCATTGCCTTTTCATGCTTAAATTGTTAAATATTGCTTGAAATTATGCATTTTTCATATAACCTAGTTTTTGCATTAGCTAAGGTTTGTGGTTAAAATCTTGCTTCAGATTTTACTACTGTTTTAAAACACTCATTTGGAACTAATTTCTAACTGTATTGTTTCATCATAATACATTTTTGCATTTAGATTTCACATCTACGGTTTGAAATCTTGCATTTTTCACTAGATTTTGACTTATTTTGCATATAGGATTGCATTATAGGTGTGTTGTGAAGGATATTGTTACATTATTTGACTGATATTAGGCATATTATTTTTTGCCCCTCATCAATTTCCTTACAAAACCTCTTCTTTCACTCATTTGCATGGAAAAAAGTGGAAAATTTGAACATTCTAGGTGTCTAAGTACATCTTACTATTGTGGTTTGTTCTATTAGTTTGTGCATTGAGTGTTGTATACTTTTACACAAGTCTAATAACCTACTACCCTAATAGAAATATCCTTTTATGAAGAAGTATTAGACTAATGGGTTCTTGTGCTCCTAAAACAAATGGTATCCCTATCTCTGAAAATCAATTGAACAACTTCTTTACAAAAGGAGAGACACAAATTTTGCAAGATATTATATGCCCTACAACTACAATGGAAGAACAAATATTTCATGATGTTGAGGACCCTCTTGATGTGATAACACATGTACCTGATGAGAAAATAAATATACTTGACAAAGAACTAGCCGATTATCAAGCATTTATGGAAAATGAAAGGATAACGGACGAAGCTATACCTACGATTCATAACATAAGAGAGTTACTAAAATAAGGACAAGATGGTGTCAATGCACTTCGAGGCTTAATGTATATGGTGCATCATAATGTCATGTCGGTGTTTGAATGTGTGAATGTTATTTCGTCATTATCTCATACACAAGTATCAGCACCTATACCAACTACTAGAATGTGTACATTTACATCTACAATTTTGACAACCAATGCACATGCTTGTAGTAATGCTACCACTAGTATTGGAGTATCTAATGGCACTAATTCACAAAATTACAAAGTTGTGGGATTCAACTATTAAAACCTAGCTCCTAGGGTGACTTCATATATCACTCTCAACCACCCGTTCAATCTACTTATTCTCAACCACCTTCCACCTATCACTATGTTCATCCACCACTTACCTATTCACAACCTCCACTTGTCACTACTCATGCTCAATCACCTCCACACTTCAGTTCTAATTACTCACAACAAACCACATCACCTAATGATTCCTTCCTAAACTAACTCTTGCAAGGCATGACTTATTTACAACAAAAGGTGACAAGGTTGACAAATTCTTCACAACCTAATACACCATCTTATCATGCTCATTGTATACATGAAAATTGATCGAAGGAGAACAAAAGATAAATGCATATACACAAAATATTCTCCTCCAATCAAATCTTCACACTTTGATTGATAGAATTATTGATAAGTTGATATGTTGGTTGCTCATGATTCCTGCCACATAACTTTACTTTGTTGTCCCCCAAAATGGCTTGGTTGAGGCTATATTTATAGAGTTTTGATGTGGAGGGAAGAAGATTTGATAGAGATTTGATTTTAGAGATGAGATTTGATTTTTCCTTTATTTGATCAAAGGGGAAATAAAACAAGATAAGATAGGATTTGAAAAGATAGAAGGAGATTTGATTTTAGTTTTAAATCCTTAAAAGGAAATAAATCTTTGAAAAAGGATGGGAGAATAATTAATGAATTATCTAATTAAATTAATTACTTAGATACTCATGAGTTCAATTTTGGAAAGAAATCAAGATGTTATTAGAATCTTATTAATTAAATAAATATTTTATTTATTTGATTAATTTTGGATTTATGATTTAATTAATTAAATAATATAAATTATTTAATTAACATTAGAAGAAAGAAGGGATTTGATTTTTCGCTTTATTTCACAAAAAGAGGAAATAAAAAAAGTAGAAGATAAGATTTGAAGGAGGAAAAGGATTTGATTTTTATTTGATTTAAAAGGAAATAAATGAAAAGAAGATGAGAGGATAATTGAGAGGATTATCTAATTAAATAAATTAATTAGATACACATGAGTTAAAAAAGGAAAGGAATCAAGAAGAAGGAGTGATATTAATTAAATAAATATTTGATTTATTTAATTAATGTAGGATCATGATTTAATTAATGAAATAATTTATAATTATTTAATTAATATTAGAAGAAAGTATGGATTAATTAAATAATTGTAAGTTATTTAATTAATGCTAAGACATGGGAAAATTAACTTAATTAAATAATTAATAATTATTTAATTAATGTGGAAGAATAAGGTATAGTGAGTGATGGTGAAATTGGAGTCAATTTTAGGTGTCTACATTTTGCCCCTCTTTGAAATGGTGTTGTGAAGCAACATCATTTCAAAGAAAAGATAAAATTTAGTGCTTGGTTGGATAGAAGAAGATGGTAGGATTAGGGATGATGATGCCCCGATCACTTGAAGTGAAAATGATAAGGAAAGATTATGTAGAGATGGTATGCCCCCTCGGGAGGATAGGTGGGTTAGAAGAACACGGGTAGGCTCTCAAAATGGATGGAACATATTGATTAAGGAGGTGGAGGAAAGATAAGGGATGGATCAAATGGATGAATGATATATTATGCTGCATTAGGTGAGCAGCCATATAGTTTGATATAGCACTAGACATTATGCACCAAGGTATAAAGACCAGGGTGATGATGTGTCTTGTGCCCCTGCGTAATACAACCTTGTCTAGATACAAGATATGAATATTAGCTGGGAATGATTCGGATACAAATGCAAGATAAAATGATAATACACACAAGCAAGCAAGAAAGCATGCACAAATTATTCAAAAACAAACAAGGTATTACCCCTCTCAAGCTATAAACCAATTATTAAGTGATTGATTGATCGATTTGATTGGTAGTGTCTGGTTTCATGAATGAAACATGCCATATAAGATGCCTGGTCTAGTTTCGACAATGCAACATCTTGTATAAGACAATTGATATGATCGATTTATTGATTGACACTAGAGTTGTTGGCCATGCGAGCAACACCAGGATTTGATTGATGATTGATGGATTAATTGATTGATTTGGTTTACAACAAGACTAGGATCAAGACCATTGATGTAATCAGATAATTTGACAAGATTGATGGGCTTGATTGGTATGGATTAAATATGATTTGCATTTGAGTTTATTGCTTGGATTGATGTGATTTGATTGAATGATTGAAATGAGGAGATTGATTTGAAGAAGTGATTTGATTGGAATGGTTTGATGAATTTTGATTGATTTGGATGGATTAATTGATGATAGGATTGGATGATGAATTGGATTGATTGATTAGAAGAATTGATTTTATTGTTTGGATTTTTGTTGGATATTTGATTTTTTTGTATTTTTAAATGTTTTAATTTTTTTTTTTGCATGTTTTGATTTTTTTTAAAAATTTTGAAAATGTTTTGATTTTTTTATTTATTTTGAATTTTTTTTTTTTGGATTTTGAAGTGTTTTGACATGGCATTGGATGACAATTTTTTGATAGCCTTTATGCTAGATACCAGTGACAAGGGGGAACCAAGTCTAGGTGCAAGGATGAAGGTAGGAGGGATAAACAAATGGGTGATAGTAAATGGGATGGAAGACTCATGATAAAGGGATGGATAAAAAGATAAGCAACAATGGATGGAATGGATGTGTGCATAAGAAAGCAAGGATGTGATATCCAAGGACTATGTTGCATAGGAATAACATGCCCCATTCTAGGTGCAAGACTTAGGATTTTTCATGATAACGCCTATGACAATAGGATGATTGGATTGTTTGAAAAGGATAAGGTATACCAAGAGATACCTAAAGAATGTGTTCAACAATTTTGCCCCTATATCTTCATCAAGATCAAAAAAAGGAAGGGTAAATGGATGGATGAACCCATCATGATAAGTATGTGTATGTGGGTGTACTAGATAAGGATGGTAAGTAGGAGATGGTAAGATAGGATATGATAGGATGAGACAACATGCCCCCAAGTGTAAAGTGCATAGAAAATCAACCTACACATGACATATGTTTGCCAGGTTTTCATCATGGTACTTATCCAAGGTGCTTGATTGCCAAGTTTTCACCATTGGATGAATGATTTTTCTTTACTTTTTTTTTCTATTTAGATGGGATGGGTGGATGGTGAGAGATAGATTTGGATGGAGGATGGGGACTCAAGCGTCTATTTCCAACAGGAGGTGATAGTGTCCCATTTTTGGATTCTTGTGGCACATAGAACATGTAAAGTGTTATTACGCACATGAATGTTGGTAGGTGATTGGATGGGATGGAAATGGAGTGGATTATGATGTGAATTATGGATGGATGGGAGATGGTGGATTATGATGTGAATTATGATAGGTTTATGCAAGGATGGATGGGGGATAATGGATTATGATGTGGATTATGTAAAAGCATGGACCATAGGGATATGATGGGTGAAATATGTGGGATAGTGGATGAAAGATGTAGAGATGGAAGTAAATGGGAAAGTTGTGGAATGGAAAGGAACCAAGACCAACAGTTGCACACACCATTTTAGATTTTGAATCTTGTGATTGGGAGGGGGTGTTGGGAGTAATGGGGATTGTTAAATTTTTCCAATTTGAGTACTTAGGGACCCAAATAGACTTAGGATTTTTAGAAATTTTAGATAGGGAGCAGGATTTGTGGGATTTTGGGGATTTAGGATTTGTGATATAGTGGGATTTGGATACTTTATTTGGATTGATTTCTTTTTTCTTAGGGACCCACACCATTTTTACATTTGCTTTTGAGGGTGTGGGTGTTTGTAGCCTTTTGGATTTTTGATTTTGACTTGTGTATTGATGCTCTTCATAATGATAATTTTGAATCTTTTGTAGGATTTTTTCTTTATGTGAGGAGGCATCCAAATTTGTATTTTTGAATCCCATGGGTTTTGTGATAGCTTCATGTTTAGGCAATGTGTGCATTCGCTGATCTTGGTTAGGAATGTTAGGGGATTTAAGGGACTGTGATTTGTGGATGAAGGGATTAAGGATGGGAATGTCAAGAGTTGGAAGGAGTGGAGGAAGAGTGGATGGAGGGAGATGTATGGTCACATGCTTTTGCATATGGTATGACGATGGGGGAGGGATGGTGACATATGACTTGAATATGCGATGAGGTGTACTAGGTTTGTGATTAAAAGAAGTGGATTTAGGAGGGGTGAAGGTGGTACCAACATGTGTGGATTGTTTATCTTTAGATGTATATGCAAGGCCATGTGTGTATGGATGGATTTGGACATGGATGGGCTCCAAGATACCTTTTTCAAGAAGGCCTAAGACTTTGCCTTGATAACTCTTGTTTTGGAGAATGTGATGCGCAATGGGATGTTTGTTTCTTTGGAAACAAGACATGAGTCTATTATTAGATGGAGAAGGATGGGTGGTGTATAGATTTTGTTCCTCTCCCATGAGAGAACCACCATGGATGAAGGTAGCGGGACCAAGGGGATAGGATGATGGATTTGGGATGGGGTTGATTAGGGACGATGGAAGATCAATGGGGGATAGATTTGGAATGGGATCAATAGGAGATGGTGTGAAATAAAAAATGGATGAGTTGGAATGCTTGGATCTTTCTCAACATTGTGCTCATTAAGATTTAGTGTAATAGGATCCAAGTTATTTGTTTGATTATCTATGTTTTCTTGGGGACCAAGTATCTCTTCAAGGGAAGTGGATGTTGTTGCATCATAGATAGGGCTAGGTGGAGGATGGATAGGAGTGGTGGAGGTTTCTTGATCATGAATAGTATTGGGACCATGAGTGGAAGGAGTGGCAAGCTCTTGATGGCTTTGATCTTGATTTGGTAAGGAACAAGGTTGACCTTGCTTTGGAATTGACTCTTGACATAGCTCTTGAGTTTGCATAGGCATGAATGTTTCTTTGATTGGTTGAATGTATGGTGGGGAATGAATTGGGCTTATGGCAGGTGGATGTTCAAGAACATTTGAAGGTTCTTGGATAGATTTTGGACTACAAGATAGGATAGGAGAAATAGGCATGACATTTGAGGGTTCTTGGATAGTTTCAAGGATAGAAATTTTATGGCATGAGGGTGGTGGTTGATTCCTTGCTAGTATCTAATGGATCACATCCTTCATTAGTATATGGGTAGATGCACAATATAATGGATGAAGAATAATGGTAGAAGGTGTAGGCTTATGTGTAAGATTAGGATTGTTATGCTAGATGGGGATGAAATTGGATGAGTGGATTTGGATTTCTCCATAGCTTGTCTTTTGCTTTTAGACTTTGTAAAGAATCTTTGGAGAAAATCGTTCAAGGATTCTTCGGTTGATGGATTAGAGCTTGCGAACTTTGATGATGGTGTTGGTTTAGGACTAGTATGCTTTGGGATAGGCATTCTATTGGATGGTGATGGAGGACTAGTAGATGGATATTGAGGAATATTCATGAGATTGGTGTATAAGGAAGAACTAGGTTGACATGATGATGAGGGTGACTCATGGAATTGGTATCTTTGTGGTTTTTGGGCTAAGATATTTTGCTCTTGTGTTGGGATGGAGTTACACATAGATTGAAGTCTTTGGATTTTGGTTTGTTCCTCCAAGTATGCCTCAAAATCTACAAGATCCTCGTCATCATTAGGAGTGAATTTTGGACCACCTCAGAGTATATATGGTTTTGGATTTGGCCTAGATTTGTTGAGGATCATAACCATATTGACAAATGAAGATTGGACTAGGTTCAAGGATGAGAATATGAGTAAAATGATGATAAGTGAATTAGGTGGGAAATGGATAGATTAGATGATTTGATCGATAAAGAACTTCTTAGGATTCATAATGACAAATGGTGACAAGGATGCACTTCAAGAAAAAAAACACAATGGCTAGATGTTTGATAGGAAGTGGAAAATGTTTGTTTTGAACACACACATAAAACATGGCAGACATAAAGTTTTGGATGACTCTGATACAAAATCAGAGTAAAAGTTTGAATGAGGGCCTAGATTAGCCCAAAAATTTTCACTGGTCTTGACAAATCTGAAAACACTCATAAGCATGCACAACCTAGGCTAGAAAGAGGATACTACTTGTTGAATCCCTACTTAGATTACTCCATATACTAAGACAAGGTAGACAACTAGAGATATTGGTGACATTGGCTCCCCCACCATGGCACAAGCACACCAAATCTCTTACCCCGAAGATCAGATCTTATGAACTGAGGGATTTTCTGTCTCTACCATGAATAGTACATGTAGAGTGGCTTCGAAGGTCAAACCTCCTACACCAGCAAGCAAAAAAGGTTTTTGGTTTTTACAACAAGTGGTTTCTAGTCAGTGTTTCAGTATAATCTGGTGTCTATACATGCGGTAGTTCACTCATTTAAGAGGTCTCCTAGCCCTCCGAAAGGGTTTTTATGCATCTCATGGATATTAAGGGAGACTTCCGTCAGTATAGAACATCTGCACTAGGTGATTGATGACTTTCATCACAACCACAATTATTTATATAGCAAACCAAAATGAAAGTACCGCTTGGGTCATTCCCTCTCTCAAATCAAGAGGCAGGCCCTCTAAGGGATTAAAAACATAAAAGAGAAAGGTCTAGCTTCTGATCACTAAGTTTGTACAAGGTGATAGCATACACCTACCACCTTACAAGCATAGCAAACAATGATTAATTAACCCCCTAGATTAAACTAAGTGCCTAGATTAGTGATAAAATTTTTATCTTTGACAAGTGGTGTTGCACACAATCCGTTAGTAGTTTCAATGATTTGATCTTTGACAAATGAGATAGTTGCAATCAAAGTGTTAGCACAAAACCAAATCCCTGAAAAAATTAGAAAATAATGTTAAAATGTAGCCATAAAAAGATAAGCTCATTAGAAGATTGCAATTTCAGATACATTTTTTTCAGATAGTGACATAGATTTGATCAATTTGAAACATTTTTGACCTGAAATGTAAAAACTCATAAAAGAGACCCCTACTAAGTTTTTGAGACCTTTCTAGAAATATAAAAAAGTTAGAAAAATTCCTTGATTTGCATCTAGAAATATAGATTTATGAAAAATCTATAGTCGACAAAGATATGATCATTCCGTACCTTATTTGGCCTCAAAATTAAATCTGTAAAGAACAAACCCCCATTAAAATTTCAAGAGCTTTCCAAAAGTGTAAAGTTTTTGGAAAATTCACTGATTTATATACAAAAATGCAAATTTATGAAAAAAACTACAATCGTTATAACTCATTCAAAACTGATAATAAAGACGTGATTTTTCTGTTGTAGGTTCCTGAGATGATCAATAAACTTCTGTTAAAATCTTGTAGTAAAATTCACAACCATTTGAAAGATATGATAAAATCTTTAAAACCTAGGGTTTTTTTTTCCAAAAATGGCATAAACCTACAACAAAAAGTTAATAAAACCGACAAAAAGCAAGCTAGATTTGCAAATTTAAGCACATAAACTTGCAAAAAGTGAGGTTTAGATCCGTAGTTGTGCCAAAATGTGTACGTTAAAATTGATCAAAGGAAAACAAAATATAAATACAAATACACAAAATCTTCTCCTCTAATCAAATCCGCACACTTTGATTGATAGAATGATTGATATGTTGGTTGCTCATGATTCCTGCCGCATAACTTTACTTTGTTACCCCCTAAAATGGCTTGGTTGAGGCTATATTTATAGATTTTTGATGTGGAGGGAAGAAGATTTGATTTTTCCTTTATTTGATCAAAGAGGAAATAAAACAAGATAAGATAGGATTTGAAAAGATAGAAAGAGATTTGATTTTAGTTTTAAATCCTTAAAAGGAAATAAATCTTTGAAAAAGGATGGGAGGATAATTGATGAATTATCTAATTAAACACATGAGTTCAATTTTGGAAAGAATCAAGATGTTATTAGAATCTTATTGATTAAATAAATATTTGATTTATTTAATTAATTTTGGATTTATGATTTAATTAATTAAATAATATAAATTATTTAATTAACACTAGAAGAAAGAAGGGATTTGATTTTTATTTGATTTAAAAGGAAATAAATTAAAAGAAGATGAGAGGATAATTGAGAGGATTATCTAATTAAATAAATTAATTAGATACACATGAGTTAAAAAAGGAAAGGAATTGAGAAGAAGTAATATTAATTAAATAAATATTTGATTTATTTAATTAATGTAGGATGATGATTTAATTAATTAAATAATTTATAATTATTTAATTAATTTTAAAAGAAAGTATGGATTAATTAAATAATTGTAAGTTATTTAATTAATGCTAGGAAGTGGGAAAATTAACTTAATTAAATAATTAATAATTATTTAATTAATGTGGAAGAATAAGGTATAGTGAGTGATGGTAAAATTCGAGTCAATTTTAGGTGTCAACACTCGTAATCCTTTATGCTATGCAATCTTGAGAAAGTTACTATGCCTGAGAAGTTTGAAACTCCTTGCTTTGAAAAGTATAATGGTAAAGGTGATCCTAATACTCATGTGGCAGCATTCACGGCTATGTGTAGTGATTTTTACCTTGAAGAGGATTTGTTAGCAAAAAATTTCCCTCGATCTCTTAAGGATACTACTTTAGAATGGTTTTGCTCTTTACCTCTAAATTCAATACACTCTTTTTCACATCTAGTTGATCAATTTTTACAACATTTTCAAGCAAACATTGGACCCCAAGTCTCTTTGAGTGATTTAGGTCATTGCAAGCAAGAACCGAAGGAGAAGTTAACTAACTTTATTAGATGATATCAATCTCTTTATGCACAAATTTAATATTAGATGAAAAATGAGGATGTTCATAAGCTGTTTATTATGAATCTACAACCTAACATCCATGATATAAGATTCCATTGATGAAGTATAACTCTTTTCAATATTTATGCACTGCCCTTCGAGATTACCAACTTTACTCTAGTCAGTATGAAAAAAAAACTCATCAGCTCAAGTTGACCATCAATCCATGGGTGCACCTTCACAAAACAACTTTAAGAGGAATAATAAGAGTTTCATCAAGGCTAATGGATAGAATTCAAACAATTTTTCACAAGTATCTGCTATCACTAATCCGAAGAGGACACCATTTCAAAATAGACAATTGCAAAGATAATTCACTTCGATATCTAAATCCTTATATTCTATCATGAATCAAGCTGTGAGTAATTACCTCTTGAAGCTTCCTCTGATTAAACCATTAGATCGTAGTAGAATTCAAGGACCTTATTTTGATGCTAATGTTTTTTGTCATTTTCATCGATAACAAGGACATGATACTGAACAATGCATGGGTAAGTGCAAGAAGATGGGGGGCCAAAAAGGGGTCTTAAGTGGCCACTTTTTTTTTGAAATCAGGAAATACTGACCTTGGATGAGAAATTGAGCATAGTTACACTCAAAATTTGAAGATGCAACCAAAACAATGTTCATAGTGCTCCAAGTCTACTTTCTAAACTACTATTTTTTATTGAAAATGGTATAGATTAAGGGGTTTAAAATAGGGAGCCACAAAAATTGGTGTTGTTTCTGTCAAAAAAACATAACATAGCGTGTTTTGTGGCTCCCTCAAAAGGTTAACTTTTTTTGGTATTTTTAAAATCGCTTCAGTGAGAAATTAGCTAACAACATGTAGTTTATGCCCGATTTTTTTGATAATTTTTAATGAATATTTGATTTTTTACTAATTTTCAAAGTGGACATATCCTAAAAAATAAAATTTTGGCCATGCTACCCCTGCAAATTTTGAAAACTAATTGAATTTTTTTTAAAATGTGTAGAATGGAGTCTAGTTTATAAAAATGTAATTTATTTAAAATTTCAATGAACGGTTAATTTGTAATAAAATTAAGACTAAACATTGGCTTTTGCCCAAAAATGGACACACAAACAAAATAAATTAAAGATGAAAGGCTTAGCATTGTCAAAATGTGAAAAAAATCACATCGTTAAATAGCTAAGAGAAAGCCTAACATTACGTAGATGTTTGATTTGTTAGACCTTGAAACACGTGCAAATCTAAGGGTTAGCATGAACAAAATTATGTGAAATCTTGTAGAATTTGCAAAAACACATCTATGGATGTTGGGAAGGCACTCCAAGCCTTTAGGTTAGAAATCCAAAGAAAATACCAAGCCTAAGGCTTGGGATTCCCAAAGAAAAATATAACGTGAATGCATTATAATGCGCTCACGTTATGTTGTGTTTTTTTTCTTTTTTTGCATGTTTCGTGGTGTTTGACCAGTTCGATATAATGCAAGCACGTTATAATGAACTTGTGTTATGTCTCCTTTTGAATTATTTATGTTCAAGTTTTTAAAGTATGTTTGATGGATGTATATATGTATGCTTGTAGGTATTTATGTATGGTTGTATGTATGTATGCATGCTTGTATGTATGTATATATGTATGCATGTTTGTATATATGTATGTACATGTATGTATGTATGCATGTATGTATGTATGTATGTAAGGGTTTTAGGTTTAGGGTATATAAGGACCTGATTCTGTATAGCTTTTAGGGTTGAGGGATTAGGGCTTAAGTAATAGGCAGAGCATAGAGGTTAGAGGGTTGAGAGTTACAGTTGAGGATTAATATTCAGGTTGTTGAGTGTATAAGATTAAGTGTGTAAGGCATGGGGATTAGGGTTTAGGGTTTATGATATGGATTGAGGGTATATAAGGCATAGGGTGACTTGGGTTGAGAACACATATGGTTTAGGTTTAATTTAAGTATAGGGTTAAGGCACAATATTTGGGGTTTAGGGTATAAGGGTGAGGTTATAGGGTATAGGGATGAGGGTTTGTGGGTGTAGGCTTCAGGGTTTAAGGTATAGGGTTGAGGATTGAGTGATTAGGGCTTAAGCATATGGTTGAGGGTATAGGGTTTAGGGTTTAGGTATAGGTTTTAGGATTTAAGGTTTAAGAGTTAAGAGTTGACTAATAGGTTTTAGGGTTTAGGGGTAAGGGATTAGGGTTTAAGGTATAGTGTCGAGGGATAAGGGTTTAGGAATAGGGATAGCATTTAGGGTTTAGGGATGAGGAATTAGGGTTTAGGGTTGAGGGTTGAGGGTTGAGGGATTAGGGTTTAAGGTATAGTGTTGAGGGTTGAGGGTTTAAGGATAGGGTTGAGGGATTAGGGTTTAGGGTTGATGGATTAGGGTTTAAGGTTGAGGGTTGAGGGTTTAGGGTTGAGGGTTGAGGGTTGAGGGTTGAGGGATAGGGTTGAGGGTCGAGGGATTAGGGTTAAAGTAGAGTATCGAGGGTAGAGGGATTAGGGATAAGGTTTAGGGTTTAAGGTTTAAGGTTTGATGGTTGAGGCTTTAGGGCTGAGGGTTAAGGGATTATGGTTTAAGATATAGTGTCGAGGGTTGAGGGTTTAGGGATAGGTTTTAGGGTTTAAGGTTTAAGGCTTAAGGGTTGAAGGATAGAGTTTATGGTTTAGGGATAAGGGATTAGGGTTTAAGGTATAGTGTTGAGGGTTGAGGGTTTAGGAATACAGATAGTGATTAGGGTTTAGGGATGGGGGATTAGGGTTAATGGTTGAGGGATTAGGGTTTAAATTATATTGTTGAGGGTTTAGGGATAGGGTTTAGGGTTTAGGGTTGAGGGATTAGGGTTTAAGGTAAAGTTTTGAGGGTTGAGGGTTTAGGGATAGGGTTTAGGGTTGATGGATTAGGGTTTAGGGTTGACGGATTAGGGTTTAAGGTTGAGGGTTGAGGGTTTAGGGATAGGGTTGAGGGTTGAGGGATTAGGGTTAAGGTAGAGTGTCGAGGATATAGGGATTAGGGTTTAAGGTTTAAGGATTAAGGGTTGAGGGATAGGGTTTAGGGTTTAGGGAATAGGGATTAGGGTTTAACCTGTAAGGTTTAGGGTTGAGGGATTAAGGTTTAAGGTTGAGGGTTGAGGGTTTAGGGATAGGGTTTAGAGTTTAGGGATAAGGGATTAGGGTTTAGGACCTTGAGGGATTAGGGTTTAGGGTTGAGGCTTTAAGGATAACATTTAGGGTTGAGGGATTTGGGTTAAGGGTCAAGGGATTAGGGTTAAGGTAGAGTGTCAAGGGTAGAGGGATTAGAGATAAGGTTTAGGGTTGAAGGTTTAAAGATTGAGGGTTGAGGCTTTAGGGTGAGGGTTAAGGGATTAAGGTTTAAGATATAGTGTCGAGGGTTGAGGGTTTAGGGATAGTTTTTAGGGTTTAAGGTTTAAGGGTTAAGGGTTGAGGGATAGGGTCTAGGGTTTAGGGATAATGGATTATGGTTTAACATGTAAGGTTTAGGGTTGAGGGATTAAGATTTAAGGTTGAGGGTTGAGGGTTGAGGGTTTAGGGATAGGGTTTAGAGTTAGGGATAAGGGATTAGGGTTTAGGACCTTGAAGGATTAGGGTTTAGATTTGAGGCTTTAGGGATAGCATTTAGGGTTGAGGATTTAGTGATAGGGTGTAGTGTTTAGTTGAGGGTTGAGGGTTGAGGAATTATTGTTTAAGGTATAGTGTTGAGGGTTAAGGGTTTAGGGTTTAGGATTGAGATATTAGGGTTTAGGGTTGAGGGATTAGGGTTTAACATATAGTGTTGAGGGTTGAGGGTTTAGGGATAGGGTTTAGGGTTAAGGGATTAGGGTTTAGGGTTGATAGATTAGGGTTTAAGTTTGAGGGTTGAGGGTTAAGGGTTGAGGGTTTAGGGTTTAAGGATAGGGTTGAGGGTTGAGGGATTAGGGTTAAGGTAGAGTGTCAAGGGTAGAGGGATTAGGGATAGGGTTTAGGGTTGAAGGTTTAAGGATTGAGGGTTGAGGCTTTAGGCCTGAGGGTTAAGGGATTAGGGTTTAAGATATAGTGTCAAGGGTTGAGGGTTTAGGGATAGGTTTTAGGGTTTAAGGTTTAAGGGTTAAGGGTTGAGGGATATGGTTTAGGGTTTAGGGATAAGGGATTAGGGTTTAAGGTATAGTGTCAAGGGTTGAGGGTTTAGGAATAGGGATAGCGTTTAGGGTTTAAGGATGAGGGATTAGGGTTGAGGGTTGAGGGATTAGGGTTTAAGGTATAGTGTTGAGGGTTGAGGGTTTAGGGTTGAGGGATTAGGGTTTAAGGTATAATGTTGAGGGTTGAGGGTTAAGGGTTTAGGGATAGGGTTTAGGGTTGAGGGATTAGGGATTAGTGTTTAGGGTTGACAGATTAGTGTTTAAGGTTGAGGGTTGAGAGTTTAGGGTTTAGGGATAGGGTAGACGGATTAGGGATAGGGTTTAGGGTTGAAGGTTTAAAGATTGAGAGTTGAGGCTTTAGGGTTGAGTGTTAAGGGATTAGGGTTTAAGATATAGTGTCGAGGCTCGAGGGTTTATGGATAGGTTTTAGAGTTTAAGGTTGAAGGGTTGAGGGATAGGGTTTAGGGATTAGGGATTAGGGTTTAAGGTATAGTGTCGAGGGTTGAGGGTTTAGGAATAGGGATAGTGTTTAGTGTTTAGGGATGAGGGATTAGGGTTGAGGGATTAGGGATTAGGGTTTAAGGTATAGTGTTGAGGGTTGAGGGTTTAGGGTTGATGGATTAGGGTTTAGCATTGAGGGATTAGGGTTTAAGGTATAGTGTTGAGGGTTGAGGGTTTAGGGATAGGGTTTAGGGTTGAGGGATTAGGGTTTAGGGTTGATGGATTAGGGTTAAGGGTTAAGGGTTGAGGGTTGAGGGTTGAGGGTTGAGGGATAGGGTCGAGGGTCAAGGGATTAGGGTTAAGGTTGAGTGTCGAGGGTAGAAGGATTAGGGATAGGGTTTAGGGTTGAAGGTTTAAGGATTGAGGGTTGAGGCTTTAGGGTTGAGGGTTAAGGGATTAGGGTTTAAGATATAGTGTCAAGGGCCAAGGGTTTAGGGATATGTTTTAGGGTTTAAGGTTTAAGGGTTAAGGGTTGAGGGATAGGGTTTAGGGTTTAGGGATGAGGGATTAGGGTTTAAGGTATATTATCGAGGGTTGAGGGTTTAGTAATAGGGATAGCGTTTAGGGTTTAGGGATGTGGGAGTAGGGTTGAGGGATTAGGGTTTAAGGTATAGTGTTGAGGGTTGAGGGTTTAGGGATAGGGTTTAGGGTTTAGGGTTTAGGGATTAGGGTTTAAGGTATAGTGTTGAGGGTTGAGGTTTTAGGGATTGTGCTTAGGGTTGAGGGATTAGGGTTTAGGGTTGATGGATTAGGGTTTAAGGTTGAGGGTTGAGGGTTGAGGGTTGAGAGTTAAGGGTTGATGGTTGAGGGTTTAGGGATAGGGTTCAGGGTAGAGGGATTAGGGTTAAGGTAGAGTGTTGAGGGTAGAGGGATTAGGGATAGGGTTTAGGGTTGAATGTTTAAGGATAGAGGGTTGAGGCTTTAGGGTTGAGGGTTAAGGGATTAGGGTTTAAGATATAGTGTCAAGGGTCGAGGGTTTAGGTATATGTTTTAGGGTTTAAGTTTTAAGGGTTAAGGGCTGAGGGATAGGGTTTAGGGATAAGGGATTAGGGTTTAAGGTATAGTGTTGAGGGTTGAGGGTTTAGGAATAGGGATAGAGTTTAGGGTTTAGGGATGAGGGATTAGGGTTGAGGGTTGAGGGATTAGGGTTGAGGATTGAGGGTTGAGGGATTAGGGTTTAAGGGGTTTAGGGATAGGGTTTAGGGGTGATGGATTAGGGTTTAGGGTTGATGGATTAGGGTTTAAGGTTGAGGGTTGAGCATTTAGGGATAGGGTCGAGGGTCAAGGGATTAGGGTTAAGGTCAAGTGTTAAGGGTAGAGGGATTAGGGTTTAAGGTTTAAGGGTTAAAGGTTGAGGGATAGGGTTTAGGTTTTAGGCATAAGGGATTAGGGTTTAACTTGTAAGGTTTAGGGTTGAGTGATTAAGGTTTAAGGTTGAGGGTTGAGGGTTTAGGGATAGGGTTTAGAGTTTAGGGATAAGGGATTAGGGTTTAGGACCTTGAGGGATTAGGGTTTAGGGCTGAGGCTTTAGGGATAGTGTTTAGGATTGAGGGATTAGGGTTGAGGGTCGAGGGATTAGGGTTGGGGTAGAGTGTTGAGGGTAGAAGGATTAGGGATAGGGTTTAGGGTTGAAGGTTTAAGGATTGAGGGTTGAGGCTTTAGGGTGAGGGTTAAGGGATTAGAGTTTAAGATATAGTGTCGAGGGTTTAGGGATAGGTTTTGGGGTTTAAGGTTTAAGGGTTAAGGGATGAGGTATAGGGTTTAGGGTTTAGGGTTTAACCTATAAGATTTAGGATTAAGGGATTAAGGTTTAAGGTTGAAGGTTTAGGGTTGAGGGTTTAGGGATAGGGTTTAGAGTTTAGGGATAAGAGATTAGGGTTTAGTACCTTGAGGGATTAGGCTTTAGGGTTGAGGCTTTAGGGATAGCATTTAGGTTTTAGGGATTAGGGTTGAGGGTTTAGTGATAGGGTGTAGGGTTTAGGGTTGAGGGATTAGGGTTTAGGGTTGAGGGAATAGTGTTTATGGTAAAGTTTTGAGGGTTTAGGGATAGGGTTTAGGATTTAAGGTTTAAGGGTTGAGGGTTGAGGCTTTGGGGTTTAGGCTTAAGTGAGACCTATATGGATAAGGATAGATGGAGAGGTAGACAAGGAGTGACTGAGAGATGTAGAGAGGGGAGAGGTAGAGAGGTGAGGGGGAGAGATAAGTGAGATATAGAAGATGAGCTAATGGAACTAGAGGTGAGAGATATTGCAAAGGTGCTATCAAAGGTGAGATAGGCACAAATATTTATAGGCACTCATTTCTATCATATTTTGCAATATATCTCACCTCTAGCTACTTGGTACTTCTTTGCCATGACAACTTAGTGGCACATTATAAAGAGACTACATTTAGTTAATTCACTTCATAAGTTTCAAAATAAAATACCTAGACCACTACAAAAAGAAGGATGATGATCCCTTGAATTATGCACAAGCCAATGATCCCTCCACTACTAATGCATCAATCTACTGGTATTTGGATCAAGGAACCCTTAGTAACACATGAACTCTGGGTGTGTGCAAGAAGTTGTGTCCACTTTTTGGCCAAAAAGTGGAAGTGTTTTACCTGATTTTCAGAATTTGTCACATTTGACCTAAAGCTTTGAAGCACTTAAATGTGGAATCTTGGAAAAAGTCGCTCAATATGAAATGTAGTACTCGGAGTCTAGTTTCCAAATATGTAATTTTGTTCAATACCCAGATGATAGAAATTGATTTTGAATAGGCATTTCTAAAAACCACTGTTTAAAAGTCACTTTTTTTTTACTATACCATGTACGTGTACATCATCCATATTTTGACCTAAATAATCATATTTTTCAAAATCCTTTTGGGAAAAGCTTTGTAACTCACTGAAGCACATTTTCCATATTTATTTGTAATTTTTTATTGAATAATTTTTTTTATTAATTTTTATTGGTCATTTTTTGTCTTTTAAAAAATCATCGTGTACGTCACGCATAAGATGACCTAAACTTAACATTTTTAAAATTTTTTTTAAAAAAATTGAAAAGAATTGTCTAAAGTACATTTTCATACAATTTTTTTTACAAAAAATTTTTTTAATAAAAAGTTATTAAAATATTAAAAAACCCTGATAATTCAAGGTTATGAACCTATTTCATCAGAAATTGATTAAAAAATAGAAAAATTAATTCAATTGTAAAAAAAATTACATATTTAGAATCTACATTGTCTCCTCTATAATATGTTTTAATTTCGTCAAAATATTCTGCAAAATAGACCTTTAAATATATGCCCAAAGTCATTATTTTGTTGTGACATTGACAGGGCCTTCAAGTTGCAGGTCAAACTAGGTCCAAAGGTCAGGGTCGAGTCCCCAAAGCATTTTCTGAAGTGGGTTACAAAGCAAAACCCGAGCCTAAAATTTAAATTTTGAATAACGGGATCCCGTTTATAAAACGCGATCCCGTTTATAAAATGGGATCTCGTTTCTTTCTTCATTGATCGTGAATAAAACGGGATCCCGTTTAATAAACGGGATCACGTAGTAAACGGGATCCCATTTTATAAATGGGATCCCGTTTCTTATTTGCCCATTTTTTTAAATAAGACTATACTATGACTATCATTTCTACAACTTGCCCTACAGTACGGCCGACAGCGACTCTTGCAGCATTCTTTGGCATATTTCTTTCTTTTGCAAGTCCATCAACTTTAAGTATTGTTGGTATTTTGATAGAAGCCATCATGGAGACGTTATTTGAGTGGAATTTTGTTGAATTGGTACTTGTTTGAAGGACTTGAAACACATTCAAGTTTTTGACATTCATTTGTACATGCTTCATAAATTTTTTAATCATGGGATCACAAAGTCGTAATAAGAGGAAAGATAGGAAGCTATTAACCCCTGAAGAAATCGAAGCAAAGAGAGAGAAGGAGGCAAAAAGACAAAGAGATAGAAGAGTAAAGATTCAATCAATGATCAATGTTGAAGCATCCAATTCCACAACTATTGAAGATAAAAATATTGAGGAGACCATGGATATAGACGATGCAAGTTTGCAAGAGGTGAATGTGGAAACTAATATGATTATACAAACTACTCCTGGTATGTCTTCAAATCCCTCTATTAATGCTATGGAGACTGTTTCAATGGGCACAAATCCAGGTACTTCTTCAAATCCACTTTTGAATGAAATGGAAATAGTGTTGATAGGAGATTTAAAACAAGCTGGATATAACAATGTTGAGATTGATAATATTCGTAGAGATCAAAATTTGAAACAAATTGTAGTTGAAAATGAAAATGAAAATCCTTTTGTTGAAAATGAAAATAAAAATCCTTTTGTTGTTGAAAATGAAAATGAAAACCATTTTGTTGTTGAAAATGAAAATGAAAACTGTTTTGTTGTTGAAAATGAAAATGAAAATCTTTTTGTTGAAAATGAAAATGAAAATCGTTTTGTTGTTGAAAATGAAAACAAAATCCTTTTGTTGAAAATGAAAATGAAAACCATTTTGTTGTTGAAAATAAAAATGAAAATCCTTTTGTTGAAAATGAAAATGAAAACCGTTTTGTTGTTGAAAATGAAAATCGTTTTGAAGTTGAAAATGAAAATGAAAATCTAGGAAGTGATGTTGAAAATGAGAAATATTTTTTCAAAATTGAAAGAGATGTTTTGGATAATCTTCCTGGTAAAATTTCTTGGAGACAAATAAGAACACATGCCAATAGATTATACAAGGAATTTTTTTATCGTAAAAAACTATCATTTCAATGTCAACTAATGATGCAATTAATGAGAATGTGGAAAATGAGAAAAGTAATGAAAATGTTAGGCATTTTTGTTAAACCAAGAAGAAAAGATCAATCACTAAAACATGCTATGTCTATTGTTGCTAGTGCCATTGAGTCTATTGGAAGTAATAGTCAATCCAAAGATAAAAATGCAACAAGACGAGCTATAACAACTGCTATAGTGAATAAAACAACTTTGAATAGAAGAATGGTAAGCAATATTAGTGGAATTCTAAAAATACATCCTAAAACATTGGTAAGAGCGGCAAAAAGAAGAGAAAGTATAGAAAATGATCCAATTAACCAATGTTGGAGTTTTAGTGGTCGACTCCCGAGATCTGACATGAAACTAATTATTGAAATCAGATCTTTGATCAAAAAATATTGGCATGATAATACTAGGGTATCGTCTAATGCTAGAGATGTTTTAAAATTAAGAGTGGGGTCCAAAGTTCGAAATCCTCATCCAAAACACCTATTAGATACAACACAAACTGAATTTTATAGAAAATTTTGTGATGAATTAGTGTTACTTGGTAATATTAAAATAAGTCAAAGATCTTTTGAAAAATGCAAACCATGGTATGTAAAGATTAATAAGGAACGAATATCTTGTTGTTGTAAAACGCATGTTCAATTTCATTATTATTATGATGTGTTTCAATATATACGTTGTACTTTACATCGTAACATGATTATACAGGAATGTGATATTAATATGCCAACTGAAGCAATAAAAGAGTTTATATCATGTTTGTTCTGTGAAAGATCTAATGAAAAAGGTTTTTATTTAAGTTCATGTATTTCTGGACAATGCACTAGTTGTGGCAATCTTTCTTTGTTAAGAGTTTGTATGCATGAAAGTGTTGAAAATGATTTTGGACAACAATTAGTGGATGTTAAAAGATTTAAGAATGTTGAATATTCTTTAAAAGATGGAAAATTTGGAAAGCGTTGTGATTTAATTACAGAAAAGGTTAGTGTGCATGCATTCATATCAGAATTTAAAAGTAAAATTGTACCAAAATATGTCAAGCACTCTCAACAAGCTTGATGGCTTGATGGACAATTTCGTGAATGTAGAAACACATTTCTAGTTGGTACTATACTATCAGTGGTTGATTTTGCGGAAAACTATACTTTAGCTCTGCAAGAGGAAATTCAATCACAATATTACAATTCAGTGCAGGTTGCTATGCTTGTTCATATTGTTTATAGACATGCAGATGATAGCAGAGAGAATGATAGAAAAGTTTTGAGGGAGTATCATTTCTATTTGAGTGACAACTGGTTACACTCGTCAGAGTTTGTTCAATATTGTTTCAATATATTTTATACAAATTTAAGAGAAAGAGGAATCCAGATGACTGAACATCTTATATGGTCAGATAATTGTACGGGGCAGTTCAAGAATGCTTGAATGTTCTTTTGGTTATGTAGGGTTCACAAGGAGAATAATATCCAACATATGTGGAATTTTTTTTAAGCTAGACATGGTAAAGGAGAACATGATGGAGCTGGTGCATATGTTAAAAGAATTCTTGCTAGACAACAATTAAAATTTGAGGATATAGTAAAATTTAAAGATGCACATGGGATTGTAGATTGGTGCAATACAAGATTATGTACACTTGGATCAAGTGAGTACTCTACAGTTCGTCGATTCTTTTGGTTGGTTGAAGAAGAAAACATTCTACCTAGACTTGATTGCCAGACAATCAGTGGATCTACTAAATGGCATTCATTTAGGAGTTCAAATGCAAGTACATGCACTATCTAGATAAGGGAGCTTGCATGTTTTTGTCAGTTTTGTATTTCAAGAGACTGGGAAGCATGTGAGAATACAGAATGGGTTGAAGAGTGGAAACAAAGACCATTGACACTTGCACAAGTACACAATCAAAGTGAAACAACAATTGAAGACAATGATCAACTGTTTGTATCAGACGATTATGACCATGTTTCAGACCTTGTACAAGAAAGTAATTTAATTCAAATCATTTTATTTTATTTCACTTTGATTACTAATTTGTAGTGCTTTTATTTATTTATGTGTACATATGAATGCATGTATGTTGATTGGTCAAATTTTATGGACATGTGCAAGTTATTGAATCAAAATTTGTTTTGCAGGACATGTGTATGCTGTTGTTGCACCAAAGAATAATGAAGAGGAAACTGAATATTGGTTGGCTCGTTGTGTGGAGACTAAACATAAGTTAACAGCACCTCGAGAAGATGATGATGGCTTTCCTTATCCAATAGGTTTGGTGATCCCCTTAAGACATCCCCTTAAGCAAATTTTGATAACAAGTCTTTGATCCCCTTAAGCATATTTTAAGAACTTCTTTGATCCCCTTAAGCAAATTTTAAGTATTTCTTTGATGATGCTTATCATTATCCAATAGGTTCGGTGGTGGTTGTTGGCACTTGGCTACGAAAATACCTAATAAGGAAGAATGGTTTGCCTGCATTTGAAGATTATGAAACACATAAGAAGATTATACACTACTCACATTTGGTGTTGGCAACAAATATAAAACTGGAGAGGTATCGCGGAAAACCTACAAATAAAGAGCTATGGAACATTTCTATGGAAGACCATGAGACAATCATTGATGCGTTGGAAAAAAGAGAGGATGGAGATGGTACAATGGAATAAGTAAATACAGGTAAATATAGTTAAATAGATTTATATTGTTGTTTTAAATATGTATTAAATACATGTTTTGATATTTCTTGTGCGTTATTAGTTGAAATTGATTTAATTTATCCTTTTATATCCTCAGGCCATCGTCACAAATTCATCAAATACTTTGAAACAAAAACTTGGGAGGCACTTGTAAATACAAGTATAAATTGTGTATATCTAGATAGTTTTATATAAATTAAAATACATGTTTTGATTTAGATATATTGATAAATTGCTTGTATTATTTTTACATTAGGTGGCATGAAGACCTGCTACATTCTCCTCAAGTTTTGGATTTTCTTGAGATGGCATATAACGACATTTTGTATTTACATTATTTTGAGTTGGTATATATATGTACATACACAATTACATTATTACATATTTTGTACAGAAATTTGTATACATGTGTATGTACACAATTTTATACTCTACAGTATTAAATTTATCAAAATTATTATTTTATGTATTTTATTTGTTAAATGTCCATGTTTTTCTACTTAGAATTTACTTTAAATTTGATTTATTATATTGTTCAATTTGGTTGCCTTGGGCAACTTCACCAAATTTTGAGAACTTAAGACGTCCCCTTAAGACATCGTAAATTAGGACCCCTTAAGACATTCAAAAAGTTAGCATACAACTTCCACCTTAAGTGGACACTACAAATGCAAGAAGTTGTTTAATTTTGTTGAAGTTCTACATGGAGAACTCTACAAATGTATTATCTCTGTAATCCCATTCTTGAGATAATACATTGGGTTTGTGGTGCTTTGGAGGCCAAGTTTTTTCTAAAAGGGTTTTCCCAAGGTGCATATTGTGTTATCTTGTAATTATGCTTTATTCTTCTTTTGTATTATAGATTCTGCATACTATTTAGCATAGTTTCTCTCATTAAGGTTATGTGGAATTAGTATTTGTGGCTTGAAACTCCTAACATTTGGTATCTATAAGTACTAAAATCACATCAAGCCTACATGACAATTTGATGATGATAAATAAGTCCTAATCATAGTCATGTAGGTGTGAATTACACTCCTACTAGTAGTTTCACTCTTGGTGGCATGTCCTATGTGTTCTTCCCCCTCTTGACCATCTTTTTCAACCCCCAAATTGACCTTCCCTACCTCACATTTTTACCTAGTGCCCCCTTCATTTTTCCTACTTAGGGTCACCTCTTTGTGTCTTAGGGTTGCCCCTAGTGTCTCTAGGTTACTTGAGTGACCTTAATTAGTAAAAGTGGTGACCTTATTCCTAAAATGGGTGACCTTGTGGTTTTTAATGCATGAAATAACTCATATTTTTATCTTTTCTTCTTGATTTTTAACCCATTTTAACTCCCATTTTTTGTGCTAACTTGTGCTTTTCCTCACTTTATTTCTATTTTGAACTCATGATCAAATCTTATCTCTTCTAAATTGTTTCCATTTTCTCTTTGAGTTCATTTGAGTTTTCTTTTAGTTTTCTCAAGTCTTCTAATTTTCTTTCTATCTTCTTTCTTATTCATGGAATTGCTTCCATTTCTTATTAAGTTAAATATTTATTTTGATCTGATCTCTTCTTCTCTTCCCTCTTATTTCTACCTATAAATACCCCTCATCTCTTCATTATTTATCATCAAGAAGTTTCACACACTTCTCTCATAGAAGCTTCTTTAAAATCTTCCTCACAAACTTCATTAAGATTCTTCACAGGTCTTTTAGCGTCTTAGTTTAGTTTGAGTTTTAATTTTGCAAATATTCAAATATTTCCTTTTAGGAGGTTGTCTTCAAGTATTATTTTCTCATCCAAGCTTATGTATAGCACCCCCTCTAGCTTTTTATTCTCACACAAGGATCAAGCCTTCCTTCTTTCAAATTTGTTTTTGATTAAGATAAGCTAGAAAAAGGGTCCTATTCCCTTACAAATCCAAAGAGTTCAACAAACTAGCATGAAGAAAATTAAAGAGCACCAATACAACAAAAAACATTAGCTACAATAAACTAGGATAGGTGACAGAACAGACAAAAAATAACTAGAAAATAACATACAGACAACAACAAAAACAACACCAAACCCTCCACAGAACATAGAGAAATTACTTCCTACAACTAGAGAGCAGGGAATCCCAATCCTTTCTCATAGATTTCAAGGTGTCATCCCAATTAGCCACACCCAAAACCAATTCTTTCAAATTTTTTATTCTTTCTAATCCACTTTTCATTCCCTTATGTCTTGAAATTCATGTAATGCTCATGAAGACACTTAATAAAATTCCAAATCTTCACTATTAATATCATCTTTTTAGATTACAATGCGCTATCATATCCCTTGAAAGAATTACAATGAAAATGCTCTAAAATCTATCACTAGAACAAAACCCTAGAGGTTTATGCATGTTTTTCTTTGTTTTTCTTAGTCTCTCCTTTGCAACTAGTTTTCCATCTCTCAGTTTAATGAGATACTATAATATATAGATCGTTCAATGTCAACAAGCAATGTTGGACAAGGACCTTGGTCACTTGAGAGTTAAATGTCCACCAATACTTTCTCGTGTGACTTTCACATGGCACACACTTGATTATCATGCTGAATTATACCATTATCCCATACCTTTATGCCCAAATCATATTTTTCAGGGGTCCACCGATGTTAAGAGGAATTTGGAGGAAATATTACATCATATCATGTTCATTGAAAGTCATTAATGGTGGTCCTAAGTCATGCAGGGGAGTACTTGGGGTGGGTGGAATCTTTTGAAGAAGTTGTAGAAATTTGACTTGGGACAGGGTATATGAACTTGGCAAACTTTTGCAAAAAATGTTACAAAACTTCAGGTGGGAATTGGATGAAATGAATTGAAGAAAGGAATGTTTTCTTCAAGGCAGTTAGGCTTCTACAATTAGGAAGAAATGAGTGTTTCGATGTTATGGGGAAATGATGTAAAACTAGACAATAGGATAGGAAGTGGGATGGGATAAATCATATCCTAAAGTTAATCTAGCTTTCACAAAGTGGAGGGAAGGGAAGATACAAAGGAATATAAATTGTGGGAGAACCATATGGGACCATAGCTAGGAAGTGGAGGGGAGAAATAGATGAGATCCAGGGCCTCAAGATGACTTGGGAAGAAAGTTCCATGGAACTCCAAGTATGTTATTCTATCTCCCTGAACAATAAACTTAAGCTTATCATCCATTGTTTTCTTGTTTGAATATGGTGTCTTCTTGATGATTATCATGATACACTTGTTACTAGATTCAACTTGACCATTCCCTTATGGATTATAAGGGGAAAAACATATTAAAGCTATCCCATATTTAGAGCATATGCCAAGGAGGTCATGGGATCTAAAATACATTGCATTATCAACAATTATCCTTGTAGGCACTCCTCCACCCATTTGGTGAAGAAGTCGTGTCCACTTAATACATCATAAATTAGGACCCCTTAAGACATCCTAAATTAGGACCCCTTAAGACATCCTAAATTACATGATCAACACAAGATGTTCAAGCACCAAGGCACTTGGATAAATATAACTATAACCATGCTAGGATCATTTAATATAACTTAGTTGATCTCTAGATGAGAAGATGTGAGAGATTGATCCCTCCTAGTAGGCAAGAGATCCTCATGAACTTATCTCACTTTTTAATGCTTTGTTTTGATTTGCTTACCATTTTATTGCTTAAAATTTGACTAGGACCTAAATATGCATACCGCGAATGAATGGAGGAACTTTATTAGGACCTCATCACTACATAAATTCTTTCAATGCAATTTCTTCATTAAGCCCAAATCTAGATCAACACTCTGACACTTGTAGATTTATATATGACAATTGATTATTTCTATTGATGTCAATCTATATATCTTATTATGGTTGATCTCAAATGTTTACATTTCTTTTCCTTCATGCACATGGTTAGATTAGAGTTTGATTTATGATTAAATTTAGGGATGCTTGTATATACATATGTATGTGATGTTATGCTTTTATAGTTTATGATGTATATGCAATGTATGTATGCATGGATAACATATATATAAATATGGATGCACCTAAACTAACATGATGGTTTTACATGATTATTACTTTGACATGTGTATGATTCTGAACTACGACAAGATTGCATTTATTGTGTGACATGTAAAAATATATAGTTTAGGTTCAACAATATATATATAAAGTCCAGGTCCATGTTCAAAAAATATATGAAGTCCACATGTTCAACTATATATATATATATATATATAAAGTCCATGACAAATAGTATATAACAAATAGTCCATGAAATAGTCAAATATATAAAGTCCAGGTCCATGTTCAAAAAAATATATAAAGTCCATGACAAACAGTATATAACAAATAGTCCATGAAATAGTCAAACTATACATAGCCCATGTTTGAAATAACCTATCACATACTATCTCTATCATCAAGAGTCCTCTTCACACCATGCAAACTACTCAGATGACTTGAATCACTCTGCAAAAGAGAAAGATTTATATGAAATTAGATGTAAGATGATAAGGAAATCTAATTTAATGATAATTTTTAAATTTATAATTTATATCATAAAATTAAATTACTGTGTGAAGCTGAGAGGCATGCTCTGGTGCACCTGGACCTGTGTCTCCATGCTCTGAATCAATCTATTTAATACAAGAGAAAGTTCAAGTTGAAATTAGATATACTTGACGATTTTAAAAATGATTTAATTCAATTTAATTTATAAAAACTATCATATTTAAAAATTATTATACCGTAAGAGGAACTTGTTGTGAATCCTCTATTCCAGGACCTGTCTCTACAGGCTTAGCTCCATGACTTGTATCGAGCTATAATTTAAGAAAAAATAATTTTGAATGTACATGTCAATATATATATATATATATATATCAAGAAATTTACTTTAATTTCACAACGTATATTTTAATTGTTCAATTTAAATATAATCTAAATTTTAAATTATACTGTATCAGGTTGCCCATCTCCTCTGTCCTCCTGCTCTGCATGTGCTGTGTGTTGATCATGAAACGTGTCACTAACAAGCTCCTACAATGTCATGTATATTTAAGCTAGCACATGTGTGTACAAATTAGGTTTTAAAACATATATATAATTGACTTACAGTGTACATGTTAAATACATTTTTCAACAACCTGAAATGCAGTCGACTCCTGATATAAACTTGGATTATCCAAGTGTGCTACAATGCCCATCCTCATAGTTGTGTCAACCTGCATAGACATATTTATAAAATATTAAATAGTACATGTGCACATTTTTAGATACACTGATATCAAAATAGAAAAATTTAAGTATATATATAATTTTTTAAAACAATATACATACTGTAAGAGTGTCATGTGAGATGCCCAATGATGGAGGAGTGCTCGAGACACCCTGAGATGGAGGATTCAATGTGGAAGAACCCTGAACCAGTTCATAAATATTTAATTGTACACACATTCAAGACTGAATTTTACAAATTTACAAATCATTGAAAATGTACCCCAAATGGGTGCCTGAGATGAACAGGTGTCGATGAAAAATTAATTTGATCAATTTTGACCCCTGTTGCTATCACCTACACCAAACAAACCAAACAATTCGATTGTTAAAATATTACAATTTAATTGATCATCTATATGTTGATTAAAAACACGTGGTTAAAAAATTGTTTTAAATTCAACATGTGTACATAACCTATATATACCTGTGTCAAATGATCAGTGGGATGATCCTCAGCAAATAGATAATCAACAAATGATTCAGTGCCCCCATTATCAGATGATGCATGTGTAGCTGAAGTGGGTGCAACTGCCTGATTAGGTCCATAACACAACTGATTGCAACTTGTACATGTATGAGGCATCGACACATTTGGAGTGGCACTAGGACCACTTCCATCATCAACTCCTCCATGCTCTCTAACTCGAGCTACCATCATAGAAGTCTGCTCATCTAGGCTACCTGAGAGTGCACTCAATGTGCCTAGTGTGGATACAACTGCACGATGCTCGAAGGGCGAAGGAATGGTAGCAACAGGAGGGTCAATAAGAGGTTGAACAGGCACCGGTCGTTGGGGATCAACCCGTGCCCCCAACCTCTATTGTGGCATGCCACCACAAACACCCTGGAATGATCTAAAATCAAAGTAGTTGGGTTTTTTATTCATAACAAACTCTACATATAATTTTCTCAAAAAATATAAAGGAACCTCACAATTAGCATGAGGTGGATAATCAAACACCATCCACCATCTATCCCCAAAATTGGTAGACATTCCTTCATGCCTACACCACCTGATTGATATTCTTTTCTTATTTGCAGGAATAGGTTCATTTGTAATGGGATGTCTAAAATATTGTGCTAAATGAGCTTTTGTGATTTTAAGATCCAAAATAGTCTTATAGGAGAGGCCATCAGCATAAAATTGGTGCCTCTAATCTCTCCATTTCTGGAATCCATCAAAATCTGACTCAATAGACCTCACAGAATCTACAATGTTTTGCATCAAAGATGCAAAACGTACTATGTGAGGTGGCATGAATTGTTCACTGTGAATGGAATTCAGTTTTTCTTGTATCGAATCCACATTTTCATTTATTATGGCTCGCAAGTGAGCCTGATCAATTCCAGGTGGGGATGGAGGTGGAGGTGGAGGCGGGTCATCTGTAGGTGGGGCATCTAGAGGTGGGGCATTTGGCGCTGGGGGTGGGGGTGGGGGTGGGGGTGGGGGTGTGGCCGGATCATCTTGTGCATTAAGGAAGTCCTCAACATCAAAGTGAATATCATCTAGATTCATGATGTATATATAAAAATCTAGCTATGAACCTGCATATATATACATATAAACATACAAACTTCAGTACAAATTTAAAATTAAATCAAGAATATATATATATATATATATATATATATATATATATATGTTTCAAGAAATTACACTTGAAATAAATTTAAATTAAAAACATATAAATAATGTATACATGCATGTACAAATTTCAAAATGTAAGAGAGCTATTAGGACTACCATAATGATTGATACAATGGGCAATATATATTTCAAAATTTCAATGTGCATTTAAGTAAGGAAACTTCTCTGGACAATCATCATGTATTTCTTAAATGTGAATATGCATCCCAAATTTTGGACTATTTTAAAGAAATATGGTGCATTTAGGAACTTGGTGATTGTCGGGGTAAAGAGGAATATATGATCATGCTAGAAGAGGCACTGATTAGGCTCATAATTGGCCAAGGTTGCTTTGAATAAGGTTAAAACAAGGAGATACCCATGTTGATATTCACACCCTTTGGTCTACACCTACATTGGGATGGATTAAGCTTGAAATTTTGATGGGTAGCCAAGGGTAATCCTAGTGAAGTAGGAGGAGTATGATTATTAAGAGATGATAAGGGAAAACCTCTACCTATCTTAAAGCTTATGATTTTGGTGTCAAGAACAATAATATGGTAGATTCTAGGGCCATTATATCTAGGGCCTCAAGATGACTTGGAAACTAAACAAGATATCCCTTAGTGTGGAAGGAGATTCCAAGATCAACATTGATCATATGAAAAAGCATAGATGAAGCTTGTGGTTATTGGAAACTATTATATATTGGAAGCTAGAAACTTGGTGAATACTTGTTTAAATCTATCTCCTTCAAACATATCAAAAGAAAAGGTAATTATATTCTAGACTAGGTAGATAATGGAAGAAATCATTAAATTGCTCCTAGACATCTAGCATTTGTTGGGAAGAATAATTTTTTTACATTCAACTTGAAATCCCTAAGTTGTGCCTCCATGCTATCAAATGTTAATTGTATCTACCTTCTATACAATGATATTGAAGGGGTAGAAGGTTAGGCTAAGGATTTCTATATTGCTACTTAGATAAATTCCACATCTTCAATGTGTGGCATGAGCATATGCACAAAGCCTTGGAGGATATTTCTAAGATAATGAAGATAAACCTTCATGTCTTGATGCTAAATTGGATGATTCTATCCACTATGAGAATTAAGATGAGGAGGAGGTGACATAAATCCCTCCTATCAAATTCGAACAATGTTAAAAATGTCAAGGAAGTGGTAGAGGCTTTGTAAGGCTTGTGCAATTTGTCCCACCACCCTAGGATAAAGTTTTTTAGTTTATTAGTAATTCTAACACTACTTCAACTTATTACTCTAGGGTTAGGGCCACTATAATTTTCCCTACCACTAATATATCTTAAGACACCTATTGGTTTATGTTTGATGTCATTGTAGTATATTAATTTTCCCTACCACTATTGATTGAACAAAACTATACCATATATATTAAGTACTCTAGCTCAATGATTTTAAGATTAATGAAATCAGGACTAACTATATCATCATTATGCTTAGATACACCCAACATGCTAATCAAGAACTTAATTACCTTCACAACCCTATTAGCATTGTATCACTCCTATTAGGGAGTGGACTTGAATGGGGCCAAAAGATTCTTTACCTCTTACGATTGTGACTTTGGGTTTGGCATGGTCAACTTGGAGAGGTTGTGTGGCATATCCCTATAAGAGGATGAAGGGTGATAGGAGGTTGTAGGATGGCTAAAAGCATTCACATGACGATAATGTTCAAGTTTAAATTTCAAGATATGCATCATGGTCTACAAGGTTCTCTTGTTCAAAAGGTTCATCATATTCTAGACAAGGAACTCACAATCATTGGTACCAAATTCAAGACCTCCTATTACAAGTCTCCATATAGCTTTAAACATAACACCTATAAACACAAAATTTATAGGGCTTGAATACAAGCCCGCCTCCCAGTTAGGAGACTTCCAAATAATTGGTGAACTCACATGCAATATGGGAATAACACATGCATACAAAATATTAGAAGAAATCCCTGTAGCATGACTCGTGATTAATTAAAGTTAGGGTTAGGGTTTCAATTAGGATCAGGCTTAGGGTTAGAATTGAGGTTAGGGTTAGAATTAGAATTCAAGGGTTGCTAAATTAGGGTAAGTATTAGAGCTACAATTATGGTTTGGGTTATGGCTAGAGTTAGGGTTATAATTACAATTACAAGTAGCTCGTTAGGGTTAGGGTTAGGGCTAGAGTTAGAGTTACAATTACAATTACAATTACAAGTAGAGTTAGGGTTAGGGTAATGATTAGGGTTATAATAAGGGTTAGGTTTTGAATTGCATATAGAATTATGGTTAGGATCAGGGTTAGAATTAGTGTTAGGGTTAGGGTTGGAATTGCATATAGAATTAGGGTTCAATCTAGCTAGAAATAGATAAATTAGTCAAGATGGTTCTAGCTCAATTTTGTTTCCTATTTCCTAGAAAATGCAAAACTAGTTATTGTTTTCTATTTAGTTGTTAATCCCAACTCTTTCCTTTTAAGAAGTATATCAAATCTAATGTAGTAGTAGATACTTCTACATATACAAGTTTCTGTTAGGAGAAAATATATTTTGCCAAATTTGTATAGAGTTGTCTATAGTGTGTTCCAGGGTAATCAAATGATGTAAGTCACAATTTAGAGGGTTGAGGGATAAGTTTGTGTTGAGTCTATAGGAGGTGTTTTCTTACATAGACCGAGCTCCATAATCTAGGTGTCTCCATGTCTAACTCAAATGTTTCAACTTGGTCCATATTATATCTAGATTAATGATAAAATTATATATATATGGCTATGCACAAGATCCACGACCATATCAATGTTTGGTAGAGAAAAGTTATCTAAGTTGGGGTAGATCCTTTTTTGATGTCTCAAAAGTTAGTGCAAACATGAATTCCCTTAGTTTTCTTGTTAATGAAGACCACATTAGATCTACCCATTTAGGATAAGTAATAGTCTGAATGAACCCTGGACATCCAAGAGTTTATACAATTCTTCTATGACCACGAGGGCTACTTGAGGGTGCATTTTGCGTAGCTTTTATTGAATAGGTTTGGCATTGAGGTGAACCACAAGATGATCTGCATGACTTTAAAGATGGAGTCTCAAGGCATATCACCATAAGACCACATGAAGAAATAAACGTAATCTTTAACATGGTGACATGGTTATATATGCCTTCTTTGATGTCAAGGTCCAGTGGAGCTACTATCTTAGAGAGTTTAGGGTCCAAGCTTCTATTCACAGGTTGATGTTTATAGCATGTCCTCAACAAGGAGAGGGGAGTCATGTCTTGTATCTAAGTGGTATCTAATGGAAGGTGAAGTTTGTCAAATTAAGGAGCTCTTGGGAAGTGTCCATTTTTATTGTATCATTTTAATCGATCACAAGTTTCTTCTTATATAGATTGTTGCTATTCTGCCTAGACTAGGGTGCCTCAGGACTAAAGGGTTCTTTCTTTCTCTCCAAAATAAGCATATATGTATGTGTTAATTATGGTGGAAAAGTCTTTCTTATGATTACAACGGGGATGTGGTCTTGACACTTCATAAGTTTCATGATGGCTTCATCATTTTGGAAAACATCAAATCATAAAGGATCGTGTTGGTCCCAATCGATAAGCTCAAGGTATTCTAGGTCTAAGGAGATGGTGAGGATAGTGACCTATCATGAAAGAGGTTAGTGGTGGAAAGATCTTCGTAAGGATTATGAGTGGAGCCTACATCAATGTCATTAAGATTAGGGAAAGCATTACCAATGAGGTTGAGCTCATATCACAATTAACATCACGATGTTCATTCCAGGGGCATAACCTAGCTAGTGAGGACAGCTACTTGAGTATATCAAAAGTTACATAAATGTTGGCTTCATTTCATTCTTGATTAGTTGGCTATCACAAAAACTGTAAAATTTTCTCAATTCTTGATTAGTTGGTTGTCTCTAAATGTTTGATTATGAAGGATGTGATAACTTGGTTTTATTATGGTTTGTTGTAATTTTTTTACATGATAGTTAGCTATTCAATAATGCCTTTAAAATACAATGACATACATTGTTATAAGTAAATTTTATAAAAACCAAATATATATATCATCCCAATGCTATGTAATTTTTGACAGTTTGTTCAAAATCTCTCCTTTCATATGATACAATCGTTTCAAAATTTCAATTGCATTTTCCAGCTAAAATGTTTAAATACAGCTATTCAACACTCAAATTGAACTCAAATTTTGACAGTTTGTTCAAAATCTCTCCTTTCATATGATACAGTATTTTCAAAATTTCAATTGTATGTTACAGTTAAAATGTTTAAATACAGCTATTCAACACTCAAATTGAACTCAAATTTTGACAGTTTGTTCAAAATCTCTCCTTTCATATGATACAGTATTTTCAAAATTTCAATTGTATTTTACAGCTAAAATGTCTAAATATATCTATTCAATTCTCAATTTTAAACATAATTTTGACAATTTGTTCAAATTCTAACCTTTTATATGATATAGTCTTTCAAAATTTCAATTGTATTTTACATCTAAACTGTCAAAAATTAACTACTGATTTCATAAACCCTAAACCCTAAATAACAATTCAAAATTTAAATTTTGATTATATTTTACACCAAAACAAACAAGGGAAGCTTAAAACAATTGATGGGTAATTTGTAGAATTGGAAAAATCCACTTACCTAGTGGCTGGATGGTCTCTGAACTCGGGATCCCATTTTTGCCTGTTGACTGTCGCTGTTGAAAATGGGGTCTCTGCCATTTTTTAAAAAATTTAATACTTTTCCAAAATGGGATCCCGTTATATATAACGCGATCCCGTTATATAAAACGGGATCCTGTATTTTGAAACGGGATCCCATTTCTGGCCTCTAGGTTTGGGATCCCAGGAAAAAATGGGATCGAGTTTTTGGTTCTAGGCTTGGGATCCCGAAGCAAAACGGGATCGCGTTTTATATAAACGGGATCCCATTTTATATAAACTGGATCTCATTTTATATAAATGAGATCCCATTTTTGGTTCCCCAATTTTGGATTTTTTTCTAACTCCGAAACTTCCACCTTAAGTGGACACAACTTCTTGCATTTACCCCTCTCTGAACTCTTTTCTGCTTTAGACACATATTTTGCTATGGATCAATCTATAGCAGGACAAAATGTGCTCATGTTTTGTCTTGCTATACAAATGGTAAAAAGGCCTAGACCCCCATGATCCAGGCCCACATGCTCTGTTTTCTTCTTTTTATGCACGTGTTCTGACCAAAAAAAAGTGTTTTCATGTTGTTGGGAAGTTCACATGCACATTTTACACATTCTACCAACTTTGCATGAACTTTCCACCACCTTTTTCTGCTTTTCCAACTTAAGGAGTAAGTAGCATAGTTTTCACATTGAATTTGATATATATCAATTCAAGTTTCAATTTTTACAGTGTTGCAATGTTAATTGTGATTGAATTGTAGGAATTTAACATTATAGATTGGTTAATAGTATTGTTGTTACTAATTCTATTTAGGTACATTATTTAATTTAACATTGAAAAGGAAGCAAGTGGTGAAATACTCAAATTCTTGAGGAGTTTGATGCAAGAAGAAAAAAACACTACATAATTGGGTACTCTCTCCATTCGAATCTCTAATTTTTTAGGTATGTCAAGTCTTTACATGCATTTTCTTTACATTTGCCTTAATTCTATTTGAATTACATTATCATGCTTTATCATACATGTTTATATCACTTGTATGGTTTACATATTTTGTGTTTATATCAGTCTTGCTTTTTTGGTTTTATAGTTCATCACAGTTCTTACTATCCAAAGAGCTTAGTCATCACACACAAATGTCGTTATAATAGACTATGTTTTAAATCAGTTCATGGTATGCATAATAAAAGATATCTCAAAGGTCAACATTAATTAAAATAGACACAATCACGATATCATTGTTATGTCCCTTTGCATAATGAACCTTATAATACAAACTCATTAATGTCTATCTAATGAGATTCAACCTAAAGGATCTCATGTAAAATTCCATCATGTGTGTTTCCTTTAAACCTGCATATATCTTGCCTTAAGTTAAATCTCTAGATTTTATTACTCAAGAATCCATAAGGTCAACCTACAATCTCACTTGGTGCCATGTATATTTTCTACACTTGGGCTCTTTAATAAGTATGTGCAATAATGAATTAAATAGACCTTAACATACCGTGTTGTCAAATTATACAAAGAAATCCTTACAACATATAAATATACAATCCCTTAAGCATAATGAAATACTATTATCTTGTCATAACAAGTTAAAATACAAATGAACAGGTGCCAAGATCATACAAGTAAATCCCAATAGGCTTAATCCAATCATGATCCATGCTATGCTACATTATTCTTCATGTTTATAGTTCATACAAACCTTGTATACCAAATGTTTCCATTCCCATATCTATGACAATGTACCAAGTTAAATACTACAAATTAGTCACATTGCCATGGAATTGATATAGGGTCTCAAGATAGTTCAGTCATAGCAAAGTACAAAGTTCAACATGAGTGTCTCCATGAAAATCATAAGCCCTAAGGCTGATCCTCTTGGTTGTCATAACATGATAATGTGAAGATAAGGGACTATTGTCACACATCAAAAAATTAGTCCTTACCTCATGCCCTAGTGTGATGTCTCTTATAATCTCAATCATCTCTACTTTCATGACTAGATGGTTATCAACAAGTGCTGGCCCATGAGACATCTCCAAGTGAAAATCAAGTGTATCATGTGTCCTAAATTTTGTCCCATGGTTGCAAGCTGAATCTTCATGTGTGAGGAGATGATCTCTATCTGCAAGTAAGTGTAGGTAGTTTGATGCCACTAGCACCATAGTCAACATGAAGTCCTGTGTACTCTTCACTTGTAGCCTCAATAGGTGACTCTCCTTTGTCCTTATCCTTATAGGACTAAAGTGAACTTTGTACCATAATACTTTGTATGGCTGCAATAATCCTTTGTATGCTTTGTACCTATTTTGGTTGAGTGACATTTACTCTTCTACATGATGATTATATGTACATTTTGTATGAAGGGTTGAATGACATATATTTCAGTTATTTGTATGGATTCATTTCTTAGGAACTAATATTTGTTCTTTATCATGCTATAGATAAATTCTCCATCATGCCGAGGAAATGATCAAGAATTAAATCAACATAGGAAGATATAGAAGCTAAGAATGCAAAGAAAGCAACAGCTATGAGGGAACTTCACGAGAAGAGGAAATTGGACATGATAAATGAATACATGCCAATTAAAGAGGAACCACAACCATCAAAAAGAGATATGGTATTGGTGACACAAAGGAAATGAATGCAAAAACTTCGTGCTATGAGAGATTTGAATATCGTAGTTGGAGACACATCCTCTACTGCAAGTCAACATGTAGGGACACCATCGACCGCATCTCAAGTTGAGAGTACATCATCACTCACATGTCAAGAAGGAGGTACGCCATTGTTCCTACCTCAACCTCAAGGTATGTCATCTATTCCATCTTTGATTAAAGGTATGCCATCTAGCCTGTCTCATTTAAATATTGATTAAATTCCTAATGTTGAGATGAATTTACCTATCTTAACACCACCTAGAATTTTTCATAGAAAGCTAAAGTATTTGATTGATATTGATGAGAATATTTTGCAGCCAATGGAAAGTAAGCTTTCAAAACGCACTTGTAGAAGATATGCTCATAAGATTTAGAGATTGTTCTTTGAAAAGTTAAATGAGACCGCAAGATGTCAACTATTCATTGAAATGATGCGAAGTATATAAAGTATAGGTCCATCATGAAGATTTTTGGGTTGAGAACATCAAAGGCTTCAATTGAAAAATCTATTGTCAAGAATCTAATGAGTGTATATGAGAGTGTGGGTAACACCTCATGCACAAAAGATAGTAATGAAAAATGTCGTGTCATTACATCGACTATAGTAAGTAGTCAAATGAGGAAAGCTTGTCTCATTAGAAAGACAAGTCAAGAATTGAGAATTAATAGGAAAACTTTATCAAGAGCCATTGGAAGGCGCCAAAGAATTGAGGACACCAATGCCAATGAATTATGGGCATTTTCGAGGAGACTACCATGAAAAGATAAACCAATTGTTGAAGCAATGAGATCACTAATTGAAGACTTTTGAAAGAATTACACAAGGTTATCTCCAAATCAAATGGATGTGGTAAGAAGGAGAATTGGTAGTCAGAACCGTGAGCCACATCTAAAGCATTTTTTTGATATGACTCAAACACAGTTTTTTGGTAAATTTCTAGAGATGTATCCTCAAATTAAAATTTGTCAAAGATATTTTGAAATGTTAAAACCTTTCTATGCTTGTTGTTGTAGATTACATATTGAATTGTCTAACCATTTTGATGTTTATTAGTCTATATGTTTATATTTGCATACTCACAATGTTTTGCAGGATTGTGGCATACATACCCAACCAACATCTTCAAGAGACTTCATATCAAAAATTTTATGTGAAAGAGAGGAAGGTCAAATATTCTACAGGAAATTATGCTTGGATGGCACATGTCAACATTGTGGTGGCTTGCAAGGTATGCCAATATGTGAACATTTGGAAAGAACACATGCGGTTGGAAATGAACTAGTAGAGTTTGGCAAGTATGAAATAGTGGCATACAATACAAAAGATGGTAAAGAAGAAAAGATATGTGAATTGGTTATTGAAAAGATTCTAGTGTATCAATTTATGTCTATATTTCATGACAGTATAGTGTATGAGTATGCAAGACATGCCCATAGAGCTTGATGGTTGGACTTACAATTCAAGTCATGCAAGGACACATTTCCAGTTGGTAGGATTATTCCAGTCGTCGACTTTGCAGAGAACTATAGTCTACAGCCACAGTGTGAGGTGCAATCACAATATTACAACTCCACACAGGTTTCTATATTTGTGCACATCACATTCATTCATGCGAATGATAGTATAGAGGATGGTAGAAAGATCATAAGGGAGTATCATTTTTATATTAGTGATGATTGTACACATTCTACAGAGTTCATGCAATTCTAGGTGTTCTATAATGATTTGGCTAGAAGGGGCATATCATATGGTCAGATAACTGTGCATCACAATTCAAGAAATCGTGAAATTTCTATTGGCTGAACAAAAGGCATAATATTACAGGTGTTCAACATATGTGGAACATTTGTGAAGCTAAGCATGGAAAGGGGGAGCATGATGGTGCAGGAGCATGTATCAAAAGAGCCATAGTACGAGAAGAGTTAAAGTATAAAGACAATGCAAAGTTGACATATGCAAAATTAATCATCAAGTGGTGTAATGCTTCGATGGGTCCAGGTAATGAAGGTAAGTCTTCAGTTCATAGATTTTTTTAGTTGATAGATGATACTAACATTGCACCATATGAGGACTATTGTACACTAACAGGATCAAGTGAGAAACACTCTTTGAGAAGCTCAATTGTAGGTTCATGGAGTATCCATATGCGGAAGATGGCATGCTTTTGTTCTTCATGTACAGTTCAAGCTTGGGATGAGTGTGAGTCAAAGGAGTGGGTTGATGAATGATGGTTAAGTTATCTTAACCCACTTGACATGTATCGACCCCCGATGACACTGGAACTGACAGAGATGGAATCATCAGTTCATTTTGACCACATATCAGATCTAGTTCAACTAGGTAATATATCTACTTGCATAGTTTTTGAAATTCCTAATGTTATCTTACTTTGTAGTGTTTTTGTAATGTTTAACTAATTTAATCTAATTTGCTACACATATCAATGTAGGGCATGTTTATGCAATTATTATAGATGAAGATAATGAAGAGGGAACAAACTATTACTTGTGTCATTATGTTGAGGCCAAAAAGAAATTGGAGGCCCCAGTTACATATGGAGAAAACATCGAGTACCCTACAAGCTCAGTGGTTGTTACTCGAACATGGCTTAGAAGGTACCCACATAAGAGTATTAATGTTTCGCTATTTCAAGACTTTGACACGCATCAGAAGATTCTTCATTACTTGAACCTTGTTGTGGCATCCAATGTTCATTTGATACAATATCAGGGTACACCTTTGAATAAGACCTTGTGGAAGGTGCGTGAGTCTGACCATGAGGCAATACTTGACACAATAAAGAGTAGAGCAAACCTGGATGGTTCGTTGGATTAATTTGTAAGTATTCACATTGATTTTGTAAAGTCATGGTACATTGACTTGTAAATATGCACATTAATTTGTAAGTTTACATAGGTTTGTCTTTTTTATTTGCTGCTATATTTTTACACATATACAGTGAATATTGTGATGAATATGTTTGTCATTAATGTGAAAGTTCTTGGATGTTAGTAATTGAGTAAGGAATGCATAATTGTGTAGGTCTATTGGTTGTTTATTGTTTGATGATACCATTATGCTTTTAGGATATGTTGTTGGATTTTGTGATATAAAGACACTTGCTTCTTCATAGAGTATGTGATGTGATGCACAAAGTTGTATGAACTTGACAAGTAGTGGTATGAACTTGATTTGTTTTCTATGGTATATATTTGATGTTTACATCATCATCATGTTATGCTTCATGGGGTTAGACCTAAGTGATGGATGAAGTTGATCTGCGAGACATTTGCCTATGGTGAAGGTTATCTGCTGCCCTAAAAATCTTCAGAAGGAGGTAGTGTAAAGTTGCAAAGGGGTGTAACTTTCATCTTATTCCTGATGCGACCAAACTAACAGTTCCAATGCATCTAGATGAGTATATTTAGGCTGGGCATGGTCCTTTTTTACACCCAAACATGCCGAAACAGTTCAAGCTACATTGTACCAGTGATATCCCTAAACAGTCAAAAGTGCAAAGGTAGTAACCTTTGACGAGATGTTATTTGGAAACCCTGATACTTAGAAACATTTTGTTTAAGCCAGCGCAATCACATAAAACCCCTCTACAATAACCTCTCTCATTTTTTGATATCTTTGAGGTGTTTGCTCGTGGTGAAAGGTTTTATGATGCCCCAAAAATTGTCAAAAGGAGGTAGTATAAAGTCGCAAAGGGGTGTAACTTTTGTCTTGCTCCTGCTATGACCAAATTGACAGTTCCAACACATCCAGATGGGTACATTTATGCTAGGTATGGCCCTTTTTTGAACCCAAACATGCCAAAAGAGTTTGAGCTACATTGTACCAGCGATATCCCTGAAGAGTCCAAAGTGCAAAAAGGTAGCAATCTTTGACGAGCTGTTACTCAGAAATCCTAACACTTAGAAACATTTTATCTAAGGAAACACAATCACATAGAACCCCTCTACAATAACCTCTCTTGGTTTTTGATATCTCTGAGATGTTTGCCCATGGTGAAAGTTTTTTAGCTGCCCCAAAAATTGTTAGGAGGTAGTGTAAAGTTGCAAAGGGGTGTAACTTTCATCCTGCTCTGGATGCAACCAAATTGATAGTTACAATGCATATAGATGGGTACATTTAGGCTAGGCATGGTCTTGTTTTGCACCTAAACATGATGAAACAGTTCAACCTACATTGTACTGGCGATATCCCTAAAGAGTCCAAAGTGTAAAAAGGTAGAAATATTTGACGAGCTGTTACTCAGAAACCCTGACACTTCGAAACATTTTGTCTAAGGCAATGCGATCACATAGAACCCCTCTACAATAACCACTCTCATTTTTTGATATCTCTGAGGCGTTTGCCTGTGGTGAAAGGTTTTCTACTGCCCCAAAAATTGTCAGAAGGAGGTAGTGTAAAGTTGCAAAGGGGTGTAACATTTGTCCTACTCCTGATGCAACCAAACTGATAGTTCCAATGCATCCTGATGGGTACATTTAGGCTAGGCATGGTCTTGTTTTGCACCCAAACATGCCAAAACAGTTCGAGCTACATTGTACCGATGATATCCCTGAAGAGTCTAAAGTGCAAAAAGGTAGCAATCTTTGACAAGTTGTTACTTGAAAACTATGTCACTTAAAAACATTCTATCTAAGGCTACAGGATCACATAGGTGTTGGAAACAATGCAGATAACTAAGAGGGGGGTGAATCAATAATCTTCTAACTTTTCTATTTTTCTTTTCTTTTCTTAACTTAACATTTAATGTTATACCAAAATAAGGCAATCATAAAAGCTAAAAAGAAATTAACACATAACACAAGGATTTTTATGTGGAAACCCTATTAAGGGAAAAACCATGGGGTGACTAACCCAAGATTGTATTATATGTTAAAAGAATAAAGAGTACAAATTTGGCACTTGCCAATTAGGGCTCACTACCCGAGCACACTGCTCACAAAAGGCCCACTGCCTACAAGAGACTTACAGTCTACAAATGCTTACAAATGATACCAAGGTGTTTGAACTGATGAACAACATCTATGCATGTAGGATTTTACTTTCTGTTAGGTACAGTATACTAATCTGGCACATTTCATTCTTCCTCTGCTCAATATAACTTTCCTGTCACATTCTAGACTTGAATTACTATCTTCGTACTTGCCTATACTTTTCTTCATACTTTACCATTCATATAATCAAATTCACACACTTACAATTTTGAATCCATCAGGTATATATATCCGCATCAAGGATTTCCAACACTTTCTTAGTCGGTAACAAGAACACTTGAGATATTTGCAAGTTGTTGATCTGTTGGCTGAATCCATGCTAGATTAGTGATGGACATCAAAACATAGGCATAGAAGTCATTAATCATGTCGGCTAACAATGTATGATATCATAGATTGCTTGATCAACACCTTTTATACATCCAAATTGAAGTCTGATACTCTGTCGCTTAGTTCTTCCTCTGTCTGCTCTGTCAGACTGGAACCCAACACTTAGATGCTCATATCTTTTACATGCTTTACCACCAGAGGCTAAATCTCTGGAATACACTAGTCATATGACCCCTCTTGACTTTTCCAAGTCTACAACTTACTGAGTTACACCATCTGAGAGATCCAGACCTAATTTTTAGATCATGTAGCATGCTTTGTTCTTGTCTACCGGACCATCTTGACTTCAATTTGACTTCCTGTATGAATGAATTACCAACTGCGGATGTCCAGGATACACTTTATTGCCATCAATGACAACACTTAAATGACCTAGTAGTGTCTCTTGCCAACAATCTCCCCCTTTGGCATTGATGGCAACACTTAGTGAAAAATGACTAAGTGTCGCAGCAACTCCCCCTTTGCATATGCTCCAACTAAGCTGGTATTCTTTTCACGTGGGATTGTTCATTTTTCGTTGAACTTCACTCCCCCTTTGACATCAATGGCAAAGGGCGGGATCCGCAAACCAAAATTATACAAAACATTTCTACATAAGGCCACATATGTACATATAATTCATATGATAAACTTACATATACTTGAGTATGTCTACAAAAGTAGTCTTCAGCTGTACAAACTCTGTGGACCAACTCCTCATCATCCTATCCAAAATGGAGATGTGACCACTCAACAAAAATGCATAAGCTTTTGCCCTTCTAAATCTACTGGATCACTGGTCTGGGCCATGGTCTAGACATCTGTTAAGGCCTCATGCATTGCCTCTAACTTAGGGATAATTATCCCTCTGAGTTCACCCTTTCTACTCATTATGTTCTTCTTTTCTTTGCCTAGTCTCTTTCTTTCATTTATTATAACAATAGCCTAGCATTCTTGATTCATTAAAGAGGAGGAAAGAGGGTCAAAATTCTGAACTAGGCTTGACAGTTTCTCTTCTTGTTCTTTTACTTTCTCCTCAATGTCTTTTGTCACTTTAGGCCAAGTCAGACAAAATTTGAATAGGTCCCCACCATCTTTGAGAGCATTTTGAAGGCTCTTTCTTCTAATACCTAGGGTCCTCCTATCATTTGCAATAAGCCCTTGCACCTCAGTGAATCTTTTCCCCAGAAACTCCTTCCAGACCTTTACTTCTACTGATTTCTCTAGAGATTCAAAATGAGTGTTAACAAAATTTGCTAACTTTTTCAAGTTACCGGATGGTGAGGCCGAAGGATCCTTTTGATAGGATGGTATGATCTTTTCCAATATCCTAGATGCACTTTCCAATAACTCACAATTCTCCATATGTGATTTCAAGAGTTTCTCTTTTGCTTTGGCTTGAGTAAAAGATGCTATTTTCATTGTCTAAACTAGGGAGAGAGTCAAAATTCAGTGGCCCTTGAAATAACTCAGGTTCATCCGGCTCCATCATTTATTTGTCTAAGAAGTTCTTCACTATCTCTGCAGTGTCTCTTGCTAGTGATTAAGACTTCTTTCCTTTTGAGATATCAGGACTAACTGGTTTTGATAAGTCATCATTAATCTTTTCTATTTGTTCTTCTTCTTTTCCCTTATCCTCTTTTTCTTGATTCTTCTTTCCTTCTCTTCTACCTTCCCCTTTAGCTTTAGTGTCTGGAATGTTTGTCATGGATGTAGTGGGATCTGGAGGAGAGATATCACCTATGTTTGCTACTTCATGAACTTCCTCTACTGGAACATAGGAGTCTAAGTCCTCAGAGAATTCTTCATTTATTTTCTTTAATCCTTCGACATCCTTGTTAGAAGGTTCTTCATTGATATCATTTAATCCTTCAACATCCATGGTAGAAGGTTCTTACTCTATTTCCTCTACAATAGGAAGATTGAATCTCTTCAAGGCATTTGAGAGGATATCTTTTATTTCACTTACTACTTGGTCAGTTTCTCCAAGCATGAGTTTATTCATTCTCGCCTTGCTCCAGAACTCATCCTTACAATCCTTGAAAACCATGCTCATTTGTTTTGGAGTGATGGAAAGATATAGCCAAATTACCATCTGCTCCTGAATCTCTAAGTCTTTTGCCTTTGTATTCTCTTTTCTTAGCTCAAGTACCTTTTCTAGGCTCTTAGGAATCAATGATATAATTTCAATGAAAGCTTTATTGTAAATGTTCAAGTACCTGACAATAGCCTCTTCAAGTAATCTTTTATCAGCCTCATTGTATTCATCATAAAATTATGTCACTGGTTGCAGGTTTCCATCTATAGTGATGCCTTTGATTATATCATCAATTGATAAAGTGGGTTTTTCAACGAATTCCTCTGATTTCTCTTCCTCATTTCTATTACCGGAGGACTTCTTAGATGTTCTTTGCTTCTTTACTTTCCTAATTTCTTCATCTAGTTCAGTCTCTTCATCATCCTTTTGGCTCTTATAGGTTCTTGATGCTTTGGTCTTCATTCTCTTTTCACCTTTTCCGGATGGCCTAACTTCTGGTTTGGTAGTTTTTGAGCTTTTAGGGGTGATAGGAGCAGAGCTCTTGGAAGATCTAGTCCGGGAGGAGGTTTGAGCCAAAACACTTTCTTTCTTTACATCCTCTTTTTCTTTCTCAATCTTCTCTAATCTTTATCTGTTTGTAGTGATAGCTTCTCTAGTAATGCCAAATTCCTCTGCCATCTTTTCAACTTCTTTCCTCACCTTTCTTTTTGTCTTAGACCTTAATTTAACATGCAGTTTTATGTTCAATTCCTCAAAAGTGCCAAATCTCTCTGCCTTAGGGTCCTTGGGTTGACTCAACAAATGTTGAATATGAGCCTCCAATATGTTTCCATCAACCTCATAGCCCATGGGCATTATCCATACTGTCCTTGGCTCAACTGCCTCTATTAAGCATTGATCAGTATCTACCATAAAGCAAATTGTGTCTTTGTACTTCTCCACTATTGATTTTGGAATTCTCTCTCTTGCTTGCATCAAGCTCTAGAAATTCTTGAAGTAGCCCCAGAGAGCTATCTTCTGGGCTTGAGAATCACCAAGTCCATACAGATAATCCTTGATTTAAATGGCAATTGGTTTATCATTTGACCAAATTAGACCTCTTGATCCAGGTAGCTCATTCATGAAGTAGAAGAATAACCACAATATCAGACTACCATATTTGAAGGTGTTTTTCTTGTCTCTCTTGATTTTCTCTAGATTTTCCATTAGTTGGCTCAACAAGAACTCACACAGATCATAGTCTGTATTATCTCTCAACATTTGATATGCAACATAAGTTGCAGTGCTGGATACAGAGTTCTCCCTGATGGAGTGGTAAATTTTGTAGCCAATTATGATTGATGCAAACTTCACATCTGGATCAATGATATCGTCTATGGTCATTACCCTCCTATCATATTTTTGATCTGGTGGCTTCAGTTACCATTTGATTGTTCACAGCTTTGAGAGCAGGGAACCCACCAATTAAGTGCAATCCGGTTACAGCCTTGATGGCATCTTTGGATATTTCGAATGGGCTCATCAACCACATAAAATTATCTTGTATCCTACTAAGGATATATCGGACCCATTCATCTTCTCCAAATGATAGGAAATGTATGCAGTGCGCAAAGTGCTTGTCTCTTAGGGCTTTGATTTCTATCTTAAGCTCAAAATTCTCATCACTTAGTTGTTTACGATACAACTCTATCAATTCTAGGTCTCCCAGTTCCTTGAGGTTTGTGTGAATGTAAACCATAACATCCTCTACATGAAGAACACCATGCAAAATATGGGAAAATGCACCTAGGGGATTGACTTCTAGAGACTTGAAAGGATGTTTTTTGAAAAATAGCCTTGGTCTTTTAGAAACATTGACAACCATAGGAGTAGCCATTATAAACAACAAAAATTGGAGAGATTTACATAAATAAATACCTCTTCACGCCTTAGGGTTTGGAGTGACTACCAAAATAGATTGCACTTAGATTTGATCTTCAACTGAGTTTGAATGGTTTGCTAGATTTCTTTTCAGAGCTCTTCTCTCTTCTTTGTGAGTGAAAAGTGTTGCAAGTGATGGATGAGAAGCCTTTTAACCTTGCCCAAAAACCTAATTTCCTTTTGTAATAGGTGCACAACTTAAGTTATCTGGTTGCCCTGTTTTGAGAGAGATTTTCTTGAATCACTGTGCAGAACATAGAATCATTGTCTATGAGAATTGACAACATATCTTCTCTTCTTCAATCATGCCATGGGTCCACAGATCAAAGTATTTCAATTTTGAATCATACCAGATCTGTCTATGAAATTCTGCTTTACTAGATAGCTACTGGAACCAGATTAACTTGAGCAGTTATAAATCTTGCAAAACTCCATGTGGACCTTTCACATTTTGACTAAAGGTTATTTGGAGGATTTTTTGAGAACCCTTTAATCCACAGCATCAGATGTTTACCCAATGTGCCAAATTTAGGCACTAGCTGACTAGCTAGGGGAAATTGATTTTCTTTGTGACTCCCCCTGAGCCAGAACTCACCTTTTTAGTTTTTGGAAGGACTATCAGCACTAGATTCTAGTGCGGATGCATCTCCAATAATCATTGTGTTCTTCTTAACCCAAATCTTACTCATCTCCTTTTGAACTTCTTCTAGATTAATTTTGCCTTTGCCTTTGTCTTGATTTTGATTAGGTTTTACTGGACCCTTTTCATCATGATTTCTGCTTCTGCAGAATCTGGCTATGTGACCAGATTTATTGCAATTATAACACACAACATTTCTTTGCTTATTTGAATGATATCCTCTTGATCTACACTCATTAGCCATATGTCCAATTCTATTGCATACAAAGCATTTACCATTGAAAGATTTATTTATTTGCATATTTCTGCATTCATGAGATTTGTGACCATACCTTTTGCAACTAAAACATTGACCGGAGAAGGATGGATTGAATTTATTCATTTTGTTTCTACACTGGATTACTTTGTGACTAAACTTTTTGCAATTGAAGCAGTAACCATTGTGGTGCAGGAGCACCTACCTGACAGCTGGTCTTGATAAGGCAGTTAGTAGTTTTAGGTCTTGTTTATGTTTCCAAGAAGGTCTGTTAAGACCAAATGCATGTAATAAGGTCACGCTGATCATGATAAGATCATGCTGACCAGGCTTTTGCTATTTTTAGTTAGTTGGTTATAACAGCTGTCATGCTGTAGGGTCCGGTTGGATCTCCCAGCCGCCTGGAGAGTTCCCAGCCGCTTGGAGTCGGGTCAGTAGTACTCGTAGGAAAATCTATTTAAGCTTGTGATCGGTTGATATTGCAAAGACAAAGAGATATCATCGGTTGATAGTATAGTATTGTATTGCGCAGAGGAGCTTGAGTGTGCTGTGTGAGGAACATCATATTGTATTGCATCTTTGAAATCAATAAAGATCCTATTTTCAGTTTCCTGTTTGATCCCCTTTGTGTAATCGATTTGCTGGTTTGGGTGGCTTCATGGATTTACTGATCCATTCCACCGGTTGGTCCGTCTGATCGGTGGAATGGCGATGTACAGTAGGTTAGTAGTTAGTTTGTTTGTTTGCATGCAGGTGTGCAGGATCGCGGTCGACAGATGCTGAAGACCCTAGCATGGGTATGTGCTAGGTCGAGCTGATAAGATAGAGTGTGGAAGATCACCCTGAGGTTGGATCGGGTCATCCCTGGAGGATCGGCGAAGTGAAATTTCGCTAAGGCTGGAAATTGGTCAAGACGGCATCATCAGGATATTTCTGCAAATATCCTGCAGTCGGGTTAGGCATCGTCATCCAGACAAGTGGAGGAGATGAGCATGATGTTGTCAATTGCATGAAGTGCAAGTGCGTCGGGGTGATCATCATCAGGAGGAGCCGAGGAGGAGCGTATCGGCATCAGGATCATCTCTCGGGAGAGCTCATCATCCGCATATCGCTAACAGATGCGGGAGTGAAAGTTCAGGTTTTTTGGCTAAGTGTTGAAGAGGTCATCAGGATATTGTGTGACGTCATCGTCATCCGCATATGACGTCATCGTCATCAGGATATTGAGATATCCCCCTATGCGAGTTTATCCTGTCGTTGTTAAGTGCTTGGGTATCGGCAGAAGGTTGTATTAACATCATCAGGAGGTTTCGAGAGAACCAGATAAACCATATCATGATGCTGTTGCTTGTGTCGTCGGCTAGCGGAGCATCGAAGGAAAGGTGCTGAAGTGGTCGTCATCAGGATCTTTGGGGCAACCGGATATTGGTTATCCTGCTGACGAAGGAAGTGTTGCATATCATGATGCCGATGGAGTTCGGCGCCCGATGAACAGTGCAACAGGAGGATGTTTGCGTTAGTTGAACATCATGATGATGATGATAGGCGACAGGCAGAGGAGGTGAACAGTAGTCGGCAGGAGGATAAGTGGGATCATCCGAAATATGATGATGCTGTTGGTGGTTTTAGGAAACATGATGATGATGCTGACAGAGTAAAGCAGAATATGATGATGATGGCGAAGATGATGATGATGATGAGGATGGGCTGCAGACATCCATGCTATATGTGAATGTTATAGTGTGGATGCCTCTGCATCATAGTGGTATCAGAGCTCAGCAAAAGGTCTGGGCTGTTGTGTGTTGATTCTGTCACCGAAAGGGCAGAGGTAGAGTTGGATTGTGTGTTGTGTGTTGATTGAGAGGTTGACAAAATGCCTCCTAAAGGTAGTGGTACTGCAAGGGAATTGCAGGAAATGAAGGAGAAACATGCTAGAGAGATGAGGAAGATGAAGGAGCTTGCTGAAGCACTTCAAGCCAGGCTGACAGCCCTGGAAAAGAACAAAAAGAGGGAAGTGGAAGACAGTGAGTCTGAAGAAGATGAAGATACTGTTGAAGAGTATGAAGAGGTAGCTGAAGATCTGGATGCTGAAGACCAGAGATTGGCAAAACTGTTAAAGGCAGTACAGAGTGAAAAACCTAAGGTAAAGGTTGATGTTACCAAGTATACCGGAAGCTTGAATGAAGATGAGTTGTTGGATTGGATTGCTGCACTTGATAATCACTTTGAATGTGAAGATGTTGCTGAGGATCAGAAGGTAAAGATTGCAAAGACCAAGTTAGGAGGTCATGCTTTGGTATGGTGGGATTATGTACAATCCAAGAGAAGGAAACAAGGGAAGTCTAAGATCACTTCATGGGATAAGATGGTAGCAAGGATCAAGGGTAAATTCTTGCCAAGGGATTATGAAATCCAGATGTTTAAGAAGCTGCAATTTTTAAAGCAGAAAGACAGGGATGTGAAAGCATATACTGAGGAATTTTATCTGTTAAGTATGAGATCTGGTCATCATGAGAATGAGGTAGAAAAGGTGGCTAGGTACTTGGCTGGTTTGAGATTTAACATACAGGATGAGTTAGTGTTAGCTAACCCTAAGAATGTGGAGGATTGTACCAAATGGCAATCAGGATTGAAGAAAAGATGAATAGAGGACATGATAAGTCCATGAGAGGAAGGGGAAACAATAGGGGAAGAGGAACAGCCCCTACACAAAAGCAAACCAATGAGGGTCAAGAAGACACTGGTAAAGGACAGGGACAGTCTGATTTCAGAGGTGGATGGAAAGGTAATAGAGGAAGATTTGGAGGTGGTAGAGGTTCTACTACATTTTCAGGAAAGTGTTACACCTGTGGTGAGTTTGGTCATCCATCTTTCAAATGTCCAGAAAACAAAGGTTCATCATCCAGAAATGATAGAACTAGTGACAAGAGAGTACAACTTGTGCAAGAAGAGAAAGTAGAAGAAAGTGCACAGAGTTCAAACAGAGATCCTGCTAATTGTGGATATCCAGAGAGTGGAGAATCATTGATGTTAAGGAGAATTAGTTTACAGGCATCAAAAGATATGATGCAAAGAAGAGCTCTTTTCAAGACCACATGTAAGAGTAAAGGTAAGGTATGTAAAGTTGTCATTGATACTGGTTCAACAGACAACATGGTATCTCAGGAGATGGTGGATAAACTGCATTTGGAAAGGATTCCACATCCACACCCTTACAAGGCATCTTGGGTGAGTGATAGTCAATCACTTTTTGTCTCTGAACAGGCATATGTGGATTTTCAGATTGGAGCATATCATGATAGAATTTTGTGTGACATATTGCCTATGGAATGTTGTCACCTACTGTTGGGTAGACCATGGCAATTTGACAGAAGGGTACTGTATGATGGGTATGCTAATACCTACACCATCAAGAAGGATGGGAAGATTATTAAGTTGATGCCATTGCAGGCAAATGCTGCAGTACAAAAGGCAGCCCAAATCATTTTAATGGGAAAGAAGGAATTTGTGCAGATGCCTAGAGGAGCAGGCATAAAGGCAGTTCAGGACACTGCAGGGAAAGGAGTTGTTACAGACAACAAGCTGAAGAACGTTTCAGTTGTGACTGACAGAGGTCAGCAGCAGGTTCAGAAACAGGGGTGCAACCAACCATCAGTTGAGAGGAATGACAAGGATGTTGTCATAGTTGGGACTATTGCTTTTCCTATAAAGATTGACAGGAAGATGGGATTGAACATTGCAGAAGTTCAAGAGGCAGTTCAGACAGAGGTTCTGGTCAGACAATCTGGCAAACACAGGGCATGTGAGAAAAAGGCCTACATCAACAGGCATGAGGATTTACTTGCCAGAAAGCAAGTTACAGTTCAGAAGGCTTGGAGCAGCCAAGAGCCAGCAGAGGATACAGCTGGAACAGGTCAGAAGACTGACCAAACAAAGTGTAAAGGTGGAGGACTTCCACATACTAAACTCATGGGACATGAGTTCTTTTCTGTTGGGGAGTATGGTGCAGGAGCACCTACCTGACAGCTGGTCTTGATAAGGCAGTTAGTAGTTTTAGGTCTTGTTTATGTTTCCAAGAAGGTCTGTTAAGACCAAATGCATGTAATAAGGTCACGCTGATCATGATAAGATCATGCTGACCAGGCTTTTGCTATTTTTAGTTAGTTGGTTATAACAGCTGTCATGCTGTAGGGTCCGGTTGGATCTCCCAGCCGCCTGGAGAGTTCCCAGCCGCTTGGAGTCGGGTCAGTAGTACTCGTAGGAAAATCTATTTAAGCTTGTGATCGGTTGATATTGCAAAGACAGAGAGATATCATCGGTTGATAGTATAGTATTGTATTGCGCAGAGGAGCTTGAGTGTGCTGTGTGAGGAACATCATATTGTATTGCATCTTTGAAATCAATAAAGATCCTGTTTTCGGTTTCCTGTTTGATCCCCTTTGTGTAATCGATTTGCTGGTTTGGGTGGCTTCATGGATTTACTGATCCATTCCACCGGTTGGTCCGTCTGATCGGTGGAATGGCGATGTACAGTAGGTTAGTAGTTAGTTTGTTTGTTTGCATGCAGGTGTGCAGGATCGCGGTCGACAGATGCTGAAGACCCTAGCATGGGTATGTGCTAGGTCGAGCTGATAAGATAGAGTGTGGAAGATCACCCTGAGGTTGGATCGGGTCATCCCTGGAGGATCGGCGAAGTGAAATTTCGCTAAGGCTGGAAATTGGTCAAGATGGCATCATCAGGATATTTCTGCAAATATCCTGCAGTCGGGTTAGGCATCGTCATCCAGACAAGTGGAGGAGATGAGCATGATGTTGTCGATTGCATGAAGTGCAAGTGCGTCGGGGTGATCATCATCAGGAGGAGCCGAGGAGGAGCGTATCGGCATCAGGATCATCTCTCGGGAGAGCTCATCATCCGCATATCGCTAACAAATGCAGGAGTGAAAGTTCAGGTTTTTTGGCTAAGTGTTGAAGAGGTCATCAGGATATTGTGTGACGTCATCGTCATCAGGATATTGAGATATCCCCCTATGCGAGTTTATCCTGCCGTTGTTAAGTGCTTGGGTATCGGCAGAAGGTTGTATTAACATCATCAGGAGGTTTCGAGAGAACCGGATAAACCATATCATGATGCTGTTGCTTGTGTCGTCGACTAGCGGAGCATCGAAGGAAAGGTGCTGAAGTGGTCGTCATCAGGATCTTTGGGGCAACCGGATATTGGTTATCCTGCTGACGAAGGAAGTGTTGCATATCATGATGCCGATGGAGTTCGACGCCTGATGAACAGTGCAACAGGAGGATGTTTGCGTTAGTTGAACATCATGATGATGATGATAGGCGACAGGCGGAGGAGGTGAACAGTAGTCGGCAGGAGGATAAGTGGGATCATCCGAAATATGATGATGCTGTTGGTGGTTTTAGGAAACATGATGATGATGCTGACAGAGTAAAGCGGAATATGATGATGATGGCGAAGATGATGATGATGATGAGGATGGGCTGCAGACATCCATGCTATATGCGAATGTTATAGTGTGGATGCCTCTGCATCACATTGAAGGATGGATATCTTTGAGCGTTTGGTTGCCTTACCGGAGGTCTTTTAGGCCTGTTTCTTTAATTTCCTGATCCAGAGTTCTTCTGACCAGATCCAGAGCTTTCACCTTTCTCATATCCCAAGCCACGCTTATCATCTACCCTCTTTTGGTTTTCAAGAAAAACTTCAAGTTGGGCTGAGCTTATCTTGAACTTTTCTTTGTATTCATTTGTAGTTTGAAGATCTTGTTTAAGAGTGTCTATCTAATTCTCAAGTTGTTCTTCATTATCTCTAGGTTCTTTAAGATCAGATTCAAGATGCCTAATTATTCTATCCATTTTGTGGCAGTCCTCTATTTTCTCCTTGAGGGATTATTTTAGATTATCTTCAATCAAAGTTCTCTTTTCTTCAATTTCTTGGGTGAATCTCATAACCCCTGATTCCATTTCATGCCTTAACATAATGACTTCTTTTGACAGCTTCTCGCATAGCTTATTTTTCTCATTTAGATCTTCATCAGTATCATTCACTTCACTCTGATTGGCTAATTTTTGGAGTAGTTCCTTTCTCTTTTTCACAGAAATACTAAGTTTTTCTTTTAGCTCATTTATGAAATCATCAGCTTGTTTGAGTCTTTCTCTCAAATTACTGACTTCAGAGTGGGATTGTTCAAGATCATCTAGGGCAAACTAAAGTTGTTCCTTCATACCATATGCATCCAGATTCCTAGATCTTCCTCAAGCTGTTAGGCTTTATTCAAAGGAACATAGCTCTGATACCAATTGTTAGAAACAATGTAGATAACTGAGATGGGGGCTGAATCAGTTATCTTGTAACTTTTCTATTTTTTATTTCTTTTCTTAACTTAACATTTAATGTTATATCAAAGCAAAGGCAATCATAAGAGCTGAAAAGAAATTAACACATAACACAAGGATTTTTACATGGAAACCCTATTAAGGGAAAAACCACAGGGTGACTAACCCAAGATTGTATTCTCTATTAAAAGAATAAAGAGTACAAATTTGACACTTGCCAATTAGGGTTCACTGCCCGAGCACACTACTTACAAAAGGCCCACTACCTACAAGAGACTTACAGTCTACAAATTCTTACAAATGATACCAAGGTGTTTGAATTGATGAACAACATCTATGCACGCATGATTTCAATTCTGGTTAGGTACAGTATACTGATCTAGCACATTTCATTCTTCCTCTACTCAATATTGCTTTCCTGTCACATTCCGGACTTGAATTACTATCTTCATACTTGCCTCTACTTTTCTTCATACTTTACCATTCATAAAATCAAATTCACACACTTACAAGGTTGAATCCATCAGGTATATATATCTACATCAAGGATTTCCAACACTTTCTTAGTCAGCAACAAGAACACTTGAGATATTTGCAAGTTGTTGATCTGTTGGTTGAATCCATGCTAGATTAGTGATGTGCATCAAAACATAGGCATAGAAGTCATTAATCATGTCAGCTAACAATGTATGATATCACAAATTGCTTGATCAACACCTTTTACACATCTGGATTGAAGTCTGATACTCTGTCACTTAGTGCTTCCTCTATCTACTCTGCCGGACTGGAACCCAACACTTAGATGATCATATCTTTTGCATGCTTTACCACTGGAGGCTAAATCTCTGGAATACACTAGTCATATGACCCCTCTTGACTTATCCAAGTTTGCAGCTTACTGAGTTACACCATCTGAGAGATCTGGACCTGATTGTCAGATCATGTAGCATGCTCTGTTCTTGTTTATCAGACCATCTTGACTTCAATCTGACTTCCGGTATGAATGAATTACTGACTACAGATGTCTGAGATACACTTTGTTGTCATCAATGACAACACTTAAATGACCTAGCAGTGTCTCTTGCCAACAATAGGGTCCCTCTATAATAAGATCTCTCAATTTTTTATATCTCTGAGGCATTTGCCCATGGTGAATGTTTTTTTGCTACCCCAAAAATGGTCAGATGCATTTAGTGTAAAGTTGCAAAGGGCTGTAACTTTCATTCTACTCCTTGTGCAGCCAAAATGATTGTTCCAATGCATTAGGATGGGTACGTTTAGGCTAAGCATGGTCCTGTTTCACACCCAAACATGTTGAAACAGTCTGAGCTACATTATGATATCCTCACACATTGCCTTTGCTATAACTATTATAGTCTTCACATGTCAACATGCATCTTATGGTTGTTAACATACTTGTTCTAGCAGTCAACACAGTCATATATGAACTTCTTGTTCTTTTATCTTGGTTCACCTTGACTTTGTTCTCTAGTACTATCTTTGTAGGGTTTATTTTAGTCCTTCAATGCATTGTTCCATCATTGCAATCTTAGACCCCTATTAGGCTTGAAATAGACCTCTATTAAGCTACTCTCTTAAACCTTAATATCATCTAAATGTTGTCATATCCATGTTGTGCAACCCTCATCTTCTTCCACCTTTAGGTCACTATGTTATTAGGATTGAACTTAGACTTCTGTGATATTTGAAACCCTCTACACTTCATGGCTCTATCATTATGTAATGATCTACACTGCACTTATCTTTCTTATCATATTTCATAGCAATCTTGCAAAGAGTTGGGGTAGTGGTATGCAACCTTCTACGAGATCAATATAATGTTGTAACAAGGCTTTCAAGATTAACAATTTTTTGGGTAGAATTGCTTTATGGAATTAGAGTCAAATTGGTAAATGTGATGACATGATACATACTAACATGGTGAGATGCAAAGTAAACATTTATAATATTAACCACATTCTCAAAGTGATTGCTGATGACTTATGGAAGCCTATAGCCCCAATGTTATGTTGCATACTCAAATTAGGTAAGACTCAATGTACTCTCATAACCTTGCCTTATATGTAAGAGGAATTACATTTAATAAACCACAATGGTCATCAAGTGCTCATTAGCATATGATTTTGACTATCTTATTCAAGACAACAAACATACTCTTTGCATCCCAATATGGTATAATAACAAGGAATTAAGAAATATTTTCAATTGAGCAACTCATAAAGAGTATGGATCAACATACCAAGGAGTAACCATAAGAACATCCTTTTGCAACATATGGAATTGAAAATATCTATGTTACAACAATCAACCTCTTTTCAATATACCAACATGAGATATTTGTAGAGTATTATTTTGGTTATATGATGCACCCAAATTGGGCTAGCAAGACCAAATCATGGTATTATCATGCCTTTTGGTAAATGAAATAAAATAATAAGCACAAAGATGTTTCACAAGAGTTCGACAACATAGAATGCAATAATTACAAAACTACTAAAAAAATTGCATTGAAATAGCCAAAAAAATATGGTTTCATTTATGTAAAATGGGATTGCTAGGGAAAACCATAGAAGGTGTTTTTATACATTTATTTCAGTCCCCATATAGTCCTCTACAATAATATTATAACTTAAGCATATACACTCAAAATAAAATCATTTTACAAGCTCTAACACAAGTCCTTCATGAGTTTAATGGCCATAAAGGCCAAGATAAAATGAGTGTAGGGACCATTTAGACTCACAAGGTATGGGGGTGTCCCATGCTAAAATTATCATATAAATATTATTGCAATATCCCCTTCGTCACTTGTAAAATTACATAGAGTTGTTTGTGAAACTATGAGACATGATCCAAAGGGTTGTGTAAGATAATTTATAGGGTGTCTTTTGAGTTGCTCAAAATGATTCCTATCACTATGTGAATTATGCATGGTGCAAGGAACCATGAACTTTGTGTTGGATCAAGTGGCATTGTTTAGGTGGCACATGATGCAAGGACTTATGCATGATGTTGTACATTTATATGTGAGTGACTAAGGATAACATGAAAGCTTGTGCAATAGCATGTAGATCATGATGTGAAAAAAAAAACTTGCTTTCCATTTATCCATTTAACTAATCTTTCTTTCTATATTTTCTCGGACATGTCTAGTTTTGAGAGACTAAAACTTTCAACCCAAAACTCAAATTCTCTTATCATCAGTTGGGATGGATTCTTTGACAATTAAACTTTGAAACCTAAAGGCATACAAAAGTGATCTACACTGCACCTATCCATATTACATAATGATCAACAAAAATGATTTGTATTAACCAAATATCCATATAGGCATACATCAATATCTGTCGATATAAGTATAACATATATACAAAATAGCCATATAGGCTTACAAGAATGCCATATAGGCATACAACAAAGGAACACAATAAAAAGTCATTCCCCTCTGTCCGGTGAAGAGAATAGATCAAGGGCAGCCTTTGATCTTTGAGGGCATGGAGACGCATATGAGGGTAGTCTACTATGAACCCAAGGGCTACTCCTCCTATTTAGTTGTTCATGGATCTGTAGTTGTTACAATAAAAAGTGTAGACATTAAAATATAGAAATTACATTATAAAAAATGAAACATTTAACAAATCACTTACTGCTATCTAAAAATCTGTCTCCTCATTTGCCTTAGTACCAGGATTAGGTTGTGGTGATGTCATGTCCTATAGAAACCATCCAGATAGAAATTAAACTTCAAATCAATAATGATTTGATTTTTCAATAATAAACAACTATAACAATGAATGTAATTCTAAATTTACTAATCTACCTCATACGCCTGTCAAAGGCATGGAGCTATAAATCACAGAGGACACACCATGCTCCATTGCCCTATGAACATCAGGAGGTGCCTTCATAACCTACATCATCTAAAAATAAAACAACATTATTCAATTATGAAAACTATAATAGTGATGCAAGGCATGGCTCCTAACATACACACACATTCACCTAAACATGGAAGTACGTGTACACAATAAAGCACACAAGTCACATGCATATATACAAATTAGATGAAGATTCATGACTATTATGTGGTATAAGGGTCAATGAAGGAGGGACCATAGTAACATCAAATTTTAGGTTTAAGAAGTTAGAGAGGGAGTGAAGGTATTAGTTTAGGTTTAGATTGGTGATAGGGTGGGGTAGGGTTGTGCTCAATTTTTTGTTTGTTTGGTAGTCATGGAGGTAGGACAATGCCTAATACAGAGTTTGTGGGTTTATGGGACAATGCCTAAACTAGAAATCACATAGACATTAGGTAAGTTTATGGGTTTGCGGGAAGGAGGAATATCAAGAGTTTGTGGGATAATAGGAGGGAGGAAAGATACTAGATAGGAAAAGAAAAACCTTATTTTAAAAATTTCTTATCATTTTCTTTGTCTTGAGATTTGTCAGGGGGTGGGTTGGAAGCAAACTAGGTCTGGGACATCTTGTAGGGGTATATTAGGAAATAGGTAGGGTAGATATGGGTTGGTTAGTAGGTTAGGTGTAGTGTTGGGGAAGTTTCTTAGGCCTACTTTTAGAAGTGGATGGGGAAATGTCCTACACCTTTTCTTTTACTTTATCTTGGAGGGGTGTTAGAGGGGAGATAGAAGTCAATGAGGAAGGTGAAGTAGTAATAGGTGGACATATGGTGGGGAAGATAGGGGCATAGCTAGTGAAGTAGGTGAAGTAATAGAAAGGGGTTGTGGGGTTGGGGAAGCAATGTGTTTAGAGGCATAAGATAGGTAAAGGTGAAAGAGGGAATTGGATGAGGTTGAGGTGGACTAGAAGGGGTTAACAAAAAATAATCTAAGGAGAAGTGTCTTAAGGTAACAACTAGTTGGTATGGGCTATGAGAAATGGTGAAGACATTACCATCATGGGGAATTTAAGGCACTAGTGGATGACAGTTTAGGGACAACCCACATTGCAATGAGCCAAGGATGACCTTAGAGAATAGATAGTGCTATGAGGTGGGGATGATATGACATAAGACATCTAGGCATTTAGGTCCTACCTAGATTAGTAAGGTGAGGGAGCCAAAAGTAGGTATTGAAGTGTCATTATGTGTACACTAGGAGATATCTGAGGGGGATAAGAATCTCTTTGCAACCTAGTGATGTATAAGTGTTCCTCTATAACTCCATTAATTCTACCTTGATGTATAAGTGTTCCACCTTGATTCCACTATCATTTTATAGTATACTTGTGCCTCAATATACAAAGGATCGCTATAATCATCAGTAGGCATATTGTCAAGCAAGAAGGTGATGTCAGGGGTAGGAGTGGGTTGAACAATGAAATTATAAGGTTGAATGTCTAATGTGCCTATCATCTCAAAGAATATAGTAGTATTAAAAGGAAGGGTCCTCATTAGACTTAGGTGGGTTAGATGTAGGATCAAAAGTAGGGAACAAAAAAATTGAGCCAATAGGATTGACATAGTTTGTAGGGGAATGGGTTAGTGTAGATTCATTAATCAATGTAATCTATGATATGAATATAAACTACAAAAATCTAGTAAGTACAATTCAATAGTTAAACTACTTATTTTATTACTTGAGTGAAGCTTTGAAATCCACCACCACTGTGAGGTGTTGCCATGAAATCTCCAATATTAACCTATTCAACATCCAAAATCAGATATTAGAATACCATTCGTATAACAATACTATTCACATGTAATATTTATAATTGTTTTCTAGTTACATACCCCGATAATAGATGTCGTAGTGTAATATGGAGGTGGAGAACCGTTGAAGACAGAATGAACACTATGACCTTGAAATTTCATTAAAATCATCAAACTAAATTAGTTAATCTTGCGTTTCAAAAATGAAATTTAATAAATTAAATTCAATGAACTTGCTAACATTTACCTGAGTATCAAGGCCTAAAGTCTCCCTTAGGAGAACATCTATCATCACCATCTGCTCAGCTGCAAATGTAGCCTGCGCACCTGCGTCTTGACTATCCATGGGGTCATAACCATAGGCTGACCCACAAGCCTAACAAGTATGGGGTGGAACCCTACTCCTCAAACTCTCCCACGGTCCATGCTCTGCTACAGGATTGGCATGTTGTATGATGCTCTGGGTCAAGGCACTAATGGACTGAAGTGTCTTGACCTCAGCACTCTCCTTCACAATGTAAGGGATAGACATGTGCTCATGGGTTGGCCTAGTGAGTGCTCATCTCGTTGTCTACTATGGGTCAACACGTGCCCGTGGTCTATCCTGTGTTGACCCCCCACCTCTACCCTAGAAGTCTCGCATATCAAAATAGTTTGGCACTTTATTTTTTACAAACTCACAGTAGAGTTTCCTCAAAAAGTATTGTTGGACCTCATTATTGTTTCATGGAGGATGGTCCAAAAACCATTCACCACCTCTGCCCAAAATTGTCCCTTATCGCTTTGTTGTTGCACCAATGGATAGGGAACCTCTTGCATGTAAGGGGTAGAGGTTGATTTGTTCATGGGTCTGTAAAAATAAAACACAAGTCCAATTTTGTAATTTTTTCATTTTTGACTTTCTCACATGACAACTTATCTGCATAATATTCTATAAATTCTCTCATCTTTTCAGACCAACTAGTTATTTGCTTGCTAATTGAATCTACATTTGATAACATAGATTCAAGAGATTGAGCAAGCGTGGATCTATTCTAGGTTGAAGTTGCAAGATCTTTCAACCTTGCAATTATATCTTCAATTTGTTTTTTATTGTTTTCAATTTGTCCCATTAGATTTTCTTGTGTTCCAGGGGCATGTCTATGAATGGATGGAGGAGTTTGTTGTTCGGGTTGTTCTTTAGCAGGTATTTATTGTTCAGGTGATTCAAGATTTTGTGGATTTTTAGGAGGAGGTCCATTATCATTTCTTATAAATTAAAGAAATTTACATCAAAAATCTACTTAAACCTACCTATTTAACAACAAATTCAGACAAAAAACCAAATACAACGTACTCCTTTGGCATCCCTGATGTCGTGGCGGCATTTTGACAATGAATCAATGATGATTTGGCAATGAATTTGACCTCCAATAACATGAGCGCGCTCTCAAGGGTTTATAGGCCATGGGCAGAAGAAAATGAAATGGGAAAATGAGGAAAAATGACAATTTTTTTTTAAATAGGAAAGAATAATGGGCTTGCGTTATGGCTTGGTCTTCTCGAGCCTTAGGCTCAACATCACCAAACCATAATGCAAGCACATTATAACACGCTCGTGTTGTGGCCTAAATTTTTTTTTATGTTTGGGCACTTTTTGGTCCCCAACTTTTTGCACGCACCCGTATGTGTCTTAAGCATGAAATACAAGACCTCATCGACTCGAATGTTATACAGGTATCTAGTGTGAATGATAATGGAAATAAGTTAGTTGCTCCTCCAAATCAGATTTTACAAATCTTTACTAATCCTTTCCCTAAGCATACCGATAACAACATGATGGAACAAAATATGGTAGAAGTAGATGATGACTATTTAAACTATGATGAGATAATTACTATGATAGAAGTGGACAAGGAAAATACTGAAGTATCACCTCATCCACGAAGAAATGGTATTTATGTTGAGGTTCCTCCTCCATTATCCCTCCAAGGATTAGGAGTTAACCAAAATGCATTAGAAAAACAACTAGAACAACCCGAAGCAAGAGATCATGACAAAAAAAAGGATTTAAACAATGCAAGATAGTCCTTTTCACTATGATAGACGAACTCAACAAAGAAAGAGAGATAAATATCGTAAAAGAGTAAGGCAATTATCATCAGCTAGAAATGACAATGGTTCTCCTCCTCACAAGCAATAAAAGATTTTACATACAAGATTTGAGAAATAAGCACCACATGGATATTTTGAGAACAAAGAACAATCTAATGTGAACCACTCAAACTTTGCACAAAACTTGATGGATCATCTCTCTAAGATTCTCACAAGTTCCAAATTCTAGTATAGTTATACTCACAGGTAAGTATTTTTAACCCTTTACCTCTGTGATGTGATTCCCCCCGTAATGTGTTATGTGTTGTATAGGCCTCCTAGGATGACCCTTGATTCTCTTGTAAGGTCAAGGATACTAAGAGACCACCTATGTTGTTACCACTCTTCTATTTGTATCATCATTCTTCTATTTTTCTTCTCCTCTATTTTCATTGTTGTGTGTTGTGTCCTAGGGGCATAGCATTGCAGTTGGTGACTTGGGGGCAGCCTCCTACATGATTATTCCTAAGACACTTGCTCTCCTCTCTTGATTTATTGTTTACCTTCTTCTAGTGGTTCTATCTAGCTAGCAGATGATGAAAAAGAAATAAGATTGATAATGACCAAGAGTCCCTTCAGCAAGTAAGCAAAAATGGACCTAGTCCATACATGATGATGTCATTGATATATATTATCTGACACTTAGCAAGTAGAATCATTCTGTGCGATATTTTGATGATGTCTTTATTTGCTAACAAACCATAATAATGTTGTTTCTTCGTACACTTTGTTTATCTTGGATCTTGCCTCGCTTACACTCAATTCTAAGATCTCCGTAGTATAGCCCACGGTTATACTCTGTTTCTGAATCCATAGTGTAACCTTGGCTCTTGATGTGATTGTTTTCATGCATTGATTTTTTATGATGTGACATGGTTGTCTTATGAAAAAGACTTCTAACCTCTTTTCTTGCAGGAAATTATGTGTTTGTGGGAACATTCGGCGATCGTAAAGTACATGTCACCTCTAGGGGCATGGGCTTTGTGAGAGACCTTGTTCCCTTATGTGTTTTCTTCCTACCTTAACATGCTTGATATTAGTACACAATATCAACCACCTTAAGGTGGGGGCATATAAAGGTAAGTTTTCTGATGATTTTGATACTAATGAAGCATGTTTGTAAGCCCTCTGTAGAGGCAGGATGTTGTATCTCTGTGCGAGTGCACATCTTTATTCTTTATTGCAATGAGAAAGCCCTCTACAGAGGAGGGATATCATGCATATCCTTTTATTTTAAGACCTCTGCAGAGGTGGGATATTGTGCATATCCTTTTATTTGAAGCCCTCTATGAAGGCGGGGATGGTGTATTTCTCGAGTAGAGTGCACATCCTTTTATTTCAAAAAGTCCTCTGAGTAGGTGGGGTTGGTGTATCCTCCCTTAAGCATGCCTTTGGTAGTTGTTGTGGCATAAGCCCAACCATCAGGTGTGCCTATAATGTGTTTGAGATGATAGGAGCAATAGGTTTCTTCAATCACTTGTTTGTCATGTTTAAGACGTATAGTATGTCTTTGGCATGCTATATGGCACTTGTGTCTTTTGTGTGTTTTCCCTCATGTTGTAGTCTAAAGACTAGTGGCGATGAGCCCCTCCTACACTCAAGTTTTGTATGACATGTTTGTTCCCAAGCATAGTCTAAAGACTAGTGGTGATGAATCCGTCCTATGCTTTGGGATTTGTATGGCATGTTTATTCTCAAGTGTAGTCTAAAGACTGGGGGTGATAAGTCCCTCCTACACTCTAAGATTTGTATTGAATGTTTGTTGCCCATATGCAGTCTAAAGACTGGTGGCAATGAATCCCTCTTGTATTATGGGTTATGTGTTTACTTTCATTGTACTTGCATTTGCATTCATATATGAGAAAATGAAAAAAAGAAATCACTGCATGCACTGTATTCACTGTGTTTTGTATGTCTTCAATGTTATCTTCTCTATTTCTTGCATGATTGTTACTATCTTCTTCGTGTTTTACGTGCCTGTTATTGTCTTCAATGTGTTTAGCGTGTATGTGATGTGTCTTCTCTAATGTCTACCTAAGACTGGGGGCTAGAAATGGTTCCTCAATCTTTGTGTATGCATTAGCTCTAAGTGCCTAGCATGTTTGTTGTGTTTGTTGACCATACTTTAATGCATGTATGGACCTTGCATTCATGCATACATTCAAGTGAGGGCTAAATGTTATGTTAGAAAACATCTCCCTGGGACTTTTCCCTCTTAAGATTTAGATCCCAAGTCCTTTAGAATGCATTGTAAGCATATTACATGTTAATTTTGAATCCCAATGATCTAAAACCCCTAAGTGTTATGGAAAATAGGACCTAGGGGGTCCTATTTTAATGAATCCTAACCTAAATTGGGAGGGTTGACTTGGGTGCCAATGCCCTAGTCCTGCCCCATTTTAGGTCAGCACTAAATTTGAATGTCGGTTATGTGACCATTAGTTAGGTCCCATGCCAGCACCTTAAGTTTGAATTATGAAATTCTTGGTGGGAATGTGTGTTGTTGCATATATAAGCATGTTTAGGTTTTCATTTGTAAACTAGAAGATGTCTATGAGCTTTTGGTGAACTTACGATCTTGGAGCATTCAAGCTATTCATTGTTGCAGAGCAGAGCATTGTTATTGTGTTTGTGATTATAGATTTAGCTTCATCTTCTCATGTACATGAAGGATCTTCATCTATGTGAGAGCTACACCTCCGATGTGGTATTTGTTTATGTTTGAATCATTTATCATTTGGTTTTTGCCTCTATATCACAGGGATACGCACTCTTATTTGACATTGATGTTCAGAAGACTTGAATGTCTCTCTGGGGCTTGACTGAGGCAAGCCTCTAAACACCATGACCCCCAACCACACTCATTTGTGATTGCAGATTACAAGTACCGAGTTTCATGGAGTGGAGTTACAGAGGAAGGTTGCAAAAAATAAAGATTCAGGATCTGAAAGAAAGAGACAAAATTGAGCATTTCAGGACATGGGTGCCTAGGGCAATGTCCTTCAAAGGTTTAGAGATTGGAATCTTTATGACAGTGATATTCTACATATGAAGAAGCCCCGACATCCTAAAAATCAATTTGCCATGGACCTAGGCACCTAGGGCAGTGTCTTTCGCATATCCCGTGATGGAAATAGAAGAAAATATGATTATCAGTGTCGGAAAGAGTTCTGCATTCCTAAAGATTAGTCTACCTTGTACTTGGATGCCTAGGGTAGTGTCCCCAAATATTCTGAATCTCAAACTTTGAAAAATGGTTAGTTATTAATCTTTGTCCTCTATCTCAGTCTGCAAGCATTTGTCTGAATTCATCAATTTCATCATTGTTTTGCATAATTAGGGTTTCTTACATATTTGAGGATTAAATTAATACATTGATTAGCAATTTCTAAGTTTCCACATCATTCCAATTGATAGTCCAACCTGTAGGTGAAGATCCTCTTGCACAAATTGAGGTGCAACTTAGTTAATATGTCCTTGAATGTTTGTTGTGAAAGGAGGATCTAAAACCTATCAACATTAAACCATCAAACTACCCCCTTTTACCATAAAACAAAAAAAAATTGACCTTCATTGTCTGAGGAGTGGAGATCCTAGCCAATGCATGCATAGAGATTATAAAGGTAAGATCAAAATTTGTATTATCAATCATTTACTTCTCCTCTTTGCAATCCTCTTTAACATTTTCTGATTGCTCTACCTCTAATGAAGATTATATATCAAACAAATACAATTTCTATTCCATAGAGTAATGCCCTGATGTAAATTTTTCATCACATTTGTAACACAACCCCTTTTCTCAACGAGCTCACATCTATTTCTCTACCTCTAATGAAGATTCTATATCAAGTAAATACAACTTCTATTCCATAGTGTGATGCCTTGGTGTAAATTTTTCATCACAATTGTAACACAACCCCTTTTTCTCAACAATCTCAAATCTTTGCTTTAATAGGACATTTAACAAGTGTGAAGCAATTGTTAGGGGTGGAGACATGTCAATTCCACATAGTGTTCTTAAATGGAGTGAACTTAGAGAATTGACACTAAGTTGAGAGCTTATCTTTTGCAAGTTTTTTCAAACCTATGGATGCCATCATATGATTGGGTTTGAACATTTTGACATCAGTTTAAATTTCCTCATTAAGGTCACTTATGAAACAACTAGTAAAAAAATCATCTATCAACCCTTTAGTTTGGTTGGCAAGTTTCTCAAATTCAATTTGATAGTCACAAATATAAATAAATTGCCTCAGTTTGTTTCAAGCTCTAGTAGAGTCTTCAAATGCATTGGGACTTAATTGAATAAAGGGAAGTTTTGTAAATTTAATCCAACTGAGTTGAGGATTGGCCTTCCTATACCATTTGTACCACTAGATTTATTATTTTCCAAATTGAATGAAGCAATAGGGACTATGTCCTCCCAAGGAGTATTGCGAAGAGTAAAATATTGTTCAATACAAGAGAGTCCACTAGCAGGTACTCTACAATCAAATTTGATAAAATCAAGTTTTGGACCCTGAGGCATGCAATTGAAGTGAAAATTGGATTTGGGGTTATCAAAGTAGTCATGGGATGAGTCACAACTAGTTATACGACTAATAGATTCTAATTTATATAGTTTTGTCCATCATTATGGGTGTAGATCTGAGAGTCAAATTCCTCTAGTTTAATAGCTACTGCTACATCCAGTTTCTTAGATCAAGTGTTCACCATCATAGGACGGATCCTAGGGTGGTGAAAAATGATGTCAGATTTATATAGCAAAATGATTAGCTTGAAGAGAGGATCATAATGAAACAATCAACCAAAGAGGAAACAATTACCTAGACATCCCTTTGGGCAAAATCTTCAACCAAAGATTTTACACAATACTTAATTTAAAAATTACTATCCACTACCCATGCAACAACAACACTACATAATGTTGTGCCTTTGCAATTGTATGGTATGTCAATCCTAAATATAATAGTCACTGGTGGTGTTACTCTCTAGCTTCTAAATGTGCTAGAGAGAGAATAGGTAAAAAGGAAGATTTATATAGGGATTATCTTGTCTAAGCCTAGGAATGTATAGATCCAAGTGAATCTAGTATAATGCAAGTAACTTCCAATTGAACTAATTTCTTACCAATGCATCATCTAGGTGAAAGATGGATGATGGCTTCACAAGGCTAGGTTTCAAAAAATATTATGAGATCTTCTATTATACTTGAGTGTACATGGAAGCACAAGAACATATATTGGTGTTTTCTAATGGCAAGGATTGGGAGGGTAATCCTTTTGACCTTCACCAAAACCCATAGGGGGAATCTAGCTTTGCCCAAAATGATATCGCTTCTATGATATTTAAAAACCTCTAGTATGTAAGGTTTTTATCCTAAAACTATAAAAATAACTATTAGAAAGGAGAAAAAATGGTAAATTTTAGGAAAAAGTTGAGTGTCACTACTTATATAGCCACTTTTTTATAAGGAAGATCCCAAGAGGGTAAGGTGAGAGCATATGGTGGGCAATTGTTAAGGGTTTAAACATAAAAAATACAACAAAACATTACCCTAAAAATAATTTTGACACCAAAATGTTATATTCCTTGTAACAAATTAACCAAACACACTAAATATAGAAAATAAATGTTGTAAATATTGCATTGAATTGACAAATTCACATTCTAGTATATCATTGGCCTCTTTCCAACCTCCTAGAGCAATGCTTAATACAATATAATTCAATGAACCATTCTTCTATCAAAACCCTCTATATAAGCTAATTCTACCCACTTGAAAACTACCTCCCATGCATGTGGGATAAACTTACTTAGCAAAAAGGATGACTTATAATGCATATGCATATAATGCTTTTATTAAGTCTACCTTAATACAAAAGCAATTAACTAAGAAGAAATAGTTAGCATTTGTGGGTCCTAAAAAAATGTGTCCTTTATCAATTTTCACAACCTTCTAAAGGTATTCATAAATATTGTCAACCCATATAGTAGAGAAAGCAAAGATTAATTTGGTGAATCATAAAGTATAAAAAACATAATACCAATATTATCATATTTGCATTACAAAGGACAACTCTATGGACACATAAGTGGTCTAGAGGTGTGAACCCAACCTTAGACATATATGCATGCCATACACAGAATGAAGACAAATCATTCCCAAGCTAAAGATTAAAAAATTCTACAATACTCATTAAAGTCATTCATGTTTGATTATTAAACTAAGTAACTTATTTTTCACATTCAATTTCTTAAAATAATATTAAATTCAAATTTACTTATACCCACCAAAACTATCAATTAATTAATTTAATTAATTTATAGTTATACATATATAATTTATTAAATTAACCTAAATTAAATTTAAAGAAAAATTATTATTCTTTTATGAATACACAAATCATGTAACATTTGCAAATAAATTTTCATTCAATATAAAATTAAAACTAAAATATCATTCTAGAGATAAATAAATTTCACAATCTTTAAGCCTAACAAAGATAAAAACTATTTTTACATGTCTTATATAACTAAGTATGTAAACATGTTCTATAAAACTACTAATGTAATACAAACCATAAATTTCCTTACATCTTTGTAAAAGATCTATCTCATTAAAAGTTTTATTGCACTCATAAATAAAACTAGTAAAAACACCAAAGGTGCTATCAAATGGCCAATAGGCACACATATTTATAGGCCTATCACTAAATAGTTTATATTTATATTTTTACTAGAAATTTATTAAATGTAGTAGTTGATGGACATGGCTATAAATACTATAAGAAATTCAATTTTTTTTGGCTTAAATGAATAACAACATGAACTAAATTGTAAATGAACCATTAAAAGAAATAAATCATAAAGAAACCATTAGAGAACTATGACCTCCCATTCAACCACAACGAAATATATTATCATTGTCATAATTAGTGTTATACTATTAGGAAGTTATATTTTAAACACATTTATTTAGGGTGTTTCACTTTGGAATATATTTATTGTTTGTGTGGAGTGCAACTTTGGCATTCACTTTAGTTTGATATACTTATTGTTTGTGGAATTACGGGATTGAACTTTAGAATTGAATTATATTTGTTTCACTTTGTATTTTTAAAATTGCATTCACTTTGTCGCTCTAATTTGATATATTTATCGTTTGTGTGAAGCATGGGTTTGAACTTTAGCATTGACTTATATGTGTTTCATGTCCTATGTTTAAAATTGAATTCACTTTGTTTGTATTTATTGTTTGTGTGAAGTGTGTGTTTGTGCTTTGACATTTACTTTGTGTGTGTGTGTTTAAATTTTGATATCCATTGATTGTTTATTTGAAGTGTCTTTGAACTTTATTTGTTTGAAGTGTGTATGAACTTTAGACATTACTTATTTGTATAAATTGTATTATTGTTTATATTTCCATTCATGTGGCTTTTATCTAGAAAATTTAATAAAAATTAATCTAATTTTTATAGAAGTAGTTCGAAGAAAATGAGTTATAGACAGATGAACTAAACTTTTTATTATCTTCATTTGTTAATGGGAATATATGAAGCATGAATGGAGTAGGTCTTAAACTTATTTGCAATTATGCATGTTGTAATGATGAAATATATAGTTATATGTAGGCTTTTATAAATTATGTTCCTCAAGATTCATGCAATTAGTTTTATTTCCTTATGCTTACAATATCAATCTAAGCACAAGATGAATTGACATTATGTTCAAGTTGAAGATAGTGCATATCTCATGAGCAAGGATAACATTAGATAGTTTTCTTTAATCACCCACTTAATTTAAAAGCAACTATTATCCTCAAACTTCAAGACATGAACTTATTTTGAAATAGCAATGTAGCTCATCAAAGGTAAAATTGAGTTCAAAATTTTGAGATCAAAAAGATATTGAAATTGACTCTTATATATCTACACCTAAGGTTTCGAGGTGTGACTCATCACACAACTCACCATATCAGCATGTCTAATAGAAGCATCCTTAAAATATTTTTTTAAATATTTGACCAAAAATCTATCATGGAATTCTTAGTAGTTGAACAAAAAATTTGTTTGAACAACATCATATTATTAATTAAAATATAGCTTATATGCAACCTAAATGATCTCAATACTTTTTGGTAACCATGAATTTTATTTTTAAAAACAACACATTTTTATTTAAAATACAACTTATATTCAGCTTTAAATGATCATGATATTTTTTTGACAACCTTTTACATTTCATGAAAAAATACATGGTAAATTGTTGGTTTTGTATATCTAAATAGAATGCAACAATGAATGATGCTTGTTAGCAAAATACATGTTTTTATAAGTTTAAAATAAATATTGGTGTATCAATTTCCTTTAAAAATAGCCTAGTAAAAATTTCAATTCTAATTTCTAAGTTACATTAAAAAAAGCCCTAAACATGAAAAAATATTAATATGCATTGTAAAAAACTTATAACTATTGTTTAATTTTAGATATTTTTTAATATTTTAAGATTAATATTAAAATATAAAGTATATTAATATATCTAAATCTATCAAAGATGTTTCTTGAAGCTCTTGTTCTCATTAATACCAAGTAATTATCTCTACTTGCCCTTTAAAATAAATATAATATTAGTTTATATTGACAAATTTTTAGTATGATCGATACTTTCCCTTTAAAGGACTTTCTCATATTAGCTTTTATGAGCATTTATCAAAAAATCTTAATCTAACCCTTTACACAAACTAATATACATTAGTATTTAAAAATAAAACAATCATGTGTTAAGCCTACAAATAATTTAATTTAGAAATAGAAATATATAAAATTATAGTTTTATTTTAAAAAAGTAAGACATAATTTGAAAGATTAATATGAAATTTTAATATCAAGATTGAATAATCTAAAACCAAAAATTCCTTCATAAATTATTTATGTAAAGTACGCCGAATACAAAAGTTAAGGATAATAACCCTTCACACAAACTAAAACCTGATTCAAAATAGAGACAAAAACATCAAGCCTTTATGAACTCAGCAACAATCTTGGAATAGTGAGCAACTACACGCTTTGCAAGCTCTTGAGGAAGACAAACCCTGACAGTTGTCTGAATCTCTCATATGTTGATGATATTCTTTTTGTTGTAGCGAGCAAATTTGGCTACCTCGGTTGCAATTTTCTCAAACATCTCATTGATAAACTTGTCCATAATTACCATAGCTTTGCTTGAAATATTGATATCTGAGTGCACTTGCTTGAGAGTTTTAAACAAGTAGATTTTAAAGATCTGTTTATTCTTTTTATTTATTTTTTCTACAGATTTTTGAGTCGTGACCTTCTTTTCCTCCACAATGGGCCTCTTCTCTGTCCTTTTTGCCATTGATAAGAACTACAAAAATCATATCATAAAATTAGAAATTAAATCTAAGTTAAGCTAAAAATAAAATTAGAAACTCTAACTCTAATTATAAAAAAGAAAACAATTAAATCAAATCTAAAAACTAAAAAAATTATTAACACATCATATAAAATATTTGCAATTGTGTTTAATCAATAATTCATTTTCCATGCATGCAAAGAAGATAAATTTGTAGTATAAAGAACGTGGAATCCATTAAAGTATGTTTGCATTCAAGTCTTCAAAATATACCCCAAGTTTACTCCAAAATGCCTACTAACAGCCAAGACTGATACTCCCTAGGGTATGAGCTCATCATAAGGAAGAAGCCAAAAACAAATTTAGCATATTGTAAATACAAATGTTGTGAGATTGATTTGACATTCTAGATTGAACTATAGCAGTATTTTGTTCCACCATTTGGAGCCTCACAAATGATGATCTCACAAAAAGAAGAAACAAAAATTAATTTATATTTTAAAGTACAGATCTTGTGAGATTGATTTAATTTATGGATTGGAATGTTTTGTAGTAATCTATTCCAACATTTGAAGCCTCAAAAATAACTCACTAATGTTTCTTCTTCCATAAAAAGTTACTTTGGATCAATTGAATGCAAGAGGCATATATGTTTTTTGTATGTATGGGGGATCCTTTGGAGGCACTAAAATTATTCATTCGCTTGTATGAAAGGACACATGTTTTGTTGGTTGCAAGAGGAAGCATGCATACGAGAAAGTATCAAAGAATAGAGGCTTGTGATGGTCATTTGCACTAAATTTTTGGTATGGGATGATAAGTTACGGATCAGATAATACATTAGGAGGGTTTTCATTATGTGATTGCTAGTTAATGTTAGTTAATGATCAATTAATAGATTAGGACAGAGAGCAGTTTATCGTGTCGTGTACATTAGGAGAGACATTTTCATTATGTGATGGTTAGTAATGATCAGATAATATATTAGGAAAGAGAGTACTTTATCATGTCAGTATGTCTTCTGAACATTACAAAATGCAGTATCTAAGCCTTAAATCATTTTATTGCTTGTTCGGGAAAATTTTCACTGGCGTCTATTGCATAAATGGTTTGAACTCTCTTGCGGTCAAGCGCACTAAAAGTTGAGGATAGTTTTTGGCATGATATTCTCACATTTATTAGAACAAGTAGCAGTGTTGCCAAATTATAAGTATGGTTTTCCACCTCAATCATTACCATGCTAAGTCGAAAACATAATAAATATACCAATCAACTATCTTTCTTAACAAGTAGGGAGATACCTTATGCAACCATAATCATCAATTTGACACTGTCTCAACTATGGCTTGCAACAAGCTAAAACTATCAGTGATAATTACTAACAACTAACTTAAGTTTATTAACTTGGTTGATCAAATATTTACTCCAACACTTAAACACAATACCAATAATATAAGAATAGGGAAGGCCAAAACATGAATGGTCTAATTCGTTAATCTATTCCAAGCTCATAAAACATTTTTCAATCAAGGTTCTTCAGGTAATCACGTTCATTTTTAAATCATAAAAGAATAATATAATCCTAATAGCCAACTATAATCAATTTAGCAAGTTTTATTCTATGACAAATAATCTATCATGTAACTCTACATTCTATTCTTAAATTTCTAATACATTGCTAAATCCAATTGAGAGGAACCACAAATAGAATCAAGTGAGTATAGACTAATCTTAGAGCATATTAAGAGTAATTAGAAAGCATAAAGAAACTTAACTAATTAAATTCAAGTAAAAGCATTCTAACTATCAAAGTATCTCTTCTAATCTAAATATTTAAATAATATAATCTAGATAAACATATAAATTTATTATATCAATACAAAACATTTTCTTTTTTCCAAATTATTATCCAATAAGAAGAAACACACTTTCCACACCAAAGATAGATAATATCTTTTCTAATACTCAAATTGGGCATAATTCTATGCTTTACTATTTTTTTGGCTTTTAACAACCATTATAATCTATACCTCTTGTAAAATCTAGACACATAACTTGAGTTCCAAATTGGTAAATTTTTATTTAAGATATATTTCATCTATACAAGTATCTTTTTATAAATCCATAATAATCATCCTTTTATAAAATCAATCTATATAAAAAAAAATTAATTTATTTCTTTATTTACAAAACTGATTAAATATTTTTCTTAAAAAACAACAAGATACAATTCTTCTCAAATAAGAAATAAAAGAGAAAAGCTACTTTAAAAGAGAGAGAGTTTAGTTTCTTAAAAAAGGAATTATAAACAAGTATTTATATTCTTCACATAATAGAGGAGATCAACTTAGAAATGTTTTTAAAAGATAAGATTAGAATGTTTTTAAAAAAATGGATTGATTTTAGAATTCTAAGAGTAAGAAGGATTCATTTATAAATCTATAGAGAAACATTAAAGAATAATAAAGTTGATTAAATTAAATTGCATTAACAATTTTCTAAGCTAGATTTAACCAAACACTATTTTTAAAGTTAAGAAAAGAAAGTCTTTGCTAAGTTGGAGATTGAACATAATGAAATCATAATAACAATAACTATCATTTATTAACCACTGAATCATTCTTTCAAACTAAAGATGAAGCTAAAATCAAGCATTGTTAATATAATACATAAATGATATTACTATCCTTTAATTGAAGAATTCGGTTGGAATGCCTAAAGAATGATTTGAAAAGAGAATTCATTTAGATGCTTGAAAGAATCATTTTAAAATAGATAAAAAGGAATCTATTTAGAAACTTATTTGAATCATTTTAAAAATATAGATGGAAAAGTTCTCTTATGGGCATACAAACAAGGGACATGAACCTTAAAGATAACTTGGCTTAAATCCAAAAAAGATAGCACATATGTTAGTACATATCAATATTAAGTCCATAGTAATAAGGCAAATGAAAAGTAATTATTTTTTAAATTTAGATTTGAACTAAACATACTTTAAATTTAAATTATTTTTTAAATAAAAACTAATTTCAAACTAAATCTAAGCTTATATTTAAGATTATTTAAATCTTAAGTAAACTAATTTTTTTATAACTAAATAAATAAAAAAATGAAATGATAACTAAAACCAAAATTTTTTTACTTTTATATTTATTTCTTTAATTAAAATTTTTATATTAATTTTAAAAATAAATTAAATGCAATATAAAGGTCCAATTTATAAAAAAATTAATATAAATATATTTACAAGTAATTTGTAGATTAGAAACATTTACCTTTGATTTGTTGAACTCAATTTCAAAAAGTATCTGTAAAAATTTTCAAACCAATATTAAGACTAAATAATTGTAAACTAAATTAAATTAATTTTTAGTTGTAATTTAATAGAATTAAATAAAAACTAATTTCAAACTAAGATTATAGTTTTATCTTAACTATACTATTTTTTTTAAAGAACTAAAAAAATTATAATATTAATATAAATAAACTAAAATTTATCATAATATCATTTTCCCTATAATCATTTATATTTTCTAAATAAAAATTTTCTAAAAGACTTTTTAAAAAAATCATTTATATATCCCTATAATCACTATCCAAGACTTAAAATAATAAAAGACTTAACTATTAAAAAACAAATTACTAAAAAAAGATAAAGCAAATTTTTTGTTTTTAAATAAATAAAGGCAACCTAGATTTTTAAATTTAAAAAAAAACAAGAATAAATTAAAAGAGAGCTTATCTATTATATTCTATATATTAATAAAGCTCCTAAATTATTGCATATCAAGACTTAAAATAATAAAAATAATAAAAGACTTAAATTATTCAAAATTTAAATGATTTACACACTTCCTACACATCAAAATTTTATTAATTTAATATAAAATCCTAAATCTTACACAACAAGTAAATTAAATAAACAATTGATGATTAAAATAAATTAGTTATGAATATTATATTCCTCTATTGAAACTTCTAAAAACACTTAAAATAACTATTTCTTCAAATTGAATAACTCAATTCCATAATTTTTCACAAATAATTGAATAAACAATTCATGGTTAAAATAAAATATTTAATTCCTCTCTAAGTTCAAATTAGAAGATTCTAAATTGAAAATACCTATCTAAATTACCGTTCATACCCCCGACATTTATTCAATTCATTTTCAAGCATGAGTATCTTTGTTTTTTTTTTTTTTTTTTTATTTAAGAGCATATATATATACTCTTACATTTATTCAATTCATTTTCAAGCATGAGTATCCTTGTATTTTTATTCTTGTATTCTTTGTACGGTTTTGGTGCATTTACTTTTTGCGTTGGTGCAGGTTCAGGCTATGAAGAATGGGCTCTTAAATAAGAGCATGTTTAAATATATATAAATATATGAATATGTATATATCCCTATATATATATATATATATATATATATATTCTTGAACAAAAACTCTACACATAGATATCTTGCTACTACTGCATCAACCAGCAAAGGGTTTAATATTTTATTTATTATTATTAATTTATTATCATTATTATATTTTTTAAATACCCTTAAATAATAATAATTAATAAATGGCAGTTAGAGTGCCATTATAGTTTCATCCTATCCAAATAATTGTTACAGGGTTACAGTTGGCCATAATTTTTTCATGTTTTTCACTGAGCATGAACCTTATTTGGAGCGGCATTAGGAATAGAGAAAGGCATAGAATAGAGTAGAATGGAAGTGTTGGTAAGGAAAGTGAGCAAGTAGTAGGCAGACAACACTCTCAGGAAAATGGAGGCTGAGCATCAGAAGGCATACAAACTCCCATTTAAGTGTTTGAAACCCCCTGCAAATGGTGGCGTTCAAATTCCTTGTCGACCTGGTTTGAAAGGTATTTCGCCCCTTTTTGGATCCACCAAATGTGGAGATCACATTGCCCCCTTTCACGTAAATGTTACCAAGACATTTTGGATATCTATGCATACAGGATTGCTTTCAATGCAAATATACATGTTTTATTATATCTTCTAGAAGATAAAGCACAAAGCACCTACTTTCTTGGGATTATTTTTACAAGTATTTTAACAAAGCACCTACTTTCTTGGGATTATTTTTGGAAGTATTTTAACAAAGCACCTACTTTCTTGTGATTATTTTTGGAAGTATTTTAACGTTGGTTTTCATCTGTCTTGGATATGTAACTTTATTAAAACTTTTTCCTATCTAATGTGCTTTCTTATTCCATTTTTCCTATCATAATTGCTTTAGGGTTTTTAGTGTTTTCAGTGTACTAATTCTTTTAAACTATTGTGCAAGAAAATCAGGTTTAATGATATGGCAGAGTCTTTATGTTTAATTTCAAATGAAAACAAAAAGCAAAATGAAATACATTTAGTTTATAATAAACGAAGCTTAAAACATCCATACTCACCTGAGGCTTTAGAGATTGTTGTGTAGCTTATAAAACTACTTGAAGCTTGAAGCTAATCTTGTACTAATAAATTGAAGCTTGAAGCTAATCCTATACCAATAAAAATGAAATCAAATCATGTACCAATAAAAATGCTATCCTATACCCAAAAAAAAACTAAATATTCAAACCCTAATTTATAGGCTCACCTTTAAATTTACAGACTGATGATAGTATCTAATAGCAATATCTCTTCAACGCACTGATGAATTGAAGAAAACAAAAAATATAGACACCACATGCTAACCCCTATTGTCCTATATATTATAGCAACATAAAGGAAAATGGGAGGAGTTACTCATGCAATTTTAAAAGAAAATGTGAGAAAAGAAACATTTATAGGAGGTGTTACTCATGCAATTTTAAATTTTGGAGAAAAAAATTGAAAAACTACCAAAAAATGAAGACTACCAAAATTTAAATTTGTGGAGTGGGACTACCAATTTTTTAAAAAAATTTGTGGATGACGAAAGTAGTGGGACTACCAATTTTTTGGCAATTACAAGATGTGTGCACATATAGAATGGCCTATTGGCCAAATTAGCTTTAATATAATTTGAATTGAAGGAAAATTTTAATTACACAATAATTCTGATGTTGGGATTTATGGCTTTGATTTATCCATCTCCAACTCCTCAAGGCATGCCATGGCTCCTTCTTGCAATTCTGGGAACTCCTCTAATTTTTGGAAGTTAAAAATTTGCATGAAGCAAAGCTGTGGAAACCCCCCCAACCTTCCAAACGCCTTTGGAAATTTACTACACCTCTAATTTCCACTCAACTCCAAACTCACTAGATTGGGCATTCTTTGTAACTCCCGATAATCACTACATTCACCACAATAATCTAAATTTAATTCCCTCAGATTTGCCAACTCACATATCCAACTTGGCACTCCAAACCTGCTTAGTGTAAGACTTTCTAGATGTTTCATTGCTTTAATATTCTCTGGCAACGGTGGATACTGCAGACAATGCTGATCTAGACGATATGGAAGCGTAATTTTCAGATGATTCATCTTCACCAGCTGCCTAAGGATCCCTTCTTCCATCCTCTTCAACTCCATCTCATGCTCAACACGTAACCACAGTTCCTGAAGCTGAGTCATATTGGCCAAACCTTATGAATTCATCCTCTTCTAGGGACGGCTTCAAGCCCACCCAGTGTGATCACAGTGTTCTCAAAGAGGCCAGCTTTGATATTCCCTTTGGCATGTGATAAACTTCCTCGCATTCTAAATGCTAAATACATTTAAGTTCACTTATCCATTCTGGTAAGTTATGGCATGTCCACACAAGCATCGCAAGAAACATGAGACTTTTCAGATGTCTCACACACTCAGGTACCTCCCTAATCTGTGTCCCCCTTAAATTTAGGAATTTAAGAAGAATCATCTTTCCAAGGGACGCAGGCAATGTAGAGATATGTGTGGAGCTCAAATCCAAAATGCGTAGTCCTCTCATAGTAGCAAATAAGTTTTCTAGAATGCTTGTAATCCCCCAATTCTAAGTTAGTGAGAGTGTACGGAGATATACAGGATGGCTAAAAGCTGAGGGCTGGGCTTAAACAACACACTCTAAGCTTATTAATAAATGTCAAAGAACTCTCACTACCAAGAGCTCCTCCATGACACCAACTGCTACTATAGAAGATCATCCATCACTAGGTGATGAATCCACGTCACTACCAAAGCTCCCACTGAAACATGTTACCAAGCTATCCATGGTATAGTGATAAACATGCTACAAGTCTAATAACTGACTGTCTAGGATATATAATCATCCATCCTCTCATCCCAAAGCAACATACCAATGCATAAATGACCACATGCAAGGCCAACTTACAAATTTTGCATGAACATTGAATTGATCTCTTGGATATAGATAGTCCACATTTGAGTCATTCAACTATAGCCAATGGGTAGCTAATCCAGATAATTACATAAATCAAAGATCCCAACAAATTAAAACATGCAAACTCATCATCACATTAGTAACTTGGAAACTAATATATCAAAGAGGATAACCTATAGACCTCAAGACTCAAACAACATATCAATGTCAAATCTAATTTTCCAAATAAATTTACAATGAGTAACCATAGTCAACAAACCCATCAAACAAATAGTGTGGAAATGATGAGTGACTAAACACGTATCGACATTGGTGCAGGGGCACCTCTTCAACAGGACCAATATACACAAGAGGAAGGAGAAGAAGACTAAATTTAATTAAACATTTCATGTTATCTATAGCATCTTCAAAAATGTAACATTCTCTATTAGCATTTCATGTGGGTAAACTCCAAACTTGACATTTATTAATGGTTTGGATTAAGGGAAAGTTAATCAAGGTGTCTTAAGCACTAGAGTTTTGCTGTCTTATGCAAAACAGATGTCTTTTGTAATAGATTAAGGGTTCCCACCTATAATTTTGAAAAACTAAAATCCCAGAAACAGAGGAGAATATCAGTCCCTCACATTGGGAAAGATAAAAAGGGGAAAACCTTTTGTAGAGGGGACGGGTGATAGTTTTGGCCCTGGTCTCTGAATAGTCGAATGTAGTTTCTGAACATGAAGAAAGAATAGAAGTTCTGCAAGTTATTTTCTTTCCAGTTTCTGAATACTATGTAGAAATTCATTCTGTGTAGGTTTTGTATAAAATTTAGTTTTGTGCTTCTGTGGTCGAGCTAACTGGATAAATCCATTCCACTGGTAGATTTTTGGGGAAATCAGTGGAATGGACTTGTAGATTAATCCCCCAATTTTGTTTATTCGCTCTAGGTATGGAAGATTAGAGTTGCAGAACCATTTCAAGCAATCCCTCAGTGTTTCTTGTTGTTACAATTTCCATTGGGGTATATGTCCAGTATGTGTTGATTTAGTGTTTTGCTGTCACATGGTAGGAAAACATCAGTTGTGAATACCGTCACCTGTGTGAAATAGGTTTTCTGTAGGTATTCTATATTCGACCCATCGGTGTGAGTCAGGCATCAGCAAGGAGGAATCTTGCTGGTCCGATGGAGGTGAGTCTCACCGACAACGGTGTGAGTTAAGTCCGTCGGGGTGAGACAAGGTATCGGTGAAGGAAGATTGTGAAGGCCTGACAGTGAAAGACTAACCGATGGTAGTATTGGCTGAAGACATCGGCGTGAGAAGGTGTATCAGCGAAAGATCTTGAGTGTTAGCCGATAGTCCATGTTCCCGCTGATCGGGGTGACGCCGGAGAAGTCTGGCCGATGTAGTATATATCGGCATGAGTTACTTCATCGGCAGAAGGGAAAAAGGTGGCGCTGACAATAAGTGGTCTCGCTGATAGAGAGAGGTCATCGGCGAGAGAGGGGTGTATCGGTGAAAGAATTCAACGCTGGGCCAACGGTAGAGGTCAGCCCGATGGAGGAATTAACATAGTCATCGGAGTGACATCAGAAATCAGGGAGGTTTCCCGTAGCTGGGCCGATAGTCCAAGTGTTGCCGATAGGCAACTTGGTCGAGTAGGGTGACCGTTGGCGGAGGTGACCAGGACTGGCGATCATAGGTTGAAGATCATAAGCATCGGTGTGAGGGAGAGTGTTGGCAGGAGATTTAAAGAGCTTGCTGATAGACAGAAGTCTCGCCGAAGGGGAAGATTTGAACCTATCCATTGAACCTCTCGATTGAACCTATTAGTTGAACCTTGGCACTGGACCTCTCCGTTGAACCCATGGTTCAACCCGATAGTTAGAAGTCTCACCGAAGGAGAAGGATGAACCTCGACGTTGAACCTAGCCGTTGAACCTCCGGATTGAACTTGTTCATCGGTTCAATGGGTTTCTATATTTCGGTGAGACATTGTTGTGGTCTTGCTGATGGAAAGCTCTGGTGAGACATTGAACCTTCAATTTGAACCTTCCGATTGAACCTGTTCATCGGTGAGAGGTGAAGGCATCGGCGAAGGAGTCTAGAGCTTGACCGACGGTGTAGTGTCTTCCCGATAGGCAAGAGTGGGTACACATCGGTGAGACAATTCAAAGGTCTTGTCGATACATTCTAAATTTGCTGTTTTGTAAGCTAACAAGGGTCTATGACAGGGTTCATATGCTTCAGCTGGGCATTGTGTTCTGCATCAGGTGGTATCAGAGCTAGAGAAAGCTCTGGGAAAGGTTAGTGTATAAATTTCATTTCTGAAGTTAATTGTTCCATCTAGTAGTAGAAGGAGAAAGCAACATGTTGGAAGGAGAAGCCTCGGACACTCTTCCAGCAAAGATGTCCAATGCTGAATTGACAGCCTTGGTGAAGAAGCAAATAGCAAAAAGTAGAGCTGATAGGGCTCAGAATCAGGCAATGAAGGAAGAACTAGAGAAGCTGAGGGAAAGAGTGGAGAAAGGGGAAGAAAACTCTGGTGAACGAGAAGATGGGGATGAAGAGGAGACCCCAGAGCAGGAAGAGCTAGAGGTTCTAGTAGACCAGAGACCCTTACTCAATGCCCTCAAGTCCATGGAAAGAAGGACCATGGATGTGAAAATAGACCTGCCTGTGTTTGCAGGAAAAATGGAACCTGATTCAGTAATGGAGTGGATAGACTGCTTGAATAATTTGTTTGAGACAGAAGAGATACCAGAACACCAATGAGTAAAGATGGCTCAGTCCAAAATGAAAGGAGCTGCACTGACTTGGTGGAATTTCATCCAAGATGACAAGGTGAAAGAGGGAAAGAACCGAGTTACAACATGGAAGAGAATGATGGTATTGGTGAAAGAGGCCTATGTTCCATTGGATTACAATATCCAATTACACAAGAGAAAACATAATTTGAAGCAGAAGGAGCTAGATGTCAGCTCATACACAGAAGAATTCATGAAGTTATGTTTAAAAACAAAGGTAAGGGAAGATGAGGAAGAGAAGGTAGCAAGATACCTCAATGGATTGAGACTTAACATCCAGGAAGACTTAAATCTACATAATCCAGACACAGTTCAAAAGTGCTATCAATTAGCACTCAAAGTGGAAGAAAAACTAAAGAGAAGGCATGAGCAGAATCATAGAGGTAGAGGCAGACAGCAGAGAGGAGGAAGAAGTCCTTTTAGAGGCAGAGGATTTGGATACCAGAGTGAATCCAACCAAGAGACCAGCAGAGGAGATAATAGTCAGAACCAAGGAGGAAGCTACAATCAAAGGGGAAACTTCAGGGGCAGAAGACCACCTTTTAGAGGAAGATCTCAGGGCAGAGGACCTATCAGATGTTACAATTGCAACCAAGAAGGCCATATAGCTAGCAGATGTGCAGTAAAAGCAACGAATTCAATAAGAGAAAAGAGGATCAATCTGATCCAAGAATCTGATAGTCAGAGTGTAGCAAGCTCAAGCACTATTCAAAGTGTGAATGCTCCTAGCAGTTATGGGTATCCTAAGAATGGAGAATCTTTGATGATTAGGAGAGCAATGACCACCATGAAAGTGCCTGGAAAAGAACCTCCACAAAGGAAGTCTCTCTTCAGAACTACTTGCAAGGCAGGAGGAAAGGTATGCAAAGTTTTGATTGACTCTGGATCTACAGAGAATTTTGTATCCATTGAGATGGTAGAAAAGCTTAAGCTTAGGAGACTGCCACATCCTTGCCCTTATAAAATTTCATGGCTTACCCAAGGATAGCAAACAGTTGTAGAAGAACAGGCTTGGGTAGAATTTCAAATTGGCCCATACAAGGATAAGCTATTGTTCGACATTGCCAAGATGGATGCTTGCCATCTTCTGTTTGGAAGACCTTGGCAGTATGATTTAAAAGCATACCATGATGGTGTTAGGAACACCTACTCCATCACCAAGAATGGTAAGGTGATAGAATTAATACCATTAATGGAGACAGAGGTGGAGACAAAAGGAAAAGAGGTTAAAGTGATGATGGTAGAAGGAAGACAATTCATGAAAGAGATAAGAGAAGAAGGAGTAGATGCATATGCTCTAATTCCTTGCCTAAAGGTAAACAAGGAACAGCAGAAAGAAGTCAAGGGAGAAAAGAAACAAAAATCCATAGAACCAGCTGTCCAAGAGCTGTTGGACAAGTACAAAAGCATTAGTTCTGATGGGATGCCAAGTTCCTTACCACCTATAAGAGAAATCAGCCATTGTATAGATCTGATCCCAAGATCTACACTTCCCAACAAATCAGCATATAAGCTCACTCCAGATCAGAATACAGAGGTAGCAAGACAAATTGAAGAATTGTTGCAGACAGGCCTAATTGGCAAAAGTTTAAGCCCATGCGTAGTACCGGCTGTACTAGCACTAAAGAAGGAAGGCACTTGGAGACTTTGCACTGATTCAAGGGCTATCAACAAAATAACAATCAGGTACAGGTTTACTTGATTGTTTAGGAGGAGCTATATACTTCACCAAAATAGATTTAAAGAGTGGTTATCATCAGATTAGGATTAGACCTGGTGATGAGTGGAAAACAGCATTCAAGACAAATGAGGGGTTATATGAGTGGAAGGTCATGCCTTTTGGTTTATCCAACGCTCCTAGTACCTTTATGAGATTGATGAATGAGGTCTTGAGAGAGTTCATAGGTAAATTTGTCATAGTATACTTAGATGACATCCTGATTTTCAGTAATACGATGGAAGAACACCTCATCCATATAGACTTGGTTCTCAAAAGGTTACATGAAGAGCAGCTAATGATAAGTTTAGCAAAGTGTCTGTTTCTGCAGGAAGAAATCATCTACTTAGGATTTGTTATCTCACATAACAAACTGAGAATGGATCCAGAAAAGGTCAGTGCCATACTGTCTTGGCCAACACCCAAAACTGTGCATGATGTTAGAAGTTTTCATGGATTAGCAACCTTTTATAGGAAGTTTATAAAGGGATTTAGTCATATCTGTGCACCCATGCTGGACACTATAAAGGGAGGACAGAAATGCAAGTTTACATGGACAAAGGAGGCAGAGAATTCTTTTGAAATGTTGAAGAAGAAGATAGCAGAACAGCCAGTTCTTGCATTTCCTGATTTCAGCAAGATTTTTTAAGTAGAATGTGATGCAAGTCATATTGCTATTGGAGCAGTACTCAGCCAAGAAGGTAGAACTATTGCATTCTTCAATGAAAAATTAAATGATGCCAAGAAGAGATACTCATCCTATGATTTGGAGATGTATGCTCTAGTCCAGTCACTTAAGAAATGGAGGCATTACTTGATGCCCAAAGAATTCATAGTGTTCACAGATAATCAGACCCTCAGTTTCTTAAACAGTCAAGAGAAACTGAATCATAGACACATGAAATGGGTGGAAACTTTGCAAGCTTTCACTTTCACACTCAAGCACAAGAAAGGGGTTAAGAACAAAGTAGCAGATGCTTTGAGCAGGAGAGTACTGACCATAAATCAGATCCAATTGGAGAGTGTTGGGATTGATTCGTTGAAGACAATGTATGCAGATGATGAAGACTTTGGAGAGATCTATAAGGTATGTACTTCTTTTGGAGACAAATTTCATGTTGAGTTTTCTGAATTTATGATCCAAGATGGATTACTTTTCAAAGGTGGACAACTGTGTATTCCCAGATGTTCTATGAGACTGAATATTATTCAGGAAAAACATTGTGGGGCTCTGTCAGGACATTTTGGTCTTGATAAAACTCTTGATCTGGTAAAAAGACATTACTATTGGCCTAAGTTACAGTCAGATACATGAGAAAATTTGTGGAAGCATGTGTAATATGTCAGAAAGCCAAAGGAAGATCCACAAATGCAGGTTTGTATCAGCCATTACCCATTCCTTCTAGGCCATGGGAGAGCATAAGCATGGATTTTGTACTAGGTTTGCCTAGGACAAGGAAAGGATATGATAGTGTTTTTGTGGTAGTAGACAGATTCAGTAAAATGGCACATTTCTTGCCATGTAAAACCACTTATGATGCTTCATATGTCGCTGATTTGTTTTTGAAAGAGATCATGAGAATGCATGGTTTACCATTGAACATAGTATTAGACAGAGATGTGAAGTTTATTGGCCACTTCTGGAGAACTCTTTGGAGAAAGCTGGGAACTAATTTATCTTTCTCATCAGCGTACCATCCTCAAACAGATGGGCAGACTGAAGTTGTTAACCGTTCATTGGGTAACCTACTCAGGTGTTTAACCAGGCAGCATGGAGAGAAATGGGATAATATTCTCCCACAAGCAGAATTTTCTTATAATGACACCATCAATAGGAGTACAGGAAAGTCACCTTTTCAGATAGTGTATGGACTTCATCCCAGGGGTATTCTGGAGCTGAGAGATCTCCCTGTAGGAGAACTTATTAGTGCAGATGGTGACGCTTTTGCTTCAGCTATTAAAGAAGTACATGATCAGGTCAAGCATCAACTCCAACAGGCTACAACAAAGTACAAAACATATGCTGACCAGAAGAAAAGAGATTTACAGTTTGTAGTTGGAGATTTTGTCTGGGTAAATCTGAAGAAGGAACGGCTCCCCAAAGGTAAGTATACCAAGCTAATGCAGAGGAAGATTGGACCCTGTCAAATTTTAAAGAAGTGTGGACAGAATGCATATGAGATCCAACTTCCTCCTGATCTTGGATTGTCCCCAATTTTCAATGTCTGTGATTTGACTCCATACAAACCAAGTGCAGATGTAGAACAGGAACCATTGCAGGCAGTAGCTGATGACATTCCGAAGCATGATCCACCAAAGTTGCACCACATTTTAGACTCACGAGTACTCCAAAAGACCAGAAACAAAGAATACTTAGAGTATTTGGTGGCCTGGCAAGGACAACCTGATTCAGAGGCAGTTTGGATGACTGCTGACCAGATTTCAAATCATGGTACAGACCTACAAACTCTGATCTCAAAGGGGCTTGAGATCTCTTCTCCCGGGGAGTATGGTGCAGGGGCACCTCTTCAACAGGACCAATATACACAAGAGGAAGGAGAAGAAGACTAAATTTAATTAAACATTTCATGTTATCTATAGCATCTTCAAAAATGTAACATTCTCTATTAGCATTTCATGTGGGTAAACTCCAAACTTGACATTTATTAACAGTTTGGATTAAGGGAAAGTTAATCAAGGTGTCTTAAGCACTAGAGTTTTGCTGTCTTATGCAAAACAGATGTCTTTTGTAATAGATTAAGGGTTCCCACCTATAATTTTGAAAAACTAAAATCCCAGAAACAGAGGAGAATGTCAGTCCCTCACATTGGGAAAGATAAAAAGGGGAAAACCTTTTGTAGAGGGAACGAGTGATAGTTTTGGCCCTGGTCTCTGAATAGTCGAATGTAGTTTATGAACATGAAGAAAGAATAGAAGTTCTGCAAGTTATTTTCTTTCCAGTTTCTGAATACTATGTAGAAATTCATTCTGTGTAGGTTTTGTATAAAATTTAGTTTTGTGCTTCTGTGTTTGAGCTAACTGGATAAATCCATTCCACTGGCAGATTTTTAGGGAAATCAGTGGAATGGACTTGTAGATTAATCCCCCAATTTTGTTTATTCGCTCTAGGTATGGAAGATTAGAGTCGCAAAACCATTTCAAGCAATCCCTCAGTGTTTCTCGTTGTTACAATTTCCATTGGGGTATATGTCCAGTATGTGTTGATTTAGTGTTTTGCTGTCACATGGTGGGAAAACATCAGTTGTGAATACCGTCACCTGTGTGAAATAGGTTTTCTGTAGGTATTCTGTATTCGACCCATCAGTGTAAGTTAGGCATCGGCAAGGAGGAATCGTGCTAGTCTGATGGAGGTGAGTCTCACCGACAACGGTGTGAGTTAAGTCCGTCAGGGTGAAACAAGGTATTGGTGAAGGAAGATTGTGAAGGCCCGACAGTGAAAGACTAACCGATGGTAGTATTGGCCGAAGAGATCGGCGTGAGAAGGTGTATCGGTGAAAGATCTTGAGTGTTAGCCGATAGTCCATGTTCTCGCCGATCGGGGTGACGCCGGAGAAGTCTGGCCGATGTAGTATATATCGGCATGAGTTACTTCATCGGTAGAAGGGAAAAAGGTGGCACCGACAATAAGTGGTCTCGCTGATAGAGAGAGGTCATCGGTGAGAGAGGGGTGTATCGGCGAAAGAATTCAATGCTGGGCCGATGGTAGAGGTTAGCCTGATAGAGGAATTAACATAGTCATCGGAGTGACATCAGAAATCGGGGAGGTTTCCCGTAGCTAGGCCGATAGTCCAAGTGTTGCCAATAGGCAACTTGGTCGAGTAGGGTGACCGTTGGCGGAGGTGACCAGGACTGGCGATCATAGGTTGAAGATCATAAGCATCAGTGTGACGGAGAGCATCGGCAGGAGATTTAAAGAGCTTGACGATAGACAGAAGTCTCACCGAAGGGGAAGATTTAAACCTGTCCATTGAACCTCTCGATTGAACCTATCAGTTGAACCTTGGCACTGGACCTCTCCGTTGAACCCATGGTTCAACCCGACAGTTAGAAGTCTCACCGAAGGAGAAGGATGAACCTCGGCGTTGAACCTAGCCGCTCAACCTCCAGATTGAACTTGTTCATTGGTTCAGTGGGTTTCTATATTTCGGTGAGACATTGCTATGGTCTTGCCGATGGAAAGCTCTGGTGAGACATCGAACCTTCAGTTTGAACCTTCCGATTGAACCTGTTCATCGGTGAGAGGTGAAGGCATCGGTGAAGGAGTCTAGAGCTTGACCGACGATGTAGTGTCTTGCCGATAGGCAAGAGTGGGTACACATCGGTGAGACAATTCAAAGGTCTTGTCAATACATTCTAAATTTGCTGTTTTGTAAGCTAACAAGGGTCTGTGACAGGGTTCATACGCTTCAGCTGGGCATTGTGTTCTGCATCAAACATCTCCACACTAAGAAAGCTACAAATAACCTCCTTATAACCATGCATGAAGCATCATGCAAACTTGCAACTATCTTGCATCCAAAAATACCCCCAGGGATTCATAATTTGAAAACATAGTTTATTCACAAATCTACAAAACCATAAGTTTTGATTAACTGTGTTAAACCTGATAAGTAGGAGGTATTTTTCGTAGCATGTCAAATTATGATATTTTATTTCAAAATTTAACTGCGTAGTTTTTGAGTCAAACACATGACCCAAAACCACCATGTCACTGACACATGCAAATCAATATCCACTTATCATCTGGAAGACCCACAAATCTGAAAACCACCAAAAAGTTAAACCAGAACAATGGAACAACATAGATAAGCATAACCATAGATTTTGAATAGAAAATCTACAAAACCCTCATATCAAAACAATATGAAACTAAGACATGCAAGTACAACCAACCAAAAGAAAGAAGAGGTCTAGTAATTCCAGGCCAACTTATAGGCTAATTCCACAACCACCACCATGTACAGGCATATGGAGGAGCTAGGTTGTTCCAAAAGATTTTAAATCATCCAATGATCAATTCCACAACCTACATGCACTTGAGGTTAACAAAATAGTACCTTCCAATGCCAGGGGTTGAAACCATGCACCCAACATAAGCACATCAAACCATAGTCATGACCACCCAAATTTCTCCATGTGATTACGAAGCTAACAACAAACACCCAACATGAATATAATGTTGTTGAAAAAAACTCCATTTCTCCTTCTATGCAAGCATATTTCTCGATTACATGTTTTAAAATTAACACTTGAACTGTTGTTCTCCTCCGTCGTAGTTAATAAAGTTTTATTAGGAAAAAACATTTACAGTAAAGTATTCCAACTCTAAAATCCTTACAAAGCCAAGATTGTTATAGGAGGAAAAATAGTATCATGGGGACAGAAGTGGTGAAATCCCTAGATAACATAAAAGAACCATCTACACCACAATGGCTGGCTCCAACTCGTAGTCCAGGGACATGTCCTAAGTACTTCTTAGATAGATTTTTCCATAATGGATTTAGCATATTCATTTTTCTCTGATGCAACTTGGCCTTTCTCTGTACAGAAGAAACACAATCCCCTACCTCCTCTTGTTGCTCTAGCCTTCTAAGTAGGGAACACTATTTGGTCATTAGAAGCCTTACTTTTTGTACAATTAACCAATCTTGCCCTTCATTCTTCCTTCTAAAGTTACCCAAAAATCTCAAATCTCTGTGGTCCATCTTGTTGTTATATGGAGCCTAATCAGATTTAGAGGTTAAATTTACCCCACTTTTATCGGCGTGGTTTCCCCCCAAATTCATATGGGGTCAAAGGGCAGCACCCCTTGTGGGGGTTTAGGGGCAACGCCCCCAAGATGGGGTCAAGGAATAGTGCCCCTAGTGCGCTCCCTATTGCGATACAGGGTGGGGTCAAGGGGCAGCACCCCTGAAACCTCACATGGTTTTTTATTATTTTATTAAGGCGTCGGGAGTTATTTTTCATTGGCTGACATTAAAAATCCCTAATTTTGTAACCAACAAAAGTCATGATAAAAATGGATAAGGGTTAGGGTTTTTGTTAATGTATTGTAGCATTTTGCAACAATATTGAGTTGCAAGGATTGCTAGTTGTAATTGGTTTGATTTACTGGATAATAATATTGGACTCTCTATTGGTGGATGTAGCCCGAGTTTGGGTGAACCACGTTAAAACTTGTCTCTCGCTATTATTATTTCTATGTATTTTCATTCCTATGTTTAATCTTTATTTGCATTTAATCGATATCTTATGTCGGCTAACCCTAACACATCTCTCCCCATTTCTTTTCTTTGCATTCTCTGAGCCTATGTATCTCAATGCTTCTTGTTTTGTATTCTTAGGCATCCATTGTTCTTTGTTTTTCTCCTTGGCTTAGCATTGGCTTTGACTGTGCCCTTGTTCATCTGATAAATTTGTTCCCTATGATACTCTCTATACTTGAACGCTTCATCTTCCTTGTAGAAATTTGGTCTGGAGACAACTCAAATGAAAGTGGAGGAATGTTGAGTGCTTTATCAAAAGGGCCTCTATTTCCTTGAGCCATCAAACTAACTTCCTCAATCTACAAAGTTTTTTATCCTTAAGAAAAAGATGATTTATTGGCTACGGCTAGATAACCTCTTGCTATGATTTGAAAAACTTCATCAATTTTTTTTTTTTTAAAATTTTGTGATTGATTTGGAAGCTTTTACCTACTCTCCTGGGGTTCCTCAATGGGATTTGCAAATCTCTTTCGCTTCTTGACAATTATTGTCGTATTTTAAATGTATACTAAATAATAATAATATTTCCCACTTAAACCCTTTAAACTTTAACGCAACATCCTTAGTGCCCCTTCACCATTTTCACATGATCAATATAACTAACAGAGAAGGCCATCTACCCAAGTCACCACATTTAATAACTTCTTCCAAAATCAGATCAAAATTTCTATGTTGGACAGATTGAGTTCATACCACCATGCTCCTTGCAAACAAGACCAAATTAGCTTTGATACCAATTGTTAAGAAAAATGGAGAGAATCGATATTCTGTTCATTTATTAATCACAACAATTACATGAAAATTTCTCCTCAACAAGACTTAAGTATTTCCCCAAATTTATACAATACTCATCAAAGAAGATGAAGGGATAAAACAAGGGAGATGAATTGAAAGTCAGACTTTACATCCAAACAAAAGTAACATGTATCCAACCTATATGTTACTTGTTATCTATTAAATGATTTGTTTTATTTATATTTATCATAAGAATGGTTGAAATAATCATCTTGCAAACACATTTCCAAATATTAATCATAAGTTAAATATTTTATTTCTATTGAAATTTTTAAAATTTACACTAATTTATTAAATATTTTCTTTAGGTTAAATATTAAAATATTTATTTATTTAAATATATAATAAAATGAATGTATTATTATCATAATAATTATAATATAATACATAATTTAATATTAAATTTATCTATTTTATAGTCATCAAAATTTTAAAATATATATTAATACCTACAAATGAAAGTATATAAGATTTACTATACTTTTCAATAAAAACAAAGCAAAACAATTACCAAAATAATGGAAGAGCTTTTCAAAAGTAAAATTAAAAGTACATATTACAAAAAAAAATAGCTCTTTGAAATAAAATAAAATAAAATAAAATAATTGTTAAATAATTAAAATAAAATAAAATAACTCTATGTAAATAAAATATCTTTGTGCCTCTTTTTAATCTATTCATATATTTATTTATCTATTTATGTATTTTTACTAGTTTAAATTGATTTTAATATTAAATATTTATATAGAAAAATCAACTACATATTATTATTTTGCATTCTTGTCATTTTAGTTTCCTTTATAACTTTTTAAATAAATCTCTTATTTAAAAAAGTATCTATTTTCCCACAAAGGAAAATACGAATTTTAATTTTTTTTTAATTTTGTAAACATTTGTTTTAATATATTTAGTATTAGAATTTTTTAAAGTAAAATTTGAATGTCATATAAATGTTTTGGCATTTGAAAAATTTTAATTGCAAAAAAAGCATTTCATTACAACCCTAATAGGAAAAAAAAAGGCAATGACAAAGGGAAAAATAATAGATGCCTTAAGCCTTGACTGCTAGTGGTACCTAAAAGTTGCTGCGTGTGACACAGATAATTACATGAGTTTGGTTTTGAGAAGTCATGTAACCAGGGTGCTAATTATCAACAGGTTTTTATTTAAATTGGAATTTGATTGAAAAGAAACCAATAAAAAATTGAAGTCATTTCTCTAAATTGTAATGGAATGGTTTTTGATTAATAACTTTACAGGGATTGTATGCAGTCTGACAAATTGACTCATAACCAGAATCCTCACATTATGAGATCTACAGCATGAGAAATTCTAAATCCATAAATTCCCAAATCTATGAATGAAAAAACTAGCATTGATTAAATGCAATAGTAATACACAATAACACTATTCAAATAATACACAATAACACCATTCAAATAAACTGCCCAACAAAAATTCCTCTGTCAATACATAAACAAGCTCTTAGCCAGGAGGCAGCTGCAAACTAATCAAAGCCTTTACAACTGAAAGAGTAACAGCAGTAAAGACAAACAGTCATATCCAATCTAAAAAATCTGCCAGAAAGCTGAAGCAGCAGCGGATCAGAACAAAACCAAAGCACAACAGCAATAAGGATCTCTCAACTACTTACAAGACTAAGTGGGAACACTGCCTTCAAACAAAAACCTAACCGAAGAAAAAGCAAAACAAACTCAGATCTGCTACAGACACAAAGCATAGCAACGGGATCCAAGAACAAATAACCGATGGCACAAAATGAGCCCTTCCAACGAACACCAGGGAGGCCAGAAGATTAGAATATTAGCTTGAGCCTAGAATAGAACCAGCTCAATTTATAATCCATAATCTAAGATAAAAGAACAAATATCTTTCACATTGATGCTGAATCACGCCCACTCAGATTTCTTCTCTTCATGCCCATACATGTTCTTTCATTATTTCCATGACCGTATCCTTCAAGCTGCAGGGGAAAAATAATCTGAAAAAGAAATGGTTTAAGTGAACACTAGTAAGACCAAGATTATGATTTTCTCTTTAAAAAGGACGCAGCAACAAGTAAACTTTATTTTTTATGGGAGTCCGTCGGATATTGTAGAAGAACACAAGTACTTGGGAATTGTTTTCCACAACAGACTGCGCTGGGATACATGTAGAGCGCAAATGATTCTAAGAGGGTTGGGGAGCCTCTTATCTGCTCCATAACAAGTGTAGGAAAGTGGAGCTATGGGATTGGAAAACCAAGAAGACTCTTTTGGGTTGTTAGTCACACCGGTTGTCCTCTATGGGTGTGAGGTTTGGGGAAGTAACTTGTCAAATCACAAATGGAGACAATTAGAGAGAATACAAAAGCATCTTATTACTAGTAATCTTAAGGTCAAGGCTACGGTCCCTTATGAGATAATCTTAAGGTCAAGGCTAGTAATCTTAGCTGAGGCGGGCTCATTCCCGATGGAGGCATATGCTATAATTCGGTTGATAACTTACATGAAGAAGGTGGAGAACATGGGAGAGCAGCGGTGGCCTAAGGTGGTGGTGGAGGAAGGGTTAAACCGTAGGAAGAAAACGTGGATGAAACATAACAAGAAGTGGATGGACAAGTGGGATATTAGGCTCCATGAGTGTCCTAAAACTAAAGAAGACATTAAGAAGTTCGTGTTAGAAAAGTTCAGGACTGCCATGTGGACTAAGCAGATTGGCCGGAAAAAATCATACTATGTCAAAGAGTTCAATCCCACGTGAGAATATGGGGAAAAAGCCTACTTGCATGCCAGTCTTAAAGGTAAAGCTAGGATTCTAATGGCGCAGTTGAGGACCGGTTCTCATCATTTGAGATGCGAACGGGTAGATGGACGGTCCCCAAAAAAGAGTGGGAAGACATGATCTACATCTTCTACAGCAAAAAAGTGGTGGAAACTGAATGACACTTCATCTTTTAATGTGATGCCTATGAAGACATTCGGAGTCAGTATGAAGACAACTTGAAGGTGGGAAGTATTATCAAGATCTTTGAGGAATCAAGGTTGCACATAACTGCAGGTTTTTTGGTTAAAATTCATGGCAGAAGAAGTGACATCGAAAAGATCTTTAAGACTTCTTAGAGCTGCGGCTCTTAGTGCCTTAAGCTGCTTGGTCTCAGGAACGTCATTAAAATCTATTCATTCATTCATTCATTGAGTGTCTCAAATTCCCTGTCAAACATATTTTTACAGAGACAGTGTACATTCACTCCATTCTCTACGGAATCAATCTGCACCTTACACTTAGAATTTTGAATATAAAGTGTTCAAACTTCAGCCTGTAAAAATCTTCGGAATGGGAACGATGACCAAATCTTCAATTTAGTACCCCCTACTTTGATCGCTTTCCAACTCAGTGCCCACCTTAGGATGGCATGCTTTTCTCCATGTGGGCCCACCCTAGTCCTCTAGATTCCTCACACCGATTAAACCAAGCGTGATGCGATGTACTTAATGTTTCAATAATAAATCACTTTCAACGTGCTTTCCCACCATATTTCCTAGTGATGCGCCATAATGGCTGTCGCGTTATCTTCCAGTATACGCAACAGCTACACTATTTTTTGGTGTTATGAGTTAGTAAGGTGATTACCTATAGTGATGATAATTTTAATTGGTTATTATAATTGATATTATTTAATTAATAAAAAATAGTTTTTCCTATATATTTAATTGTTAATAAAATATTATGTTTTTAAAAATTAGATTAAAATATGGTTTAACTCAAACTTTATTGACTATACAATAAATCAAAAAATATTAATTATATTTTTTATAAATTATTTTAAATTGACAAGTATTTAGTACTATTTAAGTAATTATTATTGTTTGGGTGAAATGAATAATCCATAATATTATATTTATTTATTTCAAGTACTTATCAAAACAATCCTATATTTATTTCTTGTATGGTGGAGTATTTCAGGGTTAGGCGGTGTGGTCTATTATGAACATCTACCTCCCACATTTTGTGTTTGGTGTAATTGCATTATATCCCTAAATGTTAAGGTCCATTTGGCTAGTCCTTAGTTCGTTCTAACACATAACTCCAATGACCTTCCATTTCTTGTAGAGTAACACAAGAATCCCCATCACAATTATGAGAATTTTAATATTAAGGTTTCATGTAATGAAATAACTTGCAAAATAGAATAATATAACTATGATAACTTGAAAGAACTAGAAGAGATAAACCCTAGACCACAACTCACACAAGAGCAACAACACTTCATTAGGGTCATAGAACAAGATCAACAAATTCAACAACACATACAAGCATTCGAAGCTAGATTACAACGTGTTAGAGACATAAATGAAACAAATAGACACCCATCTAGGCATTGGAATCATAGAAACCCCAATAGGAGAGAAACCACAAGTGACCCTTTGGGGCATATCATCATTTCAACAACAACTGCCATAGAGAGAACAAGACAACTCCAAAACAACAATAAGCCCCAGATTAGGCCAGCTACTCTTCACGAGGTTTTGCTCTCCAATGAATAGAACAACCCCTGGGTCTCACCTCCACTCGATTGTCTTTTACCACAAGAGCAAGAGTGACTTGGAGGTCACTCGAAGCAAGGAGAGGGTCCATGTCCTACATCAAAGCTGACTCATCTACACTTGTGCTTGTGTCATGTTTCAAAGAGTACATATTTTGGTGAACCCAATGTGAAGAGAAAATCCTTTTAGGATGGGTTCTTCACATTTTTGCACATTTCTTTTATTCCACTCTCATGTTTCATTTCCATGATCATTTCATTCATTTTACAGTGTGTCCTACACCCCTAATCTAGGAAAAAGTCACACAAAGCTCAAATGAATGTCCCCTCCAATGCAACTAGCACATGTTTAAATTCAATAGCTTCAATCTCAAATCAACTAATCTGTGAAGACTCAAATTCAAAGGGCATCCAACAAGATCCCCACAACATTGACCAAATCAAAACATGCCAAGTGAGTGTTTGGGTTGCTCGATCAATTGACAAGACCAACCCATAACAAGCCATATGAAAATAGCCACCCAAATAAACAATGAGGTGAATCGTGAAAAGAAGAACTTACAAGAAGCTTCGGAGGCACAAAAATCCCTCCATGTAGCACATCAAGATAAAAGACTCATGACATGTCAAGTGTCATTGAAAAGAACAAATGGGGTTGAAATCAAACCCCAATGCAAAGCAATCCATCTCAAGTTTGTAAAACTCAAACAATAGATGAAGCCTCACTCATGGACCTTGTAGAATCCTTGGTCCAACGAATCAAGACCCTTGAAGCTAGAAATGTTGAACAAGTTTATCAAATCAAAATTCAAGAAAAACCTAGGGCACAAGGAAATCATTTCATTGATAAGATTGGATCAAACCAAGGGGCAACACAAAATCCCCCTCATCTAAACTTCCATTAATCATTCATGTCTCCCTTGCCCTCATCATCCAACATGACAAGTTTCAATCAAATAGGTGGGATTGGACTATAATGCAAAATCAACCACAAACGATCCAGCCCAATTTTCAACACATGAACGTGACACCATCTAGTTATCTAGCTTTTTCAAGATATCAACAAACTAGCATACCCTTTCAACAAGCACAACAAGGTCCACCTGAAGGGATGATGTTTGTAGGAATAAGACCCTCTACATATAACCCCCTCTTAGGAACATACCTTGAGTATTTAAAGGAGCATCTCAATTACAACATTCGTCAGGTATTACTACCACATCCTCTCCCTGAGCTCCCAAAATTTAAAGGAGAGGGTGATCCCAACTCTCATATCAAGGCTTAAATCACAATAGTATGCAAACTCCTTCCTTGGGTTGGGGTGGTAGCAAATTTTTTTCCAAATACTTTAGAGGGTATCACTCTAGATTGGTAAGTTATTGGCTTCTAGAAGCATCAATCCACTCTTTTAGGCAACTCATCAATCAATTTGTGGCTACTTTCAACTTAAACAAACCAATTAAGAAAGGAATATGAGATTTTTTAACAATAAAACAAGAAGACAATGAGTCAATCGCACACTTTATCACACGATGGAGGAAAATTCTATATTCCTCAACTAGCGTACCAAACATGGATCATAAGGAGCTTTGTGATCTCTTCTTACACACTCTCATTAATGACAGATGAGGAGTTCAAAAACTCCTGTACAAATCATAAAAAGAAGTTCTCAAAAGTGCCCTTAGAATTGACCAATCCTCTATTGACAGTGGAAGAAGGGAGTATGATGTCAATGAAAGGTTGATAAACCATGCTAGCAATAGAAAATCCTCAACAAATAGTCAAGACATAGATGGGTCAACAAACACTTCACCATCCAAAAGAAATAATAATTGTGACTATGACAGTCATACAAATTCAAGGAACCAAAATGTCAACAACTATCCCCCGAGAATCAACAAGCAGTCATACAACAATAATCATAAACCTCAAGATCACAATCATGATAAATATTGTTCATTTCACAAAAGAAGGGGGCATGATATCAAGTCATGTTGAGAGTACCATCGCTTCATACCAACCTCCCAAAGCGTCATTGACAGAAATTCATGGACACATTCTCACTAGATGAAAGAAATAGTCCCAAAAGCCATCAAGATTGAGAAATTTGTGTCACCAAAGGACCAAAACAACCAGATGACGCCTCTAATAATTTAAAATTTTCTCACATGCTTGAACTTCTCAAGGGTTCTCCTACGCAAAAGAATGCTCTCCTCAATGCCTTAGATTTAGGCAATCAAATTCAAAACACTCCAAATGAAAAGTGTTCTCCTTCAACATTTGACTTTGAAAAGTTACCCTCAGATGATGACATAGCTAAATAGGGCGATCTCCCCCTCTGCTTAATAGTCCGGGTTCATGACTATTCCATTAAACATATGGTGATAGATGATGTGTCTGTAATCAACATGGTCTCCTTTTCTATTCTTCAAAGAATGGGTTATGACGAAACTCAAATCACACAAAAAATTTCCATCCTTAGAATTCATGATAAGCCAAACATTCAAACTATTGGTAAGGTCAATCTTCAAATCACATTGGCTCCTAAAACTCTTCCAACTGAATTTTACTTCGTCAATGAAGAAATCACTTACAACATGATCCTAGGAAGGCCTTGGATCCATATAGGATGAGGGATGTTCCCTCCACATGATTTCAAGAAATACATTTCTCATATATGGGGAAAACCCATGTCATCAAGGGAGATCCTAATCCTTTGTCTTTATAGAGTTCAACAAGTCAAAGGGAAGGGAAAGACCATGAAAACCACCAGTGACCCAAGAATCAACACTTTTGAAAAAGGAGAGGCATTAAAACAAATTGCAAGTGTAGCAAATACGCTAAAATGTATAGGAAAGGGGGCATTAGGAGTTCCCCTTTGATCCCCACTTGACAAAGTCTTATACTCCAGTGGCTATTCCTATCAAGCCAAATATGAGCATGCATACAAAAACTAGGAGAGTCAACACCAACATCATTTGCCCCTCAAAAGTTCAAAACAAATATTGAAACTCAACAAGAATAGAAAACGATAAAGCTAGGGGGCAAATCATCAAACACAAAACTCCTCACTAAATACAAAGACATTTTTACACCAACTCTTCAAGTGTTCTTGCAAAGAATTTCAAGTGAAGTCTAGACCAAATTGGATAGGCCCATACATAGTTAAGGAAGACGTCAGAAATTACACTACCTTTGATGAGGGTTGCTGCAGTCCTCATCATTTAATTATAAATGTCAATCTAGGGCGGTGTCCATGGTGATATGCAAGAGGGAGAAGAAATTATTTGCATGACATTCTTTTTCTACAAAAATAATTGAAAGGAAATGCATGAAACAAATCACTACAATCAAATATAATCTAAGAGCTTGTAAATGAGAATGCTGGAATCAAATCTATCTTAAGAAACTTGTGAAGGGAAATATTGGAATCAAATCTATCCTAAGAAGCTTGTAAAGGGAAATACTGGAAATGTAAAAAATAAGGAATGCAAAGACTGCTAAGAAATGAAACTACAAACAATTACTGCTGCTAAAATACTGAACTTTATTATTTTATAAAACTCTCCCCATTTGATTCCTTGATTACAATGCATTTATAAAATTCTTGTTCTTAATCAATCCGCCAAGAATGTGGATCTGAGATCCCATTCTTGGGGAGAAAAACTAAATCTTCTTCCTCGAATCTTGTTACCTTTTATCACGCCACTTTTATTGCAGTCAATTTCTGTCATGAATTGTTTGCTTATTTTGATGAATTGCTTCAAACAGTTTCTGGGTTTTGTTCCTCTCATTCACAATTTTTCAGATCATTTTGGAATTCCTAATTTCATTGAGAAATGAGGGAGATATTGTTGTTTTACTAAGACTGTGTTTTTAAACTTCCTCTTTTAATGCTTCTTTCTAGGAAGTTTTCTAGCACTCCACTTTAGTAGAATTTATTCTCCAATCTACTAATTGTTTATTACAAGGAAAACATGCAATATCATTAAGACATGAAATGACACTAATTAACCAAAAGATGTGCTTTTATTTAGCTAATAGATGAGACAATTTATTGTCTCATCATCTCCCCCAGACCTAAAATGTTACAGGTCCTCCTGTAACTCATAATGAGCTTCTAGAGCCAATCTCTTTATCTTTATTGCATTTGTACTGAAGATGTTCTAAGAGGTGTGTTGAAGATGCTCCAAAAATGTTTTGAGTTACTCTGGAGCTGTCCAGAATTAAATGTATGGTTGGTTGAGTTACTTCAGAGCTATCTATAGCTAGCTATATGGTCGACTGAGTCACTTTGGAGCTCTCTAGAGCTATCCAGAGCTAGCTGTATGGTCAGCACTAGAGAGGTCTAGAATGTTGTAATGCTAGAACTAGAGCCCATGGGTGGCCGTAGAGAGATCCAGAATATTGCAAGAGTTTTTTGTGAGTAGCAATTTGTCTAGAAAAGTGCATTTTAGCTTTAGAAGAAGAAATAGCATATGCCAAGTACTTATTTGTAGAAAAGAAATCTATTCTATCATACTCTACTTAGTGATGTAGAGATAGGTTACACAAAACCATTTACTGGTTGTGGAAAATAACATCATTTTATTAAAAGATGGATCCATGCATGCATTCAACTTTTTAAAAGAAGAGGAAAACCATGAGAAGAAGATGACTGTATATTTGAACTCTGATGCTCCACCTTCCTTTGAAATGATAGCCTTCTCCATAATTTTTTATTCTAGTAGATGCATGGGATGATTGGAAATATATTGCAACCCTTCCTCATATTTTGGTGCATGCATGATTGGATGCAGCTCCTTGTCCTTCAAATATCTGATCGCTTAGCCCTCCTTGGACTTTGAAGGTGTCCAAATATTGATCCTTTCCTTGCTTGGACTTGAAGTCATGGTCCTTCAGTTGAGGAGGTTGCACAAGAGTTCTCACCTTCTTTGTATGCAAGAACATTTTCCTTTGGATCTATTATTTTTGGAAGATAGTTTCTAAAATAATAAACCTAAAAAAGACATGCCAAACTAATTTTCCTTTTGACCTACTGTCACCAGATCAACAGAAACTCCCTAATGACACCTACCCCAGCAACAGTGCCAAAAATGATGAGGATCATTGTAGTCCTCATCATTTAATTATAAATGTCAATCCAGGGTGGTGTCCATGGTGATATGCAAGAAAGAGAAGAAATCGTTTGCATGACATTCTTTTTCTACAAACATAATTGAAAGGAAATGCATGAAACAAATTATTGCAATCAAATCTATTCTAAGAGCTTATAAATGAAAATGCTGGAATCAAATCTATCCTAAGAAACTTGTGAAGGAAAATACTAGAATCAAATCTATCCTAAGAATCTTGTAAAGAGAAATACTAGAAATGTAAAGAACATGAAATAGAAAAATTGCTAAGAAATGAAACTATAAACAACTATTGCTATTAAAATACTAAACTTTATTACTTTATAAAACTCTCCCCATTTGATTCATTGATTACAATGCATTTATATAATTTTTATTCTTAATCAATCCACCAAGAATGTGGATCTAAGATCCTATTCTTGGGGAGAAAAACTAAATCTTCTTCCTCTAATATCGCTGCCTTTTATCATGCCACTTTTATTTCAGTCACTTTCTATCATGAATTTCTGACATATTTTGATGAACTGCTTCAAACGGTTTCTAGGTTTTGTTCCCCTTGTTCTCAGTTTTTCAGATCATTTTGGAATTCTAAATTTCATTGATAAATGAGGGAGATATCTCCATTTTACTGAGACTATGAACATTTTTAAACCTCCTCTTTTAATGAGCTTCTTTCTAGGAAGTTTTCTGGCACTCCAATTTAGCAGAATTTATTCTCCAATCTACTAATTGTTTATTACAAGGAAAACATGAAATATCATTAAGACATGCAATGACACTATTTAAGAAAAAGACATGCTTTTATTTAGCTAATAGATCAGATGATTTATTGTCTCATCAACCTCTTGTGCATTATGGAAGGAGAAGAATTTAGCATCTCAAAATGTTGTAAAAGCCTATAAAATCCAAAAAAATCAAATAATTCAAAATCCATAAAAAAACATAAAATCATGGAAAATCAAAATTTTTCATTCTTCATTATGATCCATCATGCATTTTGTGAGTGTCATGCTCTTGTTTGATTTTTGTCCTAGTAAGGAGTCTAAGGTTGCCGAGGTATAGGTTGACCCTTTGAGCCTTTGAGATCCCATAATAAATCATGTTTACCACTTATCACTATTCCCCTATTTATCATTCTCTAATGTTTCCAATCAAATCATTGTTACAAGTATTTGCTATCAGTGTTGTCATTGATGTCAACAATCTTGTGTTGTCATTGGTGTCAACTATGTCAAGAGTGTGAGTAGTCTGTAGAGATAAGAGATAAGGTTGTGCAAAGATGAGGATATGAGCTATTACTGAAGGTGTTTTGGATGCTTTGAAGAGATGCTAAAGTGAGGAATATTCTTCTGATGGTTGGTTTCTAAGTGTTTTTGAGAAATTTTGATTAATAAAGGAAATAGTGTGTTGAAGATGTGTTCTGACTTAATAGAGTAATGTTCTAATTTTGCTCCGCATGTCTTCCTTATTGAAGATATGCTTTTGCAGTTTGAATATGTTGTTCAAAGGTATTCAAAGATGTTATGTTCTAGATTTTGTGCTCCGGTTCGTTGTGCAGAGAAAGTTGTGTTCACCAGTGTGTGGACTGTGTTTTTAGGTTGTGCAAAGGTGTCTAGGAGAAATTATTTTTCTCCGCATTTCTCCACAAATTTGTTTCTGGCTTTGTAGTTTTGGATTTATACTTACAATGTCTATATCTTTTTCAGTTCAAGTGGTTCATGGTTTGGTGCTCCACAAGTTCATTTCTTGAGTTGTAGTTGATGACAGAGTAATCTAAGTGCTCCGGTGTGAACTTTCTTCAGGTGAAAGATGTTGCAAAGGATTTTGTTAGTTTTGTTGGCAAGAGACACTACTAGGAATATCAGATGTTGTCATTGATGGAAACTAAATCTATCCTACATATTCACATTACATCATTTACTCATACCGGAAGTCAGATTATAGAAATGCCTAAGTCTATGACAGTGTTTAGTATTTGGTCTGCATTTCTCCACAGGTAATCATAATGTGCTGCAGTTCTGAGGGAATGTTAAAGAATGTTAGGACTACATAAATCCAAATAATTAGCCTTTGGTGATGAAGGGATTAAAAGATACAAGCTTCTGAGTATCGCATTTTGGTTAGTCAGTTCAGTCCGGTGAAGAATAGGCCGACTTAGTGTTTGATTGTTATGTGGATTAGGAAAAGTTGTTGGTTGAGCAATTTGTGAGATCCAATGGTATTGTCTGACATGTAAGATGACTTGGATACATAATTTTTGGTCTGCATTTGTATTTGTGCATGGATTCAATCGATAGAATAGTATTCTTAAAAAGTCTCTAAGTTTTCCTAAGGCTGACTGCAGTTGATGTAATTTCATGCAGCGGATATATATAATCGATTGGATCAAGCATTTTGAAGTGTGTGTGTGCAAATATGATCTATAAGGTGTGAAGTGTGGTAGAATCAAGTGCACAATAAGATATCTATGTTTGAATTATGGAAGAACAATGAAAACAGGGCAGTAAGATATGAAGTGTGTGAAGTCAATGTATTGAGCTTAACCGAAATTGTAATCTTGCATTGATAGATGGTATTCTTCAGTTCAAATCTTCAAATCTTCTCTGTGAACTTTTGTAATCAATTATATAGACAGTGAACCTCTCTTGAGTAGTGAGCTCTGGGTAGTGTGCCTGAAGGCATTGCCTTCCCCATTTGTAATACTTTTAAGAGAGTATAAATTCTTGTGGGTTAACCCCCAGTGTGGTTTTCCCCTTAACTGGGTTTCCACGTAAAAATCTTGGTGTTCATGTGTTATACTTTTTGTTCATATGTTCATAGTTCTTTCTTTTGAATGTATGTGGTAAATTAGATAAAGGAACATAGTGAAAAGTTTTGTAGAACACTGATTCACCCCCCTCTCAGTGTTCCTTAATTTCAACAATTGGTATCAGAGCTTGGTTCCTTAGAAGAAGTTTAATAGCTTGAGGAAGACCTAGGAAGGAGTTTTAATGGGTTCATCCAGATATTTTGATGGTATGAATGAACAACTTCAAGTTGCTTTAGAAGATCTTGATCAGCCCATAGCAGAAGTCAAAGAACTACAAGAGAACCTTAAAGATGCTGAGGACTTCATTGAAACCTTATAAGGGCAACTAAGTAAATCTAATGAGAAGAGAAAGAAGCTACTCTAGTAGTTGGCAAATCAGAAGGAAGACTATGGCATGGATGAGGCTCTGAAGGAAAAGACAAAGGAATGTGAGAAGCTGTCAAAAGAAGTTGTTGTCGTAAAACATGAGATGGAGTCCAGGGTGATGAGGCTAACCAAAGAAATTGAGGAAAGGACTTAGAAGACTGAAGAAAATCTAAATCAATCTCTGAAAGAAAGAATAGAAGAGTGCTGTAGATTGGACAGAATAATTGGTCATCTTGAGTTTGATCTACAAGAAACCAGGGATAACGAGGAGGAACTTGAAAGGCAAATTGTCATTCTCAAACATGACTTAGAAATTGTAAATGAATACAAAGAAAAGTTCAAGATAAGCTCAGCTAAACTTGAGGTACTGCTTGATGGTCAGAAGAAGGCAAATGATAAGCATGGTCTGGGATATGAGAAAGGTGAAAGCTCTGGTTCCATTCAAAGAAATTCTGGATCAAGGAATCAAAGAAATAGACTTAGAAGATGTCTGGTCAGACAACGTAATTCTCAAAGGTATCCATCCTTCAATGTAAATTGTTTTAATTGCAACAAATTTGGTCATAGAGCCACTCAATGCAGAAGTAAAATGAATCAAATTGCTCCATCCTTCTCCGGTCAATGCTTTAATTGTAAGAAGTATGGTCATAAATCTAATGAATGTAGAAGTATGATTATGAACAACTCTAATAACAGAGGAAATGTCAATTCTTTCAATGGTAAATGTTTTGCATGCAATAGATTTGGACACATGGCTAACCAGTATAGATCAAGAGGGAATCAAACAAATGGGCAAGGAAATGTTGTGTGCTTTAATTGCAATAGATCCGGTCATATTGCAAGATTCTAGAGGAGCAAGAATGATAACAGAAAAGGTCTGGTAAACAGAAACCAAAATGAGTAGAGACGAGATAAAGGCAAGGGCAAGGTAGATGTGAATGAGATCCAAAATGAAATGAGAAAAACATGGGTAAAGAAAAGTGTAATGAATAATGGTGGTGGGTCTGCATTGGAATCTGGTGTTGATAATTCCTCTAGGAATTAAAATAGGAGCTCTGGCTCAGGGGGAGTTGCATTCAAAATCTATTTCCCCTAGCTAGCAAGTGGGTGCCTGAATCTCGCACGTTGAATGAAGGAAAAGAAGTCTATTGCAGATCTATTGAAGCAATTTCTGGAACAAAAGATGCTAATGTGATTGATTGTAGAGAAATTGAAGATGAACTATATTTAGAAAATAGTGCAACCAGATAAATTAGGGCAATGCATTTATTACAATGGAAAATTAGGTTTTGCGGAGCATAAAAGGTCACTCATCCAAACATTTGAATCACTTTGTATTCGAAGAAAGCACGCAGAAGAGCACCTGAGCTGAGACCTCAAGGATTTGAAGTGTGAGTGGTGAATTTGATAGCTAACCCTAATTCCTTGGAAGAAAAAGGTATTTTTCTGTGAAGCTTTGAACTTGTGATCTTTTGAAATGGTTACTCTTCTTGTCGTGAATATCACCGAGCGACCGAGGCAAAAGTTCAAGAAACATCCTTTCAAATCCACTAAATTCGATTTGATGGGAGCATTTTCTACCATTCCATATGGGGTTCTTCACATAGAGGACATTAGGGCATATATTCACGCACCTCTGGAGGAGCATAGAAACTATAAGTTTATTGATTTGTTCATGAATCACTTCAAAGGAGATGATCTTGAGCTCAAACTAGAGTACAAAGCCCTGAAGGATAAGAAATTCACACAAGTTGTTGAGTTTTTGAGTTTTGTAGAGGATGAGTGGGTCTAGTATGTCTTGAGCCGTATCCATGATGAATTTTTATGGCTAAATCATCTGTTCAAGATCACCAAAGATGCAATAAGGGCAGTTACAGGGTTAAATTCTACCAATACTCTGCCTCAGTTGAATACGGTGAAGAATCAGGAAGTCACAGAGGTAACCACATCAAAATTTGACAAGAGAGCCATGACGATAAATGATATAGAGGATCATGGAGTCAGATTCACATCAATGGTGATAGGATACAAGATATATTACTCTAGCAGAGAGAATTCTGTGTCCGAAGCAACAATTTACACTGTATATTAGATGGTGAAAGAAGATACAGACTATGATCTTTGTGAACTGTTGCTGAACCAGATGATGGAGAACATAAGAAAGATAAAGAAGGACAAAAAGCACTTATTCAAATTTGGTACATTAATTATGTGTCTCTTCTTTTACTTCTTGAGTGAGCTCCCTGGAAATAAGAATGTGTATTGGTCTAATGACCAACCGGTAGTAGTCCAAATCATAAATCATTTGAGTGATTTGGGTAATCTTGAGACACAAAAATTTGCACTTTGGGGATTCTTCAAAAATTTCCAGAGTAGGATGGAGGCTAAGGAAAGAATACCTAGGGAAGTGGTTGACAAATACAAGGACACCATTTGTTTTATGGTTACTGTTGATTAGTGTCAGATGGAAGCAGTGGAGCCTAGAGTTGTGTGGATCATGCCCATGGGGTATGAAGTGGATGGAAATGTACTGGAGCTATATGCACAACATTTGTTGAGCTAGCCTAGGGATCCAGGTGAGGAGAGATTTGGAACTTATGAAGAGATTTCTCAAAAACTGCATATGGAAATCAAGGGTCCTGCAATCAAAAGGACTGTGAGGAAAGAAGTTGAGTAGTTGGCTGAGAAACTTGGCATCACCAAGGAAGCTATGAGACAAAACAAGGAAAGGATAGAGAGAGCTGAGAAGGAAAAGAAGGACAAGAAATAGGGAAGTGTACCGATAGAATCCGCTTCCACATCAAGGACTACTAGGAGTTTTGGTATAACCTCCGGTGGATCACCTTCTCCTATTGCAAAGAAATCTAAAGAAAAACCTACTGGTAAGGAAAGAAAAAGGACAAAAGTAATGGGCAAAAGATCATATGTCAGTGTGGAGAAGGACGATGAAGAAGAAACTGATTCTGATGATGAGTTCAAAGAGTTGAAGGCTTCAGGCACTTAAGCTACTAAAGTGTATAAGGAGAAGCCCTCCGGAAGCAAAAAGTCAAGTAAAAAGCATAAGTTAGAGGCCTGTGTTGAGAAGCCTACTCTTTCTATGGAAGACATCATCAAGTCAATCACTGTAGATGAGAACTTGAAACCAATGACTGAATTTTATGATCATTATAGTGATGCTAATAAGAGGGTTTTGGAGGAAGCAACAGTCAAATATTTGAATATCTACAATAAGGCTTTAATTTAAATAACTTCTAAAATTCCAAAAAGCCTTGTAGATATTCTAGAATTAAGAAAAGAAAATGCAAAAGTTAAATACATTGAGCTTAGGGAGCATGTGCTAATAAAATTATGACCTCAAATTACTCTAAATCAAATGAATATGATATTCAAAGAAGTAAAAGATGACTTCAGGAGTAAGAAAAGAATGAATAAACTCATGCTTAGTGAGACTGATAAGATAGTTGAAGATACTCAGGAGATTCTTCTGAATGCATTAAAGAGGCATAATCTTCCCATTATCGGTTGATTCCTCCATCCTGGACACTAAATTTTTTGATAAAAATGCTACTGCTGAGGATATACAAAATCCTCCAGAAAAGATTGCAGAGGATACTCATGATAAAGATGAAAAGAAGGATACCCCTGCTGATGATACGGAGAAGGCTGAAGCAAAGAAAGAGAAAGAAATTGATAAGAAAGACAATGTGGTTGACTCTGGAAAGGGAGAAGATGCAGGCCCTAAAGAGCATAAATCTAAAGCATCATATTGGGCAAGAGACACTACATAAGCAGTGAAAGAAATTTTGGAAAAGGATGAACTAGTTGTAGAAGCTTTGCAAGGTCCAATCAATTTGAACAGTCTCTCACTAGTACAGATGATAAAGTGGGTCTCTCTTGCACAAGCTAAGGCCAGAGAAGATATCCTGAAGTCCCATCTAGAAGACAGTGAGTTACTTGGTCTTGCATTAGGGATTTTGGAGAAAATCATGCCAACATTTTAGAAGGACTCATCAGCATCCCCCTCTGGTCAGTTAAAGAGCCTGATAAACTCTGTAAGTACTCATTTTGAATCTCTTGAAAAGTCTGCAGAGGTCAAGGTTCAAAATGAATTCAATGATAAAATATTTGATGCTCTGAAAGGGATGATTGGCATAGATATAATTGTGCTAGATACCAGTGTAAAGAGTATTCAAAATGCTCTCACAGAAGGAGGAAATGCATATAATTTTGTTTATCTTGTCCTAAAGCTATAGAGGACATTGAAGTGAAAATAAAGGAGTTTAAGCAAAAGCTATCAAGTGTATCCCAATCTTTTGATCCTCTGATAGTATCAATGGCAAGTCAAGAGTGTCAAGCAATTAGTTTGGCTGATGAAATAAAGAAACTGATGAAAGCAAAAGAGAAAATTGAGGCAAGGATGTGTGAGCTCTGGGGACTGATTTCCCCTAAGTTAGAAGCAATGTTTAATGCCTTGACAGAAGCCCAAGCTGCTGCTAAGATGAGTGATCCCACTGACCTATGGAAGGTAGAGTCAAAAGCATTCCTATTCAGTTGTCACATTTCAATTTTGAACAGCATGAAGAAGAGTTGGGACAATGAATTGGCACTGTTGAAGAATGTTTTTGGTGATGTGTTCAAAATTATGTAAATAAGTCACAAGAGTTGTATGTATTTATACAAACATGTACATATAATTTTTGATAAATTTTGGTATACAGATTAAGGCCTTTGCCATTAATGTCAAAGGGGGAGTGGAAACCAGTGAAAAATGAGAGATTCTTCAAAAGGGGAGCAGTGAAAATCTTAAGTGTACATAGTAAGGGGGAGGTGTTCTAACACTTAGTCATTTTTCATTAAGTGTTGCCATCAATGCCAAAGGGGGAGATTGTTGGCAAGAGACACTGCTAGGCATATCAGGTGTTGTCATTGATGGAAACTAAATCTATCCTACACATTCACATTACATCATTTACTCATACCGAAAGCTAAAGTGCAAAATTGCCTATGTCTATGACAATGTTCAGTATTTTGGTCTACATTTCTCCATAGGTAATCATAATGTGCTACGGTTATGAGGGAATGTTAAAGGATGTCAAGACTACATAAATCTAAATAATTAGCCTCTGGTTATGAAGGGATTAAAAGATACAATCTTTTGAGTATTGGGTTTTGGTTAGTCAGTTCAGTCTGGTGAAGAACAGCCTGACTTGGTGTTTGATTGTTATGTGAACTAGGAAAAGTTGTTGGTTGAGCAATTTGTGAGATCTAGTGGTATTGGCTGACATGTAAGATGACTTGGATACATAAGTTTTGGTTTACATTTGTATTTATGCATGGATTCAGCCGACAGAATAGTGTTCTTAAAAAGTCTCTAAGTTTTCCTAAGGTGACTGCAGTTGATGTAATTTCATGCAATGGATATATATAATTGATTTGATCAAGCATTTTGAAGTGTGTGTGTGTGTGTGTGCAAATATGATCTGCAAGGTGTGAAGTGTGGCAGAATCAAGTGCACAGTAAGAGATCTAAGTTTGAATTATGGAAGAACAGTGAAAACAGGGTAGTAATATATGAAGTGTGTGAAGTCGGTGTATTGAGCTTAACTAGAACTGTAATCTTGCATTGATAGATGCTATTCTTCAGTTCAAATCTTCTCTGTGAACTTTTGTAATCAATTATATAGGCAGTGAGCCTCTCTTGAGCAGCAAGTTCTGGGCAGTGTACCCGAAGGCATGTGCCTTCCCCATTTGTAATACTTTTAACAGAGTATAAATTCTTATGGGTTAACCCCCACCATGGATTTTCCCTTAACCTGGTATCCACATAAAAATCCTAGTGTTCATGTGTTATACTTTCTGTTCATATGTTCATACTTCTTTCTTTTGAATGTATGTGGTAAATTAGATAAAAGAACATAGTGAAAAGTTTTGTAGAACATTGATTCACCCCCCCCTCTCAGTGTTCCTTAATTTCAGTAGGTTTTTAGGTTCTTATGGATGTTTCTAGATCATGTTCTAGCTTGGTGCATGGTCCACATGTCCTCTTCTGGTCTTAAGGAAGCGTGCACTTAAAAGTTCATAGTGTTAACACAAGTTTGGCTGACTTGGTTGTTTACACTAATTGCGGTTGTGCTTTAGTGATTGTGAAAGCGTGATGAAGCGTGTATGTATGGATTTAGGTCTATGCTAAGGTATGATGTGGTCCGCATTCATTATTTTTCTCCATGGCAATGTTTTGGTCCAAACCTAATTTGAATTTTATGGGTTAAGATGTGTTTCCAACCTTGGAGAACAATTTCAAGGTTGATGATGATATAAATAAGTGTCAAGGATTTGTGACTGATGGGATGTGTGATGAATATGATGTCTAAGATATGAATTTGATCAATGCAGTAAGAGCTTTCATGTGTTAGGCTACTAGATGCAGTGAGCAGAAGGTGTCTACTATTTTTCAGTGTTGCTACGAAGGTGATGTTTGTGTTGTGGTGAATATTGAGCTTCATTGGAACTATACTCCATGCATAGGTTAGATGCAATTATATCAGTTCATCCCTAGCAGTGAGCCTCTTCTTCTATCTCTTTCTTCTGGATAGTGAGTCCTTTGGCAGTGAGCCTTTCTTTCTTTCTTCTAGGCAGTAAGCCTTGGGTAGTGAGCCTTTTGTAATTTGATATTGCTACTACTTTATATTGTGAGATAATCCTCACCATGGTTTTTCCCTTCTTGGGTTTTCCACGTAAAATTTGGTGTTGTCCTATGTGTGGTGTTGTTATGATTCAGTTTATGTTATTTACTTTTCATGCTTAATCATCATAACAAGTTTAAAAGGTTACTGTGGATCTAAATGTTTGTGAGGGTTTGAAGTTTATGATACAACTAATTCACTCCCCCTCCCATCTATCTTGTGTATTCAACAATTGGTATCAGAGCAACGTTCCTTAGAAGAGAGATTAACAACATGAGGTAGATCTGGGATGGTGCATAAGAAGGATGTTCCCCTGTTTGATGGATCTTCAGAAGATGAATGCATGTCTATCAATAGCGAAGAACTCAAGGTTGCTCTTGAAGACCTAGAGAAGATTGAAGAAGAAATCAAAGATCTGAAGGAGGATGTTAAAGAAGCAAAAAGATGTATCAGAAAATTGAGAGAGCAAGCCAAGAAGTTCAAAGAAAGAAATAAGGAGGTCAGTGAACAATTGAGGCTAGCAACTAAATCTTTGAATGGTCTAAAAGTACAAGTTGAAGGAAAGGCAAGGATTTAGGAATATCTGAACTTAATGGTGAAAAGCAAATTAGAAGAATGGGTAAGGCTTGAACAGGAAGTTGTCAAACTAAGATCCAATCTAGAAAAGGCAAGGATGTATGAAGACAAGTTTAAGATCAGTTCTACAAAGCTTGATGAAATGATTTCTAGTCAAAAAATTCCAAATGATAAAGAGGGATTAGGATTTGAAAAAGGTGAAAGTTCAAAATTAGATCAGACTTCAAATTAGAGGAACAATGGCAAGCAGATCTAGAATCAAAAGAATAAAGCTAGAAGATCTCTAGTTAGACAACTAAATGCTCAAAGGTATCCATCTTTCAATGGTTCTTGTCATTTATGCAATAAGTGTGGACACAAAACAATAGAATGTAGAAGTAGAAGGAATCAAAATGTTCCTTCCTTCTCTAGTCAATTGGAACTGGCAATGTTTCTGATCCATCAAATCAAGATGGAGCTACACCATCAACTCTTGCACCAAATAATAATGAAGAAGCCATTCGCAATACCTCATCACCAGTAGAAGGTGGGATTGCCATTGAGTTAAATGAGGATGGAAATACTGTAGAAGATATTCCAAGGGATACCCTGCTTAGCCAGAATGAGGATGGCAATACTGTAGAAGATGTTCCAAGCGATACCCTGCTTAGCTAGAATGAGGATGGCAATACCGCAGAAGATGTTCCAAGGGATACCCTAGTTAGCCAGAATGAGGATGGTAATACCGCAGAAGATGTTCCAAGGGATACCTTGGTTAGCCAAACTGTTCCAAGGGATACCCTGGTTAGCCAGAATGAGGATGGCAATACCACCAAAGATGTTCCAAGGGATACCCCAGTTAGCCAGATTGAGATAATTGACTTGGATGAAAAAGAAAATGCTAGTGCTGTAGATGATGTTGGCAAGAAGAAAAGAAAAGGCAAATCAAAAGATTTAAAAGGCAAATCAAAAGATTCAAAAGACAAATCAAAAGATTCAAAATTGGGACATGAGTGGGAAATGTCAAGGAATTTTTAGCTTGATTGGGTGTCAAAGTACCCATTCATTGAACCAGTGGAGAAAGCAAACAAAGATGAACAACCAACAGAATGCAAGTGTGTGATTTGTAGTTGGAAATGTAAAACAGATAAGAAATTGCAGCTAAAGCTTGACACTATAGAAAAGCATATAGGTAAAGTTTATGAAAAACAAATCATAGATGGAAAGGAAACATCAGTAGTAAGATGGAAATCAAAGGAAGAATGTCTTCATGTGAAGTATGCCGTAGAATATGATGAGCATAAGAAAAGAATGATGAAGCTTGCTGCAAGTGGAGGTACAATCAAGGCTCAATTTGGAAAAGCAATGGAAGGAGCACAACTGGCAAAAATGTTTAGATGAGTGTTGTTTTTCATATTTTGTCTAGAAGGCATCCTATGATAGACTACCTACAATATAGTAATTTATTATCTTTTTTGAGTGCTCCTCACTACCCTAGCACACATTGGTCAATAAACACTGGATGGGAATGAGAAAACTATCTCCCTGCAGTGGAAAAGCAAGATTTAAAGGAGAATGTAAAAGAGTCAAACTTCATTGCATTATCTTTAGATGAAGTTACTACGGTAGATAATACTTCTTGGGTCTGTATGCATGTGTATACTGTAAAAGAACATGTACACCGAGCTCATCTACTCTGTGTTCATAAAATGAAGGACAGTTCAACATCACAACATATATTTGAACTAATTAAGAAGTCTTTGAATCAAATTGTAGGTATGGATGACTTAACAATTACCAAAAAGTTAGTGTGTGTAGGAGTTGATGGAGCTGCAGTAATGCAAGGTCATAGGACCGGTCTTTGCACAAAATTACAAACTACTTGTGCACCATACATACTTTCCATTCACTACATGGCCCATAGAATGAATTTAGCATTTAAAATTGTAAGTAAGTTTCCTACAGTATCAAAAGTTGAAAATCTAGTCCACGAGCTCCACACATACTTTTGCCGAAGTCCCAAATGTTTTGTGGAATTTTAAAATTTTGCTGAGGGAATAATAGCAGGAAACAATCTTCTTAAGGATGCTAATACCAGATGGATCTCCTTGCATGCACCAACTCAATGAGTTCTTTCAGAATATCCATCCTTGATTGGAACAATGTACAAGCATCGCAACACAGTAGACAAAGCTCTTGACCTCTTACATAGGTTAAGCGATATAGAGACACTCTTAACTTTAGCTAGTCTTCTCCCCATGTTGGATGAAATGAACAATCTTGTGAAGAAATCCCAAGATAGAACTATGTATATCTATGAGTATAGAAAACTACGTAGAATGACATGCATGGCCCTCGATAATCTATATCTAGATCTAACTTCTCAAAGCCCAAATTTTTATAGGTGGCAGATAATTACATAGTTGAATCATCATGAAAATTATTTACAGTTTAATGCAAGTGGAGAGTTATGTGTCTTTGTACGTAGATTTGAGATACCAATGCACCATTGTAAGATAGTCAAGCTCTCTATCAGAGAAGTACCTGTTAGAAAGGATGATTTTGATGACATTGTTAAATCTGTTAGTAGTAATTTGAAGGAAATTGCAAGCAATCTTTCAACAAAGATTTATAATTGATTCCCTTAAGATGAAATACTTGATGCCATGTCTATTGTGTATCCTTAATTTTGGGTTCAAGTCCATTGAGATAGCCCAAGCTTTTTTCATCAAAATGTAACTACGTTGACCACACACTTTTCAAAAAGTGTAGAATGCAATGGACAATAAATAGAAGGAATTATAGATGGAAATAAGCTTAAAGGACAATGTAGTCAGTTTGTAAGAAGTATGATAGACCATTTTAATGCCATGGAGATCCCCTTCAAAATGGGATCAATAACAAAGGCCTGGAAAAACTTGGGTTAGAGTGAAATATTGCGTGATTCAATATCAGAATATTTCAAACTTGTTGATTTATGTCAAACGATGATATTGGGTTCGGTGGAAGATGAGAGAATTTTCACTGCATTGGGGTTTTTGAAATCAAAGATAAGAAACAAACTAGACAAGAATTTGGAAAATTGCTTGAGGTTGTTAGAAAGTGCATATAATATCAAAAATTTTCCTTATGAAAGGGCACTTACAATCTAGAAGTCCATATGTGAAAGAAGAGGGTTGTGCAGCACTTCAAGTTCAAACGCTGGTAGTGGTGGGACAAATGACAGTGACACAATGATGGATGAATTTGACTTTGGGACTCAAAATCAAGACGAAGAAAATTAAGACCAGACTCAGAATCAAGATGACTCTTTTTCTTTATCTAAATGTCAGTTTGAGACCCTGACTCGATTTGGGAAATGGAAGTGAATTATGAGTTTTTATGTATTTATACTGCATTTCATGAATTATATTCCAAAACTATAGTTGATGATATTTTAAATTTGTATTCCTTGAAATTGTGAATCAAATTGAATACATTAACATATTATTAATTATTTCATATTTTAATTGTGTTATACTAATAAGTTTTACATGTACTCAGTGATTCATCATTCAACTCAATGCTTAATATTTCCTTGCTAAAGTTTATTTGTGCATAAAACATAAAATTTGCAGTAAAGTAGAGTTTTGGTTTTTGATTTGATATGGTAAATAAAATTAGTTTAACATATTAGCAATAGTAGGATATAGAACATGAACATCAACGATCGTTGAATGTGTATTTAGTAGTTGAAACCAGAGTTTATTTTCAATTGATAAAATAAATAATACAGATAATTGAACATCAACACATTACTAAATTTGAATTTTCTATTGATTTTCAAATGAAAGAGTACATAGAGGCAATGAAAAAGCTTGCTCAAGAGTCAAAGACAACTTTGCATAGAGCTCAGTTGGAACTCAGAAAGTTGAAACTCATAATATCAATATCAAATCATTCTAACAATTTATTTAGTAAATTCCACTGTTCAGGTGGTGGAATTGTTATTTCTTCTAGTTGATGTTGTCTGACTTGATTTTTTGTTAACAATGTATGATCAAATTTCAATTTGGATCCTAGGTCAGACTTGAATGTTTTGGCCAAAGATACATTCAAGAGTATCAGTTTTTTGATGAAATCCAAAAATTTCGCCTCATCTGGGTTCCCAAGAAATTGGTCCAAATCAAGCTTCCTTGCATGTTCCATCTTCTTTCTAAAATTATCCTTTCCAATGAATCGGTCATTTGTGTCAAAACCCTGTGGCAAACCAAGGTTTGTCAAGTTCCTTACCTTTTCATCCTCCTTAATCTTTGTTGCAGCCTCAATCACAAATTATGTTGTTTCATGCATTCTTGAACACTTTTTAATGATAGATGTCACCTTAATTGCGGCTTCAATCCGATTAGTAATGCCTTTTGAAATCAATTCATTGTCATTGGCTTTGTAGACTATTTCTAGAACTTGATTTGCAAATTTCTCTTTTGCCTGTAGTTGCAAATTTGTGTTGTCCATTAAATATTTGCTCAGCTTATCAAGATGTAGTCTCATGGCATCAATGAATTAAAAGAATTTACACAATTGATCAAACCTCTGCATTATTTCTTCCCAGATCTTTTGTTTCATGTGCCTGATTGTTTGTCTACAAAATTTAGTTAACTTTTTTTGACAAGATTTAATTTCATTTTTTGCTTCCATAAGCTCTGCGGCCAATGTTCCACTTTTTTGCCTCTCTTTCTCTAATTTTTGTTCCCACTATTCATTTGTTTTCCCAATGCTTTGTCTTAATTTTTCTGAAGTGGATTTTTCCTCATTATATTTCTTTTTGATCTCATCTAACTCTTGCTTCAGTCCATTCAATTCCACCTCTATTTGTTTATCCTCTTTGCTTGTTAATGTAGAGGTAGATTTTTTTTATTCTTTTTTCTAATTCATTGCTCTTGTTATCTGTTGCTTTCCTCTTTGCTTTCTCATTTGCTAAATCTGCTTGTAATTTTTCTATTTGATTCTATAAAAAAAATTTCTCTATCATTCTTTAGCAATGATGTGTACACCAATTCATTGATCTTCTTTGATATATTAATTTTATCAGTATTTTTTAATCCAGAAAAATCAAATTGCAAACTACTCACCTAAAATTTAAATCGATCCATCTGATTTACTGGTTCATTTTGAACTGTGGGAACAACAATTGTGTACTTCATGATTTCTATATTTGTGTCAAATGTGGGTAATATCATGGTTGTTGCAGGATCTAAAGTTACAGCAGACACACTCTTCATTAGTTGCTTCTTATCCTTTTTATACAATTTTGATTTCTTTTTAAACTCTTGAATGTAATCAAAATTCAGGGACGCATGAATAAGGGAATGCTTGAATGGTGAAGGAATAGGAGTACTTGCAATTTTTGTTATAGCCATAATAATTGGGGGAGTGCCTAGAAATAATTCCTTTCTAGTGGAACTGGTAGTTGGACTTGGACCTGCCATAATCCTTTGTCTCTTCTATGTCCCTTGATCATTGAGTGTTTGTGTGGTATCTTGTATTGGTGTCCTCTTGTGTGTAACTTGTTGTTGGACCTGTTGTTGTAGCACATGTTGACTAAGTTCTCCACCAGTGGCAGTGCCAGTTACACTAGGCTCTCCACCATGGGCATGTCTAAGTTGTGATTGCATTTGACCATGAGGATTAAGATTTGAATTTGTAACAAAATCAATTCTTTTAGTTCTACTTGTATGACCTTGGTGTATTTTATTAGCTGATTCAACTCCAAGGCCTTGTTTATCAAATGGTTTTCTGGCAGTGGTGACTACATCTATTTGTTTCCAAATGCCTTGTCCTTGGGACCCCAAACCACCACCTTGATAACCCAACTTTTCAGCTATGAATGCTCCTGAAGTATATGATTTTTTTGTGTTCTAACTTAAACTAGGTTTGTAAATGTTTTGTTCATCCCTATCATCATCAGGTTCATCATCTCTATCACTTTCAGTTTCTTCATCTTCACATTCATTGGGATGCTCTATATTCCACAATTTGCTAAACTCTTGATCTTCATCGATTTCTCCATAGTCTACATCAGTTCTCGGTTCACCTAGATCCTTTCTCATAGACCAAAATCCAGCAATTTTTGACCATGTCCAAGATTTTTTTGTAACAGAATCATCTAGAAAATTTGGGATTTTTGCTCTAATAGATGGTTTATCACTTTTTCTATAAAAATTATTGTACCTCCTGATTTCATTCTCTACTAGTGCTCCTGTAATTTGGACTTGGTGCAATGCCATAATTTCTGCTGACAACTGTTTAAAAGAAATACCTTTCTCAGCAACAGTTTTCTCCGTTGCAATTTTGACCTCATCCTAGGAATCCTTGTTTCTCAAATTTTCACACAAGGGTTTACTTTGATGTTGAATTCTACTTGCAGCATTCGTATTGGCCACAATCATTGTTTTAATGGTGTCACATGAATCATACTGCCAGTGACAGACAACATCAAAATTAAAAATTTTCAAAAGATCTTATGCCACCTTAAATGCTTTTCTCTCGAATGTGAACCATCCACATGAAAAAGGTAAAGAAGGAAATAAGGTCTTCTTTTGCTGACCAGCAAAGTGTAGTTCATCAATACTCTGCATCTGCCTTACATATTCCAATGCAGAAACCCTTTCTATCACATGTATTGGAAGTTTGTATGGCTCTACTTCTGATCCATAAAATCTTAGCACAGTATATTCTTCCAATAAGTACCAATCAGCCAATTGTATTTCTTTTCCTAGTTGAATCAAATCTCTACATGATATAGGCAATCTAGGCATTGGACTATTTGTAATTGCTTGATGCAATGGAGCCAAAAAGTAGTCTACAAAATGATTGTAGTTCCTTCGAGAATCATACATCCTTATCTTAGTGGTCCAATCATATATTGGAGCCATTTTATTTTCCTCGGCATTGCTATAGGGCTGAATCTGAAGCTCGTTAATCTGAAACATTCCACTAAATTTGAATAGAAAAAAATATCACAAGTATGTTGCGAACCTAAATGTCTTGGTGGAACCTCCTTTAATCATTAAAAAATGTTTATGCGTGGATTCTACAATGTTTTCAATAAATTTATATTTGACATGTACACCATTACCATAATAGATATTAAATACCATTTCAAGGAGGCTTGCATCCACTTCCCAATTGCTATCCAGTCCGAGGCAAAATGCTAGCATGGAAATAGTATCCTGAGCCCATGATTTAAAAATTTTCAAAGGATAAGGAGGCTTATGGTTATCTTTCAAGATGTTTTTTTTCTTCAACTATTTTATTTAGGAAAGAATTTTTGCTCCTTTCATCCGTTGCTTCATAATCACTAGCAATCTTTTCTAGGTCAATGTGGACGTCTCCAAATTCTTGGGTTGTAAACCCCAACACTTTTCCAAATTCTTCTGCATTAATGGATAAAATTTATTCTTTGGTATCCTTATTTACAGTTGCTCTTTTGTTACCATCATAATTGTGGGCACAGACCATGATAAATTTTGGGCAAGGGAAAACCTCATGTAACATCATGCACCCTAATCTAGTTACCCATGGTTCATTGATACTATGAACTTTCTTTTTCTTGGCAGCCTTATTCTCACATGAAAATTTGAGTTCTGAGGTAAATCTACCATACATGTTAGGATCATAAATATCATGGTATTCATCAGTCAAACCAGAGGTTTTAAGCAATCCAGAATAATCTATTTTTTTATCTGTACTTGCTCTGCCTTTCCCAAAAACTTTGTCTGGTCTGCTAGTGGTGGTAGACATGCTTATACAGTATGAAATTTTTCTTAAGTCTCTCAACCCTAAACACAAAGTTTGACAAAATAAGATTTTAAGAAAAAAGTTTGACAAAATAAGATTTTAAGAAATGATGAAATGTAACCTATGGTTTCTATGTTTTGTCTTACCGGCTTTGTTGGAAATGGCACTGTAATGAGCAATCTGAAATCTCCCTGGTGCACTGCAATGAGAAATATGAAATCTCTCCGATGCCCTATGTGCTGACCCTCTCAGTTCTCACTTAAAAATAAAATCACTTAGCAATAAAAAGTAGAAACTAGAAAGTTTGCTTTTTTTTATGAAGTGACTTTTTTAGTGAATGAAACGTCAAGTCAAGTTTCAATGTGTCGCTATTAGTACATGTCTGACAGATGTCTTGCATTGATAGCTCACAGTAATCTCTAAACCATTGATCTTTGTAAATCTAAGGGTTTAGGGTGATTCCAGAGATTTAAGTTCGCAATCCTAGCGTTATGTGCATTTCATTCCAGAATGCAACTAGAACCATCCATCAAATGTTCATCTAATGGTGAGTATTTTATGATTTAAAAAATAAACATAATTTGCATTTCTTCATTGATTTAATTATAGTCACACTTTTCATTTAATTACATTCTATTTAATATTAATAAAAAAATTATTCACAGTTTTTTGGTCTCGTGGATGTCAACTTTCATTCATTCATTCATTGATATTAATTCAAAGAAATTGCTACAGCTGGGGGATAGCTACACGCCTATGCCCCTGGCATATCATTATGTTACAAAAAATTCCCATACATATTCTTTCCCATGATAATATAATATATTACATCAAAATTAAATATTCAACATAGAGAGCCCATGTTCTAGAATCCTGAATAACCCTAAGCTATTTCGATTTAGAAGAAAAACACACATAACTTGGAGACATATAACCATATACATGCAACAAAGCATTACTCATTTAAAAACAACATGAAACTGGTAAATTTATGCCACCTAGCAAGACTGTATCTTATTATTCCTTCAAAATTTACCAAGTCTAAAACAACCAACCCTATGAAATGACTCAATGAGTAAGACAGTTCCTTTATAGATCAGGAATGTGCTCTCAACATTGATACATTGTACTTCAAATTGTTACAGATACAGAGAACAAAGGCTTGTCAATCCTCAGTTCCATATTTGTCATTCCACTCATCCTATGTCTGCTCTGTCAGCCAAGGGAATGAAAGTATTTGTTTAATCTGGCCATTATGGCTGACATACTTGGCATCCAACATACTTTTTACGTGGTTACAGAACATAGAAAAATTCCTTTCAAGAGTGTTCAGATTGTCCAACGTTAAGCTCAGTACTTGCATACTCATAGTTGGATCACTTTCAATTACATCACAACAAGTGGGAATTAATCAATAAAAATTGTCTACAATCTCCTTTCTCCACTTGTCCGAGTCATTTGTTTCTCCATCACCCTCCAAGATGGGAGGTGACCACTTAGTGTCCAACCTTTCAAAACCCTGCAACCTCTCTTTCACAATTGAATCAAATTTCAACTGGAAATTGGCCACATCTTGAAAATACTTCAACATGTTAAACACCTTCTGTATGTCAGGAGGTGCATTGGAATCATACCTAGCACACCTCAAAATTTTTTTGACTTTTTCAATTCTATGTAACCATTTTTTTTAAGCTTAATAGTCTCTGTTTTTTAGACTCATGCTTTTCATAGGCTGGTCTCAACTATAAGTAGGATTTCCAAGTCTCATCAACTCTGGTAAAAATGTTTGTCACCTTGTTCTTGATTAAGTTGGTGACCACCTCTTTAACCTTGTTATCCTTTTCCTCCTTCAACTCTCTAATCTCTGCAAGGAGAGGCTCTATATCCACTAGAAGAGATTCTACAGTTGGGATCACTAGAGGAGGGGCTGAAGTACTGGCTACTAATGATAGTTGCTGCTTTAACATGCTTATCTTTGCAACTGCCTGAGAATAATCAAGTTGCAGCTGATTGTAATCCTTTTGTAATTTGTTAGCAGTTGCTTCTACAAATTGTGCAGTCTATACATTTAGGCTTGCAGCCTAAGGAGCAGGGGTATCAGGTACTCTTTTTATTATTACATCCCCTATCAGCTCTCCTAATTGAACCCTAGGCTTTTTGTTGTTTGGGGCTAGAGCCCATATTGCCAATGTTTCAAATTTAGGGTTGAATGCTGCACCAGAGAGGGCCTTTTCAATCTCTTCCCCTGTCACATCTAAATCATCTTTGGTGATCATATCAAATGTAATGGCATCTGATAGAGTCCAATGATGTAGAAGCAGAATATTACTTTTTGCCACCAGTGCTCTCCCTTCCTCTAGAGTCATTTCACTTATAGACTGTTGTACTTCTTTTAGAACCCTCTAAGTAATAACATCATACTCCTTTGGGTCTACTACAGCCTTGGCATCTTCAATTTTCTTCTGAAATTCCTCACTCCTCACTTTCAAAACATAGCTCCTAAATTTAGGAGTGGTTACAAATTCATCATCCTCAATAAACTTGTCACAGGCCATCACCCTAACATCTTCAATATCAATAGTAGGGTTTCTCATTACTCTCACTACCCTATTCTCTGGGGATGAATAAGGTCTCAGTCTATCAGGTGAATGAGGGCCAGTTTCTTGTGCATGTTCCTCCTCCCCCTCTAAGTCAACTACCTCTATCTGCTCTAGGTTCTCCAAATTAATAATCTTGGCTCTTTTGGCAGGCTCATAAGTATATCTCTATTCTCCTGTAGGGGCAGAGGCAATCAACTGTTCTACATTATCTAGCATTTTCTCAATTCTCTTGATTAGGTCTTGTGCTTCTAAAAATGCACCCAGATATGAAGGATTCATGTTTCTCTTCATATTCTCATTAGCCATGATAGTAGCCCACTTGATCCTCAAGTGGTGGACTTCATTCATTGTAAAACAATTCTTGGCAATGTCCTCATCGTAACTCACCTTATGAAAGTTCTTGAGCCTTCCCTTGTAGTTGTTGACTCTAAATCTGGTTTTGCTGATGAAGCCCTCAGGGTCAAAAGACCTTGATTGTTCCAAATACATTCCAAAACATTGCATAACTGAATAAATTTGGTCCAACCCACTTTATTAGGGATCAAGAAATCACAAAATTTGATGGAAGAAGGGAAGAATGAACCTTTCTTGCGGTTCCTAAAGTGCACTTTGTCAGAATCATTTAACTGCCTTATAACTTCTAAAAATACCACCCTCTTTGGCACATATTTGGGCAGTATGTGAGGTGCAGTCTGGAATTCATAGACATTTATACAAGTAGTATACTCATGATAGAACCAATCACCCCAATTGTGATCAATTCCAAGGTGGGGAGTCTTGTCTAGAGGTCGTAAGAAATCCATTACATTAGGATGTAACCTTTCACCCCTGGCTCCAAAAATCCAAGGATTCTCCTTACAAAATATTCTTCAAAGATGACATAATCTGTTGTGACACAGTACATATCCAGCATACATGTCCATACTTGCATTGGCATCTTGTTCCCTTGAGCATCTGAATCCTTGACATGCAAATTTTGGTGCCACATCCCTGATAAAGCAAATAAGTACATATGGCACAACAAGGAGTACCATGTGAATTCAACATGGACATCCAGTTTATATAAATTATTTTTGATCTTTGTCATCTGATCATGCATATGGTTAGCTATGAAAGTGGCATAATCATATGGTTCCTTGACACCTAGACTCTGAATATCAACAACCATCATCATCAAAGAAATAGACATTCTATCTGAAGCATCTCTACCTAATACTTGACACAGACTGTGATAGGTTCTGACAAAATATTCATTAAACATACTGTAATGAAAAGGCTCCTCCTCATCATCTGAAATCCTTACCAATTTCCCACCAACACCCCTTGGCCTATGCTTTGGTAAGTTATATTCCTTGTAATGTCGTTTCACAGTCTGGTATTTTTTCTTGAAAGTTTTGAGGTCAATTTGTTTGTTGGCTGTAGGGTCCAAGTTGAATACAGTGGCAATGTATCCTTTGGTAAGCTTGATCAATGTTCAACCATTTCCATCTATTACTATCCTAGTGGCTGGATTATACCTTAATGCTGTTGACCTAATTAAGTCAGGGTTGGGGAAAACATTGGAACAAATGAGCTTGGGTAAATCATATCTCTAGGCATGTAAGATAGGGGCCTTATAGTCCATCCTCTTATGCCAATTCTAAAAGAGGATCCAACCTGGGACATGTAATTTGGCATCCTGGCAATTATGGTAGTAGTCAAGAAATTTATCCTGGGAACTGCCTGGGCCATGAAATTTCAAAATTGTTCTAGCGGAACCAGGGAGTTGGATCATAAGATCCTCATCTAAGCTTCATTTTGAAGTGGAAGGCTGGCCTGACTGACTCATTTTTCTTTTATGAAGGTAGCTTAGGGTTTTTATGGTTAATAATGGCCCTAAAAGCTTCAGAATAAACCTACAGTTGGAAAAACCAGGCACAGAGGAGGAACAATTACTTACTGGTTTTCTACAATTACAGAAGCTTGAGATTACTTTTTCCTGCTCGTTCTGATGATTTCTTCTGAATGCAGTCACGCTCTCAAGAATACCTTAATTCTTGAATTCCTGCACAATTCTCTGTATTAATGAACTTCATGCCACAAGAATTCCTGCACAATTCTCTATATTAATGCACTTCATGCCACAAGCACTTTTAAATCTTTCTCTTTTAAAAATTTGAATTTGGGCCATTGATCTTTTCCTTATATTCTGAAATCCATGGTCCTGATTGGCTGACTAGATTTGACAATCTTCATCGCCATTTAGAATATGTACCAGTCGGATACGTGGCAGCACCTTGTAGCATAACAACCTGTGATGGCCCACCTCATACCTACCCCGTGTCGACGCACCTCACTTCTCAAAAAAGAGAATACCATGTGTCGCAATGTCACAACCATGCAACGCAGATTCCAACCTATGAGATTCTCCTTGCAACGATGCACAATGGTTGGATCAAGTCTTTTGCCAACATAGATTTTTTGACATGTGTCATTCTATTGTAGCCACGCAATGAATATTCTCTCCTGACAGATTCCTCATGCACCCTTGTGCGACCATTAGATTTCTCCCTTCCTACAACTGTTGGATCAAGTCTTTAGTGACATAGGATTCCAGCTTTGATTTTTTGACATGTGTCATTCTGTCGTAGCTGCGCAACGAATATTCTCTCCTAACAAATTCCTCATGCGCCCTTGCACAACCATTAGATTTCACCCTTCTTGCAACCGACGACAGCGGGTAACCTCTAGAATCCTAGATTAAGGGGCCTGTCAACTTACGAATATTAGGACATGAAGTCATGACTTCACTAACCGACAACCTGCTCACATATTAACTTCTTAAACAATTAAAAAGTGGACCTTGCTAGCCTGCTAGGTTAACCCATTCCCCACCAAGCGGTGACAAACAAGATTAGGTATAAGGGGCTAGTAAACAACACGGTTTTGATGGCTCAGGTTTCAACTTAGACAACCGGCAAACAGAGGTAGCAAGTCAACATAAGATTATGCAGAGGGTTTCTCATATGAAATGTCAACCGTTGATATTTAGAAATCTAATGGTTCAAGTGTCAAAACCTAATTATGCAAATATTTCAAGCATCATGCATGTAGACGAACTACACTATCAATAGAAAGTGTAATTTTACTTTTGCATATAAAATTTCATGATTAATTCTATCTAAAAACAACTAAATTGAAATCAAATTAAATCCAAAAAGATTGAGAGTTCACATATATTACAGCTCTCTTAGTTGTGCCTGTCTCAAGAGTCAAAAAGCAAATAAATGCCAAGCAACATTAGAAACCTCTAACCATAACAAAGACTAAATTATATTAATACAAAAAGTAGAAATTATATTTGTAGACACCTAAAAATGTCATTATCATCAAACTGACTCCCGACATCCCTAAACATACCAATTTCCCTTCTAATCAATTAATTAAATTTTTATTTAATTAATTATCCATTCATCACATAATTTTTCATCATTCTATCCCCAACAATTGGATTAATTCTATTAATTCAATAGTTCAAACTTTAGCCAATTGATTAAATAAATATGCAATATTTATTTAATCAATTTCTCCATCCTAACTAAACCCAATTAATTAGCTAAATCTTGTTTAACTAATTAATTCAGCCTATTAATTAACCTATCCCTACCCTAGGTAATTAAATAACCATTATTTAATTTGCCTACCCTAGCCTATCTCATCCTAGCCTTAGGATTAATTAAATAAAACCTTATTTCATTAATCTTAACCTCTCATTTAAGTGGTCAAACCTAGCTTAACATCCTTCCCCACATCCTCCAAATATAAAATTGAAATATATCCTACATAAGTCAAATTTTCATAAAAATATGTCCAACATCACATTTAATATCTCTTACACCCCTTACCCATGCCATGCCTCATTTATGTCCACTCATCCCCAAATGAATTTTTAATTCATTTTACCCTTCCCCATGTGAATTTTTAATTCACACATATTCCATCTCACCCAACCTCATTAACTCCACCCCTTTCCTAAGATGAATTTAAAATTCATCTTTATTCCTAGCCCTCCATTCTCCTAAGATGAAATCTAGGCCCTCCACATCATCTTCATCCTCCAATTGATCTCCCAAATCAATCTCAACCCTTGGATCAAAATCTCTCCCAAAATATCTATAAATACAACATCCTCCAACCCATTTTGGGATCCAATTTTCAAGTAATGTTACCATGCCCAAAAATCTCTTGAGCTAGCTTGTGAGTTGCATTAGAATAGAGCATTTCACATTGTTTTCCTTATCTAGGGTATATCTTAGGAGCTCTTGGGTGCAAGCTCCTTCCCCTTTTATGAGATTGGGTCTTCATATCAAGGTATAACTTCTTGTTTTGTATGCATTTAGTTTGTGTTTTTACCTTGATTTGGATTTCCTAATTATAATATTAATACAAAAAAGATTTATACTTGGGTAATTATATTAATACAAAAAGATTTACTCTTGGGTAATTATATTATTAAAAAAATATTTACACTCAAGAAATTATATCAATACAAAAACCACTCCAGCGGCTAGCCCAGGCTCCAAAAAACACACAACACTGGAGAGGCTACCATAGTACCATAGAAATCCCTAGCCCCTTGACTGAGTGACTCCTCAAAAACTTGCCACCCTAACACCCCAGCATGAAAATCACCAAAAAAGTGGCCCTGGGAGCCTGACCACTCCTACGGCCACTGCGAGTAGAATCCCCCCGCATTCATAATGGCTGCGAAGTATTGAAGCAATACTAGAGTATCATCTGTGTCCATTCCAATTGCCCACCGAAGAAAGTGTCTCCCACGAGCCATGCAAATCCTGTGCCTTCCGATTTGTTGCTCATTCATGTTTAGGAGGAACGGTTGCCTAGCTACACCCTCTTGTCCCTCCTGCAGCTTCTCTAGGTCTCTCAGCCATGGGATATCGACCCCCAATTCTACATCAATCACCACACCTAAGTCATCCAAAAGAATATCTGGAGTGAATACCCCTTGTAGAATCATCAGCGCATCCACCTTTGCCTCTCCTAGGTCCAACAAAGAAACCAAAAAGCGTGAGAAAATATCTGAATTTACCCTATATCTATCCTCAGAGACCAAGAAGTCTTTATCGAGGACCATCTTCACTGCCTCAAGGAAGAATAGGTTTTGCTAGTTACAAATGTTCATCAGTCTGCCATCTCTAATACGGCTCAGAAAGGTGACTTGGTGCTTATTACAACAGAGCCTTATGGGAGTCTCCATGCTATATTTTGAGCAAGCCAGCCAAGTGTCGTTTTACTGGAGACCTCCAAGATTTAAAGGAAAATCGTTAATGAACACATGCTTCAATTGACATGAATTTATTCGTTGTCCAAATTTTTTGTAGCGTCAATCTTCGGCTCGTGTAAGGATCAACCATTACCAAAAGCTATTTAATAACTTGTCAGAAATATTTAATAAATAAAAAATCAATACTTGGGAAAAGTATTTTGTAGGCCACCAAATGAAATCGATATCAATGATTCAATATATAAATTTATAATAATATCATATTTTATATAATATAATATATAATTTTATATTGAAAATTTCATTCTTTGAAACATCTATGATATGTATACATTACAATTTCAAACTGTAATTACTTCTATATTATTTAGTAAAATTTAACATCACCCTTCAAAAAGATTGGGGAATTACATCATACATGAACCTCTAACCAACCTCACAGTTCTAAACAAAACTCCTATCCTTCGACCTTCAAACCTTGCTTTGATCCTCCAAAATCTTTTTGGTTCCTCCCTTCGACGATGCATAATGAATATTTGACTGTAGTCCATAATTATCCTATTAACAGGCAATGGATCTGTTACAAATTTAATTATGTGCTCATTCACAATGACAGTCAATGATTCACTACAGAACCTTTCTTTATATGTACAAGAAACCACTAGGCATGGGTAACAATAAGGCCAATAAAAGAGAATTAAATTAATTTTCTCGAGGTCATTGGCAATTGAGTTGCAATACCAATTCCATGCATCAATTCCAATTTCTAGTTCCTCATACATGCATGCATGTGTGGGAGATTCAACCCACCACCCAAAATAGAATGCATCATTTGCAAATGTTAAAAGTGTCGATTCTTGACACGATTTATTCCACTTGATGAGTGCTCGTATTTCTTCATTCCGAGACATGTAAAGCAATAACAACCTACATAGCCACACACAAATAAAAATTTTCATCATCTTAGATTCTTAGTACTATTCTACATCTGTGAACTGAGAACTCTATCACACAGTTAAAATCAAAATCATGAATGATCACAAAATAAATACTTGGTAACTTACTTTCTTTGCACAACTATTGTAATGAAAGCCATTACTTTGAACTTTTACAGTCTATTGATTCTTGACCTATCTGAAACTTAGTAATGCAATATAAGTTAGAAACACTAAAGACTATCATATATACATTACATGTACTTCCGTGACAAATGGGTAATAAATAACAAGCAACTCTGTTTAATTCATATTGGCTAATCTGTGCGGTTTGTCACGACTCAGTACTCACTTGCCATTAATGAACTTAATTGAGCATTGGCTAATCTATGTGGTTAAATGCGTTCAATCAAATCAATCATACCACCACTGACCATTTGATGCACTCTAGAACGAAAGATGAACGGTTGTAGTTCAATTCCGGAAGGTAGATCTCCAAAGCTACACATTACTAACAAAATCCTCTAGAATCAATTAGTAGCCATTAGATATTATTAGATCAACAGTTGATATATAGATAAAATATATAATATATTTTATTAATTATTGTGCAAAGGTGGCAGCACGACAAAGCGTAAGTCCTCAGTTGTACAACTACAAATTTGGGATATTGGGTGTGTCAGTACTTATGCCGTCAATTTGTGATCATCTGACAACCAAAATCTATTAGAATATTTTCCATTTAATGACATCCACGCTCGAAGTGACCTCTGTCCTTTCGTAATAAATAAGGAATGTCATGAAAAGCACAATTGCACATTTTTGGGAAGGCAATTTATGCAGCTCAATTAAATAATTATCTATTAATTTTCCTTAATCAGAATCATTGTTACTTAACACTTGTCACTATTCCAGAGACTTTATGTAGAAAGATGAGTGTGTCAGAACTGCAGCCCGAAATGGAACTTCAACTAAAGTCTGATGCCATTCACACATTATGATTTTTTATTGGCATAACAATTTATTTTGCCAATTAATTTTTTATTGGTTTGAAACTATATTTAAATTCGCCAATAATTTTTTTTATTGATTTGAAAATTAGTTTAATTCACCAATGTAAATATATTTTCTGGTTTGAAATTACATTTTAATCGCCATCAAAAATATTTTCTTATTTTGAAAATAGGTTTAATTTGCCCACAGAAATATTTACTGGTTTGAAAATAGGTTTTAATTTGCAAACAAAAATATTTAATTGGTTTGAAAATAGGTTTTAATCACCAATGAAAATATTTTATTAGTTTTAAAAAAATTACAATTCGCCAGGATTTTCCATAGACGTCTAGCGATTGCAAAAGATTTGCCAAATAAGATTATTTTTTATCCAGGAAAAATGAAAACATTTGCCAATAAAATTAATATTTTTCTCGGGAAGTATACATGATTCACCAGGTTTATACACCTTCTTCGAGGGGGGGTTCTTAAAGTTATCCCTGTTTGGATTGATAGAACACAGTTGTTTCTAGTACAGAGCAGTTTTTATGTTGATTGGAGGTGTTTGAGGATCTACAAATGAATTCAGAGGTGAATGGATATGAATCAAATGAGTCTTCAAGTAGTGAAGAAGAAAAAGATAAAGAAAAGAAAGTGCAGGTTGAAGAAGCTCTGAAAAAGATTCCCAAGACCACTAGGTTTGTATAGAAGCATCACACTAAAGACCAGATCATTGGTGATAAGAGTAAAGGTGTGCCAGCAACAAGAAGGAGAGCTGCTGAAGAATAAGTAAATCTATGTTTACTTTCTAAAGTTGAACTCAAAACAATGGTCGAGGCATGCAAGGATGAGTATTGGATCAAGGATATGGAAGAAGAACTAATGCAGATTGAGAAGAATCAAACTTGGGAACTTGTCCCAAGACCAGAGAACAAAAATGTAATTGGAACTAAGTGGGTATTCCAAAACAAATTGAATGAGAATGGAGAAGTGGTAAGGAACAAGGCAAGACTTGTGTGTAAAGGCTACTCACAAGTGTAAGGAATAGACTATGAGGAAACTTATGCTCCGGTGGCAAGAATGGAGGCCATTAGGATGTTTTTGTCTTTTACAGCACATAAGGATTTTAAAGTATATCAAATGGATGTGAATTTTGCTTTCTTGAATGGTGAGTTGGAAGAGAAAGTGTACATAGAACAATTGGAAGGATTTTAGTTGTAAGATAAGACAAATATGGTATGTAGGTTGAAGAAGACACTATATGGATTGAAGTAAGCCCCCAGAGCTTGGTATGCAAGATTAGATAGGTATTTATTACAAGGATTCAATAAAGGTACTGCAGATAGCAATATGTACATCAAAATTAGTGAAGATCAAATTCTGATTGTGAAAGTGTATGTAGATGATATATTTTTGGTGAAAATGAAGGTATGTGTAAGAGTTTTGCAGATGAAATGCAGAAAGAATTTGAAATGTCAATGTGTGAGGAGATGAACTTCTTCCTTGGGTTACATATCAATCAGATAGATAAGGGTATTTTCATTTCTCAGTCAAAGTATGTAAAAGAGTTGTTAAAGAAGTTTGGAATGGAAAATTCTAAACTAGTTTGTACTCCTATGGTTACTATAAATTGAGCAAGAATGATGAATCTCCTAAGGCTAATCAAAGCAAGTATAGATCAATGGTTGGAGGATTACTATATGTGACTACTACTAGATCAGATATTATGCATGCAGTCTGTCTTATGGATATATTTCAAGAAGATCCTAGAGAGTCACATGTTATGGCAGTAAACAGGATATTCAGATATTTAAAGGGCACTCTAGATCATGGCTTGTGGTTTCCAAAAGATACTGACTTTACTCTAAGTGCTTATATAGATGCAGATTGGGTTAGTTGTGTAGATGAAATGAAAAGTACAAGTGGTGGTGCATTCTTTCTTGGATGCAAATTGGTGTCTTGGCTAATTAAGAAACAAGATTCAATGTCTTTATCTACTATAGAGGCAGAGTATATTGATGTAGCATGATGTTGCACACAGGTGTTATGGATGAGACAAATCTTGAAGGATATCAAATTTGTGTAAGCCACTTTCTATTTTCTGCATGATAATACAAGTGCTATTAACATTTCAAAGAATTTTGTGATGGATTCAAGGACAAAGCATATTTCAATTAGGTATCACTTTCTGAGAGAGAAGGTTGCAGAGAATGAAGTGAAGATTGAGTATGTGCCTACAAAGGATTAGGTTGCTGACATATTTACTAAGGCACTTCCTAAGGATACATTTGAGTATCTCTGGGACAAGTTAGGGGTTATTGCCCCTCCTTTGACTAGATGCATAAGGAGATGCATTAGTCTAGTGGATTTCAAGATTCATTCCTTTTTAGACTGATGTTGGTGGCTACCTCTCAGGGGGATCAAGTAGTGGTCATGATGATTGTTGTAGATAGGGGGAGTAAGAGTTGATACAGTTTAGTGTGCACTCCTAAGGGGGAGTATTCAGAGCAGTTAAAAGAAAAGATCGTGTGACCTGATAAGAGTAAAAGAAGAGGTGTGTCACCCTTTGCCATTGATGTCAAAGGGGGAGAGAGAGCAATGTGAAAAAGAAAAAGAATCAGTGATCAGAGAGAGAGAAAGTAAGATGTGTAAAAGAAAGGGGGAGAGTAAGAAAGAAAAGAAGTTGGTGCAGATTTGTGTCTTGATGGTTTTTACATTATGTGTTGCCATCAATGACAAAGGGGTAGATTGTTACAAGTATGTGCTATCAGTTTTGCCATTGATGCCAACAAGCTTGTGTTGTCATTGGTGTCAATTGTGTCAAGAGTATCATTAGTTTGTAGAGATTAGAGATAAGGCTATGTAAACATGAGGATATGAGCTATTACTGAAGGTGTTTTGGATACTTTGAAGAGGTGCTAAAGTGAGGAATATGCTTCTGATGGCTAGTTTCCAAGTGCTTTTGAGAAAATTTGATTAATAAGGGAAACAGTGTGTTGAAGAGGTGTTCAGAGATGTTATGTTCTAGATTTTGTGCTCCGGTTCGTTATGCAAAGAAAGTTGTGTTCACCAGTGTGTGGACTATGTTTCTGGGTTGTGTAGAGGTGGTTGGGAGAAATTGTTTTGTTCCACATTTCTCTGTAGATTTGTTTCTAGCTTTGTGGTTTGGATTTATGCTTACAAGGTCTATATCTTTCTTCAGTTCAAGTGGTTCATGGTTTGGTGCTCCGCAAGTTCATTTCTTGAGTTGTAGTTGATGATAGAATAATCTAAGTGCTCCAGTGTGAACTTTCTTCAAGTGAAATATGTTGCAAAGGATTTTTTGGTTTTCAAGTGCTCGTGGATGTTTCTAGATCATGTTCTAGCTTGTTTCATGGTCTACATATTGTCTTTTGGTCTTGAGGAAGCATGCACTTGAAAGTTCATAGTGTTAACACAAGCTTAGTTGACTTAGTTGTTTACACTAATTATGGTTGTGCTTCGGTGATTATGAAAGCTTGATGAAGCATGTATGTATGGATTTAGGTCCATGGTAAGGTGTGATGTGGTCCGCATTCATTGCTTTCCTCTGCAGGAATGTTTTAGTCCATACCTAATTTGAATTTTATGGGTTAAGATGTGTTGCCGACCTTGGAGAATGATTTCAAGGTTGGTGATGGTATAAATAAGTGTCAAGGATTTGTGACTGATGGGATGTGTGATGAATATGATATATGAGATGCTAATTTGATCAGTGCAGTAAGAGATTTCATGTGTTAGGCTACTAGATGTAGTGAGCAGAAGATGTCTACTATTTTTTAGTGTTGCTACGAAGGTGATGTTTGTGTTGTGAATATTGAGATTCATTGGAACTGTACTCTATGCATAGGTTAGATGCAATTATATCAGTTCATCCCTGGTAGTGAGCCTCTTCTTCTATCTCTTTCTTCTGGATAGTGAGTCCTTTGGTAGTGAGCCTTTCTTTCTTCTGGGTAGTGAGCCTTTTCTAATTCAGTGTTGTTACTACTTTACATTGTGAGCTAATCCTCACCATGGTTTTACCCTTCTTGAGTTTTCTACATAAAATTTGGTATTGTCCTATGTGGTGTTGTTATATTTCAGTTTCTATTATTTTCTTTTTATGCTTAATCATCATAACAAGTTTAAAAGGTTAGTGTGGATCTAAATATTTGTGAGGGTTTGAAGTTTATGATACAACTAATTCACCCCCCCTCTTAGTTGTCTTGTGCATTCAACAATCCTAGCTCTTAGCTCTACACTGATCCCAGTCTTAACAATCCATGTTGTTAAGTCTAAACAAATTGAGTCTTCAAACCTATAGTACTCAATAGAAGCTTGCAAGTAGACTTCCCCTATTTATTCTTAGTAGAAGAGAAGTCTGACAGGATAGTGAAAACTATTGGTGGTGCTCAGCTCCTTATCTCTCCTGGCTAAAAACTCCAGGAAGATCATAACTCTAAAGGAAGAAATCTAAAATATGAGTGTAAAAAATGACTGGTTCAAAAAGAAAAATATATATGAGCAATCATTTAAAGCACCAAAGCATTTGAATATTCAAAGCATCTAGAAAGTCTCAAAGCAATAGCAATCAAAAAATTAAAAAAGGTCAAAAAGAAAAATAAGAGAGAAAAAGAAAGATACAAAAAAAGAGTGAAAGGAGAGAAGGTTGTTGTTTGTCTATACTCTCGAGTGGAGATAAATCTAAGCTCGAAGCTACAAGGGTGACAATCTATCAAAGAATGTGGGGAAGAAAGCACACAACACACCAGCTGAGCAATACTAAGAGTCTAGCTATCTTTAGGGCCATCTTCTATTCAGGAACCTCTTCCTTTACCCTAGGTCTATCTTGTTGGCCATCCTTTGATCTAAGTCTACCGAGTGCTAATAAAATTTATTGTTTGTCTAAGTTGAAAGATTTCCAATATGTTTTTTATAGATAAGGATCAATGTTGAGCCTTTAGCGAATCCCAAAATTTAGAAGTATTCCATTTCCTCTTTGTCCCCACTTGAGTGCCAAATTCTATTTCAAAGGTTTAATAGGTCTCCTATACTAAGTTAATTCGCAATCCCCTGAGTCAAAAAATCTTACTAAAGAGAGGTCCAATTGTTTATTCCACCTCCATGCATCATATTGAAAGAAAAAAAATTAAAAGCAATAAACATGTCATAACATCATGACATTCATAGCTCTTAGCACATAGTACTTTGCATTTCATACTTGTGAATCACATCCAAACACATTGCATCTCATTCATATCATAAAAAGACAAAAACAAATTACATCATTCATATGTAATCATCATAGGTATGCAACCTCATAAGAAAATAAAAAGCTCTAGCCAATCATATGCAGAAGAGGAAAAGTGAAGTGTAAGACATTGACTAAAGCTACGTATAGATCTCAACCAATCAAGTCTCACATCAATAAGTGAAAAATAATGTCTGAGCATAAATCACTCCTCCAATAGAGTCAGAGCAAAATTGTGTACTCAAGCCTACAAGTCTCCTCATGCAAGGGGGCAAGGGTAGAGATCCCTTCAATAAACATAGGTCTTTCAAAGAAATCAAGTCATCAAGATATACCTTCACAAGATCTTCAGAAAAACCATAAAAATTAGAAAGTTGAAAAAAAAACCTAAAAATTGTAAAACATCAAAAATCCCTAAAAAAATAGATATTTTCTTCAAAATATGCAATAAAAGGAGAATTCATTCTTCTCTCTAGCTTAGCACGTGTTTTATTTCTTTACCACTCTTGAACTTGCATTGCATGCTTTCATCCCAATAGGTATCCTTGGAAAAGCAAACAACTACACGAAGCGACACACTCCATGGTATGTTCATTCATTTTAATTTCAATGTTTATTTTAAATACATCAAATGTCAAACTAATACTAGTTATTGTAGGTACAAATGCAGGAAATTAACAAAAGATAAGGCCTATTTTAGGAATGGTACCTACCTTTCATGTAGATTATTGTCCCCAAAGGGGAAAATATGTAATCACTAAAAACACACACGAGATTTCATGAGCACCCTATGATGATTTATAATTCTAATCACGTACATGGAAGCATGAATAATAATGCCCTGTCAACAGTACTCCTCTTGGCGACATGTGGTGTCTTATTTTTCCTTTGTCAATTCTTCAAGTTTCTATCCATTCATCATTTCCCCTTTGTCGATTCTTCTTTTGTCACATTCTTTGTCTTGCCTACATGCTTAGTTTTTTCCTTTTCATGTTAATTTCACCTTTTGACACCATGTCTTCAAGGTCTCTAACACTAAGAAGCTTCTAAACAACCTAACAGACCAAACCCATGTCTCAGTTTTTTCTCATCTTTTCTCCTTTTTGGGTTGGCCCTATTAATTATTGGATTTACTTGGGCAACCCAACCTTTTTGCATCTTGTACCCTGATTTTGGTGCCAGATCACCTTCTCAACCTTTCAATAAGCATACACAGTTGTTAAAAGTCACCCAGGTGCCCTCCTTTTTTGGTTGCCCATGGGTCACCCTTGGAAACTTACCCTAGTAAAAGGGACGACTGAGTGGTGCCCCTTATGGATTTTAAACGCGAGTTTCTCCTTCGATTTAAGCCCAAAAAGCTCTATTTTCACCTAGTTTGCATGCAATTTTGAGCTAAACATAGAGGATGCCATAATTAACTAATTTAACACTCCCAATCAACTAAGTTTAGCCCATGTGATCTATTTTAACTTCTCTCCAAATCCTCCTAACAACCATTCCTCCATGAGTGATAAAATTTTAAGCTCAAATCACTATTCAATCAATTGAGTTCACAAGAAAATCAATTGAGTTTGAGTAATCAATCAACTGAGTTAACTATCCAATCATGAGAGTTGTTATGTCGTAAAATGTCCCCCTAGAAATTTTGCCTCCTAAGTTTAGCTCTTAATTCCCTTGAATTTGATCTTGCATGTTTAATTTAACTCCCGAGACAAAATGGCTTGAAACCCATGTCAAATGGGGCTTGAGGGACATTGTGGAATCTAACCCTATCCCCAAATAGGTCCTAGGGCTTGGGTACACGTGCCCTTGTCTTGCCCTATTTTGGTTGGGTCCCAAATTTGAATGTCGGTTAAGTGATTATTAGAAGTGTCCCTTGTCGACATCTTAAGTTTGAATTATAAAATTTGTAGCGGGAATGCATATAAAATTATGTTTAGGAAATCATTTGCAAAATAGATGGATAATGCGAACTTGTGATCTTATGCTAAGGTGATTCAAGGTGTTCATTGTGCTACAGAGCAGTCTTGTGTTGTTATTGTGTTTGTCTGTAGATTTGGCTTCATTAATCCATCTCCTCATGGCGTGAAAGAGCTTCATTCCTCCATGAGAGTTACACCTCCAAGGTGATATCTATTTGTGTTTGAATCAATCATTTATCAATTTATTTTGCCTCTATCCTACAAGGATATGCACTCTTTATCTGACAATGGTGTTTGGAAGACTTGAATGTCATTTCAGGGCTTGACTGAGGCAAGATTCTAAACACCACAACCCCCAACCACTCTCTATGTGATTGTAGGTTATAGGTATCAAATTTTGTAGAAGTGGAATTGCAGAGGAAGGTTGCAGAGGATAAAGATTTTAGATCTGACGAAAAGAAGCAAAAAGGTGCATTGTCAAGGCTTGGGTGCTATTCCTTTTGCCCTCTGAGGTTACAGAACTAAAAATATCTAGACCAAGGATAATCAGTGTCAGAAGAAGTCTGGAAATCCCCAAAGAAAATACTACACTGGGCTTGGGTGCGAGTCCATTTGCCCCCAACAATTCAGGATCTAAACTTTAAAATATGGTGAGTATTTGATCTTCATTTAACATATCTGTGTGTAAGCATTCATCAGATTCGTCTGTTTGTTTATGATTTTGCATAATTAGGATTTTGAGCATAATTGAGCATTAAATTAATACATTAATTAATAATTTCCAAATTTTCCTATCATTACAAGTGATAACCAACCTGTAGGTGAATCCTCTTGCAAAAGTTCTAATTCAACTCAGTTAAATGTCCTTAAATGTGTGTAGTGAAAGGAGGATCTAACTACCCTATTCCCACTTTTCCTACATAATATTTTCATGAACCCGTGTTTTTATTTGAATTTTGCACCTTTCTAAGTGTTTTACTTCAGATTTGCCACAATAATGGGTTACACTTTCTAGGACATCCTGATTTTTGCTGAAATCACATATTTTTAGAAAATATAATGATTTAAGCCTTGAAAGGTTCCATTTAAAAGATTTTAATTGAAGAGGGTTTAATCAAACCCCCTTGGATAGAACCCCGCTAGTTTTAAACCATACCTATAATGGAGTCTCCTCTACACCTATCAAAATGCTGATAAAAAACTAATTTTGATTTATCTTTTGAAGAATCAAATGAATTCATTTAAAATTTAAGCTTTGTAAGTATGTATTGCTTCTAATACACTTCCCAAAAAATATAATTTTAAATATATTTAATTTGATTATTATATTTATTTTTTATTTCTTGTGAATGTATATTTTTCACTGAACATCAAGTTCTCTATTCTACACATATGAAAAATTAGTAAATTACTCAAACAAAATTCAAAAAAATATATATGCACTAGGTATTGATGTCCTTGTTTTAACAAAAGAAAAAAAATTGAATTTTGATACATACAGAAAACATTATGTTTTACGGAATTCGCCTATGTCTAAATTATAATTGGTTTGACTTCAACAATTAATTAAAAATTATATATTCAACAAAACATTATGAAAATAAGCATACACTATATATTGGTGTTACCAATCTAAATTTAAAAGAATCAGAATTTTATCCTTTGTAGAAAAAAGTTATGTGCTACAGAATACACCACTTTAAAAAATGTTGTTTACTTTTAAAAACTAGTTATCAAAGGAGATGCAAAAAAATTTACAATTTAACTCCAATTTTTTTAAAAAAAATATATTTAGAATCTACAAAGAAAATCTCACAAATCACTAGTTCGCATCATCTTCAAATTCCTAATGGTTTAGCAGCTATAGGTGTCAAAATGTGAAGATTTAGTTCATAATATTGATTTTAATGTCAAGTTTGGCCAAAAAGTGTAACCCATTATTGTGGGATGACCATGCCGAAAAACAAACATATACTGATACAGACCAAGTGTCCCTTCAGCAAGCAAAGCAAAAATGGACCTAGTCCATATATGATGACCAGGTTGATATATATATTATCTGATGCTTGGCTAGTAGAATCACTTCGTGTGATATTTTGATGTTTTCTTATATTTGCTAACAAACCATAACAATATAGCTGCTCCGTGCACTTTATTTATCTTGAATCTTGCCTTGGTTACACTCGGTTCTAAGACTTTTGTAGTATAGCCCCACGGTTATACTTAGTTTTTGAATCCATAGTATAGCCTTGGCTCTTGATGTGACTATTTTCATGCATTGCTTTTATCATGTGATGTGGTTATTATCATAGAGAAAGATTTCTAACCTCTCTTTTTGCAGGGAATTGTGAGTTTGTGGGAACATTTGGTGATCGTGAAGCACGTGTCACCTTTGGGGGCATGGGCTTTACGAGAACTCTCATTCCCTTGTGTGTTTTCTTCCTACCTTAATGTGCTTGATATCGGTACATGACATCAACCACCTTAAGGTGGGGGCATATAAAAGGTAAGTTGTCTGATGATTTTGGTACTAATGAAATGTGTTTGTAAGCTCTCTGTGAAGGTGGGATATCGTATCTCTTGAGCTAGTGTGTATCCTTTTATTTAAAAGCCCTCTACGGAGGCGGGGATGGTGTATCTCTTTAGCTAGTGCACATCCTTTTTATTTCAAAAGTCCTCTGAGAAGGCAGGGTTGGTGTATCCTCCCTTAAGCATGTCTTTGGCAGTTGTTGTGGCATAATCCCAACCGTCAGGTGGGTTTGCAGCATGTTTGAGATGGTAGGAGCTTAGCAATAAGCTCCTTCCATCGCCTTGTTTGTCATGTTTAAGACATATAGTATGTCTTTGGCATGCTATGCGGTGCTCATGTCTTCAGTGTGTTTTCCCCCATGTGTAGTCTCAAGGGTGTAGCGAAATGCCCCTCCTACACTTAGGCTTTATATGGTGTGTTTTCTCCTAAGCGTAGTCTCAAGGGTGTGGTGAAATGTCCCTCCTATGCTTTGGGTTTTGTATGGCATGTTTTTTCTCACGTGTAGTCTGAAGGGTGTGGCGAAATGCCCCTCCTACACTTTGGGATTTGTTTGGTGTGTCTTCTCCCCCATATGTAATTTCAAGGGTGTGGCGAAATGTCCTACATTTTGGGGGTTGTGTGTTGCATTTTTACTTTCCATGTATTTTCATTCATATATATGAAAATGAAAAAGAAATATCTCTATATTCATCGTGTCTTATGTGACTACTCTTGTGTCTTCATCATGTATTCCATGTCTTCAATGCTATCTTCACTATGTTTTGTGTGTCTATGACATGTCTTCTAATGCTTACATAAGGCATGGGGCTAGAAATAGTCCCTCAATCTTTGTGTATGCATCTCCTCTATGTGATTGGCATGTTTGATGTGTTTTAGACCATACTTTAATGCATGTATGGGTTGTAATAGCATACATACATTAAAGTGGGGGCTAAATGTTATGTCATACAATGTTCCCCTGGGACTTTTACCTCCTAAGTTTAGCTCCCAGGTCCCTTGAATTTGATCTTAAATGTTTAATTTAAATCCCGAGACAAAATAGCCTGAAACCCATGTCAAATGGGGCTTGAGGGACATTGTGGAACTTAACTCTATCCCAAAATAGGTCCTAGGGCTTGGGTACTCGTGCACTTGTCTTGCCCTATTTTGGCTGGGTCCCAAATTTGAATGTCAGTTAAGTGACCGTTAGAGGTGTCCCTTGCCGACATCTTAAGTTTGAACTACAAAATTTGTAGCGGGAATGCATATATAATCATGTTTAGGACTTCATTTGAAAACTAGATGGATAATGCAAACTTGTGATCTTATGCTAAGGTGATTCAAGGTGTTCATTGTGCTACAGAGTAGTCTTGTGTTGTTATTGTGTTTGCCTATAGATTTGTCTTCATCAATCCATCTCCTCGTGGCGTGAAAGAGCTTCATTCCTCCATGAGAGCTACACCTTTGAGGTGATATCTATTTGTGTTTGAATCAATCATTTATCAATTTGTTTTGCCTCTATCCTGCAAGGATACACACTCTTTATCTGACAACGGTGTTTCGAAGACTTGAATGTCAGTTCAAGGCTTGACTGAGGAAAGCTCCTAAACACCACAACCCCCAACCACTCTCCTTGTGATTGCAGGTTATAGGTATTGAATTTTATGGAAATGGAGTTGCAGAGGAAGGTTGTAGAGGCTAAAGATTTTGGATCTAACGAAAAGAAGCGGAAAGGTGCAGTGTTAGGGCTTGGGTGGTAGTACCTTTGCCTTCCAAGGTTACAAAGCTAAAAATATCTAGAATAGGGATAATCGGTGTCAGAAGAAGTCCGAAAAGCCCTGAAGAAAACATTGCACTGGCCTTGGGTGTCAGTCCCTTTGCCTCTGACAATTTAGGATCCTGAACTTCAAAATCTAGTGAGTATCTAATCTTCATTTAACATATCTATGTGTGAGCATTTGTCAGAATTCGTCTGTTTGTTTACAATTTTGCATAATTAGGGTTTTGAGCATAATTGAGCATCAAATTAATACATTATTTAATAATTTCCAAATTTTCCTATCATTACAAGTGACAACCAACCTGTAGGTGAATACTCTTGCAAAAGTTGTGATTCAACTCAGTTAAATGTCCTTGAATGTGTGTAGTGAAAGGAAGATCTAACTATCAACCCTATTCTCACTTTTCCTACATAACAAGAGTTAATTCCTCAATCATCCCCATCCCCTTTGTGCCAATCCAAGCTATAAATATCCCCCTCCTCCAAGCATTAGAGGAGGCAAATTGAAGAATGGCAGCTATTCATAGCTTTTTAGTTTGCTCTCCATTAGCATCTTAGGTGCTCACGTAGGATGCATGTGCCTTTTGTTTGCCATTGTTTTGTTATTTAAGCTTTCAAAACATTCATTAGAGTATTCTCATACTCTTATTTTGCCCACAAGCCATAGCCATAGTGCTCAATTAGTGCACTCTCATAGCACTCGTATGCTCGCAATCAAGCTCTTTTCAACCCAAGCTTTCAAAAGCTCACATCATTGCCATTCAATTGCCATTTTCTCACATACCACCAAGAGGAGGAGCCTGGTACTACAAGAGGATGAGGAGGTTGCCACATAAAAAAGATTTTTAAGGGTAGTACAAAGATCATGCACCAAGATGTTCCAAGTTCCTTTCATGTTTTTGTATTAATTAGATAATGAAAAATTGCTCTTGAGGAAAGTAACTTGTTATTTTGCTCTTGATAGTGTAATGTCAGAAAATGTGCTCTTGGGGACTTTTCCCTCATAAGGTTTAGCTCCCGGGTCTTTAGAGTACATTTATGACATTTTAGTTCATATTTTAGCATCATGATGGAATGAGACCTAGGTTTCATGGCAAATGGGACCTAGGAGGACCACTTGAGTTGTACCCTACCTAAAATAGGAGGGGACTTGGGCACCCATGCCCTAGTCCTACCCTATTTTAGGGTAGCCCCAATTTCTGGGTGTCAGTTTATGACCGTTAGGAGGTTCTTTTACCGACATGGTAAAGTTTGATTTTTAAAATCTTGGCGGGAATGCTTGTAGGTACATATAAAAGCAAGCTTAGGCATTCATTTGTAAACTAGATTTCAATTAGATGATGACCAACAAGCTATTGTGTTCTCAGGATGATTCAAGGCTTTCTATTGTGTTGCAAGAGCATACTTGTATGTTTTATGTGTTGATATTTGTAGATTTGAGCATCAATCTCCTCATGGCATGAAGAGCATATTCCTCCATGAGAGCTTCACTACAAGGTGACATAATATTGTGTTTTTATTATTATTTCCTTTGGTTTTTGGCCTTAGCCTCATAAGGGCACGCCCTCTTTATCTGACAATGGTGTTCAGAGACTTAAGTGTCCTCTGGAGTTTGACTAAGGCAAGCCTCTAAACACCACAACCCCTAAACCAAGTCTTATGATTACAGGTTACAGGTGTCGTATCCAGGAAAAGTGGAGTTGTAGGAAGGTTGGGAAGACCTCAAGGATTTAGGATCTGAAAGAAATTCAAACAAAGGAGTATTTTCAGGACTAGGACGCTCGCTCCAGTGTCCTCCACAGATAGATTCCAGAAAATAGAAGTTACAGGGCTGATCAGTGTTCGAAGGAGGTCCAAATTCCATGAAAAAGTAGGTACCTTGGACTTGGGTGCCCACTCTAGTGTCCCCGACTATTCTTCTTTGAAACCTAGAAAATAGGTATTCTATAATTTGGTATTTTACTCCCATCTGCAAGAGTTTTTTCCTTAATTCATTAATTTGTTGTCGTATTTGCATAATTAGGGATTTAATGATCAACTGAGCACAGGAGAAGGAAAATTTGATAATTAATTCCCTAATCCAAGTTTCCCTACATCTGCAAGTGACTCTAGGGTATGATAGTGCTCGCCACTCGACCCTAGATCCTTCAATGTTAGGGTGAAAGGAGGATTTTAACATTTAAATCACAAAAGATCAACCAATCCAATTTTACCCTAAACATTTTGGTGAATCCATGTTTTTGGACTTAAATTACAACTTGCTAAGTGTTTGTCTTCAGATTTGGTGTGATTTCACTCATTTATTTGGTCATTTACTTTATTGCATTGAGAAAATCCAAACATTTTGAAAAATACAAAAAAAATGCATTGTTTGGCTTACTAAATTGCATCAATTCTTCCTAAATTTTTCTAATTCATAATTTTTGCATCGGATCTGATATAAAATATAGAAAAATACAAAAATTTAAAATCTTGTTTTGCATTTTCATCGTTTAATTGCTAGGGTTTTGTGGAAATTTTGTCAATTTTATATAACCTAGTAATTCCAAAATCTAGGGTTTGTAGGCAAAATCTTTTATCAAAATTTTCTACTAATTTTAGAGGCTCATTAAAATTTGTATTTGTCTGTAGTCTTGCATTTTAGTGTGAATTTGCATTTAGATTTAAAATATTTGCATTTTTACATAGAAAATTCCAACAAAAACTACAAATTTTGGTGCATTTTCATTAAATTTGCATGGGAATTTTGCATGATTAAGATTAAAAATTATTTTTAGATCTGAGAGTAAGTCAATTTAATCATAAATCAAACATAAAATCATTCACATAGAATTTTGTTCTAAGATCAAAAACCTAGGGCTTCAAAAACAACGTTTTTCGCTAAATTTGGCCTTATCGACTATCCAAACTTGCACTACAATTATGTTGTGAAGGATATTTTTCACATTAATTTTCTATCATTAGGGTTATCATTTTCTTCCCCTCATAAAAAGATTCACAGCACCCTTTTAACGGGCTCTTGTAGTGAAAATTTTGTAAAAAACTACAAATTTTGGCTATTTTAGCCCTAGGGTTTGACCTAGTTTGCACTCCAGGCGTGTTGTGATAAATTTTATGGATTTATGTGACTGATATTATTTATATTATTCACTTTCCCTCCTAAAATTTCTTACAACACCTCTTTTGCTAGGTCTTGGAATTGAAAAACCATGAAAAATAGCCTATTTTTGCTATATTTTCACTAGGGTTTTACCTTAAATTGCACTAAAATCATGTTGTGTTAGGTATTTTACCACAAAGTGGCTGTTATTGATGATATTATTTTCTATCCATCATCATTTTCCTCACAACACCCTTTGTTATGCTCTTTTGCATTGAATTTTGGTGAAAAGTGCCTATTTTGACATATTTTTGCTACATTTTCACTTGGCATTATCTTGGATTTGCATCAAGAGTGTGTTGAGAGTGATTATACTACTGTTTTTGACTGATATCAGTCATATAACCTACTTCCCTTGACTGAAATTATCATAGCATCCTTTGTTTCATTCATTTGCATTGAAAAATGTACAAAAAACCAAGCATTTTAAGGCCATTTTTGCATATAATCTTACACTTGACTTTTGTAAATGATTTTCACAATTTGATCTTATATTGAAATGGCACCTTCATGTCATTTTTCAATGATATCTTTGTATGCATTTATTAAAAATCTTGATTTTAACCAATTTTTAACCCTCATGAGTGAACATCCTGCAACATTAGAAAGCTTAACTAAGTTCTTCTCCATGAGTAGTAATGAAAAAGATGATGGTGATAAAAATTCTCCCATGCATTCAATACCTGCTCCATGTGGTGATGACATAAACTTGTCCTCTAATCATTCTTTCAAAAATGCTTCTTCCCATGAGGGTATGTTGGTCAAAAATAATGAAATCAACAATACAATAGACATCATGCCTCCTACAACTACAGTAGAAGAACAAATCTCTCATGATGTTGAGAACCCTATTGATGATTTAATATATGTAACTAAGGAGCAAAGAGACAAACTTGATAAAGACCTAGCTAAATTCCAAGAATATGTGCAAACTGAGAGGATAGCTGAAGAAGCTATACCTGTGATTCACAACATAAGAAAATTAATAAAAGATGGACAAGATGGTATTGATGTTGTTCAAGGATGAATGCATATGATACAATTCAATTTTATGCCTTGATATGACTTAGACAATTATACATCTCTTATGGATACATACCCGCGTGTAGTAGATGATTTAACACAATACATTGAGAATGGTGAGCATGAAAACTTTCTTAATAAACCTTATGAGGCTGAAGATGACTATTTGAACTATGACAATATAATTGGTTTAATAGAAGTGGATATAGAAAAAGTTAAGAATTCAACTAATCCATGGAAAAATAGCATTGATTTAATTGTTGACAATGGTTAGATTGGTTGATCCCTACAGGGAAGTATTTCTAGCCCTTTATCTCTCTCATGATGTACTTCCCCCATGATGTGTTATGTGTTGTTTAGGCCTCCTAGGATGACCTCAGATTCTCCTGCAAGGTTCGGGATACCAAGAGACCACCTCTGTTGTGACCTTCTTCTATTTGTATCATCATTCTTCTATATTGCCTCTCTCTCTAATTTCATTGCCGTGTGTTGTGTCTTACGGACATAGCGTTGTGGTTGGTGACTTGGGGGCACCCTCCTACGTGACTATCCCTAAGACACTTGTTTTCTCCTCTCTTATTTATTGTTTCCCTTCTTCTAGTGTTTCCATCTAGCGGGCGGATGATGACAAACATTTATACTAATGTGGACCTAGTGTCTCTTTCGAGAGCAATAAAAAAATGGACTATAGCTCCTAATATGATGATGGGGTTGTATATTTTATCTGACACTTGGCTAGAGGAAACACTCGTGCTTTCTGCATAGTGAATTTTATGATGTTTCTGTCGCATTTAAAAACCTTAACAATACTGCTGCTCTATGCACTATTGTTTGCCTTTGAACTAGCCTTGGCAGTACTTGATTTGGAGAGCTTCGTGATATAGCCCTTGGTTATCCCTGAACTCTGAATTCATTGTATAACCTTGGCGCTTTATGTGGTTAATCATATACATTGATGTTGTTGATTATCATGATGTTGTAGACACTAACATGTTTCTTGCATGGATATGTTTGTGGGAACATTTGGCAATTGTAAAGTACATGTCACCTCTGGGGGGCATGGGCTTTGCGAAAGTCAATGTTCCCTTGTGTGTTTTCTTCCTACCTTAACGTGCTTGATCTCGATAACTTATATCAACCACCTTAAGGTGGGGGCATATATAAGGTAAGCTGTCTGTTATAGATGTTAGCAATGTGTTTGACCTCAGATGCAGTGACCTGCGCTCTTGAGTAGTGCATCGTGCATCTTGAGTTTGTTTTCAATCAATCAATCAATCATGTAAGCCCTCTATGGAGGCGGGATATCGAGCATATCCTTTTTCTTAAGCCCTCTACAGAGGCAGGGATGGTGTATTTATCAGAGCAGATTGCATCATCCTGTCATTTTTAAAAGTCCTCTGCAGAGGTGGGGAGCGGTTCTGTGACTAAGTCAACCCTTAAGTGTGTCTTCGGTGATTGTTGTGGCGAAGCCCAATCGTCGGTGTGTGCCTGTAATGTGCCTGAGATGGTGACGAGCCTAGAAATAGGGAACACACCATCGCTTGTCTGTCATGTTTTATCCGTTTCTTCAAGTGTGTGTTTTGGCGTGCTTGTTTTGTATGGCATGTTTGTTGCCCCATATGCAGTGACCAATGCTCTTGGGGAGTGCTTTGTGTATTTTGGGAGGTTTTGTATGTCTTGCATGTGTGTTGCCCCATATATAGAGACCTATGCCCTTAAGTGGTGCATCGTGTATTATGGGAGGTTTGTTTACCTTCCAGTACTTGCATTTTGCATTTCATATATATGAGAAAAAGAAAAGAAAAGATATCATTTATGTCTTCCATGCATTAATGTGTCTTCTATGCATTAACTATCTGCTCCGTGTTCTACGTGATTGTAACTATCTTCTCTGTGTTTTGCATGCTTGTTATTGTTTTCTATGTGATTGGCATGTCTTTTCCATGCTTGGTATGTTTGTGACCTTACTTTAATGCATTTATGGGCCTCATGTTCATACATACATTAAAGTGGGGGCTAAATGTAACATCATAAAATGTCCCCTTGGGGGCTTTTCCCTCATAAGTTTAGAGTGCATTTAGGACATTTTAGTTCATATTTTAGCATCCCGATGGAATGAGACCTGTGTTTCATGGCAAATGGGACCTAGGAGGACCCCTTGAGCTGTACCTTGCCTAAAATAGGGAGGAGGACTTGGGCACCCATGCCCTAGTCCTACCCTATTTTAGGGTAGGCCCAATTTCTGGGTGTCGGTTTATGACCGTTAGGAGATTCTTTTGCCGACATGATAAAGTTTGATTTTTAAAATCTTGGTGGGAATGCTTGGAGGTGCATATAAAAGCAAGCTTAGGCATTCATTTGTAAACTAGATTTCAATTAGATGATGACCAACAAGCTGTTGTGTTTTCAAGGTGATTCAAGGCTTTCTATTGTGTTGCAAGAGTAGACTTGTATGTTTTATGTGTTTATATTTCTAGATTTGAGCATCAATCTCCTCATGGCATGAAGAGCATCTTCCTCCATGAAAGCTTCACTACAAGGTGACATAATATTATGTTTTTATTATTGTTTCCTTTGGTTTTTGGCCTCTGCCTCATAAGGGCACGCCCTCTTTATCTGACAATGGTGTTCGAAGACTTAAGTGTCCTCTGGGGTTTGACTGAGGCAAGCCTCTAAACGCCACAACCCCTAAACCAAGTCTTATGATTGTAGGTTACATGTGTCACATCCAGGAAAAGTGGAGTTGTAGGAAGGCTGAGAAGACGTCAAGGATTCAGGATCTGAAGGAAAGTCAGACAAAGGAACACTTCTGGGACTAGGGCACTCGCTCCAGTGTCTTCCACAGACAGATTCCAGAAAATAGAAGTTACAGGGTTGATCAATGTCTGAAGGAGGTCCAAATTCCCTGAAAAAGTAGGTATCTTGGACTTGGGCACCCGCTCTAGTGTCCCCAACTGTTCCTCTTTAGAACCCCAAAAATAGGTATTCTATAATTTGGTATTTTACTCCCGTCTGCAAGAGCTTTTTCTACAATTCATTAATTTGTTGTCATATTTGCATAATTAAGGTTTTAATGGTCAATTGAGCATAGGAGAAGGAAAAATTGATAATTAATTCCCTAATCCAAGTTTCCCTACATCTACAAGTGACTCTAGGGTATGATAGTGCTCACCACTCGACCCTAGATCCTTCAATGCTAGGGTGAAAGGAGGATTTTAACATCTAAATCACAAAAGATCAACCAATCTGATTTTACCCTAAACAGATAGGAATTGTTAGTTTACTTTCATTTCATTGCAATAGATTAGAAAGCAATTTACTTGTCATAGGATAACTCATTTGCTTTCATTAGTTAGATCTTTTCTTGTTTTCCTAGAGTAGATTTCAAAAACCATCATAAACACAAAAACATAGAATAGCATTGTATTAGGTAAACTTCATTATAAAGTGCATTCATATAGAATTATTTTATTTTTTCAAGAAAAATATAAAAATATAGCTTGCATATCATATAGTTGCATTTCATACCCAAAAATACAAAAGCACAAAAATATTAGGAAAACCCATAGCGTTCAAACCCTCAATCTCATCATGAGGTAGTCACATTCACATTAGACATGTATAAACCCTTGATAACATCACAAAGTAAACATTCAAAGCAATAAAAAGTCAACCCTACGTCAACTTAAAACCCTTGGTTAATCTTGGTCAAAGCAAGTCAACATACACCAAATCTCTTAGAATAACAAGCGAATGTGCCTAGGACTTAGAGGAGAGTGGGTCAAAGTAGTTCTAAAAGAACTAGAAGAGATAAACTCTAGACCATAACTCACACAAGAGCAACAACACTTCATTAGGGTCATAGAACAAGATTGAAAAATTCAACAACACATACAAGCATTCAAAACTAGATTACAACGTGCTAGAGATATAAACGAAACAAATAGACACCCATCTAGGCGTTGGAACTAGAGAAACCCGAATAGGAGAGAAACCACAAGTGACCCTTTGGGTCATATCATCATTTCAACAACAACTCCCATAGAGAGAACAAGGCAACTCCAAAATAACAATAGGCTCCAGATCAGATCGGTCGCTCTTCATGAGGTTCTACTCCCAAGCGAATAGAATAACCCCCAAGTCTTGCCTCCACTCAATTGGCTTTTTCCATGAGAGTGAGAGTGACTTGGAGGTCCCCTGAAGCAAGGAGAGGGTCCATGTGTTGTGTTAGAGATGAATCATCCACAATTGTGTCTGTGTCACATTTCAAAGAGTACAGAAACTGAATTCTAATCAAAGTTTATTCACAAGGATAAAATCAATCTCCAAAATGGTGAGCTCCAACCTTTTAAGCATAAGGTTTGGAAATATAATTTAAACATTTCATTTGCAATGGGTTTTTAAAGGCTCCAAAATGTGTGTGGAGGGAAGGGGGTAGTAAGAGAAATTAGCAAAAGAAAATTGCTTGAGAAATGTAGAAACTTAAGTTTATGGGGATGGCATATGCATGCACGCACACACACACAAATAAAAATATTTAAAACCAGTTTGATCCCGATTAAAATAAACATAACCCTTAAAAACCCACTAGAATAAATATATTTAATAGCAGTCCGAAACCATTTCAATTACATAGTGAACAACAAAGTGAAATGAAAACGATAGCATATAGGATCACTACCCTACTGAGGCTGGAAGCTTTCGTTTTCTCCTTCAAATCTACCTTGGCCATCGAAACTAGGATGAAACCACGTTGGCTTGTATTAAAAAACAAGGTTTGCAAGAACTGGTAATTTCCTTTTAGAATGACTGTGTTGAAAAAACAAGTCGTAATAAAAATGATAAACACCCTGTGGTCGCATGATGAAACAAACAGACTTTCTAGTTGCAAAACACGGCTCCAAAGCTCTCTGTGACATGATAGAAGGCATAACAGTGGATGGACAATAGAGGATAGTGCTCCATGATAGGTCCCAATGTCCATGTCATTGGGTTTGGAGGTCTTCCAAAATGGCGAAGCTGAAAACAATGATCGACGGTGGAGAGGAGAACCAAGGGGTGTATTTGATTGACATGAATGCACCACTTAACTACTATTAATTCCCACTGTGAAGAGTTAAATGCATTAAACGTTCACTTAACGTGCATATTTGTCGTGCTAGTGTCATGGCACAAAACCAAGACTGGGTGCACATGCGTCTGTCGATGCCACGAAAACTCCTAAACATGAGGCCTCTGCGGAAACCATGAAATCTCTCTATGAAAATGTGTCGGGTAGATGTGGAAAGATCGCTGAGTAGACAACATGTCAACAAGTCGACTGCTGGAGTTTGAATGGAGGACATGTCTTCAGCTAACATGGAAGGGTGGCAGAACGTAGCCCACACCACCAGCAAGCATTCTCCCCAACTACCTCAACAACTTCCCTAAAAGATACACTATATGAAAGATAGCACGGTAATTAAACTAGCACTTGCACCCATAGGAGGTTCAACAAATTCACTAATAGGAAATTTTAAATATATTTTTAAGTAAGTTTATAAATATTATTAAGAATTAATGTTTTAATATTACATAATTAATTATATAACAATAAATTTATATATGCTTTGATTACAAATTTTGATTTTGATAAGTAATGGCATCTATTTATTCAACCCTCCCAAGACTTGGGTGTCAAGTAAGGTGATCCATTTTCCCATATCCTTGACAGTCCCAAAATATTTTCAGAAGGTAATTCCATTAAAGAGGCTATTCATCCATGTTAACATGTGCTCGAGAGATTTACTGAAGATTTAATTTATAGAGTTGCAGAGTTCCAATCATTACAAATAACTGGGCTTGATCAATAACTATGGGCTTATGTTATGGAGATGACAACCAAAGAAGTCCAAATGTACCATTTCACTTTACTTCCCATTGAGACTACAATTTGGATAGCTTAAGGGTCAACATCTAATTTAAATCAAAAGTGGTTTAGAATCGTATTTGGGTATGCTTAATAATAGGCATAGGTTTAAGAGATATAAATTAAAATGTTTATGATTTCAATTAGAGTTAACTACGACGGACAGATTGACCATCCAACATTCTCCTGTCCAATCATATAACAATGCCAACAACAATATCCATGTCTGGATTCTTTATATGTTGAATGAAATACATGTTAGCTTAAACACTTAAATTTCATTACCATATGAGGTGTCCCAAATGTGCATCTAAACTATTATAAATGCCTGACATACTCTGTTTCATTTATAGGCATCAAAATCTCCATTTATATACTTTTTAGTTCATGGCTATTTGATTGTGTGGCAAATTTCCAATTCTCTCTTCCCTTTTACACTTCTCTCTTCCCTTCTACATTGGAAACATACAAGAATTTGTTTCAATAAAGGTCAATATTCTTAGCTGTAATAAATTGTTATGGTAGTTAGTGGAAACTACCCTATTCTCTTTTTTACACTAACACTTAGAAGAAGAAGTAAAATGCTCAATTTTACTATCATGCTCTTTCATTTAAGCAATTAAATTCCACTACAAGGTTTTTAAGCTCAAGAATTTGCAATATAAACTAGTAAGTTTTACTTATCTATTATCAATTAAACACTTGTTAGAGGACCATGTGTGAGCATACACTACTTACAAGTCTTTTATAATAGCTAATTCGTTATCAGTTAAACACTTGTTACAGGACTATGTGTGAACACACACTATTTGTAAGTCTTTAATAAGACAAAATTAGCTACAATTTGAAATTGGATTGTTATCTTGTGATGTGAATTAGTGGAACCATGTTGTTCTTTCGCTATTGATGTTTGTGAAGAAAATTACGATACTTGTAATTTTGACTTCAAATATGTATGGCATCTGGTCTTACGAGAATTTATGTAGAAATTCCTTTAAATGTCTACAGATATATATCATCCCGTGTTTGTAATAAAACCAATATTACCATATTAATCATAATTGTAAGTGAAGAAAGGTTCATAACCCACCCCTCCCTAGATTCCAATTGATTACCTTTTCTTCTCCGTGACCTTTAGCTGAGACAAATTGATTTTACAAATTGATTTCCCTCCCCCATCTGACAATTAAATTATTGCAACAATTCTTAGGCTATTATTAAACACCCATTGTTTAGTGTTAGTAGATGGACACATTGTTGAATGATATTATGTAATTTGCAAATGCCCAATCTATTATCTATTTCTGTTATTTTTCATGAACAAATTTTCGTTGCTACAAATCTAAAATTTGAGGCGAGCAATATAAGCAAGTCCTCTAAAGTTAATGAATTGTCAACTTGAAAAACTTCTATTATTTCCTAAAAATAAAAAGAATGACTTCCTTTTTTTTCCACCTCCCAACTCTATGATACAAGAGAACATTTAAAAAGGCAGTAATGGGGTTTAAGTTTTTCTGTGCTTAATGAAATTGCAGCAAGCAAACAGATTTTAGTTTTTGTGCTAGAAAAACAAAGAACGGATCCAAGATTATTTGTTTTTCTATTTCCTCGCCTCATATCTTGCAATTGATATGCTCGCCTGAGTTATTTGCTTTCAACTGTTTACCCTTTCCCTTCCCTTGCCCAAAAAAAAAACAAAAAATCCTAGAGTATCCCGCGGGGGACATTTAAACGACATGAGACTGTTTCTCCCGGCGCTAATTCATTTAAACGACATGAGACTGTTTCTCCCGGCGCTAATTTTTTTTAGGCCGTGAGACAATTTTCCGAGCACTATAATGCTCACATATAAAAATTTATTGGCTAATTACAGGAATAAATAAATAAAGAAACAAGTCAAATCTGGCCAAGTGAGCAGTAAAGTTGAAGTGCACAGTAAAGTCATGATGAAGATAGACTCGCAGATTGCACAAGATTTTCTTGGGAGGTATAATAATTCTTGCTTATCTTTAAAGGTCTTTATCCTGACCTCCTTTTTACGAAGCGCCCCAAATATTTATACAGAGTGATATTACTACTATACAATAATTTTGTTTTCCATCGTTAAAATCAATTAAAGGAGAGAAACCGCCTAAAGTCAGTTGTCACCCATGGAAAAGCAGAGTTCTTACATGGGTGATGTTAATCATTTCAGGCTTCAGCGTTTACTAGGTAAGAGTGTGTCCCTTCATTTTGATGATTAACAGACCACTTGCCATGTGAGCTCTGAAACAATGTCAAGTCGCCCAATTACGGAGTTTTATTCCATGATAATGTTTTCCTTGTGTCATGGTATGGGAACTATTTGAGGGTACACTAAGGAAAGAGAATAGGATCCGAGACCATATAGCAGTAAAAAATTCATAATGAGTTTTATCAAATAGGATAAAACATTTGTGTTTTTACAAGGATGGAGTATTGTATGACCCAACTCTCATCTTCTAAGGGTTTTATGGTTAGATATAAAAGAGATAATTGATTCAGAAAATTGTGTTATGGTTTAAATAATTTATAATGTTACTAAGTTTTCACTATTGAGTTTAAAAATTTCATAAATAAACTTTTGAGTTGTGTAGTATTTATTTTTGAGGCTTATTAGGTTTTATATGTGAGCATTATAGTGTTTAGAATTGTTTCACACTGTAAATAAAAATTTATGTGGGAAATTTTTTTAAACTCTTGGTTGTTCCTATCGGCGTATTCCTTGAACCTCTTATGGGTGCAAGTGCTAGTTAATGTTACAGTTGTGGTTGAGGAAAACTAATGGTTTGACTATGCTGAGAGCTTTTTTTGATCTAGGTAATTTGTGGCACATCTTTTTGAGCGGGTCACGATTCACCTTATTCTCTTGGAGGTGGTAGTCCTTTTATTGTTGTTTACAATCTCAAACTATGCATCACCAAGTTTAACATTTTTCTCTCAATCATTTAGCTTTGTTTATTAGATATTAACTTTTCCCAAAATAAAGTTTTGAAGGGCCATGAAAATTCAAAATCTAAATTATAAAAAATCTTGAATATGTTTACATACTAAAATTTGTGTTTTAAGTAGTATCATGATGCAACATATTCTCTTAAATGCTTGGGGATTACTTATTATATAGTTTTTCAAAATCCAAGAAAAAATTACATTAATTTCTATTTTTTGACTTTTCATTTCCCTCTAAAAAAAGCTACAAAGGAATTGTCATCAAGATGTAAACTTAATAGTGTTGTAGTTTCATATATTTTTTTTTATAGATGCTAGTTTCTTGTAAGTTATTTGGTGATGCCAGAGCATTCCAACCTCAAGAGCCATTTTGAATCAACTAATTTTCTTTTGCTTTCTTCTATTTGTTTGTCTATTTTGTAGGTTCCTCGTAGAGTATCTAGAATGAGATTCTACACTTTTAATTGAGAAGTTTTGAGAATTTAAAGATGTTTGTGCAGTATTGTAAAGGGTTTTTGCTATGGCTTCTATGATGCACTTATTCACAGAAGGTTCTTCTTGTTCAATCTCCTACATTGATAGTTGGTTTTGTGTGGCATCGATTCAATAGTGTTACACCTTTTAAGGCTAACAAGGCCTTCTCTTAATTTCTAAACTTGACCTATCCTTGGGATTCCATGTTTTACTTAAGTGGAAACACCATTTTGGACATTGTTAAGAAAAAGTTAAGATTTCAAAATTCAAATACTTTAACTTCCACTTTGGACCATGACATACGACCATTACTATTAGAAACCTTGAATCTTAGTTGGTGCTCTAGCATGTGCTATAGATTCTAGGTCTATTTTTATCTTGAGGGATTCACATAGTAAACTTATACTATGTCACATTCAATCATGGAACCTTAAATAATATCCATAATTTTCATTTGTACCCCTACATCTTGATTTTTTATACTTTCTCCTACTACATAGTTCCTATTAAAAAATCCTCCATTTTTACCATATATCTTAGGTATCTCTTTTTCATTATACCCTTATTTATTTATACCCAGGTTATATGTTCAATTGAACAAGTCATTTCCACTACTATTACACTCATTTCTAAATGAAAGTCTTTAATGAATTTTGATAAGAGATTATGAAAATAAAATATATTTAAAACATTTTCATACTATATAATTTAAATTGATCCCTAATTGAAAGTATAACTAAAAAATTCAAGGGTAACTACTTGATGTGGATATGTGATCAATCTTGACTTCCTTTACATGTTTGGATCAAGAAAATAAATTAATACTGTGCATAGGGTAATCCATAAGAAACTAGAAATCTAATTACTCACTCGTCTCATATCTACTCATCAAAACTATTTTTTTCTCTTTATTGATATTGTGTTGCAATCCTCTAAATAAATAATCTATTGACCTTCTTAAATAGTTATTTAAAATGGTAAAAAAAGGTAAATATTTTTTCTTATCATTGCCAAGTAAGACATTAATTTGATGTATATTGGTGGATGGCCAAAAGGAAAGTTCTTTCTCATTTACCTTATATAGTTCTACAAGGTATACATACCTTGAATCCCTCTTTTTGAATCAAACATGTATATCCTCTATGTTGTACAAATACTTTCATCATTTCATTCACTTATCACTAAGCAAATATGTATGCAATCCCTACATAAATAGCATAATCAATTCCTCTTAATGGTTTCATGAAAGCCAAACAGAAAGAGATATATTTGATATATATTTTTACCCAACCCCTAACCCCTTCCACTCTCTTACACCTAATACCTAAGAAAAACATTGATATTGTCTAGCATGCTTATGATATTGTCTATCTAGTGACACCTGTAAGAGTCGATGATGACTCAAGGAGACCCAAGAACACCTGCAATCACAACAAGATACAAGAAACAACAAAGCTTAATTGCCAAGAAATGATGCAGAGCTTGACTTCACACAATTGAATTGAAATATACAATGTGACACCTCCTTTATATAGATAGGGTGGAGTGATAAGGCTCAAGACCGACATAGTGGGAAAAAAATTAGATGACACAAACAATAAGTGCACCTAGAGACCACTAATTAATAAATACATGTAAGACAAACTTGTAAGATGATATGTGGGGTAAGTGCACAAAGATGAGGGACCAAAAGGGGGTCATAAGATGTCACTTTTTTTTTGAAATCAGGAAACACTGATGTTGGATGAGAAATTGAAGATAGTTACACTCAAAATTTGAAGATAGAACAAAAACAAGAGTCGCAGTGCTCCGAATCTAGTTTCTAAACTACTATTTTTTTTAAAAATGGTTGAGATTAAGGGGTTCAAAAAAGGGGGAGCACACAAACTGGTCCTATTTTTCTCAAAAAAATATAACATAGCATCTGGTGTGCTCCCCCTAAAATGTTAAAAAAAATTTAGTATTTCAAAAATTACTTCAGTGAGAAATTAGCTAACACCATGTAGTTCATCCCTAATTGTTCTGATATTTTTTTATGAATAATTGATTTTTTAGTAATTTTCAAAGTGGACACATCCTGAAAAATTGAAAATTGAATGTGCTCCCCCTAAAATGTTTGAAAACTAGCCAAAAATTGAATTTTCCTTAATACGTGTAGAATTGAGTCTAGTTTCTAAAAATGTAACTTATTTGAAATTTTGATAAACAGAAAAGAAAGTCAAAAATACTAGACACTAGTTTTTGACAAAAAATGGATATACTAACAAAAGAAATTAAAGATGAAACCCTTAAGATACTCAAAATGTGAAAAAATTATATGGTTAGATAGCTAACAGAGAGCTTAAGACTATGGTGGTAGTTTTTTTAACTTTTCATTGAAAAAAGTGCAATCCTGATGGGGAGCATGCTCTAGATTATCTAAATTTTGTTAGAAATTGGAAAATCACATCTTTAGACAACCTAAACATAGTCCAAGCCTTTGGGTTGGACTCCCAAGGCAAATCCAAGCCTTAGGCTCGGTAATTACCAAGCCTAAGCATAATGTGAGCATGTTGTAACGTGCTCACATTCGAGCACGTTATAATGTGCTCACATTATGCTGAGCTAATTTGGCTTTAGACATGCTAATTGCATTTTCTTGAAAGTTTCAAAAGCCTTTTCAACAAATCCATTTTTTGCATAGCTTGCAATCATTGCATTCCATGACAGAACATCTCTTTGAGGTGTTAGGTCAAACAATTGACATGCCTTATCTATGCTTCTACACTTTACATACATGTCTACAAGGACAACTGCACTTCGTACCATCTCTCTCACTCTCTATTTCCCTCCCCTCTCTACCTCCTACCCTCTCTCTGAGTCTCTGCTTCCCTCCCCCCTCTACCTCCTACCTTGTCTCTCACTCTCTTCTTCTCTCCCCTCTCTACCTCCTACCCTCTCTCTCACTCTGTACTTCCCTCCACTCTCTACCTCCTACCCTCTTTCTGATTCTCTGCTTCCCTTCCCTCTCTACCTCCTACCTTCTCTCTCACTCTCTTCTCTCCCCTCTCTACCTCCTACCCCCTCTCTCACTCTCTACTTCCCTTCCCTCTCTACCATCTACCCTCTCTTTGAGTCTTTGCTTCCCTCCCCTCTCTACCTCCTAGCTTCTCTCTCACTCTCTTCTTCCCTCCCCTCTCTACCTCCTACCCTCTCTCTCACTCTCTACTTCCCTCCCCTCTCTACCTCCTACCCTCTTTTTGAGTCTCTGCTTCCCTCACTTCTCTACCTCCTACCTTCTCTCTCACTCTCTTAGCCCCCTCCTCTCTACCTCCTACCCTTTCTCTCACTCTCTACTTCCCTCCCCTCTCTACCTCCTACCCTCTCTCACTCTGGACTTCCCTCCCCTCTCTAGCTCCTACCCTCTCTCTCACTATCTTCTTCCCTCCCCTCTCTACCTCCTACCCTCTCTCACACTCTCTACTTCCCTCCCCTCTCTACCTCCTACCCTCTCTCACTCTCTTCTTCCCTCCACTCTCTACCTCCTACCCTCTCTCTCACTCTCTACTTCCCTCCCTTCTCTACCTCCCACCCTCTTTCTCACTCTCTTCTTCCCTCCTCTCTCTACCTCCTACTCTCTCTAATTCTCTACTTCCCTCCTGTCTCTACCTCGTACCTTCTTTCTCACTCTCTGCTTCCCTCCCCTCTCTACCTCCTACCCTCTCTCTCACTCTCTACTTCCCTCCCTGATGGGGAGGCCTATGGGTTTAGCAAACCTATCTTGACACAACACTTCAAGACCTATATCAATCCCAAGTCTCCCTACCAATTCAAGTGCTCAAAGACATTTTCTGCCCCAAAATGCCTATATCAACCTACCCAGTCTATTACAGAGGTGAAAGACCTATTTGCCTGTTGTTCCCAATACAGACATTGCTTACTTGGTGTGAGGTATTCTTTTTTACCCTCACTGTTTCCAAGATTCCTAATCTCCAAGGCTCATAGCCTTCTTGAGCCCATTATCAGCCCTCCTCTCTAGGTCCAGGGTTCTGATTGCTTGGTACTCAATTCTTCCACTTTGTTTTCACCTCTGTCTCTTAGACTGCAACTTGCATACTAGTCGGGCTATGGCACAGCTCGCCTAGTACAAGTTCACATGGCCTTTCTCTGTCAACCCGTTCACAACAACAGAAAGAAAAACTAAAAAAAGAGACTCTGTTTGATTTCCCCCCATGACTGTACAAAGAATATGTGAGGACATCAAACTAGAGTCATTATGTACAAACAGAAACAAAACTAACAGGAATTAAACTGTCTACTCTACTGCAAACCAGATTATGCAAGTACTCTACAGACTAAATTCAAATGGATTCAACTGTCAATGTTTTTATTATCAGAATTCCCTCTATTACATTCACGGCCTCTCAGGTTTTAAAAACGTTCCAACCCCATCGATCCCAAATTGCTTTTGCAATCTAATCGATTCTCATGCAAACGACCATTCATTCCAACTGCCCAGCAATTCAGTTACGCTCTGTCCAACTACCACTTGACAGTTCGCATTCATGAGAACTTTTAGTCCCACATGTACCCGTTCAAGTCAGACACTGCAGTTTATATATCTGACGGCTTAGTAAACTATTGTCGGCACTTTTACTGCCGACGACCCCTGTCTACCCCCATCGGCACAACCCAAACTATCGGCCAACATTCAACCATGAACTCCGATAGTCCCTTGTCTCACCGATACCAAGTCTTCACCCTCCATCGGCGTGACCACTGTGCATCGGCCTCAAATCTTTAAGCTACGCCGACAGAAGTCCTCCCGCCGATGTCCTAAAGCACCATCGGTGTAACAGCCCATATCGGACAAGACCTCAAAAGTCACACCGAACCTCAGACTCCCGCCGATGTCATCGGGGTGACTACTCAGCATCGGACAAACCTTCGATACTTATTCCGATGGCCCTTGTCTCACCGACGCCTACAGAATGCCTTCATCGGAATGACCACAACCATCGGTGAAGCAAACAATACCTACGCCGAAGACCAATGTCTCACCGACCATTCTAACCCATCGGCTTGACATACAACATCGGCCAATTCGTAACTCCCTTCGCCGATATGTCACCTCCACCTCTATGGTTAGCACCATCGGCTAAACCGATACTATCGGTATAACTTTCCACTCTTCTTCCACTGCCCATTGTCATACCAATGTGCTTTCGTCGGTATGACTCCGCCGATATGTATAGTCGTTGTCTTGCTCCTCGGTGAGACTCTCTCCATCGCTCAGACGTTGGGCATGTCTTCCGATCCGCCATCTCACGCCGATGGCACTTTCGAACACAACTGTCGGTATGACTTTAACTATCGTTAAAGCTGTAAAACGTGGCACTGATGAGCTTGCTCACGCCGATGGGTTTACTTTGCACATGCATAAACTTCTTCCCACTCTACCCTATTTGAAAATTCAAAACATCACAACAAAATGCAAACATATATACACATGGGCTCCAAGCCCTTGGTGCTCCTGCACCACTCCCCTCTCAACCTCCTACCCTCTCTCACTCTCTACTTCCCTCCCCTCTTTACCTCCTACCCTCTCTCTCACTCTCTTCTTCCCTCCCCTCTCTATCTCCTACCCTCTCTCACTCTCTACTTCCCTCCCCTCTCTACCTCCTACCCTCTCTCCCACTCCCTACTTCCCTCCCCTCTCTACCTCCTACCCTCTCTCTCACTCTCTTCTTCCATCCCCTCTCTACCTCCTACCTTCACTTTCACTCTCGTCTTCCCCTCCTCTACCTCCTACGCTCTCTCTCACTCTCTACCTCCTACCCTCTCTCACTCTCTACTTTGCTCCCCTCTCTACCTCCTACCATATATCTCACTCTCTTCTTCTCTCCCATCTCTACCTCCTACTCTCTCTCTCACTCTCTACTTCCCTCCCCTCTCTACCTTACCCTTTATCACTCTCTACACCCCTCCCCTCTCTACCTCCTACCCTCTCTCTCACTCTCTTCCTCATTCCCCTATCTACCTCCTACCCTTTCTCACTCTCTACTTCCCTCCTATCTCTACCTCCTACCCTCTCTCTCTCACTATATACTTCCCTCCCCTCTCTACCTCTGCTCATCATTCTTCACATCCAATGAAATTTTACAACTTATCTTGTTTCTATTTCATCATCCCAATTTACATCCTCAACCCTCTTTGCATGTCCTAGTTTTGTTTCCATGTTCTTTGTTGATAAGGGAGAGGGAGAGGGAGAAAGAGAGAGAGGATAGAGATGGAGGGGGGAGAGAGGGGAGAGATAGGGTGTGAGAGAGAGAGAGTCCTAGTTTTCTTGTTTTGGAGAGAGAGAGAGGGTTGGTTGGGTTTATGAGTTTAGGGTTGCTTAATTTTAGGGGTTTAGGGTTGCTCAGGTTTAGGGGCATTATTTAGGGTTTATGAGTTTAGGGTTGCTCAAGCTTAAGGTTTAGGGGTTAGGGTTAAAGGGGAATTATTTATGGTTTAGGGGTTTATCTTGGTTGCTCAAGTCTAGGGTTTAGGGGTCATGGGCATTATTTGAAGTTTATGAGTGTAGGGTTGCTCAAGTTTAGGGTTTAGGGGTTAGGGTTTAGGGGTTTAAGGTTTCTCAAGTTTAGGGTTTAAGGGTTAGGGGTTAGGGTTTAGGGTTTAGAGAGAGATAAAGCAAGGGGATCGATAGAGATTAGAAGAGATAGGTAGACAGAGGTTTACGGTTGCTTCCAGGGTTTATGGTTTAGAGATTTAGGGTTTATGGGTTTAGGTTTGCTCAATTTTAAGGTTTAGGGGTTAGGGATTAAGGTTTAGAGGTTTAGGTTAGGGTTTAGAGAGATGATCGATAGGGAGATATAAATGAGACCGAGGGGAGAGATAGGGAGATAGAGGGTTGGGGACATGGTGAGAGACATAGGTAGAGAGATTGAGAGTTAGAGGGATGATAGAGACAAGGAGATAGGGTTTAGGGTTGATCAGGTTTAGGGTTTAAGGGTTAGGAGTTTAGAGAGGGAGAGATAGGGAGATAGAGGGTGAGGGACATGGCCAAAGACATAGGTAGAGAGATTGAGAGGTAGAGGGATGATAGAGACAAAGAGATAGGGGTTTAGGGTTGATCGAGTTTAGGGTTGATCAGGTTTAGGGTTTAGGGGTTAGGAGTTTAGAGAGGGAGAGATAGGGAGATAGAGGGTGAGGGACATGGCCAGAGACATAGGTAGAGAGATTAAGACAAGGAGATAGGGATTTAGGATTGATCAGTTTTAGGGTTGTTTGAGGCCTACCTTTCTCACCTTTTATTTCTGCTTATCGTATTGACATTTTGATGGGCATGTGGACATTTGGGACTACTGATCCCATTATTCAGACTTCCATGACTATTTCATATGCTTGATTAGTTAGATAGAGCATGATGTGATGTTTATATATCTTTCATGTTAGAGTTCACTTGATGATTATAATTCTATGTGATATTCATTTTTATGCAAATTGGAATATTAGCTGTTGAGTAAATGAACAAATTAATATGGAGTTTTAATCCTGAGTTGATGTTTAGAAATGCAGTGAATTATGAATCATGTTAATGATAAAGGATTTAGATGATTATGTGACCTTGAGTGTGTGTGCATTTCCTTTCGCTTCGGCTATGGTGAACATGTGCTATTAATCTGTTTGTGGAACTATGCAGGTGATTTTCCATGCCCATGAAAAATTGGGGGTCATTCCATAACCCTATGTGATATCTGTGTTTAAGTTGACCTAGTCCCAAGAGGGAACAAGGTCATTTGTGTTGGAGCATGATGATTTTCTAATGTCTGCATTGATGTTTAATGTGATTAGGGTTCACCCAGTTTATTGATTTATTGATGTCTTGTAAATGTGTAATATTTGAGTTACACCATTTTGGTGCTATTTATTTTATTGGACCCTTTCATGTGAATTTATGGACCCCCTGGTGTTTATTTTGATCAAATAATGACCCTAGGTCATACCCCTAGGGTCTAGAGCCAATTTGAACATGTTAAACCTTAGTCTAACCTTCATTGGGTCACCTTAACTTGACCCTGAAGTTAAGTGACGAAATTTGAAGTTGGATGAGGTGGTGGACTAGTCAAGATTCCACCATGACCAACTCCACTACCCTAGGATAAGGTCTCCCTTATCTCGAAGACTTGAGAAGCTTCCAAGGCCTCCAAGTATGAGAGACCTCATTCCTATGCTCTCACACATGTGAAAGCATAGTGGAGAGGGGAATCCCACATGGAGGACTCCACAAGGATAAGGATGAGACACATGTCATCATCAAGTAATATAAGGGTTGAGGAAATAAAGAAATTTGTTGAAGACAAAAATAAATTAGGGTTAGAAAATAAATTAAATAGCATGGAGGAGGCCAAATAAAAAAATAGAAACAAAATAATTAACCTCCTTGTGAACTTGACATTATTTTTCCCTCTCATTTCCTTCTCCTTGAAACTTGGAGGCAAATGAAAAGCAATTTATTCTTTTGGGCTTTTTCATTTTTTTTCTATTTTATTTTATTGCCTTTTAATTTTTTTTGGATTGAATGGGATTTAATTTATTTTATTTTATTTCCTTTTGATTTCTTAGGGTTAGGGGAAAATTAATTGTTTCTTTTTTAGATTAATTTATTTAATTATTTAATGGGGATTTGGGTGGGGAATATTAATTTTTTTTAGATTAATTTATTTAAATCCCTTTCAAATTTATTTTATTTGTGCATGACTTTAGTGTAGACTTTAATTAAATGTTTTCTTTAGTTAATGTGTTAAATTTTATTAACGTTGGGAAAATGAGGAAATAGAGGAGTAATTTAATTTAATGGGTATAATTAGTTTTGATTTTAATTTATATTTTTAAAAAAGGTTTTAGTGATGGCTTTTATTTTAATTTAATTTTCCTATGATTAATGTGGTGGCGTTATGCTATATTCCCTATATCCCATTATGCTATCGAAATTTTCCTAGGGCTAAGGGAGTATGTTTACCTAGATTACTTCATTTAATTACTTTTTTTGCATTAATTCGATTACATGTTTTAATTGAAAAATTGTATTATGGTTTAAATTTAATGATTATATTATAGTTGATAGTTGACCTAGGGTTAGATTTTGACTCATGTCGAAATCATTCCACTTCATTTAGTAAACCCTAGGGTTAGTTACCAAAACAAGAACCAACCCTCTTAGCATCGCTCATCGTGAGGCATACCCCCTTAGTGGCTATCATCATGTAGGGATTGTGATATGAGTCATATTATCCTGATTGAGATTGACTTCCCCACCTTCGGGTGACATGCCTCTTGTAGGTTGCAGTTGCAACCTACGTTACGTGCATGTGTCACCAAGCACGTTGATGCGTGAGGGGGTTTCTAGAGTCGTGTGGAAATGTTTTTGATATTTCATGTCATGACCACATGACAAATGTGGACATGACACTTGTGTTGTGTGTCGTGACCACATGGCGAATGTGGGCATGATATTTGGTATCAGAGCCCAAGTTTAAAACACTGGGCTTTTTGGGCACATTAATTATTCTATAACTATGTTTTAATTTGAGCACCTTGTTATTTTAGGATGCCACCCAGGACCAGGAGAGGGCTTCTACACGCCAGTGAGTCGGGAGGGGCTAATTCGTCAACTCCTTGATCTTCGACACTGTCGAGAGCCCACAACCACGACCAAGACATGCCTCCTGACATAGGACCTCAGATACTTTAGGTTCTATAGGTAGTATTTGCAAGGTTACCACCAGTCATGAATGAGCCTCATGTTGAGATTCCAAACACCACTGTCAAGGATCGTGCATCAGCTTGTAGAGAGCACAACAGGAGCCCGCCACACCACCAGGATCATGAGGAGGAGATTTTTGTGGAGCAGATCCATCACGATCCATTTGGGTATGGATAGAAAGATGAGGTAGATGCTCCCATTCGAGGGCACCGTGATCATGGAGACCCCATCAGAGACTTGCTATGGTTGAACCTACCTACATTTGTGGGTACTACAGAGGGAGTTGAGGCTGAGGCTTGGCTTATCATCTTAGACCGGCGCTTTGCATTATGTCCCTATGGGAACAACACAAAGGTAGGGGTCATAGTTCATTTACTTTGTGATGCTACATCGACATGGTGGTGCACTGAGGAGCACAAGCATTGCCTATGTTTGGACACACTTTCTTGGAGTACCTTTCTGGAGCGCTATAAGGCGCGTTACCTCTCAGAGCACTAAAGACAGTGTAGGATCGATGATTTCCATGATCTATAGCAGAGGGGTTCTATAGTTGCACAGTAGGAGTGCAAGTTTGTAGATTTGTCACGTTATGTCAAGTACCTACAAGATGAGAAGCTTCTAGTTAGTCAATTTATCAAAGGCCTAAATCTAGGTATAGCAAGACCTATTCGTATGGCAAACCCACAGACTATGAGCGAGGCTGCTAAGAAGGCACTCATTGCAAAGGAGATTCAAGGGCGAGGTCATGGTTCACACCCATAGTTTGTGGACCAGGGGTTCCATAGACCCCAACCACCTCATTGGGGTAGTTTTAGTTCTACACCTCTACCTCCTAGGCCTCCACAGTAGTAGTAGTAGTAGCAGAAGCATCAACAGAGGTCCACACCATAGCAGAGAGCATAGAGTGATCCCAATCAAGGATGGCATCAACATGGTCTGCGGAGAGACCAATGTTAGCAGACACTAGCTATAGGACTAGCTAGGTCACAACAATCCTTTAGAGGTTCATAGAGTTTCGCAACTCGACCATGCATGCAACAGTCTAGCAGGACTTAGATAAGGCATGTGCAGGCTAGAGGATCATGCTATGTATGTGGTGGTGCTAGGCACTTAGCCAGAGAGTGTCCATAGGGCTTTACAAGAGGAGAACAACCATGCACCGGAGGTTCTAAGAAGACAATTGGTGATGTGGGTAGATCCCACTATATGTTTACAGCAATTAACAACAGCTAGGCTGACTTTCAAGCATCAGTCATTGAGACTCCAGGTATGATTGGGGATGTATCTATTTCTGTATTGTTTGATTCTGGAGCTTCTGACTCCTTTATTTCTCCATCATTAGTGGAGCATTGCAAGCTCGTGGCCTTTAGGTAGGACATTAGGTGGGAGGCCAAGTTGGCCACATGGGCTAAGATGGACGTGGATTCAGTTGTTTGGGGTTGTGAGCTCACACTTGGAGATTTGACTACAGTGGTAGACCTTAAGGTTATACCCTTAGGGTCATATGCAGTGGTGCTGGGTATGGATTGGCTTGCGGCTCATAGAGCCAATCTAGACTATCGCTAGAATGTGATAGATTGCCTTGACGACCTTAGTGTTACAACAGAGATTTTGGGCATCCAGAAGCCCATGTCATTGCGCATGATTTCTGTTAAACAACTTAAGCGCTGTATGTGGAAGAAATGTTAGATGTTTGTGATCACAGTTAGTGATAGGTTAGAGGATAAGCCTGAGACTTTGCTCGATGATCATCCCATCCTTAGGGAGTTCGGTGATGTCTTTCCACCTGAGCTTCCAGGGATGCCACCTTGCCACAAGGTGGACTTTCATATTGATCTTGTATCAGGTGTCGAGCCAATGTCTCGTGCACCTTATAGGATGACCACACATGAGCTTACAGAGCTCAAGTTTCAATTGGAGGAGTTGTTAGAGAAGGGACACATCCGACCTAGTGTCTCACCTTGGGGTGTACATGTCATCTTCGTGGAGAAGAAGGATGGGTCTCTTCGACTTTGTATGGATTATAGGCAGTTGAATAAGGTGACACTGAAGAACCATTATCTTTTGCCTCAAATAATTGATTTATTTGATCAGATGCAGGGAGCCAAAGTGTTCTCTAAGATTGACCTAAAGTTTGGATACCATCAGTTGTGCATTGTAGAGGCAAATATCCATAAGACCACCTTTTGGACTCGATATGGTCACTATGAGTTTACCGTGGTCCCCTTTGGCTTGACAAATGCCCCTGCAGTATTCATGAGCCTCATGAATGGGGTGTTCTGTACATACCTGGATCAATTTGTGTTGATCTTTCTTGATGACATATTGATTTATTCACGGACTGAGGAGAAGCATGAGGAGCACTTACGTCAGGTTCTACAATGTCTACAAGAGCAAAAGCTTTATGGCAACTTGGTGAAGTGTGCCTTCTTTAGATTAGAGATTCAGTACTTGGGGCATGTTTTATCTGGTGATTGGATCTCAGTAGACCCATCGAAGATTAGAACTATCATGGATTGGCTAGCACCTACTAGTGTGATAGAGGTCAGGAGTTTCATGGGACTTATAGGTTACTATTGCCAGTTTGTTGAGGGCTTCTCTAGGATAGCCCATCCTATCACTTCCCTTCAGCGGAAAGGGAAGAGTTTCATATGGACAGAGCAGTGTGAGAGGGCCTTTAGGGTCATCAAGGAGAGTCTCACTAGTGCTCCTATCTTATAAGTACGTGATCTAGTAGCTGATTTCATGGTTTGCATGGATGCATGATTAGAGGGGTTAGGTGTAGTACTTATGCAGGGTGGTCAAGCGATCGCGTATGAGTCATGAAATCTCAAGACCCACGAGTTGAACTACCCTACTCTTGACTTGGAGCTTGTAGTAGTGGTTCATGCTCTTGTTAGATGGTGACACTTCTTATTGGGATGTCATTTCAAGTTACACTCAGACCATCATAGTCTACAGTACATCTTCATATAGCTGAATCTGAATTCCTGTCAATGGAGTTGGATGGAGTTCTTATGTGAGTATGACTTTGATGTGCACTACATCAAGGGGAAGGAGAATGTGGTTACTGACACATTGAGTCAGAGGCACCACGAGATCCTGATCTTGGCCTTGAGTGTGGACTTGAGAGGGCATATATTACAACACTTGCTTGAGGACGAGTGGTTCCTTAAGGTACAACAATAGATTCAGTCAAAGAGGGCCCTTGTGGGCAAGTTTGCAGTATACTCTTTTGAGGCAAATGGACTTCTTTGACATCAACCATGCATCTCTGTTCCCCATGCAGGAGATCTATGTTCATTAGTTTTGTCAGAGGCTCATAGGGCCCCTTATGTAGCACATCGTGGGGTGAAGAAGATGCATGTCGATACGAGACAACTGTATCATTAGGCAGGGATGAGACGTGATATTGCAGCTTTTGTAGCTCATTGCCTTGATTACCAGAGGGTCAAGGCCAAGCATCAGTATCCAGTAGGACTACTTTATCCTCATGAGATACCGGAGTGGAAATGGAACACCATTTCCATGGACTTCATTGTTGGCCTACCTTTGTCATCTCACTGCCATGATGCCATCATGGTGATGATTGACAAGTTGACCAAGGTAGCACACTTTTCACCAGTACGCACGATGTATAATGCACTTGCAGTGGTGAGAGTCTTCTTAGATGATATTGTGAGACTTCATGGGGTTCCTCGCCACATTATTTCTAATAGAGATTCAGTGTTTACATCAGGCTTTTGGAGGTCATTACAGTAGGTGTTGGGCACTCAGCTCAACTTCAGTTTAGCTTATCATCCTAAGACAGATGGGAAGACTAAGAGGCTAAATTAGGTTTAACAGGACATGCTTCGCATGTATGTGATGGATCACCAGTCTAGATGGGAGGACTAGTTGTATTTAGTTGAGTTTGCCTAAAATAATGGGCATCACAACTCATTAGTTACACCTCCCTATCAGGCCTTGTATGGTAGACCTTGCAGGACACCTCTAAGTTGGAACCGTATCAAGGACAAAGTTGCTATTGGGCTAGAGTTGGTGCAGGATATGGAGCAGCAGGTTACCTTGATTAGACAACATTTGCAGGAGGCACATGATCATCAGAAGAAGTATGGCAATACTAAGAGATTTAATCAAAGCTTCTCAGTTGGTGACAAGGTATTTTTGAGAGTTTGACAGCATAAGAGTCCAATCTATTTTGGAAAGGGCTCTAAGATTGCATCATATTTGTTGGGTCATTTGAGATTCTAGAGAAGATAGTGTAGGAAACAAGGTAGATAACTGAGAGGGGGGGTGAATCAATTATCTAAAAATTTCCTTACTTTTACTTTCTTTTCTTATCTCAATATTTAGTGATATATCAAAACATGAAAGCATAAGCAACCATAAGAACATAATTGAAATTAACACACACAACACAAGGATTTTTTATGTGGAAACCTTGTTAAGGGAAAAACCACGAGGTGACTAACCCAAGATTGTATTCTCTGTTAAAAGAATAAAAGAGTACAAAATGACACTTGCCAATTAGGGCTCACTGCCTGAGCACACTGCTCACAAGAGGCTCACTGCCTACTAGAGACTCACTGTCTACCAATTCTTACAAATGATACTAAAGTATTTGAACTAATGATCAACATCCATACATGCAAGAATTCAATTCAGGTTAGGCACTATATACCGATCTGGCACATTTCATTCTTCCTCTGCTCAATATCACTCTTCTGTCATATTCTAGAATTAGATCTTTGTCTTCGCACCTCTTTATGTGTTTATTCATTCTTTCTCCATACCATACACTATATATGTTATTTACAATCCTGAATCTGACAGGTATATATATCCACTCCAAGGATCTCCAACAATTTCCTAGTCGGCAGGAAGAACACTTAGGATATTTTCAAGTTACTGTTCTGTTGGCTGAATCCATACTTGATTAATGATGTGCATCAAAAAATTAGGCATAGAAGTCATTAATCATGTAATCCAATAATGTAAAATGCCACAAATTGCTTGATCAACACCTTTTACACATCTAGATTGAAGTTTGATACTCTGTCAGTCAGTTCTTCCTCTGTCTGCTCTGCCTGACTGATACCCAACACTCAGATGCTCATATATTTTTCATGCTTTATCACTAGAGGCTAAATCTCTGGAATACAATAGTTATGATACCCCTCTTGACTTGTCCAAGTCTGCAACTTGCTAAGTTACACCATCTGAGAGATTCGGACCTGATTGTCAGACCATGTTACATACTCTGTCCTTATTCACCAGGCCAAAACAATCTTCAATCTGACTTCTGGTATAGGCATATTATGTACTGCAGATGTGTGGGATAGACTTTGTTGCCATCAATGATAACACTTATGAAGCCACACAATGTCTCTTGCCAGCAATCTCCCCCTTTGGCATTGATGGCAACACTTAGTGAAAAATGGCTAAGTGTCGCACTAACTCCCCCTTTGCTTATGCTCTATTTCTTTACATTGCTTTACTGGTGCTCCCCCTTTGTTGGATTCCTCATTTTTCACTACTCTTCACTCCCCCTTTGACATCAATGGCAAAGGGTGGAATCCACATACAAAAATGTGCAAAAACTATTATATACATGGCCACATATGTATATACAAATCATATGTTATACTTACATATACTTAAGTATATCCGTAAAGGTTGTCTTCAACTATACAATCTATGTGGCCCAACTCCTCTTCATTCTATCTAAAATGGAGATATGTCCACTTAACAAAAATGCATATGCTTCTGCCCTCTTTAAATCTGTTGGATCACTGGTCCAGGCTGTACTTTATGCATCTGTCAAGGCATCATGCATTGCCTCTAACTTAGGAATGATTATCCCTCTGAGCTCACCCATTCTATCCATTATGTTCTTTTTCTCTTTAACCAATTTCTTTATTTCATTTATTATAACAACATCTTGGCATTCATGATTCACCAGAGAGGTAGTAAGGGGATCAAAATTCTGAGATAAACTTGACATTTTTGCTTCTTGTTCTTTCACTTTCTTCTCAATGTCCTCTGTCACTTTAGGCCAAGTTAAAAAAAATTGTATATGTCCCCACCATCCTTAAGAGCATTTTCAAGTCTCTTTATGCCAATGCCTAAGGTTCTTCTATCATTAGCAATTAGACCTTGTACTTCACTAAATCTTTTTCCCAAAAGCTCCTTCCAGACCTTAGTTTCTACTAATTTTTCTAAAGATTCAAAGTGAGAATTGACAGAATTAACCAAGTTTTTCAAGTTACCAGATGGAGAGGCAGATGCATCCTTTTGATATGTGGGCATGATCTTCTCTATTACACTGGATACAATATTCAACAGTTCACTATCCTCCATGTGAGATTTTAGAAGTTTTTCTTTTGCTTTGGCCTGAGAAAATGATGCTATCTTCATTATCTGAACTAGAGAGAGAGTCCAAATTCAGTGGCCCTTGAATCAACTTAGGTTCATCTAGCTCCATCATTTCTTTGTCCAAGAAATTTTGCACTATCTTTGTCTTTCCTTTAGAGATGTCAAGACTGATTGGTTTGGATGTGTCATCACCATCCTTTTCTGCTTGTTCTTCTTCTTTTGCCTTACCCTCTTTCTCTTCTTTTCTTCCTTCCTCTTCTTCTTCAATGCCCAAAATATTTCTCTTAGCAACTGTGGGATCTAGAGGAGTGACATTACCAGTGTTTTCTGCTTTGTGAACTTCCTCTTTTAGAACAGAGGAGTCTAAGTCCTCATATTTCTCTTCATCTATTTTCTTTAATCCTTCGACATCCTTGTCAGAGAATTCTTCATTAATTTATTTTAATCCTTCAACATCCATGGTAGAAGGTTCTTCATCTGTTTCCTCTACAATGGGAAGATTACACCTTTTCAGGGCTTTTTGGAGAATTTCATTTATTTCATCAGCTATTTGGTCAGTTTCTCCAAGCATGAGTTTATTCTTTCTGGACTTGCTCTGGAAATCATTTTTACTGTCCTTGAAAACCATGTTCATTTGCTTTGGAGTGATAGGACATAGCTGTATCACTATCTGCTTCTGGATCTCCAAGTCTTTTGCCTTTGCATTCTCTTTTCTTAGCTCTAGTACTTCTTCTAGGCTCTTAGGAATTAATAAAATTATTTCAATGAAGGCTTTGTTATAGATGTTCAAATACCTGATAGTTGCCTCCTCAAGTATTCTTTTGTCTGCATCATTGTATTCATCATAAAATTCTATCACCGGCTGCAAGTTTCCATCCACAGTGATTTCTTTGATGATGTCTTCAATTGAGAGAGTGGGTTTTTCAATAAATTCCTCTGTTTTCTCTTCCTCATTTCTGCTACCAGAGAACTTCCCAGAGGTTCTTTTCTTCTTCATTTTCCTGATTTCCTCATCTGATTCTATCTCTTCATCATCCTTTTGGCTCACATATGTTCTTGTGGCCTTGGTCTTCATCCTCTTTTCTCCTTTTCCGGATGGCTTGACTTCCGGTTTGGTAGTCCTTGAGTTTTTAGGAGTGACAGGAGCAAAACTCTTGGAAGATCTTGTCCGGGAGGAGGCTTCCATCGGAATGCTTTCTTTCTTTGCTTCTTGTCTTTCTTTTTCTGTCTTCTCTATTTTCTCTCTATTGGTATCTACTGCCTCTTTTGATATTCCAAGCTTTTTGGCAAGGTCTTCAACTTCCTTTCTTAATTTTCTCTTTGTTTCAGGCTGCCTTAATTCAATATGTATTTTTATGTTTAGCTCTTCAAAGGTGCCAAATCTTTCTGCTTTAGTGTCTTTAGGTTGGCTTAGCAAGTGTTGAACATGTACCTCCAATATGTTTTCATCGACCTCATACCCCATGGCCATTATCCAAATAGTTCTTGGCTTAACTGCCTCCATTAGGCATCTATGTCAACCATGAAGCAAATTGTGTCTGTATTTCTCAACTATTGACTTTGGTATTCTTTCTCTAGCATGCATCATGCTTTGGAAACTCTTGAAGTAACCCCAAAGAGCTGTGTTTTGGGCTTGAGCATCACCAAGTTCATACATATAATCTCTGATTTGAATTGCAACCGGTTTATGATTTTACCAAACCCAACCCTTTGATCTCGGTAGCTCATTCATATAGTAGAAAAATAGACACAATATTAGACTGCCATATTTGAAAGAGTTTTTCTTATCTTTTTTGATCTTCTGCAAATTTTCCATCAGTTGATTCAATAGAAGCTCACATAGATCATAATCTGCATTTTCCTTCAGCATCTGATATGCAGCATAGAATTGTTATACCAGACACAGAATTTTCTCTACTTGAGTGGTAGATTTTGTAACCAATTATCATTTATGTAAACTTGACATCCGAATCCATGATGTCATCTATAGTCATTGCTCTTTTGTCATATTTTGATCCGGTGGCTTCAGTTACCGTTTGGTTCTTTATAAATTTGAGTGTGGGCAACCCGCCAATTGAATGCAGTCCATTCACAGCCTTGATGGATTCTTTGGTTATCTTGAATGGACTCATTAGCCACATTAATTTATCATGCATCCTACTCAGAACATACCAGACCCATTCATCTTCTGCAAAAGATGGAAAATATACACAATGTTTAAAGTGCTTGTCCTTTAGGGTCTTGAATTCAGGGCTAAGGTCAAAGTTCTCATCTATTAACTATTTTTTATAGATGTCAATCAATTTTGAGTCTCCAAAATCTTTGATGTTTGCATGAATATAAACCCTAATATCTTCTACATGCAGGACATCGTACGGAATACTGGAAAACGCACCCAAGGGATCAACTTCTAATGACTTGTAAGGGTGTTTCTTGAATTTTGGTCTCGGCCTTTCAGAGATATTAACAACCATTAGAGTAGCCATTCTAATCGATAGATTTTGAAGAGATTCCACAAAAAAGAAATACCTTTAGGCGCCTTAGGGTTTGTTGCAATTATCGAAGCGAAACTTTTGATTGATTTCGATCTTTGGTTTCTTTTTAAATGTTCTACAGGATCTCTTCTTAGAGCTCTTCTTTCTTCTTCATTTTGAATGCAAAGTATTGATAAATGACAAATGAGGACTCTTTTATCCTTCTGCAAACCCTAATTCACCATTGTAATAAATGCACAAACTTTTAAGTCATCTGGTTACCCTGCTTCTCAAGTGGGCTTTTCATGAACTGTCTTGCAGATCTTCAAACTAGTGCCTTAGTGTGTTGCCAACACACATGTGTCTTAAAGACTTTCCTTTGGATCCACAGATTAGAATATATTATTTGCAGATCATACCGGATCATTTTGTATTGCTCTGTTAACACTAGATGGTTGCCAGAACCGAATCTACTCAAGTGGTCATAAATCTTTTGAATCTTCATGCAGAACTCTCACATTCTAACTGAAATCTCTTTGGAGGATCATCTAAGAACCCTTTAATCCACAACATCAGATTTTTACTCAATGTGCCAAATTTAGGCACTTCCTAACTGGCTAGGGAAATTTGATCTTCTCTATAGCTCCCCTGAGCCAGAGCTCACTTTTTAATTTCTGGAGGGATTATTAGCACTGGATTCTAGTACGGACCCATCACCAATGTTCATCACATTTTTCTTTACCCAAGTCTTGCTCATCTCCTTCTGAATTTCATCCGCATTCACTTTACCTTTGCCTTTGTCTTGTTTTTTATCATGTTTCACCAGACCTTTTCCATCATGATTTCTGCTTCTACAGAATCTAGCTATATGACCAGATTTATTGCAATTGTAACACACAACATTTCCTTGCTTATTTGATTGATATCCTCTTGATCTGCACTGATTATCCATATGCCCCATTCTATTGCATGTAAAGCATCTACCATTGAGAGAATTATTCATTTGCATATTTCTGCATTCATGAGATTTGTGGCCATACCTTTTGCAACTAAAACATTGACCGGAGAAGGATGGATTGTTCTGATTCATTCTGTTCCTGCACTGAGTTGCTTTATGACTGAAATTGTTTCAATTGAAGTAGTATCCATTGAAGGATGGATATCTTTGGGCATTTGGTTCCCTTACCGAAGGTCCTCTAGGTTTGTTTCTTTGACTTCCTGATCCAAAGTTATTTTGACCAAATCCAGAGCTTTCACCTTTCTCATATCCCAAGCAACGCTTATCATCTACCCACTTTTGACTTTCAAGAAAAACTTCAAGTTGGGCTGAGCTTATCTTGAATTTTTCTTTGCATTCATTTGCAGATTGAAGATCTCATTTAAGAGTGTCAATCTAGCTCTCAAGTTGTTCTTCATTGTATCTGGCTTCTTCAAGATCAGATTCAAGATGTTTGATTATTCTGTTCATTTTGTGGTAGGCCTCTATTTTCTCCTTAAGGGATTGTTTAAGGTTATCTTCAGTCTTTCTCTTCTCTTCAATTTCTTGGGTGAATTTTATAACCCCTGATTCCATTTCATGTCTTATCATAATGACTTCTTTTGACAACTTCTCACATAGTTTAGTTTTCTCATTCAGATCTTCATCAGTATTATTAGTTTCATTTTGATCTGCCAACTTCTGAAGAAGTTCCTTTCTCTTTTTCATGGAGATACTAAGTTTTTCTTTCAGCTCATTGATGAAATCATCAACCTCCTTAAGTCATTCTCTCAAATTATTTACTTCAAATTGGGATTGTTCAAGATCATCTAAGGCAGAGTGTAGTGGTTATTTCATACCATATGTATCCATTGAGATTCCCGGATCTTCCTCAAGCTGTTATACTTTTATGAGGAACTTAGCTCTAATACCAATTGTAGGAAACAAGGCAGCTAACTGAGAGTGGGGGGGTGAATCAGTTATCTAAAAATTTCCTTACTTTTACTTTATTTTCTTATCTCAATATTTAGTGAAATATCAAAACATGAAAGCATAAGCAACCATAAGAACAGAATTGAAATTAAAACACACAACACAAGGATTTTTTACGTGGAAACCCTGTTAAGGGAAAAACCACAGGGTGACTAACCCAAGATTGTATTCTCTGTTAAAAGAATAAAAGAGTACAAAATGGCACTTGCCAATTAGAGCTCACTGCCTAAGCACACTACTCACAAGAGGCTCACTGCCTATAAGAGACTCACTGTCTACAAATGCTTGCAGATGATACTAAAGTATTAGAACTAATGATTGGCATCCATACATGCAAGAATTCAGTTCTGGTTAGGCGCTATATACCAATCTAGCACATTTCATTCTTCCTCTGATCAATATCACTCTTCTGTCATATTCCAGAATCAGATCTTTGTCTTTGCACCTCTTTCTGTGTTTATTTGTTCTTTCTCCATACCATACACCATATATGTTATTTACAAGCCTGAATCTGATGGGTATATATATATATATATATCCAAGATTTGAAGGTTGAACCCATCAGACTTGCCCGAGTCTAGATACCCAACAAAGATGCAAGGTTTGGAATAAAGTTCCATTGCCTTGCAATTATAAGAAGGTATTCATGCCATAGCAAGGGATCTGAAGACTCTGAAGTTCTCAACTGAAGTTTTCCTTCCTTTCCAAGCTTCAAAAGGTGTGCTACCCTTCAAGGCTTTGTGAAAAAAATTGTTCTGAATATAACATGCACAATTGATTGCTTCTACCCAATACTGTGGTGTAAGGTCCTTGGAGTGTATCATGCAATTTTCCATCTTTTTCAAGGTTCTATTCTTACATTCTACAACTCCATTCTGCTGACGGGTATAAGGAACTGTTCACTACAAGTTTATTCCCTTTGTTGTAGAAAACTACTCAAATCTAGTATTAACATACTCTCCTCCATTATCTGTTTGAAGAACTTTGATGAACTTCCCTGATTGTTTCTCGACAAGAACCTTGAAATCTTAAAAGTTGTTAAAGACTTCAGACTTCTGCCAAAGGAACTAGACCCATGTATACTGAGAGAAGTCATTTATGAAGGTGAGGACATGTCTAGCCTTAGTAAAAGATGGATGGGGAAAAGCCCTAGATACATCATTGTGAACAAGCTCCAAGATCTGTGTCGCTCTCCATGATTTTCCTTTGTCAAACCTCTCTTGAGGATGCTTCGTAAGGGCACATCTCTCACAAAGACCTTTAGAGAATCTGACTCTAGGCAATCCTATAACCATATCATGCTGACTAAGCTACTTAAGATAGTGGTAGTTTAGATGGCCAAACCGCTCATGCCATAATTTGCTAAGGTTTCCCCATCTGAATGAGTAAGCAATGCGGTAGGAGAAACATCAGGGGAAAAATGTGAGAAGGTATACAACTTGAATTGGTGATCTGCCCTTCCCAATGCTACTAAGCTATTGTTGTGCAACTCTCTAATCTCAACTGAATCTGGTGTAAACTAAACTCTTGTGCCCTTACCTATGTGAGTGATTTGGTACAGAGATATGAGATTAGCTGATAGTGAAGGTACACTAAGAACATTAGTGAATTCCCCCCCTCAATTTCAACAGCCCCTCTCCCAACAACTACTGCTAGAGTGTCATCACCTAGGGTAATGGTGGACATGTTGTGGAGTTCTAAGGAAGTGAAATCAACCTATGAAGAACCCATATGATGTGAGGAACTGGATTCAACAATCCATGAAGATGTGGAAGAGCCAATTACAACAAGAGCCTTACCTTTGAATTTCTCTTTACCTTTTGACTTAGAAGTTTCAGGGGTGGATGAGGATACTTTGAAGGATTTAGGTACACCTATGTTGTTCTTCTCTAAGAAATGAGTGAGGAGATCAATTTTTTTCTTCAACACATGCTCATCATGCCCTGACTTCCTACAGTAGGCACACTAAACTTTGTTCTTTTTAGGTTGCCCTTGTTTGGATGAAGTTTCTATGTGACTTTTAAATATCTCAGGTTTCTAGTCTTTCTTTGTCTCCTAATCCTTCTGAGTGTTTTTTCTTTCCTTTATTTCTCAAAGCCTATTGGTGTTTACCATTTCCAGCTACTAGGGCTTGAGGTTTTGAGGACATCACAATGCCCATGTGGATTAACTTGTCTTGTTGTCTAGTTAAATCAGCAATGAAGTCATCTAGAGATGGCATTTTCCAAGTGGCTCCAAGAGCTCTCTTGGTGGAATAGAATGTAGACTCAAATTCATAGTAGTCAGGACCAAGTTTGGAGAGAATTGAGAGAACTATTTGGTCATCTTTTTTATCAGTTCCACATTCTTTTAACTACAACCTCATAGATTTAAACTTGGTAAAAAAGTTTTATAATGTCTTACATGTGCTTGGACTCAAACCAGTTAACTCATTCTTAGTTCATGAGCTCTCATCTCATCTACCTTCAGAAAGAGATTCTCAAGAGTGATCCATCGGCATTGGGGGTTGACAAAGATTCTACATGAAAGAGTAATTCTGGAGAGATGTTGAGACATAAACAATTGAAGGCCTGGTCACACTTGTTAAATCATTTAACTTTAGTGTCATCATCAGATGGTCCCTTTTTAGTGCCCATTGTAACCCTATATAACCCTTTATTTTTCAACATAAGCTAGATTTTGGATTTCTAGTCATGATAATTAAATGAAGTTAACAGGGAAATGGCCTAATTAGAATCCATATTCCAATTTGAACTGAAGAAATGTGAAAAGAGAAAATACAACTACATAACACAAGGCAAATACTTATTATTATTATGTGACCCCCCCTAATTTTGGCACTTTATAAATAGTGTGTGGACAAAAATTCCCTATTACACAATTTTAAATGCTCTTTTAGTTTAATTTGCCAAGGAATAATTGGACAAAAAATAAACTTTACAAGGAGGAGCACTTTGTTTTTTTTTTGTAAAAAAGAATTTTAAAACAAGTCTAAATATAGCTTTTCTAAAAAAAAACTTAGATTTTTTTTTCAAAAAAAGATTTTTAAAACAAGTTTAAATGTAGCTTTTCTTGAAAAAAAACCCTAATTTAAAAAAAAAAGCCCAAAAAAAGGGGTAAATTTATGAAAAAATCAATCAAATTTGAAGCAAAAATACCTCTATCTTGTTGTTTGAATGCCTGGAGATGCAAAAAAATCCTTAGAGCAAGAAAAATGCCTTTAGTTGCAGATAAAGCTCCTTTGTAGCAAAAAAAAATGCTTGTAAAACCATGTTGAAGACTATTGAGCTGGGTGAATTCCTTTATGCTGGGTGAAGTTGTTGACGTGGGGGGCTAGTTGCTGATGTAGAGGGCAAAAAGAAGGGCTTAGCGAGCTTATGAAGGCAGGTCATGTCCTTCAAAAGGCTTGCATGCCTATTTGAAACAGGCCATAGCCTTTGAAGGGCTTGTGTGCCTTTTTCAATAGGTTGTGGGCTCTTAAATGGGGGTATGCCTGATAAAAAAGGTTGTTGCACCAAAAACTACCCCCCATCCAAAAAAAACCAAAAAAACATCTTCTTTGCAAAAAACACGCCACCAAAGTAAAAAATATGACCGTTGTTGTAGTAAGATGACTTTGCAATAGGGGAAATAGTACTCTAGACAAGCTGCAACACTTCACCAAAGACTTCTGGGGAAAAAAATAAGATCTTCAAGAACAAAAAACACCGTTGATTGGTAAAAAACACCTTTTGAATTAACCCAATAAAAAAAATCAATATTATGCTCAAGAATTTAAAAGAACAGGTTCATAACCTTACCATTCCTACTCTGATACCATGTGGAAACCATGAACTATCATAGAAGATTGCAAGCACTGACACTGTGAGAGTCACTAATTGATTCAAGCCACCAAAATCACCTGCAAAACCTCAGATTAACCTTCTATAAGAGAAAAAAGAAAAGATGATGAATTAGCACAATATTGGATGCAATTAATGAATTGGATTAAAGAATTACATGTGAGAACTTACTTTTATATTTGCAAGTTAAAAAACCCTAATATGACTTGAGAATAACCTAAGACTAAAATTAGCCCTAAGTCAACTTAATATTTAGTGTAATTAAATATTTAATTACACCAACAACCCCCTTAAGTGTAACTTAGGGAGAAATAAAAAACATGCAACTATGCAAGAATCAGTCCCGACTACAAGGCCATGTTAGGTACCCATGTACAACAAGAATCTCTCGTAAAGTGGAGAAAAATGAGAAAAACCCAGTGGGAGAAAACTCCTTCACAAAAGAGAGAAAATACAACAAGTACATGAACATGTGATGGAACAACTAACACTAAGACCCCCCAAGAACTAAATCCATCACAAAAGGACAATCATGAATACCCCCCATAAAAGAGGAAAAAGAGAGAAGGTTAGTTGACCCCCCAGAAGTGTGAACAAACTCCAGAAAGCAGATGAAGAAACTGCAACTACCTATGCCAAAAAGTGACTAAAACCTGATCCATAGGAACAATTACCATGAAGATTTAAGAACATTAACCATAATCAATGACCATTAAACTGAGATGTGACTTGATGAGAATTTGATGCAAGATTTAGGATCGTTAACTATAGCCTCTCAATTTGAGATATAAACTGATGTAAATCAAAATGTGTCAAGCAATATATGGCATAGTACACTAATTTTTTTGACAAGTTTCAATGTGTTTACAACTTAGCTAGTGCTTTACAACAGGAGTGTACAATGTCCAAAAACACCACATGCTGAAAATACAATTCTACTATATAATAAAAGGAAACTAATAGCACCATAATGAAGTACATAGAAAATCATGCATTTTCAAAAAAGGGGGACCCAAAAAGGAGTCTGTATGCCCAAGATATGGCCCATCGAAGTTCCCAAAACGAGAATGACACAATAATAGCACTGAGAAAATAGAAATCTGGAAAAAGCTAGAAACCCAAACTGAAAACCATCTACACTAATGTGAAGATCATGAAACCCTGCCCTATTTCAAAAAAAATGCACTGATAAAGACCTTCGTATGACAAAGATATCGTCATTTGACGATTAGGTGCAAAATAGAAACTATCAATGGTGAGGGGTGGTTTTGACAAAAAACAAACCTCTGCCAAATATAGAGTTGCTGCTAAATGTAGAGACCTCTAGCTAGATCTGGAGTCATAGCTAAATCTGGTGAAGTGCCAAAACCCCAACTAAAATTGGTGGGCCACCAAAATAAATGCCAAATTTGGCAGTGGGCCAAACTGGGCACAAAACCTAAGGCATGGTGCATGCAAGTACAACATGTTTAATGTATGTTTTCTTAAATAAAAAAACATTTAAAAATTTTATTGAAGGTATGCTTTTTTTTTTTTAACATTAAAAAACTTTGGTTTTTTAAAAAAAATTATATGGGGTGGGGGTTTGAACCCCCATACGGACCCACATGGGGATTGCAGCCCCTAAGGGAGTGCAACCCCTATGGGGTGTGGGCCCTAGGCCTGCAGCGTAAGGACCTATGTAGGTGCCATAAAAAAATTTTAAACACCCCCCCCCCCCTCCCCCTTTTTTACAATTTTTTTGAATTTCTTTTAACCAAAAAAATAATTTTTAAAATAATTTTTAAAATTTTTTTTTTGAAAAAAAATTTAAATGCAAAAAAAAAAATTAATTTTTTTTACAGTCACCTCGATATGCATGTTGGGGAGGTCCTACGACTTCCCTGGCAAAAAAAATTTGCCCCAAATGATCCCAAGGCTGATTTCAACAATTTGATAGTTGATTTAAGATTTTTTGGCCATCTGAGCGTGATGGCAGGGCCAGATTTGGCCCAAAATGCTTTGAAAATTAGCTTTCCTTTAAATCCTAAAAAAAAAAGCACCCACTAAAACCCTTGCAGATCTAGCCTACGAAGCTCAAATCAAGTCAAATAAAAGGCTAATCTAACTATTTTGATTACTTTGAATCAAATAGAAGACTCTATTTTATATAGAAACACACTTAGCAAACAACTCTTGCTCAATATTACTTCAAATATGAGAAGGGGCTTGTAGATTTGGAGCTCTGATACCATGTGAGAGTCACTGATTGACTCAAGCCACTAGAACCACCTACAAAACCTAAGATTAACCTTCTATAAGAGAAAAAAGCAAAGAGGATGAATCTGCACAATATTGGATGCAATTAATGAATTAGATTAAAGAATTACATGTGAGAACTTACTTTTATATTTTCAAGTTAGAAAACCCTAATATGACTTAAGAATAACCTAAGACTAAAATTAGCCCTAAGTCAACTTAGTAAAGTGTAATTAAATATTTACTTATGCCGAAAAACATGAGTCACGAGAGATGAACAATCGCACACTCAATACCATCAAATACATAAGCAATATGCAAAGCAAAACTGGATGATGTATTAGCTCAAAGATCAAGTACATATAGGCATGTATCTTCTCAAAATAGATGTGCCATAAATAAGAAAGCAAGCCTAAGAATAGTAGTGGCCCGAAGATAGGCATGCAACTACTTAACTTAGGATAAGTTAAGTTAGACACCTGTTTTAAACATAGATGTGCTAATTAAAGCACAAGTACACCTAAATTTAGTACAGCTAAATATAGTTGACTAAGTGAACTTAAAGCCACTAACAAATATGTGGGTCCAAAATCATATAATATGCCTTTTTGCAGGCCATTGGTCAACGTTTTAACTAGTTTAAAATGTAAGCATGTTATAACATGCTCGCATTATAACTTGAGCATGTTTTTTGGTGGTTTGGGAAATTCCAACCCTAAGGTTTGGATTTGCCTTGTTCCAACCTAAAGGTTGGACCTACCTTTTGGACACCAAATACATGTTTTTATCAAAACTTAGAAAATCAACTAAATCTTGAGTGTGCTCTCTACAGTGATGCCACAATAATGGGTTACACTTTTTGGGACATCTTGATTTTTGCTGAAATTACATATTTTAAGAAAATATAATGATTTAAGCAAATATAATGATTTAAGCCTTGAAAGGTTCCATTTAAAGGATTTTAATTGAAGAGGGTTTAATCAAGCCCCCTTCTATTCAAACCCCCTTAGATAGAACCCCGCTAGTTTTAAACCATACCTATAATGGAGTCTCCTCTACATCTATCAAAATGCTGATAAAAAACCACTTTTGATTTATCTTTTGGGAGATCAAATGAATTCATTTAAAATTTATGTTTTGTAAGTATGTAGTCCTTATTATAAGCCTCCCAGAAAGTATGATTTTAAATATATTTAATTTGATTATTATATTTATTTTTTATTTCTTGTGAATGTAGGTTTTTCAATGAACATCAAGGTCTTTGTTTCACACATACGAAAAAATAGGAAAATAGAGAAAAAAATTCTAAAAAATACATGTCCTCTAGGTATTGATGTCCTTATTCCAACAAAAAAAATTGAATTATGAAACATAGAAAAAAAGTTATGTTGGATAGAATATGCCTATGTCTAAATTATAATTGGTTTGACTTCAAAACTTAATTAAAAGAAAATATTCAACAAAACATTATGAAACTAAATGCATCCTCTAGATATCGATGTTAATAATCTCAATTCAAAAGAATCAGAATTTTATCTTTCGTAGAAAAAAATTTATGTGCGACAGATTACACATCACTTTAAAAAATGTTGTTTACTATTAAAAACTAGTTATCAAAGGAAATGCAAAAAAAATTTACAATTTAACTCCAAGTTTTTAAAAAATATATATTTAGAATCTACAAACAAAATCTCACAAATCACTAGTTCACATCATTTTCAAATTTCTAACGGTTTAGTAGCTATAGGTGTCGGAAAGTGAAGATTTAGTTCAAAATGTTGATTTCAATGTCACGTTTGGCCAAAAAGTGTAACCCATTATTGTGGGATGACCCTCTATTAAGTTTACACATTTTTCAATGTTAATAGAAAAAATACATGATGACCTCAAGTTTTTTATTAGCTTTCTAACCATGTATTTTTTTCTAAAATCTGATAACATTAAGGTTTCCATCTTCAATTTCTTTTGCTAATGTGTTTTTTTGTAGAAAACTTATGTCTAGTATTTCTGGTGTCATTTTTACACATTCGTTGAAATTTGAAACAAATTACATGTTTAGATTTTAGAGTCTATTCTATACACATTGAAAAAAATGCATTTTGATTAGTTTTCAAAAACATTAGGTGGGAGCACGCTTAAATTTGTATTTTTTAGAATGTATCCACTTTGAAAATTCATTAAAAATCATATATTCATTAAAAAATTAACAAAAAAATTAGGCATAAACTACATGGTGTTAGCTAATTTTTCATCGAAGTGATTTGTGAAATAGTTACAAAAATTCAACATTTGAGGGGGAACACACTAGATGCTATGTTATATTTTTTCTAACAAAAATAGCAGCACTTTGTGTGCTCCCCTATTTGAACCTCTTAATCTCCACCATTTTTAGAAAAAAATACTAGTTTAAAAGCTAGACTCTGAGCACTACAAATCTTGTTCTTATAACATCTTACTTCCAAAAAATTATGCATTATGGAATAAATATGACTCATTAAAAATATTATATTGTATAAAAAACAAATTATTAAGAAATGCTTAAGAAACAATATAAATTATTTTTAAACTTTAAAAAATACTTAAAATCTACACACAAAATCTCAAAAAAAACTAATTTACATTATCTTCAAATTATTAATGGTTTGTTTTCTATAAGTGATAAAAAGTAAAAATCTAGTTACAAATTTTCAATTCATTGTCCCACTTAGGCCAAAAAGTGGCACACACTATTACAAGATCACATGTAAGCTAGTTGGTTGTAGGAAGAACATTGAATGGTGAAGAAAAAGTTGTCAAATATTCATGGGTGGCTTGAGGCAAAAGAGTCATTAATCTAAATAGTAAAAGTTGTACAATAATCCCATGAGACCCTTGTTTTAGTAATTTTTCCATGCACTGATAGCTAATGAGTCTATCCAATACAAGGGATAGTACTCATAAAGTGTAGTGTTGACTATTATTTGTGAACTGCATCCAAAGTTTAGAAAAGTGTCACAAGATAGGACCAAGAGTATGAAGTCATTGTTATTCCAAGACAACACCACAACCACACAAGAGTAGGACAAACATGTTATATTTGAGAGTGTAGTCACCCATGGAAATTTGAGCATTTCAACACTTACCTTCCAAGGTAACCCATTCTTCCATCGTGATCATTACTTCAAAACTAGAATAGGGAAAGACAATAATATGCTTGTTTGGCCAATCTTGGGTCAATAAAACTACGAGTATTGCTTGAATTGATGAGAATTGTAAGAGCATGTTTCTTAGAAAAAAATTTGACCTTCATTGTCTGAGGAGTGGAGATCCTAGTCAATGCATGCATAGAGATTATATAGGTAAGATCAAATTTTGTACTATCAATCATTTTCTTCTCCTCTTTGCAAGTCTCTTTAGCATTTTCCCATTTCTCTACCTCTAATGAAGATTCTATATCAAACAAATGCAACTTCTATTCCATAGAGTGATGCCCTGGTATAAATTTTTCATCACAATTGTAACACAACCCCTTTTCTCAACAAGAACACATCTTTGCTTTAATGAGGACATTTAACAAGTGTGAATCGATTGTTAGGGGTGGAGACATGGTAATTCAACATAGTGTTCTTAAATAGAGTGAACTTAGAGAATTGATACCATCATATGATTGGGTTTGAACATTTTGAAACTGGTTTAAATTTCCTCCTTAAGGCCACTTATGAAACAACTAGTAAAGAAGTCATCTATCAACCCTTTAGTTTGGTTGGCAAGTTTCTCAAATTCAACTTGATAGTCACAAATTTAAATAAGTTTCCTTAATTTGTTTCAAGCTCCAATAAAGTCTTCAAATGCATTGGCACTTAATTGAATCAAGAGAAGTTTTGTAAATTTAGTCCAACTAAGTTGAGAATTGGCCTTCTGGTACCATTTGTACCACTAGATTGATTATTTTCCAAATTGAATGAGGCAATAGGGACCATGTCCTCCCAAGGAGTATTGTGGAAAGTAAAATATTATTCAATACAAGAGATTCAACTAGCAGGTTCTCTACAATCAAATTTAAGAAAATCAGGGTTTGAACCTTGAGGCATGGAATTGGAGTGAAAATTAGATTTGGGATTATCAGATTAGTCATGGAATTAGTCACAACTAGTTATATGACTAATAGATTCTAATATTTAGTTTTATCCATCATTGTGGGCATAGATTTGAGAGTCAAATTCCTCTAGTTTAGTAGCTACTGCTGCATCCATTTTCTTAGATCAAGTGTTCACCATCATAGGATAGATCCTAGGGTGGTGAAAAATGATGTCAAAGTTATAGACCAAAATGATCAGCTTGAAGAGAGAATCATAATGAGACAATCAACCAAAGAGGAAACAATTACCTAGACATCCCTTTGGGCCAAATCTTGAACCAAAAATTTTACCCAATATCTAATTTAAAAATTACTAACTATCCACTACTCGTGCAACAACAACACTACATAATGTTGTGCCTTTGCAATTGTACTGTATGTCAATCCTAAAAATAATAGTCATTGGTGGTGTTACTCTCTAGCTTCTACATGGGCTAGAGAGAGAATAGGTAAAAATGAAGGTTTCTATAGGGATTATGTTGTCTAAGCCTATGAATGTATAGATCCAAGTGAATCTAGTATAATGCAAGTAACTTCCAAGAACTAATTTCTTACCAATGCATAATAGGTGAAAGATGGTCGATGGCTTCGTAGGGCTAGGTTTTAAAAAAGACTATGGTCCATCTTCTATTATACTTGAGGGTACATGGAAGCACAAGACGTATATAGGTGTTGTCTAATGGCATGGATTGGGAGGGTAATCCTTTTGACCTTCACCAAAACCCATAGGGGGAATCTAGCTTTACCCAAAATGATAGCTCTTCTATGATATTTAAAAACCTCTACCATATGGTTTTTATCCTAAAAGTATAAAAATAACTAATAGAAAGGAGAAAAAATGGTAAATTTTAAGAAAAAGCTGAGTGTCACTACTTATATAGCCACTTCTTTTTATAAGGAAGATCCCAAGAGGGTAAGGTGAGAGCATATGATGGGCAATTGTATAAGGATTTAAACATAAAAAATACAACAAAATATGACCCTAAAAATAACTTTGATACCAAAATGTTATATTCCTTGTAACAAATTAACCAAACACTCTAAATATAGAAAATAAATGTTGTAAATATTGCATTGAATTGACAAACTCACATTCTAGTATATCATTGGCCTCTTCAAATGGTTGCCAATCTCATAGAGCAATGCTTAATACAATATAATTCAATGACCCATTCTTCTATCAAAACCCTCTATATAAGCTCATTCTACCCAAGAGAACTACTACCTACCATGCATGTGGGATAAACATACTTCTAGCAAAAAGGATGACTTATAATGCGTATGCATCTAATGCTTTTATTAAGTCTACCTTAATACAAAAGTAATTAACTAAGAAGAAATAGTTACGTTTGTGGGTCTTAACAAAAAACGTGTCCTTTAACAATTTTCACAACCCTCTAAAGGTATTCATAAATATTGTCAATCCATATAGTAGAGCAAACAAAGATGAATTTGGTGAATCATAAAGCATAAACATAATATTAGTATTATCATATTTGCATGATAAAGGACAACTCTATGGACACAAAAGTGGTCTAGAGGTGTGAAACCAACTTTAGACATATATGTATGCCATACACAGAATTTGAGGTGATATACAAATGAAGAGGAATCATTTCCAAGCTAAAGATAAAAAAATTCTAAAATACTCATTAAAGTCATTCATTTTTTATTATTAAACTAACTTATTTTTCACATTTTATTTCTTGAAATAATATTCAATTCAAATTTACATATACCCACAAAAACTATCAATTAATTAATTTAATTAATTTATAGTTATACATATATATATTTTATTAAATTAGCCTATATTAAAGAAAATTTATTATTCTTTTATGAATATACAAATCATGTAACATTTGTAAATAATTTTTAATTCAATATAGAATTAAAACTAAAATATCATTCTACAATTAAATAAATTTCACAATCTTTAAGCATAACAAAGGTAAAAACTATTTTTACATGTGTTAGAACTAAGAATGTAAACATGTTTTATAAAATTGCTAATTTAATACAAACATAAATTTCCTTACATCTTTGTAAAAGATCTATCTCATTAAAAGTTTTACTGCACTCAAATAAAATTAGCTTCAATATAATTTGAATTCAAGGAAATTTTTTAATACACAATAATTTCAATGTTGGGATTTATGGCTTTGATTTTGTTCCAATACTCCCCGCCTTCCTCAAACATCTCCGTTACTTCTCTCCTTAGCTCCTCGCCTTCGAACACCTTCAACCTTTTCAACCGCTCCAATCCTCCTCCCACTTTCTTCATTTTCTTACACTTAATCATATGCAACTCCTCAAGGCATGCCATCGCTCCCTCCTGCAATTCTGGGAACTCCTCTAATTCGTCGAAGTCATGAAATCTCATGAAGCGGAGCTGTGGAAACCCTCCCGACCTTCCAAACGCCTTTGGGAATTCTCTGCACCTCCCATTCTTGATCATCGTCAACCTCACTAGATTGGGCATTCTTTGCAACTCCGGATAATCACTACAGTCACAACTATATAACTCTAATTCCCTCAGATTTGCCCACTCACATATCCAACTTGGCACTCCAAAACTCTCTAGTGTAAGACTTTCAAGATGTTTCATTGCTCTCATATTCTCTGGCAACGGCGGATCCTGCGGACGATGCGGATCACACATACACAGATGACGCATCTTCACCAGCGGCGCAAGGATCCCTTCTTCCATCTTCTTCAACTCCATCTCATACGGAATAGAAGAAATTGACAGATGACGCATCTTCACCAGCGGCGCAAGGATCCTATTCAACTCCATCTCATGGTTAAGATATAACCCAATTTCCTGAAGCTGAGTCATATTGACCAAATCGTCTAACCCCATGCGTTCGTCCTTTTCTATGGAGAGCATCAACCATCCTGATCGCAGTGTTCTCAAAGAGGCCAGCTTTGATACTCCCTTCGGCATCCAATGAAGACCTTTGCATTCTAAATGCTTAAGACATTTAAGTTCACTTATCCATACTGGTAATGACCTGCATCTCAAGTAAGGCAGAGCAAGAAACAAGAGACTTTTCAGATGTCTCACACACTCCGGTACCTCCTCTATCCCTGTCTCCCTTAAATCCAGGAATTTAAGAAGAATCATCTTTCCAAGTGATGCAGGCAATGTAGAAATGCCTGTGCCTCTCAAATCCAGAACGCGCAGTCCTCTCATAGCAGCAAACAAGTTTTCTGGAATGCTTGTAATACTCCCATTCTGAGATAGTGAGAGTGTACGGAGATATGGAGGATGGCTAAAAGCTGAGATGGCATTATCATCTAGATCTTTCTTGGCCAATAAAATCCGACACCAGCCAAGGGTACCACTTGTATGTGTGAAGGCTTCTTCAACAGCAAAAGCACATTTATTTTCTCTGGATATGTGAATGGCCAAATCATGCAACAAATCATGGATTTTACAATATTTGGTTAAAGATCTACGCCGTTCCCTTTCCCATAGTTGAAGCAGACACAGCTGAGCAAGTTGATCTAACCAATCCCACGCCATATCCCACTGCTCCTCTCCTGCTGGGACTAATCCTTCTCCTATCCATAGATTGATCAGATATTCACACTCTATCTCCTCATCCTCGGGAAAGAAAGAAAGATAAGCAAAACAGGGTTTAAGATGTGCAGGCAAGGAGTTGTAACTCAATTTTAATATTTCCATGACAGGGTCACGCCCACCAATGGGAGTAACAACCCTTTCCAGCTGACGGCGCTTCGACTCCCATTTGCTGAGAAGTCTAATGTTGGCCAGAGATGCTGCTATCGTTTTGATAGCAAGAGGTAAATTTCCACACTGTTTTACAATCTTCCGACCCTCCTCTTCCAGCTGCTGCTGTGGCGCTCTATTTCTAAATGCATAGAAAGAAAACAGACTCCAACTCTCTTCCTCTGACAAATATTGCATCTCATAAATTTTAGCATCCAAATTTGTACAAACATCCTTACTTCTTGTGGTAACCACAACTTTACAATCTGTATCAGCTGGGAGACCAAGTCTGTCAATCAGATTATCTTCTGTAGAGAGTGTCCACAGATCATCCAGCACAATAAGAGATTTCTTCCTTTGGAGTCCGAGACGAATCAATTCAGCCGCTCTCTCTTCAGTTACGGCAGAAATGTTTAAATTATCTATGTGGGAGGCTATATCATGTTGCAAATTCTTGAGAGAATAAGCTTTAGAAATAGAGAGCCAAATAGACTTGTCAAACCTGGATTTTACGGCTTCGTAGACATTTTGGAGAAGAAATGTCTTTCCCAAGCCGCCCATACCAACGACGGCTATAACTTGAACATCTGGGTCTTGTAACAAGCTGACCATGTGTTGAACTTTGAAATCTATGCCCACTGGATGTGAATCTCTGGGCAGAAGACTAGATCTCTTCACCGGTGGTGATGTTGTACTTGTTGACGCTACTGCATCTACATGAAGACCTGTCCGATGTTCCTTAAATGTCTTTCCAACCTCTTGTTGCACAGCCAAGGCAATCTTTGTACACAGCATCTCGACATTACTGATAATTTTAAGGGAATGAGAATTCAAAAGCGTTCAAAATCAATATGGAGAGGTTAAACGCAAAGATTAAAAAAACTGATTCATAATGGATAGAAAGCAAACAAACCAAAACAAAAATAGGAAAAACTAAATGGCAAAAAATAACCTAAGCCTTACTCATTGGATGTGCTGAATTCGTAGCCAGAGATGAGTGAAGAAGAGCGGAGGGCTGCTTTCCACAGTTGAAGCTGCTCGTTGCTGAATCTCCCCTTTTCTTCATGTTGAGCGATTGCAGTTTTATAAACTCCCTTGTCAGGGTATCGAAGGTCAGAAGGCTTCACATCACAAAATACAGGAATAAACCGAGCCTTGGTTTCCAACATGAGAAGCAGCTCATCCAGACACCAAGAGGACCCTGCATATCCTGGTGAGAAGATGGCTATCTGCACTTTGGAAGAGTTTATGGCATTTCGTATAGCAGAGGGAATTGAATCTCCCAATTCTAATTCTTGATCATCAAGAAATGTCCAACAATCCTTTTCCTCTAGTGATTCGTAGAGTGCAAAAGCCACAGTTTCTTTCACGTCAGGGCCTCGGTGGTTGATGAATGCATCATATAATTTTTTAGATACAGTGGACGCTTCCCTTCCAAATTCACTGAAAGAACATATCTGAGATGAGGAGGATGACGCCATGAACTCAAGTACGAGAGAGGGATGGAAAATATGATTCAGACTGAACTGGATTTGATAAAAATAATATGAAAATTTTGAAAAGCTTTCGATAAAAGATTGTGTGTATATCTTGAATCAAATATTCAAATCACACTTTTTTTTATGAATGATGAAAATATACAAGAATATTCAGCGCTCAGAAGAGCAACTGAGGCAAGAGTAATACACAATAACACTGTTCAAATAAACTGCCCAACAAAAACTCCTCTGTCAATACATAAACAAGCTCTTAGCCAGGAGGCAGCTGCAAACTAATCAAAGCCTTTACAACTGAAAGAGGAACAACAGCAAAGACAAACAGTCATATCCAATCTAAAAAATCTGCCAGAAAGCCGAAGCAGCAGCGGATCAGAACAAAACCAAAACACAGCAGCAATAAGAATCTCTCAACTACTTCCAAGACTAAGTGGGAACACTGCCTTCAAACAAAAACCTAGCCGAAACAGAAGCAAAACAAACTCAGACGTGCTACAGACTACCAACAAAATACAAGAACAAATAACCGTTGGCACAAAATGAGCCTTCCAACGAACACCAGGGAGGACTGAAGATTTGAATATAAGCTTGAGCCTAGAATAGAACCAGCTCAATTTATAGGCAATAACCCATAATCTAAGATAAAAGAACAATTCTTTCACATCAATTCATGTATCACGCCCACTCACAGATTTCCTCTCTTCATGCCCATACCATACATGTTCATCCATTATTTCCACAACCGTATCCTTCAAGCTGCACGAGCAAAAAAATCTGTACGTAAAAGAATTGCTTTTAAGTGTCACAAATTTCCTGTCAAACATATTGTACGAGAAGGTTTACAATCAATCCATTCTCTATGGAATGCACAGCAAGCTCTACGGAATCAATCTGCACCTTACACGTTTAGTAATTTGAATATAAAGTGTTCAAACTTAAGCCTGTAAAAATCTTCAGAATGGTAAGCTCTCCTCCATGTGGGCCCACCCTAGTACGCTAGATTCCCGACACCTATTAAAGCAAGCGTGATGTGATGTAATGTTTCCCTCTAATTCGCTTTCAACGTGCTTTCTCACTATACCTACCCATTGCCTAGTGATGTGACACAATGGCTTTCGCATTATCTTCCTTCAAAAACACTTCACAAAAAAATAATGGGTGGTTAAAAGGCACACCCCAAGAGTCACATGGGCTAAGTTTAGAAATATCTAGAACAAAGTATCAAAGGGTACACACTATGTTTTTATTGGTTCATCTCGTAAATAGTAATGTTAAAAACAAAATTATTATTTAAATTTTATTATATTTTATTACATATATCAGTACGAAGTTGGTACTGTTTTCTTTTCTACGGATTAATGAATTAAGCGAAGCATGAACAGAAAAGGCAAACGAAACCCTTAAAACATACAAGGAGATAGGAGAATGCTAATTATGAGAGTTGTTGCATATTGGTTTGCCACCCTCTTATGTAAAAGTACCGCTGGTTAACTCTAACTAATTACCGACGATAGACAACGAGCATTTCTTTAAATGCTTTTAAAGACTGACTTTAAATTAAGTGGTGCTTTTTAAATTAGAGGACATTTGTGAAAACTGGTTTTGCCACTTTTTAGCGCTGGCTAAATAGGTACTTGGATTTTATTTTATTTTAATTTAATCTCATTTTTACGCCGATAGGCATTTACTCTGGAACAAAGTGACCTCCGTACAACGTTAGATTGTCAATCAAGGCCTAAAATGGTTGTCGGGTACAGGGACGACCATCCAAGCAATCTCAACCCTTAACATCAAATCGCGGCCACAGTATTAGCAGGAAATGAAGCATAACGTGCAAGTTTGCTAATATGAATCTTTCATGGGTTAGGAAGCCACTACAACAAATCTCTATGATTAGCTCCTTTTTTTGCTTCCACCCACTATTTTAATGTATTTTTCTCCATTTTTTTGAAAAAGTCAGCATTATTTATCGGGATGGTGCTACTTTTGGCATTTTTTGCGCCGATCAGAACAAGTAGGCGCTAATTTAGGCACAAATTAGCACCTAAATTAGCATCGACTTTAGCACCAAATTTTAACCCTAAATTTAATCTCTTTGGGGCACAAAAGGCGGCGCAAAGTGCACCTAATTTAACGTCTATCTATGTTAGATAAATGTCACATGGTGGAAGATGATGTCGGGATGAGTAATGATTGTTGTGGCAATGTTATGGTCAAATGTGTTATGAAAATGAGGTGGGATGAAGATCTTATAAATTAAAATCAATTAATATTCAGTTGTACAAATATATTTGAAAATACTCCAGAGAAAATGTAATATTAAATAATATTTTTTCCCTCCAAGCTGTCTTGTAATCTGACTTACCATTTTTGGACAGGGGGAACTTATATGTATTAGTTGCACCTATGTAGAGAAGTGGTCTTTATGAAAGATGCTTAGAATTATGCTCTATGTCTATTTATGAAGTTTGGAGGTGATTGGACCTAAAGGATATGACCACCATATGCAAAATACCCTACCTAATGGGTATGTGCATATATATATATATATATATATATATATATATATATATATATATATATGGAGAGAGAGAGAGAGAGGGAGATATAAAAAGAGATATAGATTGGAAAGGGGATATTGAGAGATATAGATAGAAAGAGAGAGAGATAGAGAGAGATAGATAGATAGCAATAGAGAGAAAGAGAGGTAGAGATAGAGATAGAGATAGAGAGAGGATATAGAGATGGAGAGATATGCATATAGAGGGGTAGAGATAGAAAGAGAGGATTGAGAGAGAGAGAGAGTCCTAATTTTCTTGTTTTCATTTCCTTCATCAATAAGGGAGAGGGAGAGATAAAGGGGAGAGATAGGGAGATATAGGAATGATAAGGGGAGAGAGAAGAGAGAGAGATAGGGAGAGATAGCTAGGTAGAGAGAGATAGAGAGGAGACAGATAGGGAGAGATAGTGGAGACAAAGGGGAGAGATAGGGAGATAGAGAGTGAGTGAGATGTCCAGAGAGATAGGGAGATAGCAGAATGATAGGGGGAGAGAGACAAGAGATAGGGAGAGAGATAGGTAGAGAGAGGAGATAGATTGGGAGAGATAGAGGAGATAGAGGGATAGATAGGGAGATAGACAGTGAGTGAGATGTCCAGAGAGATAGGGAGATATTGAGAGGTAGAGGGATGATAAAGAGAGGGAGATAAGGGAGAGATACCTAGAGATAGAGGTTTAGGGTTTCTCAGGTTTAGGGTTTAGGGGTTATGGGTTAGAGATTAGGGGCATTATTTAGGGTTGAGAGATTTAGAGAGAGAGACTTCTTTTGACATGCAATCGTAAACCCCGAATAATGCCCCTAAACCCTAACCCCTAACCCCTAACCCCTAAACCATAAACCCTAAATAATGCCCCTAACCCCTAACCCCTAAACCTGAGAAACCCTAAACCCCTAAATCCTAAACCGCAAACCCCTAAACCCTAAACACTAAACCCAAGCAACCCTAAACCTCTATCTCCATATCTCCCTATCTCTATCATTCCTCTACCTCTCAATATCTCTCCCTATGTCTCTGGCCATGTCCCTCACTCTATATCTCCCTATTGGTCCTCTCTCTCTAAACATTAAACCCTAAACCTCTAAACATTAACCCCTAAACCATAAACCCTAAACACTAAATAATGCCCCTAAACCTTAACCCCTAAACCCTAAACCCGAGCAACCCTAAACTCTTATCTCCCTATCTCTCCCTTCTCTCCCTATCTCTATCGTCCCTCTACCTCTCAATCCTTCTCCCTATTTCTCTAGACATCTTGCTCACTCTCTATCTCCCTATCTCTCCCCCTGTCTCCTCTATCTTTCCTGATCTGTCTCCTCTCTCTATCTCTATCTAGCTATCTCTGATCTAAGAAACCCTAAACCCCTAAATCCCAAACCCCTAAACTCTAAATCCAATCAACTCTAAACCTCTATCTCCATATCTCTCCCCTATCTCCCTATCTCTATCATCCCTCTACCTCTCAATCTCTCTCCCTATGTCCTTGGCCATGTGCCTCACTCTCTATCTCCCTATCTCTCTCCTCAGTCTCCTCTATATCTCCCTATCATTCATCTCTCTATAAACCCTAAACCCTAAATCTCTAAACTTGAACCCCTAATTTATGGAAACATCATTGGGATAATTAAGAAGAACCTTGTAACCTGACATCCTTGCACATCTATACAAGGTATAGATTTATATAAGTGCCTAGCAATTCAAGTTAAGCCAACATAAAGATTCATACATCACTAACTCTTGACCTTGTTGCCCAATAGATAAAGCACTAATCTCACTCATTAGCATACTTTCAGATTGCAAACCCTAGTCTTAGAAGCATTCTCAAAACCTTTCATCTACTTCACACCAATTTTCCATTGTGAAGGTCAATCAAGTCTGCACTAATTATTAAGGTACACCCACCTAGGTCTGGCAGAACCTGAAGTGAAGGGGGTTTTAGCCATATCTACCTTGTGTCGTTAGCTAAAAGCGTCAAAAGAGCCTGGCAACCTCTTAGGGTTAACAACCTGTATTTTTGTGACCTAACAGGTCGAAAGATAAGGGATTTGGGGCTTAGGGGTTAGGTAGTTTAATGGTTAATGGCTTAGGGATTATGGTTGATATTATGTAATCTCTATATAAACTTTGATAAAAATAATAAAGGTATGAGTGGAAGGGTGTACCAAAACTTTGTTGGTGTAACTTTTGAGCTTATGAATGAAATAGAACATCTTATTATCAGAGATTCTCCATGACTGTGTTATCATTCTATATTTTTCTTATGTTTGCCATACTTATTTCTTCTTATATTTGAATGAATATTAGTTGTATTGAGCCTCAATACTGTGCTTATGTGAATGAATATGTTGATACAGTAAAGCATTTACTATGTCCATGTTTTCAATTACATGTTCAAAATTATGCTCAACATAAAAATGGAAACTATTTAAAAATAATAAAGTTAACAAAGTTGCTTATTTAAATAATTGTGAGTTACGTGCATTAATATTTTATTAACTTTTGTGTCTTCATGAACATATGTTGATACAAAATGAATGGAAGAAGCATCCAAGTAATCCTAGTTTTTTCTACCAACAATTCATACGACAGATTGAACAATTCAAGGATATTGCAATAGGTGATTTGTATCAACACAAATAATATTACTGAAGCATTTCAAAGTTTAGGCCATAAGAATCATCCTTTTTTAAACATGAATTGTAAATAATTCTAAAAATTTAGAAGTCTTGGTCATTAACATTATTGTCTGCTACAATGTCATCCAGTGTATCATTGTCAATGTTCATATGTTCTTTCAAGTATTTAATATTATCATCATCCTCATCTTGACCTACATCATCTTCATTATCATTGAAATTTGACTGTAGACCATCTATATTGTTACCAAATGTATTTGGATCATCATTTTCTATACCATCCATATTGTTGTCTTCCATAACATCATCTAACTCTGGATTGTTGTCTTCTTGTGCCTGAACATAACCATCTTCAACATCATCATGGATGTCAATTTCTTTGATGTTCTCTAATCCCTCTCTCTCATTTTGTTGGCCATCATTTTTTTTCTTAGTATCCACTAATGCATCATCAAATACATGCCTTAATCTTGGATCATAATGTATGACAAATATCTATTTCGGGTCCAAAATATCTTCATAGAAAAATACCTACATATGTATGACATACATATATTAGACACGTATGTTATAACAATTTTATTGATTAATAAACACATGTATATATTCACAATAAACTATGAATTAATAAATTAATGATCACTACTGCTTCTTGTTTGAGTTAAAGAAATACCTGCTCACAATGAATTGGTAGAACATAAGGCTCCTTATCCTCCAGTAGGAAACATGAGGAATCTATAGAAAACAATCCACTATGGGTATCATGTCTTCATGTCCTCTCAAATGTTTCATACCATCTACGCTTAAAAATACAACATTTAAAAGAGCGGTAATCCAACTCAATAATTTCTTGTATTTTCCCAACATATTGTAGATTCCCTTCAATTATATTCTTATCTTTTGAGCTTGATCGACTGGATTGCTTGAAGTCAACCATGATGCCACAATCGAAGCATCATCTCTTTACATCTACACTTTCTACATGATAATGTCGACCATATGCCCACATTGCTGGATATTTCCTCACCTATGAAAGACCATTTATTTCAGTGAAAACAAATATAATGACGAATATTAAAATAGTTAATAGTGTCAAAACTGTAAGGAAACAACATTTTGTAAAATTCTAACTGTACCTTTCTTTCACATCCTCTAGACATGTTGATTTCATCTTCTGTTATGTTTGAATCTATACCTGCATCTTCTATTTGATTTTGAATTTGTTCAGTAACCCATTCTAGTGTGCAATCTTTGCTCCATTCCCCAAGTAGATCAGTGGGAAGTGGAGTTTTCCTTGAAATTTGATCTCTTAAATTGTCTCCTTGCTTCTAACACTTCTTCTCTCTTTTTATCATACAGATCAATCCATTTGTTCATAAAGTCCATGTGGTATAGAATGAACTTGTCGAGTATAGCACTTTCGTCTACACCTATTACATGTCAACATGTTTATTTCAAACTCCAAATGTCATGTTGTTAATTTTACAAATAAATTACAGAGTAAATTAATGATTGCAAGAAAAACAACCACACTGATAATGAATTTACTTACTAATTTCTACTTGAACACCATTAGATTGTGGTTTTTCTCCATCAATAATATATGATGCTCGTTCTTCATCCCAGAAGTGTGGCCCATCTTCAAAATCCTTACCAAGGAATTCACACAAGAAGAAAAATGCTTCATTCAATACATACCCTTCAACCATGCAACCCTCTAGATGTGCCTTTTGTCAGACATATCTTTATAGAGTTTTCATATACCTCTCAAAGAAAAACATCCACCTCGTTGATACGACAACCACCAATTCAATGTCATCGACTAGGTGTATAAGTAAATGGACTTGTAGGTCCATGAAACTAGTAGGCAGATCCTTCTCAAATACACATATAATTTCTGCAATTTCCTTCTTCCATTTTGGCACTTCACATTCGTGGATCTCCTTGGAGGTCACCCACCTAATTTAAGAATAGTAAATTAGTATGAACCTTTAGTCAAAAATTAAAATGCAATATAATATCTCTATGTCTCTCACACATGAACATTTCATATAACCACATACCTTGTAAATGATGACAATCAACTTATGGCATTCCTTAAGTCAATTGTAAGACAGGAATCCCCCCTAATTGCCAATGGCATGATATGTTATCAAACACATTTATGAAAAGGTCATTAGTATTTTTTTCTCACACAACAAAATATCAAAATATATTTAGTACTTAATCAATGTTACCAGTAAATGTTAAATGATGATATATAATACCTTCATAAAATTATGAAAATCATGTGTTTTAAATCTTGTGATATGTCCATCAACTGTAAAAGCTTTAGCCAATGATGACCCATAACCAGTAGGTGTCCTTATTGAATGGATGACATTTTTTAGTTGGTCTAGCTCTTTTTTTTTAATCCATGGAGCTTCTGCATATGTTTCATTTTCCCTATTTGCCACAAATGTTTTCTATCAATTTTGGTACGCGAAAAAGAAATATCTCTCCTCAAAGACAAGGTGTCCTTCTCTTTGCCTAATATATGTCGAAATATAGAATCTGGGACATTTTTGAAGATGTGCATAGGATCTAATAGGTGAGATATTAATAGATCCTTCCAGTAAGGGAGCTCATAAAATATGGATTTCCTTTTCATTCCTTCTAGCATATTAACTACAACTTGTTCTAGTTCTTCAATTGAAACACCCCGATCAAAAATATCCTCCCAAGCTTTCAATTCAACATCTTCATACTTCTTAAGCCAATCACCTAGACCCATAATCATGGGAGGGCCTCTATTTTCAACTTTTCCATCAAATTGATTCTTCAGGTGATTTCTAAACTTATGATCTAGTGGTAGAAAAACCATGTTGTTTGCATAAATAAATTTATGTAGATCTTTAGAATACCACCCTTGAAATTATTCTACACATCTTGGACATGCAAATATCCTTTTTTTTAAGCCTTGCAATTCAATAAGTAATGTTAACATCAAAAAAATAGTATAAAACTAAGTATGAAAGTTGGGATGAAAATAAATTATGAGTGTAAATACGTAAATATTTTATCTTACCAGAACAAACATTAAATCCTAGGAAATCATGAATAGTCCAACATAGCACACAATACAACATGAAGGACCTATTTTATGGGAGGCATGATATGTCATACATTCTTATGCATTTCCATAGCAGTTACATCTCATCAATAAAAGGCACAAGATAAACATCCATGTTTTTAACTTGATGTTTTCTTGGAACAATGAGAGTCGGCATAAGGTGCTCCTTTCTAACACTCATCCATGGGGGAATATTGTATACTATCAATCCCACTAACCAAACACTATAATTTGAGCTTAGGAAAGAGAATGGGCACACTCCATCAATTGCAAGACCAAACCTGATACTACAGGGTTCATCTTTGAATTTTCTTGGCCATTTTCCTCTGTTTCATTGCTTTGGAGTCGGCCAGAATTTGCATGAATCCATCTTTACTCCTGTTCTTTGCATGTTAGTCCATCAATTGTGCAAGTGACTTGCAATGAAACATTCGTTGAAGTCTAGGTATAATTGGCATGTGACGTAAAACTTTCTTTGGAACTGTAGGACCTTGTACATTTGTACAATATCTCTTCTCTTTGCATACAGGGCATTCTACCTTGTTTTGATATTCATCTTTGTATAAAATGCAATCATTTTTACATAAATGAATTTTTTTATATTCAATCCCCAACTCAACCAACAACAGATGTGCCTCTTTGCAAGTTGATGGCAACACATTCTCTTTAGGGAATATTTTAGTTTTTAATGCCCTGTAAGATTTCCAGAGATTAAATCAATTGAATGTTTGAGTTATGATGAACATGTTTGATATGTCAATATATACTAGGACTATTTATATACAATATATGGTTTTAAAATCCCCTTAAATAAATATAAATGAAGTTGATGAATGTTTACGAATTATGTACACCAATTGACAATGCAAAGTAAGAAATAGATTTCAACTCACTTCAGTAGGGTAGTGAATCCTTTGTCTAACCAACTAAATAGTGACTTGATTTCTAATAATATTAATGTGCATGCCAGTTTTGAGGTTCTACTTGCACCTGATTTGAACACGGGTGTCTTCACTGCTTGTTTGATGGAGTCTTTTAGGTTGTTATCATCAACATTATGTTGGTGGTAATTACTCCTGCTATCAACGTTACTATCAATGATATGATCATTATTGTCATCATTGTTTCCATTCCCAAAGAAACATGTAAGCATTTCATTCAATCCTTCTTCATGCACTACATTTTGACTATCATGATCATCATCATTAAGGCTAGGTGGCATGTCATTAGTGTATGCGGATCTCATCAGTTCTTCAAATTTCTCAGCTGGTAATATTCTCTTCAATCTTTCTCTTTTCATCCTGGTATTGTTTAAAGGATGGTTTGGATCATCTCGTCCAAATCTTAATAATCGAGTTGGATCTTAGGTATTACTATGTGTTTCATCAACATCTTCTACCTATCAACAAATGCAAACATTATTTTATGTTTGGCAACAATTGGATAAAAGATAAATGTATCAATTTCAAAGAAATATAATCAAATATGGCTTAAAAAATATAAATATAAATTGTATGAACATATATACATCAATTGAGTAATGGAACATTATTTTATAGACTACCTTTTTTATACAATAATTTAAATAAAACACAATTTTGACAACATAGTTTATAAAACATCAATCCACACCCATTTATTATTCTTTGGTTTTTTCCTCTTAAGAACATCCTTAGGGAGACCTTGTTCTTCCCTCTTCTTTCGTGCAGGAGTGCGTTTTAAGAAGGGCTAATCAATCAATAACTCATCCTCAATGGTAAGGTCCATAATAGCCTCAACCATTATCAATCTATCAACCTCTCTTTCCATATCTCTATGTTTATCATTTATAACCTCAACAAATTGACAATTCAGTCTTACAATACGGTCCCTTCCCTTACTACTATTTATAAATCCTGCAATATTTTTGTGTCTATGCACGTCCATCTATATACATAAGATGACCTCTATTCATTTCTTTTCCACTTTCCAATTGGAGACGATGTGTGTTAAGGGAAAATTGGATCTAAATAAATAATCAATATATAAATATCAATGATACCCAAAACTCAATGAAATAATGAACAAAAGAGATTAATCAAACAATGAATAATACAAAGTAAACCTCCTTTAATTCTCAGCTTCTATTGATCGCCTATCACAAATGATCTTGTCTATGAATATGGCCCTCAAAAGGTGCACTTCCTTGCAATGATTCTAAGATGTTCAAATGGGAACATCTATGATAGTTTTGCCATGAAGATGAGCTTCACAACAATGATAGTAGTGTGTAGTAACGAGTTTGATTGCAAGTAATGAAGGAATTGGTGCCAAAGGCGCGTTGTGATTCCTGCAGAGTAAGTTTACTTAAATCCTAGATGAATGGAATGGAAGAACAAAGTTTAATTTATAGACTTGTGAGAGAGAAGATCAATGGTATAGAGAGAATGAGAAGATCAATGGTATAGAATGGTTGAGGAACATACGTGAATAGAAAGAAGACAAGTGTCTTACTATATTTTGCATGAGAGGAATTAATAAAATAGAAGAATGAGTTAACTAAAGAGATTAATCAATTAAAAGAATAGATTAATCAGTTAAGAGAATAGAACTAGAAGATGAAAATTTCATGAGGATGAGAAGATATTTTAGTTCAATTAAATATTTAGAATATTCAATTGCATGTGCACAAGGATTGAATTATATTTAGAGATAACTTAATTTAGAAGAAATAGACAAATAAATAATTGATTTATTTAAATTTAGAGAAGATATTATTGGAAGAAATAATTAAATAATTGGAATTATTTAATTTACAATGTTTTTGGAAGAACTAATTAAATAATTGGTTTTATTTAATGTGTTGGAGGAATTAGAAGAATTTAAGAATTTTAATTAAATAAATTGATTTTATTTAATTGTTGGGAGAATATGAATCAAATAAATAAATTTGTTTATTTATTTATTGATAGAGGAATTTGACTTAAATAAATATTAAGAATATTTATTTAGACCGAGTCGTGACATTTTTAGGCGTATACATTTTGCCCCTCTTTGATGCAATGCAGTTTACGGCGTTGCTTCAAATAAATCGATTGTTGAATAATGATACATGCCTCAGTTTTCCCCTAGTACAGGTTATGACGATAGGATGCCCCCTCGAGAGATTGGATGGGAATAAGGCAGAAAGCATGAGACGGACAATCTCACGATGAGATAGGTTAGAAGAAATGGTTAAATGATACGCTATGCAAGATAGAATGATAACACACACAAGCAAGCAAGCAAGTATGCACAAATGATACAAGAACAAACAAGGTACTGCCCTTGTTGAGTGGTAAACCAAATCGATATACTGATATAGATCGACAATGTCTGGTTTCAGGAATGAAACATGTCGTGTAAGATGCACGTGTTAGTCTGATTTTGACAATGCAACATCTTGTATAAGACAATTGATTGAGTTGGTTTATGACCAAATAAGGATCAAGACCACTGATTGTGATTGGATCATTTGACAAGATTGACTTGACTTGATTGGTATGGATTAAGGATAGACTTGCATTTGGATCATTGCTCAGAAGATACGATGATAGATAGAAAGTTGACTGATAGAAGAAATGACTCGACAGAAGGAATCACAAGATTTTACTTGTAAACATTGATACTCTACAGTTTGGATCTTTATTTGCATGGGATACAGTATGGATTCTTTGTGGATGTGAATGGATGCGAGTGGTTTTGCCATCTTGATATTGCAAGTATTTTGAAGTGCTTATTTCATCATTGGGCATTTTTTGTTTGGTACTTTTTCCAAATGTTGTAAGTTAATACAAGCATCTCGGTATAATTGAACTGATATGACCTGAGTATTGCTTACATGGATTTTGATTTAGCAAGTTAATACAAGCATCGAGGTATAATTGAACCAAGATGACCTGAGTATTTCTTGCGTATCAACAGACAAGGATTGCCCCCTTTCATGTTAGACCTTTGATGTCCTCGATGATCTTTTGTCGATCATGTCATTAGACAAGGTGTCACATTACTAAAGATTAATCCACAAACAACAGACAAAGAAAATGATTATGCCCCCATCATAGCATCTCTAGCTTTTGGCATCCTCGAGTAGCATAGAAAGACATAATAACAAAAATCAAGACTCTGTAAGTTAACCCAACTAGCACAAAACATTCTTGCATTTTAGATGTGTTTTTCTTTCCATAATTTAGATAGAATCATTTAGAGTGCTTTAGGTTCATGTTTGCTTTGCGTTGGATAGGTTGATGTTTTTGCATCAAGATTTCTGCATTGGAAGTGGGCTTTGCTTTGCGCTTGCATGCCTGGTAAAAGGGACCCTAAGGGACTGACCTAGTGCCTCGGGGGCACATTGCTAAATGGCATTGCCTACGTGACAACGCAGAGGCAACGTAGTTTGGTGACCTAGACCACGGATGGACTAGAGGATAGACAACAAGATATGGGATGGACAGGAAAGCGGAGCCTTGGTGGCACATTGAAAATGGCCTTGCCTATGTGACGACACAGAGGCAATGTAGTTTGGGGACCTGGACCATGGATGGACTAGAGGATAGACAACAAGAAATGGGATGGATGGGAAGGTGGAGCCTTGGGGGTGCGTTGAAAATGGCCTTGCCTACATGACAATGCAGAGGTAACATAGTTCGGCGTTGACCTTATGACCTAAGATATGGATCGGATGAGACATGATATGAAACAGATATGGATCAGATATGGAGCAGATATGGATCTGATGAGACACGATATGGAACATATATGGATCAGATAAGACATGATATGGAACAAATATGGATCAGATATGGAATGGATATGACACAATATGGAACAGATATGAATCAGATGATACTGATGACAAGGAAACACCATGGATAGATAGATGTATGGGTGATAAAGCATGGAATAGGTAGTTATGAGGATGGGTAATAGTAAACACGAATGTGTAGATAGAAGAAACTAAAGATGTGATCTCCAAGGACTATGTCGCATAGGAATAACATGCTCCATTGTAGATAGAATGCTTAGGATTTTTCATGGCAAAGCTTACGACGATAGGAGGATAAGAGGATAGTGAAGGATTTGCATGACTTGGAGGGATAAGGTATGTCAAGAGACATCTAAAACATTTGTCAACATTGTGCCCCCAATCTTTATCAAGTTCAAGAAAATAGAGGAATGGAAGATTTAAGATAGATAGACTGGACATTATAGGTAGGTAACAGCTAGAAGGATAGGATAGGAAATGGTATGGAAGGAAACTGATAGGAGAAAGTGATATGTCGATGAGACAAGGTGCCCCCAAGTGTAGGTGACATAGAAGATCAAATTACACATGATGCCTATTTGCCAGGTTTTCATCATGGTACTTATCCAAGGCGCCTGTTTGCCAAATTTTCACCATTGGACGAAGGGCTTTTTTTTGGAAACATTTAGACAGGAGAATGTGGGTATAGAAGAGAGGGCCTCAATTGCCAGGTTCCATGAAAGGTGATAGTCCCACTAGAAAGATGTCGCCACATGGACCATGTCGAGTGTTCTCATAGATGTTTGGTAGGAGACTGCATGACAGTGAGATGGAGAATGGTAGATAACAGTTTATGGAAGGGTGAGATAGTGGATGATGATGCAGAATATGGAGGGAAGGCTTATGCAAAAGCATGGACCATGGGAGTAGGATGGAGAAGATATGTAGGGTAATAGTGGAAGGAAGGGGAGATGAAGGTATATGAAAATATTTGTGGGATGGAAGGGAATCATGACCAATGGTTGCACATACCGTGATAAACATTAAAGTTGGTGATGGGAAAGTAGTGTAGGAAGTAACAGAGACTTTTGCTTGTGGATGAATGACTTAGGCATGTAGGGATCCACATAGACTGAGTTTTTTATGATTTTTGCTTGCCATGTGGGATGGAAGAATTTGAGACTTGCGGATGGAGTGGGAGAAAGTGGATGGCTGGGATTCTTGAGAGGTGGATGCCTCATTTGACTTGATGGCTTTTTGCTTAGGTACCCAAACCATTTTACTTTGAGATAGTACCCGTGAAGGTATGGGCTTGGGTGTATGAAGTTTTTGTGTAGCTTTGGAGGTAATCATTTGTTGGATGCGGACCCACACCTTTTTTAGTTTGGCATATAGGTGTGTGGGTGTATGCAGCTCTGGAGAAGGACACTTCTTTGATTCTTGGCTTTTGTATCCTAGGTCATGAGGACTCTTAGGATTTTTGACTTGATAGGTAGAGGCATCCAGATTTTTATGGTTCAATTCTCTTGAGATAGTGGAAGTGGAGTTTGAGGAAGTTCTTTGTTTAGACAACATGTGTATTTGTTGGTCATGATTGGGATTGTTAGAAGATTCATAGATGGATGGATAAGGTGTTGGAAGAAGTGGTGGTAAAATGCATGGAAGGATTTTAGGAGTTGGAAGTAGTGGAGGTAGATTGGATGGTGGAAGGTGTATGGTCACATGCTTTTGGGATGTGTAGGATGATGGAGGTGGAATGGAGACATATGTTTTGGGGATATGATAGGGTTTGCAATGGAAAGTGGGGGATTTAGGAGGAGTGGAGGAAGTAAGAACATCTTGAGATTTTTCACCTTGGGGTATGTATCCAAGGCCATATGAAGGAGGAGGAACATTGACATGGACAGGCTCCAAAATACCTTGTTCATGAAGGCCTAAGTCTTTGCCTATATGTTGGAGCATGCGGTGGACAACAAGATTGTGTATAAGTGGAATACTAGACATGATTTCCTTATTGGATGGAGAAGGTGAGATAGAGGATAACGGTTGCTGGTGTTTTAAGGAGGAACACTCATGAATGAAGGCTGTAAGACCAAGGATATATGGTGGGGGATTGGCATCATGGTCGATAATGGATGACAGAGGAGTATTATCAGTTTGATCTTCTATGCTTTCTTGGGAGGCAAGTCTCTCATCAAGGGAGGTGGAAGTCGTTAGATCTTGGATGGGACTAGATAGGGTTATAATCTCTGAACCATGGAATGCATAAAATGGGTTAAGAGGATCATCATGGTCTAGTTGATCACAGATAGGTTCTTGATCGTAGATGGGATCTTGATCATAGATAGGATTTAGTGTGATGGGATTAATGATCTCTTGTATAGGTTCTTTATCAACGAGAATATCTTGATCATAGAAAAGATATAGGTTATGGAGGGGCCGAAATTGGATCTCTAGCTCATGTATAGGATCAAGTTGCTCATGGATAGCTTCTTCATCAAAGGTAGTATCTTGATCATTGAAAAGGTATAGGTCATGAATGGCTTGAGATTGGATTTCTTGCTCATGTATATGTATAGGATCCTCGAAATGATAAAGGGTATGCATGGGTCAAATGGGGGTGCTTTGATTTTGATTTAGACAAGGGGTTGATATTTCCACATGCTCTAAAGTGTGCTCTTGACATAACGCTTGGGTTGTTCGAATAGAAGTGGAGGTAGAGGTCTCTTGGATAGGATTTTGGTCAACAATATGAAGGTACGATGGACTTTGACTTTGGTCCATGGTAGGAGGTTCTTCAATATGCTTAAGGGGTTACCGAGTATATGACGAGTTTGGCACAAGGGACACGCTTGAAGACTCTTTGATAAGGTCAAGGACCAGAATTTGGGGACATGGTTGACTATCTACTAATAGCCCTTGGATCACATCCTTCGTAGGTGTATGGGTGGATGCATGAGGTAATGGATGAGTGGATTTAGAGCTCTCCCTAGCTTTTCTTTTGCTGTGTAAATCTAGCAAACATCTTTCCCAAAAATCATCTGAGGGTTTTTTGGTTCTTCATTTAGGGCTTGGGGAACTCATTGGTGGTGTTGGTGTAAGACTAGTATGCTTTGGGATATGTGTCTTAGAAGACGGTGAAGGAGGACTAGTAGACGAAGTGGTATACGATTTCCCACTTGAGGTGGTGTTTGCCTTGTCAAGAGTATCATTAAGACAGGAAAAGAATGTATGTTTTTGGGGCGAGGTGTAGCTAGTACTGGCCTGCTCAGCTTGTAAAATTGCAAAGTGTTGTTGTATGACTTGGAGTTCTTGAGCAATTGCTATACGACCTTGGGGTGAGGTGTCTAAGGTTAATTACAATTTCAGGTATTTGAGTTCTTGAGAAAGCTCTTCTAATTTGGTTGTCATCTCCACAGAAACTGACACAAGACCGAGATGGGTACTCAGAAAGGTGGAAAATTTTCTCGCAAAAGATGTGGAAGTACTCACTGTTACGCATGCGTAGAAACAAAAGCCTAGAAGCAGAGGGTATATGCGCAGCAAGTCGTTATGAATGCGTAGTATTGGTAAAAAGCAAACACACAACAATAGGTGATATATGCGTAGGAAGTCATGGCAAATGCACATTAGGTCGAAACAAAAGTGTAACTTCATAAGATAAATGCACAACTCTAGTCTTTTTGAATGTTTTTGCAAAGTTTGACACAATTTTCAATGTATTTTTTTGGTTTCTTGGTTAGAAGATGGTCTCTTTGATATGATTTTCTTTAATTATGGCAAGAAGACACAGCAAACACAAAGAATGTTTTCATAGTTTTTTTATTTTTTTGTGATTTTTTGCCTCTTTTTGGACTAAAAAGCAAGTACAATCCTAGGCTTCAAATGGATTACAGGGGTTTTTGGCCACTAGAACAAAGGTGTTTAATGAAGGCAACTGTTCGAGTGGTTATACATGCGGCAACACTACTCTTCGTTATGTAGTTTCCCAGCTTGCAAGGGTTGCGCCTTGGAGGGTTTTGGGGGAGGTTGGCTGTCAGTATAACACAACTGCACTCGTTGTTTGAAGCTTTCACTCTAAACACAATTTATTTATAGTGGATTGGTAGGGCTTGGCGTTTAGCCTGTTACCACTTAGGGTCATTCCTACTTGGATGAATGGTATCCAAGAGCAGGCCCCTCTAAAGGACAAACACATGCGAGAATGATATGTCTGGCATTTTGGTCACCCAAGATAGGGGAGAGCATATGCATGGTATCATTCCCAAAACATAGAAGATAGTGGTTCTTTTTCCCCTAGTTAAAAAGAAAAGACTAAATGAGCTATCTACTTGGGCAAGCACAGAAGTTTGTTAACTTTGAAGTGATAACAAGATAGCAATGGTTCAATTTTACCTAGATAGCAATAATGTGTTTAATTTTACCCAGATAGCATGGATTTGTTAACTTTGAAGTGATAACGAGATAGCAATGGTTCAGTTTTACCCAGATAGCACAGATTTGTTAACTTTTGAAATGATAACGAGATAGCAATGGTTCAGTTTTACCTAGATAGCAATGTCTCTAACTCTGAAAGACAACAATATAGCAATGATTCAAGGATATGCAAGATAGCAATGATTCAGTTGCCACCTTCCTAAGATTTGCATGAGCATCCATTTACTTTCCTTTTAGAAATTGAAGTGTGAGTTAACAATTTGTGTGAGTTAACAATTTGTAGCTATATGACTAAACCAGTACCTAGCCTACAAGAAGATCAAAGAATATTCTTGCAAAAAAGTGTTAGCATTACTAAAACCACAAGAAAAATAAAAAATTCAATGTCATAATCAGATGCGCTGGTACAGAGCTCATATACACAAAAATAGAGGTGATATGTGTAGTTTTACAGATGCACAGAATCAGAGATCATATGAGTAGAAATAGAGGTAATATGTACAGATTGATAGATGTGTTGATTCAGAGCTCATATGCACAAATTGACAGATACGTTGAATCAGAGGACATATGCATAGAAAGAATGATCAAATGCATAGAAACAACGTTCTAAAAATTCACTGCAAAACAGATGCACAGTAGGATGGAACAAATGCGCAACTGGATGTAACAGATGTGCTGCAGGATGGTACAAATGCGTAGAATCAGTAAATGCGTTGTATCAAAGGTCAAATACATCATATCAGAGGTCAAATGCACCGAAACAGATAGCAAATGCGTGTTAGAATGGGTCAGATGCATAGATTCCTCCTATGTACGGTTTCCTAATGCGTAAAAACTTAGTTTTTGGGTTAAATTGGGGCAAGGTGGGAACCAGAAATGTTAAGGGAAAATTGGATCTAAATAAATAATCAATATATAAATATCAATGATACCCAAAACTCAATGAAATAATGAACAAAAGAGATCAATCAAATAATGAACAATACAAAGCAAACCTCTTTTAATTCTCAGCTTCCATTAATTGCCTATCACAAATGATCCTGTCTATGAATATGGCCCTCAGAAGGTGCACTTCCTTGCTATGATTCCAATATGTTCAAATGGGAATGGCTATGATAGTTTCACCATGAAGATGAGCTTCACAACAATGATAGTTGTGTGTAGTGACGAGTTTGATCGCAAGCAATGAAGGAATTGGTGCCAAAGGCACGCTTTGATTCCTGCAGAGTAAGTTTACTTAAAGCTTGGATGAATGGAATGGAAGAATAGGATTCAATTTATAGACTTGTGAGAGGGAAGATCAACGGTATAGAGAGAATGAGAAGATCAACGGTATAGAATGGTTGAGGAATGTGCGCGGATAGAAAGAAGACAAGTGTCTTACTATATTTTGCATGAGAGGAATTAATAAAATAGAAGAATGAGTTAATTGAAGAGATTAATCAATTAAAAGAATAGATTAATTAGTTAAGAGAATAGAACTAGAAGATGGAAATTTCATGAGGATGAGAAGATATTTTAGATCAATTAAATATTTAGAATATTCAATTGCATGTGCACAAGGATTGAATTATATTTAGAGATAACTCAATTTAGAAGAAATAGACAACTTAAATAAATAATTGATTATTTTAAATTTAGAGAAGATAATTATTGGAAGAAATAATTAAATAATTGGAATTATTTAATTTAGAATATTTTTGGAAGAACTAATTAAATAATTGGTTTTATTTAATGTGTTGGAGGAATTAGAAGAATTTAGGAATTTTAATTAAATTAATTAATTTTATTTAATTGTTGGGAGAATATGAATCAAATAAATAAATTTGTTTATTTATTTATTGATAGAGGAATTTAACTTAAATAAATATTAAGAATATTTATTTAGACCGAGTCGTGACATTTTTAGGCATATACAATGTGTATACATATTCGAATTTAGACCATATGCTAACATGCTAGGCTTATATTCTGCTAGCCTTCTCCATTCACCACTGTAATATGATGGACCATAATATGGCATTAATCTCCTAGTGGTTTGTTCTGAATTATTTCTATGTTTAGATCCCACATGTACATTCTGGATAATAAAGAGGCCTAGATTCGCTCCATGAATATTGGAGGGTCATATCATGTAGTTGTATCCCCAAAATTGAAACACCTCGTACACTCTAGGTAGTTGTTGATCACTAGGCCAAGTGCAATATAGTCAATGATCAAATGTATCTTTGTAAATTGATCTCAAACTAAGGGAAAAGTCATCATCTTCATCACATTCATTCTCATAGGGTATGTAGTCCACCTTCCCCTTCTCTTTAAGCAAATTATGCATCTTTAAACCAGTTCTTGTTCCATTACTTGTTTTCATCAATTCCTCATCTTCTGAGCTGGTATATTGGCACAATTTTTGTTAGATGTATCATCTAATAAATGATCATTGCCCTCTAGGCTAGAAGTCAGTGATCCAGGAGACTTTAAACCAAGAACTTAATCTTGCAAGTATCCATTAAGAAAAAAATTATTATTTGAATAATATAAAAGAATGTTTAAATGAAGTATACATGTTATTTATATCAAATTGGAAAATTCCTTACCACAATTCCTATTGGATTTGAGTCGATTGTAGGAGGCATACTACCAACTGAAAGCTCATCATATATGTAATGTCTTTGTACAATTGCTTGTTTGAATTGTTTCTTTTCATGACATACAGAACATCCACAAACAATAATTTTCTCAAAGTATTCATCCCATGTACTATAGTCTTGACCAACCTCTTGTTCAGTGCAATCATTTGTTGTGTCTGCAGGATCTATTGTCATATCCTCTTCCACCCACTATCCTCTACGTAATTTAACAATTTTAGGTCCACGTCCACGTACATATATTGTTCTCTTGCTAGTTGAATGCTCAGGCTCTACATTTTCTCCAATCTCCATCTAAAATAATCAACAACATGCATTAATTTATGTCAAGATTGGATAATACATTATAAATTTCAATAATACTGTGAAAAAATATGGACGTATCACAAAATGCCATCAGATCATTTTTTCCTAAGTTAAGTCAAAATTTGAGTACTTGATGTCCCACTTCATCCGTTGTGTCCTCATTTGATATGACACGATCTGTTGCCATGGCCTCGTCTGGCCCCTATAATACACAACATAGTAAATAATGTTTAGTACACCAATTATATCATTGCAATGAATATGCTATCCAACACAAAACCTCACTTTAGTCATATATTTGACATATTGATATCATGTTTTGGCCATCCTAATTTTCAAACTTTTCCCTTGATCACAGAATCACATTTAATCACCATTCTTGTGCATTTTCAACCAATAAGTTTGACCTCAGAGGCCTCATGGACAAAAAAATGACTTTATCTCCTCTATGTTGTAGCATTTGTGAATTCATAAACACCTTCCTCCTTTGGTTGAGGTTGCTTTCTCTTCTTACCTCTATTGTATCTACAGATTCCGTTGTCATATCTATTTCCACCCACTTTCCTCTTTGCGATTTAGTAGTTCTATGCTATCCACGTCCTCTCTCCATGGCCTCTTCTGGATCCTATAATACACAACAATGATAATAGTCACATAACAGCTGTGCACCAAGAGGATATTGTTGAAATTATCTTGTTAATATGCTCGCTTTTCATTAAGATGCACTATGAAAAATAAAATAGGACATTGCAACATTTTGCTCTTCACAAAAAATTTACACATGGAATCTTGACAACTAGAGCTCAAATCTTATGATTACAAGATGACTACAAATTCACATCAAAAAGACATTTATTTACAAGATGACTACAAATAAAACCTATTACTAATAATTTTAGCTGAACATCCCTTCCATGGTCCCTTGTTATCTTGGATGAAAGAAAACCTATTACTAATAATTTTAGTCAGTTCTCTACCTTACACTTCTTCCACAAATTCATTAAAACCATAGATATTTTCTCTTTGAAAACTAGAGATTGGATTCCTTATTCTTGATTGAAACCTACTTTAGGATGGAATGATGAGATATAATCAAGGATGGAATATGAGATCTAACAAAGTGTAAAAACATGTCAAAATATGTAATATATGCATGGATAAAGGCAATAGACAAATATATATATATGATAATACATGATGAATGATCTATCAATAATACATTAAATAAGGGTTGGTTAGTGGCATCAAAGATATTACACAAAAAAATCCCAAACCCTAATCAAGATAATAGCAATGAAACATAGATAAGGGGTGCATCCAAACCCTAATAAAGTATAAAATGAATCATATCTACTTTAAAATGTTAGATTTATAACCTTAATGTAGAAGGATAAACTCAAAGGATGAAACCTGAGTGTGTTTAAGAATGTTTGGTTCATGAATTTATGTAAGGAAAAATAACATGCCTCACATAAATATCCCAAGTAAATTAATTAAATAAAAATGAATAAATAATATAACCTCTCGAGGATAAAGAGTTGAGAGTAATAACACCACTAAAATAAATGCTCAAAATTAAATAATAAAAATAATGGTATTTAGTTCTAGGTTCAATGAAGATATGACTATGCTATACATTGCTAAGTGATTTATTAGTGCAACAATAACTAGGACTATAATAAACTATCTCAAAACTATAAAATTCATGATGATTCATTCCAATACACTTCCATGGATATGGAATTGATCTCAGTGCATAAAAATATGAACCTACACGTAGAACTAAACCCTAACTATAGATCTAATCTTCACTGAATTGGATGTCTATAATTTATTATCTTGATGTCTACAACCTATGTCTAAGATGGGTCATGTCGATAGACATTATTGAGGATTTTGGTAGGCTAGGATATTTCTCCTTTAGTTAAACTCCTATTACTAATTTAATGATACAAATAAATGATTGAAGACAACAGGGAAGCATGCAATACACATAGGATGTTGATGCAATGTCAATGTCACATGATAATGATTTAGTTCTCATAGATGATTTTTCATAATTCCCCAATAAGCCCTATATCTAAGATGATAGTAATGAATTAGAGTTTGTCCTTTTATACAAATTTGTAACATGCAATTTGAAATATTCCACACTTTAGATGACTCATCTAGTTGTATAGGGTGAACATGGGCCCATTTAAATTTAAATTTAAAAGTTTAGGGGTCATTTCTGAGTTCACAAATCTAACCTCTATCAGTTTTGTACCCACAAAATTGACATGGGATAACGAATAGATAAAATAGGGAACCATGATTGCTCCCTTGGAACATATGAAGATGAAGTCAATTTAAGATCAATTTATTTATCAACTTCCAAGCAAAATACATCATTTTGCACTGATAGGCACTAAATTAGGTGCACTTTGTGCCACCTTTTGTGCCCCAAAAAGATTACATTTAGGGCTAAAAGTAGGCGCTAAAGTCGGCATTAACTACACCGACTATAGTGCCGACTACTGGATCAAAAACAAAAAATAAAAACTTCCTGCGTAATGGAAGAGATGAGAGGAGAAAAATGCTGCATGAAGGAAGAGAGGAGAAAAAAGGAAAAAACACCATGTGAAGGAAGAGATGAGAGGAGGGCACCCTCTGAGGCATCGGCTACGAGCAAGTAGATGAAAAATTTAATTTAGTTTGCAACACCATAGGTAAGGTTATAATTTTTTTTTCGTTCCCACAAATATTTTTGTTTGGATTAAATGGAGAGGATTGTGAAGAAAGGGTTGTGAATATTGTTTTGTTTACAGGCGAATCATTCAAGTCTCATGTGATTACAAAGGAGGAGGGTAAAATTGTAGACATTACATTATTTCCTCTGCATCCGAGAGCAATGAACACATTTTTGAAACCCCATGCCCCAGTTCACTTATCATTCCCATCCCAAGCTTTCAGATTCTGGTTCAATTTCTCGGACCTTCCTTCCATACCTTTCTCTGAAGACAACTTTCTTGCTTCCTTTCTAAAAAAACTAGTCGAGTGCTTTCAAGACAAGTCATTAAGCTACATCCACCCCATTGCAGCCAAGTCTCATGGGAACAGAGGTTGGTTGAGACAATACGAGGAGATAGGGCTTTTGAGATGAGGGTGAGCAAAATAAAATTAGGCTTGAAACTATAGATTCCCTCCCAAGGCAACAATTGATTCATAGGCAATTGTTTCATACCTAGCAGTGTGTACTTCATTTGTCTCCATAGACTAGATGAAAATAATTTACCCTAGGTCACCTCAAAATGTCAAGCAATAGAGGGAAGAGAGAAAAGGGAGAAGACTTTGGCCACAATGAGGTAATTCATTGTCAATTTATAGATTTGTAAATGTTTCCATTGTTTCTTTGATTTTTAATTTTTAGTTTTTTATTTCTAAATTTAAAAGAAGAAAATTATTTTATATATATAGGGACATGAGACTGACAAAGATAAAGAGGCATTGGCTTCCATATTGGGGGTAGAGGCACTGAACAAATTGGATGGTGTGGACTTGACAATGCTTTCTAGATACATACAAAAATGATCTAGTAAAGCCCCTGAAACATTGCAACCAAATCAACCATGTCAAAGGGAATCAATTGATTCCCCAACTAGTCTTGGATCAAGCAACAGATCCAGGAGGAAATCAATAACAATAACCTCTAAGAATGTGGAATAGGGAGCAGAGACTTCCAATGTCCCAGCCACTCCTAGGACACAGACTTCTTCGACCACCATGCCATGTTTTGCATCTTGCATTGGTACCTACAATACCAAGATAGAATACGATGTGGTTTTAGGGGAAGTCCAAATGACAGATGCTAGAAAAACATTTGTGAATAGCTTGAAGTAATCATGCCTTCAACAGTTCAAAGACCATCTACATTTGCCATTCTCAAAGATACCCATGCACCTGCAAAAAGTAGTTATCCATGACATGGAGACTGAATTTGGCACAGGTTGGTCTGTAAAGAAGATAAAGCTACGAATGTCTCAAAACTGTAAGAGATTTTGGTGCAACCAAACAAAGAAAATAAAAAAACTCCCTCTCAAGCTAAGGCTCAATAAAAGGCCAATTGATGTAAGTGTGAAAGTATGGAAAGAGCTTGTAAAAGCATATGAGAAGTCTAATGCACGAAAGAAGTCCAATAAGAAGAGTACATAGGTATTTGAATTTGGTCATAAGATTACATCAAATTTATTAAACAATTTTTAAATTTTATTTGTGCATAGTTAAATTGAATTAGTATATGTTTCAGGACAAGGCCTCCAAGGCTAGGCTTGACAAACTTTGTGCCACACATCACAGTGGCCAGAATTACAGGCCTTGATCTATACATTTGTAAGTATATTTAATATGTTAAATGATTTTTTTTAATTTCCTAGGAAAAAGTAAATGATTGCATATTAATTAGTTTAACGAGTCCATGTGCCATGTTTTGACAGGAGGAGAAATATGGTTGGCATCCAACGCAATTTGAAAAGGAAATGTTACAAAGCAAAAAGTGGACCAATTTTGTAAGCTAGATGGAGAACAAGGTATCAATAGTTGACTTTCAATAACTTAGTTGGATATTGTTGTGTTAATATGTCAATTTGCATTTCTTGTGTTGAGTTGTTTATTGATATGTAGGATGAGTTCTAAAATGCTTCTTTGTTGGCCCTAGATCCCACTCAATTGTCCCATTATTTACAGTCCTGGACATGTGCACATGTCCTCCTAGTTACCTTATTGCAATGTTGAGATTTGAACTTCAGTCACTCTTATTATGAATGCACCTTTTTACCTTTACAAAACAATCCTTGGACATTTTTCCAAATAATTTTAATCCATAAAGCTCGACAACTGTAAGGGCAATCACTTATATACAAACGTGAGTTATGTGAATAGGCCACTGAATCATCCACACATTTGTTTATATTGAATTAATGTATAGATAGCATATCCTTTATTGAATCATTAGGTGGTGATAGAACTTATGAAAATGATGAGTCCCTTATCAAAGGCACATCATTGATATCTTTATCAAAGGCACATCATTGAATATTCCAATAGTTGCAACAATGTAGGGAAATCCTCTATCTTGTGATCAACATCATAATAAGTATACATTGGAAACTTTGTGCAACTACGCGAGGTATGCCCAGGTTCTCCACACTAGTAGAAATAGATTCCTCTACTGCATACTCTACCATGGCCTCCTTGATTTCCTCCATGCTCCATGTATTATAGCTCCTAATAGTACAGCACCATCTATTGTGGTTGTGACTGGGGTTGCATGGTTGTGTTTAATTTTGTTTTCCTCTTGCCTTGTGGAGGACTTGTACTACTTTGTAGGTGGTAGTGTCATGGGTGGATGTGTGACAAACCTTGCACTAGTAATTGATAGGAACATTCTTTCACTTTTGCAGTAGTGGACAATTTCATGAGTCTCATGACATATGGTGCAATTAGGTATGTGTTGAGCAAGAGGGAATTATGTGGCATTAATAACTTGAGCTTCCACCACTAGATAGTTTGTAGTTGTATGCCCCTTAGTGTGGGACTTTGTTCATCATAAACCACATTGAGTAAGAGTTTCACTTGCAAGTTGTGCTATTTGCATTACCATTTTTCCATTTGTTCTTTTAGGCATGTAGTAGAATTATATGTTGGGGGCTCCCCTAATTCTTATAATCTCAACACAACTTTTAAGGCAACCTTTTAATTAGGGAGAGTGAGATAAACCAGTTAATGTTGGGTATGTGTAATTAGCCTACCAATAAATCATTCCTTCTAAATTTCAACATTTTATAGTTGGGTCAATCTTTAACACCAATTCCTTAGAGCATTGATCATACCTACACACAATCTCTCCCAATTGTTGCCTTATTTCCTTTAATGCCACAATATTACGATGCACCATCTTAGGGCAATTGAAATTGGGAAGGAAATCTCTTAGCAATTTACAAAGATCATTCTTGGTGCCATTAGGATCATAACGAGTATACTAGTCTCGTTCTTGCTTACAAAAAGTGGTTGCAATTAACCTAATCTTGTGGTCATTATCCACAACATTTTGTGTGTGCCATGCTATCTCATATGCTTAAGTTTGAAGGGCTAATAATGAACAATAAACCCTTGTTTGCCTACCTCCTTATGACTGATCCCATTTTAGATTCCTTATGAAGTCAGGGTGATTTGAAGGAAGATCAAAGTTGCCCTCCAAGTAGATGTGTGGATAAAGAAGGGCGTAGCAGAATATGGAAACCTTTAGATTTTGTGATTTTTGTTTTTTCCATTTCAAAACTATTTGTTTTCTTTCTTTTCTAATGAACATTTATTCAAAAGCCCTTTCCTACACCCAAATCTTTAGTTTTAAACTCACTTGCATGGAAGATGCATAAAAGGTATCAATTATATATGTTCCATGATTTAAATCCATTATTTTTTGGTTCTTAGTATGACAAAAAGAAGTATGTTTTTGCTTCTTAGACTTGTTGAACACCTTGCACTAGGTCCACAAGATGGTGGAATGGTATTCAAGGACACAATGGCTCTCATTTCAGATTTTTTTGCAAGGAATCAATTTAAAATGGTCTAAGGCCTAGCTTTCATTCCAACCTAGGATTCCATCACAATAATGTCATATTATAGTCTTCAGATATGTGTATAGTTTATGTGCATGGTAGAAACCATTTAGTAATAATTCCTCACACACCACATTGTAACTAAGATGTGTGAATGTCCTAAAACTATATAGGTTCAGTCCAAACACTATCATAAGAGCATGCTTGATAAGATCACGGATACATCATAGTTTAGGTGTGGGTAGGACTTCCTTAGGGTAGGTAGGACTTCCTTAATGTAGCCCTAACTATGCATTGTAGTAGAATCATTATATTGACCATTCCAAGTTTGTACTAGCAAGGACAATGGAGTTTCAAGACCATTTCCAGCCAAGGGAAGGTTGATATAAGAATTTTGAGAGACCTAGGGTAGTGACAGTCATATAGGACTAGGTTTGTGTTATGTTTGGAACCCATAAAGTCTTGAGGTCTTCTTAGAGGGGTGATATGTGACTAGAGTATGAAGGCTAGGACTTTGTATGTAATCTTAAGCCCTCCATTTGGAGTTGTTGGAAGCCTTCTTCACTGATACATAAGGACTGTCAAGACTCCTATGATGGTGCATTAGAGAGGCATTGAAATCACAAAGGAGATAAATGTTATTAGACCATCACCCATTGGAGAAGGGATTGTCATAAAGAGCATGACAGTGTTACCTTGTCATAGTCACAAAGGGGATAGTCTTTGTGGTGGTAATTATAGTCACTAAGTTTACATCCACCTTCCTAGGGTCTGTAGAAATGTCTGAAGTTGAATATGTCTATTTTAAAGATCTTTCCATGAGTATTTTCCATGCTTTTACCCCCCTAATGATCCAAAGATTGAATATAAAGGTGTGGAAATTATTGACTAACCTTACTACTGTCACAGTCAATTTGCTAACATGCAAGACAATCATGAGGTTTTTCTTGTTTTATTCAAGATTTAGATAATCTTCCTTATTGATAAGATGGGGGTCTGCTATTCCCAAATCTTCTATGAAAAAATACCAATGGAGACCTCCCCAATCCTCATCTCAAGTTTCAAATGCACAATGAAATGATGGAGGACAATCATAACTGTCATAATAGTACATTAGCATTTTTTGTCTCAAGATGGCCATTGAGACTGCCAAGGGGATGGATATAGAGTTGGTATTATGGTTTTTGTTTAAAATCCTTGTGTCATTGACCTAATATTTATTTGTGGCAAGGATCCCAATAGTCTAAAGATTACAAATTGTTGTCAAGAAAGGACTGTCATAGTTAAGTGTGGTACAGTGATACAATTTCATCTTGGTTGAGTATTGTATAAATCTTAAGCTATTTAGAATGCATGGGGATATTAGGGTGTGGTATCACCATATAGGTAACCATCAAGTGATTTCTTCAACCCAATCTTGGCATATATAATACCCAGTGTGAAGAGCAAGATAGTGTTGTCCAAGAACCTTGTTACGGTCACAAATGAGGGCAATCTTAGCTATTGTAACCATAGTTGGAATCCCTTGTTGTTACCATAACATATGTGACCTAAAACCATGACTCTGTAAGTATGAGTTGTTTGAAACTCCTATGAGAATATCCCACTATGGGAATGAATCATAATTCAGTGTTAAATAGGATTGTTGTCGCTACAAAAAATCTAGGGCTGTCATTGTATCCTCTCATTGCCATCATAGAATTAATCCAACCATAGTTTCCAATACCAAAGAGATGGAATTGATGTAACCATAAGGTTTGTGTTGATTAGTCTCAATCATCCATCCCTCGATGGTAAAAAATAATGTCCTAAAGGAGACAATAATGATGATACAAATGTAGACACAAAATAAGACCACTTTATATTCTTCTATTTTAGAGGACTGTCTCTTCATTGCTGGTCTAGATTAAGGAAGACATGATTTAAGAGTTCATTGGATTTGATGGCTACAAGCCATTCATCAAATCCACACAAGGTGGCATGGTCAGGTTTCTGAATGCTTAAGTCCTTTGTCAGATGTTGTATTTACCATTGCCCTGTTAGACATTTATACAAAATGTGGAAGCATAGACAAGGCACGTGAATTGTTTGACAGAATGCCTCAAAGAAATGTGTCTCATGGACTGTAATGACTGTAGGATATGCACAAAATGGATTTGTTGAAAAGGCTTTAGAAATTTTAAAGCAAATGCAATTAGCTGGTGTAAAGCCAAGTTCCACAACCTTTGCCAGCATCCTCCCTACCTATGTCAAAATGGGAGCTCTGGAATAGGGTATGGACATCCACAAATACATAAAGGATAGAGGAATTTTGTCAGATGTTATAGTTGCAACTACCCTATTAGACACATATGCAAAATGTGGAAGCATAGACAAGGCACGTGAACTGTTTGACAGAATACCTCAAAGAAATGTGGTCTCATGGACTACAATGATTGCAGGATATGCACAAAATGGATTTGTTGAAAAGCATTTAGAAATTTTAAAGCAAATGCAATTGGCTGGTGTAAATCCAAATTCCACAACCTTTGCCAGCATCCTACCTGCCTGTGTCAAAATGGGAGCTTTGGAATAGGGTATGAACATCCATCAAAACATAAAGAATAGAGGAATTTTGTCAGATGTTGTAGTTGCAACTACCCTCTTAGACATGTATGTAAAATGTCGAAGCATAAACAAGGCATGTGAACTGTTTGATAGAATGCCTCAAAGAAATGTGGTCTCATGGACTGCAATGACTACAAGATATGCACACAATGGATTTGTTGAAAAGGCTTTATAAATTTTAAAGCAAATGCAATTAGCTACTGTAAAGCCAAATTCCACAACCTTTGGTAGCATCCTCCCTGCCTGTGTCAAAATGGGAGCTTTGGAATAGGGTATGGACATCCATCAATACATAAAGGATAGAAGAATTTTGTCAAATGTTGTAGTTACAACTTCCCTGTTAGACACATATGCAAAATGTGGAAGCATAGACAAGGCACGTGAACTATTTGATAAAATGCCTCAAAGAAATGTGGTCTCATGGACTACAATGATTGCAGGATATGAAAAAAATGGATTTGTTAAAAAGGATTTAGAAATTTTAAAGAAAATGCAATTGGCTAGTGTAAAGCCAAATTCCACAACCTTTGCCAACATCCTCCCTGCCTGTGTCAAAATGGGAGCTTTGGAATAGGGTATGGACATCCATCAAAACATAAAGAATAGAGGAATTTTGTCAGATGTTGTAGTTGCAATTGCCCTATTAGACATGTATACAAAATGTGGAAGCATAAACAAGGCACGTGAACTGTTTGACAGAATGCCTCAAAGAAATGTGGTCTCACGGACTGCAATGACTGTAGGATATGCACAAAATGGATTTGTTGAAAAGGCTTTAGAAATTTTAAAGAAAATGCAATTGGCTGGTGTAACCAAATTCCACAACCTTTGCCAGCATCCTCCCTGCCTATGTCAAAATGGGAGCTTTGGAATAGGGTATGGACATCCATCAATACATAAAGGATAGAGGAATTTTGTCAGATGTTGTAGTTGCAACTGCCCTGTTAGACATGTATGCAAAATGTGGAAGCATAGACAAGGCGCGTGAACTATTTGACAAAATGCCTCAAAGAAATGTGGTCTCATGGACTGCAATGATTGCAAGCTATGCACAAAATATGGAATCATAGACAAAAAAGTGAACTGTTTGATAGAATTCCTCAAAAAGATGTCATCTCATGGAATGCAATGATTGCAGGATATGCACACAATGGATTTTGCAAGGATACTCTCAAAATCTTTGAATTAATTAAGCACTCTGGAACATATCCTAACATTGTAAGCTTTTCTTGTATTCTAGGTGCATGCAGCCATGCAAGTTTAGTGGATGAGAGCTGTACATGCTTCAATCACATTTATAACCCTTATTGCATTACACCTACAGTCGATCATTATGTGTGCATGGTTGACCTCCTTGCTCATGCTGGCTATCTTGAAGACACCCTAAACTTTATCATTGAGATACATGTTAAATCTGTGCTGGTTGTATGGATGTGTTTTCTTGGTGCTTGTAGATCACAAATGAATATAGGCTTAGGAGTATTTATAGCAACACTTCTTTTTGATTTGGATCCTAAAAATGTTGCACAACTTATGTTCTTCTCTCAAACATCTATCCAGAAGTGGGCAGGTGTGGTGAGGTAAGGAGATTGATGAAAGATGAATTAAAAATATCCTTGGATGTAGTTGGATTGAAAGGCATAAAATGGTACATGCTTTTTGTGTAGGAGACAGATCACATCCATAGACAAAGGAGACCTATGCAAAGTTGGAGAAATTTGGTTGGAAGATGAAGGTGACAAGGTATTTTCTAGATTCAAGAATTTACTTAATGTTGTGGAAGGATGGGGAAAAGAATTATTTCTCTGCCACCATGGTGAAAAGTTGGCAATTGCATTTGGTTTGATAAACATGCCCCATGGAACAACTATTAGAGATGTTAAGAACCTTTGAGTATGTGATGATTGCCACACTGCGACAAAATTTATCTCCAAGATTGTCACAAGAGAAATTATTGTGAGATGTGAACCATTTCCATCATTTTAAATAGGGACTATGTTCTTGTGGAGATTATTGATGATGCTAAATGAAGCAATCTAAAAAATAGGCTTACACTATAATAATGTGCACCGTGTCAGATTTCTTACTGGCGGGTGTAAAGCCCAACTCCTCAACCTTTGCCAGCATCATCCTTGCCTATGCACAAATTGAAGCTTTGGATGAGGATATGTACATCCATCAAAGCATAATTGGAAGTGGATTTTTGTCAGATGTTTAGTTGCAAGTGCCACTTCCGATCATTAAATCCTTCACAAAGACTTATGCACAAAATTCAATAAACAAGAATAAAATTTATGCACAAATTCTCTCGTGAATGATTTCAAATTGCAATCAATTTCTTTGTAGCTTATAATGTGTGGATAAGAATTGACGTTCCTTGTAATTTCCTATGCCATTAATTAAAAGGAATCTAGATCTACACATTCATCTTTCTAGATGCATTTGCATAGTTGAAGCCTATTGTTTTAAATCCTTTACACAATTTTTCCATGGGTTAACCTATGATAACATGTCTCCTAGCAACATAATGGCAATCCTCTCAAGGGGTTCTTAAATACCATCAATCTAGGTTAATTTATGTTGGATTGTGTGCATAAAATAGATTACATGCCTCAAAGAAATGTGGTCTCATGGACTGTAACGATTGCATGATAAGCACAAAATGGATTTGTTGATAAGGCATTAAAAACTTTCAAGCAAATGCAATTGAATATACATACACACACACACACACACATAGAGAGAGAGAGAGATGTATTTGGAAGCATAGACAAGGCATGTGAACTGTTTGACAAATTCCCTAGAAGAAATGTGGTCTAATAGACTGTAATGATTGCATCATATGCACAAGATGGATTTGTTGAAAAGGCTTAGAAATTTTCATGCAAATGATATTGGCAGGTGTAAAGCCAGATTCCACAACCTTTGTCAGCATCCTCTCTACCTGTATCAAAATGGTAAGCTTTGGAACAGGGTATGGACATCCATCAAGGCATAATAGAAGGCAAATTCTTGTTAGATATTATAGATGGAAATGCTCTGATAGACATATATGAAAACTGTGGAAGCACAAACAAGGCACACAAACTGTTTGATAGAATGCCTCAAAGAGATGTCATCTCATGGAATGTAATGATTGTAGGATTACACAAAATGGATTTGTTGAACATGCTTTAGAAACTTTCAAGCAAATGCAATTGTCAGTTGTAAATCCAAATTTCACAACCTTTGCCAACATCCTCCCTACCTGTGCCCAAATGGGAGCTTTGGAACATGGTATGGACATCCTTCAAAGCATAATGGGGGGATTCTTGTGAGATATTATAGTTTGAAATGCTCTCATAGACATGTCTGCAAAATATGGAATCATAGACAAAAAATGTAAACTGTTTGACAAAATTCCTCAAAGAGATGTCATCTCATGGAATGCAATGATTGTAGGATATACACAAAATGGATTTTGCAAGGATGCTCTCAAAATATTTGAATTAATTAAGCACTCTGGAACATATCCTAACATTGTAATCTTTGCTTGTATTCTAGGTGCATGCAGCCATGCAGGTTTAGTGGATGAGTTGTACATACTTAAATCGCATTTGTAACCCTTATTGCATTACAGCTACAATTGATCATTATGTGTGCATGGTTGACCTCATTTCCTGTGCTGGCTACCTTGAAGACATCCTAAACTTTATCTTTATTTCTAAATCCCAAATTTACCCTATTCTTGCTCACATTGAAGACCTGTGAGCGGGAATAGGGCTAACATTTTTTCTTTCTAAAACTGGCCGGATAAAGCCATATTGCTAACTTCATTTTTTTTTTCAAACAAAATAGACATTTATCTTAAGGTTACTCATGAACCTTAAGATAAATAATTATTGAAAAAAAACTGTGCATTCCTTAATGACATGTAAGAGAATTTAATCAACTGCTACTTAAAAACTCTTTAATGTTTCTGTCTAATGTAGGTTGTTAGATTAAGAGTGAAAAAGAATATAAATGGACCAAGCAATTTGTGGCACTTAAGGTTATGCAATAGAATTTACAATTTCTAGTTAAATTATATAACAAATTTTTTTATGATCTTTACTAACTTTTATTAGAATTGTTGCATGTTTTACATCATTGGAATGACATATTAGCTATAACTTTTTTGAAATTTTATTATGGTATGTGCACTTTGATATGATGTAATTAAAAGGAAGCTAGGTGTGCAAAAATTGCTTCCTACACTAATCTAATGAGGAGAGGGCTATGCAAATTCAAATTAATCCTTACAACTACAGCAACATAGAACATCTAAAAGAGATATTGCAGCAATACACATGAACCAGAAAGAAGACAAAAGAAGAGAGACAAAGATTTACGGTGGGGAAAACCCTTATCAGGTAAAAAACCCCACACTCAGAAACCTGCACAATGTATTAACAAATTTGAAAGTTGTTTACAATACACTTGCAATGCAAGCTTCAATGGTCTTCGACACTCATGTCTGGAGTCAATCCATTAGCATAACAGTACCTATAAACCTATGATGCAACTCCCTCTCCAAGCACTTGTTTATATAGAATGTACAAGGCAATATTGGACCTATCTTGGGATGGGCATCCAACTTGGCCTAATGGCCCAAAGCCCACGCCTAAGGACACTTGGTCAACATTGTAGAATGTACCTGACACTTTTCCATAGCTCCCATCCCAAAGAGGTCACCTATTTGCAAAATGGGCTATGACAGATGCTCTTACGACACTTTGACTCTCATAGAATCTGTCATAGCGGTTACAACTTACAACTATAAGAGAATCTGTCATACATAGGCTATAAATAGCATATTCTCTTACAACATGTCATGGTCCACCTTGGGGCACCCAAATATGCCTTTTTTAAAGATGCTTCATGACACATGTCTTCACCTATCTTACATGCTTCTATTTCTGACTCTTACATGTCATAACTTCGTCATAGGAATCTATCATAACCGTTTTGGTCAAACATTCCCTTACACAACATAAAAGATGCCGACACATGGAAAAATGCTCCTACCACAAAGTGGGATGCCTATCTCCTCATGTGAGGACAAAATTACAAGTTGTCATCTTCCATGTAGGATGACACATCACCGTGCCACATCCCACAAAATAACAATATGGAATTTACAATTTATTTACAACATAGGCAATGAATTAATATATACAAACATAAATAATGCAAGGAATTACCAAGGTTGAGACACCTTAATTCCCAACATTCTCCCACTTGTCGAACACCTTGTAAGAGCCAATAGAATAACAAGATTTAACTTCTATAGGCCAAGAGGCCTATAGACTCCGAACACCATCTGAACTTCTCTGTACCCACTGGTTTCATCAATGCATCTGCAACATTCTTCAAAGTATCTACCTTCTCCAAATTTACCTTTCCATCCTCAACCATGTGTTGTACAAAGTGAAACTGAACATCAATGTGCTTTGTTCTAGCATGGAAAGTTGGATTCTGTACAAGGCAAATTGCACTCTGACTGTCACAACTGATCATGATCTGACCTACATCAACACCAATATCGAAACACAATCTCTTAATCAAATGGCTTCCTTACAAGCATGAGTTGCTGCCATATACTTAGCTTATGTCATGGACAAAGCAACAATAGGTTTTCGCTTACTCATCCAACTAATAGCACCACCAAATAGTGTAAACACATAAGCATTGGTGGATCTCCTACTGTCAATGTCACCTTCCCAATCTGAATCCATGAATATCAACAGAATGCGGAGGTCCTGAAACATTACCATGATAGCATATGGAATACCCAAAAATACCCCTCAAATATCTGAACACTCGCTTAACAGTATCCCAATGAACCCGTCCAGGATTAGCCATAAATCGACTAAGGACTCCCACTGCTTGGGCAATGTCTGGTCTTGTATAGACCATAGCATACATCAAATTGCCAACAACACTAGCATAATGTACTCTACTCATGTCCTCCACCTCACTAGGAGATTTTGGACAATCCTCAATAGATAACTTTGTTCCCAAAGAAATGGGAACACACAATGGTCTACAATCTGTCATGATGAACCTATCCAACATGGTCTTCACATACTTTCACTTAACCAAAGTTTTATGTTGGTTCTGTCTCTTCTGATTTCCATTCCTAGAATGTACCTTGCTACCCCTAAATCTTTCATTTCAAATTGTGCCTGACAACTGAGATTTGAAATCAGAAATCATATTCTTACCCTTCCCAATGAGCAACATATTATCAACATACAGTGCACCAATGAGAATATGATCACCATCAAACTTATAATACACACAGTGATCTGATTTTGATCTCACAAATCCAATAGACAACACAAAGGCATCAAACTTCAAGTACCATCTCCTAGGGGACTGTTTCAAACCATACAAAGACTTCTTAAGCTTGCAAACCAAATTTTTTTTACCTTTCACCATGTAATGCTATGGCTATGACATAGATTTCTTCCTCCAAATCACCATGAAGGAAAGTTGTTTTCACATCCATCTGCTCTACCTCCAAGTCATAAGTTGTTGCAAGAGACAACAGGAATTGAATGGATGTTAGCTTTGTAATGGGAGAGAAGATCTCACCATAATCTATACCCTCCACTTGTGAATACCTCTTCACAACTAGTCTGGCCTTATACTTCTCAACACTACCATTTGCACCAAATTTCTTCTTGAACACCCATTTGCATCCAACGGGTTTCCATCCAGGAGGCAAAGACACCAAGAACCAAGTTTGATTCTTTCCAAAGAATCCATTTCATCCTCCATGGCCTCCTTCTAGGAACCTGCATCTTTCATGTCCATAGCCTCTGATATAGTTCTAGGTTCATCACTGTTAGTAAGCAAAGCAAAAGTACAACTAGAATCAAGCAATGTAAAACCAAACCTTTCAGGTTGCTTTCTTAGCCGTGTAGACCTCCTCAAGAGCTAAGGTTGAGGTTCAGCTTCTTCATCTGAGCTTTCAAAGCTGCTAGAGCTCTCCTCATCATCAGATCCAACATTGTCTTTATGTTCAGTCTTCTCAGGGGTAGGAGGAAAGTGAACAACATCCTCTTTCTTTTCTTTTTCTTCTGGTTGTAAAACAATGGAAGAAGGTGTAAGCTCTCTGAAGATGACACTTCTTCTATACAACACTTTTTTAGCCACAGGGTCCCAAAGCTTGTATCCTTTCACACCAAAATCATAGCCAATGAAGATACACTTAATAGCCTTGTTCTACAATTTTCATCGCTTCTCCCTAGAAACATGTGCATATGCCTCACAACTAAAAACATGAAGATGCCTTATTGAAGGCTTTCTACTAGACCACACCTCCATGGGTGTCTTTCCAACAAGAGTTGATGTAGGATATTTGTTTACAAGATAGCAAGCAGTGACAATAGCTTCAGCCCAAAACTTTTGTTCTAGGCCAGCTCCACTAAGCTGACTCCTAGCCTTCTCCATCAGTATCTTGTTCATCCTCTCTACAACTCCATTTTTTTGCGGAGTGTATGGAGTTGTCTTATGTCTTTCAATCCCAAGTTCCTTGCAATATTTATTAAATTCTGTAGAACAGAACTTACCACCGTTGTCAGTTCTCAAACACTTAATCTTCTTACCAATCTGATTTTTAGAAAAGGCCTTAAACTCCTTAAACTTACTATAGACTTCAGATTTGCTTCTAAGAAAATAAATCCATGTCCTTCTACTGTAGTCATCTATGAAACATACAAAATATACATATTTTGATAACAAAGGAACATTAACAAGACCAAATACATCAGAATGAACAAGGTCCAACACACCAGAAGACTTGTGAGAACTTGAATAAAACTGAATGTGGTTTTGTTTCCCATAAATGCAATATTCGCAAAAGTCAAACTCAAGATTACAATCATCTAACCCCTCAATGAGGTTTTTATTTTTTAGGGTACGCAGACCCTTCTCACCAATGTGGCCAAATCTCTTATGCCATAACATTGTCTTTTCAGTAGGAAGCTTAACTTCCAAGGCATGATTACAAACATCAGAACTAGAAACAACAGATCTCTTAACTGCTCGTTCAGATGGTGGGGATGAAGTGACTGCTGCTCTCTTCCTTGAATCATAAGAACTATTGCATTGTGAAATACATGCCTCAAGCTGAAATAGAGTAACTCTCCTATTACCTTTAGCAAGCACCATAGCTCCTCTAGTCATCTTGCATCATTCTTTCAAAAAGACAACCTACACACCTACATCATTCAAACTACTTACAGAAAGTAGGCTCCATGCTAAGCCTGGGATATGCATAACCCTAGAGATCCCCTTCACTCGATCATCAGGGAATTAGATAGAGACTCTTCCACGACCAACAATCTTCAGATGAGAGTCATCACCCAAGTACACCTTTCCACCATCAAACTCCTCATACTTAGTAAACCAATCTCAATGCAAGGTCATGTGGAATGATGCACCAAAGTCAATCAGCCACACATCATTAGATGCATGGGTTGCTAGGGCTGTGATGAAAGCATCACCATCATCTTGTGATTTGTTAGAAGCTAAATCTGGGGTCTTCTTCTTCTTTTTCTTTTCTTCTTTGCATTCCTTTCAGAAATTCTCAAATTTACCACAGTTGCAACAGATAGCCTTGGACTTTCCAAGAGCTTTAGATCTACCCTTCTCAGCTTTCTTATCCTTCTTTTTCCCTTTCTCCTTGGGTCTTCCATGAACTACAAGAGCCTCTTTAGCTGCATCAGAAGACTTTCTCTGCATCTCTTCGGATAACAGTGAAGAAACCACTTCATCCATTTTGAATGTGGATGTGGTGCTTCCAATAGCCATGACAAGGTGATCCCACAAGTCTGGCAAAGAACAAAGCAAGGTCATACACTGATCCTCCTTCTCCATCTTCACACCAATAGATGTCAATTATGCAACCAGCATGTTAAAAGCATTCATATGTTTAGCAATGGATCCTCCATCCTCCATTCAAAGAGAATACAACTTCTTTCTTAGGAAAAGTTTATTAACCAGGGATTTGGCTTGATACATATCTCCCAACTTCTTCCAAAGCAAGGTTGCAATTTTCTCCTCATGGACATTTAATAACATAGAATCAACAAGACTAAGTCTTATGAGACCCTTAGCCTTCATGTCCTTGAGATCCCACTCGTCTTGTGACATTGCAGCCGGTTTAATGTCATTAACACTTTGCCAAAGGTCTCGGTCAACAAGCATGTCTTCCATCTTGAGCTTCCACAGCTCGAAATTAGTGCCATTGAATTTCTCCACTTCAAACCTTCCTAATGTGCTTGCTATCTCCTTGCTGCAATAGAATTCAAAATACTCTACACAGACTCTCACTCAACTTAAGCTCAGCTCAAAAAACCCCTACCCAATAGCTAAGACCAAAATTGGCTAGGCTCTGATACCAACTGAAAGGAAGCTAGGTGTGTAGAAATCGCTTCCTACACTAATCTAATGAGAAGAGGGCTATGCAAATTCAAATTAATCCTTACAACTACAGCAACATAGAACATCTAAAAGAGATATTGCAGCAATACACATGAACCAGAAAGAAGACAGAAGAAGAGAGACAAAGATTTACGATGGGGAAAACCCTTATCGGGTGAAAAGCCCCACACTCAGAAACCTACATAATGTATTAACAAATCTGAAAGTTGTTTACAATACACTTGCAATGCAAGCTTCAATGGTCTTTGACACTCATGTCTGGAGTCAATCTAGTAGCAAAATAGTACCTGTAAACTTGTGATGCAATTGCCTCTCCAAGCACCTGTTTATATAGAATGTACAAGGCAATATTGGACCTATCTTGGGATGGACGTCCAACTTGGCCTCATGGCCCAAAACCCACGCCTAAGGACACTTGGTCAACATTGTAGAATGTTCTTGACACTTGTCCATAGCTCCCATCCCAAAGAGGTCGCCTATTTCCAAAATGGGCTATGACAGATGCTCTTATGACACTTACGATTGTCATAGAATCTGTCATAGTGGTTACAACTTACAGCTGTAAGAGAATCTATCATACACAGGCTATAAATAGAATATTCTCTTACAACATGTCATAGTCCACCTTGGGGTACCCAAATATGCCTTTTTCAAAGATGCTTCACGACACATGTCTTCACCTGTGTTACATGCTTCTATTTCTAACTCTTACATGTCATAACTTCGTCATAGGAATCTGCAATAACTGTTTCGGTCAAACATTCACCTTACACAACGTGAAAGATGTTGACACATGGAAAAATGCTCCTACCACAAAGTGGGATGCCTATCTCCTCATGTGAGGACAAAATTACAAGTTGTCATCTTCTATGTAGGATGACACATCACTGTGCCACATCCCAAAAAATGACAATATGGAATTTAAAATTTATTTACAACATAGGCAATGAATTAATATATACAAACATAAATAATACAACGAATTAACAAGGTTGAGACACCTTAATTCCCAATAGTAATATGATTATGGTTTCGTTTCATATGTAATATTAGATATATAACAGAAAAATAAATTATTGCATGAAATAAATAATAACTTTTCATTTTAAATGGTTTTTTTTTGCAGAACACGGGTCTTCCAGAAGATCAAGATGATTCTCATGATATAGATCCAGATTATGTTAGTTCTAGTATAGATCACATGGCATAGGATGATGATGATGCAGATACAAAAGACACCGAGGCCGATGACGATGATGACGACGATGATGATGATCATGATGGTGATGATGATGATGAGGCAATTGCTGGTAGTAGCCAGTGACATTGATGATCATATAGACTTAATCATGGATCATTGCTGATATATCTTTATGATGCCTCTTTTCATTGTTACTATCATATGTATCATTTTCACGGCCTGTAGTACCATATTATTGAGTTGTATGATTTTGACTTATATCATTTGGACATGTATCATCTTGACTTGTATCATTTTGAGTTACATAATTTATTATTTTTACTTATATCATTTGTACATGTATCATTTTGACTTATGTCGACTATTGGACATGTATCATTTTGACATGTTATTGATCTACTGGCATATTTGACTTTCACTTGTTTTAGTTATACATGATGATGATCTTATCAGTATTGAATTGTCAATTTATATATATTGAAAGTGGTTGATGATTTTTGGATGGATATTTATTATGTATGATGATTTAATTTACTGCTCGGGATGGATGTTGTCAAATTCAATTAAATTATAGATATTTGACTCACTTGTTTTAATTATAGATGTTGATCATGTTATAATAAAAATCTTGTTATTTAATCATATGAGTTAAATAATTAAATTACTTACTCTATAATCATATGAGTTATTTAAGAGGCATGATATATTTAACTAATTAAATTGAAATAAAACATATTATTTAATTTACTTACTCTATAAACATATGAGTTATTTAAGAGGCATGAAATATTTAACTAATTAAATTGAAATAAAGCATATTAAATTAATAAATGTAAGCAAAACAAGAAGCATTTTTAGAAGCAAAAAAGGAAGCAACAATGGAAGCCAAACTAGAAGCAATCTTGGAAGCAAAACTTGGCGTATCTAGGAAGCAAAAATAGAAGCAATTCAGGTAGCAAACAAAGAAGTAATAATGCAAGCAATTTTAGAAGCAACAAAAGATGCAATAATAGAACCCATATTAGAAGCAACAAAAGATGCAAAAATGGAAGCAAAGCTAGATGCAACAAGCGACGTTATATCGAAAGCAAAATTGGAAGCAAAACTGGAAGTAAAATTAGAAGCAAAACTGGAAGCAAAATCGGAAGCAAAACTGGAAGCAAACTTGGAAGCAAAATTGGAAGAAAAATCGGAAGCAAACCTGGAAGCAAAATTGGAAGAAAAACCGGAAGCAAACCTAGAAGCAACACAAGAAGCAAAATTGGAAGCCAAACTAGAAGGAACAAAATTTGGTGCTAAATCTGGTGCCAAAGTGAAATGCAGTTTGGTGCCGAGTTTTGCGCCCGCAGAAGTGTCTAATTCATGAAATCAAATGCACTAAATTTTGGTGCTATTTTAGGCACTAATTGCCTATTTTGTTGTAGTGAGCAAAGATTTTTAGGGTTTTCTGAAGGCTAGGATGAAGAAGTGGGAAGAAAGAAAGGGCAACAAACAGACACACAGTCTATGATGAATCTTGCTAGATAGTCACACCCGTGTCATCTGATAACATTTTCCCTACACTTTTTAGTGTAGTTTTTGTTGCAGTCTGATTGACACATTTTTTGCTTCACTATAAATCCATTATTAGTCGCATTGAAACAACTACAAGGAAGTGGAATCACCAATGACTGCCCCACATCTATAAGACCTATATCAGCTATCTTATTAGCATCCTTAAGCTAGTCCCATGTGACTAGGCTCCCAAACACAAACTCTGTAATGCTTTGCAATGTGTCCACTTGCTTGGCCTAGTACATTGTAGACAGACTTATGGATACCATTCACACAGTTGCATGTAATGGGAACTTTTATCATTGATTTTGTTGGGAGTATTTGGGTTTGAGCAGCTAAAGTGGAGGGATCGAATCCATTGGCATCCAGTAAGGAGAACGGGTCCACCTAGAACACGTGTCCAGTTCAAAGACCTTCAAATGTATAGGGAGAATATAGCCCAAAAGGGCACTGCAGGGGCCTGAAAGACTGCATGGCTCTATTGTAGATTTGTACAAATTAATACAGGGCATAGAATGACCAAAAAAAACAATGAAAGCTCCATTGGTATTAGATGGTTGTAAATATATTATTGAAAGATCAATGTTCTATGCCTCCCAATTAGATTCAGGAAAATTTTGCAGTTCGGTACACTTTCCTATTCGATTTATGTCTTTTAATAATAAGTTGAGTTGTATTTCTATTACACATGGTTAATGGTATTTTGTTTCTATTAAACTTATCTTTATAATATTCATTTATGTTGCAGCTTCTTAAAAAATCAATATACTCTGATGCTTTGAGCGGAATTTGCTCCAAAATAGGTGGTCTCTATCGAGATCTACAATTGACTACTTAAATAGAAGTGGTAGCAAAGCACCTATTGTTCTTCCTCTCTCACAGCCAGAGTATCCAAAGAACATGGGTAATGAAAAATACGACATTCCTAAATTATAAGTCATACATAAAATCTTTGAGTGCTTCCATTTTCTTTCTAGTGGATTATATGTTGTTGGATATTTACCACACCCTCTTTATTTATCTGAAAAGTTCATTTCCAAAGCACAAAGCCAACAAGTTTTTGATGAAGCTCACACAACCTCTGCAACTCAAAAAGTTAAGTTTTCTTTGGTTATTTTGATTAAGTATACAAAAATATATAATCACATTACAATATTGCTTGTAATATGCATTTTTTTATGTAGCATTTTGAGTACAAAAAGTTATGTATGCTAGTTATTTGTAATTATAAATTCCATCAAAGCAATTTTATGTATGGTAGTCATTTGTAATTATAAATTCTTTCAAATCAATTTGATAAATAAATATTCTTTATACTATCATTTGGAAATGGTTTTTTGAAAGCGACTTTCTATATCATTGAGAAGTCTATGAGATATGTAAAACTGTAAACAAAAGCAAAATGAGTACATGGAGCTTGATCTTTTTCTATGTTTAAAGAGACCATTAATTCCTATTTGTATGCAACATTTTTATGTATACTAGTCATTTGTAATTATAAATTCCTCCAAAGCAATTTGATTAATGCTCTTGGTTATTTGATTAATGCTCTTTACCCTATCATTGGAAATGGTTTTTCCATACAGACTTTCGAATCCAATTCCATACTTTACAAGTCTAACTCTGCATAGTGACTTTCTTACATAGTCATATGATATTAGGGGTGTACCCAGTGTCATGGCCCTAAATATGATGTAGCCAACAACATACACTCAATAAAATTGTGCCATTAATCTTGTGTGAGAGCCAAAGATTTGGAACACTCAAAAAAAAATTATTCACCAACTCTGCTGCTACAATGAGAGAAAACTCTCTTATATCCAAGAAAACAAAAAAATAAAAAAATACCTTTTTTGGCAGAGTTCGACAATTGTCAGATTTTGCCATTTTAGGTAATTTTACAATCATATCTTGAGAATCCATTTTTTTTCCAAAAACTTCCTAAAGCTAAGGTAGAACAAAAAGCCAACTAACATCCTAAATTTGAAACATGAGTTTCGAGTTATTAAAAAAACCAACTTTTAAAAAACTAGAACAAAACACTAAATTGCCATTTTCAGGCCCAAGATGAAAGTTTCAACCCTCGAAAAAGTGCTAAGACAAGGTCCAACCGACTAGGGTGTCTTGGGAAACCACTGGCCACCTCATAATGCATTCACCTATAAAATTTTGTAGAAAACTCACATCCGAGTCAAAAGTTATGACCTTTAGAAGTCCCTGCATCATTTTCCTCTGGTTGAAAAGAATGCAACTCCTGCAAGTGAGTGTCTTCAAACTACTTCCATTTGACTGGATATAACCTCTCCACTTCTCACTCTATAATCCACGTGCTATTTGTTGGTGGCAATACTTCCCACTGTACTAAATACTTGTTGTACTATCCTTGCCAAGTGTAGATAGTTTTCTTATCAAGAATCTGTACAATCTTTTCCTTCTTCTTATGGGGAATGTGGTGGTGCCATGCCACTTCTAGTTGACTAACTTCAGCATCATCCTCACCATGGAATGCATATAAATCAAAAATATTAAACATAGGAGAAATATCGAGATCATCTGGTAAACTGACCTCATATGCATTATCATTGATCTTCTTTGTAATTTTGCAAGGACCAATTTATGTTCCAGTAGGAAACTGCTCTTTTCTCAAATATACCATCACTAAGTCACCATTATTAAATGTCTGATGTCGCCTACTAGTATCCATTGTATTCTTGTACCTCTCATTACTGTCCTGCAACTTCTGTCTCACTTCTTTCTACAACTGTTGAAGGTGTTCTGCAAATGCTTCCCCATCATCACTAACCCTATCTTTCATTGGTAGTTGTACCAAATCTAGAACACGCTGAGGATTCCTACCATACACAATCTGGAAAGGGGACTTTCCTGTTGATCTGTTAATAGAACTATTATAGGCAAATTCAGCCTGGGGTAATGCCACATCCCATTGTTTTGGCTTTTCTCCAACAATACACCTCAACAAATTTACCAGACTCTGATTGACTACCTCTGTTTGCCCATTCGTTTGAGGATGATAAGCACTACTAAATTGTAACTTAGTCCCCATCTTCTTCCATAAAGTCCTCCAGAAATGACTGAGGAATTTGGTATCCCTATCAAAGGTAATAGTCTTTGGAACACCATGTAGTCAAACAACTTCTGAAAAAAAAAAACTCTGCTACCCTTGTTGCATCATTAGTTTTCTTATAGGAAATAAAATGAACCATCTTGGAGAACCTATCAACAACTACAAAAATGGAGTCATTACCTCGTTGAGTATGTGGAAGTCCCAACACAAAGTCCATGCTCAAATCTATCCATGGTGTAGTTGGTACTGGTAATGACATATAGAACCCTATATTATGTGAATGTCCCTTAGCCACTTGTTAGATTCTACACCTTGTTACATACTTAGTTATATCCCTTTTTATCGTTGGCCAGTAATATTTATCTTCTATCAAGGCTATTGTCTTGTCCTTGCTAAAATGTCTAGCCAACCCACTACTATGAAATTCTCTAATAATGTTTTCCCTAATAGAGCCAACTGGTATGCATAGTTGTTTTCCTTTAAATAGATACCCATCTTGCATAAAATATTCACCCCTAAAGTGATCCAAGTTACCAGATACTGGTGCCTTCAATTTTTCCACAATCTCCCAAAAATCATCGTCAGACTCATACAATTTTTTTATGGCATCAAAACCAATCACCTCAGTTTCCATTGTGGTCAAAAGTGCACACGCCTACTTAACGCATCTGCAACCTGATTTTGTTTTCTAGACTTATGCTTCAACACAAAATTGTAACCCTGCAAGAAAGAGAACCACTTAGCATGCCTCCTATTCACCTTTTTTTGTGTGTTCAAGTATCTCAGTGCAATATGATCTGTAAACAATACAAACTCCTGGGGAACTAGATAATGTCTCCAATGCCTCAATGCTTGAACAATGCATAAAATTCCAAATCATAAGTAGAATAATTCTTTCTCACTTCATTCAGCTTTTCACTAAAGAAAGCTATAGGTTTTCCATCTTGGCTAAGCACATCACCTATTCCCACATGGGAGGCATCACATTCTACTTCAAACACCTTATCAAAATTTGGCAATGCAAGTATAGGTGCTTCTATTACCTTTTGCTTCAAGTACTTAAAGCTCTCCCCAGCCTCCTTGCTCCATACAAACTCCCTTCCTTTGGTGCAAACTGTTATAGGAGCTACAATACTACTGAAATTTTGAATGAACTTTTGATAGAAAGTGGCCAAGCCATGAAAACTTTTTACATCTATGATACTACTTGGACTGGGCCATTCTAGAATTGCCCTGACCTTTTCTGGATCTATTCTGACACCATCTTTAGAAATGACAAAGCCTAAAAAACCAAACTGTCCTACATGAACCTACACTTCTTCAAATTGGCATAGAGCTTCTCCTTCCTTAACACACCAAAGATGATCCTCAAGTGTTGTAGGTTCTCTTCTTTGCTATTACTAAATACCAAAATATCATCAAAATAAGCTACCACAAACTTACAATTGTAAGGTCGTAGTATAGTGTTCATCAATCTCATAAATGTGCTAGGTGCATTTGATAACCTGAATGGCATAACCATCCACTCATATAATCCATCTCCAGTCTTAAAGGTTATCTTCCACTCATCCCCTTCTTGGATCCGGATTTGATGGTTGCCACTTCGTAGGTCGATCTTGCTGAAATATTTGGCCCCTGCAAGGACATCCATCATGTACTCCATACGAGGTATAGGAAACTGATACTTGATGGTAATCTTATTAATTGCTCTACTATCAGTGCACATCCTCCATGTTCCATCTTTTTTTGGGGTCAACAATGCAGGTACAACACATGTGCTCATGCTCTCTCTCACCACACCTTTACTTATGAGTTCTATTACTTGCTTATTCATCTCTGCATGTTGTGTTGGATTCATCCTATAAGCTGCTTGGTTGGGTAGAGTTGCTCCTGGAATCAAATCAATATGATGTTGAATATCTCTCTTTGGTAGTAGACCATCAGGCAAAACATCAACAAATTATTTCAATAGCTCTTCTACTTCTAGGGGAACTAAAATGTCTTCCTCTTCACCTTTTTTTACTACTAATGCGTAGCAACACCCTATCACCTTCATTTCTTTAAAGGATCTCTTTTAGACAACATGGTTTCACCTTTTCCTTCATCCTTGAGAGGCAATAAAATCACCTTAGAGCCATCTTTCCAAAAGGTGTATGTGGTTTTCTATCCATCATGCATAACTTTTCTATCATACTGCCATGGCCTTCCCAATAACACATGACAGGCATCCATTGGGACAACATCACACCATATCTCATCCTGATAGATCTTCCCTATGCTAAACTTAATTAGGCATCTTTTATCAACAGTGACTTCATTTCCCTTTTTAAACCATGCAATGCGGTATGGATGAGGATGTTTTTCATAGTGTAAATTCATTTTTTCTACCATTTCTTTAGAAACCATATTTTCACAATTACCTCCATCAACAATAACTTGACATACCTTGCCACCCGAAGTGCATTTGGTTCTAAAGATATTGGTTTGAATCCATGAACCATAAGAGCTTTTGGCTTGTGTTTTCTCCTTCTCTAGAATCACCATTGGGCTTCTCATCATGAGACTTTCTCCCACATCTGGTGGAACCTCTAGTTCCATCCCTTCCACTTCATGCTGCATGTGAATCAGGTTCACCCTAGGTTGTCCTCCTTGATTTCTTTCTTGCATGTTATAATTTGAGCATTCAATTGCCCTATGACCTTCTTCTCCACATCTGAAACAAGTGAAAGACCTTCTCTAGTTTTCCCATCCTCTACCGCTACCATAACCTCTACCTCTTTGAAATCCCCTTCCTCATTCTCGATTTAGATTTTGTCGAGTGTCTACTTGTTTTTCCAATCCATGGGATGACTCTCCCCTGCCATAGTTTGAACCTCCTTGAAACGGGGTTGATGTACCCCTTCTTCCTCCTCTATTCCTCTAATGGTATTGTCTATTTTGTTTTTCTTCAGTCTTTAGAGCCAATTGGTAAGCCTCTTCCATACTGTTGATTCAATGCATGCTGAATTCATCTTGAATAGAAAATTTTAGGCCATTCACATATCTAGCAGCCATCTGTTCATCAGGCTCTTGATGCTCTGTACGTATAGACAATGTATCAAACTCATTTGTATAATCTTGCATAGAAGAGAGGTTCTGCTTTAAATTTTGAAACCTATGGAAAAGGGTTTGCACATAATGTATGGGCAAAACATTTTCTCTCAACTTCTTCTCCATTTTATTCCATGTCCTGATCTTATCCTTGCCTTTCCTTGTTCGTTCCTTTTGAAGATGATCCCACCAAATCATTGCATGACCCTTTAATTTGGTGCATGTGAATTTCACCTTCTTTTCCTTTGTCATGGATTTCCATTCAAAAAAATTTCTCATGTCATTTAACTAGTCTATCAACTCCTCTGGTTTAAGACTACCTGCATAATCTGAAACATCTACCTTGATCCCTTCATTTTTCCCTTCTAAGGCCCTGAGCATCCTCTCTTCAAAACTCATGCCTTTTAATTCTTCATCTTCATTTTCTGTATCTTGATTTGCACCTCCTTGACCTATCTCTTCATCAGATTCGTCTCCTCCTCTACCCAGTCTTTGGTTTTCCATCCGTGTTGAAAGTTTTGCTATTTGCCTTTGCATATTTTGCATCTCTCTATTCATCAAGGCAAGACCGCCTCTTCCTCTTCATCTCCCAGCCATCTTCCTACTCTAATACCAGATGATGTAGCCAACACATACACTCAATAAAATTGTGCCATTAATCATGTGTGAGAGCCAAAGATTTGGAACACTAAAAAAAAACTTCTATTCACCAACTCTACTGCTACAATGAGAGAAAACTCTCTTATATCCAAGAAAACAAAAAAATCAAAATAAAAAATTACCTTTTTTGGCAGATTTTGACAATTGTCAGATTTTGCCATTTTAGGTAATTTTACAATCATATTTTGAGAATCCAGTTTTTTTTCAAAAACTTCCTAAAGCTAAGGTAGGACGAAAAGTCAACTAACATCCTAAATTTGAAACATGAGTTTCGAGTTATTAAAAAAAAGTAACTTTTAAAAAACTAGAAAAAAACACTAAATTGCCATTTTGAGGGCCAAGATGAAAGTTTCAAGCCCCAAAAAAGTGCCAAGATGAGGTCCAACTGACTAGGATGGCTTCAGAAACCACTGGCCACCTCATATCATATCCACCTGTAAAATTTCATAGAAAACCCACATCCGAGTCAAAAGTTATAGCCTTTGGAAGTCCCTACATCATTCTCCTCTCGTTGAAAAGAACACAACTCCTGCAAGTGAGTGTCTTCAAACTATTGCCATTTGACTGGATCTAACCTCTACACTTTCCACTCTGTAATCCACGTGCTATCTGTTGGTGGCAATCCTTCCCACTGTACTAAATACTTGTTGTAATGTCCTTGCCGAGTGGAGTTAGTTTTTACTTCTTCTTATGGGGAATGTGGTGGTGCCATGCCACTTCTGGTTGACTATCTTCATCATCATCCTCACCATGGAATGAATATAAATCAGAAATATTAAACATAGGAGAAATATCGAGATCATCTGGTAAACTGACCTCATATGCATTATCAGTGATCTTCTTTTTAATTTTGCAAGGACCAATTTTCCTGTACTTCAACTTGTGGTATGTTCCAGTAGGAAACCACTCTTTTCTCAAATATACCATCACTAAGTCACCTTTATTGAATGTCTAATGTCGCCTACTAGTATCCACTATATTCTTGTACCTCTCATTACTGTCCTGCAACTTATGTCTCACTTCTTTCTGCAACTATTGAAGGTGTTCTGCAAATGTTTCCCCATCATCACTGACCCTATCTTTCATTGTTAGCTATACCAAATCTAGAACACCCTGAGGATTCCTGCCATACATAATCTAGAAAGGGGACTTTCCCGTTTATCCATTAATAGAACTATTATAGGCAAATTCGGCCTGCGGTAATGCCACGTCCCATTGGTTTGGCTTTTCTCCAACAATACACCTCAACAAATTTCCTAGACTCTGATTGACTACCTCTGTTTGCCCATCTATTTGAGGATGATAAGCACTACTAAACTGTAACTTAGTCTGCATCTTCTTCCATAAAGTCCTCCAAAAATGACTGAGGAATTTGGTATCCCTATCAGAGGTAATAGTCTTTGGAACACCATGTAGTTGAACAACTTCTGAAAAAAATAACTCTGCTACCCTCGTTGCATCATTAGTTTTCTTATAGGCAATAAAATGAACCATCTTGGAGAACCTATCAACAACTACAAAAATGGAGTCATTACCTCGTTGAGTATGTGGAAATCCCAACACAAAGTCCATGCTCAAATCTGTCCATGGTGCAGTTGGTACTGGTAATGGCATATAGAACCATGTATTCTGTGAATGTCCCTTAGCCACTTGGCAAATTCTACACCTTGTTACATACTTAGTTATATCCCTTTTTATCTTTGGCTAGTAATATTTATCTTCTATCAAGGCTATTGTCTTGTCCTTGCCAAAATGTCCAGCCAACCCACTACTATGAAATTCTCTGATAATGTTTTCCCTCATAGAGCCAGCTAGTATGCATAGTTGTTTTCCTTTAAATAGATACCCATCTTGCATAAAATATTCATCCCTAAAGTGATCCAAATTACCAGATACTGGTGCCTTCAATTGTTCCACAATCTCCCAAAAATCATCATCAGACTCATACAAATTTGTTATGGCATCAAAACCAATCACCTCAGTTTCCATTGTGGTCAAAAGTGCAACACGCCTACTTAACGCATCTGCAACCTGATTTTGTTTTCCAGACTTATGCTTCAACACAAAATTGTAACCCTACAAGAAAGAGACCCACTTGGCATGCCTACTATTCAACTTTTTCTGTGTGTTCAAGTATCTCAGTGCAATATAATCTGTAAACAATACAAAATCTTGGGGAACTAGATAATGTCTCCAATGCCTCAACACTTGAACAATTGCATAAAATTCCAAATCATAAGTTCACTAATGATAGTGTCAACTAACTTGCATTAGGTTGATAAGTGTTTCTAGATAATGAAGTTATAAAAGTATGTTGCCTCTTGTTATGTATGAGAGTTTGGTAAATGATAATGTGAAATGATGAATATTCAGAGTTGTAAGTGCACTATGAGGAGGTAATAATCCCCTTTGTGGATTTATTGATTGTTCGTTTAATTGTATTTATCTTATATTGAGTTTTGTGTTAGATTTTGAAATGGGGAGACATCGAGTACTGTAATGGAGTAATGTTTATGTATTACTATGGACAATATTTCGTGAGTTGTCCCTATGATTAAGTTGATATGAAAGATGGTTAATGCCTTGCATTGTTATATATACATGTCAATATGAGGATAATTGTTATGCAAGATAGTTAATGCCTTGCATGGTTCATGTATCCTCATTGTCATGATGATGTTTGCTATGGTTGTTGAGCAGGGTCTTCTAGTTGCAGGTAGGGGAGTGGCTTCCAATGTGGGGCTGGTGCCCAAAGTGGCTAGCCAGGGTAACCCATTGAGAGTTTGTAATCAAGTGATAACCTAATAATAAATCTAGGGGTTAGGTAGTTTTCACACTAATTAGTTGGATGCCTCACCCATGCCTATAGTGCTCATTCAGGCTGAGGATGGGATGAGAAGGCCGTGGTTGGCAAGATCAACTTCCTTATCCTCATGAAAGGAATGTTGGTTCCACATGTGTCACCCTATGGGGCCGGTGTCTAGTGAGAGACTGCCAAGGTAACCATAGATGTGGGCCAGCATCTAGTGAGAGACTGTCAGGGTAACCCAAGATGGGGGCCGGTGTCTAGTGAAAGATTGCCAGGGTAACCCATGTCAGGACCATGCAATGACACTCTCCCTACTGCAGCCTAGCATTCCCTAGTTGTGCTCTCCCCATTTGTATGTGTTTGCCTCTGGAAGTGCTATTGAGTTGCTTGTGATATTGACTTGTGTTGTTGGAGTCGAGTGTTGTCCTTGTTCCTTATAGTCTTTTGTTTACCTGACTATTGTCATAGCGGGGACCTTATTTTAACTCCTAGCACGGGGGGTGGACCTTAGGTTTCCACATGGTTGAGTGGATGTGCTTTATATCCATTGGTTTTCCCTTGCTGATGTGCATGTGCGAGGAGGATGTATCTTGTGTATCAGACATCAGATCTTGTACCTGTTTATGAAGACAACTATTTATGCTCATGTAATGGTCCTGTGTAACAATCAAATCATAATGTATGTATTCATATGTAATTAGAAGGTGATAATGTAAACTACATAATGATGTACTCATATGTATAGGAATTTGTATATTCACATGTAATCCTGATCATGTTGATTATTTAATTGATGTTATGATATGAAGATTAAATGTTTATTGATTTAATGCAATAGATTTAGAATGATCTACTGATGTTAGTTAATGATGTATGTTAGATTATGTAAAATGTTTTGTCAAGTTATGCAACCATGAAATCTTAGAGGACAAGTTGTTAGTTCAAATGATGTGTTTAGATATGTTAAACATAACTTTGTTATCTTATTCATTTTTAAAAAAATTATTCTGCATTGCATAGCATAGATGTGTTGTTCTCTAAGGTGTTCATGGCGGGGCGTTACATGGTTTACTTTATTTTTAGAAAAGAATGTAAGGATAGATTTATGACTGTAGACTCAACCCTATATAATGAAAGAGGAATATTAGTTTTAGATTCTCTGTTACAGATACTAGGGCACTTTACATTGCAAAGCATTCACTTGAATCACTTCTTCAATAATCAAACTAAGTACCATTATTTCTATTTTTATTTCCACATTTAATTATTTTGTACTTTTCTCTTTTTCTTTCTTTTATTTATTTTTATATTTTGAAATACATATAGATATTCAATCTCATTATATCAACTAAGATTGTTAATAAACAATATTATTATTATGATGAAAATTGCATACTCATGCAATTTTTTCCTTATGTTTTTGGTTCATTTTGATTAAAGTGTCCTAAATGCAATGACTTGTCTACAAATGGCATATTCATACATGAATTTGACTCATAATCACAATACCATATTTGTTAGATAGAATCTACACAATTAATTAACTATCTAATATATCATCAAAAAATGTAGATACCAAGTCTTAGACTAAGCTTTAAAGAAGGTTTCAACGTTTCATTAAAAAAAGGTAATAAAGTTTAAGATTATATTACTATGTCTATTAACCTTGATATTTCAAAATAATTAGCTCAACATTTTACTTTTGGTAAGGAAAAACTAACTATACATCCCAAAGATGCAATTGGAATAAAATTTTAGTGCAATGACTAATTACTTTATCCTCTCTAAAATTCATATGTTTAAGGGAATTAAAGGACAAGTTATGTATAATATATTAATGTATTATAACAAATGTAAAAAATATATTTATTATATTAATATTAAATTATTGGTTATAATAATTATTATGTATAATTATTGTGCTTATATTGTATTATATTTAATTAGTAAAATAATATTATATAATAATTTAATTAACATATTAATTGACATAATGCATTATATTAACCAAAATTTGAAAATATTATAAGAGGAGTAGTGAACAAAAGAACATTATTAAAACAAATAAAAATGAAGGATTTGATATTTTGGCATAAGGTCAGAGTATGCTAGCAAATGTGAAGTTATTAGGTTAGAGACCTATGTTTATGGGCATCACCAAACTTCCACACTTGACATACATGTAAAGAAGCTTATTCTACAAATTTGTGCAGGTAGCAAATGCATATTGACTGGGAGAAATGAATAAATAGACTTTTTTCTCTTGTTAAAGCACGTTATTTCAATTCTCATTCTAACAATACAACATTAAATAAAAACAAATTTAATTATAATAATATTTCAAAAGCAAGTACTATTCCACTCCCTTATTCATTTAGTAGTCTGAGTTAGTATATTTATATATTCATATTATTAAATTAACCCACTTTATACAAATATATAAAACCTTTAATAAATAAATAATTTATCTATTCATAAAATTTAATTTCACTAAAATAATCCATATAATTACCTTTGTGAGGTAGAATAAAAATATCTTTACACTTAATGATGCCAAACAAAATTAAAAATAGAGTGATAATACCTACTACCGACTCTGTCCCAACTCACATTTCTGAAAAGCTCCTAAGAACGAGACGTCCTTGTAATTAGTGAAGATTGTATCCCGCCTCACTACCTAACTCAAAGAAAGATTGCACGACATTTGAATTATAGGAATAAATAAATAAACAAGTGGGCGATAAACTTGCATGTGTGGACTCAACTAGGACGCTTAATAATTCCTGCTTATCTTTAGACGTCTTTATTATCCCGACAACAAACCGCGTAAAGAAATTTGTGTGGGCTCTTTTAAAATGGTGCTTGTCAATTTTCTGTGGGCTCTTTTACAATGGTGCTCGTCACTGTCACTTGTCACTCATAGAAAAGTATACTTCAAAAATGAAAACTCGGTACAGAAAATTCCACAGCTCAATGTGTGCACTCAAACGTAACGCTGAAGATAGACACGCTGGACACGCAGATTGCACAAGATTTTTTTGGGACTTGGTTATCTTTAGACGTCTTTATCCTGATCAAAAAAAGAAGGATATCACCTACTTTAATATTGAATAACTCTATTTCTCTTGTAAATTCAATGAAATGGGGAAACCGTGTAAAGAAAACTCTGTGGGCTCTTTTACGATGCTATCGGTCACAGAAAAGTAAGTTCGAAAATGAAAACTCGTACAAAAAATGAAGTGGCCTTGCTTACACTTTAAGCAATTTGGATGTGCTAATCGAGATTTGACTGTTAAATATAGCTGTAACGCGTCTCTCTTTACCCGGATTTCTCCCATCGGTGATGATCATTTCAATTTTCATCACTAACAGACCACTGACCATGTGAGCTCTGAAACAAAGTCAAGTCGTGCTAAGAAAAACAAGTGAGTTGATCTGAATTCACCGCCCAACTAGGGGAAAGGACCCAATAGGTGTGATAGTTCTAATGGTTGGGAGGGTCACTGTTATAGTTTGATCCATTAGTAGAACATATGTTCATTATTGTTTAAATATAAAAATATCAATAAAAGTAACTTTTTGTATTAATAACTATTGCTTTTAACCAAGTCAAACATGTATCATTGATAGACCAAATTGTTTTCAACTGCCCATTCAATAGTACAAAATGAACAAACATCCCTTTTCAACTTTTACCTCTAAATGAAACAAAAGATAATATAATTTATTCCAAATTAAAAACACATATGAGCTTATAACAAAACTATATTATAATATTATGTTCAAATTTGTACACTCCTGCAATTACTTCGTCCACCTATAGACACATTCTTGTTAACATCAATACATGCTTCTTACTTTATATAAAATACTAAATGTACAACTTCTGGTCCTCCACCAATTAATCTGGAATTGTAATGAACAATGACAGGTACCCAACTTGACATAGTTACAAAATTTTATTTCCAAGAAATCAGTCCATCTCTCCCAAATATTGAGTAATAAATGCCCAACTTGGAGACTTCAACAACCAGATTCAGAGTACATGTAAAATAAACAAACATATGTGAGGCTCACCATTTAAAAAATCAAATCACAAAATTAATGACACCAAATTTAAAAAATGCATCCATGCCCATTTCAAATAAAAATCAAATCACACAATAAATAGATCAAATTTGAAAATTGGCTCTCTATCCGTGGAACGTTGAATTTCAAAAAACTGGAGGGAATTAATCTATAAAATGAACCAATGATTCATATGTATTATTTTCATTCTAACGAGTCAGAAAGAATATCAGACCTGCAAATTTCAGACCTGCAAACTGCTACAAGGCTTAGGTGGCACATTGTCTTCTTCTAAAATCAGGTTTTTTTATTTATTTCTATAGTATGTAAATATTTAAATGTTATATGGCTGTTAAATGTTATAGCTCTGTTAATTGTTATAGCTCTATTAAATGTTAAATGTTATATGTTTGTTACATGTTAAATGTTATATGTTAAATATTAAATGTTATAGCTCTGTTAAATATTAAATGTTATATGTCTGTTAAATGTTAAATGTTATATGTCTGTTAAATGTTATAGCTCTGTTAAATGTTATATATATTTAACAGAGCTATAACATTTAACAGACACACACACACACACACACACACACATATATATATATATATATATATATATATATATATATATATATATATATATATATAACAGAGCTATAACATGGAATGTCATAGTGACAAAACTCTTCCCTATGATTTTAGATGAATAAGATTTGGACTCGTTTTATAGGCTAGTGAAGCTAATCTAACTGCATTTATGTAGTCATCTATTTCAATTTCTGATTGAATGGAAAATAACATAGTAAACCTTGCTGCCCCTATTTTCTGCATTTGTCTGCTGTCTTTGTTTTCCTTTCTTTCACACTAATCCAAAACCTCACATGATCAAAGGCTTTGAATCAAGCATGTTTTCATAATCTTTTCCCCAAACCCTTCAAAAGACATTTCAAATATATTTGTTGGTCCATCAAGGTTGCCTCATCAAGGTGCTATTCAGTTCAGACTGAAAAGGGCAATAAATCCAAGCCAATGTTCTATAAAATGGGGAAGACTTGCCTATAGTGTACAGCCTGTTGGAATGAAATTGGCCTAATTGTGTGATATCACTTGAATTCTTATGTGGATAAGGAATATTTCAATAAGAACATTGCTGTGAAAGTCATTTCAGATAAAGTCCAGTGGCATCTATTATTGAATTGATTAAAGACATGAGGCACTGGGACTTCTAGTTTTGAGGTTTTGAGGTGGCCAGGATTGTATTTGTATCTAAAGCTGAGATGTTACAAAAAAAATTATGTTGTATTTTCCTATTTTTCACTGTTGAAATGTCCATAACTGCTTTTCGTAATAGACTATACCTGACTAGACCTTCTTTTTAATGAGGTCTTTCTTACAGAGCACCCCATTCTCTACATAACTCTTTTAAGAAGTAGTTTATCCATTCCTGTATTGAAGCATATATTATCTACTGATTTTGATTAAAAGGCATTGCTTGCAGATTTAAGACTGAAAAGATATTAGCCACAATGTAAAAAACATTAATAATTTGATTTAACTGATGAAATAGAACGAGACAACAAAGATAAGGGCAGATTAAAGACTTAAACAAAGCTTGGCAGAAAAAAAACCCCTTAAACATGGCTTCTAAGGTTAACAGACATCTAAGTTTGATCGAGCATTTCTGGATTGAGAAAATAGAATGGAATGACAAAGATAAAGCTGGTTGTATATATATTTAACAAAGCTATAACATTTAACAGACATATATATATATTTAATAGAGCTATAACATTTAACAGACAGCTTATGAAAAGATCCATTACATTTTCTTGCTAACAATTATTAAATGACATCATTTTATTTAGGCATTATGGCAGCAGGAAAGAGAAGATCCAGAAGAACAAGTCGAAGGCCTAGGACCAGGTTGCCAAGGGGAGTCAAATTGAATGCAATTGACTCAGATGATGCTGAGACTTCAATCAACCCACCTAAAAATAACACTGATTGTAGTCCAGTTAATGACAGTGCAGTTAACATTGATGTTTCTACAAGTTCTGCTCAAAAACATGGATTGAAGGCAAAGATGACGAGAGGGGAATGGACAGAACAAGATATGGATGGTGCGATCAAGGATGTCGAGGACAATAAGTACTCCATAAGAGCAGATGGAAAAAGTGGGGTATCCCTTGCACTAGTTTGACAAATTGGTTGGCAGGAATAACAACCACGAAAACAAAGGGACCACCAACGATTTTGTCAATGGAAGAAGAGCTGGAAGTTGTCGAATGGTGCAAAGATTTGGCTCAACTTGGTCATGGTATGGAGGTTACTCAGTTGAAGTCACACATTGCACAAATTTGTCAAGGAAGGCCAAATCCTTTCACGAATGGTTTGCTAGGTAGATCATGGTGGGCTAGTTTCCGTAGATGTCATCTAGATTTGACAATAAGGATTGCTGAGGGTCTTGACTGGGATAGAGCAGTGATGTTGCGTCTGAGCATTGTGGCAAATTTTTATGACAACTTGGAAAAACTTTATAATGCTAATCATTATGGCCCAACAAAGATATGGAACTGTGATGAAACAAGTGTTCAAGCAGGCAGAAATTGTGGGATGCGATTTATTGCAAAGTTGGGCAGCAGAAGTGTGCCACAAATTCTATCAAAAAGTAGAGAGTGGATAACCATTTTATGTTGTATTAATGCAGTAGGGCATAGTATACCAGGGTTTTATCTTTTCAAAGGTAAAAGGCAGCTAAAAAATTATATAGCAAATTGTGAACCAGGGGCGTGCATGGCAGCCCAACCACATGCTTGGATGACCAAAGGGCTCTTCTTGAATTGGCTGCACCATTTTGCTAGATCAGTCCCTGGTGGAGCTTCAACCACAAATAGACATCTACTGATTTTTGATGGACATAGAAGCCATGTGGCTTACAACACAATTCAAGAAGCTAGATCTTTGGGCATTGATCTTCTTACTATGCCTGCACATACCAGCCACAAACTTCAGCCTTTGGATGTTAGTGTCTTTGTACCATTCAAGTCATACTTCAAAACTGAAAGGTCCAAGTGGATGGCAAAAAACCCCCACATTGAAATAAGGAGGGCAGAATTCGCTGAACTAAGTAGCAAAGCTTTCAAGCTTTCCCTTACATCTGAAAATATCATATCAGGTTTCTGAAGGACTGGAATTTGGCCACTAAACAGTGATGCTCTTTGTAATGACATGAGACCAAGTGAATCCTTCTTTGTTGAAGAAGAAAGTGAGATTGCAGGTATTGCAAGCATATTAAGGTTGGCTGGATATGAAGAGGTTGAAGTGCAAAATTGTTTGGCACAAATGGCAAGGGAGCAATCAACACTAACAAATGAAGTGAATGACAGCATAAGTTCAGCTACTCATGTCAGCCAAACACAACAGTCAAATGAAGAAGATGATGCCATGAGCTTGCCAACACAAGTTAACCCACCAAATTGGGTTAAAGACGCTGCCAACAACCTTGGAATGCAGATTGATTTTGAAAATGAAGAAGTGTCATTATCTATGCCTTCCCCTCCTCCACTTCCAACAACCGAGGTTATTCATTATTATGCAGATACAACAGATTGGGAAACTATAGATTTAGATGCTACTGATACAACATTGCAGCAAGTGAAATGCAATGAAGGTTCATTGCAGAACTCTGAAGGTAATGAAATAGTAGACCAACAAGTGAGATGCAGTCAAGGCTCATTAAAGAACTTTCTCAAGCTACCAATTGAAACGGTTCGTAAGAGACCCAATCCCCTGGATGACAGTGCACTGAGGCTAGGTAGGCTATCCCAAATTCTTACCACAGATGATTATCTAATCCTGCATGAGCAACAAGAAGCAAGGAAAATAGAACTTGAGGAACTAAAAACAAGAAAAAAACAACAAGTAGAGGCAAAGAAAATTCGTCTAATTGAAGAAAAGAAAAGGAGGGAAGAGCAGAAGCTTGAAAGACAATTGAAGAGACAAAAGAAGGAAGAAGAAAAGTTGCAGCAACGAAGGGCAAGAGAATTGAAGAAAGAACAAAGGCAAATGGTTAGGGATAGGAATTCAAAATATGTTGCAAGCAATTCAGGGCATTTGAGTACTCCATCAACCCCTCTACCTGAACAACATCATATTCTAAGGGATATGTACAACATATTAAGCCCTGCTTATGCTACCCTTACAAACCAACAAGTGACTAGCAATACAAATTCAACACATGAGGGAAGCCATTCAAGGTGTTTGAGTACTCCATCAACCCCTCTACTTGAACATCATCAAATTTTGAGGGATATGTACAGCATATTAAGCCCTGCTTATACTGCCATTAACAACTTCCAAGTGACGAGTCACAGCCCCCCTCATTCCCCTATAAAGCAATTCCAATTTTCTGGGCTTTTAGATGAAACAATGTTTGGTCATCTTGTTCCTATCACACCTCTTGTGGAATTAGCGCCTCTAAAAAATACTTTAACAAATAGTCCTATAGAGGAGCCAGAGCCAGAGCCATTCCCTGGATTTATGGTAAACTAGAAAATTAAGACTTGATGTTGAGTTATTGCTATAATGTTTTTGAAACATCTAGTCAGTAATGCATTTTGGACATTGTAAGTAAAAGCTGACCATTTTGTAATGTTTTACCGAAGCTGTATTACCGATAAACTAGAAAATCAGGATTTGATGTCAAGTTCTTGCTATAAGTTTTCTGAATCATCTAGTCAGCAATGCAGTTTGGACATTGTAAGTAAAAGCTGACAATTTTGTAATGTTTTGTCAAAGACTGTCTTACCGCATTATGCAACTAGCAATATGATGTTTTGTTGTTTTTGTTATTTTCATCAGCAATGTAATGGAATATTCCAAGTCAAGATTTTGTTATAGTGCAAGAAATGTGTCTACAATATGTATGCAGCCAACAAAATGAATGTATGTATGTACAATTGTAATGTTTTGTCGAAGCTATTACAATTCATTTTGGAAAAAGAACAATAAATACTAAGCTGGAGTCATCTCATAAACTTGTTTAGTTTGATCTTAAATACGAAAAAGCCCAAAGATTCCTCCCCAACATGGAAAAAAAATAGCCCCCAACCATTACGCATGAACATCCAACAAACTCTAACATCAACAAAGGAACTATTTCAGTACCAATATCCTTCTGAAACATAAAGATTGCCAACATAAAATAAGCCACACTGAACCTTCTATTTAAAACAGTGGCGAAGCTCCTCAGAGGCATTAAAGAGAAGCCAATCACTACTTGCAACACTCTTTTCATAAAGAACAAAAATAGAAGCAATGGTCTGGGACAAGCTAGAGCCTGTCAAAGCTAGCACATAAAAAAATTACTTACCCCTGGATCCTTTCCTAGCATCATTCTCTCATGTAGGGGTAAAACAAGGGCATATTTGGTTCCATGTTTTCAAATGAATTATTTTTCCTCTATAATGTCTGTAATAATGTCTAAGATCTATTCCCCTGATCCCAATTGTAATTGGAAACTATAGCACAGAATTTAATTTCTTCACTCTTGGTGGACAAGCCTCCTAGAGGCAAATCTAAATCTTAAGACAACTTTGAAATCTTGAACATCTTCAAACTATCCCTTACAGTCCTCTATTGTTGATGAGTTTTATCTTTATGAGAGCTGTCAATACCTAAAAATCACGCCAGACAGAAGGTACAACTTCAAACTAAACAAGTTTATGAGATGACATTTATATTTTCCTTTCCTTGAATTAGAATGAAAAGAACTCTACATGATTATACTTCCCAACTCTACATGATTATAATCATACACTAACAACAATAGAAATGTAATTTGGAATTAAAATTTGAATTTTGGTGGCAACCTCTATTGCGGTAGAGAATATACTAGTGTAGTGGTTCCCTTGACAAATTAGACCTCAAGATTTAAAGTAGGAGTGTGTGTCCTCTTGTTGGTTTCCATTGTCCTTATAAATTTGGAATTTGATGCACCTATAGAGAGAAAATAGGCATGGACTTGTATTTTTGGGACAAAAAAATTTATTGGGGTTGCTTAGGAATAATTTGCCTCAATCAGATCGCTATTTGGTGTATTTCAACCCTATGTGTGATCTAGAAAAATTGGGAGTATGTGATCACTAAGTGTGTGTGTTTGAAGTGTATGCAAGGTATTGCAACTACAAATTAAACCTTATAGGATGTATAATATTGATGTGATGTGTGCTTGTGCAATGGAGGAGATAAAAGAAATGGTTGAATGCCAAAATGCTAAGGAATTTTGGAATGAACAAGAGTCAAGTGAAGCTACAAGTTTTATGGATGTGTAATCATGGTGGCAGTAAAAAGGTAATAGAGGCTATGAAAGAAATGTAGAAGGTTAGTAATGGAGGAGGAAGAAGATTTTAAAATGCTCATGACTGTCAATAGTTTTTCTCAGGATCAAAGAAGGAATTCAAAAGTATTATTATACAAGATTTTTGACTCTACAAAATGAAGACTTGGTGTGCCAGGCTTTCTTCGATACAAGAATTTTGCATCAACCATTATTCTAAAATACTTTCAATGTAGACTATATGAATGGTTCATATAAGGCCCCAGGATATGCATCAAGTCTAATCTTGAAGGCAATTTTAATAAAAACTATAGTAAACCTTAAGGGGAAATAAATCCTACTGGATTGTGAATAGACTATTTAAGAGTTACTTTTACATTAAAAAACCAGGTAAACCTTTTGGGGAGTAAAAACTTGTACTTGATAGTGAATAGACTAGTTACAATTTAATTCTACACAAAGCAACTAAGTAAGCCACAATATGGAAATATTCTTCACCTCTAATTCATGATGACCTTGAATAGTCACAAAGAACAGAGATTAGATCTGCATTTACCTTGATCGTTGTAATGAGACCATAATAAATCTACTAAGAGATGGGATTAATCACATCTGAAATAAAAATAAGAGTTTAAATTACTGTTGCAACAAGCATTGTCAGTGAATGGGTGTGGGTTAAAGGCAAATAGAAAAATATAGTTTTACTCATCTGTAAAAAATGAACAAACTAATTTAAATTTTTCTATAAAGCATGTTGTTTTTTATTTCTACTATAACCTGTAATAACTCAGCCTCAAGACACAATTATAATATGTAGAATTGTCGCATTGTTGTAATAGTCTGAGTAAAAGGTTAATATGGATTTTCTATCCACATTTTTGCCAAAATTGAAATTAAGGGAGCTTCAAGTACCATCATTATTTCTTACACCTATGTATTGTGCAATTCATTGTTTCATTTAAATTTAACAGGTCCATGGGTGTGAGTAACAAGCCCTGTTATGAGAACACAGTCAAGGATGCAAAAACTTATCATTTCATTGGTGCAATACATATTGAAACTCCATAACCATTCATCCTCTAACCTCTCCCAATAATGAGTCCATGCAACGAACAATAAAGCTCATATTCCTCATTGGCTAACTGAATGTTCTTTGTTTAAACCCAAATACACAAGGTGTGTTTTCTCAAAAATAAGTTAAAGTTACAGTAATACTGCAAAGAGAAAAAGATTGCTCATTTTGTCTTCATTGGGTGTGGCTTCCAGGAGTTGTGAACTTTGAATAGGGTTTTGGGCCTGTCTTCCCCCTAACTTGGAATTTCCAGAAAAGACAGGACAAACCACATTTACCACTATCCATAGTAACAGGTAGCTAGAGCAAGAGTGAAGTGGTGTTGAAAATATGTAAACATAAAGTGATATTATTAAAGGCTCAGTTACAGAGTTTACATCTGCAACCCAAAATAGGCTAGAGATAACAAAACAAATTAAGGACATTACATGAAGGACAGAAATTAAGGTCATTAAAAAAAATAAATGAAACAGAGAAAGTTCCATTGCAAATTATGCAGTCTACCTCATAAAATCACACAAATTGTTTAAAACAGAGAAATGACAAAGTGTAAAAAATGTTAGAACTACCCATAAATCTCATTAAAGAAATCAATATATGACCAATTTAAATAAATATGCATAGCGTTGACATCTATCACTGCAAAAAAGTAGAACCATCATGTAATTGTCTTAAAAAAAACCTTAAGAAACCCTAAGAACTTTGAAGGAAACTTGCAATTGAAAAAAATTAACAAGTCATTGCCCCAGTAAGGTAAAAAATGACCTTACCTATTGGATCTCCTGCAAACCCTGGTTACAAAAATCCTTTACATCTATTGTGTCAAAAGACACAATTTCTGTGACTGAGGAGTGGATTGCTGTGAGTCCTGAGGGAGCGGAGAACCAGGAGATGACGAGATTAGACAAGGTGAGCTTCATATCGACCAGTCCATCTGTGCCTAAAAACCCACCAAACAAACAGCAAAAAGGGTGAAGAAAAACCAAAAAAAATTGCAAAACACTACAAACTCCACAAGTCTGCGAGGTCATTTTGGCTACCGTTTAAAATGCAAACCTGTTGCCTCCATTGACGCCCACGTCAACGGCCTCGCCGCTTCCCATGCCTGGTGATCTCTATGCTTCCCACGTCGGTGGCCTCCATGGAAGCTATGGGCTGGAGCAGCGGCAGTGGCAGCGGCAGCGTCAAAGTGGGAGATGGAGTTAAGAGTGAGAAGATAGGAAAATTTTAGGTTTAGGGTTATTCAACAATAGGATAATTTAGTATTAGATTAGGGTTAAGTTTTATTCAACATAGCATAGCATTATATGCAGTTTAGGGTGTTTTATAGTTTAGTTTTGGTAATTTTCTAATTAGTTAATAGTTTAATGTTGTTTAGGTTTATATATAAATATGCACATATCAAGATGAGTTTAGATTTATTTTTCAGAGGATCCTATTATGGATTTGAGCACTAATGTCAATGTTATAGGGAGAAAATTGTTCACTCATTGGCGCAAATGTGTGCGATGACGGGAGGCGAGAATTGACCATCATTAGGTAGGTGTTCAAAAAGTGTTGTTTTTGACACTTTTTACGATTGCGTATAGATCTGGCATCAAAATTGATCATGTGGTCCTGAAACCTTACTTATAAGTAGTTGACTAAGCAATGAAGTTGCTATAAAGTTTTTAAACGTATTCGACATCGGCAAGTATGTTTTTGAGAGGCACGAAGTTAGGGTGCACACCTATTGGGTCCTTTCCCCTAGGTATAGAGTTTTATTCGATTTTAGTGATAATGATTTCCTCGTGTCATGGTATGGCTACTCCCTTTTCCTAACATGATTATTCCTAAAGAGATATTTGAGGGTACACATTTATCTTTATAAGAAAAGAGAATGATTTTTTAGGGCATGAAACAATTCCGAGCACTATCATGCTTACATATAAAAGCCTATCGGCTAAATATTACAAAATTCACCATGTAATGATTATGTACATTGTAATTTATATAAAATGTTTTATAAATTTCAAAATAACATTGAATAAATTTTATAACATTTTATAAGAAGTTTAAAATTTTAATTGTAACATAATCCATAAAAATCTAATACAACTTTTATAAAAAAAAATTGTCAAATATTGAAGTTACAAACATATCTATTGGTAGATATGTATGCAAAATGCGAAGCACAAGGCATGTGAATTGTTTGAAAGAATACCTCAAACAAATGTTTCATAGATTTATTGAACATCACCTTATATTTTCTAATGTATTTTCAAATTTATTATAAATAAATATTATAATCCTTGTAAGGAAAAATTGTTAAATTTAAATCATAAGTGATAGAAGTTGTCCATAAAGAAATGTTATATTCTATAATAGGTTGAACTTGGAGCTTGTATAATCAGCTTATGCATTTCTAATAGTCAAATACAATTTTAAAAAATTCAATGACTTTATAGGAAAAGTTTCAGTCATTTTATAAATTATATAAGATTATAGTAAATATAATTTATTTTTTAATTTCATTATTTAACCATAAAGCACTTGAACAATGTTGAAGAGAGTTGGGCACATCCAGAGTGTGATGGCACTCAACCTAGTGTTGGGATGACCCTTCTGCTCAACTACTTTGATTTCTATAAGCACATCTCACAAAGCTCACCCACATCTTTCTTGAGGCCAATCTTCTGGGAAGGAATGTTGTGTCCCATATACTTAGTGCATCTGATGTCTATTGTAACGCCCCGCCTTGAACACCTTAAAGAAATTCACATTTATGCTATATGAAACAGGAATTTTTTTTTTTAAATGATTAAGATAACAAAGTAATGTTAACAAACTAATTACACCATTAAACTTACAACATATTCTCCAAGGTCTCAAGGCTGCATTACTTAACAATTCAACTAACATAATTTAACATACATTACTAACATCAGTAACTGATCTAAATCTAATGCACAATTAAATAACATATTCTTATTCATTGCATGACATCAAATAATCTACATGATCAAATACATAATCTTACATATAAGTACATCATTGCGTTACTTACAATGCCATCATTTGACTACATCAAAAATATATACATTATGAATGATTTGTTACACAAGTCTAGTACAAGATTATACACATTCATCTTTATCAACTGGTACAAGTACAATTGTCTGAAAACTGAGATAAATCTTTTCTGCACATGAACTTCGACAAGGAATAACCAATGGATAAGAAAGCTCTTCCACCCGACCATGTGGAACCCTAAGGTCTACCCCCCGAGCTAGGAGTTAACATGAGGTCCCAAACAATCACAGTCAGGTAGACAAAAGACTAACATGAACAAGGATGACCAAACTCTAATACAACACATGGCAATAACATTAACAACACAACACAACTTCCAGAGGCGACACACAACATAAGTGGAGAGACCATATAAGAAATGCTAGTTTGTAGTAGGGAGAGTGTCATCGCACAGTCCTAGCATGGGTTACCCTGGCAGTCTCTCACTAGACTCCGCCCCCCATCTATGGTTACCCTGGTAGTCTCTCACTAGACTCCGGCCCCATAGGGTGACACATGCGGAATCGACCTTCCTTTCATGAGGACAAGGAAGTCAATCATGCCGACCAGGCCTTCTCTACCCATCCTTAGTCTAAACGAGCACTATAGGCCATGGGAGAGGAATCCATTTATCTTGTTTAATGTGAAATCTACCCTTAGCCCCCTAGTTCATTTTAGGTTATCACTTGATTAATCCACTTTCAATGGGTTACCCTGGCTACCACTTTGGGCGCCAGCCCCACATTGAAAGCCACTCTCCTTCCTAACACCTAGTAAACCTTAACCATCATACAAGGCATTATAACAATACACATACATGTTCACTGCAAGGCATAAATCCTCTTGCATTACAAACAGAATCATAACACCAATTGTTATCCATCGCCTATAGCATTACAACACTTTACTCTTTTACAGATTCTAGGTCTCTCCATACGACAATTTTGACAAAACGGATACAAGATAGTCACAAGTGGTTAAATATCTCATCCCGAGAATATTAAATCCACAATATACATTAACAACTTTCGATAATTCTACATTCGTAATAAATTGTACTTCATACTCAATTAGAATCACATGTTTAAAACACCACAACACTAGGACACCTATCCACATGTTGGTTGTACTCAAAACACGACATACTATGCCTCTAGAATTTTGACCATTAACAATTTACCATATTACGACAACAAGAATTCTTAATTCATACAATTCAATTCAAGTTCTAGAATTACACTAAAATTCCTTCTTGTAAATAACTTGTCATAAAATCAATAACGAATTACATTAACTCTTTTAACCAAACCAATTGATTTTAAATTTAATGCAACAATTATATTAATACATTACAACTTAAATTGTCTAAATACTCTTCATATTGTTTCTAAAAAAATAAATCACAAGATTTAACCAAACAAGCTTTTACAATCCATTTCAAGAGAATCTTTCAACTGAACTGCATTATTTAATCTATGCTAACCTCATTCAAGATATACGTTTACAACTGTTTGCCCTATCATGTTTAACAACCGATACAAGGTATATCTTCCGACTGGAAAATAATCTAACAATTTAACCAATAATGCTTCAACCAAAAATAAATTACGATAACAATTGTTTACCGACCAAATTACCATTTCCAATGATAAATAGAATATGCTGACGATATTCGCGATAAGAACATCTTGGGAAATGATTTTATCAACGGTGATTTTGTTCTAACGGGATGGTCATTCGTCGTTTGGTAGTTGCATTTGTTTCCAAGGCATTCTCGTTTTCACGTAGATGCTCCAATTACAACTATTTCGAAGGTAGTCCTATCGAATTTCAAGAAAGATCGTGAAGGATTTGACATATATCGTAGAGGAGATGTAAAATCGTTATTGCCTATTTTACCATTGATGTGGATGATATTTATTCAATTCAACGACTTATGGCAGTGCCTTGCAAATCGGTATCAACTTCGATGGTTTTCTCTCTATCCAAATATCTCCGTAAGACGATGGTCGAAGGCAAAAAGGTTTGAGAAAAGGCATTTTATGGTTTTCCAAGGCGTTTCTAATGCCCAGCGACTCACCATTGATTCCCACCACTGTGCAGAGCTCAAATCAAGAAAGTACAACTACAGTTTTAAACATTGTTGTGAGATTATTTCTGACAGACATCAACTGACTACAGTTTTATTTGCATAATATAAACAACTAGTTGTATTATATGCATACTCAATCCTCCAGAGGCTGCGCTACAATGAAGTCACTGTTGAAATTGTGACTTTGTCTTATTTCATTGCAGTTGAATCTTGTAAGGACAATTCTTCTTAAGGTAAAGTCCACCTTTTAGGACCAAAAGTTGCTCTGGGAACCAAAATCCATGCATTGAGAGGATTCGTGGCATTCAGAAAAATCAGAGGTTTGATACCTTCCCATTTGTAATTGTTACCAGTAGCGCCTCTTCCTATAGTGGAGACAGAGGCTAGAGAAGAGTGTCTCAACATGGTCAAAGGGAAGGCGTTCCCAGAAGACAAGGGAATGGAGACAGTGATGATTGGATATATGTGCAAACTTAAGTGATTCCAGCAGTGGTCATACATCAATGGTGTGGGGAGTGTCCTTTAAATCTTTGGAAGACCGATTGGTATTATGTAGTGATGACTTAACATTGAAGGTGTGGGATATAAGCGCTAACCCTACAGAAAGCAATGGTGATGGTTATGTGCCCTAGAAACATCTATGCACCATCTTTAGTTACCATGAATGAACGATATTCCTAGTTTACTGGTCATGGGTCGATTTCATTGTTAGAGAGCCAGCTAATGATTATTTACGGCTTACAGTGAGATCACAGATGATTCTACTGTGACCGTTGGACTCCCATCATATAAGATGATTTTGAAGAAGGACAAGGTTCATGCAACGGATGTGAACTCTCTGCCGTGGCATCCTCTGGAGCCTCGATTACTAGCTTCAGTTGGTGTTGAATAACTGATTATGCAGTGCCAATTTTATAGTAGACTGCGTATTCAATATGAAACCATCTTTATTTCTTGAAGGCAAGCTCAATTGCCACTGCCATCCATCCATCCTGTGTGACAAATCTGCTGTGAATTTCACCGCACTTATATGCTCTGGAAGGGAACGCCTCCAGTTTAAGAGAAAATTTCTCCAGGGCTGAAAAACTTCAGCAAGTTCTTTGCCCTCGAGTATCTCTGCCTTTTGAAGGTCTTTTTTGTATAAGAGAAATTTAATATTCCCATCAGTATCGACCTTGTTGCAAATACAATGGACTCCTCTTATGCCACACTTAGCATGGTCATATTGAAATACCAACAGAAATTTAGGCTCAACTATATTCGAATCTTTGAGCTTTAGTGAGTATTCATAGACAGTAAAGCGCTTATAGAGATGCCTCGGTCTCAACTTATCCATGTTATATATGTCAAGGTATTGGGGAGGATGGTTTCCAAAATTTTCTATAGGCTGAGCGGGAGTGAGATGAGGAGAAATGCTCTTGCATTGGCCATCTTGTGTTGTTGTATGCAGCTTCCAGGGAGACCAATCATTTCCATCATCCATGATAACTATCTGTCCTGTCTTCAAATATATGGTTTCTTCTATGCCAATCTCATTGCTTTGTATCCATATACAGTCATGTATAGAGTTTCCATCCTCATTGATTACACTTGAAATGGAAATACGCTCTCCTATATTTGGCAATGGTGGAAGGCTTTATAAATGATGACACATTAAAAAATAGATATTCGTTTCTCTCTGACCTTCCATTCTACATAAGCGAGTATGTAAATACTACAAAGCATTGATTCTAATTAAACAATAGCTGTACGGTGGTGAAAGAAATCCATCTAGGTGTTAGGTAAAGCTATTCTAAATGGTCGAAGAGAATGAAAAAGCAGAACTTATTTAATAGACATTCCTCCAGTTTGCTCGTGCGACCATGGGAGCTGTACAAAATGGATTTATTATAAGGTCTTTAGATACGATTTAGACAAATGCAATTTCAAGGCTGCAGTGGTGAATTCTAAATGAATTTGTTGAAAAGGCTTTAGAAACTTTTATGCAAGTGCGTTTTGCAAGGCAGATCGCTCTGCTTATTTTTCTAAATGAAATTCAAAGATTTTGATAAATGGTTTGTTCGTCCATTACACATGATAACGGAAGGATTTTTGCAGATATCATGTGGTAAATGCTTTGATAGACCTGTATGCACAAAGTGGAAAGCATAGGCAGCTGACACGAGCTATTTAACAGAACGCCTCAAAGAAAACTATCTCCTGGACTAAAATGGAAGTAGCATATGTATTATTTGTCAAGATGTAACTATGAAATGTGTTCACAAACGCTTCCATCAATACACGATGCACATAAAAATGGATTCATTGAACCGGCCTTTGTGAAACTTTCAAGAAAATGTGATTGGTAGATGTATAACCTATTCAACCTATGATGAGGGTGCGGATGTGTTTTCTTGGTGTCTGCAGATCACACATAATATAGGCTTAAAGTATTTACAGTGATACTGTTTCTTGATTTGGATCCCTAAAACAATAAAATATGACTCATCTTCTCTTCTCAATTGTTTATGCAGAAATGGCAGGTAAATAATTAAATCATAGATAGAAAATTGTTTGAAATGTAATGGTTACAGGATAAGTATAAAATGGATTATCAAAGAGGCTCTAGAACTTTCAAGCAAATGTGTACTCAAGTAATAAAACTAGATTTCCATCATTCAGATTAAAAAACATAGGGATAGAATATAGAAGACATTAGAACCTGTATCCGAAGCTTAGATTCAATGCAAAAATCAATCCTTCAGTTGCAAAAGAACTCAATCCTGCAATCTTCCTCCTCAATCCTTCTTCCTCAGCTCTCCTCCTGCAACAACCATCCCCCTCTTTGCAAATCCCCCTTCTCTATGCAAATTCCCTTTTTATCAAACAAACCCTTCCACCTTGTAAGGATGTGACACGCGATCCTATGCCTCCTCCATCCTCAAAATATATTTTTTATTATTTTTAATGATCCCACTAAGTTGATTTTTATTAAAATTATGATTTTTATTAATATTATATATGATTCCAACTAAATTTAATCTTTTATGACCGTCCAACTATTTTTTTATTAATAAATTTGTAACATTACACAATACCTATAAATTTTACAACTTAATTATAATTTATTTTATTAATTAAATTACAAATCATGAATTACAACATGACTTACAATTAATTTATTTATTTAAATATTCATTGTAGATAACAATACAAAATTTCTTACAACTTTATTTAACAAATTTACTTCCCATACAACTATAATTTATTTACAACAATTATACTCAATTATCGACAACTACAATTATGCTCAATTATCAACATTATAATTTCTGTATAATGATTCTAATTAATGCACAACACTACCTTACACACATAGACACCTTCAGACCTACTTAGACTTCAAAATATAACATTACCTATCTGCAAGTCATGATCAAACGACAGACAATGACCACAAGGGTAAACCGACAACCAGACAACACTGACAAGGGACCTCACGTTAACTCCAAACAACTATTCCATTGGCAAAGGTACACTCAGACCTGGTAAATCCAGTGGAGTCAGTGCCTAGTACCTGCATCCTGTAGCAAATGCACAGTTAAACATAACAAGATATATATCTAGATGCAGTCATATAATGAATGGAAATCGCAGTGGGGTATGGTACTCGAGAGCGAGTAATAGGACACTGTTCCATTCACGTTTATGTATAACCAATTAACTATATTGAACAAGATATCTGATTACTAGTCAACAACATAAAACAATCAATTATCTTACAATCAAATATAGCAATTAACATCGAAACATATGTAACATCTAGTTTATTTATCAAATTGTAAAGCATAAAATAACAAAATCCAACATCAACAACTGTTATCATAACGATTAGGTCCATAATGAATTAACAAAATAATAAGGAATCAATCATCAAACGATCTAAGATACTGTCATAAAGTCTAATACTACTAAGCAAACATCAATCTGATAGACGACAAGTTGAGGGGCACTACATCTATTTTGGAAGAAAAAAAAAACAGAGAATTAAGAAACTTGGTACAATGAGGGTAAACACATGTGCTTGAGGGTTTTCCTTCCAATTAGTTTAGGGATCCAAAGTGGTGATTGTTGACCTAGTAATCTCTCCATTTGAACACAAAGGACATAATCAATAGTTTATCCACTCCTAATCTCTTTACTTCACTAATTGTTTCCTTGATCGTGTTATCCATTATTTACCCTTATCTCTCTAGTCATTCCACCACCTTTTGTTCACTAACATGATTTATCTCAAATCTCAAAAGCCTCTAGTATTTTTTAGGCAACACGTAAATTTTATAAATGTGAAAAAAAATCTTTGCCCTAGTTCTCTAGTTCAAACCTTTACTTCGTTAACATTTGCCCTATTTTTCTACTCCCCCGTCACCCCTAACACATCTATTTTTCCCATATTATATATTACTAAATCTAACCCCCAAACACTTGCAACATCCTACGAAACAACATATTTTCAAACCTAGTCATAAGGGTTTCGAAGAATAAGCCTTAAAAAACATTGGATCTTTCCAAATTTTCATTTTTTATTCTCTATGCCATTAAAATGAACATAAACATGAAGAATCAAGCTTAAAAACCTCAAATCTTTGCAAAACTACATTTTTAATCATTTGTCCAACTGAAATCAATATTACCATGTAGTCTTTCACCATTTTCTTTGAAAAAATCCCTTTCCCTAAAAAAATGCAAATAATATAAGAGTTAATGGGAAGATATAGGTAGGAATGATGATTTCTAGATTCTTGATTTCCAACCTAGTAGTACACATGTATAAGGATAAATAAAGGAAGCCCTACTAATGTAGCTAATCTAACTCATTAACACACCCAATTACACATTTCTAGAAAGAAATGAAATCACTATAACAAATTTTATCCTACATAGTTTAGGTCATAGGAGATCTATGTCTACCTATTATAAACACAAATTAGCATGTCTTTCCATCCTAATTACCTTAAAATTGGGATACAAATATCCATAACAATGCAAATTAGGAAAAGCTTACATGTAACTTCTCCAAATCTATAAGAGTATGGGTGGATTACTACATATGTAAGTGTCTACACACACCACACAAGAAAGTTGAGCTATAAGAGTGTAGGACTCTAGTAAACAAAGCACCAACAAGATGTATAGCAGCAAGCAGGAGCCAACTACAGTTGAAGAAGGTGAATAATGCTAATAGAAATGAACTTGTAAATGATGAGATTACCATCAATCCCCAAAATGCCCTTCATTCAAAAAAGTTGAGACCTCTTACTCTCTCCAAATCCATCTTTCAAAAATGTAACATCCTCAAATGTTACGAGAGTCTCCGCCTCTTCTAATCTATTCAACAAATATCGTAGTACTAATTTGCCCATATCAAGCTCACTGGGACTCGTAAATGTTGAACTCCAACCCAAGGTGCGACAACATTGGCTTCTAGATCAAGGGCATCTTTACCTAAAACCTTGATATTTCCAAGTCTAGGTGCACCATGTTGTAGAAAATCTTAATGTCATGGAGGCAGTAGTAATCAATCTTGTTCTTGATCAACTTGAAAAAGAGATAATCTCCTAGATGATTCTCGCATTCCTTGAGGGTTGACCCTATAACAAAAAAATGTGTTATCATCCATTGGGCAAAAAGTTGGGAAATGTAGGGGTTTTTTAACCATTCAATTCATTGTCCTTCCCACCATTAGATTAAGATATTTTCCCACACCACATAGAGGCATTCAATTAAATAATAGAGACAACCACTAAGAATTGTCACTCTTAAAGTGACCAAAATTTGTATTGTTCAAGTCAAAACCTAGCCAATATGTTGGAATGGTTGATTATTAGATAACCTCTTTGGGGAGGGCCATGGTGCAGGGGATTTTTGTCTATCATAAAAAGCACTAGGCCCTTGAAGAAGGCCAGAGGGATTTTTCCTAAATGATATGGTTTATTTGCTTTATTTGGGTCCTCTCAAATGCACATAATAGCACAAAAGGAGCCTTCCTCCTCCTCTAGGTTGAATGGATTTCTATCACAAAGACTCCCTATTTTGTAATAATTCAGCCCCTCTTACAAATTTATCAAACTTTTGATAAAAAGAAATTATAAACTTGAATAATAGGCTCTGATCTTCACAAATGAAGATTGTCTCCATGGATTCTCTTTACCCATTATAACATTAATCCCTCGATTTGGCATTGTGGTGCTTGAGGAGTATCTAGTGTATGGTGGGCGTCATAGTGTACTACATGACTTCATCAGTTTTCAAGTCATTCCAAAAACCGTCATAGGGAGCAGAAGAGTCTTCTTTTGATATATATTAAAAAATCCCAATAACAAATTTTATATTATTAATATATCATTTTTTAAAAAAAAAATTTAAATAATTAAAATTTCTATTAAGAAATAGAAAAATTTATTAAAGAATTTAAAAGATCTCTCTATGTATATAACTAGCAATCGCACCTTAGTATGCAATGGGTATGCCAAAATTGGAAGAGTATTGGAACACTTTTTGTCACTATGTTTATGTGCAGTTAATCTTAGTTTTGCAATCCCATGATGGGAATGATTTTGTGTTTTAGGAAATGTCTCTTCAATTGTGATGGGTGGTAAAGGTAAAATTTAGAAATAATTATTCATAGAAAGGTTATGCATGCAGTCATGTTCTCTACTTGAAATTGAAAGGTACTCTATCTCTCCCTTTCTCTCTATCTCTCTCCCTATTTATCTCTATAGGTCTCTATATATATCTTTATCTCCCTCTCTAGCTTTCTATTTTTTTTACCTCTCTTTGTCTCTATTTCCCTGTCACACACTTCCTCTCTCTAAGATTTCTCTCTCCCTATGTTTCTCTCTCTCCTATCTCTAAGATTTCTCATTCTATCTCTCTTTTTCTTTATCTCTATCTATCTCCCCTTCTTTTTTCCTCTCTCTCTCTCTCTCCAAATAACATCTTAAGGGTTGACAAAAGGAAGAGTCAAGATGAAATGATTAATCAATTGGAGGTTTTGATCTGATAATAGGTGGAATCCCCTAATAATAATTTAATAGGAAATAACAGTATTTCTCTACATATCTGTTTAAGGTAGAAAAGAAAATGGATTTTTATGTTTAGGGTTTCTGTGAATCCTCCTTTCACCTCAAACATTCAAGGACTTTAGGCCGAGTAGGAAATCTACTATCAGGCCTGCGGTCACTTGGAATATTAGGGAAAATTGGAATTGTGTTATTTAGTTGTTTGATTATGCCCAATTATGCTCAAAACCCTAATTATGCAAATTTGGAAGCAAATGGACAAATTACAGAAAATGCCTGCACACAGATATACTAAATGATAATCAAATCTATACCAGTTTTCAAAGTTCAAAAAATAGAAAAGTCAGGGACTAATGAGCAGGCGCCCTGAGTCCAAGTTACCAGTTTCTTTACAGAATCCTGATCTCCTTCCGACACTGATCTGCACTGTAACTTCCATTTTTGAGAATTCAACTATAGAGGACACAGGGACTAGTGCCTGAGTCTAGGAAAAGCTCTAGAGTCCTGCTTCCTTTTAGATCCTGAATCCTTTTTGGACCTGCTACTCCATCCTGTAAGTCCACATCCACATAACTTGACACCTGTAATCTGTAATCACAAGCAGTGTGGCAGGGGGTTGTGGCATTTAGATGCTTGCCTCAGTTAAGCCCCAGAGAGACATTCAAGTCTTCCTAACACTGTTGTCAGATAGAAAGTGCAAAATCCAATTAATAAATGTTTGAAAGCACAAATTATATCACCTTGTAGTGAAGATCTCATGGAAGGAAGAAGCTCTTCATGCCATGAGGAGATGAATGCCAAATCTACAAACACAAATACAATAACAATGCTCTGCTCTGCAACACAATGAATATTTTGAATGCTTAGAATCACAATGCACATGAAAATTCTATCTAATTAACAAATTATAACTTAATCATTCTTATATATGCAACTACAAACATTCCCGCCAAGAATTTTGTAATTGAAACTTGTCGTGTTGTCTTAGGACCCAAATAATGGTCATAAACTAACACTTAAAATTTAGGGATGACCCAAAATAGGGCAGGACTAGGGCACGGGTACCCAAGATCTCCCCCCGTATTTCAGGTAGGGATCATGTCAAGTGCATCCCCTAAGTCCTATTTTCCATGAAACTTTAGGGTTTTCTCATCGGGAGTCATCAAAATCATGCAAGATGCTCTAAATGCATACTAAGGGACATAGGACCTAAACCTTAAGATAGAAAAACCCCCAAGGGGACATTTTCTGATGTAACATTTAGCCCCCACTTTAATGTATGTATAAATGCAAGGCCAATACATACATTAAAGTATGGTCAACAAACACGCCAAGCACAGAGAAGACACGCCAAGCACAGAGAAGACACGCAAAGCACAGAGAAGACATGCAAAGCACAGAGAAGACAGCAACATGCACACAAAACATGGAGAAGACAGTTACAGTCACGTAAAACATGGAGAATACAACATTGAAGACATGCAAAACATAGTGAACACAGAGAATGCAAAGAAGATAGTAATGATTTTCTTTTTCTTTTTCTTTTTCATATATATGAAATGTAAATGCAAGTACAAGGAAAGTAAACACACCACCCATAATGTAGGAGGGACTCATCGCCACCAGTCTTTAAGACTACATATGGGGCAACACACACGCAAAACATACCATACAAAGCAAGCATGCCAAACAACTCCCAAAGCATAGGAGGGACTCATCACCACCAGTCTTTAAGACTATGCTTGGGAACAAACACACAATACACACACACTTGGAAGACAGAGAAAACACGTAGACAAACGATGGAGTGTTCCTATTTCTTAGCTCATCACCATCGCAAGCACATTACAGACACACACCAATGATTGCGCTTCGCCACAACAATTGCTAAAGACACGCTTAAGGGTTGAGTTAGTCACATAACTACTCCCCGCCTCTCGATGAGGACCTTTGAAAATGATAGGATATGCACTCTCCACAAGAAATACACCATCCCCACCTTGCAATGAGGGCTTAAATGATTGCAAAAGATTTCAAACAAATCTCAGAGTGCAGGAGGGACTCATCGCCACCAGTCTTTAAGACTACACCTAAGAACAAGCACACTACTAACATCTAGAATAGACATCTTACCTTATATATGCCCCCACCTTAAGGTGGTTGATATCAGGTATCGATATCAAGCACATTAAGGTAGGAAGAAAACACACAAGGGAACACGAGCTCTCACAAGGCCTATGCCCCCCAAAGGTAACATGCACCTCATGATCACCAAATGTTCCCACAAACACATCCCTACAAGAAAAGTGTTATTGTCCATATAATCATGATAAACGACAATGCATGAAAATTGAGGAATGCTAGATTCAAGATAGACAAAGTGCACAGAATAGTTGTATTGTTATGTTTTGTAAGTGTGATAAGACACCATCTAGAGAACATAGGGTGTTTCTACTAGCAAAGTGTTGGATAATATAGTACAACTCCATCATCATATAGGAACTAAGTCCAATTTTTTATTTCTCACTAAAGGGATGCTAGGTCTGCATCAGTATAAAATGTTTTTCGTCATCCTCCCACTAGATAGAAACACTAGAGGAAGGGAAACAATAAATCGAGAGAGGAGAAACAATTGCCTTAGGGACAGTCACATAGGAGGGTGCCCCCAAGTCACCAACCATAATGCTATGTTTGTAATACACAACACACAACAATGAAAAATAGAGGAGAAACAATATAGAAGAATGATGATACAAATAGAGGAAGGGTCACAATAGAGGTGATCTCCTGGTATCCTGGACCTTACAAGAGAATCAAGGGTCATCCCAGGAGGCCTAAACAACATATAACACATCACGAGGGAAACACATCACGAGAGATAAAGGGTTAGAAATAATTGCCTATAGGGACAATCGGGCTAGCGGTTGTTGACGAGAAAGTAATCATCATCGTCATCTTCCCACTCCCGAATGCTAGAGGAAAGTGGGACATAAGGTACCATAGCCCAACTCTTGTTCTTTTCTTCAAGTTGTTCATTCTTAATATCTTCCTTGTTTGGTTTAATGTTTGGTGAAATGTTTTCTTGTTGAGATGCAAGTTGTTGGGCATAAGCTTGTCGTCTCCTCCTCCTTTCTTTTGTTTGTCTATTTCTTTTTGTCTTAGCACTTATCTCTTGTAAGATAGTGTTTTGCTCATCCATAGGTTTTTGTGATTTAGAGGAGGAAGCACCAAGATCAAATCTCATTTGTCTAGGTGGAATGTTTTATTGTCGACTACTACCTCCCTATCCTTGTAAGGATGGAGTGGGAGGAACCTCAGCATAGGGTCCTTTTGCTTTCAGTCTAGGATTCTCTTCAAATGTGGGTTGTTCGTCTCTTGTTGTTTCTTGCATAAAAGGACTGGCCACTTGATGTAATAGTTTTGGTTTGTAGTTTCTATAGCTCAAGAAGTTAAAGTCAGTTTGTGGCTCTGGTTCCTTTTCAGAATTTTCCTTAAAGTAATCTAGTGTAAAATGTTGTCTTGTAACCAAAGGTTTATACCTATGGCAAGGTATAGTATGAACTTATCCATCCAAAGGAAATTTTACATAGTTATGAATTGTTGAAGGGACAACTTTCATAGCCTTTAACCATGGATGTCCTAGTTTGATGCAAAAAAGATCAGAAATGGGGACAACATCAAACCATTGCTCTACAGATTTCCCAAAGACAGTGACCAATAAAGATACCTTCCCACAAGTGTTTTCAAAGGTTCCCTTATGTGTCTTAATCATCATATTTGAAGAGTTGTTGGGATGAAATATTGTCCTCCTTTTATACAGTTTCCATATGTTTTAGGGACCTTTTTTATATGGTTCTGCAAAGACTTCATATACATTATCCCTATTTTATGTTGTTTCATATATATAATTTCCAAGGACTTAGACCCTATGCTGATAAATGGACTCAAGTGGTTATATTATCAAATGGATGATTTGAATTATTAATATCATGAAATATAGATAGGATTTCATAAGTTTATTATGAGAGGTTGTTTTATATATATGTTGGAATGATTAACCCTGTGTAGCCAGATAAAGAATCCAAGGAGGAGTAATTACAACAGGATGTAGAACAGAGGAATCAATGAGAATGTGGTCCAAGTGCCAAACATAGTGATCAGTGGAGACAAACGTGGTCATCATAGGAGAATAAACGCAAGGGAGAAAGAAGACTCATTCTAGGAATCTCACTGAAGTTTATGAATCTTATTTATGAGCTGTTATGGTTAGAATTTATGTTTGGATAAGACTATGTTTCCTTTGTTCTAGATAATAAGTTGATCTCAAAAACAATATCCTGATGTCCAGGAATGAATTGATTATCGCAGTTAGTTAGAAGGTTGCACAAGACTCTCCCATCTTTATATAAGTTAGGGGATGAGTTCGTTGATTATGTTAGTTGTTATGTTTTACTTTCAAAATAGCTGTTACTTTGTTACAGTTATCAGTTCTTCCAGACATGTTATAATTTTGAATATAAAATCTGAAGAAGATTCTATCTTAGATATGATTTGAATTCAACTGTATGTTATGGGATGTGTGAAGATCTGAAGTAGATTTAATCTCCAAGAAAAGTGAGATAGTTCCCTAAGTTGGCCACTCAAGGTACTAACTCCCACTTTGCTTGTTTTCTTATTTATTCCTAAATTCTTAGTTAATCTATTTCATTCCATCTTCTATGTTATATTGTGAAGCAAGTAAGAACTATTGATTGATATTTCCAGTAACTGTGATTCATGAGTAGAGTGCATGTTTTTAATCCTCTGAAGGTTAGTGTTAGCCTTTTCATCATTTTTGAATTGTTAGATTAAAATTATGATTTTCTGTTAAATACAGTTATCCTCAGCTTCTACTAAAGGTACCCATAGCAACTAGAAGTTTAGATTTCTTTTGTTGTTTTCCATTTCCGTTTACTGTTTTACATTTCTGTGCATTCTAGTAAGTAGGACTAGATAAGATAAGAATTGTATAAAATTAACTTAGATTAGAAATGAGTCTTGAAGGCATAGATAGTGCAGGTGTCATCATAAGCTTACACTCCATGGTTGATAATTTAATGTAGGAATGCAATGATAGTGGACTATTCAGTTAGGTTAAACCCTGAATTTTATTTAAGTCTACAACACATTAGTTTTTCCTCTACATTTTTGGCGCCGTTGCTGGGGATGGTGCTATCTTCATAATCTCATTTGTTAGATTTCACATGCTTTTATAAGTTAAATCTTGATTTCAATATTAGATTGCATAAATTCATTTTTCAAGAAACACCATGCATTCTACTAACATTGTGCAGGGCTGCTGAAACATAAAGCTCAATTTACTGTATGCGGAGGCAAAGAGATACTTGAGGTAGATTCCTCCCGTCAACTTCTTAGAACAACGAGGGTACAGTTGATTTCAACAACTACACAATAGGAAGTGCTGAAGGAGAGTTTCCTTTTACATCTTCATCAACACCCCCTACATCTCCATTAGCTTCCTCTACTGCCACAAAGGGAACTTTCAGAACCATGGCAGATGAAGTAGAGGATCCTCTAGGACAAGCTACATTTGAATTCCCTATACCAAACCTAGCATGGGTAGCTACTCTAAAAAATATACCACCATCTGCATTGCCTGTTTTCTATGGTTTGGTGACTGAAGATCCTAACACTTTCTTGTTCAAGTTTGATGTTCTGTGTAGGAGTTATGATTATACCAATGATCCTTACAGACTCAAGCCGTTCCTCGTTACCCTAAAAGATGCTGCTTTAAGATGGTTTATGGGACTAGGGAAAGATGCCATTCCAGACTAGGATACCATGAAGACAAAATTCCTAGCAAAATATAAAGACTACTATAGAGGACATGATAGGAGGAAAGATGACATCTTTAGGATGTCATAGAAGGAGTAGGATCCATTAGAGGACTACGTGGAGAGATTCCAATTTGCCTTGAAGAAAAACCCTCAGAATAGGTTGTCCAAAGAATCATTGAAGCTGATCTTTTTAAGAGGAGTCAATGATGATTGCATGGATGCCCTAAATCTCATTGGAACAGGGGATATCTCCCAACTACCCTTTGAAGATATTTGTACAGCTTGCAGGAACTACTCTAGGACATTTTCCAGAAAGCCCAGAAGAGAAAGAGTAGCCATTAGAAGCAAGGCAGCTAATGGAGTTTCTCGAGTGGAAATTAGTAACTTGCTGACCAATATGAAAGAAGATATCATTAGCCACATGGCTACACAGTTGGACACTCTTCACATCAAGAAGAAACAAGAAGAGGCAGATGCAATGCTCACTGAATACTGCCCCAGTTGCAGACAAAGGAAAGCCAATTGCAAATGCAAGAGGGTGACCAGTATCCAACAAGAAAGGATAGAGAGACCAATATTCTTCATTGTTCAAAGAAGGCCATGGCAACAATGACAAGGTATGCCTCCTAATCCACTTAATTTTAATCCTCCCTTTCTTGCTGCAAATCAGAACTTCTTTGCCTAGAATACTCAACAATGGTCTAGTAACCCAAATGCATGGCAAAACCCACAATGGCAAAATCCCCAATGGCCTACTCCACAAGGTGGTTGGAACCAACAACAACCTAACCCATGGCCACATCAAAATTTCCAAGGACCTAACTATAATCCTCAGTGACCTAATCAATAGCAACAATGGCAACCTCAGTGGAACAAGGGCCAACAATGGTAGCAAAATACACAATTTCAACAACCTATGATTCCATCTCAGCCACAGCAGCCAGCCATCATGCCACCACCTCAAAATCTATCTTCGAGACCTACCCAAATCCCTGCCCAACCTACACCTAACCCTAACAACAAGCCTGTTTAGCAGGCTTCTACTAACGAGGTGATGCAATATCTCACCTATGGAGTGGAAGTGACTAATGTTCATCTTAGATCAAGGAAACAACTTGCAGAACCTTCATCTCCCCAAATTACTAAGCTTGAAGATGAAGAGCCCACCGAAGAGACCCCAGATAAACAACCCTTGGAACCTAACTCAAACCAAGATGCCCAACCTATCTTGCAACAGAAGTCTCTTCTTTTCCCTAAATGTTTGACCATACAAATGTAACCAACTCAAGCTAATATTGCCCTTCTTAGCCAGATAAAGGATATCAGCATCAAGATTCCCTTAATCCAAGCTATCAAGGATATCCCCATCTATACCAAAACTATTAGGGATCTTTGCATAAAGAAACCAGGAAGGAAGAGAATAGACCCCCAGACAGTGCATGTGTTAGGTAATCTTGCAGACATCATGTTGGGTAATATAACTATTCCAAAATATACAGACTCAAGAAGTCCAGTGGTGGATGTCAAGATAAAAGGGACTCTGATTAAGTACACTCTAACAGATTTAGGTGCTTCTATTAATGTCATGACTAAGGAAACAATGCATATAATCCAACTGAACAATCTTAGGCCTACCCAGACAGTTCTTCAATTAGCTGATAGGCCCACAGCCAAACCTGAGGGAGTCATAGAGGATTTGGTCATTACATTAGACTCTTGGGAGTATCCAGCTGATTTCATAGTTTTGTAGCCCAAAGTTAATCTTGTTGGTTATCCTCTTATACTAGGTAGACCATGGCTTGCCACTGTTGATGCATTTATAGGTTGTAAGTCTAGTAACATGATCATCTCTAATGGGACAGTGACCAAGAAACTGGTGTTGTATCCTCTCGCCCAACCATACCATGAACTTGAGCAGACCATTTGGCCTTTCCAAGAAGAAGAGGACACTTACTCCTTGCAAACATTAATGACTATTGAACGCAGCCCCTTGTTAGATGTTCTAGATGAAGATGAACTAATTGCTCATGTCCTCCATAATGACTGTGGAAGGCATGTCCGCAATAGCAAGATTGTCTATCTTGCTTGCAAGACCCTTTGAGCATCACAATACCAAGTTGTTCATTAGAAGAGGTGTTCAAATATTTCATGCTTTATTACCTTAGCAATGCTTACCTATGTTACCTAGCCTTGATTTGTCTTATGTGCAAGAACTGTCCCAACAACTAGAAGTCAGGCCAGGAAAGATGTTGAATATTAATAATGCCTTGACTGATGAACAACACTCCTTGCATAGAGTTTTAAAGTCACACTCAGCAGCATTTGCATGAGATTATAATGATATGAAAGGCATTGATCCTACCTTATGCATGCATAAGATATACATAGGTGATGGATACAGGCCCATCAGGCAGTAGCAAAGGCGCATGAATCTAGCCCTCAGGGAAATTGTTAAAACTAAGCTATAGAAACTTTTGGATGCAGGCTTTATGTACCCCATTTTAGACAGTGAATGGGTTTCACCATTAGTTATAGGTCCAAATAAAGGAGGAAAGTGGAGGGTTTGTGTCGACTACAGAGAATTGAACACTGCTACTAGGAAATATCACTTTGCATTGCCCTTCATTGACTAGGTTCTTGACTCACTAGTAGGCAAGAAATATTTTTCCTTCCTTGATGGTTTTAGTGGCTATAATCAAATTAAAATTGCTCCAGAAGATCAAGATAAGACAACGTTTACCTGCCCTTGGGGGACATATGCATACTCTGTCTTGCCCTTTGGCTTGTGCAATGCTCTAGCTACTTTTCAAAGAGTGGTTTTAAACATTTTCTCTGATTTTGCACATGACAATATGGAGATTTATATGGATGACTTCACCACATATGGTGACACATATGATGAAGCCCTACACAAATTGGAGAAGGTATTGAAAAGATGTACAGATCACAATATCTCTGAGTAATGAAAAATGTTTCCTTACCATGACACAAGGAATAGTTTTGGGGCACTTTATCTCAAGTGCTGGAATACAAGTGGATCCAAAGAAAATTAAAGTTATTTCCACCCTACCTATTCCACAAAAGCAGAAAGATGTCAGGAGTTTCCTATGACATGCAGGTTACTACAGAAGGTTCATTCAAGATTTTAGTAAAATTGTTGCACCTCTATTTACTCTGTTAACAAAAGACAGTGAATTTGAGTGGACACCAGATTGTCAGACTTCTTTTGAAAAGCTAAAAATCTCCTTGACACAAGCTCCTATACTTAGAGGACCAAATTGGACCTTACCTTTTCACATCCATACTGATGCATCAGATTTTGCAATTGGTGCAGTTTTAAGCCAACAAGAAGGATCCAAGGAATATCCTATTTATTATGTCAGTAAAAATCTACAAGGAGCTGAATTGAATTATACAGTGACAAAGAAAGAGATGTTAGCAGTTGTTTATGCCATAAATAAGTTCAAACACTACATAACTAGTTACAAGGTCTTCATCCATACAGATCATGCAGCCATCAATAACTTGATGAACAAACCCATAGTAGGTGGCAGACTTGTAAAGTGGTTATTGTTGTTGCAAGAGGTTGACATTACAATTGCTGACAAACCAGGCAAAGCCAATGTTGTTGTTGATTTTCTGTCCAGACTACCTACACAGTCTTCAGATGGAGTGGTTGATGATTCCTTTCCTGATGAGCATTTATTTGCTCTCACTACATACACTCCATGGTATGCAGATATAGCCAATTATTTGGTTACAGGGCAAATTCCAGGATATTTCTCTCCAAGGGAGAAGAGGCAGTTGGTGCATAAATGTTTCTCTTACTCTTGGATTTCTGGATTTCTATTCTACACTAGACCAGACAATATCATGCGAAGATGTATTAGGGAGGATGAAGTATTTGATGTCATGAAAGCTTCTCATGATGAGCCTTGTGGAGGACATTTTGCAGCAAAGCAGACAACCTTTAAAATCCTCACAACAGGTTATTATTGGCCAACGCTTCACAAGGATGTTGTCAAGTACACTAGGAGCTGTGATAGATGCCAGAGAATGGGGAGACCTACTAGAAGTGATGAGATGCCTTTACAGCCATAACTCTCCCTAGCTCCTTTTGACAAGTGGGGTTTGAATTTTGTGGGGCCTATATCTCCTTCATCAAATAACAAAGAATATATCCTGGTATGTATAGATTACTTAAGTAAATGGGTAGAAGTCAAAGCATTACAGTTTACCAGAGATGGCAATGTGGCTAAATTCTTGTATGAAGACATCTTCACTAGGTATGGTGTTCCAAGAGAAATAGTAACTAACCAGGGACCACAGTTTACATCTGATTTTATAGCAAAATTGGTTACAGAATACCAGATTAGGCATAATAAATCCACTCCCTACCATCCACAAGCTAATGGTCAGGTAGAAGTTACTAATAGAGAAATTGAAAACATCCTCACCAAGATAGTGCAACTTCACCAAAGAGATTGGGTTTCTAGGCTCCTTGATGCTGTTTGGGCATATAGAACAACTTGGAAGACAACTATAGGGTTTACACCTTATGAGCTAGTCTATGGCAAGACTGCAGTTCTGCCTATTGAATTTGAGCATAAAACCCTGAGGATAGAAGTGGACCTAGGAATGGATTTGACCACTACACAACAGGAAAGGCTACAACATTTGAATGCCTTGGATGAAATGAGACTGGAATCCATTCATCATAGAAAGGTCATATAGAAGCAATAGGCAAAATGGCATGATAAATATATAAAAACAAAGGAATTCACTACAGGAGACTGGGCACTACTTTATGATTCAATGTATAAGGACTTCAAGGGTAAGCTTTAGTCGCATTGGTTAGGTCCATATGAAATCCAACAAGTTTTTCCTAATGGTGTAGTTCAACTGCAAACCATTGATGAAGTTCGATTTTCACTATTAGTCAATGGGCATATGCTCAAATTCTACAAGAAGCCACTCCAGAGAGATGACTTTCTGGTATCTCTATCTACTCAGTATGCTCCTCCTGATACTCCTAATTTAGATGTTGTGACACCAGATGATGTTGATTCAGCTGTTGTAACACTAGACAATGCACAATCCGATGCAGATACAACAACAATGTCCAGTGATGTGGAGGTTGAGTTGCAATACTCAACCCCTGTTGCTAACAATTAAATTTATTTATTTTTCCCACATGCACACACTACACAATTTCCATGGTTACAAGTTGATATCTCCATCGGGACCTATTTTTCACTTCTTCAGTTGAGACCTAACTCAGCTGGGACCTGTTATATTATGTTTATATTTACACAATCAGGACCTATACTGCAGGTGCCTATACAAACACCAGTCTACTATTCTGTTCCATTGCTTGGTGAACACTACCTCAATTCTCCTGCCCATTCCGTCAAGCTATATTCCTTTCAAATTGATCCATTCACATTATTCCAAGTGTCACTTCAAATTATGAGTGGTACTTCCATCCGCCATCTTGCACTATTCCATTATCACTCTGTAATCGTACATCAAACTTCCCATTTGCCACATGCATATTCTATCACCACACCAGTGTTGTTCACAACTTCCAAGACGATAAACTATTTGTTCCTACATCGTGGTCATGTTTTGTGGTTTTGTTAAGCAGTCAAGTATTGCTCCATATTAGATTAAATGGGTCGTAGTCATTTGATTAATGATTTGGTTTATTGTATTGAAATAGAACTATTAAGACAAGTGAACATATTTGATAAATTAAAGAAAATAAGTAATCAAAGGTAAATAAAGTTGATAAGAAATTATTATGAGTTGTTTATTAACAATAAACAATTTAATTGGTTGTAATCGATAAAATTAATATAAAAATAAATAAATATATATAATGCATAAACAAGTATATTATTGACTCAAAGGTTATAAAATAAAATTTATAAATAATTATAATAGATAATAAAATAAAATAAATATATATATGTAGTAATACTAAAATAAATAAAATAAAATCATATTGAATGGTTGTAAAATTAAATTATAAGTGGTATAAATTTAATTAAATAGAATTTAACAGTTGAAAAGAACATCATAGTTGTATAAATATAATAAAAATTGCAAATTGATTTGGTTCACGGAAAGAGAGGCATTGGATCATGTGTCAAGTCCCTACGAAGGTGGAGGAAGGTTTTGGAAGAAATAGGGGGAAATCACTCTGCATTGGGGGGATTTGGAAAAGAGGAAATTGCAGGTTTTGGGCAAAGAAGAGGTAGCTTGTTAGATTTGAGGTGCAATTCCAATCTTCTATTGGACAAGCATTCGAAATCCAAGTTCATTCTTTTCTGAATTGTATCTCTATCTTTTTGAAGTCCTTTCAGCAAATCTGTCAATGTATTGTTGCTCCTTGTATTCATATAGCCATTTGTATTAGCCCTATGTAATGGCCATCGATGCACTTGATAATGGTTTTAGGCATTTATGTATAGTAACAATTTAATTTTCGTCAAACCTATTCTATGTGTAACCTGCAATTATTGTAAAAACCATGAGAGGATGATTCTTGTGGCATTTGTCAAATGATTTACATTTTATGTCTTGCATCAGCATGATACCTGCCAAATCGCTCCTCTGAGAGCATTGATGAGTGCCCATAACCTGATCCAAGGCTTTTACCTAGGCAATGTTCTTGTTGTTTCTCAATAGATGTTGATAGAAGAATAGATGTAGTGTTGCGTTTTAGGATCCAAATCATAAACCATCACCGTTGATATACTCCTTAGCATATATTCATTTGTGATCCACTGTAACCAAGAAAATGCATCCATGAAACCAGCACAGACTCAACAGGTATCTCAATGATAAAGTTTAGGGCATCCTCAATAGGACCAGTGCAGCCAAGAAGGCCAATTATGCAATTATTTATTTAACCTGCTATAAAGATTGTCAAAGTTTCTCTTATCGTTGCTTAATATTTGATATTTATTTATGGCTTCCAGTATCTATAGGGCGTCAATGTTTATACGGTAGTGAAAATGCTTATGGCTAGAGTTGACTTTAGAGATCGATTATTGTTGCTGAGAATTTTAAAACCTTCTTATCAAATCCATTTTTTAACATATCCTGCAATCATTGCATTTCCCTGTGGTGACCACTCTTTGAGGCGATGCTCTCACATTGCATCTGAATAGGATAGTTTCCATGCCTTTTCATCAATTCCATTTTGAGCACAATCAGTGGTAATAGAAACTTTCTTTACCTGGCAATGAGTTTTGTCTGTGTCTAAACAAAATCATCTACCTTGATGTTCATTCTTTAGGCCATCATAATCTATATTCTCAACTCATCACATGGCTATAATGAGGAATGTGCTCCATTTATGCATTCTTTTCACCAGGATACATTAAGGCACATTAATGCCTTAAGAGATTATATCTCCCGTACTTAGGGGACATTAAAATCTAAAATTTAGTCAAATTAAAATTAAATTGCCTTTGAAAGAGGGATGCACCCAGCCGCCCATGTCTCGGTTAAATCCATGTTCACAAGTCTTCTTCGCAAAAGGCTTCATAATTTCTAATGCCTTTAATCTATAAGATTATATTATAGTAGGAAATGAGTGTAAAATATATCTCTTTGGGCTATTTTTCACCTGCAAATGAATAGCAATTTTTAAAGATTTTGATCAAACTGTTAAAACTTATATTGGATTATGATGATATGTATATTAGGTTTTATATAAATTACTTATGTTGAAGTAGGTTATAGTAATTTTAAAGGCACAATTGAATGGATAACTGTCATGTAAAAGTATATATATATATATATATATATATATATATGAAATTAGATTTATTTTCAATGTTCATGTTTTTCTCTTTGGATGAAAATATTTACTATCCAATGATCCATGGTATTTGTATTTAATATTTTTGTTAATAATATCACTATAGTAGTTGATTTATTGAATCCCTAAATCATTTGAAACCTATAATAATGTTATTTGTAAAATCATTAGGAAGTTAATAGGAAAATGAGTTATAAAATATATATATAGTATTGGATTATCAATAATAAAAAAATTAGATATAGATTTAATATTTTAGTTGAAGTTATTTGAATTAATAAAGAAATATTAAATACAATAGTTTAATTAGAATTGTTAGGTAGTAGAATAACTTAAACATTATTGGGGAAAGTTATTACATTTGATAAAAAAATAGTAAAATTTTCAGTGGGTGGAAAATATTTATTAACCAAAGATTTAAGGTATTTTATTATTATTATTATTTTAACCGTAGTAGTTGAGTAGTTAAATGCCTAAAATATTTAGAAATTCATAATATTGTTATCGGTAAAATCATTAGGTTAAGTTGGGAAATTAGGGTTATTTTTTTAAAGCAAACATTAGCACTTTTATTGTAAATTGTTATTGGTTGTTTGACCATAGAAGGAATGATGTTTATGTAGGGTAATTAGAATTGTTTCTTTTTACTTTTAAGTTAAATATGTTATTAGGAGATTTTAGGGTTTTCATATGCTTATTAAATAAAAGGATCCCTCAATTTTATCGTCAAGGGTTGAATTTAAACTACATTGTAATTATTTAATTAACTTGTTAATGATATATAGAATCAATGGTTTAAATAATATTGCTTAGGGTTTCTGTTATATGAGAGTTAATTATGTGTTCCCTTTTATAATAATACTAGTTTTCTTTGTAAATTAAATATAGAATGATGTTATTATTAATATTAGGGTTGGGATTTAAATTTACAAAGTACATATTTACCCAATTTACATTATTTTCTAGTGTTTGTTGTTTAATAGGTATTATAGTTTTATAATTATGCATTTTGATATGTAATTATATCTATATCCTCATATTTTATTTAAATCTAACACAATAGTAAGGAGGCCTCAAACCAGATAACCAAAGTCTATGCCTTGGAAATTAATTATTCTTTTATAATAAGAAGTATATTTATGTTGTGTTTTTTTAATGTAACTAAATATAGATTTAGCCAATAATCTTATTTAGTTATTTAAATGTAATTTGTTGATTTATTCTAAATTAAAAATGAATTGCAAGTTATGTTTGAATTTGATAATGTTAATTTATTTAAATGACATTGTTAATTGTAATCTGATATAGTCAATTAGTGTTTAAAATAAACATAACATATTTATAAGATGGGTTGTTGATGAGTACAATTTGCTTATATAATAAGGTTACAAAACTTGATTTATGGAAAGTGAATTAGATATGTCATCATGGTCCCTATGTTATTACATCTACCTGAGTGGTTAGTTCCAGAGGCAACTTCATGCATTGGGTTGATAAGTGTTTCGAGATAATGAAGTTATAAAAGTATGTTGCCTCTTGTTATGTATGAGAGTTTGGTAAATGATAATGTGAAATGATGAATATTCAAAGTTGTGAGTGCATTATGAGGAGGTAATAATCCCCTTTGTGGATTTATTGATTGTTCGTTTAATTGTATTTATCTTGTATTGAGTTTTGTGTTAGCTTTTGAAATGGGGAGACATCAAGTACTGTAACGGAGTAATGTTTATGTATTACTATGGACAATGTTTCGTGAGTTGTCCCTATGATTAAGTTGATATGAAAGATGGTTAATGCCTTGCATGGTTCATGTATCCTCATTGTCATGATGATGTTTGTTATGGTTGTTGAGTAGGGTCTTCTAGTTGCAGATAGGGGAGTGGCTTCCAATGTGGGGCCAGTGCCCAAAGTGGCTAGCTAGGGTAACCCATTGGCAGTTTGTAATCAAGTGATAACCTAATAATAAATCTAGGGGTTGGGTAGTTTTCACACTAATCAAGATAGTTAGATGCCTCACCCATGCCTGTAGTGCTCATTCAGGATAAGGATGGGATGAGAAGGCCGTGGTTGGCAAGATCAACGTCTTTATCCTCAGTAAAGGAATGTTGGTTCCGCATGTGTCACCCTATGGGGCCGGTGTCTAGTGAGAGACTGCCAAGGTAACCCAAGATGGGGGCCAGTGTCTAGTGAAAGACTACCAGGGTAACCCATGTTAGGACCATGCGATGACACTCTCCCTACTGCATCCTAGCATTCCCTAGTTGTGCTCTCCCCATTCGTATGTGTTTGCCTCTGGAAGTGTTATTGAGTTGCTTGTGATATTGACTTGTGTTGTTTGAGTTGAGTGTTGTCCTTATTCCTTATAGTCTTTTGTTTACCTGACTGTTGTCGTAGTGGGGACCCTATGTTAACTCCTAGCATGGGGGGTGGACCTCAGGGTTCCACATGGTCGGGTGGATGTGCTTTATATCCATTGGTTTTCCCTTGCTGATGTACGTATGCGAGGAGGATGTATCTTGTGTATCAAACATCAGATCTTGTCCCTGTTTATGAAGACAGCTATTAATGCTCATGTAATGGTCCTGTGTAACAGTCAAATCATAATGTATGTATTCAGATGTAATTAGAAGGTGATAATGTAAACTACATAATGACGTACTCATATGTATAGGAATTTGTATATTCACATGTAATCCTGATCATGTTGATTATTTAATTGATGTTATGATATGAAGATTAAATTTTTATTGATTTAATGCAATAGATTTAGAATGATCTACTGATGTTAGTTAATGATGTATGTTAGATTATGTAAAATATTTTGTCAAGTTATGCAACCATGAAATCTTAGAGGACAAGTTGTTAGTTCAAATGATGTGTTTAGATATGTTAAACATAACTTTGTTATCTTATTCATTTAAAAAAAAAAAAATTCTGCATTGCATAGCATAGATGTGTTGTTCTCTAAGGTGTTCATGGCGGGGCATTACATGGTTTGCTTTATTTTTAGAAAAGAAAGTAAGGATAAATTTATGACTGTAGACTCAACCCTATATAATGAAAGAGGAATATTAGTTTTAGATTCTCTGTTACAGATGCTAGGGCACTTTAGATTGCAAAGCATTCACTTGAATCACTTCTTCAAGAATCAAACTAAGTACCATTATTTCTATTTTTATTTCCACATTTAATTATTTTGTACTTTTCTCTTTTTCTTTCTTTTATTTATTTTTATATTTTGAAATACATATAGATATTCAATCTCATTATATCAACTAAGATTGTTAATAAACAATATTATTGTTATGATGAAAATTGCATACTCATGCACTTTTTCCCTTATGTTTTTGGTTCATTTTGATTAAAGTGTCCTAAATGCAATGACTTGTCTACAAATGGCATATTCATACATGAATTTGACTCACAATCGCAATACCATATTTGTTAGATAGAATCTACACAATTAATTAACTATCTAATATATCATCAAAAAATGTAGATACCAAGTCTTAGACTAACCTTTAAAAAAGTAATAAAGCTTAAGATTAGATTACTATGTCTATTAACCTTGATATTTCAAAATAATTATCTCAACATTTTACTTTTGGTAAGGAAAAACTAACTATACATCCCAAAGATGCAATTGGAATAAAATTTTAGTGCAATGACTAATTACTTTATCCTCTCTAAAATTCATATGTTTAAGGGAATTAAAGGACAAGTTATGTATAATATATTAATGTATTATAACAAATGTAAATAATATAGTTAGTATATTAATATTAAATTATTGATTATAATAATTATTATGTATAATTATTGTGCTTATATCGTATTATATTTAATTAGTAAAATAATATTATATAATAATTTAATTAACATATTAATTGACATAATGCATTATATTAACCAAAATTTGAAAATATTATAAGAGGAGCAGTGAACAAAAGAACATTATTAAAACAAATAAAAATGAAGGATTTGATATTTTGGCATAAGGTCAAAGTATGCTAGCAAATGTGAAGTTATTAGGTTAGAGACCTATGTTTATGGGCATCACCAAACTTCCACACTTGACATACATGTAAAGAAGCTTATTCTACAAATTTGTGCACCTAGCAAATGCATATTGATTGGGAGCAATGAATAAATGGACTTTTTTCTCTTGTTAAAGCACATTATTACAATTCTCATTCTAACAATACAACATTACAAAATAAAAACAAATTTAATTGTAATAATATTTCAAAGGCAAGTACTATTCCACTCCCTTATTCATTTAGTAGCCTGAATTAGTATATTTATATATACATATTATTAAATTAACCCACTTTATACAAATATATAAAACCTTTAATAAATAAATAATTTATCTATTCATAAAATTTAATTTCACTAAAATAATCTATATAATTACCTTTGTGAGGTAGAATAAAAATATCTTTACACTTAATGATGCCAAACAAAATTAAAAATAGAGTGATAATACCTACTACCTACTCTGTCCCGACTCACATTTCTGAAAAGCTCCTAAAAAAGAGACGTCCTTGCAATTAGTGAAGATTGTATCCTGCCTCACTACCTAACTGAAAGAAAGATTGCACGACATTTGAATTATAGGAATAAATAAATAAACAATGCAAATCTGAGCAAGTGGGCGATAAACTTGCATGTGTGGACTCAACTAGGACGCTTAATAATTCCTGCTTATCTTTAGACGTCTTTATTATCCCGACCACAAACCGCGTAAAGAAATTTGTGTGGGCTCTTTTAAAATGGTGCTTGTCAATTTTCTGTGGGCTCTTTTACAATGGTGCTCGTCACTGTCACTTGTCACTCATAGAAAAGTATACTTCAAAAATGAAAACTCGGTACAGAAAATTCCACAGCTCAATGTGTGCACTCAAACGTAACGCTGAAGATAGACACGCTGGACACGCAGATTCCACAAGATTTTTTTGGGACTTGGTTATCTTTAGACGTCTTTATCCTGATCAAAAAAGAAGGATATCACCTACTTTAATATTGAATAACTCTATTTCTCTTGTAAATTCAATGAAATGGGGAAACCGTGTAAAGAAAACTCTGTGGGCTCTTTTACGATGCTATCGGTCACAGAAAAGTAAGTTTGAAAATGAAAACTCGTACAAAAAATGAAGTGGCCTTGCTTACACTTTAAGCAATTTGGATGTGCTAATCGAGATTTGACTGTTAAATATAGCTGTAACGCGTCTCTCTTTACCCAGATTTCTCCCATCGGTGATGATCATTTCATCATTTACTCTGAGTGGGTTCCCTTCATTTTCATCACTAACAGACCACTGACCATGTGAGCTCTGAAACAAAGTCAAGTCGTGCTAAGAAAAACAAGTGAGTTGATCTGAATTCACCGCCCAACTAGGTATAGAGTTTTATTCGATTTTAGTGATAATGATTTCCTCGTGTCATGGTATGGCTCCTCCCTTTACCTAACATGATTATTCCTAAAGAGATATTTGAGGGTACACATTTATCTTTATAAGGAAAGAGAATGATTTTTTTAGGGCATGAAACAATTCCGAGCACTATCATGCTCACATATAAAAGCCTATCATGCTCACATATTCCTTAAGCGTGTCTTTGGCAATTGTTGTGGCGAAGCGCAATCATTGGTGTGTGTCTGTAATGTGCTTGCGATGGTGATGAGCTAAGAAATAGGAACACTCCATCGCTTGTCTACGTGTTTTCTCCGTCTTCCAAGTGTGTGTGTATTGTGTGTTTGTTCCCAAGCATAGTCTTAAAGACTGGTGGTGATGAGTCCCTCCTATGCTTTGGGAGTTGTTTGGCATGCTTGCTTTGTATGGCATGTTTTGCGTGTGTGTTGCCCCATATGTAGTCTTAAAGACTGGTGGCGATGAGTCCCTCCTACATTATGGGTGGTGTGTTTACTTTCCTTGTATTTGCATTTACATTTCATATATATGAAAAAGAAAAAGAAAAAGAAAATCATTACTATCTTCTCTACATTCTCTGTGTTCACTATGTTTTGCATGTCTTCAATGTTGTATTCTCCGTGTTTTGCATGACTGTAACTGTCTTCTCCGTGTTTTGCGTGCATGTTGTTGTCTTCTCTGTGTTTTGCGTGTCTTCTCTGTGCTTGGCGTGTTTGTTGACTGTACTTTAATGTATGTATTGGCCTTGCATTTATACATATATTAAAGTGGGGGCTAAATGTTACATCAAAAAATGTCCCCTTGGGGGCTTTTTCCGTCTTAAGGTTTAGCTCCTAGGTCCCTTAGTATGCATTTAGAGCATCTTGCATGATTTTGATGACTCCTGATGAGAAAACCCTGAAGTTTCATGGAAAATAGGACTTAGGGGATGCACTTGACATGATCCCTACTTGAAATACGGGGGGAGAACTTGGGTACCCGTGCCCTAGTCCTGCCTTATTTTGGGTCATCCCTAAATTTTAAGTGTTAGTTTATGACCATTATTTGGGTCCTAGGCCAACACGGTAAGTTTCAATTACAAAATTCTTGGCGGGAATGTTTGTAGTTGCATATATAAGCATGATTAAGTTATAATTTGTAAATTAGATGGAATTTTCATGTGCATTGTGATCTTGTGATTTTAAGCATTCAAAATATTCATTGTGTTGCAGAGCAGAGCATTGTTATTGTATTTGTGTTTGTAGATTTGGCATTCATCTCCTCATGGCATGAAGAGCTTCTTCCTTCCATGAGATCTTCACTACAAGGTGATATAATTTGTGTTTTCAAACATTTATCAATTGGATTTTGCACTTTCTATCTGACAAAAGTGTTAGGAAGACTTGAATGTCTTTCCGGGGCTTAACTGAGGCAAGCCTCTAAACGCCGCAACCCCCTCCCACACTCCTTGTGATTATAGATTACAGGTGTCAAGTTATGTGGATGTGGAGTTACAGGAAGGAGTAGCAGGTCCAAAAAGGATCCAGGATCTAAAAGGAAGCAGGACTCTGGAGGTTTTCCTGGACTCAGGCGCTAGTCCCTGTGTCCTCTATAGTTGAATTCTCGAAAATGGAAGTTACAGTGCAGATCAGTGTCGGAAGGAGATCAGGATTCTGTAAAGAAACTGGTACCTTGGACTCAGGGCGCCTACTCATTAGTCCCCGACTTTTCTATTTTTTAAACTTTGAAAACTGGTATAGATTTTATTATCATTTAGTATCTCTATGTGCAGGCATTTTCTGTAATTTGTCCATTTGCTTCCGAATTTGCATAATTAAGGTTTTGAGCATAATTGGGCATAATCAAACAACTAAATCACACAATTCCAATTTTCCCTAATATTCCAAGTGACCGCAGGCCTGATAGTAGATTTCCTACTCGGCCTAAAGTCCTTGAATGTTTGAGGTGAAAGGAGGATTCACACAAACCCTAAACATAAAAATCCATTTTCTTTTCTACCTTAAACAGATATGTAGAGAAATACTGTTATTTCCTATTAAATTATTATTAGGGGATTCCACCTATTATCAGATCAAAACCTCCAATTGATTAATCATTTCATCTTGACTCTTCCTTTTGTCAACCCTTAAGATGTTATTTGGAGAGAGAGAGAGAGAGAGAGGAAAAAAGAAGGGGAGATAGATAGAGATAAAGAAAAAGAGAGATAGAATGAGAAATCTTAGAGATAGGAGAGAGAGAAACATAGGGAGAGAGAAATCTTAGAGAGAGGAAGTGTGTGACCGGGAAATAGAGACAAAGAGAGGTAAAAAAAATAGAAAGCTAGAGAGGGAGATAAAGATATATATAGAGACCTATAGAGATAAATAGGGAGAGAGATAGAGAGAAAGGGAGAGATAGAGTACCTTTCAATTTCAAGTAGAGAACATGACTGCATGCATAACCTTTCTATGAATAATTATTTCTAAATTTTACCTTTACCACCCATCACAATTGAAGAGACATTTCCTAAAACACAAAATCATTCCCATCATGGGATTGCAAAACTAAGATTAACTGCACATAAACATAGTGACAAAAAGTGTTCCAATACTCTTCCAATTTTGGCATACCCATTGCATACTAAGGTGCGATTGCTAGTTATATACATAGAGAGATCTTTTAAATTCTTTAATAAATTTTTCTATTTCTTAATAGAAATTTTAATTATTTAAAAAATTTATTTTTTTTAAAATGATATATTAATAATATAAAATTTATTATTGGGTTTTTTTAATATATATCAAAAGAAGACTCTTCTGCTCCCTATGACGGTTTTTGGAATGACTTGAAAACTGATGATGTCATGTAGTACACTATGACGCCCACCATACACTAGATACTCCTCAAGCACCACAATGCCAAATCGAGGGATTAATGTTATAATGGGTAAAGAGAATCCATGGAGACAATCTTCATTTGTGAAGATCAGAGCCTATTATTCAAGTTTATAATTTCTTTTTATCAAAAGTTTGATAAATTTGTAAGAGGGGCTGAATTATTACAGAATAGGGAGTCTTTGTGATAGAAATCCATTCAACCTAGAGGAGGAGGAAGGCTCCTTTTGTGCTATTATGTGCATTTGAGAGGACCCAAATAAAGCAAATAAACCATATCAAAGGGAAAATCCCTCTGGCCTTCTTCTAGGGCCTAGTGCTTTTTATGATAGACAAAAATCCCTTGCACCATAGCCCTCCCCAAAGAGGTTATCTAATAATCAACCATTCCAACATATTGTCTAGGTTTTGACTTGAACAATACAAATTTTGGTCACTTTAAGAGTGACAATTCTTAGTGGTTGTCTCTGTTATTTAATTGAATGCCTCTATGTGGTGTGGAAAAATATCTTAATCTAATGGTGGGAAGGACAATGAATTGAAAGGTTAAAAAACCCCTACATTTCCCAACTTTTTTCCCAATGGATGATAACATATTTTTTTGTTATAGGGTCAACCCCCAAGGAATGTGAGAATTATCTAGGAGATTATCTCTTTTTCAAGTTGATCAAGAACAAGATTGATTACTATTGCCTCCATGACATTAAGATTTTCTACAACATGGTGCAACTAGACTTGGAAATATCAAGGTTTTAGGTAAAGATGCCCTTGATCTAGAAGCCAATGTTGTCGCACCTTGGGTTGGAGTTCAACATTTACGAGTCCTAGTGAGCTTGATATGGGCAAATTAGTACTACGATATTTGTTGAATAGATTCGAAGAGACGGAGACTCTTGTAACATTTGAGGATGTTACATTTTTGAAAGATGGATTTGGAGAGAGTAAGAGGTCTCAACTTTTTTGAATGAAGGGCATTTTGGGGATTGATTGTAATCTCATCATTTACAAGTTCATTTCTATTAGCATTATTCACCTTCTTCAACTATAGTTGGCTCCTGCTTGCTGCTATACATCTTGTTGGTGCTTTGTTTACTAGAGTCCTACACTCTTATAGCTCAACTTTCTTGTGTGGTGTGTGTAGACACTTACATATGTAGTAATCCACCCATACTCTTATAGATTTGGAGAAGTTACATGTAAGCTTTTCCTAATTTGCATTGTTATGGATATTTGTATCCCAATTTTAAGGTAATTAGGATGGAAAGACATGCTAATTTGCATTTATAATAGGTAGACATAGATCTCCTATGACCTAAACTATGTAGGATAAAATTTGTTATAGTGATTTCATTTCTTTCTAGAAATGTGTAATTGGGTGTGTTAATGAGTTAGATTAGCTACATTAGTAGGGCTTCCTTTATTTATCCTTATACATGTGTACTACTAGGTTGGAAATCAAGAATCTAGAAATCATCATTCCTACCTATATCTTCCCATTAACTCTTACATTATTTGCATTTTTTTAGGGAAAGGGATTTTTTCAAAGAAAATGGTGAAAGACTACATGCTAATATTGATTTTAGTTGGACAAATGATTAAAAATGTAGTTTTGCAAAGATTTGAGGTTTTTAAGCTTGATTCTTCATGTTTATGTTCATTTTAATGGCATAGAGAATAAAAAATGAAATTTTGGAAAGATCCAATGTTTTTTAAGGCTTATTCTTCGAAACCCTTATGACTAGGTTTGAAAATATGTTGTTTCGTAGGATGTTGCAAGTGTTTGGGGGTTAGATTTAGTAATATATAATATGGGAAAAATAGATGTGTTAGGGGTGACGGGGGAGTAGAAAAATAGGGCAAATGTTAATGAAGTAAAGGTTTGAACTAAAGAATTGGGGCAAAGATTTTTTTTCACATTTATAAAAATTTACGTGTTGCCTAAAAAATACTAGAGGCTTTTGAGATTTGAAATAGATAAATCATGTTAGTGAACAAAAGGTGGTGGAATGACCGGAGAGATAAGGGTAAATAATAGATAACATGATTAAGGAAACAATTAGTGAAGTAAAGAGATTAGGAGTGGATAAACTATTGATTATGTCCTTTGTGTTCAAATGGAGAGATTACTAGGTCAACAACCACCACTTTCGATCCCTAAACTAATTGGAAGGAAAACCCTCAAGCACATGTGTTTACCCTCATTGTACCAAGTTTCTTAATTCTCTGTTTCTTTTTTCTTCCAAAATAGACATCAGATGCACTAAGTATATGGGACACAACATTCCTTCCCAGAAGATTGGCCTCAAGAAAGATGTGGGTGAGCTTTGTGAGATGTGCTTATAGAAATCAAAGTAGTTGAGCAGAAGGGTCATCCCAACACTGAGTTGAGTGCCATCACACTCTGGATGTGCCCAACTCTCTTCAACATTGTTCAAGTGCTTTATGGTTAAATAATGAAATTAAAAAATAAATTATATTTACTATAATCTTATATAATTTATAAAATGACTGAAACTTTTCCTATAAAGTCATTGAATTTTTTAAAATTGTATTTGACTATTAGAAATGCATAAGCTGACTCCAAGTTCAACCTATTATAGAATATAACATTTCTTTATGGACAACTTCTATCACTTATGATTTAAATTTAACAATTTTTCCTTACAAGGATTATAATATTTATTTATAATAAATTTGAAAATACATTATAAAATATAAGGTGATGTTCAATGAATGTATGAAACATTTGTTTGAGGTATTCTTTCAAACAATTCACATGCCTTGTGCTTCTGCATTTTGCATACATATCTACCAATAGATATGTTTGTAACTTCAATATTTGACAAAAATTTTTTTATAAAAGTTGTATTAGATTTTTATGGATTATTTTACAATTAAAATTTTAAACTTCTTATAAAATATTATAAAATTTATTCAATGTTATTTTGAAATTTATAAAGCATTTTATATAAATTACAATTTACATAACCATTACACCACTAGTTCTGAATTTTATAATATTTAGCCGATAGGCTTTTATATGCAAGCATGATAGTGCTCGGAATTGTTTCATGCCCTAAAAAATCATTCTCTTTCCTTATAAAGATAACTGTGTACCCTCAAATATCTCTTTATCTCTTTAGGAATAATCATGTTAGGAAAAGGAAGTAGCCATACCATGACACGAGGAAATCATTATCACTAAAATCGAATAAAACTCTATACCTAGTTGGGCGGTGAATTCAGATCAACTCACTTGTTTTTCTTAGCACGACTTGACTTTGTTTCAGAGCTCACATGGTCAGTGGTCTGTTAGTGATGAAAATGAAGGGACCCACTCAGAGTAAATGCTGAAATGATCATCACCGACGGGAGAAATCCGGGTAAAGAGAGACGCGTTACAGCTATATTTAACAGTCAAATCTCGATTAGCACATCCAAATTGCTTAAAGTGTAAGCAAGGCCACTTCATTTTTTGTACGAGTTTTCATTTTCGAACTTACTTTTCTGTGACCGATAGCATCGTAAAAGAGCCCACAGAGTTTTCTTTACACGGTTTCCCCATTTCATTGAATTTACAAGAGAAATAGAGTTATTCAATATTAAAGTAGGTGATATCCTTCGTTTTTGATCAGGATAAAGACGTCTAAAGATAACCAAGTCCCAAAAAAATCTTGTGGAATCTGCGTGTCCAGGGTGTCTATCTTCAGCGTTACGTTTGAGTGCACACATTGAGCTGTGGAATTTTCTGTACCGAGTTTTCATTTTCGAACTTTACTTTTCTATGAGTGACAAGTGACAGTGACGAGCACCATTGTAAAAGAGCCCACAGAAAATTGACAAGCACCATTTTAAAAGAGCCCACACAAATTTCTTTACGCGGTTTGTGGTCGGGATAATAAAGACGTCTAAAGATAAGCAGGAATTATTAAGCGTCCTAGTTGAGTCCACACATGCAAGTTTATCGCCCGCTTGTTTATTTATTTATTCCTATAATTCAAATGTCGTGCAATCTTTCTTTGAGTTAGGTAGTGAGGCAGGATACAATCTTCACTAATTACAAGGACGTCTCGTTCTTAGGAGCTTTTCAGAAATGTGAGTCGGGACAGAGTAGGTAGTAGGTATTATCACTCTATTTTTAATTTTGTTTGGCATCATTAAGTGTAAAGATATTTTTATTCTACCTCACAAAGGTAATTATATAGATTATTTTAGTGAAATTAAATTTTAGGAATAGATAAATTATTTATGTATTAAAGGTTTTATATATTTGTATAAAGTGGGTTAATTTAATAATTTCGTCAAGAGGCGAACTACAATTGTTGTGGGAGTGGAGATGAGAGCACTCATTTTTGGTCGTAAATATATACTAAATTTTTTTTAAAAAAATCTAAATTGCATTTAAGAATTAAATAAATATCTATAAATTAGTGCTTGCGAAAAAAAATAATAGATTCAAAATGCATGCCAAGAAGCTGAATTAATTCAAAATCCCGAAATATGGATTTTCATCTTACATAACCATCGCTTCCACTCTGTAAAGGCTACGATGCATGCCAAGAAGCTGAATTAATATCAAAATCCCTAAATATGGTATTTTCTGTAAAGGCTGCGAGGATAAATAAAATAACTCAGACAAAATTAACTATTCTTATATGAAGGGGAGTGCGAACAGAAAACAAAAGGATGGCTTAAGATGTGAGGTGAGCTGAATGGAAGTGAGAACATAACAGAAAAGAATCGATCAATCTTTTCTTTGTTAAGGTATTTACATCAATTAAATTTTCGAGTTTTAGCCTTATTATTGCAAACTATTCTAGATTAAAAATGCATACAACTAAGTTAGTTTTTTTTGTAAAAAAAATGAAATGCAACTAGATTAAAAGAATGAAATACATACATATTGTAATCTAGAATCAATTGATTGTGATTTTTCTTGTTTGATTGTAATGTAATTTTTGCTTTGCAGTGGTCCCTACCAACAATAGCTTAGCCCAGAAGAAGAAAGGGTCTGGTAGAGGTAAACAAAATTTAAATTGCTTTGAAGCATACAAAATTTAAGCTTTTTAAAAATTATTCATTTGAGGAGGCAGAGTTATGTGTTGACAAGGCGGAGAATCCTCGGCTCAACATCATCTTGTGATTCAAGAGAGCACAAGAGAGCTCCTGTGGATCATTTAAAAAAACAAGCACTCATTTTTTTTTGTTTATATGCACTGTATTGCTATGATATGAAGTATTCTATTTTTTTTGGCTCTTTTTTTTTTTAATCTTTAAACTCATTTTTTTACAATACAAAAAATACTATTTAAACGTATTAGGATTCATGCAGCCCACTTTAAATTTTTATGTAAATATTTTTGAAATGTTTAAAGAAGGTATATTCAATCCAAGAATTAAAAATTATTTCTTAAATCAACTATATACAATTTCATATTTTTTTTATTTTTAGTCTTAATATACAAACAAATAAATACCGGAATAAATTGCAAAAGTTTCTAAAATGAATTCATAGAATTTAAAGATTTCTAAAATTTGAATAAATTACTAAAATTTCTAAAATGAATAAATTATTAAGTTTCTAAAATGAATTCAAATATAAAAGTTTCTAAAGTTTGTTTACCTTATCCAAAAGTTCTTTTATTAAGATAATTCATATAAATATATATTTATTTGTTTATTTATTTTTTTTAATATAAATTTTCAAAAATATATAAGTCTAAAACACTTTATAAAAAAACCCATTTATTTTTATAAATAAAATTATATATTTATTTATTTTAATACACTCTTACAAAATCTATATTTTTTTTTATGGAATATTAACTATAATTTATACTATACTTTAAAGAATACTTAAATATTTATTTTTAATTTTAATAGTAAATACCAAACAAAACAAGATTTTTTAAAGTTATTAAAATTACTAAAACTCAATAAGATTTCTAAAGTTGCCAAAATTACTCAAGCTTCTACAATTTACTATTTCTAAAATGAATTCATAGAATATAAAGGTTTCTAAAATTTGTTTAATTCCATACAAAAGTTTTTTGTGTTTATTAAAATAATTCATGTGAATATATATATATTGTAATGCACTCTCACATGATCTAATATTAACTATAATTTTTTTTAACACATGGAAATATTAAAATTAATGAAAGTTATTAAGATTTCAAAAAACCTATATTCAATCATAACAAACTTGAAGAGATTCACTCTTCATTTCTTTAGATGCATTTGCATGTTTTTGATTTTCTCATAGAATAATTTGAGAGCTTACTTCTGAAACAAAAAAAAAAAAAATTAGTTAGGGTTTGAAAAGAATGCAGAGCAAAATAAAATAAAATAAGATTGCAAAGCAAATAGAATCAAATAAAAATAATCCCTCTCAATCTACACAAAAAAAAATTGAAGGAAGCAAATGAATGTTTTGTTGTGAATGAAATATTTTATATGACTTAAATAACTAGAAGTTTCAAAAATAGAAAAAAATAATTATTGCTTAAGTCACTACATGATATTTCCTTATTTGTAGCCAACTTTATTATTTGTTTTAAAATTATATTCATGCTTAAATTTATGAAGTGTAATAATTAAATTAGTATATAACTCTATTAAAAATTATTGATTATGTGAGGTGTTTTTATTTTATTTTATTGATTTAATTTTATTTAAATAGTAAGTTTAAATTTTATTTTATTTTTGTGAGTTAACATAATGTGTGAGGTTTTTTTCAAATGTTTCCTTTAAACCTTTTTGAAATTATAATTAGTTGAGATATTTATAATTAAATTTAAAAATGTCTATTACTTAATTGTTTAAAGGTCATAGTCAAATTTATAATTAGAGTTCTAAATGATATATTTAGATTTATTTAAATGATGATAATTAAATTTAAAAGGGTCTTTAGACATGCCAAATGTAGATTTTAATATTAACTTAACATTAAAAATTAGCTAGTGTTGATTATTCAATTAAAAAAATTATTCCATTAAAAACATATTAAGGTTTAAGTTTTAATATTAACTTAGGGTTAATATTTTTAAAGTGAACACAATTTTAGTTAGAAAAGATCAATAAATGAGAAAATGACTCTTATTAGTATTTCTATTATTTAGTAAAAGATTGATTATTGGATTAAAAATATATTAAGCTTCAAGTTTTAATATTAACTTAATATTAAAAATATATAAGGGTCAATATTTTTAAAGTGAACACAATTTTAGTTAGAAAATATTAATAAATGAGAAAACAATTCTTATTAATATAAGTGTTAAAAATAAAGTTTTGGTATGCAAATCAATTGTATTGTGAAAAATTCACACAACACAATATAAAATACATTACCAATTATGAAAATATTTAAACTTCAAGCTTATTAGAATAGTGTTAGGATTAGAATTAGTGGTATATTACATATAGTAGATCTCAACAAAGCACAAAACTCTAAAATAAGAGATATAATAATGGAATAAAGATAAGTAAGCATTTGAAATGACCCAACCCCAACCCTAACCCTAACTGTAATTCTAATTAAGGTTAGAATTAGGGTTAGGGTTATGATTAGAATTAGGGTTAGGGTTAGAATCAACGTTATGATTAGAATTAGGGTTAGGGTTAGAGTTAAAGTTAGGATTAGGGTTTCTATTAGAATTAGGATTAGAATTAAGGTGGGTTACAATTAGAATTACAGTAAGAAATAGAGTTACAATTAGGGTTAGGGTTCAAATTACATTTCAACTAATTCTAATAGTGATTAGGGTTAGAATCAATGTTATTATTAGAATTAGGGTTAGGGTTAGGATTAGGGTTCCTATTAGAATTAGGGTTAGAATTAGGTGGGTTACTATTAGAATTAGGGTAAGAATTAGAGTTACAATTAGGGTTAGGGTTCAAATTAGAGTTAGGGTTAGAGTTTAATTAGGGTTAAGGTTAGTATTAAGGTTAGCATTAGGATTTGAATTATAGTCAGGCGTAGGGTTAGAGTTAAGGTTAGGGTTAAAAATTAGAACTATGTTTAGGGTTAGAATAAGGGTTAGGGTTAGAATTAGGGTTATTGTTAGATTTAAAATTAGGGTTATAGTTAGGGTAGAATTAGGGTTATGATTCAAATTAGAATTAGGGTTAGGGTTAGAGTTAAGATTAGGGTTTAGGGTTTAGGGCTGGGGTTAGGGTTAGGGTTAGGGTTTGAATTAGTGTTAGAATTAAAATTATAGTTACAATCAATTTTATGGTTAGGGTTAGAATTAGGATCAATGTTAGGGTCAATGTTAGGTTTAGAATTAGAGATACAATTATGGTTATAATTAGGGTTAGGGTTATTGTTATAATTAAGGTTAGGGTTAGTATTACGGTTAGGGTTATTGTTAGAATTAGAGTTAGGGTTAGTATTAGGGTTAAGGTTGTTGTTAGAAGTAGGGTTAGGGTTCAACATTTATATTAAAATATTCGTTAAAAATAGGTACCCTTTTTGCAAATCTAGCCTAGGTAATTCTAATATAACCTTGGTTCTGACCCTAACCCAAACCCTAACTCTAAATCTAACCCTAATTATATTTCTAACCCTAACCCTAATTCTAACCTAAACACTAACCCTAACCCTAATTTTAACCCCTAACTCTAATCCTAAATATAATATAATATATAATATAATATAAAATTCTAATTATTATATATTATAATAATAATAATAAACATAATATATTATTATATAATTATTATATAATATATTATATATATTATAAAAGATATATCTAATATAATATTTTTTTATATATTATAATTAGTGTTAGAATTAGGCTTGTGGCTCCAGTTGCTACTAGCATATTTATATTAAATATAATATATCTAAAGTACGCTGAGAGATATCCTTCTCGAGGGGCCTATTTTTTTAATTTAATATTATTACATTGTTTATAATAATGTAATAATAATAATAGTTTAATCAAGGTCAAAGATTATTAATATTATTATAATTAGTCTTTAATTAATTATATTAAATATAATATTAATTTTATATTTAATTAGGAAAATACTAATCCTAATATTATTATATTAGGGTAAATTTTAGGGTTAGGGTTAGTGTTACGGTTATGATTATGCTTGTGCTCCGAATGCCACTAGCATATTTATATTAAATATAATATATCTAAAGTATGCCGAGAGATATCCTTCTCGAGGTGCCTATTATTTTAATCACTAATCTTAACATTAGGCGCCTCGAGAAGGATATCTCTTGGCGTACTTTAGATATATTATATTTAATATAAATATGCTAGTATGTATATATAAATATATTAATTCAGGCTACTAAATAAATAAGGGAGTGGAATAGCACTTGCCTTTGAAATATTATTACAATTAAATTTGTTTTTATTTTGTAATGTTGTATTGTTAGAGTGAGAATTGTAATAATGTGCTTTAACAAGAGAAAAAAGTCCATTTATTCATTGCTCCCAATCAATATGCATTTGCTAGGTGCACAAATTTGTAGAATAAGCTTCTTTACATGTATGTCAAGTGTGGAAGTTTGGTGATGCCCATAAACATAGGTCTCTAACCTAATAACTTCACATTTGCTAGCATACTCTGACCTTATGCCAAAATATCAAATCCGTCATTTTTATTTGTTTTAATAATGTTCTTTTGTTCACTGCTCCTCTTATAATATTTTCAAATTTTGGTTAATATAATGCATTATGTCAATTAATATGTTAATTAAATTATTATATAATATTATTTTACTAACTAAATATAATACAATATAAGCACAATAATTATACATAATAATTATTATAATCAGTAATTTAATATTAATATACTAACTATATTATTTACATTTGTTATAATACATTAATATATTATACATAACTTGTCCTTTAATTCCCTTAAACATATGAATTTTAGAGAGGATAAAGTAATTAGTCATTGCACTAAAATTTTATTCCAATTGCATCTTTGGGATGTATAGTTAGTTTTTCCTTACCAAAAGTAAAATGTTGAGCTAATTATTTTGAAATATCAAGGTTAATAGACATAGTAATATAATCTTAAACTTTATTACCTTTTTTTAATGAAACGTTGAAACCTTCTTTAAAGCTTAGTCTAAGACTTGGTATCTACATTTTTTGATGATATATTAGATAGTTAATTAATTGTGTAGATTCTATCTAACAAATATGGTATTGTGATTATGAGTCAAATTCATGTATGAATATGCCATTTGTAGACAAGTCATTGCATTTAGGACACTTTAATCAAAATGAACCAAAAACATAAGGGAAAAAGTGCATGAGTATGCAATTTTCATCATAACAATAATATTGTTTATTAACAATCTTAGTTGATATAATGAGATTGAATATCTATATGTATTTCAAAATATAAAAATAAATAAAAGAAAGAAAAAGAGAAAAGTACAAAATAATTAAATGTGGAAATAAAAATAGAAATAATGGTACTTAGTTTGATTATTGAAGAAGTGATTCAAGTGAATGCTTTGCAATCTAAAGTGCCCTAGTATCTGTAACAGAGAATCTAAAACTAATATTCCTCTTTCATTATATAGGGTTGAGTCTACAGTCATAAATCTATCCTTACTTTCTTTTCTAAAAATAAAGCAAACCATGTAATGCCCCGCCATGAACACCTTAGAGAACAACACATCTATGCTATGCAATGTAGAATAATTTTTTTTAAATGAATAAGATAACAAAGTTATGTTTAACATATCTAAACACATCATTTGAACTAACAACTTGTCCTCTAAGATTTCATGGTTGCATAACTTGACAAAACATTTTACATAATCTAACATACATCATTAACTAACATCAGTAGATCATTCTAAATCTATTGCATTAAATCAATAAACATTTAATCTTCATATCATAACATCAATTAAATAATCAACATGATCAGGATTACATGTGAATATACAAATTCCTATACATATGAGTACGTCATTATGTAGTTTACATTATCACCTTCTGATTACATCTGAATACATACATTATGATTTGACTATTACACAGGACCATTACATGAGCATAAATAGCTGTCTTCATAAACAGGTACAAGATCTGATGTCTGATACACAAGATACATCATCCTCACATATGTACATCAGCAAGAGAAAACCAATGGATATAAAGCACATCCACCCGACCATGTGGAACCCTGAGGTCCACCCCCCGTGCTAGGAGTTAACATAGGGTCCCCGCTACGACAATAGTCAGGTAAACAAAAGACTATAAGGAACAAGGACAACACTCAGCTCCAACAACACAAGTCAATATCACAAGCAACTCAATAGCACTTCCAGAGGAAAACACATATGAATGGGGAGAGCACAGCTAGGGAATGTTATGATGCAGTAGGGAGAGTGTCATCGCATGGTCCCGACATGGGTTACCCTGGTAGTCTTTCACTAGACACCGGCCCCCATCTTGGGTTACCTTGGCAGTCTCTCACTAGACACCAGCCCCATAGGGTGACACATGCAAAACCAACATTCCTTTAATGAGGATAAGGAAGTTGATCTTGCCAACCATGGCCTTCTCATCCCATCCTTAGCCTGAATGAGCACTACAGGCATGGGTGAGGCATCCAACTATCTTGATTAGTGTGAAAACTACCCAACCCCTAGATTTATTATTAGGTTATCACTTGATTACAAACTCTCAATGGGTTACCCTGGCTAGCCACTTTGGGCACTGGCCCACATTGGAAGCCACTTCCCTATCTGTAACTAGAAGACCCTACTCAACAACCATAGCAAACATCATCATGACAATGAGGATACGTGAACCATGCAAGGCATTAACCATCTTGCATAACAATTATCCTCATATTAACATGTATATATAACAATGCAAGGCATTAACCATCTTTCATATCAACTTAATCATAGGGACAACTCACGAAACATTGTCCATAGTAATACATAAACATTACTCCGTTACAGTACTCGATGTCTCCCCATTTCAATATCTAACACAAAACTCAATACAAGATAAATACAATTAAACGAATAATCAATATATCCACAAAGGGGATTATTACCTCCTCATAATGCACCTCCTCATAATGCACTCACTACTCTGAATATTCATCATTTCACATTATCATTTACCAAACTCTCATACATAACAAGAGGCAACATACTTTTATAACTTCATTATCTTGAAACACTTATCAACCCAATGCATGAAGTTGCCTCTGGAACTAACTACTCAGGTAGATGTAATAACATAGGGACCATGATGACATATCTAATTCACTTTCCACAAATCAAGTTTCGTAACCTTATTATATAAGTAAATTGTACTCATCAACAACAACCCATCTTATAAATATTTTATGTTTATTTTAAACACTAATTGACTATATCAGATTACAATTAACAATGTCATTTAAATAAATTAACATTATCAAATTCAAACATAACTTGCAATTCATTTTTAATTTAGAATAAATCAACAAATTACATTTAAATAACTAAATAAGATTATTGGCTAAATCTATATTTAGTTACATTAAAAAAACACAACATAAATATACTTCTTATTATAAAAGAATAATTAATTTCCAAGGCATAGACTTTGGTTATCTGGTTTGAGGCCTCCTTACTATTGTGTTAGATTTAAATAAAATATGAGGATATAGATATAATTACATATCAAAATGCATAATTATAAAACTATAATACCTATTAAACAACAAACACTAGAAAATAATGTAAATTGGGTAAATATGTACTTTGTAAATTTAAATCCCAACCCTAATATTAATAATAACATCATTCTATATTTAATTTCCAAAGAAAACTAGTATTATTATAAAAGGGAACACATAATTAAGTCTCATATAACGGAAACCCTAAGCAATATTATTTAAACCATTGAGTTTATATATCATTAACAAGTTAATTAAATAATTACAATGTAGTTTAAATTCAACCCTTGACGATAAAATTGAGGGATCCTATTTATTTAATAAGCATATGAAAACCCTAAAATCTCCTAATAACATATTTAACTTAAAAGTAAAAAGAAACAATTCTAATTACTCTACATAAACATCATTCCTTCTATGGTCAAACAACCAATAACAATTTACAATAAAAGTGCTAATGTTTGCTTTAAAAAAATAACCCTAATTTCCCAACTTAACCGAATGATTTTATTGATAACAATATTATGAATTTCTAAATATTTTAGGCATTTAACTACTCAACTACTACAGTTAAAATAATAATAATAATAAAATACCTTAAATCTTTGGTTAATAAATATTTTCCACCCACTGAAAATTTTACTATTTTTTTATCAAATGTAATAACTTTCCCCAATAATGTTTAAGTTATTCTACTACCTAACAATTCTAATTAAACTATTGTATTTAATATTTCTTTATTAATTCAAATAACTTAAACTAAAATATTAAATCTATATCTAATTTTTTTATTATTGATAATCCAATACTATATATATATTTTATAACTCATTTTCCTATTAACTTCCTAATGATTTTACAAATAACATTATTATAGGTTTCAAATGATTTAGGGATTCAATAAATCAACTACTATAGTGATATTATTAATAAAAATATTAAATACAAATACCATGGATCATTGGATAGTAAATATTTTCATCCAAAGAGAAAAACATGAACATTGAAAATAAATCTAATTATATATATATATATATATATATATATATATATATATATATATATATATATATATATATATATATATATATATATATATATATACTTACTTTTACATGACAGTTATCCATTCAATTGTGCCTTTAAAATTACTATAACCTACTTCAACATAAGTAATTTATATAAAACCTAATATACATAACATCATAATCCAATATAAGTTTTAACAGTTTGATCAAAATCTTTAAAAATTGCTATTCATTTGCAGGTGAAAAATAGCCCAAAGAGATATATTTTACACTCATTTCCTACTATAATATAATCTTATAGATTAAAGGCATTAGAAATTATGAAGCCTTTTGCGAAGAAGACTTGTGAACATGGATTTAACCGAGACATGGGTGGCTGGGTGCATCCCTCTTTCAAAGGCAATTTAATTTTAATTTGACTAAATTTTAGATTTTAATGTCCTCTAAGTACCGGAGATATAATCTCTTAAGGCATTAATGTGCCTTAATGTATCCTAGTGAAAAGAACGCATAAATGGGGCACATTCCTCATTACAGCCATGTGATGAGTTGAGAATATAGATTATGATGGCCTAAAGAATGAACATCAAGGTAGATGATTTTGTTTAGACACAGACAAAACTCATTGCCAGGTAAAGAAAGTTTCTATTACCACTGATTGTGCTCAAAATGGAATTGATGAAAAGGCATGGAAACTATCCTATTCAGATGCAATGTGAGAGCATCGCCTCAGAGAGTGGTCGCCACACGGAAATGCAATGATTGCAGGATATGTTAAAAAATGGATTTGATAAGAAGGTTTTAAAATTCTCAGCAACAATGATCGATCTCTAAAGTCAACTCTAGCCGTAAGCATTTTCACTACCGTATAAACATCGACGCCCTATAGATACTGGAAGCCAGAAATAAATATCAGATATTAAGCAACGATAAGAGAAACTTTGACAATCTTTATAGCAGGTTAAATAAATAATTACATAATTGGCCTTCTTGGCTGCACTGGTCCTATTGAGGATGCCCTAAACTTTATCATTGAGATACCTGTTGAGTCTGTGTTGGTTTCATGGATGCATTTTCTTGGTTACAGTAGATCACAAATGAATATAGGCTAAGGAGTATATCGGCGATGATGGTTTATGATTTGGATCCTAAAACACTGCACTACATCTATTCTTCTATCAACATCTATGCAGAAAAAACAAGAACATTGCCCAGGTAAAAGCCTTGGATCAGGTTATGGGCACTCATCAATGCTCTCAGAGGAGCGATTTGGCAGGTATCATGCTGATACAAGACATAAAATGTAAATCATTTGACAAATGCCACAAGAATCATCCTCTCATGGTTTTTACAATAATTGCAGGTTACACACAGAATAGGTTTGATGAAAATTAAATTGTTACTATACATAAATGCCTAAAACCATTATCAAGTGCATCGATGGCCATTACATAGGGCTAATACAAATGGCTGTATGAAAACAAGGAGCAACAATACATTGACAGATTTGCTGAAAGGACTTCAAAAAGATAGAGATACAATTCAGAAAAGAATGAACTTGGATTTCGAATGCTTGTCCAATAGAAGATTGGAATTGCACCTCAAATCTAACAAGCTACCTCTTCTTTGCCCAAAACCTGCAATTTCCTCTTTTCCAAATCCCCCCAATGTAGAGTGATTTCCCCCTATTTCTTCCAAAACCTTCCTCCACCTTCGTAGGGACTTGACACATGATCCAATGCCTCTCTTTCCATGAACCAAATCAATTTGCAATTTTTATTATATTTATACAACTATGATGTTCTTTTCAACTGTTAAATTCTATTTAATTAAATTTATACCACTTATAATTTAATTTTACAACCATTCAATATGATTTTATTTTATTTATTTTAGTATTACTACATATATATATTTATTTTATTTTATTATCTATTATAATTATTTATAAATTTTATTTTATAACCTTTGAGTCAATAATATACTTGTTTATGCATTATATATATTTATTTATTTTTATATTAATTTTATCGATTACAACCAATTAAATTGTTTATTGTTAATAAATAACTCATAATAATTTCTTATCAACTTTATTTACCTTTGATTACTTATTTGCTTTAATTTATCAAATATGTTCACTTGTCTTAATAGTTCTATTTCAATACAATAAACCAGATCATTAATCAAATGACTACGACCTATTTAATCTAATATGGAGCAATACTTGACTGCTTAACAAAACCACAAAACATGACCACGATGCAGGAATAAATAGTTTATCGTCTTGGAAGTTGTGAACAACACTGGTGTGGTGATAGAATATGCATGTGGCAAATGGGAAGTTTGATGTACGATTACAGAGTGATAATGGAATAGTGCAAGATGGCGGATGGAAGTACCACTCATAATTTGAAGTGACACTTGGAATAATGTGAATGGATCAATTTGAAAGGAATATAGCTTGACGGAATGGGCAGGAGAATTGAGGTAGTGTTCACCAAGCAATGGAACAGAATAGTAGACTGGTGTTTCTATAGGCACCTGCAGTACAAGTCCTAACTGTGTAAATATAAACATAATATAACAGGTCCCAGCTGAGTTAGGTCTCAACTGAAGAAGTGAAAAATAGGTCCCGATGGAGATATCAACTTGTAACCATGGAAATTGTGTAGTGTGTGCATGTGGGAAAAATAAATAAATTTAATTGTTAGCAACAGGGGTTGAGTATTGCAACTCAACCTCCACATCACTGGACATTGTTGTTGTATCTGCATCGGATTGTTCATTGTCTAGTGTTACAACAGCTGAATCAACATCATCTGGTGTCACAACATCTAAATTAGGAGTATCAGGAGGAGCATACTGAGTAGATAGAGATACTAGAAAGTCATCTCTCTGGAGTGGCTTCTTGTAGAATTTCAGCATATGCCCATTGACCAATAGCGAAAATCAAACTTCATCAATGGTTTGCAGTTGAACTGCACCATTAGGAAAAACTTGTTGGATTTCATATGGACCTAACCAATGTGACTAAAGCTTACCCTTGAAGTCCTTATACATTGAATCATAAAGTAGTGCCCAGTCTCCTGTAGTGAATTCCTTTGTTTTTATATATTTATCATGCCATTTTGCCTATTGCTTCTATATGACCTTTGTATGATGAATGGATTCCAGTCTCATTTCATCCAAGGCATTCAAATGTTGTAGCCTTTCCTGTTGTGTAGTGGTCAAATCCATTCCTAGGTCCACTTCTATCCTCAGGGTTTTATGCTCAAATTCAATAGGCAGGACTGCAATCTTGCCATAGACTAGCTCATAAGGTGTAAACCCTGTAGTTGTCTTCCAAGTTGTTCTATATGCCCAAACAGCATCAGGGAGCCTAGAAACCCAATCTCTTTGGTGAAGTTGCACTATCTTGATCAGGATGTTTTCAATTTCTCTATTAGTAACTTCTACCTGACCATTAGCTTGTGGATGGTAGGGAGTGGATTTATTATGCCTAATCTGGTATTTTGTAACCAATTTTGCTATTAAATCAGATGTAAACTGTGGTCCCTGGTCAGTTACTATTTCTCTTGGAACACCATACCTAGTGAAGATGTCTTCATACAAGAATTTAGCCACATTGCCATCTCTGGCAAACTGTAATGCTTTGACTTCTACCTATTTAGTTAAGTAATCTATACATACCAGGATATATTCTTTGTTATTTGATGAAGGAGATATAGGCCCCACAAAATTCAAACCCCACTTGTCAAAAGGAGCTAGGGAGAGTTATGGCTGTAAAGGCATCTCATCACTTCTAGTAGGTCTCCCCATTCTCTAGCATCTATCACAGCTCCTAGTGTACTTGACAACATCCTTGTGAAGCGTTGGCCAATAATAACCTGTTGTGAGGATTTTAAAGGCTGTCTGCTTTGCTGCAAAATGTCCTCCACAAGGCTCATCATGAGAAGCTTTCATGACATCAAATACTTCATCCTCCCTAATACATCTTCACATGATATTGTCTGGTCTAGTGTGGAATAGAAATCCAGAAATCCAAGAGTAAGAGAAACATTTATGCACCAACTGCCTCTTCTCCCTTGGAGAGAAATATCCTGGAATTTGCCCTGTAACCAAATAATTGGCCATATCTGCATACCATGGAGTGTATGTAGTGAGAGTAAATAAATGCTCATCAGGAAAGGAATCATCAACCACTCCATCTGAAGACTGTGTAGGTAGTCTGGACAGAAAATCAGCAATTGTAATGTCAAACTCTTGCAACAACAATAACCACTTTACAAGTCTGCCACCTACTATGGGTTTGTTCATCAAGTATTTGATGGCTGCATGATCTATATGGATAAAGACCTTGTAACCAGTTATGTAGTGTTTGAACGTATTTATGGCATAAACAACTGCTAACATCTCTTTCTTTGTCACTGTATAATTCAATTCAGCTCCTTGCAGATTCTTACTAACATAATAAATAGGATATTCCTTGGATCCTTCTTGTTGGCTTAAAACTGCACCAATTGCGAAATCTGATGCATCAGTATGGATGTGAAAGGGTAAGGTCCAATTTGGTCCTCTAAGTATAGGAGCTTGTGTCAAGGAGGTTTTTAGCTATTCAAAAGAATTCTGACAATCTGGTGTCCACTCAAATTCACTGTCTTTTGTTAACAGAGTAAATAGAGGTGCAACAATTTTGCTAAAATCTTGAATGAACCTTCTGTAGTAACCTACATGTCATAGGAAACTCCTGACATCTTTCTGCTTTTGTGGAATAGGTAGGGTGGAAATAACTTCAATTTTCTTTGGATCCACTTGTATTCCAGCACTTGGGATAAAGTGCCCCAAAACTATTCCTTGTGTCATCATAAGGAAACATTTTTCATTACTCAAAGAGATATTGTGATCTGTACATCTTTTCAATACCTTCTCCAAGTTGTGTAGGGCTTCATCATATGTGTCACCATATGTGGTGAAGTCATCCATATAAATCTCCATACTGTCATGTGCAAAATCAGAGAAAATGTTTAAAACTGCTCTTTGAAAAGTAACTAGAGCATTGCACAATCCAAAGGGCAAGACAGAGTATGCATATGTCCCCCAAGGGAAGGTAAACGTTGTCTTATCTTGATCTTCTGGAGCAATTTTAATCTGATTATAGCCACTAAAACCATCAAGGAAGGAAAAATATTTCTTGCCTGCTAGTGAGTCAAGAACCTGGTCAATGAAGGGCAATGCAAAGTGATCTTTCCTAGTAGCAGTGTTCAATTCTCTGTAGTCGACACAAACCCTCCACTTTCCTCCTTTCTTTGGAACTATAACTAATGGTGAAACCCATTCACTGTCTAAAATGGGGTATATAAAGCCTGCATCCAAAAGTTTCTATAGCTTAGTTTTAACAATTTCCTTGAGGGTTGGATTCATGCGCCTTTGCTACTGCCTAATGGGCCTGTATACATTTCATATCATTATAATCTCATGCAAATTCTGCTGAGAGTGACTTTGAAACTCTATGCAAGGAGTGTTGTTGTTCATCAGTTAAGGCATTATTAATATTCAACATCTTTCCTGGCCTGACTTCTAGTTGTTTGGATAGTTCTTGCACAGAAGACAAATCAAGGCTAGGTAACACAGGTAAGCATTGTTGAGGTAATAAAGAATGAAATATTTGAACACCTCTTCTAATGAACAACTTGGTATTGTGATGCTCAAAGGGTCTTGCAAGCAAGATAGATAATCTTACTATTGGGGACATGCCTTCCACAGTCATTATGGAGGACATGAGCAATTAGTTCATCTTCATCTAGAACATCTAACAAGGGGATACATTCAATAGTCATTAGTGTTTGCAAGGAGTAAGTGTCCTCTTCTTCCTAGAAAGGCCAAATGGTCTGCTCAAGTTCATGGTATGATTGGGCGGGAGGATACAACACCAGTTTCTTGGTCACTGTCCCATTAGAGATGATCATGTTACTAGACTTACAACCTATAAATGCATCAGCAGTGGCAAGCCACGGTCTACCTAGTATAAGAGGATAACCAGCAAGATTAACTTTGGGCTACAAAACTATGAAATCAGCTAGATACTCCCAAGAGTCTAATGTAATGACCAAATCCTCTATGACTCCCTCAGGTTTGGCTGTGGGCCTATCAGCTAATTAAAGAACTGTCTGGGTAGGCCTAAGATTGTTCAGTTGGATTATATGCATTGTTTCCTTAGTCATGACATTAATAGAAGCACCTAAATCTATTAAAGTGTACTTAATCAGAGTCCCGTTGATCTTGACATCCACCACTGGACTTCCTGAGTCTATATATTTTGGAATAGTTATATTACCCAACATGATGTCTGTAAGATTACCTAACACATGCACTATCTAGGGGTCTATTCTCTTCCTTCCTGGTTTCTTTATGCAAAGATCCCTAATAGTTTTGGTATAGATGGGGATATCCTTGATAGCTTGGATTAAGGGAATCTTGATGCTGATATCCTTTATCTGGCTAAGAAGGGCAATATCAGCTTGAGCTGGTTACTTTTGCATGGTCAAACATTTAGGGAAAAGAAGAGACTTTTGTTGCAAGATAGGTTGGGCATCTTGGTTTGAGTTAGGTTCCAAGGGTTGTTTATCTGGGGTCTCTTCGGTGGGCTCTTCATCTTCAATCTCAGTAATTTGGGGAGATGAAGGTTCTGCAAGTTGTTTCCTTGATCTAAGATGAACATTACTCACTTCCACTCCATAGGTGGGATATTGCATCACCTCGTTAGTAGAAGCCTGCTAAACAGGCTTGTTGTTAGGGTTAGGTGCAGGTTGGGTAAGGATTTGGGTAGGTCTAGGAGATAAATTTTGAGGTGGTGGCATGATGGCTGGCTGTTGTGGCTGAGATGGAATCATAGGTTGTTGAAATTGTGTATTTTGCTACCATTGTTGGCCCTTGTTCCACTGAGGCTACCATTGTTGCTATTGATTAGGTCAGTGAGGATTATAGTTAGGTCCTTGGAATTTTTGATGTGGCCATGGGTTAGGTTGTTGTTGGTTCCAACCACCTTGTGGAGTAGGCCATTGGGGATTTTGCCATTGTGGGTTTTGCCATGCATTTGGGTTACTAGACCATTGTTGAGTATTCCAGGCAGAGAAGTTCTGATTTCCAGCAAGAAAGGGAGGATTAAAATTAAGTGGATTAGGAGGCATACCTTGTCATTGTTGCCATGGCCTTCTTTGAACAATGAAGAATACTGGGCTCTCAATCCTTTCTTGCTGGATACTGGCCACCCTCTTGCATTCGCAATTGGCTTTCCTTTGTCTGCAACTGGGGTAGTATTCAGTGAGCATTGCATCTGCCTCTTCTTGTTTCTTCTTGATGTGAAGAGTGTCCAACTATGTAGCCATGTGGCTAATGATATCTTCTTTCATATTGGTCAACAAGTTACTAATTTCCACTCGAGAAACTCCATTAGCTGCCTTGCTTGCAATGGCTACTCTTTCTCCTCTGGGCTTTCTGGAAAAAGTCCTAGAGTAGTTCCTACAAGTTGTACAAATATCTTCAAAGGGTAGTTGGGAGATATCCCCTATTCCAATGAGATTTAGGGCATCCATGCAATCATCATTGACTCCTCTTAAAAAGATCAGCTTCAATGATTCTTCAGATAACCTATTCTGAGGGTTTTTCTTCAAGGAAAATTGGAATCTCTCCACATAGTCCTCTAATGAATCCTACTCCTTCTATGACATTCTAAAGATGTCATCTTTCCTCCTATCATGTCCTCTATAGTAGTCTTTATATTTTGCCAGGAATTTTGTCTTCATGGTATCCCAGTCTGGAATGGCATCTTTCCCTAGTCCCATAAACCATCTTAAAGAAGCATCTTTTAGGGTAATAGGGAATGGCTTGAGTCTGTAAGGATCATTGGTATAATCATAACTCCTACACAAAACATTAAACTCGAACAGGAATGTGTTAGGATCTTCAGTCACCAAACCATAGAAAATAGGCAATGCAGATGGTGGTATATTTTTAGAGTAGCTACCAGTGCTAGGTCTGGTATAGGGAATTCAAATTTAGCTTGTCCTAGAGGATCCTCTACTTCATCTGCCATGGTTCTAAAAGTTCCCTCTGTGGCAATAGAGGAAGCTAATGGAGATGTAGGGGGTGTTGATGAAGATGTAAAAGGAAACTCTCCTTCAACACTTCCTATTGTGTAGTTGTTGAAATCAATTGTACCCTCGTTGTTCTAAGAAGTTGATGGGAGGAATCTATCTCAAGTATCTCTTTGCCTCCGCATACAGTAAATTGAGCTTTATGTTTCAGCAGCCCTGCACAATGTTAGTAGAATGCATGGTGTTTCTTGAAAAATGAATTTATGCAATCTAATACCGAAATCAAGATTTAACCTATAAAAGCATGTGAAATCTAACAAATGAGATTATGAAGATAGCACCATCCCTAGCAACGACGCCAAAAATGTAGAGAAAAAACTAATGTGTTGTAGACTTAAATAAAATTCAGGGTTTAACCTAACTGAATAGTCCACTATCATTGCATTCCTACATTAAATTATCGACCAAGGAGTGTAAGCTTATGATGATGCCTGCACTATCTATGCCTTCAAGACTCATTTCTAATCTAAGTTAATTTTATACAATTCTTATCTTATCTAGTCCTACTTACTAGAATGCACAGAAATGTAAAACAGTAAACAGAAATGGAAAACTACAAAAGAAATCTAAACTTCTATTTGCTATGGGTACCTTTAGCAGAAGCTGAAGATAATTGTATTTAACAGAAATTCATAATTTTAATCTAACAATTCAAAAATGATGAAAAGGCTAACACTAACCTTTAGAGGATTAAAAACATGCACTCTACTCATGAATCATAGTTACTGGAAATATCAATCAATAGTTCTTACTTGCTTCACAATATAACACAGAAGATGGAATGAAGCAGATTAACTAAGAATTTAGGAATAAATAAGAAAACATGCAAAGTGGGAGTTAGTACCTTGAGTGGCCAACTTAGGGAACTATCTCACTTTTCTTGGAGATTAAATCTACTTCAGATCTTCACACATCCCATAACATATAGTTGAATTCAAATCATATCTAAGATAGAATCTTCTTCAGATTTTATATTTAAAATTATAACATGTCTGGAATAACTGATAACTGTAACAAAGTAACAGCTATTTTGAAAGTAAAACATAACAACTAACATAATCAACAAACTCATCCCCTAACTTATATAAAGATGGGAGAGTCTTGTGCAACCTTCTAACTAACTGCGATAATCAATTCATTCCTAGACATCAAGATATTGTTTTTGAGATCAACTTATTGTCTGGAACAAAGGAAACAGTCTTATCCAAACATAAATTCTAACCATAACAGCTCATAAATAAGATTCATAAACTTCGGTGAGATTCCTAGAATGAGTCTTCTTTCTCCCTTGCATTTATTCTCCCATGATGACCACGTTTGTCTCCACTGATCACTATGTTTGGCACTTGGACCGCATTCTCATTGATTCCTCTGTTCTACATCCTGTTGTAATTACTCCTCCTTGGATTCTTTATCTGGCTGCACAGGGTTAATCATTCCAACATATATACAAAACAACCTCTCATAATAAACTTATGAAATCCTATCTATATTTCATGATATTAATAATTCAAATCATCCATTTGATAATATAACCACTTGAGTTCATTTATCAGCATAGGGTCTAAGTCCTTGGAAAGTATATATATGAAACAACATAAAATAGGGATAATGTATATGAAGTCTTTGCAGAACCATATAAAAAAGGTTTTTAAAACATATGGAAACTGTATAAAAGGAGGACAATATTTCATCCCAACAACCCTTCAAATATGATGATTAAGACACATAAGGGAACCTTTGAAAACACTTGTGGGAAGGTATCTTTATTGGTCACTGTCTTTGGGAAATCTGTAGAGCAATGGTTTGATGGTAGAGCAAGGCTATGAAATCTATCCCTTCAACAATTCATAACTGTGTAAAATTTCCTTTGGATGGACAAGTTCATACTATACCTCGCCATAGGTATAAACCTTTGGTTACAAGACAACATTTTACACTAGATTACTTTTGGGAAAAATCTGAAAAGGAACTGGAGCCACAAACTGACTTTAACTTCTTGAGCTATAGAAACTACAAACCAAAACTATTACATCAAGTGGCCAGTCCTTTTATGCAAGAAACAACAAGAGACGAACAACCCGCATTTGAAGAGAATCCTAGACTGAAAGCAAAAGGACCCTATGCTGAGGTTCCTCCCACTCCATCCTTACAAGGATAGGGAGGTAGTAGTCAACAATAAAACATTCCACCTAGACAAATGAGATTTGATCTTGGTGCTTCCTCCTCTAAATCACAAAAACCTATGGATGAGCAAAACACTATCTTACAAGAGATAAGTGCTAAGACAAAAAGAAATAGACAAACAAAAGAAAGGAGGAGGAGATGACAAGCTTATGCCCAACAACTTGCATCTCAACAAGAAAACATTTCGCCAAACATTAAACCAAACAAGGAAGATATTAAGAATGAACAACTTGAAGAAAAGAACAAGAGTTGGGCTCTGGTACCTTATGTCCCACTTTCCTCTAGCATTCAGGAGTGGGAAGATGACGATGATGATTATTTGCTCGTCAACAACCGCTAGGCTGATTGTCCCTATAGGCAATTATTTCCAACCCTTTATCTCTCGTGATGTGTTTCCCTCGTGATGTGTTATATGTTGTTTAGGCCTCCTGGGATGACCCTTGATTCTCTTGTAAGGTCCAGGATACCAGGAGATCACCTCTGTTGTGACCCTTCCTCTATTTGTATCATCATTCTTCTATATTGCTTCTCCTCTATTTTTCATTGTTGTGTGTTGTGTATTACGAACATAGCATTGTGGTTGGTGACTTGGGGGCACCCTCCTATGTGACTGTCCCTAAGGCACTTGTTTCTCCTCTCTCGATTTATTGTTTCCCTTCCTCTAGTGTTTCTATCTAGTGGGAGGATGATGAAAAACATTTTATACTGATGCAGACCTAGCGTCCCTTTAGCAAGAAATAAAAAATTAGACTTAGTTCCTATATGATGATGGAATTGTACTATATTATTCGACGCTTTGCTAGTAGAAACAACCTGTGTTCTCTAGATGGTGTCTTATCACACTTACAAAACATAACAATACTACTATTCCGTGCACTTTGTCTATCTTGAATCTAGCATTCCTCAATTTTCATGCATTGTCATTTATCATGATTATATGGACACTAACACTTTTCTTGCAGGGATGTGTTTGTGGGAACATTTGGTGATCATGAGGTGCATGTCACCTTTGGGGGGCATAGGCCTTGTGAGAGCTCATGTTCCCTTGTGTGTTTTCTTCCTACCTTAATGTGCTTGATATCGATACCTGATATCAACCACCTTAAGGTGGGGGCATATATAAGGTAAGATGTCTATTCTAGATGTTAGTAGTGTGCTTGTTCTTAGGTGTAGTCTTAAAGACTGGTGGCGATGAGTCCCTCCTGCACTCTGAGATTTGTTTGAAATCTTTTGCGATCATTTAAGCCCTCATTGCAAGGTGGGGATGGTGTATTTCTTGTGGAGAGTGCATATCCTGTCATTTTCAAAGGTCCTCATTAAGAGGCGGGGAGTAGTTCTGTGACTAACTCAACCCTTAAGCGTGTCTTTGGCAATTGTTGTGGTGAAGCGCAATCATTGGTGTGTGTCTGTAATGTGCTTGCGATGGTGATGAGCTAAGAAATAGGAACACTCCATCGCTTGTCTATGTGTTTTCTCTGTCTTCCAAGTGTGTGTGTATTGCGTGTTTGTTCCCAAGAATAGTCTTAAAGACTGGTGGTGATGAGTCCCTCCTATGCTTTGGGAGTTGTTTGGCATGCTTGCTTTGTATGGCATGTTTTGTGTGTGTGTTGCCCCATATGTAGTCTTAAAGACTGGTGGCGATGAGTCCCTCCTACATTATGGGTGGTGTGTTTACTTTCCTTGTACTTGCATTTACATTTCATATATATGAAAAAGAAAAAGAAAAAGAAAATCATTACTATCTTCTCTGCATTCTCTATGTTCACTATGTTTTGCATGTCTTCAATGTTGTATTCTCCATGTTTTGCGTGACTGTAACTGTCTTCTCCATGTTTTGCAATAATGTTGTTGTCTTCTCTGTGCTTTGCATGTCTTCTCTGTGCTTTGTGTGTCTTCTCTGTGCTTGGCGTGTCTTCTTTGTGCTTGGCGTGTTTGTTGACCATACTTTAATGTATGTATTGGCCTTGCATTTATACATACATTAAAGTGGGGGTTAAATGTTACATCAAAAAATGTCCCCTTGGGGGCTTTTCCGTCTTAAGAAATTGTGATGGGTGGTAAAGGTAAAATTTAGAAATAATTATTCATAGAAAGGTTATGCATGCAGTCATGTTCTCTACTTGAAATTGAAAGGTACTCTATCTCTCCCTTTCTCTCTATCTCTCTCCCTATTTATCTCTATAGGTCTCTATATATATCTTTATCTCCCTCTCTAGCTTTCTTTTTTTTTTACCTCTCTTTGTCTCTATTTCCCTGTCACACACTTTCTCTCTCTAAGATTTCTCTCTCCCTATGTTTCTCTCTCTCCTATCTCTAAGATTTCTCATTCTATCTCTCTTCTTCTTTATCTCTATCTATCTCCCCTTCTTTTTTCCTCTCTCTCTCTCTCCACATAGCATCTTAAGGGTTGACAAAAGGAAGACTCACGATGAAATGATTAATCAATTGGAGGTTTTGATCTGATAATAGGTGGAATCCCCTAATAATAATTTAATAGGAAATAACAGTATTTCTCTACATATGTGTTTAAGGTAGAAAAGAAAATGGATTTTTATGTTTAGGGTTTATGTGAATCCTCCTTTCACCTCAAATATTCAAGGACTTTAGGCCGAGTAGGAAATATACTATCAGGCCTGTGGTCACTTGGAATATCTGGGAAAATTAGAATTGTGTGATTTAGTCGTTTGATTATGCCTAATTATGCTCAAAACCCTAATTATGCAAATTCGGAAGCAAATGGACAAATTACAAAAAATGTCTGCACACAGAGATACTAAATGATAATCAAATCTATACCAGTTTTCAAAGTTTAAAAAATAGAAAAGTCAGGGACTAATGAGCAGGCGCCCTGAGTCCAAGGTACCAGTTTCTTTGCAGAATCCTAATCTCCTTCTGACACTGATCTGCACTGTAACTTCCATTTTTGAGAATTTAACTATAGAGGACACAGGGACTAGCACCTGAGTCTAGGAAAAGCTCTAGAGTCTTGCTTCCTTTTAGATCCTAAATCCTTTTTGGACCTGCTACTCCTTCCTATAACTCCACATCCACATAACTTGACACCTGTAATTTGCAATCACAAGGAGTGTGGGAGGGGGTTGTGGTGTTTAGAGGCTTGCCTCAGTTAAGCCCTGGAAAGACATTCAAGTCTTCCTAACACTGTTGTTAGATAGAGAGTGCAAAATCCAATTGATAAATGCTTGAAAACACAAATGATACCACCTTGTAGTGAAGATCTCATGGAAGGAAGAAGCTCTTCGTGCCATGAGGAGATGAATGCCAAATCTACAAACACAAATACAATAACAATGCTCTGCTCTACAACACAATGAATATTTTGAATGCTCAAAATCACAAGATCACAATGCACATGAAAATTCCATCTAATTTACAAATTATAACCTAATCATGCTTATATATGCAACTACAAACATTCTCGCTAAGAATTTTGTAATTGAAACTTACTGTGTTGGCCTAGGACCCAAATAATGGTCATAAACTAACACTTAAAATTTAGGGATGACCCAAAATAGGGCAGGACTAGGGTATGGTTACCCAAGTCCTCCCCCTATATTTTAGGTAGGGATCATATCAAGTGCATCCCCTAAGTCCTATTTTCCATGAAACTTTAGGGTTTTCTCATCGGGAGTCATCAAAATCATGCAAGATGCTCTAAATGCATACTAAGGGACCTAGGAGCTAAACCTTAAGATGGAAAAGCCCCCAAGGGGACATTTTTTGATGTAACATTTAGCCCCCACTTTAATGTATGTATAAATGGAAGGCCAATACATATATTAAAGTACGGTCAATCAGAGAGAAGACAACAACATGCACACAAAACACGGAGAAGACAGTTACAGTCATGCAAAACACGGAGAATACAACATTGAAGACATGCAAAACATAGTGAACACAGAGAATGCAGAGAAGATAGTAATGATTTTCTTTTTCTTTTTCTTTTTCATATATATGAAATGTAAATGCAAGTACAAGGAAAGTAAACACACCTCCCATAATGTAGGAGGGACTCATCGCCACCAGTCTTTAAGACTACATATGGGGTAACACACACGCAAATCATGCCATACAGAGCAAGCATGCCAAACAACTCCCAAAGCATAGGAGGGACTCATCACCACCAGTCTTTAAGACTATTCTTGGGAATAGACACACAATACACACACACTTGGAAGACAGAGAAAACACGTAGACAAGCGATGGAGTGTTCCTATTTCTTAGCTCATCACCATCACAAGCACATTACAGACACACACCAATGATTGCGCTTCGCCACAACAATTGCCAAAGACACACTTAAGGGTTGAGTTAGTCATAGAACTACTCCCTACCTCTCAATGAGGACCTTTGAAAATGACGGGATATGCACTCTCCACAAGAAATACACCATCCCCACCTTGTAATGAGGGCTTAAATGATTTCAAAAGATTTCAAACAAATCTCAGAGTGCAGGAGGGACTCATCACCACCAATCTTTAAGAGTGCACCTGAGAACAAGAACACTACTAACATCTAGAATAGACATCTTACCTTATATATGCCCCCACCTTAAGGTGGTTGATATCAAGTATCGATATCAAGCACATTAAGGTAGGAAGAAAACACACAAGGGAACATGAGCTCTCACAAGGCCTATGCCCCCAAAGGTGACATGCACCTTACGATCACCAAATGTTCCCACAAACACATCCCTGCAAGAAAAGTGTTAGTGTCCATATAATCATGATAAACGACAATGCATGAAAATTGAGGAATGTTAGATTCAATATACACAAAGTGCACGAAGTAGTAGTATTGTTATGTTTTGTAAGTGTGATAAGACACCATCTAGAGAACACAGAGTGTTTCTACTAGCAAAGCATCAAATAATATAGTACAACTCCATCGTCATATAGGAACTAAGTCTAATTTTTTATTTCTCGCTAAAGGGATGCTAGGTCTGCATCAGTATAAAATGTTTTTCGTCATCCTCCCGCTAGATAGAAACACTAGAGGAAGGGAAACAATAAATCGAGAGAGGAGAAACAAGTGCCTTAGGGACAGTCACATAGGAGGGTGCCCCCAAGTCACCAACCGCAACGCTATGTCTGTAATACACAACAATGAAAAATAGAGGAGAAGCAATATAGAAGAATGATGATACAAATAGAGGAAGGGTCACAACAGATGTGATCTCCTAGTATCCTGGACCTTACAAGAGAATCAAGGGTCATCCCAGGAGGCCTAAACAACATATAACACATCACGGGGGAAACAAATCACGAGAGATAAAGGGTTAGAAATACGTGCCTATAGGGACAATCGGGCTAGCAGTTGTTGATGAGCAAATAATCATCATTGTCATCTTCCCACTCCTGAAAGCTAGAGGAAAGTGGGACATAAGGTACCATAGCCCAACTCTTGTTCTTTTCTTCAAGTTGTTCATTTTTAATATCTTCCTTGTTTGGTTTAATGTTTGGTAAAATGTTTTCTTGTTGAGATGCAAGTTGTTGGGCATAAGCTTGTCATCTCCTCCTCCTTTCTTTTGTTTGTCTATTTCTTTTTGTCTTAGCACTTATCTCTTGTAAGATAGTGTTTTGCTCATCCATAGGTTTTTGTGATTAAATGGGGATGAGTTCGTTGATTATGTTAGTTGTTATGTTTTACTTTCAAAATAGCTGTTACTTTGTTACAGTTATCAGTTATTCCAGACATGTTATAATTTTGAATATAAAATCTGAAGAAGATTCTATCTTAGATATGATTTGAATTCAACTGTATGTTATGGGATGTGTGAAGATCTGAAGTAGATTTAATCTCCAGGAAAAGTGAGATAGTTCCCTAAGCTGGCCACTCAAGGTACTAACTCCCACTTTGCATGTTTTCTTATTTACTCCTGCATTCTTAGTTAATCTGTTTCATTCCATCTTCTGTGTTATATTGTGAAGCAAGTAAGAACTATTGATTGATTTTTCCAGCAACTGTGATTCATGAGTAGAGTGCGTGTTTTTAATCCTCCGAAGGTTAGTGTTAGCCTTTTCATCATTTTTGAATTGTTAGATTAAAATTGTGATTTTCTATTAAATACAGTTATCTTCAGCTTCTGCTAAAGGTACCCATAGCAACTGGAAGTTTAGATTACTTTTGTTGTTTTCCATTTCCGTTTATTGTTTTACATTTCTGTGCATTCTAGTAAGTAGGACTAGATAAGATAAGAATTGTATAAAATTAACTTAGATTAGAAATGAGTCTTGAAGGCATAGATAGTGCAGGCATCATCATAAGCTTACTCTCCTTGGTCGATAATTTAATGTAGGAATGCAATGATAGTGGACTATTCAGTTAGGTTAAACCCTGAATTTTATTTAAGTCTACAACACATTAGTTTTTCCTATACATTTTTGGTGCTGTTGTCGGGGATGGTGCTATCTTCATAATCTCATTTGTTAGATTTCACATGCTTTTATAAGTTAAATCTTGATTTCAGTATTAGATTGCATAAATTCATTTTTCAAGAAACACCACGCATTCTACTAACATTGTGCAGGGTTGCTGAAACATAAAGCTCAATTTACTGTATGCAGAGGCAAAGAGATACTTGAGGTAGATTCCTCCCATCAACTTCTTAGAACAATGAGGGTACAATTGATTTCAACAACTACACAATAGGAAGTGCTGAAGGAGAGTTTCCTTTTACATCTTCATCAACACCCCCTACATCTCCATCAGCTTCCTCTACTACCACAGAGGGAACTTTCAGAACCATGGCAGATGTAGTAGAGGATCCTCTAGGACAAGCTACATTTGAATTCCCTATACCAGATCTAGCATGGGTAGCTACTCTAAAAAATATACCACCATCTGCATTGCCTGTTTTCTATGGTTTGGTGACTGAAGATCCTAACACTTTCCTTTCAAGTTTGATGTTCTGTGTAGGAGTTATGATTATACCACTGATCCTTACAGACTAAAGCCGTTCCCTGCTACCCTAAAAGATGTTATTTTAAGATGGTTTAGGGGATTAGGGAAAGATGCCATTCTAGACTGGGATACCATGAAGACAAAATTCCTGGCAAAATATAAAGACTACTGTAGAGGACATGATAGGAGGAAAGATGACATCTTTAGGATGTCATAGAAGGAGTAGGATCCATTAGAGGACTATGTGGAGAGATTCCAATTTTCCTTGAAGAACAACCCTCAGAATAGGTTGTCTGAAGAATCATTGAAGTTGATCTTTTTAAGAGGAGTCAATGATGATTACATGGATGCCCTAAATGTCATTGGAACAGGGGATATCTCCCAACTACCCTTTGAAGATATTTGTACAGCTTGCAAGAACTACTCTAGGACTTTTTCCAGAAAGCCCAAAGGAGAAAGAGTAGCCATTGCAAGCAAGGTAGCTAATGGAGTTTCTCAAGTGGAAATTAGTAACTTGTTGACCAATATGAAAGAAGATATCATTAGCCACATGGCTACATAGTTAGACACTCTTCACATCAAGAAGAAACAAGAAGAGATAGATACAATGCTCACCAAATATTGCCCTAGCTATAGACAAAGGAAAGCCAATTGCAAATGCAAGAGGGTGGCCAGTATCTAACAAGAAAGGATTGAGAGACCAGAGTTACAGCAATTCGAAGGAGAGGACAGGCAATTATTCTTCATTGTTCAAAGAAGGCCATGGCAACAATGACAAGGTATGCCTCCTAATCCACTTAATTTTAATCCTCGCTTTCTTGCTACAAATCAGAACTTCTCTGCCTGGAATACTCAACAATGGTCTGGTAACCCAAATTCATGGCAAAACCCATAATGGCAAAATCCCCAATGGCCTACTCCACAAGGTGGTTGGAACCAACAACAACCTAACCCATGGCCATAGCAAAATTTCCAAGGACCTAACTATAATCCTCAGTGGCCTAATCAAAAGCAACAATGGCAGCCTCAGTGGAACAAGGGCCAACAATGGTAGCAAAATACACAATTTCAATAACCTATGATTCCATCTTAGCCACAGCAGCTAGCCATCATGCCACCACCTCAAAATCCATCTCCTAGACCTACCCAAATCCCTGCCCAACCTACACCTAACCCTAACAACAAGCCTGTTTAGTAGGCTTATACTAACGACTGATGCAATATCCCACCTATGGAGTGGAAGTGAGTAATGTTCATCTTAGATCAAGGAAACAACTTGCAGAACCTTCATCTCCCCAAATTACTGATCTTGAAGATGAAGAGCCCACCGAAGAGACCCCAAATAAACAACCCTTGGAACCTGACTCAAACCAAGATGCCCAACCTATCTTGCAACAGAAGTCTCTTCTTTTCCCTGAATGTTTGACCATGCAAAAGCAACTAGCTCAAGCTGATACTGCCCTTCTTATCCAGATAAAGGATATCAGCATCAAGATTCCTTTAATCCAAGCTATCAAGGATATCCCCATCTATACCAAAACTATTAGGGATCTTTGCATAAAGAAACCAGGAAGGAAGACAATAAACCCCCAGACAGTGCATGTGTTAGGTAATCTTGCAGACATCATGTTGAGTAATATAATTGTTCCAAAATATATAGACTCAAGAAGTCCAGTGGTGGATGTCAAGATCAATGGGACTCTGATTAAGTACACTCTAATAGATTTAGGTGCTTCTATTAATGTCATGACCAAGGAAACAATGCATATACTCCAACTGAATAATCTTAGGCCTACACAGACAGTTCTTCAATTAGCTGATAGGCCCACAGTCAAACCTGAGGGAGTCATAGAGGATTTGGTCATTACATTAGACTCTTGGGAGTATCCAGCTGATTTCATAGTTTTGTAGCCCAAAGTTAATCTTGCTGGTTATCCTCTTATGCTAGGTAGACCATGGCTTGCCACTGCTGATGCATTTATAGGTTGTAAATCTGGTAACATGATCATCTCTAATGGGACAGTGACCAAGAAACTGGTGTTGTATCCTCTCGCCCAACCATACCATGAACTTGAGCAGACCATTTGGCCTTTTCAGGAAGAAGAGGACACTTACTCCTTGCAAACACTAATGACTATTAGACGCAGCCCTTTGTTAGATGTTCTAGATGAAGATGAACTAATTGCTCATGTCCTCCATAATGACTGTGGAAGGCATCCGCAATAGCAAGATTGTCTTTCTTGCTTGCAAGACCCTTTGAGCATCACAATACCAAGTTGTTCATTAGAAGAGGTGTCTCAAATATTCATGCTTTATTACCTCAGCAATGCTTCCCTATGTTACCTAGCCTTGATTTGTCTTTTGTGCAAGAATTGTCCAAACAACTAGAAGTTAGGCCAGGAAAGATGTTGAATATTAATAATGCCTTGACTGATGAACAACAACACTCCTTGCATAGAGTTTTAAAGTCACACTCAGCAGCATTTGCATGGGATTATAATGATATAAAAGGCTTTTATCCTACCTTATGCATGCATAAGATATACATAGATGATGGATACAGGCCCATCAGGTAGTAGCAAAGGTGCATGAATCCAGCCCTCAGGGAAATTGTTAAAACTGAGCTATAGAAACTTTTGGATGTAGGCTTTATATACCCCATTTTAGACAGTGAATGGGTTTCACCATTAGTTATAGTTCCAAAGAAAGGAGGAAAGTGGAGGGTTTGTGTCGATTATAGAGAATTGAACACTGCTACTAGGAAAGATCACTTTGCATTGCCCTTCATTGACCAAGTTCTTGACTCACTAGCAGGCAAGAAATATTTTCTTTCCTTTATGGTTGTAGTGGCTATAATCAGATTAAAATTGCTCCAGAAGATCAAGATAAGACAACGTTTACCTGCCCTTGGGGGACATATGCATACTCTGTCTTTCCCTTTGGCTTGTGTAATGCTCTATCTACTTTTCAAAGAGCGGTTTTAAACATTTTATCTGATTTTGCACATGACAGTATGGAGATTTATATAGTTGACTTCACCACATATGGTGACACATATGATGAAGCCCTACACAACTTGGAGAAGGTATTGAAAAGATGTACATATCACAATATCTCTTTGAGTAATGAAAAATGTTTCCTTATGATGACACAAGGAATAGTTTTGGGGCACTTTATCTCAAGTGCTGGAATACAAGTGGATCCAAAGAAAATTAAAGTTATTTCCACCCTACCTATTCCACAAAAGCAAAAATATGTCAGGAGTTTCCTATGACATGCAGGTTACTACAGAAGGTTCATTCAAGATTTTAGCAAAATTGTTGCACCTCTATTTACTCTATTAACAAAAGACAGTGAATTTGAGTGGACACCAGATTGTCAGACTTCTTTTGAAAAGATAAAAACCTCCTTGACACAAGCTCCTGTACTTAGAGGACCAAATTGGACCTTACCTTTTCACATCCATACTGATGCATCAAATTTTGCAATTGGTGCAGTTTTAGGCCAACAAGAAGGATCCAAGGAATATCCTATTTATTATGTCAGTAAGAATCTGCAAGGAGCTGAATTGAATTATACAGTGACAGAGAAAGAGATGTTAGCAATTGTTTATGCCATAAATAAGTTCAAACACTACATAACTGGTTACAAGGTCTTCATCCATACAGATCATGCGGCCATCATATACTTGATGAACAAACCCATAGTAGGTGCCAGACTTGTAAAGTGGTTATTGTTGTTGCAGGAGTTTGACATTACAATTGTTGACAAACCAGGCAAAGCCAATGTTGTTGCTGATTTTCTGTCTAGACTACCTACACAGTTTTTAGATGGAGTGGTTGATGGTTCCTTTCCTGATGAGCATTTATTTTCTCTCACTACATACACTCCATAGTATGTAGATATAGCCAATTATTTGGTTACAAGGCAAATTCCAGGATATTTGTCTCCAAGGGAGAAGAGGCAGTTGGTGCATAAATGTTTCTCTTATTCTTGGATTTCTAGATTTCTATTCTACACTGGACCAGACAATATCATGCAAAGATGTATCAGGGAGGATGAAGTATTTGATGTCATGAAAGCTTCTCATGATGAGCCTTATGGAGGACATTTTGTAGCAAAGCAGACAACCTTTAAAATCCTCACAACAGGTTATTATTGGCCAACGCTTCACAAGGATGTTGTCAAGTACACTAGGAGCTGTGATAGATGCCAGAGAATGGGGAGACCTACTAGAAGTGATGAGATGCCTTTGCAGCCACAACTCTCCCTAGCTCCTTTTCACAAGTGGGGTTTGAATTTTGTGGGGCCTATATCTCTTTCATCAAACAACAAAGAATATATCCTGGTATGTATAGATTACTTAACTAAATGGGTAGAAGTGAAAGCATTACAGTTTGCCAGAGATGGTAATGTGGCTTAATTATTGTATGAAGACATCTTCACCAGGTATGGTGTTCCAAGAGAAATAGTAACTGACCAGGGACCACAGTTTACATCTGATTTAATAGCAAAATTGGTTGCAGAATACCAGATTAGGCATAATAAATCCACTCCCTACCATCCACAAGCTAATGGTCACGTAGAAGTTACTAATAGAGAAATTGAAAACATCCTGACCAAGACAATGCAGCTTCACTGAAGAGATTGGGTTTCTAGGCTCCCTGAAGCTATTTGGGCATATAAAACAACTTGGAAGACAACTACAGGGTTTACATCTTATGAGCTGGTCTATGGTAAGACTACGGTTCTGCCTATTGAATTTGAGCATAAAACCCTAAGGACAGAAATGGACCTAGGAATGTATTTGACCACTACACAATAGGAAAGGCTACAACATTTGAATGCCTTGGATGAAATGAGAATGGAAGCCATTCATCATACAAAAGTCATACAGAAGCAATGGGCAAAATGGCATGATAAATATATAAAAACAAAGGAATTCACTACAGGAGAGTGGGCACTACTTTATGATTCAAGGTATAAGGACTTCAAGGGTAAGCTTCAGTCACGTTGGTTAGGTCCATATGAAATCCAACAAGTTTTTGCTAATGGTGCAGTTCAACTGCAAACTATTGATGAAGTTTAGTTTTCACTATTGGTCAATGGGCATAGGCTCAAATTCTACAAGAAACCACTCTAGAGAGATGACTTTCTGGTATCTCTATCTACTCAGTATGCTCCTCCTGATACTCCTAATTTAGATGTTGTGACACCAGATGATGTTGATTCAGCTGTTGTAACACCAGACAATGCACATTCCAATGCATATACAACAACAATGTCTAGTGATGTGGAGGTTGAGTTGAAATACTCAACCCCTGTTGCTAACAATTAAATTTATTTATTTTTCCCACATGCACACACTACACAATTTCCATGGTTACAAGTTGATATCTCCGTCGGGACCTATTTTTCACTTCTTCAGTTGAGACCTGACTCAGCTGGGACCTGTTATATTATGTTTACATTTACATAATCGGGACCTGTGCTACAGGTGCCCGTAGAAACACCAGTCTACTATTCTGTTCCATTGCTTGGTGAACACCACCTCAATTCTCCTACCCATTCCGTCAACCTGTATTCCTTTCAAATTGATCCATTCACATTATTCCAAGTGTCACTTCAAATTATGAGTGGTGCTTCCATCCACCATCTTGCACTATTCCATTATCACTCTGTAATCGTACATCAAACTTCCCATTTGCCACATGCATATTCTATCACCTCACTAGTGTTGTTCACAACTTCCAAGGTATGTTAATTATTTCATTTCACTGTATATGTACAATCAACACCTTTCTATTAATACACTTAGATTTCTTTATTTATTTTCATGTTTATTCATAATTTATTTCATGCATGCAATGTATATTTCCACCATTTCCTTTTATCACTCCTCCATCCATCACACCTGCCATATGAAGTGCGGTCACTTCATCGTTAAGTTGGGGGGAGGGGTTTCTTTTCAAATGATTGTCATTTAATCATTGTTGCCTTCACATTTTACCTTTCAAAACCTTTTTTAAAACCCTAGCTTTTGAGAAAATACTAGACAAAATACTCTGTGCTATGAACTCACCTCTGTGAAATAATGAATTAATACCATAAGGAGTTATGGAGTTATAGTGGAGAATTAGGAAAGAGGCAAATTGAAAGATTGGTTTTTCAGGATGGTGAGCTAGAGCAGTAGAAATTGGCTAGTTGGCATTGTGTAGAGAATTGACATTGCAGAGTTCTAATTCACAGTCTTAATGGGAGAAGACTTAATCAAAAGGGAACCCTCGGCACACAAGGAAATATTAGAGGATGTGCTAGTTCTTCCGCTTTTAACTAGAGTGGGTTGGCTTGATTACTTCCTCAAATTTACAGAATATGACGACGACATGGTACAAGAATTTGCACTTACTCTACAATATGATGAAGCAATGGTTAGAGGGTTGACAGTAGACGCTTCCGAGCTTGCAATTGCTCAAGTTCTAGGATTGCCTAGAATAGGGTCTGAGTATCCAGTCAGGGTTGATGCAGCTGTGGCCAAGGAGGAGTTTTGTGAAAGAGGTGAACACCTAGATTCTACCACACAAGGTACCAAACGATTATCTCTTCCATATTTTTGGGGGAGATGTGCTTTCTATATTTCAAATATATCACTTGTGATGGTAGATATAATATGTTGTATACTACACATCTTAAACTGCTCAACCATTTGAGACCTTAGAAACTTGTCAATGTTCCCAATTACTTGTATAGTATGCTGAGAAGAATGTCTTCAGAGTATCAGAGGCAACAAGCAGACACAACTCTTTCTCACCATTGTTTAATAGCTTTGTTAGTAAAAAGGATTTTAAGGATTCAGTACCCATAGATTGAGTGGGAATCCTTTAAATAATGTGTAGACATCTCAACACTCTTGGAAGCACCAGAACCAGAGGAAGATATTCCACATGAAACTAAACCCCCTGTTGATACTGAGCAGGAAGAAACACAAGCTGAGAACCTTCTAGAGTTTAGGCCTATATCAGTTGAAGAGCCCTCAACCTCTATTCCTAAAACAAAAAGAACCACTTCCTTAACATCTAGGAAGAAACCAAAGAGTCAAAGGGAGAACAACAAGAAGAGGAAAAAGGTAGAAAAACATGAGATAGTTATTCATAGGCGATCAGGGAGGTTGAGGAAGCAAGGTGTTAAAAATAAAATTGTTGAGCACCCAGGAGAAGAAGACAAAAATAAAGGTCAGCAGGATACTGATCTAGCTCCTCTGGATCTAGATTCAGATAGGGGAGAAAACCCTCTTGAGGATGCTTCTACTGATGCCTGTGCAAATGATAATATGTCTGCTAGAAAAAGAAGGTACATTTCCTCTTCTTATTCTGAATCAGAAGATCCGTTTATTGCCAGGAAAATGGAAAACCTGTGCCAGATGACTTTGCTAAGGAAATCTTTGATGCCCCTGAAAAAGGGAATGATGAAAATCTTGAAGGTGAAAAGGAATTGATAGAAGACAAAGATATTAGGAAGGAGTTGCAGGAAGCCCTAGAAAGAATAAGGCAACTTGAGGAACAGGTAAGGGGTTATGAAGAAAGAGATAGAGAAAAGGAAAAGAGGATTCAGGAGTTGGAGGAGAAGATCCAAGCTTATGGCCACAGCTCTAATTTAGATTTGTTAGCACAACTGGCTTCAAATAAAACAAATATTGAGAAAGAGGTAGTACTTACTCTCCAACCTCCTGTGGTAAAAACCCCAACATACCATACTACATTGTCCTTGGGTTTTGAACTAATGAAACTGACTGATGAAAATAGGCAAGAGAAGGAAAACTGGGAAAAAGAAAAGCATAACCTCAATGAATCTATTGTAGAAAAGGATTTGAAGATTAAACAGTTAGAGCAAAAGCTGACAAAGGTTATTGAAAGGGCCAAGCAGATTATGGGATGTAGACCTCCATTGAGAGTGTATGTACTATTTTTGAAAGAAAAATTTCTTAGTTTTTAGTTTAATAGGTTTATCAATGATCAACCCAACTTGCATTCAAGGTTTATCTTTTGTAATTACTTCAAAGAGGTTAGCCTAGAAGAACAAGACCAGTTGTGTGAGTATTACTTACACAATTATATAATGGATGAAGATACACAATGGAATCCCTGCATTTATGTTGGAGACCTCCAAGTCAGAGCATTAATGTCATATTTTAAAAATAAACTCAGAGGGTTATTGATGGACCAATATGAAGAACAAGAAAAGAAAGTACCACTGCAACTGAGGAAGGAAGCCTTGGAGCCTGAAATCATCTTAACCCAGTGGTTGACATTGTTGTCTCATAAAGGACCAAGTAAGGTGATCATGGATTTAAGACTTAGGGACTACAGAAGATTACAAAGGATGGCAGTGTCTATTAGTCAAAATTGTCAGAGGTATGTGCAGAGCAGATGGGATAGTTTAACTCTAGAGTTACAAAGGAAGGAACCCCATTCTATCCCAATTTCATGAATACGCTTGAAAGATTGCGCAAATATATCTAGATATCAGGATAGAAGGGAGTATCATGGTTACCTCTCACTTATCAGCCTCCTATATTTCTTTATCCAGTGCCACATTGGACAGGAGGGAAAAGTTTGCAGTGTAGGCGTGCTGAGTAGATCATGATGGAAAGACTTGCATACTCTAATGGGTTCTACCTCAAGTAGGGAAAAGGAGTTATAGTAGACACAGACCTCAGAAGAATTACACTACATTATAACCTTTTGCCTTAGGTGTCTAGTTCTATAATTTTGCTTAGGGACAAGCAAAAGTCTAAGTTGGGGGAAATGTTGGGATTAAATATTGTCCTCCTTTTATACAGTTTTCATATGTTTTAAAGACCTTTTTTATATGGTTTTGCAAATACTTCATATACATTATCCCTATTTTATGTTGTTTCATATATATACTTTCCAAGGACTTAGACCCTATGCTGATAAATGAACTCAGGTGGTTATATTATCAAATGGATGATTTAAATTATTAATATGCATGAAATATAGATAGGATTTCATAAGTTCATTATGAGAGGTTGTTTTGTATATATGTTGGAATGATTAACCCTATGCAACCAGATAAAGAATCCAAGGAGGAGTAATTACAACAGGATGTAGGACAGAGGAATCAATAAGAATGCGGTCCAAGTGCCAAACATAGCGATCGATGGAGTCAAACGTGGTCATCATGGGAGAATAAACGCAAGGGAGAAAGAAGACTCATTCTAGGAATCTCACCGAAGTTTATGAATCTTATTTATGAGCTATTATGGTTAAAATTTATGTTTAGATAGGACTCTGTTTCCTTTGTTCCAGATAATAAGTTGATCTCAAAAACAATATCCTGATGTCCAGGAATGAATTGATGATCACAGTTAGTTAGAAAGTTGCACAAGACTCTCCCATCTTTATATAAGTTAGGGGATGAGTTCGTTGATTATGTTAGTTGTTATCTTTTACTTTCAAAATAGTCGTTACTTTGTTACAGTTATCAGTTATTCCAAACATGTTGTAATTTTGAATATAAAATATGAAGAAGATTCTATCTTAGATATTATTTGAATTCAACTGTATGTTATGAGATGTGTGAAGATCTGAAGTAGATTTAATCTCCAGGAAAAGTGAGATAGTTCCCTAAGCTGGCCACTCAAGGTACTAACTCTCACTTTTCATGTTTTCTTATTTATTGATGCATTCTTAGTTAATCTGTTTCATTCCATCTTCTGTCTTATATTGTGAAGAAAGTAAGAACTATTGATTGATATTTCTAGTAACTGTGATTCATGAGTAGAGTGCACATTTTTAATCCTCTGGAGGTTAGTGTTAGACTTTTCATCATTTTTGAATTGTTAGATTAAAACTGTAATTTTCTGTTAAATACAGTTATCTTCAGCTTCTACTGAAGATACCTGTAGCAACTGGAAGTTTAGATTGTTTTTGTTGTTTTCCATTTCCGTTTACTGTTTTACATTTCCGTGCATTCTAGTAAGGGGTCATCCCACAATAATGGGTTACACTTTTTGGCCAAACTTGACATTGAAATCAATATTTTGAACTAAATCTTCACGTTCTGACACCTATAGCTGCTAAACCATTAGGAATTTGAAGATGATGCGAACTAGTGATTCGTGAGATTTTGTTTGTAGATTCTAAATATATATATTTTTTTAAATTTGGAGTTAAATTGTAATTTTTTTTTGCATCTCCTTTGATAACTAGTTTTTAATAGTAAACAACATTTTTTTAAAGTGATGTGTATTCCGTAGCACATAACTTATTTTCTACAAAAGATAAAATTTTGATTCTTTTTAATTTAGATTGGTAACACCAATATATAGTGTATGCATTTGGTTTCATAATGTTTTGTTGAATATATGTTTTTAATTAATTTTTGAAGTCAAACCAATTATAATTTAGACATAGGCGTATTCTGTAAAACATAACTTTTTATGTATGTATCAAAATTCAATGTTTTTTCTTTTGTTGAAATAAGGACATCAATACCTAGTGCATAGATAGTTTTTAGAATTTTTTTCAGTAATTTACTAATTTTCCATGTGTGTAGAATAGAGAACTTGATGTTCGGTGAAAAACATACATTCACAAGAAATAAAAAATAAATATAATAATCAAATTAAATATATTTAAAATTATATTTTTGGGGAAGCTTATAATAAGGACTACATACTTACAAAGCATAAATTTTAAATGAATTCATTTGATACCTCAAAAGATAAATCAAAATTGGTTTTTTATCAGCATTTTGATAGGTGTAGAGGAGACTCCATTATAGGTATGGTTTAAAACTAGCGGGGTTCTATCCAAGGGGGTTTAAATCTAAGGGGGTTTGATCAAACCCTCTTCAATTAAAATCTTTTAAATGGAACCTTTCAAGGCTTAAATCATTATATTTTCTAAAAATATGTGATTTCAGCAAAAATCAAGATGTCCCAGAAAGTGTAACCCATTATTGTGGCAGCACCTTAAGTAGGACTAGATAAGATAAGAATTGTATAAAATTAACTTAGATTAGAAATGAGTCTTGAAGGCATAGATAGTGCAGGCATCATCATAAGCTTACACTCCTTGGTCGATAATTTAATGTAGGAATGCAATGATAGTGGACTGTTCAGTTAGCTTAAAACATGAATTTTATTTAAGTCTACAACACATTAGTTTTTCCTCTACAAGGGTCATAAAAGCCTTGCATTAATTGATGTGAAAAGAGGAACTCTTTTGTTGTGACATTAGTCATGCAATTAGGATCAATAAGTGTTCCATCCACAGGATTACCCATTATCTTCACAGTGATATAAAGAGGTCCTTCAGTGTCTCCAATTGTTCTATCGTGAGGTGTAAACCCAATTTCAGGTTCGAGGACCTTTCGTTTCGTGTAAGGTCTAGGAGGGAACCTATTGTTATTATTGCAATTAGAAGCCATGTTTATATGTTTTTAAAGCAATGTAAGATCATATTTTAAAATCTTTTCAAAAGTGATGCAATAGGCAAATGCAAAACTATGTGTAAAAATGACCTAAAATACTTGATTTTTTCAACTTTTTTCAATGCAAATAAATGAAAGAAAAGGTTTTGTAAGGAAATTGATTAGGGGAAGAAAATAATATGTATAATATCAGTCCAATACATCAATAACATCCTTCACAACACACCTTTGATGCAAACCTAGGATGATGACTAGTCAAACCCTAGTGAAAATGCTCTAAAATATGCGATTTTTCACACATTTTAAATGCAAAGACCCAACAAAAGGGGTGTTGTAAATAATTTTAGGAGGTACAGTAGATTATATCAGTAATATCAGTCACCTCAAACCATAAAATCCATCACAACATGCTTGGAATGCAAATCTAGGTCAAATCCTAAGGCAAATATAGTCAAAATATGTAATTTTTCACCAAATTTTCACTGTAAGAGCCCAATAAAAAGGTGTTGTAAAGAATTTTAGGAGGGAAAGAAGATAATAACCCTGATAATAGCTAATTAGTGTAGAAAAATCCTTTACAACATGCCTATGGTGCAAATCTAGAGAGACGATAAGGCCAAAATCTAGTGAAAAATCAAGGTTTTCAAGCCCTAGGCATGAAATTTTTGCAAGCAAACCATTATGATGAAACACTATAGTTAGAAATCAATTATAATGATAATTTTAAAAGGGTAGTAAAATATGAAACAAGATTTTGACTACAAACCCTAGCTAATGCAAAACTAGGTTATATGAAACAATGCACAATTTCAAGCAATTTTCAACAATTTAAGCATGAAAATGCAATCTAAATGAATGATGAATAAAAATTTATGTATTTCAAATCAGATCTGATGCTAATGGCATAAATTTAATGAAATTAAATGCAAATTAATCTAAATTATTTGAAAATGCAAGCTAAAATGCCAATTTTTTTCAATTTTTTGATTTTTTTTTGTAATTTTCCAAATGTAATAAGATGAACAATGAAATGAATGAATGAAATGAATGTAAATATGAAATCCAACACTCAGAAAGGTGCAAAATTCAAAAGAACATGGGTTCACCAAAATGTTTAAGGTGGAAAAGAAAAGGGATTTTTATGTTTAGGGTTTATGTGAATCCTCCTTTCACCTCAAACATTCAAGGACTTTAGGCCTAGTAGGAAATCTACTATTAGACCTACAGTCACTTGGAATATTAGGGAAAATTAGAATTGTGTGATTTAGTTGTTTGATTATGCCCAATTATGCTCAAAACCCTAATTATGCAAATTTGAAAGTAAACAGACAAATTATAGAAAATGTTTGCACAGAGATACTAAATGATAATCAAATTTGTACCAGTTTTTGAAGTTTGGAAAATGGAAAAGTCAGGGACTAATGAGCGGGCACCCAAGTCTAAGGTACTAGTTTATTTGTGGAATCCTAATCTCCTTCCGACACTAATCTGCACTATAACTTTTGTTTTCAGGAATTCAACTATGGAGGACACAGGGACTAGCACCCGAGTCTAGGAAAAGCTCCAGAGTCCTGCTTCTTTTTAGATCCTGAATCCTTTTTGTCTGCTACTCCTTCCTGCAACTCCACATCCACGGAACTTGACACCTATAATCTACAATCACAAGGAGTGTGGGAGGGGGTTGTGGTGTTTAGAGGCTTGCCTCAGTCAAGCCCCGGAGAGACATTCAAGTCTTTCGAACACCATTATCAAATAGAGAGTACATAATCCAATTGATAAATGCTTGAAAACACAAATGATATCACCTTGTAGTGAACATCTCATGGAAGGAAGAAGCTCTTCATGCCATGAGGAGATGAATGTCAAATCTGTAAACACAAATACAATAACAATGCTCTGCTTTGCAACACAATAAATATTTTGAATGCTCAAAGTCACAAGATCACAATGCACATGAAAATTCCATCTAATTTGCAACTGATAATCTAATCATGCTTATATATGCAACAACAAACATTCCAACCAAGAATTTTGTAATTGAAACTTACTGTGTCAGCCTAGGACCCAAATAACGGTCATAAACTGATACTTAAAACTTGACCAAAAATAGGGTAGGACTAGGGTGCAGGCGCCCAAGTCCTCTCCCCTATTTTAGGCAAGGATCATGTAAAGTGCATCCCCTGAGTCCTATTTGCCATGAAACTTCAGGTTTTTCTCATTGGGAGTCATCAAAATCATACAAGATGCTCTAAATGCATACTAAGGGACCCAGGGCTAAACCTTAAGAGGGAAAAGCCCCCAAGGGGACATTTTCTGACGTAAAAATATAAATCTTTATCTATGTCCTTCATATTGCATGTATTGGTTGTTCATCCACTTACAATAACTTTATAAATTAGTGAATGTTCTAGCTCTTCATATCTCCATTTTTTAGATATAGTATAATTGAGTGGTATACCCAAATGATGCAAAGTAACTTTTGGACCCCAAATTCTAGAGAATAAAAAAAGGATATTGATCCCCTTTAGATAAATAGGTTTCAAAACAAAAAGATGCTCTCTCTCTCTCTCTCTCTCTCTCTCTCTCTCTCTCTCTCTCTCTCTCTCTCTCTCTCTCTCTCTCTCTCTCCCTCCTTTATATGTATGTATGTATGTATGCATATGTATATGTATATATGTATATGTATGTATGTATGTATGTATGTATATGTGTATATGTGTATATGTATATATACATATATATCTTTGTGGCTCTCTCTTTCTATCTTTTTGTCCCTCTCTATCTCCCTATTTTGGTTGAGTGGAGTCAATGAATCTAGATCATGTCCTTTATATTTCATGTATTGGTTATTCATCCATTTACAATAACTTAGTGAATGTTATAGCTCTTCCTATCTCCATTTTTTGTAGATACAATAATAATTGAGTGATATACCCAAATGATGCAAAGTAACTTATGTACCTCCAATTCTATAGAACAAAGAAAGGATATTGATTCCCTTTAGATAAATAGGCTTAAAAAAAAATGGTATCCTATTATGAACAAATTTACATCTATGGAAGCCAAGTTTTAAATGTTTGGTTACAAATCCTCCTTCATGAATCTTTAAAGAATACAAATCTCTTTTTAAAAATAACTTATTTACAAGACATTTAGTTTGATATAATGCAATATTTTTTTCTCATAGTTGTAGCAATGTTTTGAACTAAAACATTATTTAAGATTGAATTAGAAAGACAATCTAATAGTACATCTATCTATTCTATCCAACTTGTCGCATTGTCCCATTCATCTTGATCCATTGTTCATCTCTCTCTCTCTCTCTCTCTCTCTCTCTCTCTCTCTATATATATATATATATATATATATATATATATATATATATATATATATATATATATATATATATATATATATATATATATATATATATATATATATATATATATATATATATCTTTGTGGCTCTCTCTTTCTATCTTTTTGTGCCTCTCTATCTCCCTATTTTGGTTGAGTGGAGTCGATGAATCTAGATCATGTCCTTTATATTTCATGTATTGGATGTTCATCCATTTACAATAACTTAGTGAATGTTATAGCTCTTCCTATCTCCATTTTTTATAGATACAATAATAATTGAGTGATATACCCAAATGATGCAAAGTAACTTCTGTACCTCCAATTCTAGAGAACAAAGAAAGGATATTGATCCCCTTTAGATAAATAGGCTTCAAAAAAAAGATGGTATCCTATTATGAACAAATTTACATCTATGGAAGTCAAGTTTTAAATGTTTGGTTACAAAGTCCCCTTCATGAATCTTTAAAGAATACAAATATATTTTTAAAAATAACTTATTTACAAGACATTTAGTTTGATATAATGCAATTTTTTTTTCTCATAAAGTTGTAGCAATGTTTTGAACTAAAACATTATTTAAGATTGAATTAGAAAGACAACCTAATAGTACATATGTCTATTCTATCCAACTTGTCACATTCATTGAGCTCTCTCTCTCTCTCTCTCTCTCTCTCTCTCTCTCTCTCTCTCTCTCTCTCTCTCTCTCTCTCTCTCTCTCTCTCTCTCTCTCTCTCTCTCTCTCCCCCTTTCTCTAACTCTGTGTGTGTGTGTATTTATATATGTCTTCTCCTCCTTTGTCCCCCTCTATCCTTCATCCTTTCTCTAATTCCCTTTCCCTCTCTCTCTATATATATGTTTCTTTATCTTCCTCTTTCTCTCTTCAGTGTGCAATGGGTATGCTGGAGAGGTCTTAAAGGTGAATTATCAAGTCCTTAAGCAAATGATGTGTCACTATGAGCATAGAAGCATTGAACATTACAAAGAAAAAATAGAAACTGACATGTGAAAGATGGGTAGATGGGCCATTAGAAATCTCTCTCTCTCCCTATATATCACTTATCTCTCTCTATATATCTCTTTCTATATTCATCTCTATCAATCTCCTTTCTATTTCTCTCTCTTGCCCTCCCTATGTCTCTCACTCTCTCTTCATCTATCTATTTTTTTTCTTTTTTATATCTCTCTTTTCCTCTCTCTCCCCTTTCTCTCTCCACTTCTCTATTCCTCTCTAACTCTTTCTCCCTCCCTCTCTATCTCTTTTTGTCACTATCTCATACTAACTTTCTCTCTATTCTATTATCTCTATCTAGCTCTTTATTTCTTTATATCTCCCTCTCTCTCTATATCTATCACTATCTATCACTTTATATATCTCTCTTTGTCTCTCTTTACTTCCCTCTCCTCTCTTTCTATCCCTCTATCTTTATCTCTCTCCCCTTCTGTCTTTCTTTTTCTCTTTTTTGCTTCTCTCTACCTCTCTCCCTCTATATCTAACTCTCTCTTTCTCTCAATCTCTCTCCCTCCCTCTCTCTTCCTATCCTTCTCTCCCTTTCTATCTCTCTATCTCTTTCTCTCCTCCTCCTCCTCCTCCTCCCTCCTTCTCACTCTCTCCTTTCTCTCTTCTTCTTTCATGATAATAAGTAGTTAGGAACTCTCTCTCTCTCTCTCTATTATATATATATATATATATATATATATATATATATATTCACTTTCTCTCTCTCATGCTCTCTTTGTCTCTCTTTGTTCCACTTTATGGCTACATAAAGCGTATACATTTGACAGAGAGATATGAGGAAATCAAATTTAGAATTTACCCTCCCCTCTCATTCTTGGTGTTCCTCATTCACTAGGAGCTAAGTGAAACAAGAGTTTTCTTGAGAGTAGTGGATTGATCTCTCTTGTTTCTTCTCCCTCCCTCCCTCCCTCCCTCCTATATTATATTTAAAATATCTAACAAAACTATAATATATAATTGAAATAAATATCATTAAAAAACTATGAATTTCTAATTTAATATATTTTAAAATATAATTAATACTTAAAATTATTTTTTAATATGATTTTTTAATATTTTAAAAGTTTATTAGACAAAATAATATGACCATATATATATGAGAATATAATAAATTATTTTAATTTATAATATATTATATTTTTAAAGAAAATGTAATTTTTTCACAAAATAATTTATTTATTTTATATATCATATTATATTTATATTTATTAACTATATATATTCTATTATTTCTATATTTAATAATGCATATTATATAGTATATAATAAATAATAGATATAATAATTATATGGTATTTTATATATAAAATAAATATAATTGATTAATAGATATATATAAATATTGAATATATATTAATATTATATGAAATAAAATATATATAAATAAAAAATATATAAATATTATATATGTACACACACGTGCATCTTTAACAATTTATTAATACTTAGTCTTCAAGGAGGCAAGACTTCGGCATACTATTTTCCATCTCACAAATTATTACTAACATAAGAACTTCATTTTGTAAATGGTTGCGTAATGCAATGATAAGTTGCCATATCCATTAATAAACTAAATCGGCCTCAAAACCCAATAACCGTAGTTTTACTTCTTCTTACATGTTAGATTCTCACAGTACGACGTGAAAGAATATGATCTGAAGGCACACTCTACGTGTCCATGTCTGCACCTACCAATAATGAAAACCTCACACATGCCCTCCACCATGTCTTCAACCCGCTCAATCTTTCCATCTAGTTCTTTCTCCTTCCTTTCATCCCAATTCAATGCACTCATTCAATCCTTCCGTAATGGTGATCATGAGAGTCATTTTCCTTGGGTTGACAATTCTTATTCTGCAAGTGCATTGCCTGATCCTTATTTCAGCAAATGACGCCTCTTTTGCATGGGCAAGGCAGCTAAGTGTAAGCACCTCATTTCTACTTTGTCAGGCATTCAGCTACTCCACAACGACGTGCTAATCTACATTGTCCTCTCTGCCCCAAATGACCCCACCCAGCTTGGCCTCCTCATCCACTCATACAACAAAAAGCAGGGTTGCTCTATCGCCTTGCTAAATGCTACCTCATATGTACTCTAGATGTGCCCCTGCCCTCTGCTCACCTACTCCAACTGCACGCTCACCTTCTCTACCATAGTAGAGCTCCTCCTCTCCACCGAGGGCGTTGTGTACTAGACTTCCCAACACTTTTTCCAAGGGAGTCGATGGAATAAGGCTCACCAACAAAAGTGAGTTGCAAATTTTGAATAAGAACAACCAAAGCATCTAGAGTTCTCACTCTGATGCCACGCCTTTTGCTTGTTTAGCATAGTTTGAACCACTTATGCCCTTTACCTCTGTTGTAGCCGCTTTCCCTCCTCTTGCTACATCTTTTGATTCCTCCTCTTTCTCCCATTTCAATATGGCTACACATTTCGCGTCGATTAGTGTGGTTTGTGGGGGCGTTCTTCTCTTGTTATTGTTGTAGTTTGTGACAAGAAGATAGATCTACATTTGTGTTTTTGTGAAGGTAGAAAATGGCTCATGTTGGTGATGGGGAATTGGGATAGAAAAGAAAACATAGACGAAAAAACCATCGGGGAAACATATTTCCCAGCAAGAACAGTGAAAAAATAGAGAAAAGAAATGAATGGACAAGATCATTTACATTGTCATGCACTCCTTCTCAAGGAGAGTCAGCTATTGATTTCACATGCCAAGCCAATCCACCTCATAGAGGGAATGCCTTCAACGTAATTATAAACATTAAAGTACATATAAGTTAATTCTAATATAATATATAAATAATATAAATCTATATTTTAATAACTATTTTTTTAAATAATTTCTAAAATAAATTGAATGTCTTGAAATAAGATAAGAAATTTTAAAATTTAAATACACGTGTACGACCATTAAATTTGCTTACCTACACTTTCCTATCCCAAAATAATATTTAAAAGGGAAGATAAGTGGCGTCTAATGGTTTATTTTGTTGGTTTTCCCTGTGTTCTTGATGATTTTTGTTTCCTTTTGCCCTAGCGTGACTAAAAAAAGCTATGGGTTCTTTGGTTTCTTCCATAGATGAAAATGAGAAAAGATTTCTCAACAAAGTGGTAGTGTTAAGTAGACCTTTTTCCCTAATCATCAAAAGTCGCCAACATCTTCTTCCTATCTTTCTTTAGAAAGAACTGACAAAAATTTTGCTTCATCAAATACAAAAGAGAGAAACATCACCCCCACCAATAATAATAATGTCTAGGGATTTTTGGCAGTGACTGCAAAATATACCCACACTACACACAAAAATAAATCAAATCTTTGCAATCAAGCATCCCAAATCAACAATGTAAAAAAGAAAATCTTCCCACAAATCAAATCTTCGTGATGTGAAAATATCAAATCATAATTAATACATCTAAGTTACTAATATCAAATTATTTTCCTATGGGTGAAACCCTTGTGTAGAGCACACCTCTTAAAGATGCAAGTGCTAATCTACAATGTTATTAAGCTCTTGCTAATGAGCTTAAGAATTTCATATATGAATGTTTGAGTGATGTAGTATGTACCATTGAGGTTTAATTAATGTTATGGTTTTGGTTGAATAAAATTAATAATTGTATTCTAAAGAGTTTTTTAATCTAGATAATTTAGGTAATTGATGACACATCCTTTTGAGTCGGTCACAATTCACCTTGTTCTTTTGGTGGTGGTAGTTTTTGAATTGTTATTTCAAATTTCAAATTATTCAAGATGCATCACCAATAGATATTATTTTTTTCCCAAAGCAAAGTTTTGAAAGGTTGTGAAAATTTAAAACCTAGATTATCAAAAATTTTGAATATTTTTACATACTATAATTTGTGTTTTAAGTAGCATCATGATGTAAAATATTGTCTTAAATTGTCAAGCATTAATTATCATGTAGTTATTCAAAATCCTAAGAGAAATTGCTTCAAATTCTATTTTTAGACATTTCATTTCTCTCTAAAATCACTACAAAGGAATTGTCATCGAGATGTAAAATTCTATTGTTGTAACTTTACATATCTTTTTAGATATGCTAGCTTCTTGGAAGTTATTTGGTGGTATAGAAGCATTCCTAATTCAAGAGCCATTTTTTATCAACTAAATTTTTTTTCTTTCTTCTATTTCTCTATTTGTTTTGTAGGTTCCTCATAGAGTATCTAGAGTCAAATTGCACTTCCAATTGAGAGGTCAAGAAAATTTACAGATGTTTATGCAATAGTGCAAAGGGTTTTTGTTATGGCATGTACGATGCACTTATTCACAAAAGGTTCTTCATGTTCAATCTCCTATATTGATAGTTTGTTTTGTGTGGCATCGATTCAATAGTGTTACAACTTCTAAGGCCAATAAGGCCTTCTCTTAATTTCTAAACTTGTCCTATCCTTGTGATACCATGTTTTATTTAAGTGGAAACACCATTCTAGACATTATTAAGAAAAAATTTATATTTTCAAAATCAAATACTTCAACTTCCACTCTAGGCCATGACATGGGAACATTGCTAATAGAAACCTTAAATCTTAGTTGGTACTCTAGCACATGCTATAAATTCTAGGTCTATTTTTATCCTGAGGGATTCACTTAGTAAATCTATACTATATCACCTTCAATCATGGAACCTTAAATAATATCCCTAATTTTCATTTCTACCTCTATATCTTATATTTTTTTATACTCCCTCTACTACACACTTCCTATTAAAGTGTCCCATCTTTTTACCATATATCTTAGATATCTATTTTTTTGATATACCCCCATTTATTTGTACCCATTATAAGTCAAATTGAACATTTCATTTCCACCACTATCACATCCAATTCCAAATGAAAATTTTTGAATAAATTTTGATAGGAGATTATGAAAGAAAAAACATCAAAAATATTTTTATACTATAATAATTTAAAATTGATTGGGCTAATGCAAAGTATAATTAGAAAATTTAAGGGTAACTACTTGATGTGACTATGTGGTCAATCTTGACTTCCTTTACATATTTGGATAAGAAAATAAATTAATACTTGTGCATAGGGTAAACTGGAAGAAACTAAAAATATAATTACCCACCGATCTCATATTTACTCATCAAAACTCAAAAGTTTCTCTTTAATATTGTCATGTTTGAATATTTTAAATAAATTATCTATTAACTCTTTAAGAAAGTTATTTAAAATGGTAAAAAAAAAAGTAAAATAAAATTCTTATCATTTCCATGTAAGACACTAATTTGATGTATGAGACCCTATTGATAGGTGCCCACAAGGAAAGTTCTTTCTTGTTTACCTTATATATTTTCCTCCAAGGTGTACTTATGTTGAATCTCTCTTTTTGAATCAAACACGTATTGCCTTTATGTTGTACAAACACCCTCAACATTTCATTCACTTATAGCTAAACAAATATGTATGCAATATTGACATAAATAGCATAACTAATTCCTCTTTGTAGCCTCATGAAAGTCAAAAGTAAAGAGATATAAATTTGTATAATTTACATTTTTTACCCAACTACCTATCTCTTAGACCTAATTCTCAACCCCTTCCACTCTCTTATCCTCAATACCTAAGAAAAATATTGATATAATTACCTTCTCTGTACCCTAACACCAAGTGATAAATGAGTATGTGCACAAAGATGGTGATAAAAAAGTGGCAAAAAAATGCCTTTTTGGATCAAATAAATTAGAGCATGATCATGTTACAAATAACATAATCACGTTATGGTTTGGTAGTGACCGTCCTTAGCCTGTGTCAATACCAAGACAAAACGCACTTGTGTTATTGATTGTTATAAATAAAAAAATATCACATGCCTCATTCTATCAGTTTTCCCAAAACACAATCTGATATTGTGTGAGTGAGTTTTCTTCATATTAGATCTAATTCAAGGAAGTAACCATGCCACTACAACATGCAAGAGGTGAGTTTGGTGATTTTTTTAGAAATTACAATTAAAATGGAGCACATTTTTTGTCATTTTATTTATTCAATTTTTTTTTATTTTCAACAAACTAAAACCCATAAAAACTTACAAACCCTAATCTACCCAATAAAATGCATGAGGAAACTCTTGTTGAAGAACAAGCACAAACCAATCCCCCTTAAATTCCTCCATCCATTTGGAGGCATCCTCATGAGACCCAAACAAACATATTAGGACAAATTGAACAAAACAAAAGAGAACTTCAAATTTTGGTTGATACATTGAAAATCCTAGGTGCAACCTCCACACATCGAAGAGATCTTGAAATGTCCCTTGAATCCATAATTTCTTACATAGATTCAATTAGTGGCCAAATAAACACATGGCCCAATCATAGAGAATTTTTGATAATACTATTCTTCAAACTCTCATATAAGTAAGTAAAAGACAAGAAAAATATATAAAATCTTATTTATGTGCATTATTTGTCAACCCTATAAACAATCAACTCTTGCACACAAGTTGCAAATGTTTTTCTATTCATTGGTACTGACAACAAAGAGTAAAGGATAATTTTTGGGATAGATGGTGAATGGTTTTTAACCATCCTCATGCAACAAAAATGAAGTGCCTTAGTATTTCTTGAGGAAACTCTATTGCCAGTTTGTCCTTAATGGGATTCCAAATTATTTTGATATGTGTGATATCTAGAGCAAAGGTAAGGGCTCTACACATGATAGAGAAGGGGCACATCATGCCTAGGCTAGCCAATGAGACCCCTTGCTCACCCATCTATTCAACATGTCATAGTCTCTTCCATTATCAAGGAGAGAATTGAGGTGGAGACCCTAGAGTCCATCAGTTCCCTCACATAGACCTTGTTACAACATAGCAAGTTTCCTTCATAGGGTGATGAGGGTGAGCATTCTATGGATTGGAGTGGTTGAAAAGAGTGAAGGTGATTTAGAGGAGAAAGGGTGATTTGAGGTAAAAGGTATTGTTATTTGCAATATCTTTGTGTTGTTTGCCTCTTATCTTTTTCTTGTCTTCATTTTGGCATTCCTGGTGGGACCTTGTCCCTTGTCTAACCTTGGTTTTGCAAGTTGATGACTTTTTGATATTGCTGATTTTTCTATTTAGGGTCAATTTTGTTGTAGAGAGTTTTGTTTCTTACACGTGTCTTGAAAAAAGGAGATTTTGGATTCGTTGGAAAATATGGTCATATTAAAGATTTAGATTGGTATTGAGAGAGATATGATGATTTGAAGTTGACCTTATGATCTAATTTTTCATAATTTTTTTACATGCAACTTTTGGAAAAAAATCATATCTTGGAATCTATTGGTCTTATCAAATCTACCATATTTTGACGTTTATTTTCAACTTTTTTGTAGATTTATCTTTTTTAAGCTAACACTTGTTTGTAGATTTACGCTTGTCAAATGCTTAATCTCTTGCAAACTACTAACAAGTGTGGTGTAGGTTCGCTTGTCAAAGACTTATCATTTAAAATCACTTGTGTTAGTTGTAACATGTCATCTCATATTACCAAAAATTTACATTCCAATTTACCATCAAGTAAATAAAAAAATCACAAGGATATCATAATCATATGTTTAATAAACACTATTCATTTACATAATGATTACATAAAAAGCATATTCTTTTTTTCTTATATTTTCAAATTAAAAATGTATAACATGTTCAAGAATAGCCTACTAGTGAGTTCCATCACTTTACAATCATAATGTTTTGCTCATGGCAATAATGATAAGTTTACATAGAATTTGACTATCAAGTCATTTTGAATAGAATATACCGTATCTGGAGTTTTGATATCTTTCTTCATAAGTCTTGGCTTACCTTTTTCTTAGGAAGGAGAGCATCACCCGAGTGCTTTTCCTCCAACCATAGACTAGCGGTCCTCCGCACAACTTCCTACTTGGAAGTGGCCCTACCCTTCACGAAGGTTATAGATATAAGGAACCATAAGGTTTTCCATCTGAGTATCTAGTGTTGTGTCCTTCATAACTCATCACGGTCATACAACTATAGAGCCACTCTAACTATGTATGACACTACTAGATGGTTATGCCATCTGGAGCACAGTGAACTGACTAATGCATGCAGAGATGGATGCATTACTTTGGCCAAAGATTTAATATACATAGACATTTAAACGCAATGAACCTAGTCGATTGTCCACACACTTCTAACTCGACTTAGAAGCTATCTCATCCTATAGTGTTTATAAACATAACTTGTATAGTCATTATTTCCTTTCTAGGCCATCTGACTAGTGTCAATCCTGAGTCTAGGATATATATATATACCTTATAAAAAGGATTGTCCCTCCCTTGCATCCTTACAAAATCTAGGGTCTATGTCTTCCTGTCATTTGCTCTCTATTATCATAATCCTGTGATCTTCAAAACACCCCTTTTAGACTCATTTCATCTCTTTCTAGGGTTTTCTTGATCATTTAATGTTGATAAAATATATTTATAAATTAAGTCATTTCAAATCAAGAGTTTTCATTTTCATAACTCTTCTAAGTAATACGAGGGTTAACTTTTCTAACCCACATCATTAAATAATAAACATTCTTGTTCTTTGTTTCACAGGAAATATCATACTAGATTCCTCTAGATTACTTCAACCATTTGGTCGTATTGACCTTTCCATTCATACAATTAGAGCAACATTGTTTGCCAAGAAAGTATACCCTTATTACATGCATTATCCTAATTAGGTTTCTTGTTTTCTCAACTAGTCTTTAAAAAATGTTTGGTCAGTCAACTCAAAAATTCAAGTTTACAACTATAGTTATATACTTAGCCATCTTGACAGTCTTAGGTCATATGTCTTTCTATAAAAAAAAGTTTAAATAACCAAAGTTAAAGTTTGACATCTTTCAAATACTCACCTATGATGCAATCATGCAAGTATAGTTTGGTATCACACATCATCTACAATGATGACAGTTATATCCTTTCTAAGGAAAGATTGATGAGACCAATCTTTTACTTATTGAGTTGTAGGATTCCTTTCCATTATAGCTCAAAGTCTTAACATATGACTGGTTTTATAAAAGCATGCACAGTTATAATAACTCTAAAGCACTTGTTATAATCAAAAGCAGACTCTACAGACCTTGAACTATTTAAAGGCTTCAAGTTATACATAGTGGTCTCAACCATTGGTTTTAATAATGGTTGTAAGACTTTTGGCCCTTGATACCAATTGTGTTGAAATGCACAAGTTCTAATAATGAAAAAGGCTATTAGCATCAGCACCAGGCAATATATAATGTCTATGCCATAATTGGCATCATATCACATATCAAATATATAGCTTCCAAGTAGACAATTTAATCAATATTATAACATACTCATACCTGTTGATTGGCTCAATTGAATCAATAACAAAGATAATAGTAAATTGGTGAGTCTTTGAATTCTCATAAATGATCATCTCGCGCTCCTGCGCTCTTCAGTCCACTAGAGAGTATTATATCAATAAATAGATTTCACAGTTTGCAATATACAGAGCACAAGTTTCTTTCCTTTCATAGCTAATTGCTATGCTTATGGGTGCACTATTCTTTTTCACAACCATGAGACTCTTCTCTCTACACCGAATGCATCACAACCCCGGCATAACCTCCCATACTATCGAAGGAAAAGATTGTTATGTCTCTCCCACTACGCAGCGAAACTAAAACTTCTCCACCAAAGTCTCTAAATGGGGAGCATGTAGCTTACTATTTGTACTCCCACCACCCACACACTCTTGTAGTCATCGTGGACTTATCCCACTCCCTTCACTTATGTGGGTTATGGAGAATGAAAAACACTATGTGAACGTAGTGGGTGGCCAAAAAAGATCTTAACAACAAAAAGAGATAATTCTCAATCGAAATAAAATAGATTACTATATCAATATAATAATATTTAATCAAATAAATAATTAATATACCAACATAATGGTTTCATTACCATTATTTTGAAAGTTGGTATTAATCATTTGATAAGGTGCAAAAGTGGGTTGAGATCTTCTCCCCCTTCACATCCTTATGCAAAACAAAGACATAAATCAAGAAAAACTCTTTCAACCAATTCAAGTGAAATCTTACGTGGGAAAAATCTTTTCCTCATGTCCAATCTCCAAAGGTTGAATTGAAATGTCTAAAAAGAATAGGCAACTAATACATACCCCGTCTCAAAATGGTTCACTAAGTACACGGCTTGAATCTCAAATGGCAAACCTGACTTTTCCAAACATCTATACCTTCCTCTCTGGTGATACTCTCCTTCTATTCTAAAGGTGGAATCTCTTCCTGTTACAATCATAGTCATACAAACTATGATCAGTGCATCATCATCAAATTATTATACATCATATTGTAATAATTCCAACAACGTGTAATCTCATGTCTAATTTAAAACATTAATCATGATCATATAACCAATGATTTATCCTAAAATTTTCCACAAACGTCAAATCATTAATATATGATTACTTATCTAGTTAATCACATGAAAAGTAAAAGTTAAACATAGTCAAAGTTGGGGATGTAACTATTATCAATCAGATATGCACCCTATGCTAAGCTTATGGAAGACTTAGCTATCTACTGACACATGGAAACACTCTCAGATTGTGGGTGGTATGTGTTGAGAGTGAATCTCCAGAGTGAGCTGGTTCTCCTTATGATTTATTTTCTAATCTAATGACTTGTTTGAGAAAAGGGATGAGAGAGGTGTACTAAAATGAAACTCTAAACTCTAAATTTTAATCTAAATGAGATATTCTTACTCACAAAAATCCCTTCAAACATAAACTTCCAAAACCCCACCTATGATATTTGACCCAAAAATAATTTATGATAAGGTTCAGATTGAACACAAATTACAACTAGGATCAACATGCAATTTCACAATAAAGAGACATTACAAAGGACATAACACTACCACAATGAGACATCAGATTAAAACTACAAAATAGACTAGTAGATGAAATAGAGAAACTTGTTATATTGAACTAGAGGAAGTACAATGCAAAAAAAACTAATTGAGTCAACTGCCTATATACAAACTCTTTATGTGGTCAAGAGAGAAGAAACAAAATGGTATCAACTGATTGGGAAAAAACTAAGTTTTTCTCCTATAAATGCCTCCAAGAGATCTCTCCAAAAAGCTCCTAAAAATAGATGTAAGAATCCATTTTTGTGCTCCTTTCTTCATTGCATATTTGGAAATGGACTCAAGATGATTCTTGTTTGCAAAAAGAATGACCTTGCTCCTGTCATGGCTCTTGTACATTTACACTTATGAGTATCTGTTCATTTGAAAGATTTGATCTTTTTGTATCTGCAACCATGTATTTGACTGTGGCTCTTCTCTTTCAACAACCTCGAATGCTTTGAACACAAAAAATGATCATTTGAATTAACACAAGGTCACGGCCTGTGTAGTTACACCTTTGAACATGAAACAAAATATAGTAAATGTATACATATGTTTGTAGTTTCCACCTATAGGATGTCAGATATATGCTCTATTATTCTTCTCTTGTTAGCTGTAAATGAATTTTTCATGGCACTCCTGTAAACTCAATTCAGACTGTAACTCTTGGCATACACATTTGGCAATATAATCTAGTGCACACATGTTATGATAACACTCTACTCCAGCTTGATAAATGAGATACATAGTGACTATATCAATTGACTATTCCTCTCCTTCATGACAATCTTGTCCTTCATGACAAAGATGTATATTTGCTACTGTAACATATGATGCAACGTGCATTCTAATTTATTACTATGGCTGCCTTAGCTACTCCATACATGTACTTGATTTTTTCCTGTCACTCTTGAGACAGGACCAACAAACTCTCTTTGAAATGGCAAAAGTTTGATGTGAACTCTATTTCACCTGTGCACATGCTATCTCCTATGTTGGTTTTTCCATTTCATTTGAATAGTAAATTGATATTTCATGATTTTAAATGGGATGTTCTATCAATATCATGATTTTGAAATGCACATATGAGAAATACATATCATTACAAGTTTGATGTTTTCAGTCTCATACCTCATTGGCAACCATGTGAAAAGTTCACTATTCATAGATGATTGCCACTTCAACTCACCCTGAATGGTAGTCATAGGTGGATATTGAACTTGAAACTCAAAAGTCTATATTGATGTAACACTATCCACTTTATCATGCTCTTCTTTTACACAATATGAATGAACATTTTGATCTCATTCCCCTTAAGACTTAGGGGCAGCATGCTAAGCTCTACCCTTGTGGGAGCCTCATTTTACACCACATGCCCATGTGTCTTCAAACAGCTACATGACTTATCCTATACCTCCATATGAAACAAACAGATTAGATAAAAACAATTAAGTTCAATGATTGTTTCTCTCTTCTGAATAAGGATGTTGTACTTTTTTATTCTAGTGCATTATAAGAAACATATTATGCCTCTTCTGATAGTCACATTGAGAACTCATAACCAGAGCTCTAACAGGACCCTTTCCAATTTTTTGCAGGTTCTTATCAAAGATTAGGAGCAAGGACAGAAGGCAACCTTAGAGACTGAAGACACTAAAGGCAATGATGGCTATGACTTTCTCTCCTCTATCTTTAGATGCATAGTATCTTCCTTATATTTGCATTTGTTCAGCTATTCCCATGGCTTGTGTGGGACATTTGATCTATCAACCTTTCATTCAATGCAATGTTTATTTCTTTTATGTACTTCATTTGTAAAACAAATAAACATGGTAGTGAAATGAAATAACTTATCTCTCATGCATCTTTCTACAATGAATGACAATTTGAAATTCTTTCCTTTTATTTGAACAACTGAACTACAATATCACTGAAACACAATCAACTATGCAAATAACTTATAACAGAAAAATGTTAAAACCTTCACTTTAAAATGAACTCGTTGAACTAGTTCCCCCAGTTTGAGCTGTAAGTGAAAACATGGTAACATTTCTGGTGACTTCTACTATATGCTTGCCTGCTAAGCATCAAGACCAGTTGCCTTGAATATCCATTACGCATTGAGTCATACTCTGCTCTTCTCAAACTTAGAAAACACTGAAACTCAGCACTCCAACTAGTCCAAACAACAACAGAAAACAAAAACAAACCAAACTAAAAATAAACTAGAAGGCCCCTGTAGCCGGAAAAAACCTATGCAGTAGCACTTAGGGAAACAAAAATACTAAAAGTAAATGTGCATGAAGCACTTATTAACTGAAACACTAACCCTAACCTACTCTAACCAACCACAGTAATTGGTTAGATGAAACCATTCACTGGCTCAAGAAAATAATTTCCCTTCCTTTGCAATCTGCAATACTCCATAAGGTTGTTAAGCAACCCAAAAAGATGGAGAGCAATCAAAACTTCAGCAAATTGTTGTGACACCTTTTTGAGAAAGAAAGTATAGTGTCTTACCCACTTGACTTTCTTTGCTAACTAATCAAACAAACACATAGATTCGCAGTGCTCAACTTGATACCCTCTTTGATGATCTGGGTTAGTGTCACCATGAAGTTGTTCCTCTTTGTTGGCTTCCAACCCAGCCAGATACCAAATAGTACATCCCCTTAACGGTCTTGGCCTCAAAATAACAACATTATCTATACCTTGCATTATACCCTACCATGTGGCTTCCTCCTCCTCGGTTAATGGGTCATCCTCCTCTTTTAGAGTAGCTAATAGCTCATCAAGACTACTAAAACTTGGAAGATGCTTAGCAAGAGCTATACTAGGCTCAAAATATTCAAGATTTCTTGAGGAGATACGCTCCAAAACAGGTGTTTCTTCAACAAATGAAGGCAAGAATTCAAACAATGAACTAATCTCCATTGATAAAACATTAATTTGCATATCAGCCTCTAGTTCCTGCGTGTCATGGTTGTCTTCACTGGATTCTTCCTGAATCTACACCTTGCCTAACTGATTCTCTTCATACTGTTTATCATCCTCATCATCTACTGGCTTGGGCTTTTGATTACTGCAAGAAATCATTAGAGTGGCAAGCTCTTTGCAAGACGAACAGTCAGGATCCTGACAATCAAGTATGAAGTTGTCTTGGACAAGTTGATCATCTTCAGCTGGTCAACTTGATTGCTCATCAAGGCAAGCTACCTTAGTCTCTTTCATGTCAGCTTCTTCATTATAGTACAATGGGAGATCTGAGAACAAACTAAATGCCTCATCCTCATAAAGAATCTGATCTAATTTAACCTTGTGTTCAGCCTGGTAGTCAGGGTCTTCATGCAAGAAAAGCATGCTAGATTCGGAGACAAAACTGCCTCTTTGCTCTCCAGACTGAATTGATGTCTCAATCTCATCATTTTCCTTTTGAAATAGTGGTGCATCATTTTCTACAATAACTTCTAGCTATCCCAAATTAGCTGATAAGTGGGATTCATGCATGTTGTCTTCATCATCACCAACATAAGCAGGCAGCTGACCGAACAAGAAAACTGAATCATCTCCCTCTTCTGCTCTATTTTTCATTTGAACCTAAGCAATGTGTCTTTGCAATTAAAAAATTTCGCCCTCCAATCTCTACATCTTTCTTTGATTCATCTTATAAAAAGCATCAGAAAACTTATCTAAAGAATTGAAATGTAAATGGTGCAATGATAAGTTTGAATCAACTTCTGTTATGCATAGATTATATTTAGATTCAGATGGGGATGCAGCACAAATGACAACAACCTCTTGCTTCCTATTTGATCTTTCAGTTGCTAGCTTAAAATTTGAGATTTTTATTGATTTGGGTTCTTGATATGGCTAAAACTGAGGACTAATGGACTGATCTTGAATGTAGACAGGCTCCTGAGAAAAATCAAAACTTCTGAAACTTGGGAGTTTGATTCCCAAGGGAGTCTGTTTGCATTCAAAATCCATCTCTTGGCCTTGGGGATAATTCACACCACAAAAATTAGGGCCTTGTGAATTCATAAAAACCACCTCAAGGTTATAACCTCTTCTTTGGCCCTATGGAATAGTTTGGAAAGGTGGCCTATTTGGTTGATTAAATTAATACAAGGCTTGGTAAGGTTTATGTTCCTGACCAAATTGCTTCTTTATATTAACAATTTCATTGCTAAAAGTCTTGCCGAAGGACCAAATCATGCCTTTTAACTCTTGTATTTCTTGGGACTGAGCTGGGGTAGCAACTTCTTGGGTTGCATCTTGGTATCCTATTGTTGGAACTACTAGGACAGCAGCCAAAAGGGGAACTGCCATGGGCACAGGTGGCTGGATTTCTAGAAAAATGGGTACAGGAGGCCTTGGGGCTATTTTCCCTACTTGGATTAGGCAATTTTTTGCTCTAACAACAATCTCAAAAGCATCAAGAAGGGTAGATCCACCCAGAGCCTGAATCATAACAGATATTTCTCTATTTAAAGCTCTAAGATAGAATAAAAAGGCATGATGTGGTGTAGGTTTTACCGTCACGGGGGTCCTATCCCAAGTCTTTTGGAAGCGGTAATTGAAATCAGACATATGTTCGTGTGGAGCCCTTTGGATGGTACTCAACTGTTCCAATAGAGACAAAAGATTGAATTTGTCCTAGAAATGTTGATGCAAACCATCTCCCAGATCATCCCATGATGTGATTGAGCTTGTTGTGAGTCCTCCAAACCATTGCAAAGCTTTACCCTTTAGTGATGTAGCCAATAATCTGATTGCTACGTTCTCTTGGGTAACATTATATACTGAACATAGCATTGCCACATCCTAAATGTGCTCAATAGCTGTGGTGTGATCTTCTCCAGTAAAATATGGCAGACCTTTGAGGGTTGTAACAGGAATTTCATCATGTTGGACAAGTTGTAATGGGCTGCTCCCATTAAATGCAACAAAAGGATACGGTCTAGCCATTTTACATAGCAAACCAAAATCATATGGCACTCATAATATGACATTAAGGAAGACACCACCAACCTGGTTCATTTTAGATTCTTGGGATGCTAAAACCAGCTGATATGTACTTAGAGTCGCTAGGGTGTTCGATAATTTTGCCTCCAAAGGCTGATAATACCAAAGAAAACACCTGATCCTTTAGTATGTAATTCTTTTCATGTGTTGTTTCACTAGATCTGCATGAAAATTAGAGATTTGAGTCACCAATTATGCTATTTTTACCTTTGAAAGGTTAGAAACCTTGTTGTACATACCAAACAGCAGAGGAAAGATGTGCTTTTGTCTCACTAGGCGTACCAAAAACTGTTATCAATCAGATATGCACCCTATGCTAGGCTTATGGAAGACTTCACTATCTGTTGGCACATGGAAACACTCTTAGATTGTGGGTGATCTGCGTTGAGAGAGAATCTCCAAAGTGAGCTAGTTCTCCTTATGATTTTTTTCCTAATCTAATGACTTGTCTGGAAAAGGGATGAGAGAGGTTTACTGAAATGAAACTCTAAACTCTAAATTTTAATTTAAATGAGATATTCTTACTCACAAATAGCCCTTCAAACTTAAACTTCCACAACACCACCTACGAGATTTGACCCAAAAATAATTTATAATAAGGTTCAAATTGAACACAAATTACAACCAAGATCAACATGCAATTTCACAGTAAAGAGACATTACAAAGGACATAACACTGCCACAATGAGACATCAGATCAAAACTGCAAAATAGACCAGTAGATGAAATAGAGAAACTTGTTATATTGAACTGGAAGGAGTACAATGCAAAAAAAATTAACTGAGTCAACTGCCAAACTCTCTGTGTGCTCAAGAGAGAAGAAACAAAATGGTATCAACTGACTCAGAAAAAAAGATCTCTCCAAAAAGCTCATAAAAATAGATGTAAGAATCCATTTTTGTGCTCCTTTCTGTTAGTGTGAATAGGGTTACTTTGCTATCTAGCTCTTTCTTAGATTGTTCTCCACCTTAGCTCTTTTCACACTAGGTTAAGCTTACTTAGGGACTTTTTCACTTTATCCCACATTGGTTGTGTATTGAGTCTCTTGGGTGGAATATCATATATATACCCACCTCTTGCTCTCATATGAGCACACCATTCTATTGTAATGCTTTGCATTCTCTTGAGATGAATACAATTTATTTAGCTCATATCTTATTTCTATTTTGCTTTCTCTCAATCACTTGTATATTTGGGTAGAAATCTAACATGGTATCAGAGCAGTTGTGAGTTGTGGGTTAGCATTTTTTTTTAGAAATCTGAGAGTGTAGAGATGTTTTTCGAAGCAAATGAGTATGCTCTTCTCTTGCATCTTCGGATGATCTGGAGAAACAGAAAAGTGTGGAGAAAACTCTAGTTTGTGTTGTGGGTTTCGAAGCACATGAGTATGCTCTTCTCTTGCATCTTCGAATGATCTGGAGAAACAGAAAAGTGTGGAGAAAACTCTAGTTTCTAGGGGGGTTCACATTTTGACTTGCCAGTTGCAAGTTTTTTTAATAGCTTCCTCAAGACTCGTTGAGTTAAAATCTAACAATCAATTTATTTATTCTGATCAATCTTGCAGGTTCCAGCATGCCTTTGTTTGTCTTAGGTAGCTGATTCAGTCTTTACATGCCATTTTTTTGGTGCAAAACACATTTTTTTAATTAGAGTCACATTTTTGTAGATCACAAAGAAAAACGCCTTCTGGGTTTTGTTCGTAGCACCGAAAAACTATCTGGGTATCTGTTAGTTTTTGCATATAGCTTATATATTTTGCAGAAATGACATCAAAAAGCTACAACAAAACCCCTCTCCATTGGCGTTTTGGAAATTGCAGTTCAACTTCCAAAGGCCGTAACTCGGGCTCCCGACCTCGGATTTGTGAGCTTCTTTTTTTGATTTTGGCTAATTTTTCGTGCTCTACAATTTGGTACAATCGTTGTTTGATTTCAGTGTACAGATTTTTTAGTAATCTCATATTCTCACACGTGACATTGCATAGTTCTCATTTTTGGGAACTTTGGAGGATCATAACTTTCACATACGACCTCGTATCGAGGCGATTCTTTTTTTGAAAGTGCATGATTTTTCAAGTAGATCGTAGTGGTACTATTTATTTATCTGAGTATTGTGCCAAAGTTGTATTTTTAGCATATGCTCTTTGTGAGGATTTGTAAAAGCATTGAAGTCAAGTCCACGTTCTCTTGCTAGTGGCCATTGTAAATGCACTAATATAAAGTGCCAAATCATATTTTCTTGGGGGGGTTCTTTGATTGAGTGGAAAAGGGGGTGTCTTATGTGCTCTCTTTGAGTCACATCTTTTATGGGGTTATTGTAATCATTTTGGGGGTTCATCATGGATATCGGTTATTTCCATCCTTCTGTTGTTAAGTTAACCTCAGAGAACTATTTGTCTTGGAAACAAGGGATAAAGAATCATTGCCTTGAGCAAGATCTATTGCCCCATCTCTTTGGACTCGTTCCTGAGCCAAGTGACTATGAACAGAAGAATGCATGGTTTAACAATAATGACATGGTCTATGGACTACTATGTATTACTATTTCTAAGTATATTCTACATCACATAGAGCACACTGAGTGCCCTTTCACTGCTTGGACCATCATCTAGCAGTTGTATGGAGACTTTGGATCTTCATCTGAGAGTGATGTTTCCTTGGATGACCAGGCTCTGGTGGATGATACTAAGTCTTCTTTTACCCTATCTTGTGTGACATACATTGATACCCCATCTTCAAATACAACACTTGTTGCTTCATTAGATTCCAGAGAGGCTTCTTCGAGGGCTTCCAGTGATTCTTTGCAGCAGGATCATATTTGTCTTCTGTATTCACTTCATTGGGACCAATTTCTACCAGACATCTCTTATTTGTTTATGGGGTCCCACATTACAGATTTGGGAGACACTATTGATTTCATTCATCTTCTCTTTGATGGAGTTGATTCTTCTTCAGATGTTTTGAGGGCACATTCAGACCCTCTTGTTCCTTCTTTGCCTACATTTGCTTCTACAGTGACAGTTTCTGCAAATACTCATGAGTCCACACATCCAACTCAGTCATCATTCATGTTGACATCCTTTGCAGAAGTACCAGATTCTCATTGGTCCAGTTGTCTTATCGATGGTGAGCACCATACATCCATAGTTACTGTACCTGAATCTTCTATGGTACCTGATCCATATCAGTATTTGTCACAGTTTGGCATTGGCTTAGAGCTCATTGGGCAACATTTAGAGAAGGCTTCCTTGTCTTCAGAGAAGATATCATCTTCTAAGATTGTTCTTCATCCTCCTATTCAGTCACAGTTTGGTAGTGGATTGGAGACATTTGAGCAGTTTTTAGGAGCATCATTGTTGTCTTTGGATCGTGTGCAAAGTTCAAAGACATTTATCCTTCTTCCTTCATATTCCTTTCAGGAATGGGAAGAAATCCTGCATACATTATTGGTCTTGTTTCTTCCTAAGTGGAGGAACGTTGTTCGATGATCATGGATCATCTTCAACATTCATTTTCGGGCATCTACCATCAGTGCAGGACACTCTACATTGGGGGGCTACTTGGTCTCTCTTCTTTTCCTCTCATGGGGGAGTTTTTTCCCACTGGGTTTTCTCCTTCCTTTTCTATTTGAGGGGTTTCTTTGTACATGGGTACCTCATTAGGCCTTGTTGTCGGGACCCATCTTTGCATCTTTTTGCATATTTGCATAATAATCTTCTCTCCTAAGTTGCACTTAAGGGGGGGTGTTAGTGTGAACAGGGTTACTTTGCTATCTAGCTCTTTCTTAGCTTGTTCTCCACCTTAGCTCTTTTCACACTAGGTTAAGCTTATTTAGGGACTTTTTCACTTTATCCCACATTGGTTGTGTATTGAGTCTCTTGGGTGGAATATCATATGAGCACACCATTCTATTGTAATGTTTTGCATTCTCTTGAGTTGAATATAGTTTATTTAGCTCATATCTGATTTCTATTTTGCTTTCTCTCAATCACTTGTATGCTTGGGTAGAAATCTAACACTTTCTTCACTACATATTTGGAATGGACTCAAGATGATTCTTGTTTGCAAAAAGAATGACCTTGCTCCTGTCATGGCTCTTGACACTTGCACTTATGAGTATCTGCTCATTTCAAAGCTTTGATCTTTTTGTATCTGCAACCATGTATTTGACTATGGATCTTCTCTTTCAACAACTTCGAATGCTTTGAACACAAAAAATGATCATTTTAATTAACACAAGGTCGTGGCCTGTGTAGTTACACCTTTGAATATGAAACAAAATATAGTAGATGTATACATATGCTTGTAGTTTCCACCTATAGGATGTCAGATATATGCTCTATTTTTCTTCTCTTGTTAGCTGTAGATGAATTTTTCATGGCACTTCTGTATACTTAATTCAGACTGTAACTCTTGGCATACACATTTGGCAATGTAATCTAGTGCACATATGTTATGATAACACTCTACTCTAGCTTGATAAATGAGATACATAGTGACTATATTAGTTGACTGTTCCTCTCCTTCATGACAATCTTGTCCTTCATGACAAAGATGTATATTTGCTACTGTAACATATCATGCAACATGCATTCTAATTTATTACTATGGCTGCCTTAGCAGCTCCATACATGTACTTGATTTTTCCCTGTCACTCTTGAGACAGGAGCAACAAACTCTTTGAAATGGCAAAAGTTTGATGTGAACTCTATTTCACCTGTGCACATGCTATCTCTTGTGTTAGTTTTTCCATTTCATTTGAACAGTAAATTGATATTCCATGATTTTAAATGGGTTGTTCTGTCAATGTCATGATTTTGAGATGCACATATGAGAAATACATATCATTACAAGTTTGATGTTTTCAATCTCATACCTCATTGGAAGCCATGTGAAAAGTTTACTATTCATAGATGATTGCCACTTCAACTCACCTTGAATAGTAGTCATAGGTGGATATTGAACTTGAAACTCAAAAGTCTATATTGATGTAACACTATCCACTTTATCATGCTCTTCTTTTACACAATATGAATGAACATTCTGATCTCATTCCCCTTAAGACTCAAGGGCAGCATGTTGAGCTCTACCCTTGTGGGAGCCTCATTTTACACCACATGCCCATGAGTCTTCAAATAGCTACATGAATTATCCTATACCTCCACATGAAACAAACAGATTAGATAAAAATAATAAAGTTCAATGATTGTTTCTCTCTTCTGAATAAGGATGTTGTACTTTTATGTTCTAGTGCATTATAAGCAATGTATTATGCCTCTTCTAATAGTCATATTGAGAACTCATAACCGGAGCTCTAACAGGACCCTTTCCAATTTTTTGCAAGTTCTTATCGAAGATCAGGAGCAAGGATAGAAGGCAACCTCAGAGACTGAAGACAATAAAGGCAATGATGGCTATGACTTTATCTCCTCTATCTTTAGATGCATAGTATCTTCCTTATATTTGCATTTGTTCAACTATTCCCACGGCTTGTGTGGGACATTTGATCTATCAACCTTTCATTCAATGCAAAGTTTATTTCTTTTATGTACTTCATTTGTAAAACAAATAAACATGGTAGTAAAATGAAATAACTTATCTCTCATGCATCTTTTTGCAATGAATGACGATTTGAAATTCTTTCCTTTTATTCGAACAACTGAACTGCAATATCACTAAAACACAATCAACTATGCAAATAACTTATAACAAAAAATGTTAAAACCTTCACTTTAAAATGAACTCGTTGAACTAGTTCCACTAGTTTGAGCTGTAAGTGAAAAAATGGTAACATTTCTGGCAACTTTTGCTATATGCTTGCCTGCTAAGTATTAGGACCAGTTGCCTTGAATATCCATTGGGCATTGAGTCATACTCTTCTCTTCTCAAACTCAGAAAACACTAAAATTCAACACTCCAACCAGTCCAAACAACAACAGTAAATAAAAACAAACCAAGCTGAAAACAAACTAGAAAGCTCTGGTGGCCAGAAAAAACTTGTGCAGTAGCACTTAGGGAAACAAAAATATTGAAAGTAAATGTGCATGAAGCACTTATTAACTGCAACACTAACCCTAACCTACTCTAACCAACCATAGTAACCGGTCAGATGAAACCATTCACTGGCTCAAGAAAATAATTGCCCTACCTTTACAATCTGCAATACTCCATAAGGTTGTTAAAGTAAATGTGCATGAAGCACTTATTAACTGCAACACTAACCCTAACCTACTCTAACCAACCACAGTAACTGGTCAGATGAAACCATTCACTGGCTCAAGAAAATAATTGCCCTACCTTTACAATCTGCAATACTCCATAAGGTTGTTAAGCAGCCCAAAAAGATGGAGAGCAATCAAAACTTCAACAAACTGTTGTGACACCTTTCCGAGAAAGAAAGTATACTCTCTTACCCACTTGAATTCCTTTGTTAACTGATCAAAAGAACACGTAGACTATCAATGCTCAACTTGATACCCTCTTTGATGATCCGCGTCAGTGTCACTATGAAGCTATTCCTCTTTGTTGGCTTCCAACCCAACCAGATACCAAATAGGACATCCCCTTGACGGTCTTGGCCTAGAAATAATAGCATTATCTACACCTTACATGATAGCCTACCGTGTGGTTTCCTCCTCCTTGATTAATGGGTCATCCTCCTCTATTAGAGTAGCTAATAGCTCATCAAAACTACCAAAACTTGGAATATGCTTAGCAAGAGCTATACTAGGCTCAAAATATTCAAGATTGCTCAAGGAATTACACTCCAAAACAGGTGTTTCTTCAACAAATGAAGGCAAGAATTCAAACAATGAACTAACCTCCGTTGACAAACCATCAATTTGCATATCAGCCTCTAGTTCCCACGTGTCATGGTTGTCCTCACTAGATTCTTCCTGAATCTACACCTTGCCTAACTAATTCTCTTCATACTATTTATCGTCCTCATCATCTACTGGCTTGGGCTTTTGATTGCTGCAAGAAATCAGCAGAGTGGCAAGCTCTTTGCAATACGAACAGTCAAGATCCTGACAATCAAGTATGAAGTTATCTTGGACAGGTTGATCATCTTTAGCTGGTTGACTTGATTGTTCATCAAGGCAAGCTACCTTAGTCTCTTTCATGTCAGCTTCTTCATTATAGTACAATAAGAGCTCTAAGAACAAACTAAATGCCTTATCCTCATAAAGAATCTGATCTGATTTAACCTAGTGTTCATCTTGGTAGTCAGGGTCTTCATGCAAAACAAGCATGCTAGATTCAGAGACAAAACTACCTCTTTGCTCTCCAGACTGAACTGATGCCTCAATCTCATCATTGTCCTTTCGAAATAGCGGTGCATCACTTTCTACAATATCTACTAGCTATCCCAAATTAGTTGATAAGTGGGATTCATGCATGTTGTCTTCATCATCACCAACATAAGTGGGTAGCTGACCGAACAAGAAAAATGAATCATCTCCCTCTTCTGGTCTATTCTTCATTTGAACCTGAGCAATGTGTCTTTGCAATTAAAAACTTTTGCCCTCTAATCTCTGCATCTTTCTTTGATTCAACTTATAAAAAGCATCAAAAAACTTATCAAAAGAATTGAAATGCAAAGGGTTCAATGATAAGTTTGAATCAACTTCCATTATGCATACATTCTATTTAGATTCAGGTGGGGATGCAACACAAACGGTAGCAACCTCTTGCTCCCTATTTGATCTTTCAGTTGCTGGCTTGAAATTTGAGATTTTGAATGGTTTGGGTTCTTGATAAGGCTGAAACTGAGGACTAATGGACTGATCTTGAATGCAGACAAGCTCTTGAGCAAAATCAAAAATTTTGAAATTTGGGAGTTTGATTCCCTAGGGAGTCTATTTGCATTCAAAAACCCATCTCTTAGCCTTGGGGATAATTCACACCACAAAAATTAGGGCCTTGTGAATTCATAAAAACCACCTCGGGGTTATAACCTCTTCTTTGGCCCTATGGAACAGTTTGGAAAGGTGGCCTATTTGGTTGATTAAACTTATATGAGGCTTGGTAAGGTTTATGTTCTTGACCAAATTGCTTCTTGATATTAATAATTTCATTGCTAAAAGTCTTGCCGAAGGACTGAATCATGCCTTTTAACTCTTGTATTGCTTGGGACTGAGCTGGGGCAGCAATTTCTTGGGTTGTAGCTTGGTATCCTATTGTTGGAACTACTGGGATAGTAGCCAAAAGGGGAATTGCCATGGGCACATGTGGCTAGATTTCTAGAAAAATGTGTACGGGAGGCCTTGGGGCTATTTTCCCTACTTGGATTAGGTAGTTTTCTGCTCTAACAGCAATCTCAAAAGCATCGAGAAGGGTAGATCCACCTAGAGCCTGAATCATAATAAATATTTTGCTATTTAAAGCTCTAAGATAGAATAAAAAGGCATGTTGTGGTGTAGGCTTTACCATCGTGGGGATCCTATCCCAAGTCTTCTCGAAGTAGTAGTTGAAATCAGACATATGTTCATGTGGAGCCCTTTGGATGGTACTCAACTGCTCCAACAAAGACAAAAGATTGAATTTGTCTTGAAAATGTTGATGCAAACCATCTTCCAGATCATCCCATGACATGATTGAGCCTGGTGTGAGTCCTCCAAACCATCACAAAGCTTTACCATTTAGTGATGCAGCCAATAATCTGATTGCTATGTTCTCTTGGGTAACATTATGTACTAAACACATTATTTCCACATCCTAAATGTGTTCAATAGCTATGATGTGATCTTCTCTAGTAAAATATGGCAGACCTTTGAGGGCTGCAACAAGAATTTCATCATGTTGGACAAGTTGTAATGGGTTGTCCCCGTTAAATGCAACAAAAGGATATGGTCTAGCCATTTTACACAGCAAACCAAAATCATATGGCACTCATAATATGACATTAAGGAAGACACCACTAACCTGGTTCATTTTATATTCTTGGACTGCTAAAACTAGCTAATATGTACTTAGAGTCACCAGGATGTTTGATAATTTTGCCTCCAAAGGTTGATAATACTAAAGAAAACACCCTATCCTTCAGTATGTAATTCTTTTCATGTGTTGTTTCACTAGATCTGCTTGAAAATCAAATATTTGAGTCGCCAAGTATGTTCTTTTTACCTTTGAAAGTTTGGAAACCTTGTTGCGCATACCAAACAGCAGAGGAAGGATGTGCTTTTGTCCCACTGGACGTGCCAAAAACTATTATCAATTAGATATGCACCCTATGCTAAGCTTATGGAAGACTTCGTTATCTGTTGACACATGGAAATACTCTCAGATTGTGGGTGATCTGTGTTGAGAGTGAATCTCTAGAGTGAGTTGGTTCTCCTTATGATTTTTTTCTAATCTAATGACTTGTTTGAGAAAAGGGATGAGAGGTGTACTGAGATGAAACTCTAAACTCTAAATTTTAATCTAAATGAGATATTCTTACTCACAAATAGCCCTTTAAACTTAAACTTCCACAACCCCACCTATGAGATTTGACCCAAAAATAATTTATAATAAGGTTCAGATTGAACACAAATTACAACCAGGATCAACATGCAATTTCATAGTAAAGAGACATTCAAAAAGACATAACACTGCCACAATGAGACATCAAATCAAAAATGCAAAATAGACCAGTAGATGAAATAGAGAAACCTGTTATATTGAACTGGAAGGAGTACAAGGCAAAAAAACTAACTGAGTCAACTGCCAAACTCTCTGTGTGCACAAGAGAGAAGAAACAAAATGGTATCAACTAACTTGGAAAAAACTAACTTTTTCTCCTATAAATGCCTCCAAGAGATCTCTCCAAAAAGCTCCTAAAAATAGATGTAAGAATCCATTTTTGTGCTTCTTTCTTCACTGCATATTTGGAATGGACTCAAGGTGATTCTTGTTTGCAAAAAGAATGACCTTGCTCTTGTCATGGCTCTTGTACATTTACACTTATGAGTATCTGCTCATTTGAAAGCTTTGATCTTTTTGTATCTGCAACCATGTATTTGACTGTGGCTCTTCTCTTTCAACAACTTCGAACGCTTTGAACACAAAAAATGATCATTTGAATTAACACAAGGCCGCGGCCTATGTAGTTACACCTTTGAACATGAAACAAAATATAGCAGATGTATACATATGCATGTAGTTTCCACCTACAGGATGTCAGATATATTATCTATTATTCTTCTCTTGTTAGTTGTAGATGCATTTTTTTTGGCACTTTTGTATACTTAATTCAGATTGTAACTCTTGGCATACATATTGGGCAATGTAATCTATGTTGGAAGTAGACAACTGAGAGGGGGGTGAATCAATTGTCCCTTAAAACCTTTTTCTACCTTTAACCTTCTTTATTATCTTACTATCAGCTTAGTAATGCAAGCACTTAAACATGAATCAACAACATAAGAGAAGAAACATAATCAGCATATTTGACACCAAGATTTTGTTGTGGAAACCTGGTTAAGGGAAAAACCATGGTGGAGTTAACCCACAAAATGTGTACCCTGTTAAAAGTACTTAGAAAAATAAAAGGCACATGCCTTTGGGCGTAATACCCAGAGCTCACTGCTCAAAAGGAGAGGCTCATTGCCTACATAATTTATTTAGAAAGAGCTAAATGAGAATTAGCATCCATTTCATGCCTGATTCAGTTTCAATGAATGTTAAAGAACTTTTGCTTTTCCTCAAACTCTTCTTCACACTCTACACTACTCTTGCTCCTTTCCTTCTTTGCTCTGCTCCTAATCCTTCCTTCAGAATTTATTTGTTTTACACAAGGATGATTTTGATACTTCCTCAACAAATATTTATATACTTCATCAACCTCGGAATGATCAACAAGGTTAGCTAAACTTGATGTGGATAATCACACTATCAGCCAAATACAATTGAGATTTGAATCTGCTTCTACAACCACTTCACTCTTCATAGAAATGTGTTTAAGGCATCTGCAACAAGCTAGGAACATCTGGTTGGCCAAGACTGAGAAGAACATTAACCTCAAGAAGAAATTTTTAATCAACAAGCTCAAACTTTAATGCGGACCTCCAACATAGTAGCTACACTATCCAGAGACTTCCACAAGCACATTGGAATCACCAATAACATTCACTCTAAACCATATTATCAAAAACATTTGAATCTTCCTTCGGAACCTCAAGAACACACTCTACCACAACTGTTAGACTGGAAGGATAGCTAGCATACCTCCAAACCACAAACCACTAAAGTTGATGATACACACTGACTTCCCAAACATGCCTTCAGACCTGCAGATCATAATCTTATATTACCAGATCAATTAGGACCTCTTTCCTGCCACTCTATCTTTCTTGATTATTGCAAAAACTAGTTCTACTCAGATGGCCATAACTCCTTCAAATCTTCATGTGGACTTCTCAAATCTTGATTAGAGCAACCTCTGACAATCCTCTACACAGTCACATGATCCGCATACATTAATTGTCATTAATTTTCTCAATATCCTCAACAATCCGGTCTTCTACACAGACAGCAAAATAGGATACAGTTGACACTAATGGCAACAAGAATATGTTGACATCAATGACAACACCACTTAGGCACATATTTGCAACAATCTCCCCCTTTATCATTGATGGCAACATGTGATGTGAAAAACTGAATCTAACCATCAAGACAAAAACTTCTCCCCCTTTCTCTTCTCACTTCTGCAACTACTTTCTTTATTGCTCCCCCGCACATTAGCAACTAGTTTTTCACATGAGTTCTCTCCCCCTTTGACATCAATGGAAAAGGGCACATATTTTCTATCTTTTCTCCCTTTTTGCTTCAGACTGATTCCCAAAATTTGCATACGGACTATTCCCCTTTTGAGTAGTGCCTCTTTAACATCAATCTGGATCACAAGATATGGATGTGAATCCCACCGAACTGATGCACCTTAATGCATCTTAGTTCTTCTCAAGAGGGGTGATAACCCCTAACTTCTCTCTGAGATACTCAAAAGTATCCTTGGGAAGAGGCTTGGTGAAGATGTCTGCAATCTGATCTTTGGAAGGCACAAACTCCAACTTGACTTCATTCTCATTTACTTTATCTCTCAAGAAATGAAACTTGATAGATATATGCTTTGTCTTTGAATGCAATACCGGATTCTTTGAGATTTTTATTGCACTAGAATTATCACAGAAAATTGTGACTGGCTCCTCAAACACAATTATGATGTCCTTCAACATTTGCTTCACCCACAAAACTTGAGTGCAATTATTTGCTACTGCTATGTACTCTGCTTCTGCAGTAGACAGAGATATTGCCTCTTGCTTTTTGCTTATCCAAGAGACCAATCTTCTCCCCAAGAAGAATGCACCACCTCTAGTACTTTTCTGTCATCCACATCTCCTGCCCAATCAGCATCTGTATATGCATGAAGAGTGAAGTTATTGTCCTTTGGATACCATAGTCCATAATCAATTGTCCCCTTGAGATATATAAAGATTCTTTTGACTGCCATAATATGGGATTCTTTTGGATTAGCTTGAAATCTGGCAACAAGTCCAACTGCATTCATGATATCAGGTCTGGTCTGAGTTAGATAAAGTTGTCCTCTAATCATTGATCTGTATCTTTTCTAGTTTTCTTTGGAAGAGTCATCATATTTGTTTAGCTTGCATCTGGTTACCATAGGTGTACCTACTAGCTTTGAGTCTTCCATTCTAAATTTCTTTAGCAATTCTTTTACATACTTGGACTGAGATATGAAGATACCTTTATCTGATTGAACAATTTGCAGACCTAGGAAGAAATTCATCTCACCAAACATTGACATCTCAAACTCACTTTTCATCTGATCAGCAAATGCTTTACACATGCACTCATTTCCACTAAAAATGATATCATCAACAAAAACTTTAACAATTAGAATGTTCTAATGATCAATTCTGCAGTAGAGATTACTATTAGCAATACCTTTTCTAAATCCTAGCTTAAGCAAATGCTTATCCAATCTAGCATACCAAGCTCTTGGAGCTTGCTTGAGTCCATACAAGGCTTTTCTCAATCTACAAACCATATCTCCCTAATTAGACAACTAAAATCCTTCGGGTTGTTTAATGTAGACTTCTTCCTCTAAATCTCCATTCAAAAATGTTGATTTCACATCCATTTGATATACTTTAAAATCTTTGAAGGTAGCAAATGCAATAAATAATCTAACTACCTCTATCCTTGCCACCAGAGCAAAGTTTCTTCAAAATCAATTCCTTCCACTTGAGAGTAGCCTTTACATACCAATCTTGCCTTATTCCTTACTACCTCACCATCTTCATTTAGTTTATTCCAAAAGACCCATTTGGTCCCAATCAGATTTTTCTCCTCAGGTCTAGGAACTAGATCCCATGTGTGATTCTTTTCAATTTGCATCAATTCCTCTTCCATTGCTTTAACCCAGTTTTCATCATTGTAAGCTTCACTTACTGATTTAGGTTCAATCCTTGAAATCAAACAAATCTCTTCTTGATCTTTAGACATTTTTCTCCTAGTTCAAACACCTTTACTCTTATCTCCTATGACCTAATCTTCAGGATGATTTAGCCTTACATACCTGGGAGTTTTGGAGATGGTTTGAGGTTCTATTTCTTGAACTTGTTCCTCATCATCTGTGTTAATTTCTGGAGTCACCGGTTCAACCTGAATCTAAGTCTAAACTTGAACTTGCCTTCCTTGATTTTGCCTTTCATCTTGATCATCTGAATAATATCTAGAGTACCTGGAATGTCTTTCTTTTCTTTCATCAACTTTAACATTCACACTTTCAACAATCTTCTTCAATCTATTATTAAAGCACTAGTAGGCCTTGCTTTGAGTTGAGTATCCCAAAAAAATTCCCTCATCACTTATTGCCTCAAACTTACCTAAATCATCATCTCTTTTGATATAACATTTACTACCAAAGACTCTAAAGTATATCACGGTAGGAGGATGACCAAACCAAAGTTCATAAGGAGTCTTACCAGAATTTCCTTTGATCTGCACCCGATTAAGAGTGTAGATAGCAGTACTCACAGCTTCTCTCCAATAAACTTGAGGAACATTTGTTTCCATCATCATGGTTCTCGCAGCTTCTTCAATGGTTCAGTTCTTTCTTTCCACAACTCCATTTTGCTGAGGAGCCCTAGGAGCAGATAATTGTATTTTTATTCCATGCTTTTCACAGAAAATATCAAACTCACTGGAGCTAAATTCTCCACCTCTGTCAGATCTCAGACATTTTAATTTCCCACCAATCTCATTTTCAACCATCATCTTGAACACCTTAAACTTTTCAAGGGCTTCTGATTTTTCTTTTAGAAAAGTTACCCCCATCATCCGAGAGTAATCATGAATTAACAACATAAAATATATGTCTCCTTGCACACTCCTAATTCTAGCAGGACCACAAAGATCAGTATGTACCAGTTCCAATCTTTCACTTGAACCTTGTTCCTTACTCCTAAAATAATTTTTGTTCTTCTTGCCCAGTTGACATTCTCTACGAATGTTATTAGGTTTCACAAGTCTTGGAAGATTTCTTATAGCATGAGTGGAACTTATTTTGATAATGCTATCAAAATTCACATGACACATCCTCCTATGCCATAGCCAACTTTTATCTATCTAAACAATCAAACAACTTTTCCTAGAACTACTTAAGTGAAAGATGTTACCTTTGGTTTGAGTACCTGACGCAATTTTAGTTTCAGAGCTTTCCAAGATTCTTCATTTTCCATCCTTGAACCGAAGATCATAACCCTTGTCAACCAACTGTCCAACACTGAGAAGATTATGTTTCAGTCCTTCCACATACAAAACATCATTGGTGTTGTTCTTGCCATCAAAAGAGATGAATCCTCTTCCATGGATTCTACCAACTGAGTTGTCTCCAAATTTTACAAGGCCTCCTTCATAGTTTTCAAAATTCACAAACTTACTCTTGTCACTAGTCATGTGATGAGAGCATCCACTATCAATCACCCATTCATCCCTTTCAATAACCTGAGTAGTCAAGGCACTTTCCACATTTTCATAGCTAGCAGATTCAGTAGACACTAGATCTTCTTCTTTGATAGCAATAAACACCCAATCATTTTCAGATGAGCCTCCATGATCAGATTCATCATCTGTTACCCCTTCTTCTCCATTTTCTTGGACATAGTAACATTTCTTCTAACCTTTATACCTATTAGGGTTTGGTTTTGAAAACATTTCCAGACATCTTGAGGCAAAATGACCAATCTTATTACAAGAAAAACATTTGAGTGGTAATTTTCCTACATACTTACAGGATCCTCTTGGCATTCTTCTGGCAATAAGAGCTTTAAGATCTGTTGTTTCTATTTCAACATCTTCAAGATCTTTTCTTGTCGTCATAAATTTTTTTAATCTTGCAAAGGAACTTTCACCTAGATCATATCTTTGTTTTCCATACACACTGGCCTTAAATGTAGATTCAGACTTGGGAAGAGAATCACTAAACTCACTTAATTCAAAATCTGAAATCTTGCCAACCAAATGATCTCTTGTAACATCTGATACTGTCCTGATATCTTATATAGATGCAACCTTATGTTTGTATGAATTCGGTAAAGATTTAAGTACTTTTGATACAATTTCTAATTCTTCCAAAGTTCCACTAGCACACCTGATACCACACACAAGTTCATTTATCTTTTGCATGTAGATTGTGATGTTTTCATCTTCGCTCACCCTCATAGTTTCAAATTTTCCTCTCAGACTTTGTAGGTTTTCACATTTGACATATTTGTCACCTTCATGCAGATACTCCAACTTTTTCTAGATTTCATAAGCAATCTTTAAACCAAAGACATTTGTCATCTCTGAATCAGTCAGGGCACTTAATAAGGCTTCTTTAGCTCAAAGATTATTTTTAGCATTTTTGATTTGATCAGGAGTTGAAGGACCTTTCTCTAGAGGTTTATACTCAACACTGTTTATTGCCCAATAAGCATCACCCATGCATTGTAGATGACACTCCATGCGATTTTTCCAAATAGAATAATTTGTTCCATCAAATCATGGACTATCCTTCTTGTAGGTTGACATCCTAGATCTCCTCAAGTGGTTAGGCTTTTATGAGAGGATCTAGCTTTGATACCAATTGTTGGAACTAGACAACTAAGAGGGGGGATGAATCAGTTGTCCCTTAAAAACTTTTTCTGCATTTAACCTTCTTTATTATATTACTATCAGATTAGTAATGCAAGCACTTAAACATGAATCAACAACATAAGAGCAGAAACATAATCAACACATTTGACACCAAGATTTGACGTGGAAACCCGGTTAAGGAAAAAACCATGATGGGGCTTAACCCACAAAATGTGTACCCTGTTAAAAGTACTTAGAAAAATAGAAGGCACACTGCCCAGAGCTCACTGCTCAAAAGGAGAGGCTCATTACCTACAGAATTTATTTAGAAAGAGTTAACTAAGAATTAGCATCTATTTCATGCCTGATTCAGTTTCAATGAATGCTCAAGAACTTTCTCTTTGCCTCAAATTCTTCTTCACACTCTACACTACTCTTGCTCCTTTCCTTCTTTGCTCTGCTCCTGATCCTTCCTTCAGATTTTATCTATTTTACACAAGGATGATTTCAGTACTTCTTCAACAAGTATTTATATACTTCATCAACCTTGGAATGATCAACAAGGTTAGTTAAACTAGATGTGGATCATCACACTATCAGACAAATACAACTGAGATTTGAATCTGCTTTTACAACCACTCCACGCTTCATAGAAATGTGTTTAAGGCATTTGCAATAGGCTAGGAACATCTAGTCGGCCAAGTCTGAGAAGAACATTAACCTCAAGAAGAAATTTTTAATCAACAAGCTCAAACTTTAATGTGGACCTCCAATATAGTAGCTACACGATTCAGAGACCTCCACAAGCACATTAGAATCACCAATAACATTCTCTCTAAACCATATTATCATAAACATTTGAATCTTCCTTTGGAACCTCAAGAACACACTCTGCCATGACTGTCAGACTGGAAGGATAGCTTGTGGACCTCCAAACCACAAACCACTGGAGTTGATGATACACACTGACTTCCCAAACATGCCTTTAGATCCGCATATCATAATCTTATATTACCGGATCAATCCGGACCTCTTTCATGTCACTCTTTCTTTCTTGATTATTATAAGAACCGGTTCTACTCATATGGCCATAATTCCTTCAAATCTTCATGTGGACTTCTCAAATCTTGACTGGAGCAACCTCTGACAATCCTCTACACAGTCACATGATCCGTGTGCATTGATTGTCATTAATTTCCTCAATATCCTCAACAATCTGGTCTTCTACACAGATAGCAAAATAGGATACAGTTGACACTAATGGTGACAAAAATATGTTGACATCAATGACAACACCACTTGGGCACATATTTGCAACAATCTAGTGCACACGTGTTATGATAACACTCTACTCTAGCTTGATAAATGAGATACATAGTGACTGTATCAATTGACTATTCCTCTCCTTCATGACAATCTTGTCCTTCATGACAAAGATGTATACTTGCTACTGTAACATATGATGCAACATGCATTCTAATTTATTACTATGGCTTCCTTAGCTACTTTTTACATGTACTTGATTTTTTCTTATCACTCTTGAGATAGGAGAAACAAACTCTCTTTGAAATGGCAAAAGTTTGATGTGAATTTTGTTTCACATGTGCACATGCTATCTCCTATGTTGGTTTTTCCATTTCATTTGAATGGTAAATTGGTATTTCATGATTTTAAATGGGTTGTTCTATCAATATCATGATTTTGAAATGCACATATAAGTAATACATATCATTACAAGTTTGATGTTTTCAATCTCATACCTCATTGGCAGCCATGTGAAAAGTTTACTATTCATAGATGATTGCCACTTCAACTCACCCTGAATGGTAGTCATAGGTGGATATTGAACTTGAAACTTGATAGTTTGTATTGATGTAACATTATCCACTTTATCATGCTCTTCTTTTACACAGTATGAATGAACATTCTGATCTCATTCCCCTTAAGACTTAGGGGCAACATGTTGACCTCTACCCTTGTGGGAGCCTCATTTTACACCACATGTCGATGTGTCTTCAAAAAGATACATGACTTATTCTATACCTGCACATGAAACAAATAGATTAGATAAAAACAATGAAGTTCAATGATTGTTTTTTTCTTCTAAATAAGGATGTTGTACTTTTATGTTCTAGTGCATTATAAGCAACATATTATACCCCTTCTGATAGTCACATTGAGAACTCATAATCGGAGCTCTAACAAGACCTTTTCCAATTTTTTGTAGGTTCTTATCAGAGATCAGGAGCAAGGATAGAAGGCAATCTCAGAGACTGAAGACACTAAAGGCAATGATGGCTATGACTTTCTCTCCTCTATCTTTAGATTCATAGTATCTTCCTTATATTTGTATTTGTTCAACTATTCCCACAGCTTGTGTGGGACATTTGATCTATCAACCTTTCATTCAATGAAATGTTTATTTCTTTTATGTACTTCATTTGGAAAACAAATAAACATGGTAGTGAAATGAAATAACTTATCTCTCATGCATCTTTCTTCAATGAATGACGATTTGAAATTCTTTCCTTTTGTTTGAACAACTGAACTGCAATATCACTGAAACACAATCAACTATGCAAATAACTTATAATTGAAAATGTTAAAACCTTCACTTTAAAATGAACTCATTGAACTAGCTTCACTAGTTTGAGTTGTAAGTGAAAAAATGGTAACAGTAACATTTTCTTTATTTGGTGAATTTGGTGTGTTCTTAGGTGTGTGTATGCTCTTCCATTACGTTGAAAGTCAATCTTGGAAATAAAAACACCCTTTGAACACATTCATTTTCACACCACACATTGGTTTTTATGGGTTAATTATTTTTTTTATGTGGATCAATTGTGTGCTTATGTTCTCCCCTCACACTGCAAGGTAATCTTAGAGATCAAAAACACCTTGTGGTTCACTTTTGTCACCCAGGGACCCAATTTGTGTATGCTCTTCCCTCACATTATAAAATGATCTTGGGAATCAAAAGAACTTTGAATCTTTTCCCTTTAGGAGGCCTGCTCAGAGATTTCATCACCCCAAGGGACAACCTCAACCATGTGTTTCAGTGAGGTATATCAAAGGGGGGAGAATGAAAGTTGTAACTAAATCTAGTCATCATGGTGTCTTTGGCATAGACTTGGGGCCCTTGGTGATTTAAGACACAAGGTGAACAGATCATCTGAGCTTATGCTTCAGTCTCACACTTGTATATAGACTAGTGTTCATGGACTTGAGCCTTAAAATACCTAGCGTATATATCCATAATCATCGTAATTATACCCCTAATCGTCCATCTTTTCCTAATCATCCTAATCATATTATCACCTTATCCCACTCGTCCTAATCATCCCTCTTCTCCACCCCATCCCTTATCCATCCTAATCCACTATCATCATTCGTCCTTATTCTAATCCAATCCCATCCATTATCATCCTTAATCCACATCATAAGCTCATTGTTGAGCCTAATTCGATTCATCATCATCATCTTAATCCAATTTCCTTATCCACTTAATCCCATTTCACCCCAAATACTAATCTCTTTCAACTATCCCTCATCAAAAAATTGTTCATCCATTATCCATCTCTCCATTTCGATCAAACATCCAATCCCCAATCATTAATAAAAAATCATTCTTTGATAATCAAATTTTGGTTAAGGACTTAACCTAATCATAATTATCGAAATCATCATCAAATCCTTCATCCAAAGGTGCAATTCCTAATCCACCATAATCCATTTCAAATCTGACCTTCAAATCAAAAATTAAGACCTTGAGTTGATCCCATCATCCTTGGTTTAAACCTACTTAAGAATGTTGTCTATCTTAAGTATAGTTGTCAAATCCCATCAATTCCTACTTAAAAAAATTTCCTATCTTAAGTAGAAATCCAATCTAGTCAACTCTTGCTTAAGAACTTATCCTATCTTAAGTATAGAGGAATCATCCCTATCCAATCAAATCAAATCATTTTAAGGCCTTGACATTTAATCCCCAACCTACATCTTCCATCATCTTACATCATCAAACCCCATCTCAATCAAATCCAAATCTCTATCTAAGCCTAATCCTCATCCAAAACCCATATACAAGCATCATGAGCTAGTTTGATAAAGTCATTATGGGAGCTAGAATGCATATGACCCCTCCTTTGTGTGAAGTCCATCCCAAACATAAAATCACACTCCTAGGAGGTCCTCGATTTTATATTGATGTTGATGAGCACCTTGTAGATCATGATGAATACTTTGAATGCATCTAATCTAAAAGTAATGTCCATTACAAACCAAAAATCACACTCCTATGATGGTCTCAATTTTCCACCAATGATGATGAGAATCTGGTAGACTAACTCGATGATATTGATGTCCTAGTGGATCACGACAAATATCCTAATGAGCCTTATGATTTGTCTAGAGTTGAACATGATACTGATATGGAGTAAAAAGTGGACATTTGCCTTTTTACCTCCTTGTTTAGCTCCTAGGTCTCATTTATTACATTAGGCATTTTAATTGATCATCCTGAAGAAGATTGCCCAACACCCATGATAATTTGGGACCTTGGGACCTCACTAAGCTTATCCCTGACTAAAAAGGGGCCCTTGGACTTGGGTGCCAACCACCCAAGTCCTCCCTGATTGGTAGAGGTAAATTAGTGGCATGTCAGCATGGGACCTTTGAAAAGGTTCCTCTTTGTCAACTCTTGTGGTTTAATTTGACAAATCTTAGTAGGAAAATATATAAGTGTGTTTTTGAATTCATTATGAACCTAGATGGATAGAGAGAACTTATGATCTTGGAGAAAAGAGCATTCAAAGAATTTATTGTATTTTTAGAGAAGATTTATTTTGTTATTGTGTGTTTTGTTGTAAGTTTGAAGACATCATCCATCTCCTTATGAGTTGAAGAATCTTCATTCTCCTAAGGGCTTTACCTCATATGTGATATTATTGTCATTTGAATAATTCTATCATCATTTTGTTTAGCCTCTTCCCTGTTGGGGCATGCTCTCTCATCTATCAATGGTGTTGGAAGGCTTGAATGCCATTCCATGGTTTGACTAAGGCAAATCCCTAAACACCATAACCCCCAAACCCTCTCTTGTAATCTTGTGTGTAGGTTATAGGTACAAGATTTAGGAAAAGTGAAGATATAAGAAGACTGTGTAGGAATCAAGGTTTTGGGATCTAAAATAAGTTTCAAAATATTCCCCTGAAAAGACTTGGTCGGTTGGTACCCTAGTCTTTTGAGCGTTTTGACACCAGATATGGCATCTAAACATTATTTACAACATATCTACAGTTTACAGCTTCGGTAGATTCTCACTTCTAAGACTCGGGTGCCTCCTATTTCATCCTCTAACACTTCAGCTTCTAAGACATATGTTTCAGTATATCTGTGATCATTCTTGTGTATTTAGATTCTAGGTTTTAGTCATTTTCTATATGTTATAAGCTAATCATCTTATAACTAGGGTTTAGTGCATATCTAACTTGGGGTTTGGTAAAAGGACTTGGTTAAATATAATCTTTCCATAGCAAACAAGAGTACAAAATTTGTGGCTGAATTCTCCTCCACTTGGTAGTGATTTGGCTCGGTCTAGTCCTTGAATGTTATTGTGGAAGAGGGTTTGATCTAGTGTACATACTAGTCTTCTTCATTTATCTTTTTCACACATAACATTTTGGTAAACCCGTAGCTCCGAGCATTTGCATCTTACTAAGTGTTAAAATTAGATCTTGCATTGACTTATAGAACATTTTTTAATCTGCATTATTTCATGTCAGTGGTTTAAAAATTCATAGTTTTGCAATTACACATTGTGTATTTCAACAAGCATAACTACCTTAATCTTCATAATATTATTTATCATAATCTTGGTTAGTGCATTGAGTTTTATAAGACTTTGCATGAGTTGTATAACCCTCTGCCCTAACACCAACACCTTGGTAAGAAGAATTTGTAGACTAATGGGGTCTAGTGCTTTCAATAGTAATGATATGCAAACATCAGAAAATCCATTACACAACCACTTTACGAAAGGTGAATCAACATCTTTGCAAGATAGCACAAACACCAACATGATGGAAGAACAAACATTTCATGATGTTGAAGATGTGATTGATATAGTTACACATGTACCTGACGAGCAACTCAAGAAACTAGATAAACAACTAGCTGATTTTCAACAAATTATAGGAGGTGCACATCTAGATCAAGAAGTGATACCTATTGTTGGTGGTATAAGAGGATTGTTGCAAGAAGGACAAGAAGGTGTTGACATGCTCTGTGGACTAGCCCACATAGTGGATCAAAACATTATGCCAGTAGATAGCCACACGAGTGTCATAGAAAATGTGTCACCACTGAAGTATATAGGCTCACAAGTATCAGGACCATACTGACTACTAGAATATCCACTTTTACACCATTAATTCTCACCACTAATGCACAAGATTGTAGTAATGCTACCACTACCATGGGAACATCTACTAGAAACAATTACAAAGCTATGGCATTTAATTATCAAAACTCAGCATCTCCTGTATGGAGATGGAGGTAAGTGCAAGAAGATGAGTTCACTTTTTGGCGAAAAAGTGGAAGTGTTTTTCCTTTTGTTGAAAGATGCATAGGATGTTGAAGTTTGGTTAAGATATTTTTTTATAATTTTTTGATAAATATATATTTTTATTAATTTTTTATGGCCCTAATTAGTATTTTTTTTAAACCCCTCATGTACGGCCAACATAATTTGAGTTAAATTAATCGTAAAATAAAAATTGTTTTTTCCATCATGTAGAGAATGTTGTCTAGATTGGTCAGACATAAATTATTTTTCAAAAAATAGTCAAAATCAAAAGTTATTAAAAAAAGTAATATATTCCATTTCAAATTTATAAGGATTTTTGTTTAAAAATCAATTAAAAATAGAAAAATGTCTTAAACACTAAAAAAAATTACATATTTGAAAATTAGACATTGTTATCTATAATGGGTTTTAATGTCATCCAAAAATTCTAAAAAAAGTCATCAGTCATATTGCCAAAATCCATTCCTTCTGAAAATCAAAGTTGTTTTTTGTTCAAAAATTAACTAATAAAAAGAAAAATCTGATCAAAATTTTAAAAAATTACATATTTGAAAAATATACATTGTCATTTGTAATGGTTTTTAATTTCATCCAATTTTTTTTGAAAAAAAAGTCATCAGCCATATTGCCAAATTTGTTCCTTTTGAAATTTTTTTGCCTTAGATTTCTTCCACTAAAAGTGAACTCATCTTCTTGCACTTAATGATCCCTACCCATGAATAATTATTCTCAACCACCTATAACCTCCACTTATTACCAACCACCTCTCAATTTCATGACTACAACAAATATTCTTGTCTAAAATCTGCAAGCCACATCACCTAATGATGCACTCCTAAACTAACTTTTGCAAAGTATATCTTCCTTGTAGCAAAAAGTGACAAATTTAACTAGTGCTTCCTCTCAAGCTACCTTACGAACTAATCATAATCGCAGTCCTTTATCTTACACAATCTTAAGAGCTCAAATGTCTGACAAATTTGAGACTCTTTGAAAAGTATAGTGGTAAAGGTGATCCTAATACTCATGTGGTAGCATTCACAACAATGTGTAGTGATTTCTTCTTTGACGAGGCATTTTTAGAAAAACTCTTTCCTTGATCTCTTAAAGATACCATTTCGGAATAGTTTTGCTCTCTACCTCCTAATTCAATACATTCCTTCTCGTATCTAATTTATCAATTCTTGCAACACTTCCAAGCAAACATTGGGCCTACTATCTCATTGATTGATTTGGTCCATTGTAAACAAAGTCCAAAAGAGAAATTAATGGAATTCATCAGTCGATATCAAGCTCTCTTTGCATAAATTCAATATCCAATTACAGATGAGGATGTTCAAAAATTATTCATTACGAATCTACAACCAAACATACGTGATAAAATACTTTTGATGAAGTATAGTTCTTTCCAACATCTATGCATAGTTCTCCAATATTACCAACTTTCAGCTAGTAAGTATGAGAATCATACCTCATCAGCTCCTATTGGTCAATCCATAGCAAGGACATCTCAAAATACATTTAAGAAGAATAATAGGAATTTCATTAAGATCAATGGGCAACATTCAAACAAATTTCAATCACAAGTGTCTGCTATTACAAAGCCTGATCGAACACCATTTCAATTCAGGCAACAACAAATACAATTCAGTCCATTATCGGATTCTCTTCATTTGATAATGACTCAAGTGGTGAACGACAATCTTTTGAAGCTTCCTCCTACTCATCCAATAGACAGTAGCAAGATGCAAGGACCTTCATTTGATGCTAATTCCTATTGTCATTATCATCACTTGACAGGACATGATACTGAAAGATGTATGTGTCTTAAACATGAAATTCAAGACTACATTGATTCTAATGTAATACAGGTGACCGATGTGAATGACAATGGAAATAAGTCGGTAGATCCTCTGAATCAAAACCTACAAATCTTTACTAATCCTTTTCCTAAACATAACAACAACAACAACATGGTGGAACAAAGTACAATTGAGCATGAAGATGACTATCTTGACTATGATGAAATGATTGGCATGATAAAAGTAGATAAGATGGTAAATGGAGATCTACCTCATCCATGAGAAAAACATATCTATGCTCCTCCCCCATTATCCCTTTATGGATCTGGAGATAACCAAAATGCACAAGATACATAAATGGAGCAACCTACATATAATCACTTGTAGCAAGAGAAAGTTATGACAATGAAAAGCATCTCATTTCTTCGTTAAAGGCTCATTCATCAAGCAAAGTAGAACAAGAAAGCAAAAGAAAGGAAAATCTCAAGACACGAGTCATCTGTGGGAAAAGGTAATCATTACCCTCCCTGGAAGCATCAGAAGATTTCAAACATACAAGGTCTTGAGAAACAAGCACCGCGTGACCGTTTTTTAAACAAACATCAAACGGGTATGAATTCCTCACACATTTTACCACACTTGATAGAGCACCTCTCTATGATGCTCACAAGTTTGGCCTCCTCTTAAATAGATATATTCATATGTTGTGTCATGTTGTGTTCCCCCATGTTGTGTTAAATGTTGTTTAGGTCTCTTTGGATAACCTTTGATACTCTTGTAAGGTCAAGGATGCAAGGAGACAACCTCTGTTGTGATACTTCTTCTATTTGTTTCTCTCATCTTCTATTCTCTTATCTCTTATTGTAATTGTTGTGTGTGATTCCTTGGGGGCATAACATTGTGGAGAATGTCTTGGGGGCATTTTTCCCACGTTGTGCTCCTAAGTCACTTTTGTCTCCTCTCTCATTTTTCATGTTTTCATTCTTCAGTGACTACTAATCAGCAGATGATGATAACAAATATATATTGATACAGACTGTGTGTCCCCACAACAAGAAAACAAAAATGGACCCAGTCCATATATGAAGATGGGGTTAATATGTTATTGACGCTTGACTAGTAGAATCAATAGAGCACCTCTCTATGATGCTCACAAGTGTGGCCTCCTCTTAAATAGATATATTCATATGTTGTGTCATGTCATGTTCCCCCATGTTGTGTTAAATGTTGTTTAGGTCTCTTTGGATAACCTTTGATACTCTTGTAAGGTCAAGGATGCAAGGAGATAGCCTATGTTGTGATACTTCTTCTATTTATTTCTCTATTCTTCTATTCTCTTATCTCTTATTGTAATTGTTGTGTGTGGTTCCTTGGCAGCATAACATTGTGGAGAATGTCTTGGGGGCATTTTCCCATGTTATGCTCCTAAGTCACTTTTGTCTCCTCTCTCATTTTTCATGTTTTCATTCTTTAGTGACTCTACTAATCAGCAGATGACGATAACAAATATATACTGATACGGACTGTGTGTCCCTACAAAAAGAAAACAAAAATGGACCCAGTCCATATATGAAGATGGGGTTAATATGTTATTGATGCTTGACTAGTAGAATCACTTTTTGTTGTGTTGTGAAATTCTTGTAACAAACCTTTGCAATACTCTAAATCTGCTTCTAGACACTTTTGAATATTTTGTATCTCACCTTGTAGTTACACTCAGTTTTGAGATACCTAAAGTATAACCTAATGACTATACTCAGTTCTGAGCATGCAAGTGTAGCCTTGGTTTATTAAGTGATATATGATTTCTATGTAAGTGTTATGAGATGATTTGGTTGTTAGTTTAGATTTTCTAACCAAAGTTTATATATTGTTAGCAAAAGATATTGATGTGTTTGTGGGAACAATTGGCAATTGTTAAAGCACATGTCACTTTGGGGCATGGGATCTGTAAAAGATCTTGTTCCCTTGTGTGTTTTTCAACTTTACCTTAAATGTGATTGCTACCGGCAAGCGGGATCAACCACAATAAGGTGGGGGCATATACTGTGGTATTATGCTTGATTATTTTAGACATTGTGATAAAGTGTGTTTGTGTATGCTTCCTTTTCACTCTAAGGTGTCTCTATGATGTAGGTGGGGTGGTTACTTTATTTTTTATGTTGTGTATGTTTCCTTTTCACTATAAGGCATCTCTGTGATGCAGGTGGGGTTGTATACTTTGTGCACATGCTTTTTTCACTGTAAGGCATCTATAGATGTAGGTGGGGTTGCATTTAAAAAGTCCTTCTATAGAAGGCAGGATTGTGTCTTCTCTTGAGTGGTTACACATCCTTTTGAAAGTCCTCTATGGAGGCGAGGCTAGATCTTGAGTTATTCACCCTTAAACGTGTCTTTAGTGGTTGTGGTTGTGTAACTCTAAACCATCAGGTTTGTTTGGCATGTCTTAGATAATGGAGTGTAGTGATGAGCTTCTCCCTATCATCCGTGTCTACTATGTATAAGACGTATAGTGTGTCAATGACATACTCTATGGCACTCATGTATTTCATGTGTTTTCCGTGTGTCTTCCTTGTATGTCTTGCATGTTTTAGTGGTGGCATGGAAATGAGCTCCCCCCACACCATGTGTCTTGCATGTTTTGTGGTGGTGCATAATGATGAGCTCCCCCCACACTATGTGTTTTGCATACCTTTGATGGTGGCGCATAGTGATGAGCTCCCCCATTGTCTAGATAGGGTAGTATAATTGATTAATCATGTCTTACCTTCATGTATGTTTTGTGTATTACATGTTTGCACTCATGTCTTCTTCATGTATTGTGTGCCTTTCACTATCTTCTCAATGTATTGCATGCTTCCTTATTGTCTTCTCAGTGTTTTATGTGACTGTAACATGTTTTCTTATGTTTTTCTAAGCTTGGGGTCTAGAAATAGTCTTCCAAACTTAGGGTGTGTCTTTTCTCTAGTGTTTGATGTGCTTTGACCATGCTTTAATGCATGTACTGATTATAAGATCATACACACATTAAAGTGGGGGCTAAATTTTATGGAGTAAAAAGTGGACATTTACCCTTTTACCTCCTTGTTGAGCTCCTAGGTCTCATTTATTACATTATGCGTTATAATTGATCATCCTGAAGAAGATTGCATGACACCCATGATAATTTGGGATGTTGGGACCTCACTAAGCTTATCCCAAACTAAAAAGAGGCCCTTGGACTTAGGCACCAACTACCCAAGTCCTCCCTAATTGGTCGAGGTAAATTAGTGGCATGTCGGCATCAGACCTTTCAAAAGGTTCCTCTTTGTTGACTCTTGTGGTTTAATTTGACAAATGTTAGTGACAAAGCATATATAAGTGTGTTTTTGAATTCATTATGAACCTAGATGAATAGAGCAAACTTATGATCTTGGAGAAAAGAACATTCAAAGCATTCATTATGTTTCTAGAGAATATTTGTGTTATTATTGTGTGTGTTGTTGCAAGTTTAAAGACATCATCCATCTCCTTATGAGTTGAAGATTCTTCATTCTCCTAAGAGCTTCACCTCATAAGTGATATCATTGTCATTTGAATCATTCTACCATCATTTTGTTTAGCATATGCCCTGCTCGGGCATGCTCTCTCATCTATCAATAGTGTTGGAAGGCTTGAATGCCATTCTGAGATTTGACTGAGACAAATCCCTAAACACCATAACCTCCCAAACCCTCTCTTGTCATATTGTGTGTAGGTTACATGTACATGATTCAGGAAAAGTAAAGATATAGGAAGACTGTGCAGGAATCAGGGTTTCAAGATCCAAAAGAAGTTCTAGAATATTATCCTAAAAAGACTTGGTTGGTTGGAACCTTAGACTTTTGGGCCTTTTGACACCAGATTTGGCATCTAAATATCATTTACAACATATCTCCAAATATAGCATTTATCTACTACCTAAGGTCATTGAATCCAGATATTGTTGTCATGATTTAGTCCGTGGATGGGACTGTATTGCCTGATGCCTATGATATAGCCATTAAGGTAGAAAATTGCCTGATTTAGGCAGGAAAAATTGCTCCAAGGCCACACATGCCTCTATTTCTAAAGGCCCTTATTATCTAGCTTGATGTGGTGCCAATTCCTATGATCTCTTCTATTGCTCCTCTAATCACATCTTCAGTTGAATCACCAGAAGATAAAGACACTAGGATAACGATGTTGACTAATCAATTGGCACTGTGATGCAGGAGCATCCAGTGGTGTAAGGGAAATCTTGCATCACCCAAAAAAACCATGTGTTTCAAAATTGCTGATGTTCTTTCCATTTCTTTTCTGGTTTTGGTTCCATAATCACTTGAATAATGATGTAGAACTTTCAGTTTTTCCAAACTGCTAAAAATAGTAACCTGCTATTTTTAGAAAGTTTGCATTTAGGCACAGATTAAAGTCAAAATTTACAGGAAGTTACATAATAGAAATATAGGACCTTTGGCGAAGGAATCACACAAAGATCATTTGCGAGTTGAAAGATATTAAAGTTTCTGTTTCCTGAAAAATGCCTGAAAATTATTCAAATTTAGGTTTGAGGCACTAAACGGCCCTGTACGGGCCTGAAAATGGCCAAAACTAGCAAAACTGGTTCTTAGTACGTAGAGCACTCTGTGAGCTGTCTGAGGCATAAAATGATTCGTCAATCAGAATCCCAGATCAAAAGTTATGGCTCCCAGAAGTTGACCTATTTTTGGAGGGAGATGTAAATTTTGAAATTAGGTTGTTGGCCGCCAAAAAGGCAATTAATAACCAATTTTGGGAACCCTGGGTGGTAGTAGAGTTAAGGAGGCTAGTGAGGAGTCAAGAATAGGTGGGAAAATAGAAACCCTAGCTGATTTGGGGTTACATAAGGCTGAAGATTCTAAAGTCTTGAGGTTGGGAAAGTTGTAATGGGTTGTAGCCAATAGAGGATTCATCCTCTGATTGTAATTGAGCTTCTATAATGTAATGAGTTGCCCAGTTCAATAAAAGAAAGTTCTATTTGTTGTGTTCAATATCTTTTATTATGTGTTTTGTGATTTACCCCCTTCATCAAGTGGTATCAGAGCAAGGGTTCCTGAGTGTGTAGACAGATCACCGACCGTGAGGTAGTTTGCTCTAGGACCTAAGGTTGTAGGTTTACTGCGAAGACCAAGATGCCTCCACGAAGAAATCATGTTGGGAGGAATGCTTTGATGGAAGAGGGTTTTAGAGCCCTGCAAAGGTAGATCGATGCATTGCAAGAGGAGCTAGGAAGAGGGTTTGATCGGAGAGCAAGAGAAGAAAGTGAGGATGAAGTTGAAGAAGAGCTATCCAAGGAAGAACAAGAAGTTGCAGGAGATCCTGCAGAAGTTAGGTTGTTGAGAGCCATTTTGAAGATTGGAAAGAGGCCCAGGATCGAAGTTTCTACATATTCTAGAGATTTGCATCTAGAATAGCTTATTGATTGGATCAATGACATGGAGGAATACTTCGAGTATGAAGATGTAGAAGACCCAGATCAGGTCAAGTTTACAAAAATGAAATTGAAGGGCCATGCCAATATTTGGTGGAAGGAGGTCTAGTTAGAGAGGAATAGAAGAGGAAAAGGAAAGATCACTAGATGGGATTGAATGGTGGAGAAACTGAAGAAGCAGTTCATTCCTGTGGACTATGAGATGGAGTTGCTAAAGAAGCTGCAAGGGTTGAAGCAAGGTAACAAGTCTATTAAGGAGTATACAGAAGAATTTTATAAGATTACTATCAGAACCGATCATGCAGAGCCCAACAAGCAGAAGGTAGCCCATTACATTAATGGGTTGAGGCTGACTATTCAAGAGGAGCTAAGCCTAGTCAGAATGACCACCATAGAAGATGCATATCAGTTTTCCCTGAGGGTGGAAGAGAAGCTGAATAAAAGATTCGACAACAAGCAAAGGGGAAGAGGTCAAGGCGGAAGGACTGGTGGAAGGCCCTATGGAGGCCGTAATAAAGATCACAAGAAACTTGAAGAAGCTGGCACCAGTCAAATCAGAGAGGAGATAATGCCGCCCTCGTGACCAAAACAATGGCGAGCAAAGAGGAAGAGGAAGAGGCCGACCTGTGCAAGGACTTGGAAGAGGAGGTTTCAGAGGAACCTGTTTCCAATGTGGAGAAGAAGGGCATCGAGCATATGAGTGTCCGCAACATCAAGGAAGGACAAATAGAAGACCTGAAGGCAATGCACGAGTTGCACATGTAGATGAAGATGCACATTCTGAGCATTTTGAAGATGCTGAAAGGGGGGAAACCCTAGTTGTCACAAGAACCTTGCTGAATGAAGAGAAAGAACCAAATCAAAGGAAGAGTTTATTCCACACAAGGTGCAAATGTGAAGGTAAGTGTTGTGATATTATTATTGATAGTGGAAGTATTGACAATCTTGTTTCAGAAAAGATGGTTGACAAGTTGAAGTTGACAAGAAGAAAGCATCCACATCCATATCGAATTGCATGGTTGTAGAAGGACCACAGAGCTTTGGTCAATGAGCAATGTTTAGTGAAGTTCAAGATTGGTGACTACCATGATGAGGTGTTGTGTGATATCATATTGATGGATGCATGTCATATGCTGTTGGGAAGGTTGTGGCAGTATGATAGGAGTGTTGTCCATGATGGTCATGCAAACACATATTCCCTAACAAAGGATGGAGTTCATCACAAGTTGAAGCCCTTGAAGGAGGTGGAAGAAAAGGTATGTAGTACTGCCAGAATTTGCCTGATAGATGGTAGGAAATTTTTGGAGGGTATGAAGCATGAGCATCATTGCTTTGCATTGATTCCTAAGATTGGTCAAGAGAAATGTGAAGATGTACCAATAGAAGTCTCAGAAATGTTGGAAGAATTTCAAGATATTGTCTCTGATAATGTACCAGAAGGTTTACCACCAGTAAGGAAGATAAGTCATCAAATGGATTTGATACTAGGAGCCAGTTTACCAAACAAGGCAGCCCACAGAATGACCCCTGCAAATAATGAAGAGTTGAACAGACAAGTTCAGGAGTTGTTGAGGAAGGGACTGATAAGGGAGAGCCTAAGTCCATGTGCGGTACCTGCAGTACTAGCACCAAAGAAGGATGGAGAATGGAGGATGTGTACAGACTCTCGAACCATCAATAAGATAATGATCAAGTATAGATTTCCATTGCCAAGAATAGATGACATCATGGATTGTTTGAGTGGAACCAAGCACTTCACAAAAATTGACCTAAAGAGTGGGTATCACCAGATCCGTATCAGAGAAGGAGATGAATGGAAGACAGCCTTCAAGACAAAGGAAGGTTTGTATGAGTGGTTAGTCATGTCATTTGGGATAACCAATGCACCGAGCACATTCATGCGGCTCATGAACGAGGTACTAAAAGAATTGTTGGGAAGTTTTGTTATTATTTATTTGGATGATATTTTGATTTTTAGTAAGACTTGGGATGAGCATTTGATGCATATCAGAAGAGTTCTAGAGAAGATGAGGGAGGAGAAGTTGCTAATTAATTTGAAGAAATGCAGTTTTGCAAAGAAGGAGTTGGTATACCTGGGATTTGTTGTCTCAGAGGAAGGTCTTAAGATGGACCCAGAAAAAGTAAGGGCTATCATTGAATGGCCTACGCCAAGGAGTGCAATGGAGGTAAGATCTTTTCATGGTTTGGCAAGTTTTTACAGAAAGTTTATTAGGAATTTTAGTAGCATTTGTGCACCCCTAACTGAGACAATGAGAGGGGATAGAAAAGAGTTTAGATGGAATAAAGGAGCAGACAAGAGCTTTGATACATTGAAGTAGAAAGTCATAGAACAACCTATTTTGGCACTTCCAGATTTCAATAAGGTATTTCAGGTAGATTGTGATGCCAGTGGTAGTGGTATAGGAGCTATTTTGAGCCAAGAAGGTAAGCTCGTTGCCTATTTTAGTGAGAAGCTTAATGATGCCAAGAAAAAGTATTATGTTTATGATCAGGAATTTTATGCAATAGTTCAGGCTTTGAAGAAATGGAGACATTATTTGTTGCCAAAAGAGTTTGTTTTATATACTGATCATCAGGATTTATAGTATCTTAATAATCAAGGGAAGTTGAACCAAAGGCACTTAAAATGGGTTGAGTTTTTGTAGAGCTATACTTTTGTTTTGAAGCATAGGAGTGGGAAGTCCAACAGAGTTGCAGATGCCTTGAGCAGAAGGCAAAATTTATTGACAGAAATGAAGATAGAGGTTGTTGGGTTCGATGAGCTCAAAAGTTTGTATACTGAGGATCTAAATTTTGCAAAGGCCTAGAAAGCTTGTTTGGAACCTGTTACTTTGGACAGGACAAAATGGTTGGATTTTATAATCCAAGATGGCATGTTGTTTAGAGGAAGCCAGTTGTGTATTCCAAGGAGTTCCATGAGAGAGAACCTGATTAAGGAGAAGCATAGTGGAGGATTGGCTGGACACTTTGGTCGAGATAAGACCATTGCTATTGTTGGTAAAATTTATTATTGGCCACAATTATAGCAAGATGTGAGGAGATTTGTGCAGAGTTGCAGAGTATGTCCGATGGTAAAAGGAGCAAGTCAGAACACAGATCTATATCAACCATTACCTGTACCAGAGAAGCCATGGGATGATATTAGTATGGATTTTATTCTTGGTTTACCAAGGACACAGAGAGGACATGATTCCATTTTTGTGGTGGTGGACAAATTATTGAAGATGGCACATTTTATTCCTTGCAGGAAGACTAATGATGCTGTTCATATTGCTGAATTATTTTTTAGGCAGGTGGTGAGATTACATGGTCTACCAAAGAGCATAGTTTCAGATCGAGATACCAAGTTTGTTTGTTATTTCTAGAGGACATTGTGGAAGAAGTTGAAGACAGATTTGAAGTTTAGTTCTGTACACCATCCACAGACTGATGGATAGACAGAAGTGGTGAATAGGAGTTTGGGTAATCTGCTACGATGCTTAGTAGGAGATAAGCCCAAGGGATGGGATTTGATTTTACCACTGGCAAAATTTGCTTACAACAATTTTGTCAATAGGAGTACTGGTAAATCACCATTCTAGATTGTATATAGAAATAGCCCAAGAAATGCTTCTGAGTTAAGGGAGCTGGACAAAGGAGAAAAGATAAGTGCTAAAGCTGAAGACTTTGCAGAACATCTAAAGAATTTGCATGAAGAGGTGAGAAAGCACATTAATAAGATGAATATTCAGTACAAGGCTAAGGCAGATCAGAAGAGGAGGTATAAGGAATTCCAAGTAGGAGATGAAGTCATGGTTCACTTGAGAAAAGAAAGGTTCCCAATTGGAACATACAATAAGTTGAAAATGAAAAAATTTGGACCATGCAAAATCTTGAAGAAGCATGATTTAGGAAATGCATGAGGTAGAGTTACCAAGTGGGATTAATATTTCCCCTGTGTTCAACATTACTAATTTAATAGAATATCATGAGGGTGGCACAGCGGATGGAACAACAGAAGAACAGTGGAGTATTCCAGCATCTACTTCAACAGAGGAGATAGAAGAGATCTTGGATAGCCGTTTGGGAAGAAGTACTCAGAACAAGCAATATGAAGAATATCTGGTGAAATGGAAAGGAAGACCTATTGAAGATTCTTCTTGGTTATCTAAGGCAGAGGTTGACTGTTTAGGTTTTCCTCACACAAACACCTGAGACATGACAGGGTCACTTCTCAAATTACCTTAGGTGTCTGATGCAGGAGCATCTAGTGGTGTAAGGGCAATCTTGCATCACCCAAAAAAATATGTGTTTCAAAATTGTTGATGTTCTTTCTATTTCTTTTCAAAATTTGTGGTTTTGGTTCCATAATCACTTGAATAATGATGTAGAACTTTTAGTTTTTCCAAATTGTTAAAAATAGTAACCTGCTATTTTTAGAAAGTTTGCATTTGGGCACGGATTGAAGTCAAAATTTATGGGAAGTTACATAATGGAAATATAAGACCTTTGGTGAAGGAATCATACAAAGATCATTTGCAAGATGAAAGATATTAAAGTTTCTGTTTCCTAAAAAATGCCTGAAAATTATTCAAATTTAGGTTTGAGGCACTAAACTGCCCCGTATAGGCCTAAAAATTGCCAGAACCGGCAGAGCTAGTTTTTAGTACGTAGAGCACTCCACGAGCTTTCTGACGCATAAAATGGTTTGTCAATCAAAGTCCCAGAACAAAAGTTATGGCTCCTAAAAGTTGACCTATTTTTGGAGGGAGATGCAAATTTTGAAATTAGGTTGTTGGCTGCCAAAAAGGCTATTAATAACCAATTTTGGGAGCCCTGGGCAATAGTAGAGTTAAGGGGGCTAGTGAAGAGTCAAGAATAGATGGGAAAATAGAAACCCTATCTGATTTGGGGTTACATAAGGCTGAAGATTCTAGAGTCTTGAGGTTGGGAAAGCTGTAATGGGTTGCAGCCAGTAGAGAATTCATCCTCTGATTGTAATTGAGCTTCTGTAATGTAATGAGTTGTCCAATTCAATAAAAGAAAGTTCTATTTGTTGTGTTCAATATCTGTTATTGTGTGTTTTATGATTTACTCCCTTCATCACACTAGAAAGGAGATAGAATCCATAATCAAACAGGCCTTACCATCCTTCCAACCAGACATATCAACCCTTCAATCAGGGTTATCAACAAAATAGACCACCATACCAAGGCAACAAGCAGTGACAACCCAGTTATGTCAAACCTTTGAATACTATTAATCCTAATGTAGCAAGCACTTCAAGGCCTCTTGTTCCAATCTAGAACAATCTAGCCCAAGACAGTGACTGGTGTTATCCTTGCAATCGGCCACATGACCAAAACTTGTGCCAAAGTGGATAGTTTAGTCATGCTTTGACGGTGCAAGAGCAACCAACAATTTCAAAGCAGAAAGTTACTACCAATCAAGGAATGGTTGAGAGCCAAGGGAAGATGCAATACAGTTCCACCTTGATGAACTGGACCCCTGACGAATATTGTGGTGTCAATCAAGGCATTGGCCCTATAGCATTCAATACAAGGGAAAAGAGAAGAACTATTGAAGATACTTCAATACCTACAACTGGTCATACACCCATACCCAAAGTGTCTCCAATAGATACAGCTAAAGAGAAGGTGCTTGAAGTTCCTTCATGGAAAACAAATCAGACAGTTGAAAAGGCAGATACAGTTTCAACAATGCAGCCCCAATCCAATCAGAAGTTAAAGAGTGACCTAGTTGTCACTAAAACACCTCAAAAGGGAAATCAAGTACCTTTTAGTATTGTGTACCAAATGAAGAAGACAAATGTGAGTGTCTCTATGTGGGATGTGTTGCTAATTCCAACCCAAAGGAATCTTCTCCAAGAAGCCCTAACTAATTTAAGTCAACTTGATGTGAAAGCAACAAAAGAAAAAACAACTACCTCAGCAAATCTATGTTAGCTAGAGGAAGTAAGTACAAGCAAAACTAGTGAGCCCCCTCCATTTTATGTTTCCCTAATCATAGGTGACAAATTGTTGCACAAATGTATGATAGATTCTGGGGTAGGTACCTTTGTCATGCTTAAAAATATTGCTGATAGGTTGGGTATAGTGTATGAACCTGTGAATAAGGGTGTGGTTCAATTAGATGGTACTTTTGTTAAGATACTAGGAGTTATTAAAGGCTAGTAACTCACTCTACATGCATGTCCTGGCTGCTCTGTTTCACAAGATATATTTGTTATAGATCTCCCTACATACTTTGGCATATACTTATTGTAGACACCCTAAAATGACCAAGTCATCGCACTACTTGCATTTCGTCATTTCTTCCTAATCACCTGCATTTCAACGTTAATTAAATAATCTAATTATTTAATTAATTTCACCAAATTCTTCTAAATCACATACTTTCGACATTAATTAAATAAATTCTCTTTATTTAATTAATTAAATAAAATTCCTCTATTATTCTTCCACAATTAAATAATTTTAATTATTTAATTAGATCATCATCTTCTGTCCAAAATTCAAATCCACATTAATTAAATAAACCTAATTATTTAATTAATTCATCACAAATTCCCTCTTATCTACAATTAAATAATTTACATTATTTAATTAAATCAAAATTATTCCTCCAAAATCATGCAAAACAATTAAATAAATTTATTTATTTAATTTGCTTTCAAATCTTCTAAATTAAATAATTCTAATTATTTAATTACTTCTTCCAACAATATCTTCCCTAAATTTAAATAAATCAAATATTTATTTAAATTGATTTTTTGTCTAAATTTGAGTTATCTCTAATATAACTCAAGCTTTCTATATTTAATAAAGCAAAATATCTTCTAATCCTCATGCAAATCCCTTCTTCTTGTTTTAAATCACTTAACTGATCATTACATTCTGTTAATTGCTTTAACTCATTCTTCTATTCTTGATAACTCCTCTCATGCAAAAGAAAGCAAGACACTTGGCTTCTTCTTATTCGTTGCACGTTCCTCAACTGTTCTCCTCCGTTGATTCTTCTGAATTATCTGGACCGTTGATCGATCTTCATTGAAATCTATATAAACCCCCCTCATCTCCTTCATTGAGCCTCTCTCTTCGATCGTATTCTCAGGCATACTTAACAGAGCTTTGAGCATACAAAACGCATTGATTGAGCAACCTTACGATCTCTTAACATTGATTTTTGAGCACATTGAGCACACTACTTGCTTGTTGCAACTATGGTTTTGCAACTTCATTGAGCAATCCACACATCTCCAAAAGGGAACAATACAAGTTTTGGTAAGAGCTTTCATTTTATCTTTGATTTTATGATAATGGCTTTTACTTAGATTGGTTCGCTTTATGTGATTGGTTTTTGGTTTTATTAGTTTAGATTTAATCAATTTTTCCTCATACACACTTATCTAGGGATTTCACTGCTAAGATAGGTGGGTATTTATCTTTTGATTAGTCTCACATGTTGTTTAGAACTAGATATGGCACCAAAGTGACCATCAGGGTTGAGCCTATTGTAAATGACCATATAGAGCCCTACCCTCCTAACCCAAAAAACATGAACTACACAATATATGAGTTAGAAGAGGATGATAGCATTAGGCAAGAAGCTACCACACTTGTGGATGAAATACCTAATATACTGCTAGATGAGTGGGCTAATTGTTTTTAGTTTGACACTCATGATTACATAAAGGATACAGGGCTAGGTACATATTGTATCCATGAGGAGGATACTACTATCCCCAATCTTGAAAAGGAAAGGTTAGATCCATGTGGGATATGGTAGATGTACTTTGATGGCTCCAGAAGAAAAAATGGAGGAGGTGCTGGGGTTGTATTGATTTCACCCCAAAATGCAAGTTATTTCTCTGCATTTAGATTACAGTTCAGCTGTACTAACAATGTAGCTGATTATGAAGCTCTGATTCAAGGCATACAACTGGCTCAAAAAAGAGGAATAAAAATTTTACAAGTATTTGGTGATAGTGAGCTGGTTGTTCACCAAATCAAAAAACTAAGTGCTTCAAAGAATGACTTGTTAAAGTCATACAAACACAGAGTCTAGGACCTGATTGAGGACTTTGATGCCTTCAATATTTAGGTAGTTCCTAGGTAGAGAAATAAGGATGCTGATAGGTTAGCTACGATTGGTGCCTAGTTTGATATCCCTCAGAATGTCAAGCAAGTTTCAGATCAACATGTAAAGATTGTGGTTAGGCTTACTATGCCTAACAATGTGATAAGTTGGCAAGTGCTTGAAAATGCCCAGCAAATTGTGAATTTCTTGCAAGAGGAGGTAGAGTTTGCTACCAAAACTTAGTCCGTATTGCAAGAGCAATATGGTGACCAGGTGATCCAGCTAAGAACTAAAAAATTGCCCAGAGGGCTGATCATTTTAGAAAGCATATTTGGTGTTGATGATTAGAAAAAGAAAGAAAAAATGAACATGACAGTCAAGAGACAGGACTATGAAGAGGTGGAGCTTACACAGGGCAAATTCTTAAAACATGGTAAGGTATGTAGTCAACCTAAAAGACAAGGTTTCATTAAGCTTTGTAATGAATTTAATGACTTGATAGCTTAGGATTATAGGGATTTAAAATGCTTTGATCCTGGTTTAATCCGGCATTCTATTGACCTAGACCCTAATGCCAAGCTTGTCTGCCAAAAGTAAAGGCCTGTCAATCCCAAAATTGAGCCATTAATGAGAACAGAGCTATCCAAAATCATAGAGGATAAAATCATTTATCCCATCAAACATTCCTCTTGGGTAGCTAACTTAGTTCTAGTTAGGAAGAAGAATGGGGAAATCAGATTATGTGTGGACTTTAGAGACTTGAACAAGGCCTCACTTAAGGATCACTATCCACTTCCTTCCATGGAATAGATCTTACAAACAGTAGTAGGTGCCAAAAGGTTTTCACTCCTAGATGGCTACTCAGGCTAACATCAAATTCTTGTAAAAGAATCAGACCAGTATAAAATAACCTTTACTACCAAGTGGGGTACTTTGGCTTATCCAAAGATGCCTTTTGGATTGACAAATGGTGGAGCCACTTTTCAAAGAGCAATGGATTTGGCCTTCAAAGGCCTAATCAATGATGTTATTTTAGTGTATCTTGATGATTTGACTATGTATTCTAAGCATTCAACTGACCACTTGGGTCATTTGAGAAGAGTTTTTGAAAGATGCAGGGAATTTGGGATATCACTATATCCTAACAAATGTGTATTGGTTGTCCTAGAGGGAAAGCTGCTAGGGCATGTAGTTTCCAAGGATGGCTTAGCCATTGATCTAGAAAGAACAAGTGTCATTTTGGCTCTACCTTTTCCCAGTCATAAGAAAGGTTTGCAGAGCTTCCTAGGCAAGATCAATTTTGTGACGAGGTTTATACCTAACTTTGCTTCAATAGAAAAACCCCTCACATCTATGCTAAAAAGGAATGATGCCTTCACATGGTCTAAGGAAGGTAGGGATAGTTTTGAAGCTCTCAAGAAAGCCATTGTTCATAGTTTTGAAGCTCTCAAGAAAGCCATTGTTCAAGTACCTACACTGATAAACCCTAATTATAAGAAGGATTTCATCCCTTATGCCTTTGGAGGCAAAGAGGGTATATCAGATGTCCTGATCCAATAGAATGAAGAAAAATTGGAACAACCAATTGCTTTCTTTAGCTAGCCTCTCAAAGAATATGAATTGAAATATGATTTTATAGAAAAACAAGTGTTCACTATAGTAAAGGCACTAAAAAAGTTTAGACATATGATTTCAAATAGAAAAATTTAGTTGATGGTGAACCACCCCAGTGTGAAAGAGTTCCTCCTAAGCAAGGATATTAATGAGAAAAGGGTTGGGTGGATCACCAAGCTGATGGAGTATGACATCAACATCAACATTACCAGATTGGTTCATGGCAAAGGTCTATGTGAACAAATGGTAGCAGATGTCAAAGATAGAAGTGAGGCCGTATGTTTTCAAGGGAAAACACAACCAATTGAGCCTCATACTCTAACTGATTGGCATCATGACATGTTCATATTTCTACAGTCAGGTAGATGTCCAAATGAATTGGATTAGGCCAAAAGAAGGTATTTCAAACTCCAATCCATTCCCTATGTTATTATTGATGGTGTCTTGTTTAGAAAAGACATCAATGGAGTTCTTCTTAGATGCATTGCACAAGAATAGACTTATAGAATCTTAGAAGAATTCCATAGTGGCCCTACTGGTGGCTATTAATCCCCCAAAACAACTGCAATGAAAATCATGAAGGTCAGTTATTACTGGCCTAGTCTATTCAGTAATGTGCATAGATGGATTGGAAAATGTAAAGGATGTGCATTATTTGTTGGGAAGTAGAGACTGGCAGCTCTTCCCCTTCATCTAATCCAAACAGATCAGCAAATGAACCAAGATAATTTCACTAGATGGACAGAGGTAGTTGCATTAAAGGATGCTACAAAAGCATCCATTGTGGATTTCCTTGAGGGTATAGCTACAAGGTTTGATGTGCCATCCACCATCATAGAAGATAATGCCAAGGCCTTTATAGGTACAAAAGTTAGTGAATGGGCATTGAACTATGGGGTATACACGAAGACTTCATCTAATTACTACCCACAGGGAAACGGCTTGGCCAAGTCTAATAACAGAAACTTGATCAGAATTATCAAGAAGACAGTGGAAGATAATCAAAGAACTTGACACTCCAAGTTCAAGACTGCTCTTTGGGCTGATAGAATTACTCCCAAGAGAGCCATAGTTAATTCTCCTTTCATGCTTTTATATGGAAGGGAAGAAAGGGTTCCATTATCATTGGATTTTCCTTCTCTTGAGTTGGCACATCAGCTGGAATTAATGGAGAATGACACCATGACAGTCAAACTTGTAGAGATGTTGGAACTTGAAGTGAAAAGAGATGCTGCTATGAAGAACATTGAAGCTCACCAAGATCAAGTCAAGAGATCTTTTGACAAGAAATCTACTAACAAAACATTCAATGAAGGAGATATAGTGTTAAAATGGGATGCAGATAGGGCCAAAGTTGGAAGACATTCAAAGTTTGATGCCATATGGAGTGGCCCATATATCATTACCAGTTGCAAACAGGCCAATGCATTCCAACTCTCTAAGCTGAATGGAGAGGTTCTACCAATCCCAATCAATGGGATTCATCTCAGGCCTTACTTTTAGCATGGTTGTGAGATCTTGTAAATAGGTTAGGTGTCTACTTTCAATAAGTTCCCTTGCACTCCATTGTATTCTCATTAGGAGGATACATGCTTGCTCATTGTTTTGTTTTGTCCTAGTAGTTTGCATAGTTCTTTTAGCTTGCTTGTTCTTGTTGTGGTTCTTTGACCCCATGTCCAATGGATGTGTAAGGCCATTGGTCTATTGTTTAGCAAGCAAACATCCCTGAGAGGTCACCAAAATGTTGACCCATTTTCCTCTGTCCAGAGTCAAACAATTTGTCTTGAAAATCCCCCGGATATCCCTTGGAATATGGCTCTATAGGCCTTGTTCCTACATATCCCCATGCTTTGCCTTGCAAAAATCCCCAAAATTTCATTCAGAAAATCCTTACAAGAAATCCAAAAAAAAGCAGAAACCTTTTTTCTTCAATACCTTCCTTTACAGGGATTTTTATCTTTATACTTAGTCTTTTTGTATGGATATCCTGATAACATCATCCAAATATTTGCTATTATCTAGATGCTTCCCAATATCTAGATATTTGTTAATATCTAGATGCTTTCTTAACATCCAGATCTTAAGTAATGTCTGAATCTTTTCTAATATCCATGACATTGTATGAATGTCCTGATGACGTCATCCTGATTCCCCCTTCAAAGAAGTTCTTTATACTGATGACATCATCAAGATATTCATAAAAGGCATCCGAATATTAAGTTAATATTTGGATATTAGTTTAATATCCATGCAGAGGATAGTTTCTCCATGCTGTGAAGAGAAATTTGACCAATGCATCCAGATATCACGAGCCCGCAACACACATGAGAGTGACGTCACCTTCCTTCTACGTGGTTGTGAAATGAGGGCACATGGCCTATTCCTGATAGGAATGAAAAGATAAAGGAAATGGGGGGCCACATGGAGGGCTTAGTGTGCTTCCACAGAGCCCTTATGAAGACAACCCATTTCCTTCCTCTCGGCTCTAGAATAATGACATGTGTAAAGTATATGAGGTGGGTCATGGTGTTGAATCATTGACTCCATCAAACAGCAACGTAACATTGTAAATGAATCTTGCTAACATCATAAATCTAGTGCGTGACTACGAGATGTTGCCATGTGGCAGGTTTGTGCTTTCTCTACGGGATCTTCACGATGGGCCCTTATTTGACAATGACAATTAAAAGGAAGGATTCACCCATTTAGATGGTGTCAGGTGTCAAAGAAAGAAAGGCATCAGTGGGGACATTGTAAATCAATGGTGGCATAGTGTCACAATGGAATCTTGACTGCTGGGTAGATTCTTTGCGTGCCTGTGAGATCTTGCCACGTATTCTAAAGCCTTAGCACTGAAGTAAAAGGTAAGTGTATGCTATAGAGCTCATGGGACCGTTGATCTTCAAACTGTTCCTTCATCCGATGACTACAATTCAAATTTAGATCTTTAAACTTTTTGGTGGCACCAAAGCATTCAACTGAATTGGTGAACTTTGTAGAGGTCGATTATCTAATGAATTCAAGCTGGTGAGGATGCACAGATTCAAGGGTTAAAAAATTTAAAGTATTTTAAAATTTTATTCCTCATGTCAACTCAGCATTAAATTTCTGTAGACTTGGGCTGATGGGGGTAGATGAAAGGGTGAACCCTTCAATACTAGGGTACAGATATAGATGCAAAGATGATTTACCATTAAACAAAATGAGGACTTTCTGCTTTCCTTCATCAATGCGCCTGCCACTTATTCTCACAAGTAACCTATTTGTAGGCTTGCAAGCCTAACAGGGGTACGAGCTCCGCCTCAATTTGCAAGGGGTTTTCTGAGCAGATTTAATGCAGCATGATCGATATCCCTTCTCATTGACTTCTCCTTTTCCCACCGTGGTTGCTACAGTGGAATTCTAGAAAATGCTATATAGACATGTCTCAAAGATGTATCCAGGGTTGGTTGTTCTCCTGGGCTACTATAGGATAGAGAATCTTTGTAATGAGGCCTCTATAATGTAATTGCAAGAACAACTAGATTTGATGGACTGTGCTCTTCTGTTGAGCCTCTCATGTCTCTAGTCTTGCTCAACAATGAATGTAATTGATCACATTGTGTCTATATTTCTTACATTATTCTCTCTTCTATAATAGTTATTTGACCTCTATAATCAATATAAGCTATTATTTTTGCCTCTCTATTTTGATTTTAACACCATGTCTACTCTTTGGATTGGTGTGAGCTATGTATTGTGGATAAAACGGTCCCTTTCATTTCTCTACTTCTCTGTCTTGGCCTATGTTGGAATCAATCTAGTCTGTGTAAGTCCTTCCAGCTGTGAGATTATCACTGTGTTGAATTAGTTGCAGCCAAACACACTAAATCTGGTGCATCACATTTATTTTCATTCATGTTTCCTTCTAACCCTTTTCGCCTATAAGCATTAGTACTAGGTTTATCTATTTTTCTCTAAGAATTAGGTGGAATGAGGAACCGGCCTCTGAAGGTTTGATCTCAACTTGCAAGGTCCCACACCTTGAGATCATTCCCATTGTGTCATTAGAATGCTTGGGTGCTCTCTAAGCTAGGTGCAATTCTATGTGATAACACTACCCTATCCTACCAAATCCCTACAACAAAATTACCTAAGTAAAGCTCTATTTAATTAATTTGGGTCACTAATTAACCCATCCACTAATTTCCTATAGCCATATTAATTAAGTTAATCTCTTTATTAATTAACCTAACCTCTCATTATCCCATCTCCCCATAATTAATTAAGTAATTAACATTATTTAATTAATTACACTCAAATGTGTCTCCACCTCACCTTTCCAAATCCATGCACTTGTCTTATGTCATCCCACTCACCCATAAAATGAATTAAAAATTCATTCACATGCCTCCATCCTCATTAATGCAAAGCCTTCCCAATGCCAAATTAAAAATTGCAAAATAATGTGGGCCCTCCATCTTTGTTGATGAAATCCTATCCCTTGATTTCACTATGAAATCTCAACCCTTGGATCTCACCTTTGAATCTCCACCATTGATCCAAAACCCCCCCAAAACCTATAAATACAAAGCTTCTCCAAACCATTTTTGCACGTACAACTCTCATCACTACATCACACTTGAATTATCACTTATGCTCTCAAAATCACTCCATTTTCATAGCCAAACTCTAGCCAATTTTAGCCAAATTGTAGCTAAATCCCTTGTCTCCTTCATTTTGGTATATGCTTGAGCAATCCACATTCATTCACATTGGGTAAAGCTAGGATTTGTAGCTAGGTGCATACATTTCCTCCACCTTTATGAAGGAGAGTAGAATGGAGAAGATTTTGAAGGTATAACCATTTATTTGTGTTTACTTTATGTTTTTAGCATCTTCACCATTTCTATCATCTTCAAAAGTTTCTAGGGAATTCTTATGTGAATGGCTAAGATTTGAATTTGTAGTATGAAATGAGTGGTTGAGATGAAAAGCCAGTTTGACTTTTGTGTAAGTATCCAGGTTCAATGAATCTACACAAGCTCTTACCTAGTCATGTGACTCAATAACTAATCAAATAATAAAATTATTTAATTAATTATTGGACAAGAAAGATGTGGGAAGATAAAATTAATTAAATAAATATAATTTATTTAATTAATTTGGCTAAAAGGGAAAATGGATTAAATAAATTAAATAAATATAATTTATTTAATTAATTTGGTGATGGAGAAAAATGAACTTAAATTAATTAAATAAATATAATTTATTTAATTAATTTGGGAACTAGGATATTCTTGATTAATTAAATAAAATAATTTAATTAATCAAGGGGGAGTGCCCACATTATTTTGCAATTTTTAATTTGGCATTGGGAAGGCTTTGCATTAATGAGGATGGAGGCATGTGAATGAATTTTTAATTCATTTTATGGGTGAGTGGGATGACATAAGACAAGTGCATGGATTTGGAAAGGTGAGGTGGAGGCACATTTGAGTGTAATTAATTAAATAATGTTAGTTACTTAATTAATTATCGGGATATGGGATAATGAGAGGTTAGGTTAATTATTAAAGAGATTAACCTAATTAATATGGCTATAGGAAATTAGTGGATGGGTTAATTAGTGACCAAAATTAATTAAATAGAGGTTTACTTAGGTAATTTGGTTGTAGGGATTTGGTAGGATAGGGTAGTGTTATCACATAGAATTGCACCTAGCTTAGAGAGTACCCAAGCATTCTAATGACTCAATGGGAATGATTTCAAGGTGTGGGACCTTGCAAGTTGAGATCAAACCTCCAGAGAAGGCTGATTCCTTATTCCACCTAATTCTTGGAGAAAAATATATAAACCTAGTACTAATGCTTATAGGGAAAAGGGTTAGAAGGAAACATGAATGAAAATAAAGATGATGCACCAGATTTATTTTGTTTGGCTGCAACTGACTCAACATAGTAATAATCTCATAGCTAGAAGGACTTACACATACTAGATTGATTCCAACATAGGCCAAGACAGAGAAGTAGAGAAATGAAAGGGACCATTTTATCCACAATACATAGCTCACACGAATCCAAAGAGTAGACATGGTGTTAAAATCAAAACAGAGAGGCAAAAATAATAGCTTATATTGATTATAGAGGTCAAATAACTATTATAGAAGAGTGAATAATGTAAGAAATATAGACACAATGTGATCAATTACATTCATTGTTGAGCAAGACTAGAGACATGAGAGGCTTAGCAGAAGAGCACAGTCCATCAAATCTAGTTGTTCTTGCAATTACATTATAGAGGCCTCATTACAAAGATTCTCTATCCTATAGTAGCCCAGGAGAATAGCCAACCCTGAATACATCTTTGAGACATGTATATATAGCATTTTCTTGCATTCCACTATAGAAGCCATGGTGGGAAAATGAGAAGTCAATAAGAACAGACATCGGTCATGCTGCATTGAATCTACTCAGAAAACCCCCTATAAATTAGGGCGGAGCCCATACCCCTATTAGGCCTGCAAGCCTACAAATAGGTTACTTGTGAGAATAAGTGGCAGGCGCATTGATGAAGGAAAGCAGAAAGTCCATATTTTGTTTAATGGTAAATCATCTTTGCATCTATATTTGTACCCTAGTATTGAAGGGTTCACCATTTCATCTACCCCCATCGGCCCAAGTCTGCAAAAATTTAAGCTGAGTTGACATGAGGAATAAGCTTTTAAAATACTTTAAATTTTTTAACCCTTAAATCTATGCATCCTCACGAGCTTGAATTCACTAAATAATTAGCCTTTACAAAGTTTACCAACTCGATTGAATTCTTTGGCGCCATCAAAAAGTTTAAAAGATCTAAATTTGAATTGGAGTCATCAGATGAAGGAACGGTTTGAAGATCAACGGTCCCACGAGCTCTGCAGCATACACTTACCTTTTACTTTAGTGTTGAGGCTTTAGGACACGTGGTAAGATCTCACAGGCATGCAAAGAATCTACCCAGTAGGCAAGATTCCAATGTGACACTGTGCCACGATTGATTTACAATGTCCCCACGAATGCCTTTCTTTCTTTGACACCTGACACCATCTGAATGGGTGAATCCTTCCTTTTAATAGTCGTTGTCGAATAAGGGCCCATCATGAAGATCCTGTAGAGAAAGCATGAACCTGCCGCATGGCAACATCTCACAGTCACGCACTGGATTTATGACGTTAGCAAGATCCATTTACAACGTTGCGCTGTCGTCCGATGGAGTCAATGATTCAACACCATGACCCATCTCATATACTTTACACGTGTCATTATTCTAGAGCCGAGAGGAAGGAAATGGGTTGTCTTCATAAGGGCTCTGTGGAAGCACACTAAGCCCTCCACATGGCCCCCCATTTCCTTTATCTTTTCATTCCTGTTGAGAATAGGCCACGTGCCCTCATTTCACAATCGCGTAGAAGGAAGGTGACGTCACTCTCATGTGTGTTGCGGGCTCGCGATATCTGGATGCACTGGTCAAATTTCTCTTCATAGCATGGAGAAACTATCCTCCGCATGGATATTAACCTGATATCGAAATATTAACTTAATATTCGGATGCCTTTTATGAATATCTTGATGATGTCATCAGTACAAAGAACTTCTTTGAAGGGGGTTCAGGATGACATCATTAGGACATTTATACAAGGTCATGGATATTAGAAAGATCCAGACATTAGTTAAGATCTAGATGTTAAGAAAACATCTAGATATTAGCAAATATCTAGATAATGGGAAGCATCCAGATATTAGCAAATATCTGGATGATGTTATCAGGATATCCATACAAAATGACTAAGTATAAAGATGAAAATCCCTACAAAGGAAGGCATTGAAGAAAAAAGGTTTCTGGGTTTTTTTGGGTTTCTTGCAAGGATTTTTTGGATGAAATTTTGGGGATTTTTTCAAGGCAAAGCATGGGGATATGTAGGAACAAGGCTTGTAGAGCCATATTCCAAGGGATATCTAGTGGATTTTCAAGATGAACTATTTGACTCTAGACAGAGGAAAATGGGTCAACATTTTGGTGACCTCTCAGGGATGTTTGCCTACTAAATAATAGACCAATGGCATTACACATCCATTGGGCATGGGGTCAAAGAACCACAACAAGAACAGGCAAGCTGAAACAACTGTGCAAACTACTAGGACAAAACAAAACAATGAGCAAGCATGTATTCTCCTAATGAGAATACAATGGAGTGCAAGGGCACTTATTGAAAGAAGACACCTAACCTATTTACAAGATCTCACAACCATGCTAAAAGCAAGGCCTGAGATGAATCCCATTGACTGGGATTGGTAGAACCTCTCCATTCAGCTTAGAGAGTTGGAATGCATTGGCCTCTTTGCAACTGGTAATGATATATGGGCCACTCCATATGGCATCAAACTTTGAATGTCTTCCAGCTTTGGCCCTATTTGCATCCCATTTTAACACTATATCTCCTTCATTGAATGCTTTGTTAGTAGATTTCCTATCAAAAGATCTCTTGACCTGATCTTGGTGAGCTTCAAGGGTCTTCATAGAAACATCTATTTTCACTTCAAGTTCCAACAGCTCTACATGGCTGACTGTCATGGTGTCATTCTCCATTAATTCCAGCTGATGTGCCAACTCAAGAGAAGGCAACTCCAATGATAATGGAACCCTTTCTTCCCTTCCATATAAAAGCATGAAAGGAGAATTAACTATGGCTCTCTTGGGAGTGATTCTATCAGCCCAAAGAGTAGTCTTTAACTTGGAGTGCCAAGTTCTTTGATTATCTTCCACTGTCTTCTTGATAATTCTGATCAAGTTTCTATTGGTAGACTTGGCCAATCTATTTCCCTATGTGTAGTAATTAGATGAAGTCTTCATGTATACCCCATAGTTCAATGCCCATTCACTAACTTTTGTACCTATAAAGGCCTTGGCATTATCATATATGATGGTGGATGGCACACCAAACCTTGTAGCTATACCCTAAAGGAAATCCACAATGGATGCTTCTAGCATCCTTTAATGCAACTACCTCTATCCATATAGTGAAATTATCTTGGTTCATTTGCTGATCTGTTTGGATTTGATGAAGGGGAAGAGCTGTCAATCTCTGCTTCCCAGCAAATAATGCACATCCTTTACATTTTTTGATCCATCTATGCACATTACTGAATAGACTAGGCCAGTAATAACTGACCCTCATGATTTTTGTTGCAGCTGTTTGGGATAGTAATAGCCACCAGTAGGGCCATTATGGAATTCTTCTTAGACTCTATAAGTTTGATCTTGTGCAATGCATCTAAGAAGAACTCCATTGATGTCTTTTCTAAACAAGACACCATCAATAATAACATAGGGAATGGATTGGAGTCTGAAATACCTTCTTTTAGCTTGATCCAATCCATTTGGACATCTACCTAATTATAGAAATATGAACATGTCATGATACCAATCAGTTGGAGTATGAGGCTCAACTGGTTGTGTTTTCCCTTGAAAACATATGGCCTCACTTCTATCTTTGACATCTGCTACCATTTGTTCACATAGACCTTTGCCATGAACCAATCTGGTAATGTTGATATTGATGTCATACTCCATCACCTTGGTGATCCACTAAGCCCTTTTCTCATTAATATCCTTGCTTAGGAGGAACTCTTTCACACCGGGGTGGTTCACCATCAACTAAATTTTTCTATTTGAAATCATATGTCTAAACATTTTTAGTGCCTTTACTACAGTGAACACTTGTTTTTCTATAAAATCATAATTTAGTTCATATTCTTTGAGAGGCTAGCTGAAGAAAGCAATTGGTTGTTCCAATTTTTCTTCATTCTATTGGGTCAGGACATCTGATATACCCTCTTTGCCTCCAAAGGCATAAGGGATGAAATCCTTCTCATAATTAGGGTTTATCAGTGTAGGTGCTTGAATAATGGCTTTCTTGAGAGCTTCAAAACTATCCCTACCTTCCTTAGACCAAGTGAAGGCATCATTCTTTTTCAGCATAGATGTGAGGGGTTTTGCTATTGAAGCAAAGTTAGGTATGAACCTCCTCACAAAATTGATCTTGCCCAGGAAGCTCTACAAACCTTTCTTATGAATGGGAAGAGGAAGAGCCAAAATGGCACTTGTTCTTTCTAGATCAATGGCTAAGCCATCCTTGGAAACTGCATGTCCTAGCAGCTTTCCCTCTAGGACAACGAATACGCATTTCTTAGGATACAATTATATCCCAAATTCCCTACATCTTTCAAAAACTCTTCTCAGATGACCCAAGTGGTCAGTTGCATGCTTAGAATACATAGTCAAATCATCAAGATACACTAAAATAACATCATTGATCAGGCCTTTGAAGGCCAAATCCATTACTCTTTGAAAACTGGTTCCAGCATTTGTCAATCCAAAAGGCATCTTTTGATAAGCCAAAATGCCCCACTTGGTGGTAAAGGTTGTTTTATACCGGTCTGATTCTTTTACAAGAATCTGATGTTAGCCTGAGTAGCCATCTAGGAGTGAAAAACTTTTGGCACCTACTACTGTTTGTAAGATCTATTCCATGGAAGGAAGTGGATAGTGATCCTTAAGTGAGGCCTTGTTCAAGTCTCTAAAGTCCACACATAATCTGATTTCCCCATTCTTCTTCCTAAATAGAACTAAGTTAGCTACCTAAGAGGAATGTTTGATGGGATAAATGATTTTATCCTCTATGAGTTTGGATATCTCTTTTCTCATTAATGGCTCAATTTTGGACAGGCCTTTGCTTTTGGTAGACAGGCCTAGCATTAGGGTCTAGGTCAATAGTATGTTGGATTAAACCAGGATCAAATCATTTTAAATCCCTATAATCCTAAGCTATCAAGTCATTAAATGCATTACAAAGCTCAATGAAACCTTGTCTTTTAGCTTGACTACATACCTTACCATGTTTTAAGAATTTGCCCTATGCAATCTCCACCTCTTCATAGTCTTGTCCCTTGACTGTCATGTTCATTTTTTCTTTCTTTTGTTCATCATCAGCACCAAATATGCTTTCTAAAATGATCATCCCTCTGGGCAATTTGTTGGTTCTTAGCTGGATCACCTGGTCACCATATTGCTCTTGCAATACGGACTGATTTTTGGCAGCAAACTCTACCTCATCTTGCAAGAAATTCACAATTTGCTGGGCATTTTCAAATACTTGCCAACTTATCACATTGTCAGGCACAGTAGGCCTAACCACAATCTTTACATGTTGATCTGAAACTTGCTTGACATTCTGAGGGATATCAAACTAGGCTCCAATCGTAGCTAACCTATCAGCATCCTTATTTCTCTGTCTAGGAACTACCTAAATATTGAAGGCATCAAAGTCCTCAATCAGGTCCTAGACTCTGTGTTTGTATGACTTTAACAAATCATTCTTTGAAGCACTTAGTTTTTTGATTTGGTGAACAACCAGTTCACTGTCACCAAATACTTGTAAAATTTGTATTCCTCTTTTTTGAGCCAGTTGTATGCCTTGAATCAGGGCTTCATATTCAGCTACATTGTTAGTACAGCTGAACTGCAATCTGAATGAAGAGAAATAACTTTCATTTTGGGGTGAAATTAGTACAACCCCAACACCTGCTCCATTTTTGCTTCTGGAGCCATCAAAGTACATCTACCATATCCCATATGGATCTAACCTTTCCTTTTCAAGATTGGGGATAGTAGTATCCTCCTCATGGATACAATAAGTACCTAGCCCTGTATCCTTTATGTATTCATGAGTGTCAAACTGAAAACAATTAGCCCACTCATCTAGCAGTATATTAGGTATTTCATCCACAAGTGTGGTAGCTTCATGCCTACTGCTATCATCCTCTTCTAACTCATATATTGTGTAGTTCATGTTTTTTGGGTTAGGAGAGTAGGGTTCTATATGGTCATTTGCAATAGGCTCAACCCTGATGGTCACTTTGGTGCCATATCTAGTTCTAAACAACATGTGGGACCAGTCAAAAGATAAATACCCACCTATCTTAGGAGTGAAATCCCTAGATAAGCATATGCCAAAGTATGTAGGGAGCTCTATAACAGATATATCTTGTGAAACAAAGCAACCAGGACATACATGTAGAGTGAGTTCCAAGCCTTTAATAACTCCTAGTATCTTGACAGAAGTACCATCTAATTGAACCACACCCTTATTCACAGGTTCATACACTATACCCAACCTATCAGCAATATTTTTAGGCATGACAAAAGTACCTACCCCATAATCTATCATACAGTTGTGCAACAATTTATCACCTATAATTAGGGAAACATAAAATGGATGGGGCTTACTAGTTTTGCTTGTACTTACTTCCTCTAGCTAACATAGATTTGCTGAGGTAGTTGTTTTTTCTTTTGTTGCTTTCACATCAAGTTGACTTAAATCAGTTAGGGCTTCTTGGAGAAGATTCCTTTGGGTTGGAATTAACAACACATCCCACATAGAGACACTCGCATTTGTCTTCTTCATTTAGTCCACAATACTAAAAGGTACTTGATTGCGCTTTTGAGGTGTTTTAGTGATAACTAGGTCACTCTTTGACTTCTGACTGGATTGGGGCTGCATTGTTGAAACTATATCTGCCTTTTCAACTATCTGATTTGTTTTCCCTAAAGGAACTTCAGGCACCTTCTTTTTAGTTGTATCTGTTGGAGACATTTTGGGTACGGGTGTATGACCAGTTGTAGGTATTGAAGTATCTTCAATAGTTCTTCGCTTTTCCTTTTTTTGAATGGTATAGGGCCAATGCCTTGATTGACACCACAATATTCGTCAGGGGTCCAGTTCATCAAGGTGGCACTATCTTGCATCTTCCCTTGGCTTTCAATGATTCCTTGATTCATGTTAACTTGTTGCTTTGAAATTGTTGGTTGCTCTTGCACCGTCAAAGCATGACTAAACTGTCCACTCTAGCACAAGTTTTGGTCATGTGGCTAATTGCAAGGATAAGATCAGTCACTGTCTTGGGCTAGATTGTTTTGGATTGGAACAAGAGGCCTTGAAGTGCTTGCTACATTAGGATTAATAGTACTCAAAGGTCTGACATAACTGGGTTGTCATTGCCTGTTGCCTTGGTATGGTGGTCTGTTTTGTTGATAACCCTGATTGAAGGCTTGATATGTCTGGTTGAAAGGATGGTAAGGCCTATTTTATTATGCATTCTATCTCCTTTCCAATGCCAATTGATTAGTCAACATCCTTATCCTAGTGTCTTTATCTTCTAATGATTCAACTGAAGGTGTGATTAGAGGAGCAATAGAATAGATAGTAGGAATTAGCACCACATCAAGCTGGACAATAGGGGCCTCTAGAAATAGAGGCATGTGTGGCCTTGGAGCAATTTTTCCTACCTAAATTAGGCAATTTTCTACCTTAATGGCTATATCATAAGCATCATCCAATACAGTGCCACGCATGGACTAAATCATGGAAACAATATCTGGATTCAAGGACCTTAGGTAGTAGATAAATGTTGTGTTTGGAGAGGGCTTCACTAACAAGGGAATTCTATCCCAAGTCTTCTGAAATATGTAATTGAAATCCACCATGTATTCATGTGGAGCTCTCTTGATGGTGGTTAATTATTCCATGAGTGACAAGTGGTTACTCCTATCTTCAAACTGTTGGCACAATTTAGTGCCCAATTCATCCTAGTTGTGTATAGAGTTGGCTTGAAGACCTCTATACCACTATAAGGTCTTTCCCTATAATGAAGAAGCTAGCAGTCTGACAGCCACATTATCAACAGTGACATTATGAATTGAGCAGACACTAACAACATCTTGAATGTGCTCAGTAGGAGTAGTAGAGTCTTCACCAGTAAAGAATGGGATAGCCTTTAAGGCTAAAGTAGGTATGTCATCATATTGAACTAGGTCTAGAGGGCCAACTGTTGCAAGTATGTGCCTAATCAGTGTTGTCATTAGTGTCAATTGTGCTCTTGTTTTGATGCTTGAATGTAATGAGTTAGATGCTTTGTAGTTGTCTTAGAGATCCGGTGGAAACAATGTGTTACAGAGTTTCTTGTGTATGGTAGAAGAACAGTCCAGTAGATTGCTCTGCATCTCCTAAAAGATGAATATCTTTTTCTATGGATTGGAAGTTATTTAAAGGCACATATGAAGATGCTATCTTCTGAGTTTGAGCCTCCAGTATGAAGAATTGAGTGAGTTATTTTCACTATAGTGAAAATAGCTTTTTCCGTATGTTTGGTAGTGACAGGGAGAAAGTATTATGCTCTGCATTCCTCCGCATTGATGTATTTCTATCTACAATTTTGGAATTAAGTTTGTTATGATGTTAAGTGCCTCCAATGTCAATGGTTCGTGATCTGGTGGTACACAAGCAATCTTTTCCTTATGATAGTGGATGATAGTGTTGTTCATGTGCTCTAGTGTAAAGAATTTGATGGGTAAAGTGTTCGAGTATTGTGTGGATGTCTCTAATGATTATAATGTGCTTGTGGATGCCTCCTAATCATGTTCCTACCTCTAGATTGGTCTGCAAAGAGAAATCTAGATCGTGATTGAAGAATGTTCTTAGAAGACCAAGTGTTCTCACCAGTTTTGGACGACTTAGATAAGTTCATGAATTGTAGAGATACATTGAAGATTGTAGAAGTGTGTCATGGCATGGAATATCATATTTGAGTCCCCGCTAAGGCATGGCGTGATCCACATACATCTTTACATCTTCTCCTTAGCTAAAATTATATTAGTTCTAGACCTATTTCTACGTATGCTTTGTAATGCTGACCTTGGAGATTGTTCCAATGGTTGATGAATGTAATGTTGACCTTGATGTACATTCTAAGGTTGATGAATTGTATAAAGCCCTGTAATATGGTTGTGAAAAAGTGGACTGGCAAAGAGATGTGAAGATAAGTGTGAAGTAGAGAAGAGCAGAGGAGAAGTATTGCACTTCAATGGAAATGAACTCAACCGTGGAGTAGATGCTATTAAATCAGTTCACAAATCCTTGGCAGTGAGCCACCCCTTTGCAATGAGTTGATCTTTGCAGTGAGCATTTTCAGGCAGTGAGCTCCGTAGGTAGTGAGCCTCTAATTTTTAGTATTGTTATAACTTATATATTTCTGTAGGCTAACACCCACCGTGGTTTTTCCCTTATAGGGTTTTCCACGTAAAAAATATGGTGTCTCATGTGTTAAATGTGCAATTGTGGTTAAGTTTATGCTTTCATGGTAAAATCTAATTATCAGTAGTTAATAGTTGATGGTTTAACAATAACAAAGTGTTAAGTTTTTGTGACAACTGATTCACGGCCCCTCTTAGTTGTCTAGTGTATTTCAACAATTGGTATCAGAGCAAGGTTCCTCGGTGGAAAGCTTAACAGATTGAGGTAGATCCAGGATGTCTTACAAAAAGTAGGCTCCATAGTTTGATAGGACGAATTATGCAACTTGGAAGATTCACATGAAAATCCATCTACTATGTATTGGTTATCATATATGGCAAGTGATACAAATTGAATACACCATGCCGAAGAATGGTTTGACAACTGAAGATGAAATCAAATAATATGAGGTGCTAAGTGCATTAATTGACACTGATTTAATAAAGGTTATGGATTATGAATCTTCTAAAGAAATATGGGGTAATCTGAGTAATTTGTATGAAGGAGATGAATCTGTAAAGAGTGCCAAATTGCAGGGACTGAAAGCCAAATATGAAGGTCTTAAGATGGGAGAAGATGAAAACATAACATCCTTCATGCAAAAGGTTGATGAACTAGTTACTGGAATCAAGGGTATGGGAGGAACTATTGATGAAACTGAAGTTGTGATGAAAATTCTTAGGTCATTACCTAAATCCTATGCTCACAAGGTAGCTACAATTGAAGAACTAATGACTGTGAAAAAGATTAATAAGGATCAGTTGCTTGGAAGAATCACTGCTTCTGAAATGAGAGAGTTTGGTGATGCTCTGCCAAAAGTAGAAATTGCTTTCAAAGCCAGTACTTTAGAGAAGATTCCCAAAGAAGATAAGTACAAGGTGGAATCTAATGATGAGCTTGATGAAATTGCCAATTTTGTTGATAGACTACAAGGAGGTTCTAGTAAGTTCAAAGGAAAATTACCTTTCAAATGTTTCTCATGTAGTAAAGTAGGTCATTATGCTTCTAGATGTCCTAAAAGAATTGAATGGAATAGGAAAAGATTTGAGAGTAGGCCTAGAGCTTCAAAGAAATGCTACTATGTTAGAGATTTTGATGATGAAGGTGTGACTGATGATGAATCTGATGATGCTAGTGCTGGTGGAAATGAATGTATGTTTATTGCTATTAAAGAAGATCATGTGTCTACTAATTTTGCTAGTTGTGTGAAGGAAGAAAAACCAATGGAAGAAAGTGCCTTGGATGTTCCGGTTGAGAGAGATAAGGATGAATGGATTATTATAGTGGATGTTCACATCACATGACTGGTGACAAAAGTAAGTTTGTAAGTTTGCAAAAATATGACAGAGGACTGGTTAGGTTTGGAGACAATGCAGTTGGTAAGATTTGTGGAAAAGGATCTATTTCATTTGATGGAAAACATAATACTGACAATGTCCTATATGTGAAGGGTTTGAAGCACAATCTTTTGAGTGTTGGTCAGATGTGTGACAAAGGTTATGATCTAAGCTTCAAGGACAATGGGTGCAAGATTATGGAAATTTCCAGAACTATGATTGCTACCACTAAGAAGAACAGAGGTAACATCTATCAATTAAGAGGAACTAATGATTACTATTTATTAGCTCAAATAGATGAGTGTTGGTTGTGGCATAGAAGGATGTGTCATATAAACTTTGATAATTTGGTAAAGATAAGTTCAGGTCAAACTGTGAGAGATTTACCAAAACTTATGAAACCCTCCAATACCATTTGTAAGGAATGTCAATTGGGAAAGCAGACAAGAATTGATTTCAAGAGCAAAGAGCAATTTTCTACCAGCTTGTTGGATCTAGTGCATACAGATCTCTGTGGTCCTACAAGAGTGAGAAGTCTACAAGGTGATAGGTACTTCATGTTGCTTATTGATAATTATTATAAAATGACTTGGGTTACTTTTCTAAGAGACAAATCAAAAGCCCTAGAGAAGTTCAAATCTTTCAAGGCAATGGTTGAGAATGAAATAGAATTGAAAATCAAATGCTTGAGGTCAAACAGAGGAGGTGAGTTCACATCAAATGAATTCAACATTTTCTGTGAAGAGCAAGGAATAAAAAGATAATTTTTTGCACCCAAAAATCCTCAGCGGAATGGAGTTGTGGAAAGAAAGAATAGGATAGCTTAAGAGGCTAGTAGAACAATGATGAAGGAAGCAGATCTGCCAGAAGTTTTCTAGAAAGAAGTTATACATATTGTTGTCTACATTCATAACAGAGTTCAAGTGAAAGGTAATGGCACTAAAACTCCCTATGAATTGTGGTATGGAAGAATTCCAACAATAAGATACTTCAAAGTCTTTGGAAGCAAGTGCTATATTAGAAGAGATGAAGACCTAGGCAAATTTGATGTAAGATGTGATGAAGGAATCTTCCTTGGATACTCTACCAAGAGTAAGGCCTACCGATGCTACAATAAGAGGCTCAGAAAGATTGTTGAAAGTGCAAATGTGAAGGTGGATGAAGGCAAAGAAAGAATATCAAACCTGAGTTTCTATGAACCTGATGATCCTGTGACTATGGTGAATGAGGAAAAATTTGAGCAAGAAGACAATAAGGTTGAAGAAGATGCTCCAGAAAGTATTGCGAAGACTCCCAAGTATGTAAGAATTAATCATTCTGAAGATCAGATTATAGGTGACAAAAACAAAGGTGTACTGATAAGGAAAAGAGTTGTAGAAGAACAAGTAAATTACTGTTTGCTTTCAAAGGTTGAACCAAAAACTATTAATGAAGCCTGTAATGATGGAAATTAGGTAAAAGCAATGAAGAACTAATGCATATAGAGAAGAATGAAACTTGGGAACTAGCTCCCAAACCTGCAGACAAAAATGTTGTTGGGACCAAATGGGTGTTTAGAAACAAGCTAAATTAAAATGAAGAAGTTGTAAGGAATAAAGAAAGGCTTGTTTGCAAAGGATACTCTCAAATTGAGGGGATAGATTTTGAAGAGACCTTTGCTCCTTTAGCTTGGATTGAAGCAATCAGAATGTTTCTGGAATTTGCATCTCACAAATGTTTTAAAGTGTATCACATGGATGTGAAGTCTGCATTCCTAAATGGTGAGTTAGAAGAGGAAGTCTACATTGAGCAACCGGAGGGATTCCAACTATGAAATCAAGGTGATATGGTTTGCAGGTTGAAGAAAGCATTGTATGGACTCAAGCAAGCTCCTAGAGCCTGGTATGCAAGGTTGGATAAGTATTTACTAAAGTTAATGTTCAATAAAGGTACTACTAAAAGTAATCTCTATTTCAAGATTAATAATGATCAAATCTTGATTGTTGACGTCTCTGTTGATGATATCATTTTTGGAGGCAATGAAGGTATGTGTATGAAATTTGCTGGTGAAATGCAAAAAGAGTTTGAGATGTCTATGTTTGGTGAGATGAATTTATTTTTGGGTCTGCAAATCAATCAATCAGATAAAGGAATCTTCATATCTCAGTCCAAGTATGTGAAAGAGTTATTGAAGAAGTTTGGGATGGAAGACTAAACCAGTATGCACTCCCATGGTGACTGGCTACCAGTTGAGAAAAAATGGTGAATCACCTAAGATTGATCAGAAAAAGTACATATCCATGATTGGAGGATTACTTTATCTAACTCAAATCAGACCTAATATTATGCATGTAGTTTGTCTTGTTACAAGATTTCAAGCTGATCCAAGAGAATCACATGTAATGGAATTTAAGAGAATCATGAGGTATTTAAAAGGTACTTCGGATCATGGTTTATGGTATCCAAAGAATAATGATTTCACTCTTAGTGCTTATACAGATGCTGATTGGGCCAGAGATGTTGATGACAGAAAAAGTACAAGTGGAGATGCTTTCTTTTTAGGAAATAGATTGGTTTCATGACTAAGCAAGAAGCAAGATTCAATCTTCTTATCAATAGCAGAAGAAGAGTATATTGCAGCAGCATGTTGTTGCACTCAAGTGTTATGGATGAAGCAGACTTTGAGGGACATAAGAGTTGTATATGATGATCCAGTTGCAATATTCTATGACAATACAAGTGCTATAAATATTTCAAAGAATCCAGTGATGCACTCAAGGACAAAACACATATCTATAAGGTATCACTTCTTGAGAGAAAAGGTGACAGAGAGTGAAGTAAAGTTGGAATATGTGCCCACAAAGGATCAGATTGCAAATATATTCACTAAGCCTCTGCCCAAGGATACCTTTGAGTATCTCAAAGAAAAGTTACGGGTCATTACCCCTCCTACCCTCAACTAAGATGCATAAGAATGCATCAATCCAAAAGTGTTCAAGTCTCACTCCTTGATTTGGATTGATGTTTTGGGAGCTACCTCTCAGGGGGAGTAGCTGGTAATAGTTCAGCTAGATAAGAGCAACAGAATGCAAGTATGTGCCCTTAGCCATTGATGTCAAAGGGGGAGAGAATTAATGTGAAAAACTCAAAGGAAAAAGAATGCAAGTGTGTAAAGAAAAAGGGGGAGAATCTTGTCTTGATGATGGTTTCAATTTTTCACATCATATGTTGCCACCAATGACAAAGCGAGAGATTGTTGGAAGTATGTGCCTAATCGATGTTGTCATTGATGTCAACATATCAATGTTTTCATTAGTGTCAACTATGCTCATGTTTTGATGCTTGAATGTAATGAGTTAGATGCTTTGTATTTGTCTTAGAGATCCGGTGGAAACAGTGTGTTGCAGAGTTTCTTGTGTATGGCAAAAGAATAGTTCAGTAGATTGCTTTGTGTCTCCTAAAAGATGAATATCTTTATCTATAGATTGGAATTTATTTAGAGGAACTTTTGAAGATGCTATCTTCTGAGTTTGAGCCTCTGGTATGAAGAATTGAGTGAGATATGTTCACCAGAGTGAAAACAGCTTTTTCTGTATGTTTGGCAGTGAGAGGGAGAAAGTATTATGCTCCGCATTCCTCTGCATTGATGTATTTCTATCTGCAGTTCTAGAATTAAGTTTGTTATGATGTTAAGTGCCTCCAATGTCAATGGTTCATGATCTGGTGGTCCACAAGTGATCTTTTCCTTATGACAGTGGCTGACAATGTTGTTCCCATGCTCCGATGTAAAGAATCTGATGGGTAAAGTGTTTGGGTATTGTGCAGATGTCTTTGATGATTATAATGTGTTTGTGGATGCCTCTTGATTATGTTTAGACCTTCAGATTGGTCCACAAAGAGAAATCTAGATTGTGATTGAAGAATGTTCTTAGAAGATCAAGTGTTCTCACCAGTTTTGGCCGACTTGGTTAAGTTCATGAATTATGGAGATACATTGAAGATTGTAGAAGTGTGTCGTGGATTGAAAGATTGGATTTGAGTCTCAGCTAAAGCATGGCGTGATCCACATACATCTTTACATCTTCTCCTTAGCTAAAATTGTATTAGGTCAAGACCTATTTCTATGTATGCTTTGTAATGCCGACCTTGGAGATTGTTCCAACGGTTGATGAATGTAATGCCGATATTGATGTACATTCCAAGGTTGATGAATTGTATAAAGATCTGTAATATGGTTGCAAAAAAGTAGACTGGTGAAGAGATGTGAAGATAAGTGTGAAGTAGAGCAGAGCAGAGGAGAAGTATTGCACTTCAATGGAATTGAACTCAAGCATGGAGTAGATGCTATTAAATCAATTCACAAATCCCTGGCCGTGAGCCACCTCTTGGTAATGAGCTGATCTTTATGGTGAGCCATCTCTTGGCAATGAGTTGATCTTTGTAGTGAGCATTTTTGGATAGTGAGCCTCTGATTTTTGGTATTGTTATAACTTATATATTTTTATGGGCTAATAGCCACCATGGTTTTTCCCTTATAGGGTTTTCCATGTAAAAAATCTAGTGTCTCATGTGTTGAATGTGCAATTGTGGTTAAGCTTATGCTTTCATGGTAAAATCTGATTATCAATAGTTAACAGTTGATGGTTTAATAGTAACAAAGTGTTAAATTTTTGTGATAACTGATTCACCCCCTCCTCTCAGTTGCCCAGTGTATTTCAACACTAACCCCATTAAAAGCAACAAATGGAAGATTTCTAGCCATATTAGGGATATTCAGGTTGATTATAGGTATGCATAGGGTTCTAACTAAATGTTGAGACCTAACTTGAAAATTAACTTGAGGAAGAGTAGACTAAGCTCTTAAATGGTATGAATTATTATTTCTACTTGTCCTCACAGGGGATCTAGGTGGTCTATTTCTTCTTCTTCTATCAGCAAAAGAGATTTCTGTGAATTGGAAGTTACCTCTAAAAGAAGACCTTGTCTGCACTCCAGGCATGAAATGTTGAATGATTGTGTAGGAACTAAATCAGCAGAGTCACCAAGAGCCTATTGAATGCTTTCATAGCAGCAAATGAACCAAGATCAACACCAAAATCTTTAGTCCAACTCTCACTCAAAGTAGAGTGTCCCACCGGGCATGCTAGAAATTGTTATCACATAGAATTGCACCTAGCTTGGAGAGCATCCAAACAATCTAATGACACAATGGGAATGATCTCAAGGTGTGGGACCTTGCAAGTTGAGATCAAACCTCCAGAGAAGGCTGGTTCCTCATTCTAATCCTAATCCTTAGAGAAAAATATATAAACCTAGTACTAATGCTTACAAGGGAAAAGGGTTAGAAGGAAACATGAATGGAAATAAAGGTGATGCACCAGATTTAGTGTGTTTGGTTGCAACTGACTCAACATAGTAATAATCTCATAGCTGGAAGGACTTACATAGACTAGATTGATTCCAACAGAGGCTAGATCAGAGAAGTAGAGAAATGAAAGGGACCGTTTTATCCACAATACAAAGCTCACACCAATCCAAAGAGTAGACACAGTGTTAAAATCAAAAGAGAGGCAAAAATAATAGCTTATATTGATTATAGAGTTCAAATAACTATTATAGAAGTGAGAATAATGCAAGAAATATAGACACAGTGTGATCAATTACATTCATTATTGAACATGACTAGAGACATGAGAGGCTCAGCAGAAAAGCACAGTCCATCAAATCTAGTTGTTCCTACAATTGTATTATAGAGGCCTCATTACAAAGATTCTCTATTCTATAGTAGCCCAGGAGAATGGCCAACCCTGAATACATCTTTGAGACATGTATATATAGCATTTTCTAGCATTCCACTATAGCAACCATGGTGGGAAAAGGAGAAGTCAATGAGAAGGGGCATCGACCATGTTGCATTGAATCTGCTTAGAAAACCCCCTACAAATTAGGGCGGAGCCCGTACCCCTGTCAAGCCTGCAAGCCTGCAAATAGGTTGCTTGTGAGAATAAGTGGTAGGCACATTGATGAAGGAAAGAAAAAAGTCCTCATTTTGTTTAATGGTGAATCAACTTTGCATTTGCATATGTACCCTAACATTGAAGGGTTCACCATTTCATCTACACCCATCGGCCCAAGTCTATAGAAATTGAATGTTGAGTTAACATGAGGAACAAGCTTTTACAACACTTTAAATTTTTTAACCCTTGAGTCTATGCATCCTCACTGGCTTGAATTCATTGAATAATTAGACTCTACAAAGTTCACCAACTTAGTTGAATGCTTTGGTGCCACTAGAAAGTTCAAAAGATCTAAATTTTAATTAAAGCCGTCAGATGAAGCAACAGTTCAAAGATCGACGGCCCTGTGAGCTCTGCAACATACACTTACCTTTTACTTCGACACTGAGGCTTTAGGATATGTGGCAAGATCTTGCAGGCATGCAAAGAATCTACCCAACAGGCAAGATTCTACTGTGACACTATGCCACCATTGATTTACAATGTCCCCACTACTACCTTTCTTTCTTTGACACCTGGTACCATCTAAATGGGTGAATCCTTCCTTTTAATAGCTATCATCAGATAAGGGTCCAATGTGAAGATCCCATAGTGAAAGCACAAACCTACTACATGGCAACATCTTGTGGCTACGCACTAGATTTATGATGTCAGCAAGATCCAACTACAATGCTACACTATTGTCTGATGGGGTCAATGATTCAACACCATGGACCACCTCATATACTTTACACATGTCATTATTTTAGAGCTAGGAGGAAGGAAATGAGTTTTCTTCATATGGACTCTGCGGAAGCACGCTAAGCCCTCCACGTGGCCTTCCATTTCCTTTATCTTTTCATTCTTGTCAGGAACATGCCACGTGCCCTCATTTCATAGCTACTCAAAAGGAAGGTGATGTCACTCTGATGTGTGTTGTGGGCTCACAATATCTGGATGCACCTGTCAAATTTCTCTTCGCAGCATGGAGAAACCATCCTCTGCATGGATATTAACCTGATATCCAAAATTAACTTAATATTTGGATGCCTTTTATGAATATCCTAATGATGTCATCATTATAAAGAATTTCTTTGAAGGGGGAATCAAGATGACGTCATCAAGACATTCATACAACGTCATGGATATTAGGAAAGTGTTGGAACTAGATAACTAAGAGGGGGGGTGAATCAGTTGTCCCTTAAAACTTTTTCTTCCTTTAACCTTCTTTATTATCTTATTATCATATTAGTAATGCAAGCACTTAAACATGAATCAATAACATAAGAGCAGAAACATAATCAACACATTTAACACCAAGATTTTGATGTGGAAACCTAGTTAAGGGAAAAACCAAGGTGCGAGTTAATCCACAAAATGCATACCCTGTTAAAAGTATTTAGAAAAATAGAAGGCACATGCCTTCGGGCACACTACCCAGAGCTCACTACTCAAAAGGAGAGGATCACTGCCTACAGAATTTATTTAGAAAGAAATAACTAAGAATTATCATCTATTTCATGCCTGATTCAGTTTCAATGAATGCTCAAGAAATTTTGCTTTGCCTCAAACTCTTCATCATACTCTACACTACTCTTGCTCCTTTCCTTCTTTGCTCTGCTCCTGATCCTTTCTTTAGATTTTATCTATTTTTCTCAAGGATGATTTCGGTACTTCTTCAACAAGTATTTATATACTTCATCAACCTTGGAATGATCAACAAGGTTGGCTAAAATTGACGCAGATCATCACACTGTCAGCCAAATACAACTGAGATTTGAATCTGCTTCTACAACCACTCCACGCTTCATAGAAATATGTTTAAGGGATCCACAACAGGCTAGGAACATCCAGTCAGCCAAGACTAAGAAGAACATTAAACTCAAGAAGAAATTTTCAATCAACAAGCTCAAACTTTAATGCGGACCTCCAACATAGTAGCTACATGATCCAAAGACCTCCACAAGCACATTGGAATCACCAATAACATTCACTCTAAACCATATTATTAGAAACATTTGAATCTTCCTTCGGAACCTCATGAACACACTCTACCATGACTGTCAGACTGGAAGGATAGCTTGCAGACCTCCAAACCACAAATCACTAGAGTTGATGATACACATTGACTTCCCAAACATGCCTTCAGATCAGCATATCATAATCTTATATTACCAAATCAATCAGGACCTCTTTCTTGTCACTCTGTCTTTCCTGATTATTGCAGGAACTGGTTCTACTTAGATGACATAACTCCTTCAAATCTTCATGCGGACTTCTCAAATCTTGATTGGAGCAACCTCTAACAATCCTCTACACAATCACATGATCCGCATGCATTGATTGTCATTAATTTTCTCAATATCCTCAACAATTTGGTCTTCTACATAGACGGCAAAATAGGATATAGTTGAAACTAATGGCAACAAGAATATGTTGACATCATTGACAACACTACTTAGGCACATATTTGTAACAATCTCCCCCTTTGTCATTGATGGCAACATGTGATGTGAAAAACTGAATCTAACCATCAAGACAAAAACTTCTCCCCCTTTCTCTTCTCACTTCTGCAACTAATTTCTTTATTTCTCCCCCTCACATCAGCAACTAGTTTTTCACATGACTTCTCTCCCCCTTTGACATCAATGGCAAGGGGCACATATTTGCTATCTTTTCTCCCTTTTTCCTTTAGACTGATTCCAAAAATTTGCATATTGACTACTCCCCATTTGAGTAGTACCTCTTTAACATCAATCCATATCACAAGATATGGATGTGAATCCCACTAGACTGATGCACCTTAATGCATCTTAGTTCTGCTCAGCCTCATAAGCCCTAACTTCTCTCTGAGATACTCAAAAGTATCCTTGGGAAGAGGCTTGGTGAAGATGTCTACAATCTGATCTTTGGAAGGCACAAACTCCAACTTGACTTTACTCTCATTTACTTTCACTCTCAAGAAATGAAAGTTGATAGATATATGCTTTCTCTTTGAATACAATACTGGATTCTTTGAGATGCTTATTGCACTAGAATTATCATAGAAAATTGTGACTGGCTCCTCAAACACACATCTGATGTCCTTCAACATTTGCTTCATCCACAAAACCTGAGTGCAATTATTTTATGTTGCTATGTACTCTGCTTCTACAATAAACAGAGCTATTGCCTATTACTTTCTTCTTACCCAAGAGACCAATCTTCTCCCCAAGAAGAATGCACCACCACTAGTACTTTTTTTGTCATCCACATTTCCTGCCCAATCATCATCTGTATATACATGAAGAGTGAAGTTATTGTCCTTTGGATACCACAGTCCATAATCAATTGTCCCCTTAAGATATCTAAAGATTCTTTTGGATCAGCTTGAAATCTGGCAACAAGTCCAACTGCATTCATGATATCAGGTCTGGTCTAAGTTAGATAAAGCAACCCTCCAATCATTGATCTATATCTTTTCTAATTTGCTTTGGGAGACTCATCATCTTTACTTAGCTTGCATCCAGTTACCATAGGTGTACCTATTGGCTTTGAGTCTTCCATTCCAAATTTCTTTCGCAATTCTTCTACATACTTGGACTGAGATATGAAGATACCTTTATCCGATTGAACAATTTGAAGACCCAAGAAGAAATTCATCTCACCAAACATTGACATCTCAAACTTACTTTTCATATGATCATCAAATGCTTTACACATGCACTCATTTCTACCAAAAATGATATCATCAATTTTGAAGTAGAGATCACTATTAGCAGTACCTTTGCTAAATCCTAGCTTAAGCAAATGCTTATCCAATCTAGCATACCAAGCTCTTAGAGCTTGCTTGAGTCTATACAAGGCTTTTCTCAATCTACAAATCATATCTCCCTGATCAGTCAACTGAAATCCTTTTGGTTGCTCAATGTAGACTTCTTCCTCCAAATCTCCATTCAAAAATGTTGATTTCACATCCATTTGATATACTTTAAAATCTTTGAAGCCAACAAATGCAAGAAATAATCTAACTACCTCTATCCTTGCCACCAGAGCAAAAGTTTATTCAAAATCAATTCCTTCCACTTGAGAGTAGCCTTTACATACCAATCTTGCCTTATTCCTTACTACCTCACCATCTTCATTTAGTTTATTCTGAAAGACCCATTTGGTTCCAATCACATTTTTCTCCTCAGGTCTAGGAACTAGATCCCATGTGTGATTCTTTTCAATTTGCATCAATTCCTCTTCCATTGCTTTAACCCAGTTTTCATCATTGTAAGCTTCACTTACTGATTTAGGTTCAATCCTTGAAATCAAACAAATCTCTTCTTGATCTTTAGACATTTTTCTCCTATTTCAAACACCTTTACTCTTATCTCCTATGATCTAATCTTCAGGATGATTTATCCTTACATACTTGGGAGTTTGGAGATGGTTTGAGCTTCTGTTTCTTGAACTTGTTCCTCATCATCTGTGTTAACTTATGGAGTTACCGGTTCAACCTAAATCTGAGTCTGAACTTGAACTTGCCTTCTTTGATTTTGACTTTCATCTTGATCATTTGAATCATATCCAAAGTACCTGGAATGTTCTTCTTTGCTTTCATCAACTTTAACATTCACACTTTCAACAATCTTCTTCAATCTTTTATTGAAGCACCGGCAGGCCTTGCTTTGAGTTGAGTATCCCAAAAATACTCCATCACTTCTTGCCTCAAACTTGCCGAAGTCATCATCTCTTTTGATATAACATTTACTACCAAAGACTCTAAAGTATCTCATGGTAGGAGGATGACCAAACCAAAGTTCATAAGGAGTCTTACCAAAATTTCATTTGATCTGCACCCGGTTAAGAGTGTAGACAGTAGTACTCATGGCTTCTCTCCAATAAACTTGAGGAACATTTGTTTCCATTATCATGGTTCTCGCAGCTCCTTGAATGGTCTAGTTCTTTCTTTCCACAACTCCATTTTGCTGAGGAGTCCTAGGAGCAGCTAACTCTTTTTTTATTCCATGCTTTTCATAGAAAGAATCAAACTCATCGGAGGTAAATTCTCCACCTCTGTCAGATCTCAGACATTTTAATTTCCCACCAATCTCATTTGTAACCATCGTCTTGAACACCTTAAACTTGTCGAGGGCTTCTAATTTTTCTTTTAGAAAATTTACCCACATCATTCGGGAGTAATCATCAATTAACAACATAAAATATGTGTCTCCTTGCACACTCCTAATTCAACAGGACCATAGAGATCAGTATGTACCAGTTCCAATCTTTCACTTGAACCTTGTTTCTTACTCTTAAAAGAAATTTTGTCCTGCTTGCCCAATTGACATTCTCTACATATGTTATTAGGTTTTATAAGCCTTTGAAGATCTCTTACAGCATGAGTGGAACTTATTTTAACAATGTTGTCAAAATTCACATGACACATCCTCCTATGCCATAGCCAATTTTGATCTGTCTGAGCAATCAAACAACTTTTCCCAAAACTACTTAAGTGAAAGATGTTACCTCTGGTTTGAGTATCTGATGCAATTTGAGTTCCGAAGATTTCCAAGATTCTGCATTTTCCATCCTTGAACTAAAGATCATAACTCTTGTCAACCAACTGTCTGACACTGAGAAGATTATGTTTCAGTCCTTCCACATACAAAACATCATTGGTGTTGTTCTTTCCATCAATAGAGATGGATCCTCTACCACGGATTCTACCAGCTAAGTTGTCTCCAAATTTTTCAAGGCCTCCTCTATAGTTTTCAAAATTCACAAACTTACACTTGTCACCAATCATGTGATGAGAGCATCCATTATCAATCATCCATTTATCCCTTTCAATAACCTGAGTAACCAAGGCACTTTCCACATTTTCACAGCTAGCAGATTTTGTAGACACCGTATCTTCTTCTTTGATATCAATAAACACCCAATCATTTTTAGATGAGCCTCCATGATTAGATTCATCATTTGTTACCCCTTCTTCTCCATTTTCTTGGACATAGTAACATTTCTTCTGACCTTTATACCTGTTAGGGTTTGGTTTTGAAATACTTTCTAGACATCTTGAGGCAAAATGACCAATCTTATTACAAGCAAAACATTTGAGTGGTAATTTTCCTTCATACTTACCGGATCCTCTTGGCATGCTTTTGGCAATAAGAGCTTCAAGATCTGCTATTTCTATTTCAACATCTTCAAGATCTTTTCTTGTCTTCATAAATCTATTTGATCTTGCAGAGGAACTTTCACCCGGATCATATCTTTGTTTTCCATACACATTAGCCTTAAATCCAGATTCAGACTTGGGAAGAGAAGCACCAAACTCACTTAATTCGAAAGCTGAAATCTTACCAACTAGATGATCTCTTGTAACATCTAAAACTGTCCTGATCTCTTCTATAGCTGCAACCTTATGTTTGTATGAATCCAGTAAAGATCTGAGTACTTTTGATACAATTTCAGATTCTTCCAAAGTTCCACCAGCACACCTGATGCCACACACAAGTTCATTTATCTTTTGCATGTAGATTGTGATGTTTTCATCTTCGCTCATTTTCATAGTTTCAAATTTTCCTCTCAGACTTTGTAGCTTTGCACATTTGACATATTTATCACCTTCATACAGAAACTCCAACTTTTTCTAGATTTCATAAGCAGTTTTTAAACCAAAGACATTTGTCGTCTCTGAATCAGTCAGGGCACTCAACAAGGTTTCTTTATCTTGAAGATTATTTTTAGCATCTTTGATTTGATTAGGAGTTGAAGGACCTTTCTGCGGAGGTTTATACTCAACACTGGTTATTGCCCAATAAGCATCACCCATGCATTGCAAATGACACTCCATGCAATTTTTCCAAACACAATAATTTGTTCCATCAAATCTTGGACTATCCTTCTTGTAGGTTGACATCCCAGATCTCCTCAAGCGGTTAGGCTTTTATGAGAGGATCTGGCTCTGATACCAATTGTTGGAACTAGACAATTGAGAGGGGGGCTGAATCAATTGCCCCTTAAAACTTTTTTTACCTTTAACCTTCTTTACTATCTTATTATCAGATTAGTAATGCAAGCACTTAAACATGAATCAATAATATAAGAGCATAAACATAATCAACACATTTGACACCAATATTTTAATGTGGAAACCTGGTTAAGGGAAAAACCACGGTGGGAGTTAACCCTCAAAATACGTACCCTGTTAAAAGCATTTAGAAAAATAGAAGGCACATGCCTTTGGGTGCATTGCCCAGAGCTCACTACTCAAAAGGAGAGGCTCACTACCTACAGAATTTATTTAGAAAGAATTAACTGAGAATTAGCATCTATTTCATGCCTGATTCAGTTTCAATGAATGCTCAAGAACTTTCACTTTGCCTCAAACTCTTCTTCATACTCTACACTTTCTCTTACTCCTTTCCTTCTTTGCTCTACTCCTAATCCTTCCTTCGAATTTTATCTATTTTTCTCAAGGATGATTTCAGTACTTCTTCAACAAGTATTTATATACTTCATCAACCTTGGAATGATCAACAAGGTCAGATAAACTTGACGTGGATCATCACACAGTCGGCCAAATACAACTGAGATTTGAATCTGCTTCTACAACCATTCCACACTTCATAGAAATGTGTTTAAGGCATTCGCAACAGGCTAGGAACATCTGGTCGGCCAAGACTAAGAAGAACATTAACCTCAAGAAGAGATTTTCAATTAACAAGCTCAAACTTTAATGTTGACCTCCAACATAGTAGCTACACAATCCAGAGACCTCCACAAGCACATTGGAATCACCAATAACATTCACTCTAAACCATATTATCAGAAATATTTGAATCTCACGAACACACTCTACCATGACTGTCAGACTAGAAGGATAGCTTGCAGACCTCCAAACCACAAACCACTGGAGTTGATGATACACACTGACTTCCCAAACATGCCTTCAGATCCGCAGATCATAATCTTATATTACTAGATCAATCTGGACCTCTTTCCTATCACTCTGTCTTTCCTGATTATTGCAAGAACTGGTTCTACTCAAATGGCCATAACTCCTTCAAATATTCATGCGGACTTCTCAAATCTTGACTGGAGCAACCTCTGACAATCCTCTACATAGTCACATGATCCGCATGCATTGATTGTCATTAATTTTCTCAATATCCTCAACAATCTGGTCTTCTACACAAACAACAAAATAGGATACAATTAACACTAATGGCAACAAGAATATGTTGACATCAATGACAACACTACTTAGGCACATATTTGCAACAGAAAGATCTAGAAATTAGTTACGATCTGGATGTTAAGAAAACATCCAAATATTAATAAATATCTGGATACTGGGAAGCATCTAGATATTAGCAAATATCTGGATGATGTCATCAGGATATCCATACAAAATGACTAAGTATAAAGATGAAAATCCTTGTGAAGGAAGCCATTGAAGACAAAAGGTTTCTGGGTTTTTTTCTTTCTTGCAAGGATTCTTTGGATGAAATTTTAGGGATTTTTGCAAGGTAGAGCATGGGATATGTAGGATCAAGGCCTGTAAAGCCATATTCCAAGGGATATCCAAGGGATTTTCAAGATGAACTATTTGACTCTAGACAGAGGAAAATGGGTCAACATGTAGCTAATTAAATAAATGAGATTTGTTTAATTAACCAAGGTTTGGCTATATGATAGGTAAATTAATTAAATAGATGAACTTTAGTTATTTAATTTTGTCCAATGACAAAGGGGATAATTAATTAAATAAATTTTAATATTTATTTAATTAATGTTGGGTAATAGTTAGATGAGAGTAATTAATTAAATGAAATTTATTTAAATAATTATGAGTAGGTGATAATGGGGATTGGATAAATTAGTTAAATAAAATGATTTATTTAATTAATTGTGAGGAAGAGGATAAGCTAGCATGAAAGGAGATGTTAAGGAGATGTCAAAAAATGATGGTGTGAGGATACATCATTTTTAGGTGTCTACATTTTGCCCCTCTTTGATGTGGCATCGTGACTGAGCGGGAGTGACATCATATCAAAGAAAATTAAAATTTTGGCCCAGTTGACCATAGGGAAGGGAAGAATAAGTGGGATATACTGCCTCGACAAATCAGATGGAAAAAATAAATTTTCCAAGTGAACTCTCGAAAAGAAGGAAATGGTAGGTCAAATGGGATGCAGGATGAAAAATAGGATCAGAAGATGAAGAAATGGAGAAAAATGGATATGATACGAGGTATGGGGATGAAAAATAGGGTTAGGCTAGAAACATTAGGGCTAGGGCTTAGGTGGAGGCTATAAATAGGCTAATGGGCACCCATATTCCCCATTTGCACACTTAAGCTTAAGTCAGTTGGAGAGAGAAAAGTAATAGAGTGTGGAAGCCATGGACCAGATTCCATGTCATAAGCATTGAGTAGAGTGACTTCAAGAGTACTGGTGACCTTCGGAGGATAGCGAGTCAGTATGTGACCTATCCCATGCTTTGTTCTTTGGGTTTTGAGTATTTATTACACAATGATGTAGGGTAGATTAGGTCTAGAGAATGTGCTAAAGCATTAGGTTAGCACTAGTGAGTTGGGCGTAGTGCCTTCGATGAAGTGATTAGCACTTTCGTCTTAGTTTAGTACGTCTGAAGTAGATTAGCGCTTGTGTTATGCCAAAAAAATCTAGTTATGCATATTTTGTTATTGCCTTTGTTGGGTAGTTTAGCACGTAAATTCTGTTTCGACGCTTGCACGAGAAGAGTTGGTGCCTCTGTGCCTCTTGGTGTGTGCACGAAATCAGTCAACTCTTGCATGCCTTTTGGCACCTATGCGGAGTAGGTTAGCATTTGCACGCCTTTCAATGCCTATGTGGAATGGGTTTGCAATTACACCTTATTTTAGCACCTATGCAGGATCAAGTAGCGCTTGCATGTGTTATAAGGCCAACGTGGGTTTTTTCAGTGCTTGCGTAGGTTGGGTTAGCACTTGTGTGTCTTAGAGCACTTGCACAACTTCTATTAATACTTACATATGCCTTTTGGTGCCAATGCAAGGGGATTTAGCACTTCTTCTCAATTTTTTAACAAAAGGCTAATTAAGTGATGTGAGGGGTGCAAGAGGACTTGTTTTCACTACAGTCAAGGGAGCAAAGGCTACCTTCATTGGCTTTTAAGGAGAGATTCAATCTAATGGATGTGTCAATCTTGGAGCGGATCAGATTACAACACATTACATATATGCCAAAGATCTAGGCCCATAGGGTTATGATGACAGCCCTAGTCGAGAGGTGGCAGAGCAAGCAGTGTGTGTTTCTACTTCATATGGGTGAGGTGACCATGATCACTCTCGAGGATGTATGGAGGATCTTATGGATCCACATTCATAGAGAACTGGTCATTTGGTGTAGTGATATTGAGGCACATCTTCACACCAGATGTCTCGCCTATGGATAGGAGGAGTAGAGAGATGAGGTGGGCTGATGCTATGGATACCTTGGAGGGGTTGGCCTTTTACATATCAGGTTTGATTGGAGGTTTACTGATACTAGATAGGAGGTTGTGCATCTTCTCCATAGGGTGGGGAGTCATTCTTGAGTAGATGTATGAGGAGGGGATGGTGTATGCCTGGGGTCAATGCATATTAGTGCACTTGTACCATGATATGCACTTTGTTGTGTATCAACAGGGGCTGAGCCTAGGATGTGGTGTTACATTGTTACATGTGTGAAATTTGGAGCATATTATTGTGGCATAGTTGATATGTGCATATGTGAGGCCAGTGGGGTGACCATTTGTCTTTGCCTCTACCAAAGATTTTGTAGCATCATCGGTTGGGTGCTTTGAGATACTGGCAGCATGTGTTCAATGAGTTGGACACATTGGTTTGGAAGCTATGGCGGGAGAGTGAGCCATGGGATGATGATGTCAATCATCTATCTTATGCTTAGTAGGGGAGGTACTTGATGGGTAGGACAGAGCATATTATAGATCGATTCATGCCAGAGTGTGTATTGAGGTAGTTCAGGCTCCAATAGAGGGAGCCATAGGTAAAGGTCATGTTCCCTTGGGTCATAAGGGAGGCACCTGAGTGGGATGTCCCCATTGACCCTCACTTGGTCATTTTTGCATTCTCAAGTTTGGTGCCAGTTCACTAGGACTAGAGGTCAGAGATATTGGATGTTGGGACCACTACTGATTATGATGTCTAGTGGTAGGAGTAGCAATCTACAAGGCTGACTATTCCAATTGGTTAGTTACTGGAGGTGGAGAGCAGTGATGAGGAGGAGGAGGATGATGATGGAGGAGATGGTGGAGGTGGTGAAGGTGGTTTGGCTATTGGTGGATGGGAGGTATGTTGGAGAGTTGAGGCAATAGTAGGGGCCTCGAGAGGAGGGGATGAGGAGGAGGTAGACCCTGAGGTGCTTTGAGCAGAGATCCAGAGCCTGATGGGCAAGCTAGCTAGTATGCAGGTGGACCGAGATATCATGGAGGCTCAGTTGGTGGTGTCTGAGTCAGACGTGGAGAGACATCATGAAGATTTGAGGGATACGTGGGGGTAGATTGCAAATTTGATTGTAGCTGGAGGACGTGGGGTGGATCCCACAGAGCTAGCCCGTGTCATCCGAGAGTGGGACACTACTATTGCAAAGAGAGATACAGCTAAGGTGTTGTAGCAGAGGCTTGAGCGACAAGAGTCCTTGCTTTGGATGGAGAAGGAAACTATTATTATTGTCTAGACATGAACCTTGGAGTGGAAAACATGTTTTCAATTTGTCCATGTTCATTGCATCATCTTCACATGGGTTTGCTATTGGGGCCATACCAAATCAAACCATTTGCGCATGCCTTTGTATAGAAATCATGTCCTTGCATGGTCCATTGGTACTTGGAGGCATATGGAGATCTTCTTTCATCTTATCACACCCTTTGGAGACCATTAATGGTGGTCCTGAGTCATGCAAGGGAATCACTAGAACAGTTGAAGTTTTTTGAACAAATGCAAAAACTCAATGGGGTACTAGATGTGGATTGTATGCAGAAATGAGGGATAGAACTAGATGCATGAAAGAAGAATGGAACTACATGTACAATATGGAGGGAATCAATAGAAGAAAGTGAAGGTGGTTTTAAAAAGAGGGATAGGATCAGATATGGAAGTTAGGAGAACTTGTAAAACAAATCCAGATATCTATCGGGTTCCCACAAGGAAGAAATGGGGAAGTTTGGTGAAGGGAGGAAGGTGAAAAATGAATGTAGAACTGGATAAGGAAATTGGATGTGGGGAGAATAAATGAAATCCTACAAGGGAGAGAAGTTTTTTACAAAGGAGGGAAGCAAAGGAAATGGTTAATTAGATAAATGCAAAAATCCATAGAAAAACTAGATATGGAAAATGGATGTGGGGAACTAGATGTAGGATCAGGATATGGGATAAGATGCAAACACATATTCTCTAAGAGGGGAGTTCTAAAAAATGGAATGGAAGAAAAGAAGAAGAAAGTAGTAAAGGAACGCGGTTTGGAAGGGTTGTGAAGAGATGGAACAAGGTGGGGTGTCAAGACAAAAACATGAAATATGGTCCAAAAGGGGATTCTCAGAAAGTGGAAATGAAGAAATGCATGGGACTAACATGGAACAAGGTTTGTGGGAAAGAGAAGGGGAACAAGATGTGGATCTTAAATTGAAATATGACATCCTATAACCCAACAGGAACTTGTAAAATGGAGGAAACAAATGCAAAGGAAATGATGGAGGGAAGAAAGTATTTTCATGGAACTTTCATGTGGAACAGGAGGCAGATACTGTTAGGATTAAGGTGCCATCAACCTTGTAAATCCTATGTAATTAATTACTCCTAATATTGTTTGTAAATCACCCATAAGGGATGAAAGGATTCACCAGTAGTGGTCTTGTTTCAGCTACATGATTATATCTGGTCTTTGATGCTCATTCATCCACGACGGGGGGTCGTAGGGGGCTTTTTCCCTATGAAGGGTCCAGGGGGGTCATCCCCCCAATAAGGGATCTAGGGGTCGAATGCCTCGGCGGAGGTTTAGGGGCAACGCCCCTGAAACCACATTTTAATTATATTTTATCATTGTCAATCTAGACCATTCATCATTAGGTCACAAATCTGATGGTCAATATTTTGTCAGTTATCTTGACCTAGAAGGCAACCCCCTTTTATAAGGATATTTGTACTATGTTTTTATCATATTAGAGAGTAACAGGCACCACTGGATTGAAGACTGAAGAAACAGGGGAAGTGAATGTATTGTAATCTCATAAATTTGAAGATAATATAACTTGGTGGAGTTTTTTACCTGAAAGGGTTTTCTCCACATTACATACTATTTTATGTGTTCAGATCTTAGTGCATGTTATTTCTATTTAATGGGTTTTAATTTCTATTGCAATCTCCATTGATTCTACATTGTTTAAAGGATAATAAGGTTTGAATCAGATTTATGTTGTGTGGTTTGCACCCTCATTTCTAACAAATACTAGATGGGATGTGATGGGAATGGATCCAATATATGGTCAATATTTTGCAACTAATAAAACTGAAGGAAACAATGAAACTTTATGGAACCCTGGCAGGGAAAGGATGTGGATGCAAGATATGGACTGAAGGAAAGAATATTTGGTTGCATGATGGGATCCTACAAAGGGTGATAAGGAAGGAAAATGGAAGGAAGTGAAGGAATGAATGAAATTCTAAGCAACTTTTATATAGAAAAAGAGGCTAGGATGGGATGGGATGTGGAAAGCATAACACATCCGGTGGGAGACATCTAGAAGCACACAAAAACCCACAAAAGCCAAAAATTCTATAAAATGACTTATAACTCCCAAGACCTAGAAATTTTTGGATTGTTTGGACATGGAAACACATAATAAGGACATGGGGGAAGCAATTCACAACATCAACACAAAAATTTGACCAAGGTAAAACCCATAGAAGATCTCTCATATCAGTTATCAATGATGGGTAAAACACTCCAAGACAACAAAGGGGGCACAAGACTTGGGATTTTTTTCTTTTTTTAGTTTTGTGGAGTAAGGATCCAACACACTCAATCAGAGGTAGTGGTAGGATTTTAATTAAAATTCAATTGTGTTTGTGTTTCCTCACATTTCCCTTCATTTTGTTAGTGTGAATAGGGATAATTCCTAGATAGTTTCCCCTTGTGTGAATAATTCATATTATTTAACTATTTATTAGTTAAATAATATTCACACACATATTCACATGTTAATTTGACTTCGTGAGCCTTCTAGATGTTTCTAGTAGTTTCTAGTTGTTGATAGTTGTCTTATTGTTGTCTTATCTTACGCATGTGATCTAGTTGTCTCATTTCATAGGATTAAGACACTTGTCATATGACTACAACATCTTAGCTCTCATCCTTGCCTTCATAAGCAAGGCTCTTCATGTACATTGTAACAAGAACAACTTTGCATTCATTGATAGAATAGAATTATACTCTCATTATCTTTCTTGTGCTTTCATGAAGTCTTAGATCTTGGGTGGCTACTATCATAGCCAACTCTTACGTGGTATCAGATCTCTAGGAGGAATCACTTTGTGTTATCCAATTTTTTAAAATATTTGAATGCAACTCATGGGATCTTGATAGTTTAGTATGCTCTTCTCTTGCATCGAATGATGACTTGGAGAATCAAAAAAACTTGATGGAAAAACTAGATTTGTGAGGGTTTCCTCTTTGTGGTCTTGTAGTGCAGGTTCATTTTGGAGCATGTCGCTACAAATTTGAGCACACCATTGTGTTTAGCAGGTTCGAGATAGTCAAGATCACCTTTTGTTCTGTCCAGATCAGACACCAAAGGCTAAATCTATGAGGGTTTGAATTTGGGAGGTGCATGCCAGATCCAGTAGGTACCTAATCTTTTAGAGCAGTTTGGGTCAAATCTAACCCTGTCATTATGCTCAAGAAGCCCAAAAACCTAAAGATTGATTATCAATTCATCAAAATCAAAGCAGTTACAACAAAAGGCAAAAAAAATTGCCCTCCTCGGTCATACAGAATCGTTGTAGAATATTTTGCAGTATCTTTGTGCTACGTAATACGCAGTGTCTACATTAGTGAAATGGCGCATCTTCTTTTATCCACTAGTATAAATTGAAAAAAGGTTTTATTAAATTTGCTAGTTTTAATATATATTCTATGGACTTTTTATTGGCAAGGTATGAACCTGTGTATTGCAGGTACCCTGTACCTGCTACAGGGTACACTCCAGCTGTGGAGCTGCCAGGTGGCAGGCAAGGCACCCCACATCCAAAATATTCTGGCACTTCAAAACTTTGGGCAGTTATTAAAATCATCGACGGCGATGACTATTTATCAACCGATCGAGCATTTAAAGCTACCAGCAACTAGTAGGGAGCCTATAGGGATCGGGACCTCGTGCCACATGGCAGGGGTTTATCCACCCATAGGACTCCTTTCCAAGGGCCGTATGTAGGGGTTACCACCTGCGGACCCTAGGTTACAGGCCCTCATGGCCTTAAATAAACACTAATACAGTTTACAGATTTCAAATAAACACAGCAGGAATGTTCCAGGGTATAACCCTTCAAAACAGCCTTGAATACCACGCACAGGCTGAAAGGTGATTTGGTGAAGGCATCTGATGGTTTCAACATGCAAAACAATGGTTTTTTACCTTTTCGGGCAGTTTTCCTCTTTTGATGAGTGGTTTTTGGATCCGATAGCATATTCCAGCCAAATAAAGGAATATTTTTTTTTTGGCTCACTGACATCATCACTACGTCAGCAATGACATCAACGCCAAGGGCCCCTTTGGCCCTATTCTATCCCTAATTGGGTTATTGTTTTCAAGAGCCATAAATTTTTGCCATGATATCAAAAATTGGAAAACAAGATATCAATGGAAAGTTGTTCCGAGTACTTCACAATGGTACAGGTCATTTTCTTAGATTTTGTTGCGGGTGTTAGACATAGTTGTTTGTAACCAGATCTTACATTTTTCACTCCTAATCTCACAACTTGCACTTACTTTATCAGAATTTCAATTTTTTATAGGCATTGGAAAGGTATTTCTATACTCTACAATTATGTCCATGTCATTTTTCCCGATTTTCCTATAGACATCAAATTTTTAGTTTGAGGCTCTTTGGCTACATATCACTCATTGATTGGAAAAAGAGTTGAAATTGGTGTTTGTTTTAGTTTGGGGGGCTTTAATTACAATGTTGATTTAGATTGTACTTTTGTATATCTGATTGTACTCTTCTTTTCCTCTACATAATGGATAATTCAAGGGTTCCATTGTTAACACCTTATAACTATGCAACTTGGAGTCAACATACATGGAATGCCCTAATGGATCTTGGACATTCTTTGTATGTTGAAAACAAGATTCCTAAATCCACAGATAATAAGGAAAAGATAAAATGGATGATTAAGTAAACAAAATATCTTGGATGTCTTTGTAGTTTTATTTCCCTAGATCTCTTATTTCATATTGAGACATGTACAACTTCACATGATGTTTGGGAAAAGTTGAAAACATTGTATAGTACAACAGATGAAGTTAAAGGCTATCAAATTGATAATAAATTAATGAGCCTTGATCCTAAGAACTTTAGCAACATCCAGGATTACATAACTAAGGTTAATGATCTAAGAGCATAATGTAAAGCATGTGGTATTGAGAAAAAGCACATCTAGTTGATCTAAAATGTATTGAACAAACTTGGCCCTAAATATGCAGGTTTTGTTTCTAGATTTCACACTCATAGGTTAACTATGGGATCTACTTTCACTATGCCTTTATTTGCATCATTTTTTGAGATGTTAATGCATGAGAAATAGAAGCTTCTATCTATGGGTATTGTTAAGGGAAAATTGGATTCAAATGAATAATCAATAATATCAAATATCAAGATACCCAAAACTCAATAAAATGGTGAACTAAAGATATTCAAATAAACAATGAACAAACAACAAAGCAAACCTCCTTAATTTGAAGCTTCCATTGATTTCCTATCACAATCATTCTTGCATGTATGAAATAGGGCCCTCAGAGAGTGCACTTCCTTGCTATGCTTCAAGAATGTCAATTGAGAATGGCTATGATAATACCACCATGGAGAGGAGCTTCACAATGATGGTAGTAGTGCGTAGTGCGTAGTAGCGAATGTGATCACAAGCAATGAAGGAATTGGTGCCAAAGGCATGCTGTAATTCCTGCAAAGTAACAATACTTAAAGCTTGGATGAATGAAATGGAAGAATGAGGTTCAATTTATAGACTTGAGAGAATGAAGATCAATGGTATAGAGAGAATGAGAAGATCAACGATTGAGAACAGTTGAGGAACGTGCAACGATAAGAAGAAGACATGTGTCTTGCTTTCTTTTGCATGAGAGGAGTTAACAAGAATAGAAGAATGAGTTAAAGTAATTAAAAGAATATAATAATTAGTTAAGTGATTTAAAACAAGAAGAATAGATTTGCATGAGAATAAGAAGATATTTTGCTTTATTAAATATTAGGAATATTTAATTGCATGTGCACAAAGATTGAGTTATATTTAGAGATAACTCAATTTAGAAGAAAAGACAACTTAAATAAATAAGTGATTTATTTAAATTTAGAGAAGATATTATTGGAAGAAACAATTAAATAATTGGTATTATTTAATTTAGAAGATAAGAAAGCAAATTAAATTAATAAATTTATTTAATTGTTGTGCATGATTTGGAAGAATAAATAAAATATTTGATTGTATTTTATTTTTAGAGATTGAGAAAATTCAAATAAATTTGATTTGATTTATTCAAATTTGGAAGAATGATTTTGATTTAATTAAATAATTAAGAATTATTTAATTGTTTGGAAGAATTTAATTAAATAAAAGGGTTTTATTTAATTTTGACTTTAGAAGAGATAATTAAATTTTTTGATATTTAATTAATTTAGAGGAATGTGGATCAAATAAATAAATTTGTTTATTTATTTATTGATAGAAGAATTAGAAAGGAATAAATATTAAGAATATATATTTAGACTGAATCGTGTCATTTTTAGGCATATACATTTTGCCCCTCTTTGATGCAATGTAGTTTACGGCATTGCTTCAAAGAAATTGATTGTTGGATAATGATACATGCCCCAGTTTGCCTCTGGTACAAGTTATGATGATAGGATGCCTCCTCAAGAGATTGGACGGGAAGAAGGCGGGATGTGAGATGGACAATCTCATGAAGAAGAAGGTGAGGTTTGAAGAAAAATTGAATGATACGCGATGCAAGATAGAATGATAACACACACAAGCAAGTAAGTATGCACAAATGATACAAGAACAAGCAAGGTATCGCCCCTGTCCAGTGGTAAACCAATGATATACTGATAACAATATATGACAGTGTTGTCATTGCGTGGAACAATATATCCCTAGACCAACACGACAGGTGTATTGTCATGGCGGGGAACAATAGATCCCTAGAGCAACACGAAGATAGTGTCCAGTTTCAGGAAATGAAGCATGTCATGTAAGACGCGTGTATTGGTCTAATTTCAACAATGTTACATCATGTATAAGACAATTTGATTGATTAACTGATTGGGTTGGTTTACAACCAAACAAGGATCAAGACCACTGAGGGTGCTTGGATAATTTGACAAGATTGACTTGACTTGATTGGTATGGACTAATGATGGACTTACATTTGGATAATTGCTCGGCTTGACCAAATAGAACTTTTGGTGAGAGATACAATGATAGACAGAAAGTTGATTGATAGAAGAATGACTCAATAGAAGGAATCACAAGCTTTCATTTTGTATTGTTACTCTGCATTGTTTGGATCCTTTATTGCGTGGGATATGGATGTATGGATGTATAATGGATGTATGATGGATGATTTGCTTTTGACATCTTGATGGTGCAAGTATTTTGAAGTGCTTATTTCATCATTGGGCTTTTTTTTGGTACTTTTTTAGAATGTTGTAAGAAAATACAAGCATCTAGGTATAATTGAACTGAAATGACCTGACCATTGCTTACATGGATTTTGATTTAGCAAGTTAATACAAGCATCTAGGTATAATTGAAGATGACCTGAGTATTTCTTGCGTATTAACAAACAAGGATTGCCCCCGTTCATGTTAGACCTCTGATGTCCTCAATGATCTTTTGTCAATCATGTCTTTAGACAAGGTGTCACATTACTAAAGTTTAATCCACAAACAACAAACAAAGAAAATAATCATGCCCCCATCATAGCATCTCTAGCTTTTGGCATCCTCGAGTAGCATAGAAAGGCATGATAGAAAAAATCAAGACTCTGTATTTTAACCATGTTTCCAATCCATAAAACAGTTTTGCATTTAGATGTGTTTGTTTCTTGCCATAATTTGGGTAAAATCATTTAGAAGGCCTTTAGGTGTTTTTCTTTTTTGCCTTGGATAGGTTAATGCCCTACATCAGGATTTTTGCTTGAAAAGAGTGGGTTTTGCTTGTGCTTGCTTGCTTGGTGAGAAGATTCCACAATCCTTATTGGGGAGACAGACCCTAAGGGACTGACCTAGTGCCTCGAGGACTCATTGCTAAATGGCCTTGCCTACGTGACGACACAGAGGCAACATAGTTCGAGGTAAACCCTAATGGACCATGGATGGACTAGAAGAAAGATGACAAGAAATGGAACAGATGGGACAATGGGAGCCTTGGGGGTGCATTTGAAAAATGGCCTTGCCTACGTGACAACACAGAGGCAACGTAGTTCATGGATTGACTTCGATGGACCTAAGATATGGATCGAATGAGACATGATATGGAACAAATATGGATCAGATACAAAATAGATATGGATTAGATAAGACATGATATGGAATAGATATGGATCAAATAAGACACGATATGGATTAGACATGGAACAGATATGGATCAGACAAGACATGACATGGAACAGACATGGATCAGACAAGACACGATATGGAACAGACATGGATCATATATGGAACAGATATGGATCAGATATGGAATAGATATGGAATAGATATGGATCAAATATAGAATAGATATGGATCAAATACAGAATAGATATGGAATAGATATGGATCGCATGATACTAATGACAAGGAAACACCATGGATAGGTAGATGTATGGGTGATAAAGAATAGGTAGAAGGAATGAAGGATGTGATCTCCAAGGACTATGTCGCATAGGAATAACATGCCCCATTGTAGGTAGAATACTTAGGATTTTTCATGGCAATGCTTATGATTATAGGAGGATACAAGGATAATGAAGAACTTGCTTGGTTTGGGAGGGATAAGGTATGTCAAGAGACACCTAAAACGTTTGTCAACATTGTGTCCCCAATCTTTATCAAGACCAAGAAAAATGAAGGGAAGATTAGGATAGATAGACTGGATAGTATAGGTAGGATAGGATAGGAAATGGTACGGAAGGAAACTGATAGGAGAAGAGTGATAGGCTGATGAGACAAGGTGCCCCCAAGTGTAGGTGACGTAGAAGATCAACTTACACATGACGCCTGTTTGCCAGGTTTTCATCATGGTACTTATCCAAGGCGCCTGTTTGCCAAATTTTCACCATTGGACGAAGGGATTTTTCTTTACTTTTTTTTTTTTTTTTTGAACATTTGGATAGGATAGGTAGAATGGATGAGAGGGCCTCAATGGCCAGGTTCCATGAAAGGTGATAATCCCACTAGATGGATGATGTCACATGGACAAGGTCAAGTGTTCTCACATATGTTGGTAGGGGATTGCATGAAAGTGAGATCGAGAAGGTAGATATTGGATTATGGAAGGTGCGATAGTCGATGATGATGCAGAATACAGATGACTTATGCAAGGATGGATGAAAATTCTATGAAAAAGCATGGACCATAGGAATAGGATGAGGAAGATATGTAGGATAATAGTGGAAGGAAGGGGAGATGGAGGTATATGAAAATGTTGCGGAATGGAAGGGAATCATGACCAACGGTTGCACATACCGTGATAAACATTGAATCTGGTTATGGGAAAGTAGTGTAGGAAGAAACAGAGACTTTTACTTGTGGATGAATGACTTAGGCATAGAGGGATCCACATAGACTAAGTATTTTGCTGATTTTTGCTTGTCATGTGGGATGGAAGAATTTGAGACTTTTGGATTGAATGGGAGAAAATGGATGGTTGAGATTCTTGAGAGGTAGATGCCTCATGTAACTTGAGGGTTTTTTTCTTAGGTACCCAAACCATTTTGTTTTTAGATAGTACCTGTGAAGGTATGGGTTTGGGTGTATGCAGCTTTTGTACAGCTTTTGGAGTAATCATTTGTTAGATGCAGACCCACACCTTTTTTAGCTTGGCGTATAGGTGTGTGGGTGTATGTAGCTCTTGAGAAGGATGTTTCTTTGATTCTTGGTTTTTGTATCCTAGGTCATGAGGACTCTTAGGATTTTTGACTTTATAGGTAGAGGCATATAGATTTTTGCTGTTAAAATCCTTTGGGATGATGGAAGTGGAGTTGGAGTAAGTTCTTTGTTTATACAACATGTGCATTTGTTGGCCATGATTAGGATTGTTAGAAGATTCATGGATGGATGGATAAAGTGTTGGGAGAAGTGGTGGTAAAATGCATGGAGGGATATTTGGAGTTGGAAGTAGCGGAGGTAGATTGGATAGTGGAAGGTGTATGGTCACATACTTTTGACAATTGTAGGATGATGGAGGTGGAATGGCCACATATGCTTTGGGGATATGATAGGGTTTGCACTGGAAAGTCATGGACTTTGGAGGAGTGGAGGAGGTACCAACATCTCGAGATTGTTCACCTTGGGCTGTGTATCCAAGGCCATATGAAGGAGGAGGAACATTGACATGGACAGGCTCCAAAATACCTTGTTCGTGAAGGCCTAAGCCTTTACTTTGATAGTTCATATGTTGGAGTATGCAGTGGATAGCGGGATTATGTGTAGATGGAACACTAGGCATAAGTTCCTTATTGGATAAGAAGGTGGGATAGAGGATAATGGTGGCTGGTGTTCTAAGGAGGAACACTCATGAATGAAGCTAGTAAGACCAAGGGTACATGGTGGGGGATTTGCAGCATGGTTGATAATGGATGGTGGAGGAGTATTTTTGGTTTGATCTTCTATGCTTGCTTGGGAGGCAAGTGTCTCATCAAGGGAAGTGTAAGTTGTTGGATCTTGGATAGGACTAGATGGGGTTATAAGCTTAGGACCATAGAACGCATAAAGTGGACTAAGAGGATCATCATGGTTTTCTTGATCATAGATAGACTCGTGATCGTAGATGGGATCTTGATCATAGATAGGATTTAGCATGATGGAATTAAGGTGCTCTTGTATATGTTCTTCATCAACGATAATATTTTGATCACTGAAAGGATAGAGGTTATGGAGATGTTGGAATTGGATCCCTTGCTCATGTATTGGATCAAGTTGCTCATGGATAGCTTCTTCATCAAAGGTAGTATCTTGATCATAAAAGAGATATAGGTTATGAATGGTTTGAAATTGGATTTCTTGCTCATGCATAGGTATAGGATCATTGAAAAGATAAAGGTTATGCACGGGTCGGATGGGGGTGCTTTGATCTTGATTTAGACAAAGGTCAAATGTTTCCATATGTTCTAAAGTGTGCTCTTGACATAACTCTTGGGTTGTTTGAATGGAAGTGGAGGTAGAGGTCTCTTGGATAGGATTTTGGTCAACAATATGAAGGTGTGACAGACCTTGACTTTGGTGCATGGTAGGAGGTTCTTTAATATGCTCAAGGGGTTGCAGGTTACATGAAGGGGTTGTAGGATTTGACATGTTTGGAGACTCTTTGATAAGGTCAAGGACCAGAATTTGGGGACATGGTTGACTCTTTGCTAGTAGCCCTTGGATCACATCCTACGTAGGTGTATGGGTAGATGAATGAGGTAATGGATGAGTGGGTTTGGAGTTCTCCCTAGCTTTTCTTTTACTGTGTAAATCTGGAAAACATCTTTCCCAAAAATCATTTGAGGCTTTTTTGGTTGTCCATTTAGAGCTCAGGGAACTCGATGGCAGTGTTGGTGTAGGATTGGTATGCTTTGGGATATGTGTCTTAGAAGATGGTGAAGGAGGACTAGTAGACAGAGTGGTATATGATTTCCAACTTGAGGTGGTGCTTGCCTTGTCATGAGCATCATTAAAACAGGAAATAGATGTATGAGTTTGGGGTGAGGCGTAGCTAGTACTGGTCTATTTAGCTTGCAAGATTGTCATTTCTTGTTGTATCACTTGGAGTTCTTGAGCAATTGTTATACGATCCTGGGGTGAGATATCAAAGTCTAATTACTCTCATAGGTATTGGAGTTCTTGAGCAATTACTTCTAATTGGTTTGTCATTTCAATAGAAACTGACACAAGAATGAAATGGGTACCTAGAAAACCTAAAATTTTTCTCTGAAAAGATGTGGAGATGCTCACTATCACGGATGCGTAGAACAGATGTATAACAACAAAGGATACAAGTGTAGAAAGTCAACACAAATGCATAGTACTGGTAAAAAGTAGATGCGCAGTAACAGGTGATATAAGCATAGCAAGTCGATACAAATGCATAGCCAGTCAGAACAAATGCGCAGCAACAGAGGACGGATGTGCCGCTCTAGTTTTTCTCAGTATTTCTTGCAATTTTTCTAGAATTTTTTTATGTTTTTGGTACTTTGGTTGCAAGAATGTTTCTCTGATCTGATTTTCTGAATTTATGGCAAGAAAACACAGCAAACACAGAATATTTTTATGGTTTTTTTTTAATGATTTTTTTGACTCTTTTTGGACTAAAAAGAAAGAACAAGTACAAATCCTAGGCTTCAAATGGTTTACAAGGGTTTTTGGCCATTAGAACAAAGGTGAGTAATAAAGGCAACCGTTCAAGTGGTTATACATGCGGCAGCACTACTCTCCGTTATAGAGTCTCCCAGCCTGCAAGGGTTATGCCTTAGAGGGTTTTGGGGGAGGTTGGCTGTCAGTATAACATAACTTCACTCGTTGTTTGAAGCTTTCACTCCAAACACAATTTATTTATAGTGGCTTGGAAGGGCTTGGCGTCTAGCCTGTTACCACTTAGGGTCATTCCTACTTGGATGAACGGTATCCAAGAGCAGGCCCCTCTAAAGGAAAACACATGCAAAAATGATATGTCTGGCATTTTGATCACCCAAGATAGGGGAGAGCACAGGCCTAGTATCATTCCCAAAACACAGTATACAGTGGTTCTTTTCCCCTAGTTAAAATGAAAAAAAACTAGATGAACTGTCTACTTGGGCAAGCATAGAACTTTAAAGTGATTAGCAAGATAGCAATGGTCTAGTTTTATCCAAGATAGCAATGATGAGTTTAATTTTTAACCATGTAGCATGAATTGTTAACTTTGAAATGATGGTCAATCGAGATAGCAATGGTGCAGTTTTACCCAGATAACAATGATGAGTTCAATTTTTAACCACTTAGCATGAATTGTTAACTTTGAAATGATGGTCAATCAAGATAGCAATGGTTCAGTTTTACCCAGATAGCAATGATGAGTTCAATTTTTATCCACATATCAATGAGTTGTTAACTTTGAAAAGATAGCAATGTTGGAATGCAAGATAGCAATGATTCAATTACCACTTTCTTAGTTAAAACTACGTGAGATTTGCATGAGCATCTGTTTTACTTTCCCTTTAGAAATCGAAGTGTGAGCTAACAAGTGCAACTATATGAATCTAAACTAGTACCTAGCCTACAAAACAGATCCAGAGAGTTCCTACAAAGACGTCAACATTAGCAAAAATCTTCCAAAAAACCCTAAAATCACTACCTACAACAGAAGCGTCACTTCAAAGACTGAATGCATAGAAATAGTCAACAGAAGCGCCATAATACATATGCGCTGCAACAGAGGATAAAAGCACCCAAAAATAGTGTATAAGCGCTGCAATAACAGATGCATTGTTTTAGATGGTAAAAGCATCGTAACAGTGTCTGCATGCGCTACACTAACAAAAGCGCTATGATAGGTAACAGATGCACCTAAACAGAGGCTATATGTGCTGTGAAAATGTATGCATCATGACAGGTAACAGATGCATGTTAGGAAGTGATGGATGCGTTGTTTCCTCCTGTGTACGGCTTTCTAAAACATAAAAACTCAGTTTTGGGGTTAAATTTGGGGCTAGGCCCCATGGTGGACGACAAAAATGTTAAGGAAAAATTGGATTCAAATGAATAATCAATAATATCAAATATCAAGATACCAAAAACTCAATGAAATGGTGAACTAAAGAGATTCAAACAAACAATGAACAAACAACAAAGCAAACCTCCTTAATTTGAAGCTTCCATTGATTGCCTATCACAATCGTTCTTGCATGTATGAAATAGGGTCCTCAGAGAGTACACTTCCTTTCTATGCTTCAAGAATGTCAATTGAGAATGGCTATGATAATACCACCATGGAGAGAAGTTTCACAATGATGGTAGTAGTGCGTAGTGCGTAGTAGCGAATGTGATCACAAGCAATGAAGGAATTGGTGCCAAAGGCGTGCTGTAATTCCTGCAGAGTAACAATACTTAAATCTTGGATGAATGAAATGGAAGAATGAGGTTCAATTTATAGACTTGAGAGAACAAAGATCAATGGTATAGAGAGAATGAGAAGATCAATGATTGAGAACAGTTGAGGAACGTGCAACGAATAAGAAGAAGACATGTGTCTTGCTTTCTTTTGCATGAGAGGAGTTAACAAGAATAGAAGAATGAGTTAAAGCAATTAAAAGAATATAATAATCAGTTAAGTGATTTAAAACAAGAAGAATAGATTTGCATGAGAATAAGAAGATATTTTGCTTTATTAAATATTAGGAATATTCAATTGCATGTGCACAAAGATTGAATTATATTTAGAGATAACTCAATTTAGAAGAAAAGACAACTTAAATAAATAAGTGATTTATTTAAATTTAGAGAAGATATTATTGGAAGAAACAATTAAATAATTGGTATTATTTAATTTAGAAGATAAGAAAGCAAATTAAATAAATAAATTTATTTAATTGTTGTGCATGATTTGGAAGAATAAATAAAATATTTGATTGTATTTTATTTTTGGAGATTGAGAGAATTCAATAAATTTGATGTGATTTATTCAAATTTGGAAGAATGATTTTGATTTAATTAATTAATTAAGAATTATTTAATTGTTTGGAAGAATTTAATTAAATAAAAGGGTTTTATTTAATTTTGACTTTAGAAGAGATAATTAAATATTTTGATATTTAATTAATTTAGAGGAATGTGGATCAAATAAATAAATTTGTTTATTTATTTATTAATAGAAGAATTAGAAGGGAATAAATATTAAGAATATTTATTTAGACCGAATCATGTCATTTTTAGGTGTATACAGGTATCATTAAGTCATCACAGTCTCATGCTTTGGTGGTAGGAAAACCTAAGGAACAGAAAATGGTAGGTCCTCTTGACAAGAAACAAAAGAAATTCAAGAAAAATCCACACACATATCAAGCACAAGATTCATCTAAGAAGGAGAAGCGTACATGTGCTTATTGTAATAAAACAAGTAATGATGAACATAATTGTTTTAAGAAACAAATTGACATGTTGATGCAACTTTTTCAAAAGAACAATCTTCCATCGCCTGATTCTTCTTCTACTCCTTCAACGTCTACACATCCAGAATTATTTGAACAAGGTCATGCAAGGAAAGCTAAGGAAAATAAACATAAAGGTAAAGCACTTTGTGCAAGTACAAATTCTACATTAGGTAAATAGCTTCTTGATTCAGGTGCTTCTCATCATATGGCTTCTTCCAAGGATATGTTTTCTTCATTTGAGCCATGTGATATGCCACCTATATTGATGGGTAATAACACATATATGAATGTAATTGGGAAGGGAACTATTGATATTGGTGAAGGTACTTTCAATGATGTACTTTGGGTGCCTTCTTTGACTAATAAACTTCTTTCCATATATCAAATTACTCATATTGGTACAAGGAAGACGGTGGAGTTCACACCTGATTTGTTTATTATCAGAGACTTGGAGAGCATAGATATTATTGCTATTGGGGTGGATGATCATGCATCTTAGTTATACACCTTTTTTGGTTTCTCTCCTGATGATGATTCAGATCCGTTGGCTGACATTCACACTTCTTGTGCAAATCATATTTCTTATCTATAGGATGCACTTGAATCTATCAACCAAGAGTCATCAAAAGTCATGTTAGTAGAAACAACAAAAGCATCATAGCTTCATCATTATAGGATTTATCAATAGAGGAATCTTCATCTTTCTTTTTCTTATTGCAACATTCCTTTTTGAAATGTCCCCATTTTCCATAGTTCCAACATCTCAATCTACTCTTACCAGGTGTCTTGAATCTACCCTTGGACTTGGATATATCCTTAGACTTGTTCTTACCACCTTTCTACTTGTCACTACCCTTCTCTTTAGATCTACTTTATACATGCAATGCATCCTTTAACCTATCCTCAATAGACATTTTCCTCATTTCCTCTATGAGCAAGGAAATAATGAGAGCATCCACCTTTGGATCTATCATAGAACCACTTAGTGCAAGAATCAAATTATCCTATGATTCACATAGTGAACATAGTAGTAAAATGTATTCATCCTCTTCTTCTATCTTCATATTTAATGATTGTAACTGACTCAAGATTAGATTGCATGCATTCAAATGTTCTACAATTGAATCTTCGTCTCTCATTTTTAAAGAATATAATTTTATTTTCAAAACAATGTATTTACAAGACTCTTAGTTTGGTAAATTTTCCTATTCTTTTCCATAAATCATATGTAGTAGTTTCATTAGAAACATTCAAAAGAATAGAATCAATTAAACACAATCATATAGTGCCATGATCATTTTTGTCAAGTTTTACCCATTCTTCATTTGAAATCTTTTTCAATGTGTTTTCACTTTCACAACAATCCATTGATCTCTTTCTTCCAAGAGATACTCCATATTTAACTTCCAAAGTTTAAAACTCAATACATTAAACTTTTCAATCTCTAAGTTGGATGAGCTAGCCATGATCTCTATCACCCAAAACCTGAAATTGCAAGAAAATGCAACACACTCCCACTACAAAGAAAACTCAATCAAACATTCTAAAAGAGGCATCCCTCCCTCTAATCAATCCAATTGTGGCTTTGATACGAAATGTTGAAATTAGTGTGAAATAATACAACTAGATATGTTGAACTTTAGTGCATCCAAATTTATAAACAATGATTGATCATATGGAAAGGGAAATTAGAAATGGAAGCAAATATAAGGGGAAAACTCCACACCCAAAGAGATACAAGCTTGTATTAATCTTGAAAAATAGTTATATCAACACAATCTATTTATCTCACTATATTCCAATAGCATAACAGTGCTCAAATGACCTACAAAGCAATCTCATAATACCACCATCTCAAGGCATTAATATATAGGAGATATAGATACAAGATACCATGAATGGTATTCAAAACAAGTGGCCAACACCATTCACCCAAATCCAGTTATCTACCTCCATCATGGGGAATCTCACAACTTACCAAAATTAGTCAACAATCTTGAATAGTAACTCCTCTTATGCATCTTACACCCACCTCACATGTCATAAGCATCGTAGATTCTATCATAACTACCAAATTGACCAAGATTCCAAACCTAGGCACTCCATGAGAAGATTGTCCAAATCTATCATAAGATTTATTTATCAAAGTCCTCTTGCACTATAATGTCCCAAAAAAAATATTTGCATCCAACAATCAAATCTAAAAATAAAATTTTAATTACCTTTCAAAACACCCAATTTTTCCTTACACCAATTGATCCCGAAATTGACAATTTTAACACAAATGCAAAGGGAAACTTCTTTAAACATAAAATACTAATAATTATATTCAAATATCAATAATGGTATGGCCTCATTCTTTTACATATCAGAAATTTTCCAGATTTACACATAGACACAAATTTGCATGCAAAACTAACAATTTCACTACACCCGATTTCACTCGGTAGCACAGAAATGATATCTGATGAACCCAATATTAAATTATATAATTTTCTAATGAAATACAATTTATATCAGGTCTGAGATGACCAATAAAAACAACAGAAAACTCTGATAACAAGCCCACAACTACTAACTGCCAACTGCTCAAACCCCAACTCCAGCACACACTAAAATTGCTCCAAACTCACAAAAATAATACCAGATCTTACAATAAATGGCCACAAGAATAAATACTGATGTATAAATAGTAAAAATATAGAAAAGCATGAATTCCACACCTGCAAACACTTACAATACTTCAAAATGCTTCAAGAAACATCAAAACTGCATATAAATCCACCTGCAAGAAAACTACATAAAATCTACTGAAATCTATCAATTCTTTGAAGCTCCAATGCACTCCCTATGTGAGAATTCCCTCAAGAACCAAAGGTTTTCCATCCTCTGATCCAAGAAACCAATGGGTTTTCATCCACAGCTATAAACTCCAATGGGTTTTCGTCCACTGAAGAAAATCCAAGCACAAGTGCTCAAATTCAGAAATATGGGTTGTAAAATGATCCAAAAGCCCCTCTGAAAGAAAATACTTGCATATTAATAATAGTCCAAATCTAAATGCCTCTCTCTTGGAAAATAAATTAAAATAATTTAATTTCCAACAAATTCCCTCAAACGGTGCTTACGTGTCATAATCCATGCAAGATTCTTGGCCAAAAATAAGAAATAACTCCCCTCTTACAAGTTGTCATAAAATTAGCTATTTTTTAGGAACCTGTCATAAGATCTCCTAAAATCACTCTTGGAAGTTATAATTAAACCTCATATTCCCCACTTGTGCAAATAAATTAAAATAATTAATATTTAATTGCTCCCGAAAATAATAAATCCTTAATATGAGGGATTACAATTAAAATATTAAATAAAATATTTTCCCTTCTAATTTACATTAGCCCATGGGAAAATAGAAATGGACTAATAATTTCACCAATTTATTTTTACTATAAAGGGGACATGACAAATCTCCCCTCCTCAAAATTGTTTGTCCTCAAGCAATTAAAACCATGATGCTTTTAAATTATGTTATACTGCACAGAAAGCCTTGATCCTGTACCTATGAGATGTTGCAATTCTTGCCATAGAACACTGTGAAAACATAAAAACTTAGATTCATTTCTACCAATGCCATGAATCAAACAATAAAATCTATGCAATTTGAGCTCTTGGATATGTAAGTTGGGTGTTGCCACAATAATGGGTTACTCTTTCTGGGACATCCTGTTTTTTGTTGAAATCACATATTTTTATAAAATATAATGATTTAAGCCTTGAAAGGTTCCATTTAAAGGATTGTAATTGAATAGGGTTTGATCAAACCCCCTTGGATAGAACACTGCTAGTTTTAAACCATACCTGTCATGGAGTCTCCTCTACACCTATCAAAATGCTGATAAAAAACCACTTTTGATTTACCTTTTGGGGGATCAAATGAATTCATTTAAAATTTTATGTTTTGTAAGTATGTAGTCCTTATTATAAGCTTCCCAAAAAGTATAATTTTAAATATATTTAATTTGATTATTATATTCATTTTTTATTTCTTGTGAATGTAGGTTTTTAACGAACATCAAGGTCTATGTTTCATACATACGAAAAAATAGGAAAATATAGAAAATAAAATTCTAAAAAATATGTGTCCTCTAGGTATTGATGTCCTTATTCCAATAAAAAAAATTGAATTCCGATACATAAAAAAAGTTATTCTTTACACAGTACACCTATGTCTAAATTGTAATTGGTTTGACTTCAAAAGTTAATTAAAATAAAAATATTCACTAAAACATTATGAAACCAAATGCATCCTCTAGATATCGTAGTTAAAAATCTAAATTCAAAAAAAATTAGAATTTTATCCTTCATACAAAAAAGTTATGTTTTACATAGTACACGTCACTCTTTAAAAATATTGTTTACTGTTAGAAACTAGTTATTGAAGGAGATGGAAAAGGAAATATAATTTGATTCCAAAATAAATATATATATATATTTAGAATCTACAAACAAAATGTGACAAATCATTAGTTTACATCATCTTCAAATTCCTCACGGTTTAGCAACTATAGGTGTCCGAAAGTGAAGATGTTTTTCAAAATGTTCATTTCAATGTCAACTTTGGCCAAAAAGTGTAACCCACTATTGTAGTAGTTTCTCTCATACTCCAACTGATCCACATATTCCCACAAAGATTTAGTAAACTTGCCAAATGCACTAGCATGAGATAAGACAAACTTGAAATTCCTACAACTTCTCCCAATGATATAAATATGTTTTTTTCTACTTGTAGGACTGATATAATTGTCAATCCACTCTCCATTACAGCAAATATGAAACTAATAAATAGTTACTTCTCTTACCTCCAAAGTACTGAAATATACATTACATGAATGTGCAACCAAAAGCCCATACTTTACCTCAGTTTGAAAGATGCTTGATGCAAATTTAGGATCTGATTTGGAACAGTAATGGAACATATGAAGAATAGGAAATGTTATCATATACCAGCATACCAAATTCCATTTTGCAAACCACAATCCCTTCTAGTGGTAATCTCTGCACTTCCTGAGTCCAAATAGCACAAATTGATCACCCAAAGGTAAATTCAAAATGAAAGTAGAAAATAAGTTTATTGCATCCTCTACTATATTAGGTGACTTACTGATGTGCTTGATACTTTCCACCTTGAAAAACTTACAAGACAATCTACCACAACAAGTTAAATAGAGTCTTGGATCTCTAGCTAGGAAAGCACCATCATTGGGCAACTTGTACCTGAGAATACTGATACATTTGGTGATGTTATGGGTTTGATTTTTTCTACTATTAGGACTATTTTAACAACCATTATATCCTCTACCACATCCATTACATCTTTTGCAAAAATATCTTCCATTCACCCCTTCAATGTTGAGATACATATCAAGGAACTGCATAACATTAGACCCATTCATTACCTCATCTTGTGAGTAGTCATTTTCAGCCTCTTGAATTGGTCTATTGGATCCAAAATATAGTAATAGGGTGATCATACAGAAGCAACATTTATTCCATGGCACTTTGACCTCCACAAAGAAAATCAGCAACTTATTTTGTTTGAAGATGTTGTATTCCCTAAAACCATTCATTGGCATATACTTGAATTTCTTCACAAACCCATTTAAAGTGTTAGAGACAAATGCATCATCAAAAAAATATAACATGAGGGAAAAACTTTGACCTTTATGGATGGTAAGGAGATACCAAGAAGAAAACATCCTAAAAAGGTTATCTACCCACATCACTTGAAATACCCCTCTTTGTGGCCCCAAACTCCCATAGTACCAAACCCAATAGATTCTCCATTCAATGTAATCCATCACATGGCTATCATGAGCATACTGAAATTTGCATATTTTCAAAGAAATACTAGTTTTAAACATCTTATCACACCTTGCAAGGCTTTCCTCTGAAACTTTGAACTTCATGTTATCAAGTTTCTTGATTTCCAATCTTTTTAATGAAAACCAAATAATTCTCTTTCCTATAGCACCACAAACTATAGTAGATCCATGTGAGAAATATGAAATATTAGCTTCATGTAGAGAACTAGTTACCTTTTCAATTCCTTCCAATGCTTCTTGTCTTGCATCCTCTTGTATGCCATGAACACTAGTGACTTGGCCCAAGTATGTGACATTATTCTTCCTCAAATTTTTCTGATGCAAATTAGTTTCCAACTCTATGACATGTTGGAATATTCTATCTAATGGTGATCTTGGGAACATATTACTAAACACCATTCTTTGTGGATTTGGAAGCAATTGAATAACATAAAGTAGATTGTGTTTCTTACCAGAACTCAAGATTGCTCCATTACCATAGTCATATCGGAAGTGACATCCTATGGCTCCTTGCATTTGACTCTTAGGATGCAACCATAGAACCATGTGATCCTTCACATTATTTTCCTCATGCTCATGTATGATCAAATTGATATTCCCTACATAGGTTGTTGATTTGAAAATTTTGGCAAGCTAAAATTTGACATCTATATCTAGAAAGATGTCCATTTCATGTGCATATTCTTCAATAGGGTCATCTTGGAACTCTTCATCATAAACACATAGTGCAGCAAGTGTTAAGCACAAATACTCAATGCAACCCATAGAAAACTCTAAAACATACTGGAATCTTCTACCATAAATAGAAAACCCATTTCCTACAACTGTCAACTTCATGTTCTCAATTTGAATGGAGCCCCACGTTTGCATTAAAGAAGCCCAATCACCGTCCCCTGAAACATCATATCCTTCCACAAATGGATATGAGAAATATTAATGAAAAAAATAGGATATGAGTTGGTTACCTTCATTGGCTCATCAAATACTTCTTGCATTACATTCTCCTTCATGTCTGAAGTTCCTTTGATATGATCCAAGTATGATATCTTTGCAACCTTCTTGATGCTAGGAACAATGAGGCCATCTTTTTGAATCTTATCCTTCTTGTAAACTCCTCCATACATCCAATGGTAGAAAACCTGTACGAAGCTTGGTCTTGAAAGTACCATGCCATGCTTAGTAATAAAATTGTCAACATCAAATTGACACCTTCTTTCCTTACCACATTTCCATGATAAGCATCTCAATTTGTCTATGTCCATTTGACCATTACCCAAAATATTTTCTTCAAGTGTGGTACTTGGATTGCACTAGTGACCCATAAAATGTGAACATTGATCCTTCATAATGTGATTAGAAAGCACAACAAACCCTATATGAATCCTCATAAAATTCCTTTCATTCCAAATGGAAGAGATGGAGAACTCAATAATGCCTCTAACTACTTTAATCCTCAAGAGATTACCTAGATCCCATATGAAAACACAAATTTGGACTTGACTCAAAGAGTCCTCATGCCCTATACTGCAAGTTGTATCCCTCACTCTATCACCTTTTTTAGCATGCTTTCCTTGATGACAAGAATTTTGTAGTGACATAGAAGGAGACAAATCTGAAATATTTTCATACCTTGGGCTGCAAATAAGATGTTCATCCTCATTTGTTGAAAGAGAGTTCATTGAGATAGCCTCAACAACTCCATTTTTGTGACTCAAAACCCTTGAATTAGGACTAACCAAAATATTCTTCTCAAATGCATCCCCATCCACAATGCTACTGTGCAAATCAAACAATGACTCACCATTTGGAAGTTCGGAAGATAGTACATGAATTGGTGCATGTCCATCCATCTTGGGCTCTTCACAACTAACAAGAGATGTCTTTTTCTCCTCAACTTCATCAATATTTTCTTGACATGTACAATCATTAGAAGTAAAATAAACATCTTCTATTTCCAAACAATTTTTACCTTCAAATTGTATGGTGGATTTCTCCAAGTTTTTCTTCCTTTCAATTTCTTGCAAATCTGATTTTTCTTTATGCTTCACAATCACCATTTCTGTTTTATGTCCTTCTTTTATGGCTCTTCTAGTTCTACTATTGTGATTGTTGAACATTCCTTTGTATCATGCTCCTTAGCCTCTTCTTGATTTTTGGTATTTATAGTCTTTTCCATCTTAACTTCTTCCTTTCTTCTTCTCATGAAATAATCTTCAAATGATACTTCAAATTTTCCCTCTGAAAGGTACTCTTCAAAAGTTTTGAGAACCACTCCTTCTTTAGGCAAATCTTTCCTAGTGATTTCTACATATTCATAAAAAGTGATGGATGCCTTTGAAATTATACATTTCATATAATATTCATCAAACCATACTGATATTTTGGAAACTAAAACATCATTTTCTAAACTCCTCAAAAGGGATTTGAAGAACCCTGCCATGATCAACAACTCAATACCCTACAGGTTGGCAAGATCATGCTCTGATACCACTGTAATTTCCCAAACAAAATATTTGCATCCAACAATCAAATCTAAAAATAAAATTTTAATTAACTTTCAAAACACCCAATTTTTCCTTACATCGATTGATCCCGAAATTGACAATTTTAACACAAATGCAAAGAGAAACTTCTTTAAACATAAAATACTAATAATTATATTCAAATATCAGTAATGGTATGGCCTCATGCTGTTACACATCAGAAATTTTCTAGATTTACTCATAGACACAAATTTGCATGCAAAACTAACAATTTCACTACACCCAATTTCACCCGGTAGCACAGCAATGATATCTGATGAACCCAATATTATATTATATAATTTTCTAATGAAATACAATTTATATCAGGTCTGAGATGACCAATAAAATAGCAGCAAACTCTGATAACAAACCCACAACTACTAGCTGCCAACTGCTCAAACCCCAACTCCAGCACACACTAAAACTGCTCCAAACTCACAAAAATAATACTAGATCTTACAATAAATGGCCACAAGAATAAAAACTGATGTATAAATAGTAAACATACAGAAAAGCATGAATTCCACACCTGCAAACACTTACAATACTTCAAAATGCTTCAAGAAACATCAAAATTGCATATAAATCCACCTGCAAGAAAACTACATAAAATCTGCCGAAATCTATCAATTCTTTGAAGCTCCAATGCACTCCCTATGTGAGAATTCCCTCAAGAACCAAAGGGTTTCCATCCTCTGATCCAAGAAACCAGTGGGTTTTTGTCCACAGCTGCAAACTCCAATGGGTTTTCATCCACTGAAGAAAATCCAAGCACAAGTGCTCAAATTCATAAATATGGGTTGTAAAATGATCCCAAAGCCCCTCTAAAAGAAAATACTTGCATATTAATAATAGCTCCAAATCCAAATGCCTCTCTCTTGGAAAATAAATTAAAATAATTTAATTTCCAACAAATTCGCTCAAACGGTGCTTACGTGTCATAATCCATGCAAGATTCTTGGCCAAAAAAAAGAAATAACTTCCCTCTTACAAGTTGTCATAAAATTAGCTATTTTTTAGACACAAAAAGAAGAAAAACAATGTTATAAGTCTATGAAACAAATTAAAGACACTACCAAGTACATTTGTCCAATATGTAAGCAACTACATTTTGGTCACAACATGATAGGCACCCCCAAATATGATGAACATGTTGCAAGTATGGGCCTAACCGGTGTTGTCATTTATGTCAACATACTCCTATTGCATTAATGATAAGGATTGGATGAACTATTTGCTGAGGATATTGAGAAAATTGGTCATATTAGGAACAGTGAAGACAGTAAGGTAAAAGTCCTAGTTAAGATGAGGATCAGAGGATGCAGTTCAAAGGGCTTGTAGATATGTGTCTTAAGGTGTTCCAGTAAAGATTTCAGAGGTCTGCATGAAGATATGAAGAAGTTGTGGCCGCTCAAGTAAAATTGGTTCCGGCAAGTGTTTAGAGGTGATAGAGTGATATAGATAGGTCCGGTGAGATCCAGAAATGCATTATCTTGTTCTGCGGATTTGGTGGAGTGTTTAGGAAGTCCTTGTGAATTATCAACCCAATTGGTTCATGGTCTGGAGGCTCGCAGGCATCTATTTCTTTGTGACATTGATGACAGACTGTATTCTTGAAGTTTCAGATGGAGAGAAGGATTTCAGTAAGTAGATGTAGTGTGGATGCTCTTGGTGATTCAGGAAAGCTTGTGGAGGTCTTTGGATCGTGTCCAGTTCATTTTGGTGGTCCTCATTAGAGTTTGAGTTCACAATTGAAGAATTGCTTTCGGATGCTAGTGTTCTTCCTGAGTCTGGCCGACCGGATGAGTTACACATCTTGCGGATGTTCTTGTAGATGTTTTCTGACTTAGATGATTATTCCTAAGTCGATGTCTTATATAAATAAGGGATTGAAAAGTCATTTCAATTGTATCTTGTGGAGATGAGAGTGTGGTAGCAAGGAGGAGAGTGAAAGGTAGAGCAGAAGTATTGGGCTTAAATGGAACTAACTCAAGCATGGTGAAGATGTTATTTTCCAGTTCAAGTATGTGATACTTATTATTTTGTAGACAGTGAGTCTCTTGTAGGCAGTGAGCCTCTTGTGAGCAGTGTGCTCGGGCAGTGAGCCCTAATTGGCATGTGCCATTTTATTCTTTCTATTCTTCTAATAGAGAATACATTCTTGGGTTAGTCACCCCTTGGTTTTTCCCTTAACCAGGTTTTTCACGTCAAAATCTTGGTGTCTCATGTGTTAATGTGTTTCTACTCTTGATTTAATGCATTGTGTTTCATAACTGATTAATTACTATGCTGCTGAATTATAAAGTGGATTTAAGTGTTTAAATTGGAAGAAAGTTTTGGACAACTGATTCACCCCCACCTCTCAGTTGTCTGCCCTAAATCCAACAATTGGTATCAGAGCTAGTTCCTCTAAAAGGAGCTTAACCGCTTGAGGAGATCCACAATGTCATCCTACAAGAAGGATAGTCCGAAGTTTGAAGGAACCAATTTTAATATTTGGAAAAGTCACATGAAATGTCACTTGCAATGTATGGGAATGCAGTATTGGACCATGGCTACAACAAAGTATACTCCTCCATAGAATGGCCCAGTAACCACAAAAGAAATCATAGATGCTGAAAATAATCTGCGGACTAAAGAAGCTCTTCTAAGTGCCTTGTCTGATTCAGAGCTTACAAATGTTGTTGATCTACAAACTACTTTTGAGATTTGGGAAAAACTAGAACTTCTGCATGAAGGAGACAAATATGTTAAATGTGCAAGGCTACAGAGTCTGAAAGGAAAATTTAAAAATCTGAAGATGAGAGAAAATGAAAATATCACTACTTTTATGCCAAGAGTAAAGAACTTGTTTGTGGCATTAGATGTGTTGGTGGAGTCTTGGATGAAGATGAGATTGTTGGCAAAGTTCTCAGATCCCTTCCTGTTTCTTATAAAATCAAGGTTGTTGCTATTGAAGAATTCAGAGCCCATACAGCTATCACAAGAGATCAATTGGTTAGTAAATTGGTTAAATTTGAATTGACCAAGTTTGGAGATGACCCCCCAAGACTAAATCTGCATTCAAATCCAGTGCCTTTATAAAAGGTAAACAAAGGTTTGATCCGGAAGAGAACTCTTCAAGGAAACTATCATGGTATGAAAAAGTAAGAAAAGACCTGGAAGAAGAAGAAGCAGAAACTGCTCAACTTGAAGCCCTTATTGCAAAAAGACTGCCAAGAGGATCCGGTAAGTATGAAGGAAAATTGCCTTTTAAATGTTTTAACTGCAATAAGATTGGTCATTTTTCCTCAAGGTGTCCAGAAAGATTTTCAAGGCCAAATTCTAACAAATCAAGGTTCCAAAAGAATTGTTACTATGTTCATGAAGATGATGATAATGGAGTAATAGATGATGAATCAGAATCAAGAAATAAATCCGAAAGTGATTGGGTGTTTATTGCCATCAAGGAAGAAGATCCAATGCCCTCTGAATCTGTCAATCACAAAGTTGTAGAAAGATCTCTGGCTGCCCAAGTTGAAGAAAAGGATGATTGGGTTATTGATAGTGGATGCTCTCACCATATGACAGGTGATAAAAATAAGTTCATAGATTTGGAAAGGTATGAAGGAGGAGTGGTAAAGTTTGGTGATAACTCTACTAGTAGAATCAGAGGTAGAGGAACTATTTCTTTTGATGGAAAGAACAAAACCGGTAATGTACTATATGTTGAAGGATTGAAGCACAATCTTCTCAATGTTGGACAGTTGGTGGACAAGGGCTATATCTCCAATTCAAGAATGGAAAATGCAAGATCTTTGAAAGTTCCAGAACAGAGATTGCATCCAGTACGCAAACAAAATGTAACATCTTCCATTTAGTTGGTACTGGTAAAAGTTGTCTATTTGTGCAAATTGATCAGAGTTGGTTATGGCATAGGAGGATGTGTCATATAAATTTTGATAATATCATCAAGATAAGCAACACTCAAGCTATAAGAGATCTTCCAATATTGATAAAACCTACAAATAGTTTGTGCAAAGAATGTCAGTTGGGTAAACAAAGCAGAGTCTCATTCAAAAGCAAGGAACATTCTTCTACCGGGTTATTAGACTTAGTTCATACTGATTTGTGTGGTTCGGCAAGAATTAGAAGTGTGCAAGGTGATAAGACAATTGTCTGCTCCTAGAACTCCATAGCAGAATGGAGTAGTGGAAAGAAAGAACTAGACCATCCAAGAAGCATCTAGGACAATGATGATGGAAGAAAATGTTCCTCAAATCTATTAGAGAGAAGCTGTCAGCACTGCAGTTTATACTCTCAATCGAGTACAAATAAGACTCCTTATGAACTTTGGTTTGGCATCACTCCTACTGTGAGGTATTTCAGAGTCTTTGGTAGCAAATGTTACATTAAAAGAGATGAAGATCTAAGCAAATTTGGTGCTAGAAGTGATGAAGGAATATTCTTGGGTTACTCTACTCAAAGCAAAGCTTACCGATGTTATAACAAGAGACTGAGAAAGATTATAGAAAGTACTAATGTGAAGGTTGATGAAGGAATTAAAAACCCTCAAGGTTTTATGATTATGATGAAGATGATCAGAATGGTGTTCTGATTCAAGGAGCCCAAGTCCCTTCTGAAATTTAGATTCAAACTGATCCGGGAAATCAGGAAGAAGAGATGAGTTTTAATGAGCCTGATCAAGAATCAGAAGTGCAAGAAACTCCCAAAGTTCCCAAGTATGTAAGATTGAACCACTCTAAAGATCAGATCATAGGTGATAAAAGCAAAGGTGTTCAAACAAGAAGGATTGCTCAAGATTCAAAAAAGTATTGTCTAATTTCAAAGATAGAACCTAAGACAGTGAATGAAGCTTGTAATTATGAAAAGTGGACTAAAACAATGGAGGAAGAGCTGATACAAATTAAGAAAAATCACACTTGGGATCTTGTTCCCAGACCTAGAAACAAGAATGTGATTGGAACCAAATGGGTCTTCCGGAACAAACTGAATGAAATTGGTGAAGTAATCAAAAATAAAGCCAGATTGGTCTGCAAAGGTTACTCTCAAATAGAAGGAGTTGATTTTGAATAAACTTTTGCTCTAGTAGCAAGAATTGAAGCAGTCAGGTTATTTCTTGCTTTTGCTGCTTTCAAGGATTTCAAAGTATATTAGATGGATGTCAAGTCTGCCTTTCTGAATGGAGACTTGGAAGAAGAAGTATACATTGAACAACCGGATGGATTTCAATTGTCTGATCATGGTGATATGGTCTGCAAGTTGAAGAAAGCACTGTATGGACTGAAGCAAGCCCCAAGAGCCTAGTATGAAAGATTGGATAAGCATCTTTTGAAGATTGGTTTCAACAAAGGTACTGCTGACAGTAATTTATATTTCAAAATTGATCATGAAAACATCTTAATTGTTGAAGTGTTTGTTGATGATATCATTTTTGGAGGAAGAAATAGTATGTGCAAAACTTTTGGAAATCAAATGAAAAGTGAGTTTGAGATGTCCATGCTTGGGGAAATGAATTTCTTCTTGGGTCTACAAATCATTCAAACTAAGAAAGGAATCTTCATTTCTCAGACCAAATATGTGAAAGAATTGTTGAAGAAATTTGGGATGGAAGACTCAAAACCAATGAGTACTCCCATGGCAACCAGATGTAAATTGAGCAAAGATGATGACTCTCCTAAGGCTAATCAAAAAAAGTACAGGTCAATGATTGGAGGATTGTTGTATCTCACTCAAACTAGACCTGATATTATGAATGTTGTTGGTCTTGTTGCTAGATTCCAAGCTAATCCTAGAGAATCTCATGTCATGGCAATCAAGAGGATTTTTAGGTATCTAAAAGGGACAGTTGAGTATGGTTTGTGGTATCCCAGAGATCATAATTTCTCTCTTCATGCATATACAGATGTGGATTGGGCAGGAGATGTGGATGACCAGAAGAGTACCAATGGTGGAGCATTCTTTTTGGGAAAGAGATTGATTTCTTGGCTGAGCAAGAAACAAGAGGCAATATCTCTGTCCACTATAGAAGCAGAATATATTGCAGCAGCAGGTAGTTGTACTCAAGTTTTGTGGATGAAGCAAATGCTAAGAGACATGGGAGTGGAGTATGAAGAACCTATCACAATCTTCTGTGATAATTCAAGTGCAATAAATATTTCAAATAATCTAGTGTTGCATTCAAAGACCAAACATATATCCATCAAGTTTCACTTTTTGAGAGAGCAAGTGAACAAGAATGAAGTCATATTAGAGTTTGTGCCTTCCAAGGATCAAATTGCAGATATCTTTACTAAACCTCTACCTAAGGACTCTTTTGAGTATCTCAGGGAGAAGTTAGGGGTTATTACCCCTCCGGTGATGAACTAAGGTGCACTGATGTGCATCAATTTGGTGGATATCATAGTCATATCTTGTGGTCTGGATTGATGATGGGGAGCTGCTACTCAGGGGGAGCAGCTGGTATGATTCTGAAGTGTTAGAGTTGCAAGTATGTGCCCTTTGCCATTGATGTCAAAGGGGGAGAGAAGACATGTGAAAAACAAGTGGTTGCTGATCAAAGGGGGAGCAGTAAAGGAAGAGAAGACTTGTGAATGGTTGTTGGTGATAGGGGGAGTTGTGTCAGTGAAGGAAAGTTCTTGTCTTGATGGTTAAAATAGTTTTTGACATCATATGTTGTCATCAATGACAAAGGGGGAGATTGTTGCAAGTATGGGTCTAACCGGTGTTGTCGTTGATGTCAACATACTGCTATTGCATTAATGATAAGGATTGGATGAACTGTTTGCTGAGGATATTGAGAAAATTGGTCATATCAGGAACAGTGAAGACAGTAAGGTAAAAGTCCTAGTTAATGAGGATCAGAGGATACGGTTCAAAGGGTTTGTAGATATGTGTCTTAAGGTGTTTCAGTAAAGATTTCAGAGCTCTGCATGAAGATATGAAGAAGTTGTGGCCGCTCAAGTAAAACTAGTTTCGGCAAGTGTTCAGAGGTGACAGAGTGATATAGATAGGTCCGGTGAGATCCAAAAATGCATTATCTTGTTCTGTGGATTTGGTGGAGTGTTTAGAAAGTCCTTGTGAAGTGTCAACCTGATTGGTTTGTGGTCTGGAGGTCCATAGGCATCTATTTCTTTGTGATAGTGATGACAGATTATGTTCTTGAGGTTCCAGATGAAGGAGAGAAAGATTTCAGTAAGCAGATATAGTGTGGATGCTCTTGGTGATTCAGGCAAGCTTGTGGAGGTCTTTGGATCGTGTCCAGTTCATTTTGGTGGTCCACATTAGAGTTTTAGTTCACAATTGAAGAATTACTTTCGGATGCTGGTGTTCTTCCTGAGTCTGGCTGACCGGATGAGTTACACATCCTGCAGATGTTCTTGTAGATGTTTGCTGACTTAGATGATTATTCCTAAGCTGATGTCTTTTATAAATAAGGGATTGGAAAGTCATTTCAATTGTATCTTGTGGAGATGAGAGTGTGGTAGCAAGGAGGAGAGCGAAAGGCAAAGCAGAAGTATTGGGCTTAAATGGAACTGACTCAAGCATGGTGAAGATGCTATTTTCTAGTTCAAGTATGTGATACTTATTATTTTGTAGACAGTGAGTCTCTTGTAGGCAGTGAGCCTCTTGTGAGCAGTGTGCTTGGGTAGTGAACCCTAATTGGCATGTGTCATTTTATTCTTTCTATTCTTCTAATAGATAATACATTCTTGGGTTAGTCACCCCATGGTTTTTCCCTTAACCAGGTTTTCCACATCAAAATCTTGGTGTCTCATGTGTTAATGTGTTTCTGCTCTTGATTTAATGCATTGTGCTTCATGATTGATTAATTACTATGCTGTTGAATTATAAAGTGGATTTAAGTGTTTAAATTGGAAGAAAGTTTTGGACAACTGATTCACCCCCCCCCTCTCAATTGTCTACCCTGAATCCAACAGAACGAACATATGTAAATTTAACAAAGTGTAATAGAACATTCTAAAGAATGTGCAAAAAAGTGCTTACAAATTAAAATATTGCCTCCTTTTGCAACACCAAAAAGAATAAGTCAAATTAATTTTTGTTGCATGTTAAATTATTTTCAATTTGGAAAAGAGACTTGTGTTACTTCAAATTATATTTACACAAATAAGACTAGGTCAATAGCTAATGTTTACCACTACTATTATTTTTATTTTATTTTATTTTTATCGGTGAGGAGGGATTATTTGGGTTGGCCCCACACAGCAGAGGTCACAAGGGGGACCTCCTCCCCTTCAACATATTTTCAACATAGAAGCCACTTAATCAACTCTTACCAACATATGGGCCACAATATAAGACCAAGAGCCACCACTTGGAATTCCAACTATAGATGTCACTATGGGGATTTGAATTTGGATCTCCATCTTGAGAACCTTATGGCCTTTCCATTTAAGAACAACCCCTTTGACTATATTATAATATTTTTAACATGACACTTAATATTCTTAATTTTTATGATAAATTATTCTTGTATTTTATAATATTTCATTAGTTATAATTTTTATAATATTACTATATTAAAATCAATTTAATGTATATGATATGTTGTTATAATGTTTTTAATATATTAATTATAATATTATTCCATAAAAATTATAATATTGTTGTAATTTATATCAATTAGTGTAACTTTTGTAATTCTTGTATTTAACATAACATTCTTAATTATACTAATTTTATAAATTAGTTATCATATTAATTAACTCATATTATCATAATTTAACTCATATTAATTAACTCAAACCCTATACCCTTTCCTTTAATCCTCTTACTAAGTTGATCGATATCAAACCAATATGGGTTAGGCTTCCGAATCTCCCTCTCCAGTTTTGGGAGGACTCATGCTATGAGGGCATTGGTAATGCTAATGGTCGATTTCTAAAGGTAGACTCTACTACCTCTTGTTTCATGTGAAAAGAGGGGTTTTCAATTTCAATGAGTGTTTAGGTTAAATCCTCCTTTCACACCTTACATTCAAGGACATAAATCGATTCAAGCCACCACTCTTGCAAGAGGGCTCTGCTATAGATTTAGTGTCACTTGGAATGAAGAGGAAACTTGGAATTTGTTGATTAATTGATTAATTAAAGCCTGATTATGCTTAAAACCCTAATTTCACACAGTCATAAATAAACAGACAAAACACGACAAATGCTCGCAAATAGAGATGTCATATTTAGAGTAAATTTACATACCAGACTTCAAAATTTTGGATGTAGGAAAGTCAGGGACTAAAGAGCAGATGCCCAAGCCCAAGGTGGTAGTTTTTTGAGGGACTTCCAAAATTTGTTTGTAATTAATCACCACTGTCATGGAGGTTTTCTACTTCGGGGATCCGGAGGACTTCGGAGTGGGTGCCCAAGTCTAGGGCCTAGTTTTCTTCTCAGATCTACAATTATGACACTCTGTTATGCCTCCCTGCAACTCCACTTCTTCCGCTTCTGCACCTATAACCTACAATTATAAAAAATAGGGTTGGGGTTGTGGTGTCTAGGAGCTTGCCTCAGTCAAGCCCCAGAAGGATATTCAGGTCTTCCAAATGTCATTATCAAATAAAGAGTGTGTATCCCTGCGGGATAGAGGCAAAATCCAATTGATAAATGATTGAAAACACAAATAGATATCACCTCAAAGGTGTAGCTCTCATGGAAGGAAGAAGCTCTTTCATGCCATGAGGAGATGGATTGATGAAGCCAAATCTGCAACAAACAAACACAACAACAACACAATACTGCTCTACAACACAATGAAAGCCTTGAATCACCTTAGCATAAGATCACAAGTTTGCATTATCCATATCTAGTTTAAAACGAATTCCTAAACACGCTTATATATGTAACACAAAACATTCTATCTCTAATTTCGTAATTCAAACTTGAGATGTCAACAATGAACACTTCTAACGGTCACATAACTGACATTTAAAATTTGGGACCCCACCAAATAGGGCAGGACTAAGGTACAGGCGCCCAAGCCTTGAGACCCATTCTCAAGGCAGGGTCAAGTTCATCACTGTCCCCTAGGTCCCATTTAACATGGGTCTTCAAGGATTTTCCATTGGGTGTTAAAATAAACATGCATGATTATACCTAAAGGACCCAAGAGCTAAACTTAGAGGGAAAAGTCCTAGGGAGACATTTTATGACGTAACATTTAGCCCCCACTTTAATGTATGCATGAATGCAAGACCCATACATGCATTAAAGTATAGTCAACAAACACAACAAACATGCCAAGCACTTAAAGCTAATGCATACACAAATATTGAGAAACTAATTCTAGCCCCCAGTCTCAGGTAGGCATTAGGGAAGACACATCGCAAACACGCCAAACACAATGAAGATAGTAACAGGCACACAAAACATGGAGAAGATAGTAATAGGCACATAAGACACAGAGAAGACAACATTTAAGACACGCAAAACATGATGAATATAGTGAGTGCAATGATTATTTCTTTTTCATTTTCATATATAAATGCAAATGCAAGTACATGGAAAGTAAACACACAACCTAAAATGCAGGAGGGGCATTTTTTCCACACGTCTTGAAACTACATATGGGGCAACAGACATGCAATACAAATCTCAGAGTATAGGAGGGGCATTTCACCACGCTCTTGAAGACTACACTTGAGAACAAACATGCCATACAAATCCCCGAGCATAGGAGGGACTGATCACCACACGTCTTGAGACTATGCTTGGGAACAAACATGTCATACAAAACCTGAGTGTAGGAGGGTCATTTCATCACACGTGTTCAGACTACAACATAGGGGGAAACACATGGAAGACACACGGAAAACACGAGCGTCATATAGTATGCCAAAGACATACTATACATCTAAAACATGGCAAACAAGGTGATGGAAGGAACTTATTGCTAAATTCCTACCATCTCAAGTACATTATAGGTACACCTAACGGTTGGGCTTATGCCATAACAACCACCAAAGACACGCTTAAGGGAGGATACACCAACCTCGCCTACTCATAAGACTTTCAAAATAAAAAGGATGTGCACCAGCTCAAGAGATACATCATCCCTGCCTCTGTAGAGGGATTTTGAGTAGAAGGATATGCATGATATGCCACCTCCGCAGAGGGCTTAATGATTGCAATATAGAATAAAGATGTGCACTCACATGGAGATACAACATCTTGCCTCCGTAGAGGGCTTACAAACACGCTTCGTTAGTACCAAAATCATCAAACATCTTACCTTTATATGCCCCCACCTTAAGGTGGTTGATATTGTGTATTGATATTGAGCACATTAAGGTAGAGAGAAAACACACAAGGGAACAAGAGATTTTGCAAAGCCCATGCCCCCAAAGGTGACATGTACTTTACGATCGTTGAATGTTCCCACAAACACATAATTTCCTACAAGAAGAAAGGTTAGAAATATTTCTCTAACATAAATAACCACATCACATGATAAAATCAATGCATGTAATCATTCACATAAAGAGTCGAGGCTATACTGCAGGTTCAAATTCCTAGTATAATCGTCGGGCTATATTACAAAAATCTCAAAATTGAGTGTAACCAAGGTGAGATTCAAAGGTAAACAAAGTACACGGAGCAGATGTATTGGTATGATTTATTAGCACGATAAGATAACATCAAAATATCACATGGCGTTATTCTACTAGCCAAGTGTCAGATAATATATATCGAACCCATCGTCATAAATGGACTAGGTCCATTTTTGCTTCTCACTGAAGGGACTCTTAGTCCTTATCAGTATTATTTATTTTTCATCATCCGCCAGCTAGATAGAACCACTAGAAGAAGGTAAACAATAAATCAAGAGAGGACAACAATTGCCTTAAGGTTGTCACGTAGGAAGGTGCCCCCAGTCACCAACTGCAATGCTATGCCCCTAAGGCATGACACAACAATTAAAATAGAGGAGAGGAGCAATATAGAACAATGATGATACAAATAGAAGAAAAGTCACAACAGAGGTAGTCTCCCAGTATCCTTGACCTTACAAGAGTATCAAGAGTCATCCAAGGAGGCCTAAACAACACATAACACATCACAGGGGGATCACAACACAGAGAGAAGGGTTAGAAATACTTACCTGAAAGTAGGCTCATACTAGAGATTGTCAACAATCAAATCATCCTCTTCCTAATCTCGGATGTTAGAGGAAGGAGGAACATAAGGTACAATTGCTAATTCTTTGTCATTGTTTGTAAAGTTTTTCTTGTTAAGCTCTTCCTTATTTGTTTCGGTGTTAGAAGGTGTCATGTTTTCTTGTTCAAGTGTGTTTCTATGTGCAAAAGTTTGTCTTCTCTTCCTCCTTCTCTTGCTTGTCAATTTCTATTTCTTCGATTGCTTATATCTTTAAAAGTGTTGTCATCTTGTTCCATTGGTTTTTATATCTTAGAGGTGGAAGCTTGTTCAAATCTTATTTGTCTTGATGAAATACCTTTTTTTTTATGAGTACCTCCCGATCCTTGTAAGGATGGCAGGGGAGGAACCTCAGCATAGATTCCTTTACCTTTCGCTCTAGGAAGTTCTTCTAATGTGGGTTGTTCTTCTCTTATTGTTTCTTGCATAGAAGGACCGGCCACTTGATGTAATATTTTTGCTTTATGTTTTCTATATCCCAAGAAGTTAAAATATGTTCATGGCTCCAATTCCTGATTAGATCGTGGCTAAAAGTAATCAAGGTTGAAGTGTTGTCTTGTAACCAAAGGTTTATATCTATTGCGAGGAATAGTATGCACTTGTCCGTTCAAAGCAAACTTTACACAGTTATGAATTGTTGAAGGGATAGCTTTCATAGCTTTTAACCATGGGTGTCCTAACTTTATGTGGAAGAGGTTAGATAAAGGGACAACATCAAATAATTGTTCTACAAATTTTTCAAATACTGTGACCAATAAAGATATCTTCCCATAAGTGTTTATAAAAGCTCCATTATGTGTCTTAATCATCATGTCAGAAGAGTCATAGAAATCTTGAATCAAACCATGTGATTAAAGGAACTCTTATGTTGCCACATTAGTCATGCAATTAGGATCTACAGGTGTTCCATCCATTGGATTTTCCATTATCTTCACAGTGATATAAAGTGGTCCTTCAATTTCTCCAATTGTTCTATCATGAGGTGTAAATACAATTTCAAGTTCAGGGACCTTTCTTTTCATATAAGGCCTAGGAGGGAACCTAGTGTTATCTATGATTAGAAGCCATGTGTGTATGTTTTCAAATGAATACAAGATCAGATTTTAAAATATTTTCAACACTTATGCAAGGAACAAGTGCAAAATTATGTAAGTTTATGACCTAAAATGCTCTATTTTTTCATTTCTTTCAATGCAAATGACTAAAGGATAAGGTGTTGTAAGGAAATTGATGAGGGGAAAAAAAATAATAACCTTAATATCAGTCCAATAATGCAGAAATATCCTTCACAACACACCTATAATGCAAATCTAGATAGATGACAAGGCAAGATCTGGTGAAAATGCAAGGTTTTCAAACCCTAATTGTGAAATTAAAACATAAAACTATGCAAAATGATGTATGAATGTTTTCTAATCAGATTTATGATGTGAAATAGCTCAGCTCAGATCTGAAAATGATGATGCCACAATTTTTACAATGCTCAATGAAAGTACGATTTCAAGGAAAGATGAGTGAATATGCTAGTTTTTGTTGAAATTATATGTGTAAATGCAAATTTTTGAAATATGAATGCAAAAACACACTAAAATGAAACACTACATACAAATTCAGATTTGACTGTGTGCCTACAATGAGTAGTAAAATCTAAAACAAGATTTTAACTACAAACCCTAGTTTTTTTTAAATCACTAGGTTATAAGAAAAATTTAAAATTGCAAGCAAACCCTAGCAATTTTAATATGAAAAATGCAATGCAAAGGATTATAATATAATGAATTTTTATAATTTATATCAGATCTAATTTAAAAATTAGAAATTAAATGAATTTAAATGAAAATTAATTCAAATTATTTCACAATGCAAGGCTAAAATGCCAAACTTTTTAAATTTTTCAATTTTTTTTGTAAATTTTCAAATACAATATGAAAATGATGAATGAAATGAATGCAAATCTAAAGTACAACACTCAACAAAGTGCAAAATTCAAATAAAACATGGGTTCACCAAAATGTTTCATGTGAAAAGAGGGATTTTCAATTTCAATGAGTGTTTGGATTAAATTCTCCTTTCACACCTTACATTCAAGGACAAATTGATTCAAGCCACCACTCTTGCAAGAGGGATCTGCTATAGATTTAGTTTCACTTGGAATGAAGAGGAAACTTAGAATTTGCTGATTAACTGATTAATCAAAGCCTAATTATGCTTAAAACCCTAATTTCACAAAATCGTAAATAAATGGACAAAACACGACAAATGCTTGCAGACAAAGATGTAATATTTAGAGTAAATACATACCAAACTTTAGATTTCTAGATGCGATAAAGTTGGGGGCTAAAGATCAGGCACCCAAGCCCAAGGTGGCAGTTTCTTCAGGGACTTCCAAAATTTGTCTGCAACTAATCACCACTATCATGGAGGTTTTCTACTTTGGGGATCTGGAGGGCTTCGAAGCAAAGACCCAAGTCTGGGTCCTAGTTTTCTTCTTAAATCTACAATTTTGACACTCTATTATGCCTCCCTGCAACTCCACTTCTTCTGCTTCTGCATCTATAACCTATAATTACAAAAAAGGGGCTTAGGGGTTGTGGTGTCTAGGAGCTTGCCTTAGTCAAGCCTCAGAAGGACATTTAATTTTTCCAAACACTGTTGTCAAATAAAGAGTGTGTATCCCTACGGTATAGAGGCAAAAACTATTGAAAATACAAATAGATATCACCTTGGAGGTGTAGTTCTCATGGAAGGAAGAAGTTCTTTCATGTCATGATGAGATGGATTGATGAAGCCAAATCTGCAACAAACAAACACAACAACAACACAATATTGCTTTGCAACACAATGAAAGCCTTGAATCACCTTAGCATAAGATCACAAATTTTCATTATCCATCTCTAGTTTAAAATGAAGTCCTGAACATGATTATATATGCAACACAACACATTCCCACTCTAATTTCGTAATTCAAACTTGAGATGTCAGCAATGGACACTTCTAATAGTCACATAAGCGACGTTTAAAATTTGGGACCCCACCAAATAGGGTAGGACTAGGGCACGGGTGCCAAAGCCCTGAGCCCCATTTTTAAGGCAGGTTCAAGTTCATCACTAGCCCCTAGGTCCCATTTAACATGGGTTTTCAAGGATTTTCCATCAGGAGTTAAAATAAACATGCATGATTACACCTAAAGGACCTGAGAGCTAAACTTAAGAGGGAAAAAGTCCTAGGGAGACATTTTCTGACGTAACACCTCTTTTATGGAACATTCAATAGTTGCTCACATTTTGGTGGATATTGGCATCTCCAAACCCCTTCATGGAGATGTTGTTTTGTTGGTAGGGGATAGGCCTTGGAAGCAACCATTGGACTATGAGGATATCCTCTTTAGATGTAGGTGTTGTTTCTCTATTGGTCATTTAGCCTCAAGTTGTTCTCTCTCGCGTTGCAAGGGCACTGCAACTTGGTGGAAGGATGCTATACTAGATCACTTGACTATTTCAAAGTAAGATGATTCATCTCGGGGTGAGGAATCCTCTCAAGAGGATGACCACCCTCATCAGGAGGTCCCTAAAGGGGTGATGATGGTTGAGGCTACAGCAATTTCTCCAGACTCTTCTGATCATCTCTCAGCTCCCTTGTCAGCTCATTCTGCTTCAGGTTGAATTGCTACTTCAATAGTTCATGTTTCATCTTCAATTTTACCCACTTCAGTTTGGTAGCTCTACACATGGATTCTTAGGCTATAGAATTTGTTGAGGTTCTCCTTGCGACCTCTTTGGTTGTGGCAATGGGTGATGACCTATCACCTCGATCTACAAAGTTTGACTCAGAGCTTTCCTGGACGATGGTTCAGAGAAAGAAAAAAGGACTTCCCAATTATGTTGCCACTTTGCACCCTAGAGTTAAGGGTGTTAGGTTTGCTAGATCTAGTTCTAGTATTGTGTAGTTGTTCCCCAGTCAGGTTGTTGTATTTGTGCTATTGTTTTATTGTTCTTGGCCTATTTGGGCATGTTTGTTTAGCCCCAGGGGCTTGCTTGTTAAGGGATCAGGGACCTTGTTTCATGTGTTTTCGAGGATTTTGATGTAATTGTGGACTGTTAGTTCTTCTCTTGTAAGGGACTAGGACCCTTTTCCCGGCGCTAAACTTAATCAAAAACATCTCTCATTATATCTTTCATATTATGCTAATTAAAGGCCTTTTTAGTTTACTAACAACTTTAACCATAACACATTTCTAATATCACAATGATTATTAATAATTTTTAATTCATTTTACTTTTTCTTTTGGTTTTTTCTTCTTTCATTCATTTTTTTAAAGTGTTCAAATCTTCAATCTATCTCGTTCCTTTTCATTTTGATGATGGGTTATGAAGTGTGATCTGGAATGTTGATTCAAATAAACACTTACACAATTATTACGACAAAAATTCAAATTTGTTTTTATGAACTGAAAACATCATGTCTATAAATAATTAATGTTCCTAGTAATATAGACAACAAAAAATATTGCCTAAATCCATAAACCATACACAATAATGCATTTAATTTAATGAGGATAATAGAATACAAAAACACATATCAAATACAAAAGGTGTGTGCAAACACTCTGATGGATGCACTAGAAGAATTGTGTGAACGATAATTGTACATAAAGAAAGGCATTCACATAAACAAGTTGAATGATGTCCAAGCTAACGACTACAATAACAAAACTAAAAACTTGTTAATTAAGACTAGAACAATAACAAGACAGATGATGAAAGACCACATAACACATTAGTATCTAGATTCACTGAACTTATATGTATTCACAACCTAGATAACAAGATTATTAAAATTGCTTCCACTAAAAGACATCGACTTGAAAATACACAAAAAAGATTGCCTTTTGATCTAGTACTAATCTATGAAGATCGACGTGATGAAATGATTGCGAACACATTTACATTGCACAAAATTGCACTATTGGAACTATTGCATAGTAGACATGACTTTGCAAAGCATATGACAAATATGTTTTTTTCAAAATTATGTAAATAATAATAGATCAAGTGCTTGCAAGGTTGTAAATACAAACCAGAAAATAACAACTACAATGATGAAAACTAACATCAAAAGATATATAATACAAACCAAATCCTCATTGAGTACTAAAATTTGATATTAGTTACATAAATTTTATGCACATTTGAATCTCACCTAATTACTTACAATAAATTGAAAAACATGATGTAATGATACAACAATTAGACCCCAACATTTTTTGACATTTTGAAAACTTTTCTTAACAAGTAATTGGTTTAGCAATTAAAGGTAAATTTTTACATTTCAAAATAGTTTACCATTAAAAACTTCCGAATATAAGTAAGGTAATGGATGGAATGGTAAACTATTTTTTTTGAAAGCAATAGTATACATGTTCAAACTTTCACATATTGCTGCTCCAAAAATTTGAATCAATTGTTCTTTAAGCAGAGCTCATTTTGAGTACCAAAATAACATGTTTAAACCAAAAAATTATGTCATCTCATCAAGAAAGAGGCAAATAGTAACAACAATTCCAAATCAAAATTAAGAATTGCAGAAAATTTTGTGTAATACATTTATTCATCAAAAACTAATAAAATTATGTTTATATATGCTCATAAAATGGATTTATACTACTTGTGTCATTTCTATAAAACTTATTTGATTAAAACACAATTAATAAAAATAATAACAAAATTTTAGGGCATAATGGAATGGGCGGGAGAAATTTTTGAATGCGAGGGAGAAATTTCTATACACGAATGCTCTACTGCGTCTAGTTGCGCAGTGGTGGGAGAAAGTATTAGAGGAAGAGTTGGTTCTGCTAGTGTGTCTGGATGTGTGCCGTAGGGAGTGATCTCCAGGGATGTAGGTCATGTTGGTCTGGTGTCAGATCCTCTGTTGGACATTGTTGGGGGTGTTGTGGAGGAGACGTTATGTCCTCTGCTCACTGCACTCAAAATCTTACAACTGGTGGGGATAGGCTCTGCTCTGGGGCTTCTAGACGCCCCCAAAAAAATTTCATTGAGGCTATAAAGGGTTTGAGAACTCAAGCCCATCCAACTCAAGAAAGGGCTAGGCTAGTGCCTTGTGCCCGTTCTACCCTTGTGGTGGTATGTGGCCCTGAGGTTTCAGAGAATGAGTTCTATCGGAAGCTAGAAGTAATCTACAGGTTTAACAGGTTTTGGCCTTCTCTACCTGATCTGCATTCCTAGGTTAGGGATTCATGGAAACCCTTAGTGGAGGATAAGATAGACCTTTTTCCCACTGCTAGTGGTTTCTTCATTGCAACATTTGCTTCCTCAAAGGAGCATAATTTAGCTAGGGTTTGGTTGTGGGGTGAGCATTCACTCTCAATTAAACCTTGGGCTCAGTCCTTCAACCCTCTGATCGAACCACTTCATATCATATATGTGTTCAAATTCCAAATCCCCCTCTTCAATTTTGGGACGATTCTTGCTATGAGGCCATCGACAATGTTATTGGTCAATTCTCGAAGGTGGATTCTGTTGAATACAAAGAATACTGAGAGGGGGGTGAATTAGTAGTTTGAAAAACTTTTCTTTTACACATTCATTAATCCATTTACCAATTTCAATAACGTGAAAGTAAAGTAAGCATAAGAAGAGCAACCACAAAGTCATAACACATGAACACCAGTATTTTTATGTGGAAAACCCAAAAAGGGAAAAACCATGGTGGGGGTTAACCCACAAAAATTTATTAGTGATGGTAATATTGAATTACAAGAGGCTCACTGACCTGAGCTCACTTCTCACAAGAGGCTCACTACCTGAAGAAAGAGATGAGAAGATAGAAGGAATGGCTCACTGCCAGGAGAAGACTGCTATAAATGCATCTATAGAATGTTGAAGTGCAGTTCCTATTATGGCTCAGTATACAGACTCAAATGTCTTCATAATGTCTGCCTTACTTTTCTGCTCTATTTCACATATTCTCTATTTTCTGCCCTTACTATTCCTTTCTGGTCACAAGACTGTCTTAGATTGCACATACTTTGAATTCGCAGTATATGCATGCCTATCTCTTCTTCAATTGATGAAATCTATCGAGTATATATATTCGTAATAAGATTTAAATCAAAACCAGGTTGGCTTGCCAGTGATGAAGCATGTACATAGAAAGCTATACTCTGTTAGCTTAAATCCTTTACACAAAGTTATGTGGACCAATGCAAACCTTCAAGAATGTTCATATAGGTGTGGACCTATTTTAGAACCACTTAGAATAATGATTCAAGTAGTATATCTTTACCGCACAACAATCCAACAGAGTGTCGGCGTCATTCTTGAGTATACTCTTAACCTTGTTGACTATCATAACACAACTTGTAGTGCGGCCCAAACTGAACTCCAAAATTCATATCAGACATTCATTAGACATCAAGAATCATACATCTATTACCACAGATCATAATATTCTTATGTGACAAGATGCAGATCTCTAAACTGATGACTCTATCTTTGTGAAACACTATCAAACTGAATGCCGATACTTGGAAGCTTGTAGATGATCTTCCAATGAACTTTAGAATCTAAAAATCTAGAATTAGATACTTCTCATATGCATTTACAACACCTCCAAACTGCACATCGAAACAATCAATACCAGAGGAATGCAGACCAAAATATTTAGGTGTTCTTCACTGTTTATGGCTTAACTCTATTCACCTAGACTTAGGCATTTCACCATATGACTTCTAGAGGAACTTAGAACTTGAACACTGGAACATAACATCACCAAGGGGTTGATTACAACATACCAGAACCACATACCTTGATCTTCAACTGCGGAGGAGTACCAACTGAATTAATACCACTATCTCAATGTGTTGTCAATACTTAGTCAATTTGGCTAAGTTAATCTTACTGAACCAAAACATTGTATACATTTTTGTCTCAGGAGTTGTCTCTAAACATGTTAGGTTGTTGCCAGCAATGACAACATATATCAGTAGTGTCTCTTGACTATGTTGCCAACAATCTCCCCCTTTGGCATTGATGGCAACACTTAGTGAAAAATGTTTATCTACTCCCCCTTACTATATACACTATTTTTTCTTCTCCCCTTGATATGTTCAGCCATTTTTCACTAGATCTTCTTCTCCCCCTTTGATGTCAATGGCATGTTGATATGCGCTGAACAACTGAGGGGGGGTGAATCAGTTGTCACAAAAAAACTTAAACACTTTCTGCAATTTTAACATTCATCACTTATCCACAATTATTATGATTTAACAATGAGAGCATGAAACTAGAAACTTAACCACAGACACAACATCAAATACAAGAGACACCAGATTTATGTGGAAAACCCCAAGGTGGGGAAAAACCATGGAGAGCATTAACTCTCAATATATATTGCAATCTTGAAATAATGATGTTCAGGCTTGGTCACTCTATGGGCCTAAACATACTGGCTTACTGCCATGAAGAATAACTAGGTCTAGTAGGCTCACTGCCTCAACCCTAAACCTAGCAAGATTACAATAAGGGTTGTTAAACCCTAAGGGCTATTAAACTCTACTGGTGACTTACTGTCACGATCAACACCTTTCTATATTTGCAACTGAAGTACAATAATTCCCCTGCTTTGTTCTTCCTCTTATTTCCTCTATCTTTTCTCTGCTCTACTTTTTGGACCTTTCTTAATATTTTTTCATTTTCGCTCAAGGACACCTTTTCCATGATTCAACTACAAGTATTTACACTACATCAACCTTAGAATGATCATCAAGGTTGGAATCACAATCATCAACCATTGGAACAATCTCCAAGGTCGGTATTACAAACATTTATAAAATATGTCCTGACCTATTGCAACATCATGCAAAGGGAATGAAATGTGGATCACACCATGCCTTAGCTGGGACATTAACACGATCTTCCACACCACAACACATTTCCACAGTCTTCCAGAGATCTCCGCAATCACTAGGATCAACTAGGTCAGCCAAGACTGGTTACACGCTACATTATCTGTGAACAATCTTCGCACACCATCTCAATTTCTTAACGCGGACCAAAGTCCAAATAGGAACATGATTAGGAGACATCCACAAGCACACTATAATCATCAAGAGCAACCACTTTATCCACAGGAATCTTTTCACCAGAACACATGAACTTCACTATCTTCAACTGTCATAAAAGAAAGAATGCTTGCGGACCACCAAACCACAAACCATTGCAACTATAGGCACTTATCATCATCCCTGACTTCCCTCTAGAACCATAGAGAAAAATACTTTATTGCAGAGGAATGTGGAGTAGAATACTTTCTTCCTATCTCAACTGAACTTACAGAAAAAGCAGGTTTCACTCTGGTGAATACAACTCACTCAGATCTTCATGCGGATGGCGCAAACCTGGAATGTAGCATCTATCCGCAGACCACGATCTTCAAGAAGAAATAAATGCAGAGTAATTTACCGGACTGTTCTTCAGCATACAACTCACTATCTATACTACACTTCTCTGTAACTCACTTGTTTCTTCCGGAGAGGCTAATTTTCTCAATATCCTCAACATACAAGTCTTCTAATCAAGTAATAGAATAAGATACAATTGACATTAATGACAACAAGGATATGTTGACATCAATGACAACACCGATTAGGCACATACTTGCAACAATTTCCCCCTTTGTCATTGATGGCAACATATGATGTGAAAAACTGCAATAGCCATCAAGACAAGATTCTCCCCCTTTCTCTTTACACACCTACACTTCTTTCTTTCTCCAAAATTCTCCCCCTTTCTCTTACACATCTGCACTCTAAGTTTTTCACATGAGTTCTCTCTCCCTTTGACATCAATGGAAAAGGGCACATACTTGCACTCTTCTGCTCTGATCTAATCTCTCTTCTGAACTCTCTAACTACTCCCCCTTAGAAATAGCCCTAAAAAGCATCAATCTAGACCTTTGAACACCTCCAAACTGATGCACTAATGTGTATCTTAGTTTAGAGCAGGAGGGGTGATTACCCCTAACTTTTCTCTAAGATACTCAAAAGTATCCTTAGGCAAAGGCTTGGTAAAAATGTCTGCAATCTGATCATTGGTAGAAACATGCTCCAACTTGACTTCATTCTCTGTCACCTTTTCTCTCAGAAAATGATACCTGATGGATATGTGCTTTGTCCTTGAATGCATCACTAGATTCTTTGATCCATTAATGGCACTTGTGTTACAACAAAATATTGCAATGGGATCTTCATACACAAATTTGATGTCCTTCAAAGTCTGCTTCTTCCATAACACTTTCAAAGTGCAACTGCATGCTGTTGCAATGTACTTTGCCTCTGCAGTAGATAGGGATATTGAATCCTATTTCTTTCTTATCCAAGATACTAATCTTTTTCCCAAGAAGAATGCACCTCCACTTGTACTTTTTTTGTCATCCACATCTCCAGCTCAATCTACATCAGTATATGCACTGAGAGTAAAGTCACAGTCCTTAGGGTACCACAAACCATAATCTATTTTGCCTTTTAAATATCTCAAAATTCTTTTGACTGCCATCACATGTGATTCCTTGGGTTCTACCTAAAATCTTTCCACAAGCACACTGTATGCATTATGTCAGCTCTAGATTGAGTCAGATAAAGTAATCCTCCAATCATAGATCTATACTTTTTCTAGTCTGTCATGGGTGAGTTATCATCTTTGCTCAACTTACAACTAGTTATCATAGGTATGCATACTGGTTTAGATTTCTCCATCCCAAATTTCTTTAATAACTCTTTCACATACTTAGACTGAGAAATGAAGATACCCTTATCTAATTGACTTATTTGCAGACCTAAAAAGAAGTTCATCTCTCCAAACATAGACATTTCAAATTCACTTTGCATTTTTCCAGCAAAAATTGAGCACATACCTTCATTGCCTCTAAAAATAATATCATCAACAAAAACTGCAACAATCAGGGTTTGGTCATCATTGATCTTGAAGTAGAGATTACTATATGTAGTACCTTTACTAAACCCTATCTGTATCAGGTACCTATCCAACCGTGCATACCATGCCCTGGGAGCTTGTTTTAATCCATACAATGCTTTCTTCAATCTGCATACCATGTCCCCTTGTTCTGATGATTGAAATCCTTCCGGTTGTTCAATATAGACTTCCTCTTCCAACTCTCCATTTAGGAAGGTAGACTTCACATCCATTTGATAAACCTTGAAATCTTTGTATGCTGCAAAAGCCAGCAACATCCTTATTGCTTCAATCCTTGCTACTGGAGCAAAATTTTCTTCAAAGTCTATTTGTTCAACCTGAGTGTATCCTTTGCATACCAACCTTGCTTTGTTTCTTACCACTTCACCATTCTCATTCATTTTATTTCTGAAGACCCATTTTGTACCAGTTACATTCTTGGCTGCTGGTATGGGAACAAGATCCCAAGTCTGATTCTTCTCTATCTACATCAATTCTTCTTCCATAGCCTATATCCAATTGTCATATTTGCAAGCCTCATCAATAGTTTTAGGTTCAATCTTAGAGATCAGACAGAAATTTACTTGTTCTTCTACAGCTTTTCTTCTAGTTAAGATCCCTTTGCTCTTATCTCCTATGACTTGATTTTTAGAATGACTAATTCTTACATATCTTGGAGTTTTGGTAGCACTTACCAAAGCTTGTTCTTCTTCACCTATGCTGTCTTCATGTTGCACCACTTCTAAAACATCAGGATCATCTGACTCATATCCACTTGATTCTGAAGACCTTTCCTTACATTCATCAACTTTAACATTTGCACTTTCAATGATCTTATTCAGCCTCTTATTATAGCACTGGTGGTGGTGCCCACCTAGGGTTAGGGTTTTGAGTCGGGTCTACAAGCTTATGTTTTATTCCCTCAAACTCTTAATGCCTTAGGTTTTATTTTCCCTCGGCTTCCTGCTTTGTATTTTTTGTTTCGTCGTTGACCTCTTGTTGCAAGTCATCTTTCACTTAGGCTGCATATTCATGCTTTCGCACTCGTAGGTTGACCGGCCCCTATGCATTGCTTTATTGCTTTCTCCCATCGTGCTTGAGAAAAAATGCTAAGTCCAAAATCACTTTATGCAGCGGTGAATTTTGTTGTATGTATGTATCTTTGTATGTACAAGTGCGAATGTTCATTGGCGGGCCCAAACAATGTTCAATCGGCCTTTGAAAAATGGAAAAAAATGATTGTATGCATCTTTTCTTGCATATCAGGTTTGTATATGCTTTTTAGATACATTCCTAGAATATTCTGCATTTGTATATCGTATATTCTGTTGTAGATTCCCAAAATATTCCCTGCTTGTATGTGAAGGTTTGCATGTATATTGTCTTATACATTCACCACATGCAAGCAAAAGATACATTGGCAGCATACAGGGAAGATATGCAAAGTAGAATGTACATCAGGTATATACAATGGAAAGTGTATGAAGACGCTGACATACATTTGCTACAGTGAAAGGGTTCATCATCCAGACAAGCACATCGGCGGCCAGGTCTAAGGTTTCCCTGACGGCCGATGCACATACAAAGGTGATTGTATCTCTGATATACAAGTCACATTGTATATGACTTATATAAGCAGACATACAAGGTAATGTGCAAAGAGGGTTAGATACAAAGGTTTTTTCCTTGTATGTCAAGTTGTTTGTATATGTGACATGCATTTGCATATACAAGAGAATTATGCAAGCAGTAGATGCAAAGAAACATACAAGCGGGAGTGGTCAAAAAGTCAACAGTTTTCAAGAAGTATGGTGGGGCCCACAGCTTGTATGTCTTGGGTTGTTTGTATGTGTTATATACAAAGCGATATGCAAGAATAGAGATACAAAGCAGGGCCCGATGGTGATTTCAAAGTGTTTTATAAAGTTTAGGGGTCTGCTTTATATACAGGCAATTATATGTATATGCATGTTCTTTTGCATATACAAGGCGAAAAAAGGCAAAATGAGGTGAAAAGGGCAAAATAAAGTCAGCGATGGAAATAGGAGACACCTGTGTGGCGTGATCTAATTGGCTGGCAACTTTTCAAAGCAATTTCATGCCATAGATTTTAGCGATAGGGAGGAAATCGACGGCTGGTTTTGAATTTCCAGAAGGCGAACAATTTCTTTGTATCTGCAACTGTTTTTCAAGCGGGAAAAGTTTCAAAAGCATGTAACCGTTGCATTCTTGAGGGTCGCGGGTAGGTTGGCATTAATGGCAACATTTGCAAAGGTATGGTCGATGATTGACAAGTTACCTACCAGATTTGTGAGGAAAATCTACGAACGGCTGCCATTCCCCAATTTCACCTATTTTTCCTCCTTCTCCCTACTGCATTAAATTTTTTGAGTGCCATTCTGATGGTGCAATGTATTTAGCAGGATTTTGAAAATGCCTTGAAATTATTGTGAAGTACACAGTCTTGCTATAAAATGCAAACTGTGTTACTCATTTAGGTTGTTGAAAATTAGACAAATTTTGGTGTTGTAACAAGATACAACTTTGCTGGTGACTCTGTTTTGGGTGCCTTGTGAGTTTATGAATCATATGTTGTGTGTTTTATACATAATTTTGTTGGTTTTATGTTGTTTTCATATGAGAAATGCTCGGTTGCATGTATTTAGTTGTTTGTCTCCAAGTTGTGGGCATCTTTTCCTTTGAATATGAATAACTAAAGGTTACTTAGGATTCTGGAGCATGGATTTTATATTTTGAATATCTAATCCCTTACTTTTGTTCAAAGAACAAATTAAATTGTTTTAGGTTAAGCATTGAGAAAAGTACACTACAACAAGGATACCATTAAGTATGAATGACTAAATACTCAGTTTTGGGAAGTATCTGCAAGGTAGACACTACAAAATCCCCTTGAAACTTAGTTATTGACTCAAGTTTATGGTAATCATTTTCATATGTATGTCTATTGACTCCGAGCCCTGAGATAGGCACCAGTCTAGTCTTGTATTGAGGTTACAACCCAAGGTCCCAGTTTTGCATCCAAATACAAAATATAAACTCAAACTTCAAATACAAACCATTAGGACATTCGAAGTAGTTTTAGGATCAAAATCCTCTGTCTCACAACTGAACATAGGCCCAAAGCTAGCCCCTTTGCACCTAGTTTACAGTTTTGGTCTGCACAAGAGAGGATTTATCTGCTTTGTATCAACATCCTAGTGAGTTCACATGTATATTTGACGGATGTTGAATAGGGAATACCCCTTGGTTCTGCAAAGCCTAAAGAAGAAGAGGAGATATTTATAGAGTCTATCTCCTGTACTGTTGGCCCCTGGCCTGAAAATCTTGTTGATCAATGATGGCTACCTTGTAGGGATAACTAGGAAGAAGCATCCAGTTTGGGAAAAACACCCAACAGATTTGGCGACTCCGCTGGGGAATGAAGTGAAAGTGTTATCTTGTTATCCCTGGTGAACTCTTTGTGTAAGAACCTTGGTTTAAAAAAAAAACTAATTCCTAAGTGTAGGTGGCGACTCTGAACAAAATCTCCCAACCGGTAAAGTGAAATTTGTATGCAAGGGAGAAGATCCCTGCGTAATCCTTTGTTTGAAGAATTACCCAGAAAAATGATGTATAGGAAAAAAGGGGTTGTTCAAGCCGGTCAAGAAGGTTCTCCCAGCCCTAGAAACAATGATAATGTTCAAGATAATCCCAGGTCTTCAGAGCAGCAAGCACCTTATTTTTCAAACACAGAGGCTAAGATTCAAGATATGTATGAAAGACAACAAGGTGATAATTTGAGAATGAGGTCAGAGGTATTTCAAGAACGCGATCCCCCTAACAGATTTGATGAAACTGAGTCCCCAAGAGATGATCATGACGACCAAAATGGAAAGGGACCATCCTCTTCTATGCCTAGAGATAAAGAATTAGCTGAAGAAATCAAAAGCTTGAGGGCTAAATTAGAATACTTACAGGCTTTGAAGATTAGAGATGATATGAGACAAAAGGTGCAAGCTCTAAAAATTGCTAAACATGATTCAGTTCCCACCCTTGATAATGCAAATGTGCTGAGAAACCAGCAAAGAAATGAAGTCTAGTATCAACAGAATGATTAGAGACAGAATATAAACAATGTTAGGATACCATTGAACAATGTGAGAAATCAAAATGTTAATAGGAATGCAAATGTTAATTAGTTTGATAGACAGCCTATGCAGTTGGATAGATTCAGGCAACTAGTTTTTAATGGTATTCCTGGTTACCATAACCCCATTGATAAACATGTAAGGCTTCAAATACCAAAGTTTTCAGGAAATAATGTTGTGTCAGGTGAAGATCACGTGAAGGCTTTTTGGAATGTTATGGACAACTTTGAGGTTGAACACGAGGATGTTTTTATGAAATTGTTTATGTAATCCTTAGTTGATGAAGCTAGAGAGTGGTATAAAAATCTGCCTGATCAGAGTGTCTCATCATAGGATGACTTCAGAAGGATTTTTAAAGAACAATATGGTGACAAAACTGATCCAAACTTTTTTGTAAATGAATTCACTAGTATTACTAAGGGGTCAAATGAGCAGGTTGTAGATTTTAATGCTAGGTTCACTAAAGTGTTGAACAAATTACCACACCACATGAGGCCTAATGAACCAATGTGCATGGTGTTATACATAAATGCTTTTGATGCTAAAACAGCTTATGGGTTAAGAGATAAGGGTCCTACTAGCCTCAGGGATGCTTTGAGAATTGCAACCAACATTGAGAACAATAGGAAAGCATCTGGTAAGACAAATAGAAGGGATGATGTAAAAATTTTGCAAAATCCAAATAAGTCTCAAAGTACTCAAGGTAATGCATCTACTTCTGAAGAGAAATTGGATAAATTGACAACTGTTGTTAAGGACCTAAGTTATAGACTTGCTAAAAATGAAAAAGGGATAGGTCTAGAAAGGCAAGTTTACCAAAGACAAGAGAAAAGACCATCATTGCATGATATGCCATATAACACTAATTGGCATAATGGTAAACCCATTCTCCCAAATAGCAATAATAATCAAAGAGCTCAAAATGTCAAAGAGACTCTTGATCCTTTGAAGAAGGTTGTTAACATTGTTGATGACACTCCATGGTGTATAATTTATCAAATGCCTCATTCACAATCCCAATGTATGATTGCTCAATCTTTGTATAATAATGTTGTAGCCTATGCTGAATGCAATGAGCCACATTGTATGGAGGATGATAGTGTTAATATGCTATCCACAAATGGGGAATATTCTTTTTGTAATGCTGATGAAAGCACGAGCTATGGGACTCAGCTCTGCCCATAGATTTCCAGTGATGAGATTGATGAAGATAATTATGCTTATGCTCAAGACTCACACATCTTTTTGAATAACTTGAGGAGGCCTTCTGATGAAGAGATTAGAGCTCTTACAGCTGCAACAGTGGCTCAGGTCAAAAGCAACTATAACCTTAGAGGTAAGGCTCAAATAGGCGATCCACGTCAACCAGAGGACACTTTTGTGAACCAACCAATACATAACCACAAAGGGGCTGAACCACATAAGATGCGATGGAATGAGAACAAGAAAAATCCTAAGCACAAACCACGTCATGATTCTCAAAGACCAGAAAATAAATTTCCCCAAAATGAGGATCAAAATAAGAATTCTCAGGTCATGGATGACAGTCAAAAAGCCATTAAAAGTAAGGCTGGATCAGCTCAGGATAAGAATAAAACCATAGCTCAAACTACAACTGTTATGCAAAATTATGCTCCCTTTGACATAACTCAGATTTTACCCCAAATAAAGGTCTTTGTTCCATTGATGGAAATGATGAAAGTTGAAGATTTTAGAATAAAGCATTGTCCCTAATTTCAGGAGTAGCTTGCCAGGCTTAACAGAATGTTGAGACTCAGGGTAAGAAACAAGCCTTGTGTATTGATGAGCATGAGGTTCCTGAAGTATATCTGGGGGTGACAATGACAAAATGCCCTTCACAGGTTGAACCATTTTATGTCTCCCTTGTTATCAATGGAAAAGTAATTAAGAATTGTATGCTTGACTCAGGAGCATCAACAAATATTATGCCTCTATCTATCATGCAGCAAGCTGGATTGAAAATAGATAAGGCATGTGGAAAGTGCTATGCAATGGATGGTAGGGAGGTGCTAGTTATTGGAATCATGAAGGATGTGGATTTTATGCTAGTAGCATATCCAAAAAAGACTTACAAAATGAACATAACAGTAGTTGACATAAAGTCACAATATGGCATGCTATTGTCAAGAAGATGAGCAGCATTGGTTGGAGGAAGTATGCAGTTAGATTTATCATATGCCATGATCCCAATGAATGGTAGAGATGTCAAACTGGTTAGAGAAGAAAGGTCACCAGGAACGGTTGAAAATCAAGATTCAGAGGAGCATATCTGTTTTGTAGATACTGACTGTGAGAATTTTAGAGTTGTCTCAGATGATCAAGGAAGTAAGGAGAGAGATCTTTGCATTCAAGAACTTGACCACCAAGGCCTCTAGACTATGTATTTTGATGGAGCTTGTTCAAAGGAGGGTTCTGGTGCGGGAGTTGTGTTTTTGTCTCCAGCGGGTAAGCTTCTGAAATTCTCTTTCCTGTTAAAGTTTGTCTGCACAAATAATATTGCAGAATATGAAGCTCTGCTACTAGGATTAAATGTTGCTTTGAAGCATGGGATTAAGATGTTAAAAGTGTATGGAGATTCAGAATTAATTGTTTCCCAGGTTAGAGATAAGTATGCTTCAAAAAATAAAAGGTTAAAATAGTATAAGTATGTTGTATGGGATACAATTGAATTATTTGATGCTTTTTCAATAAATTGGATAGAAAGATCAAAGAATGTCATGGCAGACTTTTTAGCTAATGTGGCCATAAGGCTAGATGATGCCACTTTGTTTGATGTTACAAATGTTGAAGTTAAAATGAGACCTGCAGTACCAGATAATGTATGTAGTTGGCAGGTGTTTGATGATGATAGAGACTTGTTGAAGTTCCTACACTGCATAGATGAATATGAGAACTAGGAGATTGATTTTCAAAATTTTGTAGAAGTTGTGAATGGAAAAGAAACTCTTTTGGGGAAAGAAGTGATTCAACTTAAAACAAATAAAATCCCCAGAGGGCTAGTTTCTTTAGAAAGAGAATTTGACAATAGAAACCAGTTTGTTACAAAGGCATCTCCTACAAACAAGGATGACTTGGAGGAGATAAACTTGGGGATACACCATGCCCCCAAAAGGGTGTTGGCAAACAGCTCAAGCCACACATCAGGAGCATGTTGATAGCATTATTAAAGAAATATAAGCATGTCTTTGCATGGTCATATGAGGACCTAAAAGCTTATAGAGAAGACTTATTCCAACATGAGATTCCTTTGAAGCCTAGAGCTAAGCCATTTAGACAGAAACAATGACCTATTAACCCAACTTTGGCTCCAAAAATGCAAGAAGAGCTTGTGAAGCTCAGGGAGGCTGGAATAATTGTGCCTATCAGACACTCAACTTGGGTGTCCAATCTTGTCCCAGTTAGAAAGAAAAATGGTGACATAAGACTTTGCGTGGACTTCAGAAATTTGAATGTATCTTCTTTAAAGGATAATTATCCACTGCCTAACATGGAGGCTATGTTGCAGAAGGTAACTGGTTGTGAGCTTTTATCCATGATGGATGGATTTTCAGGATACAATCAGGTGAAGGTAAAAGAATCTGAACAGTATAAGACTGCCTTCACCACCCCATGGGAGACTTATGTGTATGTAAGAATGTCATTTGGACTGACAAATGTAGGTGCTACATTTCAAAGGGTTATGGATGTTGCTTTTATAGGATTGATTTAACTCAATTCTGGCTGTATATCAGGATGATTTGACTGCCTATTCAAAAAAAGAGGAGCAACATTGCATGCCTTTAGAACAGATTTTTATTAGGGCATCAGAATATGGTATTTCACTTAACCCAAAAAAATATACTTTTGGGGTAGTGGAGGGAAAACTATTGGGACACATTGTTTCCAAAGATGGAGTCAGGATTGATCATGAAAGGGTTGTTGCCATTGACAAGATTCAGATTCCTAAAACAGTGAAAGGCATTCAGTCTTTCTTTGGGTAGATTAATTTTGTCAGAAGATTCATTCCCAACTTTATAGAGATTACAAAGGATATTTCTAAAATGTTGAAGAAGGGTGACTATCAAATGGGAAAGTGAAGTAACTAAATCATTTCAGAACATCAAAGAAGCTATAAAGATGGCTCCTGTGTTGAAATCTCCTAATTTTTCTAAGCCACTTTAGTTGCTCTCATTTGCTTCTTTTCATACTATTGTTGCATGTTTATTACAGAAAAATGAAGAGGGTTTTGAACAACCCATTGCTTTCTTTAGCATGTCATTGCAGGCAGCTGAGTTGAAATATGATATCATGGAAAAGCAGGCATATGCATTGGTTAGGGAAATCAAGAGTTTCAGGCCATACTTAGTAGGATCTCAAATAGTTACATATGTGCCCCATGCAGCAGTTAAGGACATTTTCATTCAGCAGGAAGTGACAGGAAGAAGATGCAGATGGATTAACAAGTTACAGGAGTTCAACATTGAAATACAAATTACAAAATTGGTAAGGGTACAAGGTTTGGCTAAGATGATGACACAGTCAAATTTAGAAGCATGCCAAGTGAATGTAGTTCAAAATGAAGTTGTTAATGTGTCAGAATCTGAATGGTACAAGGATATTGTATATTATTTGCAAAATTTGAATTGTCCTTCCCATCTCAGTGATAGTCAAAAAAGGACTTTAAAACTACATGTTATCAAATACATAATTATTCAAGGAGAATTATATTGGAAAAATCCTGACGGTGTACTACTTAGGTGTGTGGATGAAAATCAAGCTACAGATATTTTAAGTGACATGCACAAAGAAGTGTGTGCTGGACACTACACTACCAAGACAATAGCTCACAAAATTCTTAGAGTAGGCTATTGGTGGCCCACCCTTTTCTCAGATGCACAAAAGATGGTAAGAAAATGTGATCCCTGTCAAAGGTTCTCAGGAAGACTTAAGTATGAAGGTGCATTACCCCTTAGAATTGTAACTGTGGAGGCTCCATTTCAGCAATGGGGAATTGATTTTATAGGGAAAATTTTAGAAAAATCAAGTGGAGGACATAGTTGGATTTTGGTTGCTACTGATTATTTCACCAAATGGGTTGAATCCATTCCAACTAAGAAGGCTACAAGCAACGTGGTGATGGACTTTATTTTGGAACACATTATTATCAGATTTGGAGTGCCCTGCCATGTGTTTCAGATCTGGTGAGTTTGTTGACTTTTGCAACAACTACGGGATTAATTTGTCATATGCTTCACCATATCATCCACAAGGAAATGGTCAGGCAGAATCAAGTAACAAAAGCCTTATAAAAATCATCAAAAGGATGGTGGACAAGAACAAAAGGGCATGGGATTCAAATTTAAAGATGGCACTATGGGCTGACCGGATAACAGTCAAAAAAGCAATTGGAAGGTCACCTTTTGAGCTAGTGTGTGGTGCACCAGCTAGGTTACCTGTAAATAATCTCTTGCCAATTTATAGATTCATACAAGAAAATGATGAAGAGATTGAGGACTTAATGAATGAAAGGATAAATCATCTGGTTGCATTGGATGAAACCAGAAGAGAAGCACAGAAAACAAATATCAAGAAACAACAAAAGGTGAAGTATTTGTTTGATAAAAGTGCTACAGAAAGGAAGTTTCAAACAAGTGACTTGGTCCTTGTTTGGAATACAAAGAGCCAGGATAAAGGCAAGCATGGTAAATTTGAGCCCTTGTGGATGGGCCCATATCAAATCAGCAATACTCACGGAGAAGATTCTTACTTTCTCCAGGCCCTAAATGGTGAACTACTGGAATTGCCTGTGCACGGTCAGTTCCTAAAACCATACTTTTCATAAATGAATATCCTGTGTGCACATTGTAAATTAGGTGTGAATAGTCTGTACATGCCTTGTATAGTCGGTGGTGTTTTGTGTTTTGCATTTTGTTTGGTCTCTCCCGGAGTGGTTTGGTTCTCGCTGCAGCCTTGCACCTACACGTCCCCAATCGGAGCCAATGGTGGTACCCACCTAGGGTTAGGGTTTTGAGTCGGGTCTGTAAGCTTATGTTTTATTCCCTCAAACTCTTAATGCCTTAGGTTTTATTTTCCCTCAGCTTCCTGCTTTGTATTTTCTATTTCGTCGTTGACCTCCTATTGCAAGTCATCTTTCACTTAGGCTTCATATTCATGCTTTCACACTCGTAGGTTGACCGGCCCCTATGCATTGCTTTACCGCTTTCTCCTGTCGTGCTTGAGAAAAAATGCTAAGTCCAAAATCACTTTATGCGGCGGTGAATTTTGTTGTATGTATGTATCTTTGTATGTACAAGTGCGAATGTTCATTGGCGGGCCCAAAAAATGTTCAATCGGCCTTTGAAAAATGGAAAAAATTGATTGTATGCATCTTTTCTTGCATATTGGGTTTGTATGTGCTTTTTAGATACATTCCTGGAATATTCTACATTTGTATATCACATATTCCATCACAGATTCCCAGAATATTCCCTGCTTGTATGTGAAGGTTTGCATGTATATTGTCTTATACATTCGCCACATGCAAGCAAAAGATACATTGGCAGCATACAGGGAAGATATGCAAAGCAGAATGTACATCGGGTATATACAATTGAAAGTGTATGAAGAGGTTGACATACATTTGCTACAGTGAAAGGGTTCATCGGCCAAACAAGCACATCGGCGGCCAGGTCTAAGGTTTTCCCAACGGCTGATGCACCTACAAAGGTGATTGTATCTCTGATATACAAGTCACATTGTATATGACTTATATAAGCAAACATACAAGGTAATGTGCAAAGAGGGTTAGATACAAAAGTTTTTTCCTTGTATGTCAAGTTCTTTGTATATGTGACATGCATTTGCATATACAAGAGAATTATGCAAGCAACAGATGCAAAGAAACATACAAGCAGGAGTGGTCAAAAAGTCAACAATTTTCAAGAAGTATGGTGGGGCCTGCAGCTTGTATGTCTTGGGTTGTTTGTATGTGTTATATACAAAGCAATATGCAAGAATAGAGATACAAGCGGGGCTTGATGGTGATTTCAAAATGTTTTATAAAGTTTTGGGGTCTGCTTTGTATACAGGCAGTTGTATGTATATGCATGTTCTTTTGCATATACAAGGCGAAAAAAGGCAAAATGAGGCGAAAAGGGCAAAATAAAGTCAGCGATGGAAACAGGAAACACCTGCATGGCGTGATCTAATTGGCTGGCAACTTTTCAAAGCAATTTCATGCCGTAGATTTTAGCGATAGGGAGGAAATCAACGGTCGGTTTTGAATTTCTAGAAGGCGAACGATTTCTTTGTATCTGTAGCTATTTTTCAAGCGGGAAAAGTTTCAAAAGCATGTAACCGCTGCATTCTTGAGGGCCGCGGGTAGGCTGGCATTAATGGCAACATTTGCAGAGGTATGGTCGATGATTGACAAGTTACGTACCAAATTTGTGAGGAAAATCTACAAACGGCTACACATTCCCTGATTTCACCTATTTTTCCTCCTTCTCCCTACTGCATTAAATATTTTGAGCACCATTCTGATGGTGCAATGTATTTGGCATGATTTTAAAAATGCCTTGAAATTATTGCTGAGTACACAGTCTTGCTATAAAATGCAAACTGTGTTACTCATTTAGGTTGTTGAAAATTGGACAAATTTTGGTGTTGTAATAAGATACAACTTTGCTGGTGACTCTGTTTTGGGTGCCTTGTGAGTTTATGAATCATATGTTGTGTGTTTTATACATAATTTTGCTGGTTTCATGTTGTTTTCATATGAGAAATGATATATTGCATGTATTTAGTTGTTTGTCTCCAAGTTATGGGCATCTTTTCCTTTGACTATGAATAACTAAGGTTACTTAGGATTCTGGAGCATGGATTTTCTATGTTGAATGTCTGATCTCTTACTTTTGTTCAAGGAATAAATTAAATTGTTTTAGGTTAAGCATTGGGAAAAGTACACTATAGCAAGGATACCATTAAGTATGAATGACTAAATACTCAGTTTTGGGAAGTATCTTCAAGGCAAACACTACAAAATCCCCTTCAAACTCAGTTATTGACTCAAGTTTATGGTAATCATTTTCATATGTATGTCTATTGACTCTGAGCCCTGAGATAGGCACAGTCTAGTCTTGTATTGAGGTTACAACCCAAGGTCCCAATTTTGTATCCAAATACAAAATATAAATTCAAACTTCAAATACAAACCATTAGGACATTAAAAGTAGTTTTAGGATCAAAATCCTCTGTCTCACAACTAAACATAGGCCCAAAGCTAGCCCCTTTGCACTTATTTTACAGTTTTGGTCTGCACAAGAGAGGATTTATCTGCTTTGTATCAACATCCTAGTGAGTTTACATGTATATTTGATGGATGTTGAATAGGGAATACTCCCCTTGGTTCTGCAGAGCCTAAAGAAGAAGAGGAGATATTTATAGAGTCTATCTCCTGTACTGTTGGCCCCTGGCCCGGAAATCCTATTGATCAATGATGGCTACCTTGTAGGGATAACTGGGAAGAAGCATCCAGTTTGGGAAAAACACCTAACAACCGGTAGGCCTTACTCTTGGTGGAGTAACCAAGGAAGATTCTTTCATCACATCTATCATCAAACTTGCCTAAATCTTCTTCTCTTTTGATATAACATCTGCTACCAAAAACTTTGAAATATTTCATAGTAGGAACTCTACCATGCCACAATTCATAGGGAGTTTTTAAACTGTTACCTTTTAATTGAACTCTGTTTAGGATATATATTGTGGTGTGAATTGTCTCTCTCCAATATGCTTCTGGAAGATGAGCTTCCTTCATCATGGTTCTAGCAACTTCTTAAACTATTTGGTTTTCCCTTTCAACAACTCCATTTTGTTGTGGAGTTTAGGGCGCAGATAGTTGTCTCTTTATTCCATGTTCTTCACAAAAGAAATTGAATTCATTTGATGTGAACTCTCCTCCTCTATCAGACCTCAAGCATTTGATTTTCAAATCCATCTCATTTTCAACCATTGCCTTAAATGCCTCGAATTTATCTAGAGCTTCAGCTTTTTCTTTCAAAAAGGTGACCCAAGTCATTCTAGAATAATCATCAATGAGCAGCATGAAATACATGTCTCCTTGCAAACTTCTTACTCTGGTAGGTCCACACAAATCTGTATGCACTAGCTCAAGTAGTCCTCCAACTGATTTGTCCTTTCTTTTGAAACTTGTTCTTGTTTGTTTCTCAAATTGACATTCTTGCAAACCGGATTAGTAGGCTTCACAAGCTTAGGCAAATCTCTAACAATCTATGCAGTACTTATCTTCATAATATTATCAAAATTTATGTGACACAACCTTCTATGCCATAACCAACTCTCATCAATCTAAGTCAATAAGCAATAGTTCTCAGTTCCTTTCAAGTGATAGATATTACCTCTGGTCTTCTTACCAATTGCAATGACTATTATGGAGCTTTCCCTGATCTTGCATCCATTGTCCTTAATGACTTGAGCAACCAAAGCACTTTCCACTAGTTTTTCTTCCTTCACACAGCTAGGAGAATTAGTAGACACAAGATCTTCCTTAATAGCAATGAACAAGCATTCATTTACAGAGGAACTAGCATTATTTGGTTCACCATTATATGGCACTCCTTCATCATCATCAAAATCTTCAACATAATAACACTTCTTTTGGGTCCTAGGCCTATTCTCATATCTTCTTCTATTTCTTTCAATTCTTTTAGGACATCTGGAAGCAAAATGACCTACTTTACCACAGGAAAAACATTTGAAAGGAAGTTTGCCTTTATACTTACCGGATCCTCTTTGCAGTCTGTCTACAAAATTAGCTTCAGCTTCATTTAACTCATCATCAAATTCTACCTTATACTTTTCTGATCTGGTAGTACTTCCAAAAGTACTAGCTTTGAAGGCCATCTCAACTTTTGGCAGAGCATCATCTAACTCCCTCATTTCAAAGGCAGTAAGCTTGCCAAGCAACTGATCCCTATTAACGGTTTTTACTTGCATGAATTCTTCAATCGTGGCTACCTTGTGATAGTAGGACTTGGGCAGAGATTAGAGAATTTTCATAACAATTTCCTTTTCTTCAAGGGTTCCGCCTATGGTTTTTATCCCTGTAACAAGTTCATCAACTCTTTGCATAAAAGCTGATATGTTTTCATCATTATTCATCTTCAAGCTTTCATATTTCACTTTCAGACTTTGTAAATTGGCTTCCTTAACAGAATCATCTCCTTCATATAGATTTTTCAACTTTTCCCATACGTTATTTGTAGTTTCAAGATCCACCACTTTCATCAATATTGAGTCAGTTAATGAGCTTAGCAGAGCATCGTTTGCCTTGACATCTATTTCATATTCTTTGATTTCGTCGTCAGTCATCAGACCTTTTGGAGGTATGGTGTATTCTGTTTCTGCAGCTTTCCAAACTTTGTAACCAAGAGAAAGAAGATGGATTTTCAAACGAGCCTTCCAGAGAACATAATTAGTTCCATCAAAATGTGGCGCTTCCTTCTTGTAAGACATTTTGGATCTTCCTCAAGATGTTAAACTTTCTTCATAGGAACTTGGCTCTGATAGCAATTGTTGATATGCACTGGACAACTGAGAGGAGGGGTGAATCAGTTGTCACAAAAAATCTTAAATCTGCCTCTTCTCTACTCTGCCTTTTGGACCTTTCTTAATATTTTTTCATTTTCTCTCAAGGACACCTTTTCCATGATTCAACTACAAGTATTTATACACTACATCAACCTTGGAATGATCATCAAGGTTGGCATCACAATCATCAACCATTGGAACAATCTCCAAGGTCAGTATTACAAACATTTACAAAATAGGTCCTGACCTATTGCAACATCATGCAAAGGAAATGAAATGTGGATCATGCCATGCCTTAGCTGGGATTCAAACATGATCTTCCACACCACAACACGCTTCCAAAATCTTCCAGAGATCTCCGCAATCACTGGGATCAACCAAATTGGCCAAGACTGGTTACACGCTACATTATCTGTGAACAATCTTCACACACCATCTCAATTTCTTAATGCGGACTAAAGTCCAGATAAGAATATGAATAGGAGACATCCACAAGAACGCTATAATCATCAGGAGCAATCGCATGAACCTTAACCACTTTATCCATAGGAATCTTCTCACTGGAACACATGAACTTCACTGTATTCAACTGTCATAAAATAAAGATAGCTTGCGGACTACCAAACCATGAACCATTGCAATTGTAGGCACTTATCATTATCCCAGACTTCCCTCTAGAACCACAGAGCAAAATACTTTATTGCAGAGTAATGCGGAGCAGAATACTTTCTTCCTGTCTCAACTAAACTTACAGAAAAAGCTGGTTTCACTCTGGTGAATACAACTCACACAGATCTTCATGTGGATGGCGCAAACCTAGAATGTAGCATCCTCAGACATACCTCTAACTTACTTCCAATCCACAGACCATGATCTTCAAGCAGAAATAAATGTGGAGTAGTTTACCGGACTGTTCTTCAGCATACAACTCACTGTTTGTACTACACTTCTCTATAACTCACTTGTTTCTTCTGGAGAGGCTAAATTTCTCAATATCCTGAACATACAAGTCTTCTAAACAAGTAATAGAATAAGATATAGTTGACACTAATGACAAGGATATGTTGACATCAATGACAACGCTGATTAGGCACATACTTGCAACATGGCAAAGGTGTATGTACAGGTAGCAAAATTGTGTCAAAACTTTAAAACTGCCATGTTCTGCTACATATATACAGGTACAATCTTTAGCTTGATTAGTTAGTTGTAGGAGGTATAATATCACTATAAATGATCTTTATCAGTGCTAACTCTCCATCCCATCTATTCTTTGCACTTTCCAAAATTTGAATGTGACCTTTTATCAAAAAGACTAATTTTTCTACCTTCTACAAATCTGAGGCTGTATCAATTATTGCTTTTGTCTTCAAAGCTTTTTTTGCAAGATTGGTCATTAAATTTATTTTAGGAATTATCAACCCTCTCAACTGGCACAACCTATTTTTAACTTCTTCCCTCTTTTTTATCAGATTGCTCAAATCATTGTGGATATTCACAACTTGTATCTCTTTACTGTTTGTTGATTCAACTCCCGGATCATATAACTTAGAAATATTGGACAATTGGAGTTCTAGATCCTTGATTTTTCCTTCTAATTCCTTAGTAACATCTGACCATGATAATCAAAATTTGTATATATCATGTGATTCCTTAATAGCCTTTTCTGTGTTTTTTATTCCAATGTCTAGCAAAATTTTATCGTTATCCACCATGGTCTTCAATTCAGCTAACCTTTTCTCATTATATTCTTTTCTAACTTTTATTTCTACACACTTTTCAAATGACTTAAAATGAGAACTTACATATTTGATTAGGCCTTTGAGTTGATCTGTTGGTGGCAGAGATGTGTCCTTTTGGTATGAAGGCATTAACTTCTCTAGCATATTGGATGCTTCACCAATGAGTTAATTGTCCTGCATGTGTGTGTTGCAAGTATGAGGTGAACCAGTGTTGTCATTGATGTCAACATACTCATATTGCATTGACAAGAAGGATTGGATGAGCTGTGTGCTGAGGATATTGAGAAAATTAGCCTCAGTTAGAAACAGTGAAGAACAGTGATGAGAAGAAGGCAAATATAGTGTATAAGTTGAGAACCGGAGGATGCGGATTAAAGGGTTTGTAGATATGAGTCTTGAGATGCTTCAGTTAAGATTTCAGAGGTCCGCATGAAGATCTGAAGGAGTTGTGGCTATCAGTATGGAACCGGTTCCGGCAAGTGTTCAGAGGTAACAAAGGATCACAGAAAGGTTCGGTGAGGTCTGGAATTGTATTATCCTAATCTGCGGATTGGAAGGAGTATTTGGGATGTCCTTGTGATGTGTCATCTCAAGTTGTGTATGATTTTAAGGTCTGAAAGTACCTTTTGCATTGTGACAGTGGCGACAGACTGTGTTCTTGAAGTTCCGGATGATGAAGAGAAGAATTCCGGTAAGCTGATGAAGTGCGGATGTTCTTGATGATTCAGGGAAGGTTATGATGATCATTGGATCATGTCCAGTTCGTGTTGGCGGTCCGCATTGAAGTTAGAATTGGATTTGATGTTATGACTACCGGTTGTTGGTGTTCTTCCTGTAACAGGCCGACCGGATGTTCTACACGCCTTGCAAATGCTATTACGATGTTTGCCGACTTAGATGATTGTTCCTAAGTCGATGTCTTGTATAAATAAAGGTTTGTGAGTTCATTTAGATGTGTGGATAAAAGTGGATGAGTGTGGCATAGCGAAGAGAGGTGCGAAAGGCAGAGCAGAAGTTTCTGGGCTTAAATGGAACTGATCCGGACATGGTAGAGATGTCATTCTCTAGTTCAAAATTGTGATTCTTATCACTTTGTAGACAGTGTGTCTCCTTGTAGGCAGTGGGCCTCTTTGTGAGCAGTGTGCTCGGGCAGTGAGCCCTAATTGGCATGTGCCATTCATTCTTCTTTATTCTTCTAACACAGAATAATTCTTGGGTTAATCACCCCGTGGTTTTTCCCTTAACCGGGTTTTCCACGTCAAAATCTTGGTGTTCAATGTGTTGATGTTTATCTGCTCTTGTGTTTATGCATTATGATTTCATAGATGGTTAATTGATATGCTGTTAACTAACAAAGAAGAATCAAGTGTTTAAAGTAAGAGCAAGTTTTATACAACTGATTCGCCCCCCCCTCTCAGTTGTATGCCCTAGATCCAACAATTGGTATCAGAGCCAAGTTCCTCTGAAAGGAGCTTAACCGCTTGAGGAGATCCAGGATGTCGTCATACAAGAAGGATAGTCCGAAGTTCGACGGAACCAACTTCACTCTCTGGAAAGGTCGCATGAAGTGTCACTTGGAATGTATGGGAAAAGCATACTTGGCTATGGTCTCAAAACCATATGTACCTCCACAAGGTGGTCCGACAACTCTGAATGAAATCATAGATGATGAAAATAATCTGCGAACCAAGGAAGCCCTACTAAGCGCATTAAATGATTCAGATCTCTCAAATGTTATTGACCTACCAACTACATATGAGATCCTGACTAAACTGGAACTTCTGTATGAAGGAGATGAGTTTGTCAAAAGTGCAAGGTTGCAAAGTCTGAAAGGGAAATTTGAAAGATTGAAGATGAGAGATGATGAAAATATCACTACCTTTATGCCAAGAGTGAATGAGCTGGTATGTGGAATTAGAAATGCTAGTGGAACTCTAGATGAAAATGAGATTGTCTGCAAAATCCTAAGATCCCTTCCTGCTGCCTACAAAATAAAGGTTGCTGCCATTGATGAATTCAGAGCCCACACAACTGTCACAAGAGAACAACTGGCTGGCAAACTAGCTGCATTTGAAATGACTGAGTTTGGAGATGATCCTCCCAAGACAGAATCTGCTTTCAAAGCCAGTGCCTATGTGAAAGGCAAACAGAGACTTGATCCGGGAGAAAACTCATCAAGGAAGATGTCATGGTATGATCAAGTGAGAAGAGACATGGAAGAAGAAGAAGCAGAAACAGCTCAACTTGAAGCCCTCATTGCAAAGAGACTACCAAGAGGATCCAGTAAGTATGAAGGAAAACTACCCTTTAAGTGCTTCAACTGCAATAAGATTGGTCATTTTGCTTCAAGATGTCCGGAAAGATCTGCAAGGTCTAATACTAACAGACAAAGGTTTCAAAAGAACTGCTATTATGTTCATGAAGAAGATGACAATGAAGGAGTAACAGATGATGAATCAGAACTAGGAAGCAAATCCGGAAATGAATGGGTGTTTATTGCCATCAAGGAAGAAGATTCAATATCCTCTGAATCTGTCAATCACAAGGTTGTGGAAAGAGCTTTGGCTACTCAAGTGGAAGAAAAGGATGATTGGGTTATTGACAGTGGATGTTCTCACCATATGACTGGTGACAAGAATAAGTTCTTAGATTTGTAAAGGTATGAAGGAGGAATGGTAAAGTTTGGTGACAATTATGCTAGCAGAATCAGAGGTAGGGGAACTATTTCCTTTGATGGAAAGAGCAAAACAGGTAATGTACTATATGTTGAAGGGTTGAAGCACAATCTTCTCAGTGTTGGTCAATTAGTGGACAAAGGCTATGATCTCCGGTTCAAGAATGGAAAATACAGAATCTTTACAAGCTCCGGAACTGAAATTGCATCTGGTGCTCAAACAAAAGGTAATATCTTTCATCTAGTTGGTTCAAATAAAAGTTGTCTGTTTGTTCAAGTTGATCAGAGTTGGTTATGGCATAGAAGAATGTGTCATGTGAATTTTGATAACATCATCAAGATAAGCAATATTCAGGCTGTAAGAGACCTTCCAAAATTGGTGAAACCTACAAATAGTTTGTGCAAAGAATGTCAACTAGGCAAACAGAACAGAGTCTCTTTCAAAAGCAAAGATCAGTCCTCTACCGGATTGTTGGAATTAGTACATACTGATCTCTGTGGTCCAACAAGAATCAAGAGTCTGCAAGGTGATAGATATTTCATGTTGCTAATTGATGACCATTCCCGGATGATGTGGGTCACCTTCCTAAAAGAGAAATCAGAAGCCTTTGAGAAGTTCAAAATCTTCAAAGCTATGGTAGAGAATCAAACCGGATTGAAACTGAAGTGTCTAAGGTCTGATAGAGGTGGTGAATTTACATCTGGTGAGTTCATTGACTTTTGTGAGAAGCAGGGTATAAGGAGACAGTTGTCTGCTCCTAGGACTCCATAGCAGAATGGAGTAGTTGAGAGAAAGAATCGGACCATCCAGGAAGCTGCCAGGACAATGATGTTGGAAGCAAATGTTCCTCAAATATTTTGGAAAGAAGCTATCAGCACTGCAGTCTACACTCTCAATCGAGTTCAAATCAGAAACAACACCGGTAAGACCCCCTATGAACTCTGGTTTGGCATCACTCCTACTGTAAAATATTTCAGAGTATTTGGTAGCAAGTGTTATATTAAAAGAGATGAAGATCTAGGAAAGTTTGATGCTAGAAGTGATGAAGGAATTTTCTTGGGTTACTCCACTCAAAGCAAATCATACCGATGTTACAATAAGAGATTGAAGAAGATGATAGAAAGCACCAATGTGAAAGTTGATGAAGGAATTGAGAAGCCTTCAAGATTTTATGAGTTTGATGAAGATGATCAAGATGGTATTCGGGTTCAAGGGACTCAATCCTCTCCGGTAAGTCAGAATCAACTTGATCCAGTAAATCAGGAAGAAGAAATAGGTCAGAATGAACCTGATCAAGAAGCAGCAGTACAGGATACTCCCAAAATTCCAAGGTATGTAAGACTGAACCACTCTGAAGATCAGATCATAGGTGACAGAAGCAGAGGTGTACAAACTAGAAGGAATGTTGCTCAAAATCAGGATGAATGTTGTCTGATTTCAAAGATTGAACCTAAAACAATAAATGAAGCATGCAATGATGAAAACTGGACCAAAGCAATGGAAGATGAATTGATGCAAATTGAGAAAAATCATACTTGGGATCTTGTTCCCAGACCTAGAGACAGGCATGTAATTGGAACCAAGTGGGTCTTCCGGAACAAACTGAATGAAGCTGGTGAAGTAATCCGAAACAAAGCTAGATTGGTCTGCAAAGGCTACTCTCAAATAGAAGGAATTGACTTTGAAGAGACCTTTGCTCCGGTGGCAAGAATTGAAGCAGTCAGATTACTTCTTGCATTTGCTGCCTTCAAAGACTTCAAGGTATATCAAATGGATGTCAAGTCTGCCTTCCTAAATGGTGATCTGGAAGAAGAAGTTTACATTGAACAACCGGATGGATTTCAATTGTCTGATAATGATGATGATATGGTCTGCAAGTTGAAGAAAGCTTTGTATGGATTGAAGCAAGCCCCAAGAGCATGGTATGAAAGGTTGGATAAGTATCTTGTGCAGATTGGATTCACCAAAGGTACTGCTGACAGTAACTTATATTTCAAAATTGATCATGAAAACATTTTGATTATTGAAGTGTTTGTGGATGATATCATTTTTTGAGGAAGAGATAGTATTTGCAAATCAGATGAAAAGTGAGTTTGAAATGTCTATGCTTGGTGAAATGAATTTCTTCTTGGGTCTGCAAATTACTCAAACAAAAGAAGGGATCTTCATTTCTCAGACCAAATATGTGAAAGAATTGTTAAGAAAATTTGGTATGGAAGACTCAAAGCCAATGAACACTCCTATGGCAACCGGATGTAAGTTGAGCAAAGATGATGATTCTCCAAAGGCAGATCAGACAAAGTATAGATCAATGATTAGTGGATTGCTGTATCTCACTCAAACTAGACCAGATATAATACAGGCTGTTGGTCTTGTGGCAAGATTCCAGGCTGATCCTAGAGAATCTCATGTTATGGCAATCAAAAGAATTTTTAGGTACTTGAAAGGAATAGTTGAGTATGGTCTATGGTACCCTAGAGATCCAGATTTCTCTCTTCATGCTTACACAGATGCAGATTGGGCAGGAGATGTGGATGACTGGAAGAGCACCAGTGGTGGAGCATTCTTTTTGGGGAAGAGATTGGTTTCTTGGCTAAGCAAGAAACAAGATGCAATATCTCTGTCTACAACTGAAGCAGAATACATTGCAGCAGCAAGTAGTTGCACTCAAATCTTATGGATGAAGCAGATGCTAAGAGACATTAAAGTTGAATATGAGGAGCCTATCACAATTTTCTGTGATAATTCAAGTGCAATTAATATTTCTAAGAATCCGGTATTGCATTCTAAGACTAAGCACATATCTATCAAGTTTCACTTTTTGAGAGAACAAGTGAACAAGGAAGAAGTCAGATTGGAGTATGTTCCCTCCAAGGATCAGATTGCAGATACTTTTACTAAACCTCTTCCCAAGGACTCTTTTGAATATCTCCGGGAGAAGTTAGGGGTCATGGCCCCTCCGGTGATGAACTAGGATGCACTGATGTGCATCAGTCCGGTGGATATCACAGTCATATTTTGTGATCCGGATTGATGATGGGGAGCTGCAACTAAGGGGGAGCAGCTGGTATGATTCTGATGTATGAGAATTGCAAGTATGAGCCCTTTGCCATTGATGTGAAAAACAAGTGGCTGATGATCAAAGGGGGAGCAGTAAATGAGGAGAAGACATGTTGCTGATAGGGGGAGCTGTGACAAAAAGGAGCAGTTCTTGTCTTGATGGTTTTTCACATCATATGTTGCCATCAATGACAAAGGGGGAGATTGTTGCAAGTATGAGGTGAACCAATGTTGTCATTGATGTCAACATACTCATATTGCATTGACAAGAAGGATTGGATGAGCTGTGTGCTGAGGATATTGAGAAAACTAGCCTCAGTCAGAAACAGTGAAGAACAGTGATGAGAAGAAGGCAAATATAGTGTATAAGTTGAGAACCGGAGGATGCGGATTAAAGGGTTTGTAGATATGAGTCTTGAGATGCTTCAATTAAGATTTCAAAGGTCCGCATGAAGATCTGAAGGAGTTGTGGCTGTCGGTATGGAACCGGTTCCGGCAAGTGTTCAGAGGTAACAAAGGATCATAGAAAGGTCCGGTGAGGTCCGGAATTGTATTATCCTAATCTGCGGATTGGAAGGAGTATTTGGGATGTCCTTGTGATGTGTCATCTCAAGTTGTGTATGATTTTAAGGTCCGGAAGTACCTTTTGCATTGTGACAGTGGCGACAGACTGTGTTCTTGAAGTTCCGGATGATGAAGAGAAGAATTCTGGTAAGCTGATGAAGTGCGGATGTTCTTGATGATTCAGGGAAGGTTATGATGATCATTGGATCATGTCTAGTTCGTGTTGGCGGTCCGCATTGAAGTTAGAATTGGATTTGATGTTATGACTACCGGTTGTTGGTGTTCTTCCTGTAACAGGCCGACCAGATGTTCTACACGCCTTGCAAATGCTATTACGATGTTTGCCGACTTAGATGATTGTTCCTAAGTCGATGTCTTGTATAAATAAAGGTTTGTGAGTTCATTTAGATGTGTGGATAAAAGTGGATGAGTGTGGCATAGCGAAGAGAGGTGCGAAAGGCAGAGCAGAAGTTTCTGGGCTTAAATGGAACTGATCCGGACATGGTAGAGATGTCATTCTCCAGTTCAAGATTGTGATTCTTATCACTTTGTAGACAGTGTGTCTCCTTGTAGGCAGTGGGCCTCTTTGTGAGCAGTGTGCTCGGGCAGTGAGCCCTAATTGGCATGTGCCATTCATTCTTCTTTATTCTTCTAACAGAGAATAATTCTTGGGTTAATCACCCCGTGGTTTTTCCCTTAACCGGGTTTTCCACGTCAAAATCTTGGTGTTCAATGTGTTGATGTTTATCTGCTCTTGTGTTTATGCATTATGATTTCATAGATGGTTAATTGATATGCCGTTAACTAACAAAGAAGAATCAAGTGTTTAAAGTAAGAGCAAGTTTTATACAACTGATTCACCCCCCCCTCTCAGTTGTATGCCCTAGATCCAACAGTGTGACCTTAGTATCTCTTCATGTGCCTTTGCTTGAACAATTGATACTAGTTTGAATTTTTGCACAGGAGACATTGAGGCCAAATTTATTGGTCCTTATAGGAGCTTAGACTCATCCAAATCTTGTTGTCTCTCCAAACGTTCCCTGGCAGAATCAACTAGGGTAGTAGCAGTGTCTCTTGTCACTTCTTTAGACACTTCTTGATTTTGTTCTAGAGGTTCCATGTTCATATTCTCTTGTTGACCAATATTTTGCTCCAGTGCGGGGCTTTCCTCAGCTTGTTCTTGATTATCAACTTTAATTTGTTCATCAATTTCCTCCTTGTTTTCTAGATTATCAGTCTATTGTCCTAGAGGAGGACTTGTTTCAGTTTGATCTCTTTTAGTGGTGTCTTGATCATTAGCAACAGGGGTTTGATCAGATTCTTCCTTTTGCTCTTCTGTTACTCTATCTTTTACTGGAGGATTTGTATCAGTTTGCTCCAAGCCTTGATCCATGCTGACTTCCGGAATAGATGTGTTATCTTCACCATATGTTTCTTCTTTGTCATAAATAGTAGGAATGTTGTTTTTCCTTAGAGCTGCCAAAGTGATCTCCTCTATTTCCTTGACCACTTTATCAATTTCTCCCAACATCAATGAGTTCATTCTTCTCATTATCCTGAAGGCATCCTTGATTTCTTCAGAGATTTTGACCTTCTCCTCAGGTGTGATCCACGAACATAATCTTATCAATGAGTGTTCTCTCATCTCAACATCATTTGCCATAGCCGCTTCTTTTCTTGTACTCATTATGCTGCCCAGGATGTGTGGTAGATCAATAATAATTTCAATCAAAGCCTTGTTGTAGATGTTTAGATATTCTACAACATCAGTCTCAATGATCCTCTTTATCTGGATCATTATATTCATCATACAACTGAGCAATGGGTCTCAGACTGCCATCCACTATTATGGCTTTGAGAACATCTTCCAGACTTATAGTTGCTTGCTTTGTTTGAGGCATATCTTTCTTTTATCTTTTCCCAGGCTGACCCTTACTGGTGGACTTTTTCTTACTGGATCCAGAGGCCTTTGTAGCCTCAGTTTTCATCTTCTTTATTTCCTCATCTGATTTTGTTGCTTCTTCATCAATAGCTATGCTTATATGCATTCTCTTGGCCTTAGTCTTTTTTCTTTTAGAGCTGGTGACTGGGGATTCCATGCTTACAAATGGTGTGGAACCAGAGAGAATGGATGCAACTTCTACAGAGGTAGATCCCTTGGTTCTTCTTCTTGGGGTCTGGTCACCCTTGGGTTCATCCAGAGCTCCAATTGATTCACTTTTTCTCTTTTCTTCTGCTTCCTTAGCAACTTGTATTTTTTCCCTTGCCTTTGTCACTTGTTCTTTTGTGAACCCATGTTTTATGGCAATGTCTTCTGCCACTTTCTACATTTTCTTAGAGATGTCAAGTTTTCTCACTTCAAGATGAATTTTTGCATGCAATTCCTCATAAGTCCCAAATATTTCTTCCTTGGGATCTCTAGCTTTACTTAATACGTGTTGAGCATAATTTTCTAATATTCCACCATCTACCTCATATCCCATTGGCATAACCCAAACAGTTCTGGGCTCCACAGCGTCCATCAAACACTGATCCTTGGTAACCATGAAACAGATGGTATCTTTGTATTTCTCAACAATTGCCTTAGGGATTCTTTCCCTTGACTGCATCATGCTTTGGAAAATTTTTAAATAGCCCCACAGGGCAGATTTCTGAACATCAATACTTCCTATGCTATTCAAATGATTTCTAATTTGAACTGCAGCAGGTTTATCACTTGTCCAGAGCAGATTCTTCATACCTAAAAATTCTTGCATGTAGTAGAAGAATAAACAAAGAATCAGCATCCATATTTGAATGGATATTTCTGCTCTTTAGTCTTCCTTAAATTTTCCATCAGTTGTTGTTGGCGCAGTTCACAAAGATCATACTATGCATCTTCCTTCATCATCTCAAAAGTTGTATAAATTGTTGTACCGGATATTGAATTTTCACGGTTTGAGAATTAAACATTGTAGTCAATAACCATGGATGCAAATCTTACTACATAGTCTTCAATATCATTGATTGTTAGCACTCTTTTGTCAAACTTTGCTCTGCTGGCCACCATTACTTTATCATTCTTCATGGCTTTCAGAATTGGTACCGATCCGGCGGAGCATAGTCCAGTTACTAATCTTATAGCATCTTTAGTGATCTTAAAGGGTCTCTCGAGCCACATGAATTCATCATGAACCCTGCTCAATACATACTGGACCCATTCATCCTCAACGAAGGTCAAAAAATCAATGTATTGAATAAATTTCTTTTTCTCCAATGCCTTGTATTCATTTTTCAGATCGTAACCTCCATCGCACAAGTGATTTAGAAATAAGTCGGTGAGTTTGCTCCTCATGTTCTTCTAGGGCAACATGAATATATGCCCTAGCATCCTCTTTGTACAGAATTCCGTGCGGAATATGAGAATGCTCCCAACGGATCAACTTTTGTTGTTTTGTAAGGGTGTTTCTTGAATTTTGGCCGAGGTCACTCAGTAATATCAACCACTTACAGCGTTGTCATTTTTAGAATTTTAATCAGTTTTTCTAACAGGGTTTCAATGAAAATACCTTGTTCCGCTGTGTTAGGGTTTCCTTTCTTCAAATTTTTCCAAACGCTTCAAATCTTGGTTTTTGCTACTCAAATTCTACTTCAATCTCTCTAAACCCCTGATAGCTTCGAGTGCAAAGTAATTTTGAGACTAAACTAGTTCCCTTTTATCCTCCACATGACTTAACCTAATCATCACTAATGCTTGTTCCAAAAAGTTGTATGTCCCCCTTTTGATAAATACAATCGATTGAAATTGCTCTGCAATGTTTCTCATTAGTTTATTCTCTTCTGGCATTTCTTTTAGAGGATTTATCTTGTCGGATTCCATCACATATCTTCGTGCTGGATTCCAGCACCAACTCTTTGGTTGGGGGATTTAGATTTTTAACGTTGCTCCCCATGAGCCAGAGCTCTCAATTTACTTCTCGGAGGAAGTCTCTGCACCAGAGATTGGTGCGGGTCCATTCTTGACTTCATTCGCATCTTTCGTGATCCAGATCTTGCTCATCTCATTCTTAGTATCTACCGGATCAACCTTGTTCTTGCCCTTGACATCTTTCTACCCTATTTTCCCTTTCTCTACAGGATGGTTTCTTGTTACATTTCTGCTTCTGCAGAATCTGGCAAAGTGTCTGAACTTGTTGCAATTGAAGCAAACAACATTTTTCTGACCTTGATTCCTTCTGTAATTTGGAATTGGCCTTGATTTGCACTGATTGGCCATATGCCCAAATCTATTACATGCAAAACATTATCCATTGAAAGATTTACTAATCCTTGAATTGTTTGGATACCTTCTTGACACACTTCTACACTCAATCGCTTTATGACCTATTTTCTTGCAGTTGAAACATTGACTGGAGAAAGATGGGACGTTTTGATTCATTTTGCTTCTACACTGAATAGCTTTATGACCATACTTATTGCATTTAAAACAGTAATCATTGAAACATGGGTACCTTTGAGCATTTGGTTGCCTGATTGGAGGTCCTTTAGGTCTTCTTCTTTGATTCCTTACCAGATGGTTTCTGCCTCTTCCTTCTTTAGATCTGTCTTGTCCTGAATTTGAAATTTCTCCCTTTTCAAATCCCAAGCCTTGTTTATCATCTGGATACTTTTGACTAGCTAGCAACTGATCAAGTTTTGTTGAGCTTATTTTGATTTTTTCTTCGTACTTATTTGTTGCTTCTAGATCAAATTTTAGGAACAGAACTTATTTCCTTAGTTTTTCACATTCCTCTGACTTGTCCTTCACGACTTGATTCAGATATTCTTCATTCTTGGTTTTTTCTTCAATCACCCCAAGAAGACTCTCTATAGATTCATTTGCTTGTTTTAGTTGCTCACATAAATCATTCCTTCTTTCCTAAGATTTACTGATCTGTTCTTTTAATTTTAGAATGCAAATATCAGCTTCTTTAATACTCTCTTCTAAACCCTTGATATCAGCTTTGGAGTTGTCAAGATCTTCTAGAGTTGCTTCAAATTGTTCATTATTAATGTATACTTGATTACCAATCTTAATGTTGCCAGGAGGATTCGCTTTAGGATAAGTGAGATACCTTTGTGCTACCATGAGTAAACCTTCCCAGATCTTCCTCAAGTTGTTAGGCTTCTTCCAAGGAACCTTGCTCTGATACCAATTGTTGAATACAAAGAATACTGAGAGGGAGGGTGAATCAGTATTCTGTAAAACTTTTCTTTTACACATTCATTAATCTATTTACCAATTTCAATAACATGAAAGTAAAGTAAGCATAACACGAGCAACCACAAAGTCATAACACATGAACACCAGTATTTTTATTTGGAAAACCCAAAAAGGGAAAAACCATGGTGGGGGTTAACCTACAGAAATTTATTAGTGATAGTAATACCGAATTACAAGAGGCTCACTGCCTTAGGGCTCACTACCTAAAGAAAGAGATGAGAAGATATAAGGAATGGCTCACTGCCAGAGGAAAACTACTATAAATGCATCTACAGAATGCTAAAGTGCAGTTCCTATTATGGCTCAGTATACAGACTCAAATGTCTGTTGATAACTGAGAGGGGGGGTGAATCAGTTATCCTAATTATTTCTGCTTTCTGAACTTTATTAATAATCAATGTGACATTAATTCAAATAAGCAAACATAACCATGAAATGGAAATACACATGACACAATATTTTTAACGTGGAAACCCTGTTAAGGGAGAAAACCACGGGGTGATTAACCCAAGATTGTATTCTTTGTTAGAAGAATGGAAATACAAAATGGCACTTGCCAATTAGGGCTCACTGCCCGAGCACACTGCTCACAAGAGGCACACTGCTACAAGAGACTCACTGTCTACTAAAGGAATGTAAAACAATACTTGAACTGATTGGGAGCATCTACATATGCTAGAGTTCAGTTCCGGTTAGGCTCAGTACACTGATCTGCTACACTTCATCTTTCTCTTTCTTTTATGTTGATTTCCTTTACATACCGGATCTTCCTTACTGCTTTCACTCTGCTCTTCTGCTTTTATTCGCACATTACCAACAACCACAACACTTCTCACAACTAAAACCGTCTTGTATACATATCCGCACAAGTGATTTCATCACCTTTCTAGTCGGCACCCGGAATAGTCAATCTTTTCACAAACTCTGATCTGTCGGCTGAATCCTTGCACATCAAGTAATGCAGATCAAGCATATACTTGTAGAAGTCATCAATCATGTCGGCCAAACATAACTTATGCCTTAAGAACCTTTTCCATCATCAATAACACATCCGGAATAATGTCTGATGTTCTGCCAGTCAGTTCTTCCTATGTTCATACTGTCACTTGGGAACCCGACACTCAAGCATTCATATCTCTTTATCCTTTCCACACCGGAGGCTCAAACCTTGGAATCTATCAGTCAAGATACTCCTCTTGACTTCCCCAAATCTGCACTTCACCAAGATACTTCCCCTGAGAGATCCGGACCTGTTTGTCGGACCTCGCCACATGCTCTGTTCTTGTTTACCGGACCACAACATTCTTCACTCTGACTTCCGATAGAGACATACCATGTCCTGCGGATGTGTGGGATGAACTTTGTTGCCATCAATGACAACAATCATGAATCCATATAGTGTCTCTTGCCAACAATGTCTTCATAATGTCTGCCCTGCTTTTCTGCTCTGTTTCACATATACTCTATTTTTCTGCCCTTGCTATTCCTTTCTGGTCACAAGACTATCTTAGATTGCACATACTTCAAATTCGTAGTATATGCATGCCTATCTCTTCTTCAAATGCCAAAATCTATCGAGTATATATATTCGTAACAAGATTTAAATCAAAACCAGGTCGGCTTGCCAATGATGAAGTGTGTATAGAGAAAGTTATACTTTGTCAGCTTGAATCCTTTACATGAAGTTATGCGGACCAATGCAAACCTTCAAAAATGTTCATATAGGTGTGGACCTATTTTAGAACCACTTAGAATAATGATTCAAGTAATATATCTTTACCGCACAATACCGCACAACAATCCAACAGAGTGTCAGCTTCATTCTTGAGTATACTCTTAACCTTGTTGACTGTCATAACACAACTTGTAATGCGGACCAAACTGGACTCCAAAATTCATATCAGACATTCATTAGACATCACCAATCATACCTCTGTTAACGTAGATCATAATATTCTTATGTGACAAGATGCGGATCTCTGAACTGATGACTCTGTCTTTGTGAAACACCGTCAAACTAAATGTCGATACTTGGAAGCTTGTAGATGATCTTCCGGTGAACTTCAGAATCTGAAAGTCTAGAATTAGATACTTCTCAAATGTGTTTACAACACCTCCAAACCGCACATCGAAACAATCAATACCAGAGGAATGCGGACCAAAATATTCAAGTGTTCTTCACTGTTTGTGGCTTAACTCTGTTCACCTGGACTTAGGCATTTCACCATATGACTTCCAGAGGAACTTAGAACTTGAACACTAGAACATAACATCGCCAAGGGGTTGATTACAACATACCAGAACCGCATACCTTGATCTTCAACTACGGAGGAGTACCAATTGAATTACTGCCACTGTCTCAATGTGTTGTCAATACTTCGTCAATTTGGCTAAGTTAATCTTACCGGACCAAAACACTGTATACATCTTTGTCTCAGGAGTTCTCTAAACATTTTAGGTTGTTGCCATCAATAACAACATCATATCAACAGTGTCTCTTGACTATGTTGCCAACAATCTCCCCCTTTGGCATTGATGACAACACTTAGTGAAAAATGTTTATCTACTCCCCCTTACTATATACACTCTATTTTTTCTTCTCCCCTTGATATATTCAGCTATTTTTCACTAGATTTTCTTCTCCCCCTTTGACATCAATGGCAAAGGTGTATGTATATAGGTAGCAAAATTGTGTCAAAATTTCAAAATTGTCATGTTCTGCCGCATATGTACCTGGGTACAATCTGTAGCTTGATTAGTTAGTTGTAGGAGGTAGAATATCACTATAAATGGTCTTTATCAGTGCTAACTCTCCATCACATCTATTCTTTGCACTTTCCAAAATTTGAATGTGACCATTTATCTAAAAGACTAATTTTTCTACCTTCTGCAGATCTGAAGGTGTATCAATTATTGCTTTTGTCTTCAAAGCTTCTTCTGCAAGATTGGTCATTGAATCTATTTTAGGACTTATCAGCCCTCTCAACTAGCACAACATGTTTTTAACTTCTTCCCTCTTTTTCATCAGATTGCTCAAATCATTGTCGATATTTACAACTTGTATCTCTTTACTATTTATTGATTCAACTCCCGGTTCATATAATTTAGAAATATTTGACAATTGGAGTTCTAGATCCTTGATTTTTCCTTCTAATTCCCTACTTAGTAACATCCGGCCATGATAAGCAAAATTTGTATATATCGTGTGATTCCTTAATAGCCTTTTATATGTTTTTGATTCCAATGTCTTGCAAAATTTTATCGTTATCCACCATGGTCTTCAATTCAGCTAACCTTTTCTCATTATATTATTTTCTAACTTTTATTTTTGCAGACTTTTCAAATGACTCAAAATGAGAATTTATAGATTTGATTAGGCCTTTGAGTTGATCCGTTGGTGGTAGAGATGTGTCATTTTGGTATGAAGGCATTAACTTCTCTAGGATACCGGATGCTTCACTAATGAGTTCATTGTCCTGCATGTGTGACCTTAGTATCTCTTCCTATGCCTTTGCTTGAACAATTGATAATAGTTTGAATTTTTGCACAGGGGACATTGAGGCCAAATTTATTGGTCCTTATAGGAGCTTAAGACTCATCCAAATCTTGTTGTCTCTCCAAAAGTTCCCTGGCAGAACCAACTGGGGCAGCAGCAGTGTCTCTTATCACTTCTTCAGACACTTCTTCTTGATTTTGTTCCGAAGGTTCCATGTTCATATTCTCTTGTTGACCAATATTTCACTCCGGTGTAGGGCTTTCCTCCTCTTGTTCTTGATTATCAACTTTGATCTGTTCATCAATTTCCTCCTTGTTTTCTAGATTATCAGTTTGTTGTCCTGGAGGACTTGTTTTAGTTTGATCCCTTTCAACGGTGTCTTGATCATTAGCAGTAGGGGTTTGATTAGATTCTTCCTTTTGCTCTTCTGTTACTCTGTCTTTTATTGGAGGATTCGTATCAGTTTGCTCCAAGCCTTGATCCATTCTGACTTCCAGAATAGATGTGTTATCTTCACCATCTGTTTCTTCTTTGTCATAAATAGTAGCAATGTTATTTTTCCTTAGAGCTGCCAAAGTGATCTCCTCTATTTCCTTGACCACTTTATCAATTTCTCCCAGCATCAATGAGTTCATTCTTCTCTTTGTCCTAAAGGCATCCTTGGTTTCTTTAGAGATTTTAACCTTCTCCTCAGGGGTGATCCCTGGACACAATCTTAGCAATGAGTGTTCTCTCAGCTCAACATCCTTTGCCATAGCCGCTTCTTTTCTTGTACTCATTATGCTGCCCAGGCTGTGTGGTAGATCAGTAATAATTTCAATCAGAGCCTTGTTGTAGATGTTTAGATATTCTACAATAGCAGTCTCAATGACCCTCTTTATCTAGATTATTATATTCATCATACAACTCAGCAATGGGTTTCAGATTGCCATCCACTGTTATGACCTTGAGAACATCTTCCAGACTTATAGTTGCTTGCTTTGTTTGAGGCATATCTTTCTTTTGTCTTTTCCCAGGCTAACCCTTACTGGTGGATTTCTTCTTGCTGGATCCGGAGGCCTTTGTAGCCTCAATTTTCATCTTCTTTATTTCCTCATCTGATTTTGTTGCTTCTTCATCAACAACTATGCTTGCATTCTCTTGGCCTTAGTATTTTTTCTTTTAGAGTTTGTGACTGGGGATTCCATACTTACAGATGGTGTGGAACCAGAGGGAATGGATGCAGCGTTTGCAAAGGTAGATCCTTTGGTTCTTCTACTTGAAGCCTCTAGCTTTTCCAGTTCACCCTTGGGTTCATCCGGAGCTCCAATTGATTCACTTTTTCTCTTTTCTTTTGCTTCCTTTATAGCTTGTGCTTTTTCCCTTGCCTTTATCACTTGTTCTTTTTGTGAACCCATGTTTTATGGCAATTTCTTCTACCACTTTCTACATTTTCTTAGAGATCTCAGGTTTTCTCACTTCAAGATGAATTTTTGCATACAATTCCTCATAAGTCCCAAATCTTTCTTCCTTGGGATCTTTGGCTTTACTTAATACGTGTTGAGCATAATTTTCTAATATTCCACCATCTACCTCATATCCCATTGGCATAACCCAAACAGTTATGGGCTCCACAGCCTCCATCAAACATTGATCCTTGGTAACCATGAAATAGACGATATCTTTGTATTTCTCAACAATAACCTTATGGATTCTTTCCCTTGACTTCATCATGCTTTGGAAATTTTTGAAATAGCCCCACAGGGCAGATTTCTGAGCATCAATACTTCCTATGTTATTCAAATGATTTCTAATTTGAACTGCAGTAGGTTTATCACTTGTCCAGAGCAGATTCTTCATACCTGGCAATTCTTGCATGTAGCAGAAGAATAAACACAGAATCAGCGTACTATTTGAATGAATATTTCTGCTCTTTGGTCTTTTCTTAAATTTTCCATCAGTTGTTGTCAGAGCAGTTCACAAAGATCATACTTTGCATCTTCATCTCAAAAGTTGTATAAATTGTTGTACCGGATACTAAATTTTTACGGTTTGAGAAGTAAACATTGTAGTCAATAACCATGGATGCAAATCTTACTGCATAGTCTTCAATATCATTGATTGTTAGCGCTCTTTTGTCAAACTTTGCTCCGGTGGCCGCCATTACTTTATCATTCTTCACGGCTTTCAGAACTGGTACTGATCCGGCGAAGCATAGTCTAGTTATTGATCTTATAGCATCTTTAGTGATCTTAAAGGGTCTCTCGAGCCACATGAATTCATCATGAACCCTGCTCAATTCATATCAAACCCATTCATCCTCAGCGAAGGTCGGAAAATCAATGTACTGAATAAATTTCTTTCTCCAATGCCTTGTATTCAATTTTCAAATCGTAACCTCCATCACACAAGTGATTTAGAAATAAGTCGGTGAGTTTGCTCTTCTCATGTTCTTCTAGGGCAACATGAATATATGCCCTAACATCCTCTATGTACAGAATTCCATGCGGAATGTGTGAGAATGCTCCCAATGGATCAACTTCTGTTACTTTGTAAGGGTGTTTCTTGAATTTTGGCCGAGGTCGCTCAATAATATCAACCACTTGCGGCGTTGCCAGTTTAGAATTTTAATTAGTTTTTCTAATAGGGTTTCAATGAAAATACCTTGTTCCGCTGTGTTAGGGTTTCTTTTCTTCAAATTTCTCCAAACGCTTCAAATCTTGGTTTTCGCTGCTCAAATTCTGCTTCAATCTCTCTGGACACCTGATAGCTTCGAGTGCAAAGTAATTTTGAGACTAAACTAGTTCCCTTTTATCCTCCGCATGACTTAACCTAATCATCATTAATGCTTGTTCCAAAAAGTTGTCTGTCCCCCTTTTGATAAATACAGTCGATTGAAATTGCTCTGCAATGTTTCTCATTAGTTTATTCTCTTCCGATTTTTCTTTCAAAGGATTTATCTTGTCGGATTCCACCACATATCTCCGTGCTAGATTCCAACACCAACTCTTTGGCTAGGGGATTTAGATTTTTAACACTGCTCCCTTGAGCCAAAGCTCTCAATTTACTTCTCAGAGGAAGTATCTGTACCAGAGACTGGTGCGGGTCCATTCTTGACTTCATTAGCATCTTTCCTGATCTAGATCATGCTCATCTCATTCTTAGTATCTACCGAATCAACCTTGTTCTTGCCCTTGACATCTTTCTACCCTATTTTCCCTTACTCTGCAGGGTGGTTTCTTGTTACATTTTTGCTTCTACAGAATCTGGCAAAGTGTTCGGACTTGTTGCAATTGAAGCAAAGAACATTTTTTTTACCTTGATTCCTTCTGTAATTTGGAATTGGCCTTGATTGGCCATATGCCCAAATCTATTACATGCAAAACATTGTCCATTGAAAGATTGACTAATCCTTGAATTGTTTGGATACCTTCTTGACACACTTCTACACTCAATTGCTTTATGACCTATTTTCTTGCAGTTGAAACATTGACTGGAGAAAGATGGGACATTTTGATTCATTTTGCTTCTACACTGAACAGCCCTATGACCATACTTATTGCATTTAAAACAGTAACCATTGAAAGATTTGTACCTTTGAGCATTTGGTTGCCTAACCGGAGGTCCTTTAGGTCTTTTTCTTTGATTCCTTACCGGATGGTCTCTGCCTTTTCCTTCTTTAGATCTGTCTTGTCCTGAATTTGAACTTTCTACCTTTTCAAATCTCAAGCCTTGTTTATCATCTAGATACTTTTGACTAGCTAGCAACTGATCAAGTTTTGCTGAGCTTATTTTGAATTTTTCTTCGTAGCTATTTGTTGCTTCTAGATCAAATTTTAAGAGCAGAACTTCTTTCCCCAGTTTTTCACATTCCTGACTTGTCCTTCACGAATTGATTCAGATATTCTTCATTCTTGGTTTTTTCTTCAATCACCCTGAGAAGACTCTCTATAGATTCATTTGCTTGTTTTAGTTGCTCACATAATTCCTTCCTTCTTTCCTGAGATTTACTGATATGTTCTTTTAATTTCAGAATGCAAATATCAGCTTCTTTGATACTCTCTTCTAAACCCTTGATATCAGCTTTGGAGTTGTCAAGATCTTCTAGAGTTGCTTCAAATTGTTCATTATTAATGTATACTTGATTACCAATCTTAATGCTGCCAGGAGGATCCACTTCAGGATAAGTGAGATACCTTTGTGCTGCCATGAGTAAACGTTCCTAGATCTTCCTCAAGCTATTAGGCTTCTTCCAAGGAACCTTGCTTTGATACCAATTGTTGAATACAAAGAATACTGAGAGGGGGAGCAGGAGGTGAATCAGTATTCTGTAAAACTTTTCTTTTACATATTCATTAATCCATTTATCAATTTCAATAATGTGAAAGTAAAGTAAGCATAAGAAGACCAACCACAAAGTCATAACAAATGAACACTAGTATTTTTACATGGAAAACCCAAAAAAGGAAAAACCTCGGTGGGGGTTAACCCACAGAAATTTATTAGTGATAGTAATACCGAATTACAAGAGGCTCACTGCCTTAAGGCTCACTACTCACAAGAGGCTCACTGCCTGAAGAAAGAGATGAGAAGATAGAAGGAATGGCTCACTGCCAGGAGAAGACTGCTATAAATGCATCTATACAATGTTGAAGTGCAGTTCCTATTATGGCTCAGTATATAGACTCAAATGTCTTCATAATGTTTGCCCTGCTTTTTTGCTCTGTTTCACATATACTCTCTGCCCTTACTCTTCCTTTCTGGTCACAAGACTGTCTTAGATTGCACATACTTCGAATTCGCACTATATGCATGCCTATCTCTTCTTCAAATGCCGAAATCTATCGAGTATATATAATCGTAACAAGATTTAAATCAAAACCAGGCGGCTTGCCAATGATGAAGCGTGTACACAAAAAGCTATACTCTGTCGACTTGAATCCTTTACACGAAGTTATGCGGACCAATGCAAACCTTCAAAAATGTTCATATAGGTGTGGACCTATTTTAGAACCACTTAGAATAATGATTCAAGTAGTATATCTTTACCGCACAATGATCCAACTGAGTGTCACCTTCATTCTTTAGTATACTCTTAACCTTGTTGACTGTCATAACACAACTTGTAATGCGGACCAAACTGGTCTTCAAAATTCATATCAGACATTCATTAGACATCACCAATCATACCTCTGTTACCGCAAATCATAATATTCTTATGTGACAAGATGTGGATCTTTGAACTAATGACTTTGTCTTTGTGAAACACTATCAAACTAAATGTCGATACTTGGAAGCTTGTAGATGATCTTTCAATGAACTTCAGAATCTGAAAGTCTGGAATTAGATACTTCTCATATGTGTTTACAACACCTCCAAACCGCACATCGAAACAATCAATACCAGAGGAATGCGGACCAAAATATTCAGTGGTTCTTCACTGTTTATGGCTTAACTCTATTCACCTGGACTTCGGCATTTCACCATATGACTTCCGAAGGAAGTTAGAACTTGAACACTAGAACATAACATCACCAAGGGGTTGATTACAACATACCAAAGCCGCATACCTTGATCTTCAACTGCAGAGGAGTACCAACTAAATTACTGCCACTATCTCAATGTGTTGTCAATACTTAGTCAATTTGGCTAAGTTAATCTTACCAGACCAAAACACTGTATACATGTCTCAGGAGTTGTCTCTAAACATGTTAGCTTGTTGCCATCAATGACAACATCATATCAACAGTGTCTCTTGACTATGTTGCCAACAGATTCTACTACCTCAGATATTGGGCATACTGTGGTTGCTCGAATCTTAGTTGACATTGACATCTCCAACCCCTCCATGGAGATGTTTTGTTGATGGTAGGGGAATGGCCTTGGACACAACAACTTGACTATGAGAGCCTTCCTTTTAGGTGCAGAAGATTTTTTTATATTGTTCACTTGGCCTCAGGTTGTCCTCACTCTCGTTGTAAGGGTGCGGAAACTTGGTGGAAGAATGCACTCATGGATCACCTAACAATTAGCGCTTCTCCGAAGGATGGCTCCTCTCAGGGAGGCAACTCTTCCCTGGATGGATACCTTTGCCTATTCCCCCTACGGCTCCCAAGGGTGTCGAGGTGGATATGGTCGTTGACTCGTCCGTTCATATCGAGGCCCCTGCGGCAACACCTTCATTGACTCATGTTTGTGGCCAAGCTACTTTGACATCTCCGGTCTCATTTTCAGTCGTGCCTACTTCTGGTTCAATCTCTTTGTGTGCGACTTCTTTGGTTGCAACATCTAGGGAGGATCCCCCCCTCTCACCACTCTTTGAGGACCTTGCTTCAGAGGTTTTGTGGACTGTGGTTCAGCACAGAAAAAAAAGACTCCCCAAATATGTTGCGGATTTGCACCCAAGGGCCAAGGGAGTCAGAATTGCTTGTTCGGAATTTGTTGTTGTTTAGATCCTCTATTTTAAATTTTCCGCAAGTCATTTGTTGTTTGACAATCTGATTTTGTTTTCATGTTGTCAGTGTGCATCATGTGCACTGCCTGCAGTTCCTTTTTGGTTCTTGCAGCTTGGCTGCTGTTGGTCTACAGTATCTGTACTGCTCCTTTGTTGTGTCTAGTCTGTTTATCACCTGTTTGTTCTACCTTGGGAGCCTTGTTTGTAAAGGGTTTAGCCCCTTGTAAGCTGCTTATCATTATCAAAAACAAATAATAACAAATAAATTATAATTTTCTTCCAAATTGATTGTATCATCAGAATTTATAAAGCAACATATCACATTATATTAGGCAAAAAAAAAATAGAATGAATTTTTTTCTTGAAATTATGCGTTAAAAAATGAAGAGATGTGAATAGAAATTCAAACACTGGTCCTAAAACAAATTTTGAAGATCATTTATCTTTCCCTTAGCTGAATTTGATATTCTAGTCACTATTGTCTTATTACAGCGCAGTTGATTGTTACTGCAACAGATGCCACTGGAGACTAGTTATGCCGAGCCTGGTCAAATTATTACTATATCAAACTGTGTCTATTTCTTCAATTTATTTTAATATTTAAACACACTATCTCAAGAACTTGGTAAATAATGTTAGTCTGGTGTTTACAGTATACCTTTTTTTGTAATGTCATCAATTAGCAACCAACTGTATGTTGATATTCAGTTTAACTTCATTACCCCTATTTTACAACTAGCAGTTCACAAAACCCATATCATGAACTTGAATAGTCCCCACAGTTATTGCATTTAGATATTTCATTTATAAACATTGTTCACATGATGCGCACCAGTTTGAAGGATTTATAGAAAGGTATATATTTGTTTAGGTGTCTTACACATTACGTAAATTTTGCACTAGTTAATTTTATTTTTCTAAATTAGATTAAGTCAAGGTCACATATTAACTTTCCTTTATAAAATTTATAAAACCATCTGATAATGTATGCTCATTGACATTTACCAATGGTGGATAACAAAAATAATACCGTTTCACAATTGGATTTTAAATATGTATATTTATGTAGTCTAATTTCTTGGGAACTGTACCACACAACAATGCAAGTGTCACATCTAAGCTGGCTATAAGGAGGGCGCTGATAGCGATGTGAACCCACAAAGGAAGCGCCAGTGAGGAAGGAATATATTAACATCTGCTAGCAACTAATTCATCCTCTGCAACCTCTTACAGGTCCATTGGATTCCTTCATAATGTGGATGTGCAGGAGATTCATCATGTCATTGGACCGCTTGAAGTTAATATAACTTATTTTTATGACTGCAGAGGATATGGAGCAGAGCGCAGTTTTGAGACTTCACCGTTACAGTTTCCGGTTCCTTTTTCTGTTGGTGAGACGTGCTTACTTCCCTTATTTCGCATGTGAGATTTCTTGAAGTTCATAGCAAGAAAGCAAAAGAAAAAGTTCTACTTATGTTTTCATCTCTTGTATATGAATGCTTCTGGATTTAACTGTGTTAATTTATTTTTGTCCTTCTGTGTTTGTCCTCTTCTAAGTTTTCAGTGTCATGTTTTGTTCTTTATTTTTGTTTCCTTGGTAGGTGTTTATAATTTTTTGATTTTGTCTTTATTTATTTATATTCTTTTCTACTGTGTTAAGTGTTTTTTTGTCTTTTTTCCTTTTTAGAGTTCTCTTATTTTCCTTATTCTATTCTGTTCTTTTGTTCTTCTGGTCATGTAGTTGGTTTCTCTTTTCCCGAGATATCTCTTGGTGTCTGCATCATCTCATTCCCTCCCTCTTTTTATGTAGCTTTGGTCTGCAATTTATCATTTTATTTCTCTTCTCTTGCTCTCATTCTCCTGATGTTGGATCACTGAGTGCGATCCAAAACGTTGAGGAAAAATAATTAACACAGTTAAATCCAGAAGCATTCATATACAGCATCATGGACTGTGGAAAACTAATCACTTCTATTTTCATCTCTTACCATCCAGCGGCTCATTTTCTGTTCCCTTTTCTGTGTTTTTTTCTGCTTTATTGCAGTTCCCATACTGGTTATGCTCGCCCACAGACACAGATTATTGTATGTAACCAGCTCACTCTCCTTCCAGGTGCTGGAACAAACAAGTGGAATGTACACCTTGGCAAAGAAGCATTAAATCCAGGAACAGGGGGTGTGATTGGGGCCGTCTGCTATGGTGCCTAGCATTCCTCTCAAAGAAGGGCTGAAAACCCGAAGAAAAGTGTCTACCAACTAACACGACCGGACTGGGTTCAAACCAGAAAGGTTAGAATACTTTAGCAATGAATATTTAGGCCCAGCGGGTGAATTTCAATCTCCATCCTATCCTAAAATTCAGGGTTGGAAGTTCCCTGGAATTGGAGAATTTCAGCTAAGACTATTCCCTCTCTCGGGTAAATTGGAGAGAATTAGGAGGAATAGCATTTCTAATACTATCAATGAAATTGTTTCTATTACTAATTATTAAATAAGCACAGGTTTAATGCCAGAAACCGTGAAACTTAATGCCTAAGAAAACAGTGCTGTGACGAGTATCTTCTGTCAGATTTGAAAGCTGCGGCAGAAGCCATAGGCCAACCATAGTGGGCATTTTCAACTCTTGATGATGCAGGGTATTATAATGACCAACCAAATTCTAGAGCTTTCTTTCATGATCATGGTTCTTACATAATAGATTGTGGAAAGCTTTTTCTCACCTTATACTCAAATGTGCTTTTGAGAGATGGAAACCAAATCCTTAAAGCTGCCTCCAAAATCTTTGAAGGTTGTCCTATCAAGCTCGCAGCTGATGTGAGTTTATGTGATTCAGAGCTTATTCTTTAAGCTTTGTCCTTAAACGGAGGAACTAAAATGATGGTTTCCCAAATTTGAGCTCTCTGATTTTCATTTTGTCATCTGTGCCATGAAAAGGGACTTCATTTGCAGTTTTGTTAGTGAGAAGAATGAATAGTAATATCTCATGACAATTGGTATAAATAATGATCCACAGGCTGGGAATAATCCTTATCCAAAACATACATGGTATTCTAAAACCCCTATGATATGCCCTTCAACATTCTAAATTGAAATATGTGCATGGCGATATCATGATTTCTCTTATCTGCAAGTTGCAGGAATTAATTTGTTGGTACTACAGATCTAGCGATCATGCTGCAGAGCTTACAGCAGATTATTACAACTTACATGAACAATTGCTAGGATGCTAGTGAGGCATAGGGCTGTATTAAATTTCTTTTGCATTGAAATGCAGGATGAAGAACAACCCTCACAAGCTAGTTGTGGGCCAGAGGTTCCTATGAAACAGGCGAGTCAAGCTTCAGATTGACAGATTTAGGGACCAAATTCTCCAAAATGAAACATTTTATACTCTGTACTATTATATTTGTGTTGCAAATTGAAAGGTTAAAGGTGTGGGGTTTTATAATTTATCTCGAGTCAAAATCTTCAATTTGACAGATTTTGGGGGCCTGCCGAATGAATCAATTGGGTACAGTAAAACATTCGCATTTCATAAGAAAAGGCTATTGATGTGGAAAGTTTGAAATTTTCTGGGTGAAAAGCTTCAACTTCACAGATATAGAGACCTGGTTCTCCAGAAAGAATCAACCGGGTACTAACATGTTTGCATTGCATATTGAGAGGCTAATGATATTGACAGTTTTTGGTTGAGCTTATGTTAAGAATCTAGTGCTAGTTCAATATTTCTCAGGTCTTGAATGCAGGATGGAAGGAAGGGATTGAAGTGTCTTGCAAAACTGCTTTACCTGGATATGATAGAGAAGGATATGACCAGATTGAGGCATATGTAATACCAAAGTTGCAGTAGTGGGAAGGTTCTAGCAAAGGCCACCTCACTCAGATGAGAGAATTGCTTTGACAGTGGTAGTAGTATTCATATGAAAGTAAGCAATAAATATAATATTGTGGACTCGCCACCTCAAAAATAAATATGATATTGTGGACTGGCCACCTCACTCACAATATTTATGGAGAGTAAAGGATGAAAAGATTTGCCATTATTTGTCATCAACAGTGGATATGAACGAAGTGCATGGCAAATTTTGAAACTTTATGGTAAAGAAAAAAATAAATTGATATAATTGATCCTTTCAAAATAATGAATTGAATTGAATAGATAATAGTTGCACAATAAGACACTAAATTGTCATTTACTTTGACATCAGCCAATAGACTCACATAAATGTATATTATTGCTATTTACAAAAACATATAACAAAATAGCATCCTCAAGCAATCTTCTCTAAATCTGGAAGAACAAAATCTTTCGCCTGAACAAGAACAATAAAATAGCCTCGAGCAATTTTCTCTCAGTTAATAGTAACAAATGAATGTCATTTTATATTTATCCATACAGACAATATAAATAAGTACAGTGGTCATTAACTCCAAATAAATCTTAGTAATTAGCAAAAGCTCAAAGTAAACTTAAAATCCAAAACTTTTTGACCCTCCAAAATAAATTTGGAACAGATGATCATAAACCATTCACAATGAGAATCTTAAGTCAACCTTTGTGCTGCTTCCTTGGCCATGAGTTTTTCCCTGGCCTTTGTTTTTGCCTGAGACTTGGAGCCCATAATGCCACCTCCCCATTGCCGTCGGTACTCATCAAACTTATCATTGAAGTTGGCCTGCAAAAGAAGTACAAATCCAATTGTATGATTCAACTTCCATTTTATTCAGCTGTCAGCATTACTTAATAATATGTGTCAGAAAAAACATCCTCCAATTGTTTGCACACCTTTATTGCCTCAACAATCCTGCTAAATTCCATCTTGTCTTCATTCTTCACAGATGTCAAGCATAGTGCAGTGGCATTTTTCTTGTGCACAATCTGCAAAAAATGATAACAAATTCTGTAATCTTAGAATTTTAAATTTCTCAAGTGAACACATTAATCAGAAGCCAAACTTCCACAGAAATCGTCAAGAAATTGATCATTATAGATACATACAGCTCCAAGTCGTGCTTTCCCCTTGACAATGCAATAAGGAATGTTCATTTTCCTACAAAGTGCAGGGAGCCACACTACAAGCTCTATAGGATCGACATCATGTGCAATAACCACCAATTGAGCTTTACTCTGAAAGCAACCAAATATTTGTTTCCGTGACAATGGGCATTGAAATAAATAATTGAATTACTTAATATAAAAAACATATCACTTCATGGCCAAAAATTAAAATTGATCTTGTAAAGAAACACAATAAACTGCAAAAGCCTATGGCATGGAACCAACAATACCTGCTCAATAAGATAAGTTACATGATTGATACCATATTTCACAACAATAGGCTTCTTGACTTCAATAGGTTTTCCTTCTGCCTCTGCTTGTGCCTTCTTCAAAAGCCTCTCCTTTTTTGCAGCTTTGTCTTCTGGCCTGTATTTCAGGAGCATCTTGAACAAGTTTGATGCTACGTGCAGAATAAGGAAATGTACATTCAGCACCATAGATGCATACAATGCGAAATTCACAAAAAAATATGAATCCAGACAAACAATAATCATGCATTAAATGTCTTGATTTGGAAATGCAGTGACAAGCATAGTAGCATTACACTTGAAAACCACAATACATTTTGCAAGTCCCATGAAAGATAAATTAAAGGAAGCAGAGAACACACCGAGATTCTTGTCGAGGGTTTTGGTGAACTGGTTGAGAGCAGGGGGAACCTTGAGGCGCTGCTTGAGAATGCGGCGCTGGCGTTGGATGCGGATTATCTTTGGCCATTTAACAAAGCGGTGCAGATCCTTCTTGGGCGGCAATGCTCCTCCAATCCCAAACTGCTTCGGCCGCTTCTCAAACAAAGGGTTGGCCACCTTGGCCACCTTCTTCTTGGCAGCTGCTGGTGGCTTCACCCCTCTCTTTGGAGCCTGAATAGAAGCATTCACACAACACTCCTCAAATCCTACACCAATAGTTAACACATCCATCCATCGGGAAAAACCAGAATGCAAGTTTACCATTCCCACAACACTCATTATATACTATACCAATAGTTAACACATCTGCCAACAGGAAAAACCAGACTGGAAGCTTACCATCATTTATCTTTACAGTTTTCAATATGTGAGATGGCATTGTCATGGCAGGTTATGTGGTTTCTGGATTTACAATCAGGCAGCAAAACATTGTTTTTTTATTTTTGTGTGTGAGACTAAAATCACTCAAAATATTCAGCAAGGGCAGGGCTGTTCTATCTTGAAATAAGCCCTTCCAGATGCCAAAGACGGAAAGGGATCCAAGAATGCCTAGACTCTTCTCAAAACTGTTATAGCAAACCTACTTTGCATTGAATGTTTTCTGTGGATACATTTTAATACACAGACATCTTAACCTACGAAGAATACCTCAGCTTTACTCCAGACTGCTAATATGCTACTTTGCATGGTCAGTGAACTTTGAGGAGATAGATTTTGAATATTTTTTGAGGATACATTGTACCTTGTGGGCACCTTAACCTATGAAATTGGATGGTTCAAAGAACGCCTCAGCTTTTCTCAAGACTGCTACAATCCTACAACTACCCTACTTTGCTTAGTCAGTGGACTTTGAGAAGGAGACAGATTTTGGATTTTTTCTGTGGATACATTTTAATTTGCAGACACATTAACCTAGAAGGTTGGATGATTCAAAGAATACAATGGCTTTCCTCAGGACTGATACAACCGCCTTACTTAGCATAATCAGCAAATCCAAGAAGGTTGCATTTATAGTCCATATCAACAGCTGCTTTTCTGATGATCAAGTGATGGAAAAGACCCTATGAGAAATGAATTTTATGAGATTGCCAAAGATGACATTCTTCTGACTAAATTGCTTAATGTGCATGTTCCTAGTACCACTTATGATCGGGCAATAAATAGTAATGAGTGTCAATCCCTTGGAAAGAAGCAAAAAATCACAGTTTCTATTTTCAAAGGCAATTGGATGCATTGCAATCTCGGAACACAGCATTAAGCAAAAGTGTCTCACCATCTTGAACTTGGCTTGTCAAACTATCAACATTCATCTGCTCGCAGACTGATCTTGTTTAGTTGATCAATCGTTAGCAAAGACAGGGAGAAGCTCATCAATCTACCACATGAAAAGTACTTGTTGAGATGACAAATGGCCATGTCCAAGTTTCAAGATAAGAGCAATATTTCTGCCCATGGACCAATCGTCTTGATATTGAGGCGGGTCAATGGTATTTTGGGAGATTTTATAAATGGATGGGTATGGCTAAAGAACCTGGCAATCTAATCCCTAATGTAGTAACTTGGAAACAGAAGGTAAGCCATAATACACTAGTACTGAATATAATCAAACCATTCAGCTAAACTACCTGTAATACAATAAAATCTACAACAGACAATGCAAATGCCCTAAAATCCACGAAGGATCGAAAATTAAAATATGACTGCCTGTAGAATCAAAACCCTCTTCATCCATATTTTCATTTCAGTGCACAATAATGTCGATTTTCCTTCAAAAGATATAAGAGGAGTATCTTTGATTGAAAACAGATTGTTCCTATAGAGAAGAGAGAGTAAAACAGGATTTTATTGCAGATAGAAAGCTTACCATTTTAAGTAAATGAAAGCCTCTCGATCTGAGACCACTTAGTTATTGCAGCAACTCCGCTTCGTTGCACTTTCAAAGAAAAATAAACTTGTATGCAGCCCGATACAAAAAGGTTCGAAACAAAAAACACACTAGAAACCCTAAAATAGGATCGCTCATATGTAAGCCATTCGCAATTGAAGGGTTTCCAAGAAAAATTATTAAAAGGAAGCGGTTAACCTAGAGGGGGGCTTCAAAATCTAATTTTATGAGATGACAAAAAACTTGCTATGTGATCAAGTTTGGGCTCTCGTAGGGTTTTTTTTGTTTTTGGGCTTCGTTGGTGCCTTAGTTGGCTTCCTTGATGTCATATTGCTTCATTTTCAAGCATGAGTTGTTCATTTTTTTTCATTTATTGTGGCACCTCTTAGGTTGGTACGCTTGTGGGTGTTTATCGCCCCTTTAAATGGCATTAACCTTTCATAACTCTACAGTTGTTGTTGGAGTTAAAGGTTCAATGGTGCTTAATAATGGCACCCCGCTCAAGCGATCTAGAAATTTTGTTTCCAATGTGTTCTACAAGGTACATCCCCTAAAACACCCCCAAATGTTGTTCTTCTCATTCTTGAGTTTGATAATGCATGTTGTTGGTTAAAGAACTTTATCTAAATAGGATATTTTGTTGAAAGAGTCCCCCTGAAAGCACGCTCAAAGATTGGGTCAACAAGGCTTGGGTCCCACATGGGAACTTGTGTTTTTTAGAATCGACCTAGGCACAACACAAGTGAGTTAGACTTTGATGTAGCACACTTAACCGTACCCTTGCGGAGGGTGCCCACCCAGTCACTCATGCTCTTGTGGTAAGAGTCAATTGAGCAGTGGTGTGATTGTGGGCTTGTTTTATTCACGATGAAGCAAAACATCGCAAAGGCAGTTGTGTCAAGATCGTATGATTTGTTTGTGTGTGTGGTTATTGATTGTTGCAGAAGTTGAGGTTTGGATGTTGTTGATGAAAGCATTGGATTGGTGTGGTTGTCGTTATTCTTATGTGACCCAAAGGGTCAATTGCTCTCAATTTGCTTAGTTCATTCACCACAAAGATGCAAAATGTGTCTAATCTCCTTTGTTCAAGTTCAATGAGTTTTTCAAGGAGCCTAAGTTCAAATTTTAGGATAGGTGGTGGATGGTTTTTTACGATCTACCATGTAACAATAATGAGGTCCTACAATATTTTTTGAGGAAACTCTATTGCGAATTTATCCTTAATGACATTCTGAACTATTTTGACATGCTAGATTTCTAGGGCAGAGGCGATGGTTTTGCACAAGATAGAGAGGGGCACATCGTGCCCAGGATTGTCCAGCTAGACCCTTAGCAAGGCCATCTTTTCATCATATCTCACTCCCTTCTACTTTGAAGGAGAGTGTTGAGGTGGAGACACTATATTCTATTAGTTTCCTCACTCAACCTTTACTACACCATGGTAGCCACCTTTCATAGGTTGGTGAGGGTGAGACTAGTAGGCATCATCGATCTCCACATATTTATCATTCATGTGGAGCTTTAAGTGATTATTTTAAGGAAGCTAAAGTAGCGAAACAACTTCCTACACTAATCTTGAGGGGAGAGATATGAAATACTTTTTAGATCTTTGCAACAATTACAGAAATAAACATAAATAGCAATCATACCACAACACAGTAATTATGTGAGGAAACCCTTTCAAGAGAAAAACCCCACACTCAAAAGCCTCCCAATATATTATTCAGGAATCAAGAAGATTACAATATACTTGCAGAGCAAGCTTTCACAAGAGTATAACCAACTAGAGCTCTGGAGCCAGCTCAACATCTATAAGACTCTTACACACAACCTCCATCTCAAGCTCCTGATATATAGGAGATACCATATAGTAAATTGTCAATGATAATTACAAAATCATGAGCCAAAACCACCCAAAAGTGGTGCCCAGATTATCTCCAATCAAAGATGATTTGTGATGTGCCAAATCACACACCAACATGTGTAACTAGAACCCCTTTACAACTCTTTTAAGTGTCCAAAAATAGGTCTAACTTCCAGAGACCATAACTTTTGATTCGGGTGTTCGATTGATGAACCGTTTGATGTGTCGGAAAGCTCATGAAGAGATCTATCAATATATAACCCACTTCATCGATTATGGCAACTTTTAGGGTAGGGACATCTAAGTGCCTCAAATCTAAGTTTAAAACTTTTTCTGGGAGTTTCAAAACATAGAAACTTTGATTAATATCTTGCAATCCAGGTATGATCTTAAGTCGAAACTCGCCCAAGATGTTTACTTGGCAATTTTGTACCTTTTGAAAAAAAATTGGGTCCATCCATGCTCAAATGTAGAGTTACTAAAAATAGTAAGTCCTGCCATTTTTAGCCCCTTTTGGAAACTTTGAAAGTTCTAAACCATTCTTCAAGATAAAGGGTATTTGAAAAGACCCAAATTGGGAAGAATAGAAACCTTTTGTAGTTGCAAGGTTGAGACACATTTCCTAACATTCTTCCACTTGTCTAACACCTTGCAAGAGCAAAGGGAGTATCAACACCATGATTTAGTTGCTAAAGGCCGAGAGGCACATAGACTCCGAACACCATCTGAACTTCTTTGTGCTCATAGGCTTAGTTAATGAATCTACAACATTCATCAAAGTCTCTACCTTAACTAGCTTCACCTTGCCATCCTTGACCATATCTCTAACAAAATGATATTCTACATCAATGTGCTTGGTCCTGGCATGAAATGTTGGGTTCTTAGCTAGGCAGATCACACTTTGACTGTCACAATAAACTATCATTGCACCTTGTTTTATTTCGATATCTAAACACAGTCTCTTAAGCCAAATGGATTATTTACAAGCATGAGTAGCTGCCATATACTCAGCTTCATTAGTGGACAAAGCAACCATAGCCTATCTCTTACTCATCCAACTAATTGCACCACCAAATAAAGTAAATACATAAGCACTGGTGGATCGTCTACTATCAACATCACATGCCCAATCTGAATCTGCATAACCATGAATATCAAGGGAATGCATGTCTCCTATCAAATTACCATGATAACACAATGAATACTCAGAGGTACCCTGCAAATATCTGAAGACTCTTTGAACTGCATCCCAGTGAACTCTACCGGGATTAGACATATATTTGGACAGAACTCCCACTGCTTGGGCAATGTCTAGTCTAGTACAGACCATAGCATACATCAAACTTTTGACTGCACTCTAGTAAGGCACTTTGCTCATGTCTTCCATCTCTGATGGGGATGTTGGACATTGTGAAGTAGATAACTTCATTCCAACTATAAAAGGAACACATAATGGTCTATAATTCTACATGTTAAATTTCTGTAAAACTGAATTAACATACTTACTCTGACCAAACCATAGCTTTTTGTTCACTCTATCTCTTCTTATTTCCATCCCAAGAATATGTTTAGCTGCACCAAGATCTTTCATTTCAAATTTCGCTGTAAGTTGAGACTTTAGTTCTAAAATCATTAATTTCCCTTTACCAATAAAAACATATCATCAACATATAATGCAATAAACAGGAAACAATCACCATCATATTTATAATAAACATAGTGACCATATTTAGAATGCTCAAATCTCAAACTCAACACATATGTATCAAATTTCTGGTACCACATCCTAGGACTTTGTTTGAGGCCATACAAAAATTTATTCAATTTACAAACCAAATTACTTTTACCTTTCACCATGTAGTGCTCTAGTTGTGTCATATAAATATCCTCCTTTGAATCACCATGAAGGAAAGTCATTTTCACATCCATTTGCTCAACCTCTAGATCATAAGCAACATCAATAGGAGGCAAGAATCTAATGGACATCATTTTTGCAATAGGAGAAAATATCTCACCATAATCAACACCCTCAACCTGAGAGTAGCCTTTCGCAACCAACAGTGCTTTGTACTTCTCAATACCTCCATCTGAACCAACATTTCTCTTGAACACCCATTTGCAACCAATAGGTTTTCATCCTTCAAGCAATGTCACTGGGTCCCTGTGTATCATTCTTTTTTAAAGTTGTCATTTCTTCATCCATAGTAATCTTCCAAGACTCTGCGTCATTCATCCCTAATGCCTCTTCTACAGATCTAGGTTCATCTATGTTAGTATTCAAAGAAAAAATACATCTTCAGTCATCAGGTGAATACCTTTTAGGTGGTTGTCTATGCCTTGTAGACCTTCGAGCAAGTTGAGTTGGAGGTTCTTCCTCTTCTTCCGAATATTTAGAGCTAGATGAATTCTCCTCAACTTCATGTCTATCTAGGGGCCTCGATTCAACTTTCTCAGGCATAGAAGGGAGTTGAATCACATCTTTCTATTCATTTTGTTTTGGTTGTAATGTAACAAAAGATGGCTTAGTTTCTCTAAAAATAACACTTCTACTATATATTGCCTTCTATACAGCAGGGTCCCAAAGCTTGTATCATTTCACACCATAACTATACCTGATGAATATACATTTTACAGCTTTGTTCTCCAACTTTGTTCACTTCTCCTTTGGCACATGTGCATATGCCTCACAACCAAAAACTCTAAGATGTCTTAGTGAAGGCTTGTGCCCCAACCACGCATCTATAGGCATTTTATCAACAAGCGTTGATATAGGAGACATGTTAATCAGGTAGCAAGTAGTAGCAATAGCTTCAACCCAAAACTTTTGTTCTAGACTAGCACCACTAAGCATACTCCTAGCCTTCTCCATCAGTGTCATGTTTATTCTTTCTACAACTTCATTCTACTGTGGAGAATACAGAGTTATCTTTTGTATCTAAATGCCACAACCTTTACAAAATCTATCAAAATTATTAGAGCAAAATTCACTACCATTGCTAGTCCTTAAACATTTTATTTTATTTTCAGTCTACAACTCAACCATTGCTTTAAATTCTTTAAATTGACTAAAAACTTCAGATTTATTCTTTAAAAAATTTACCCATGTCCTTTGCTATAATCATCAATAAATAAAACATAATATGCGGATTTCGCAATGGAAGGAACATCTAAAGGACTAAACACATCAAAATGAATAAGATCTAATACACCACAAGATTTATGAGAACTTGAGTAAAATTGAACGCGGTTTTGTTTACCATAAATACAATGCTCACAGAAATCAAAATCAAGATTACAATCAATCAACCCTTCAACAAGGTTTTTATTTTTCAAGGTCCTTAGACCGTTTTCTCCTGTGTGGTCTAATCTTTGGTGCCATAACATAGTCTTCTTTGTAGGCAATTTTGATTCAGAAGAAAGAGCACCCTTAGGTACCCATAAGCCACAACCATCCACTGAAAATAAAACCCTCTCCTTTTCAAATGAAGCAGTCACAAGTTTGCTTTACGCATAAGTACTATTGTACTCAATAGTGCATGCATCAAGCTTATACAATGTGCCATATCTAACACCTCTAGAAATCACCATAGCACCTCTTACCATCTTGCATCCTAAATCAAAAAAGACTACTTGCACACCTGCATCTATTAGTTTGCTCACACATAATAAATTTTGTGCTAATCCAGGGATATGCAACACACCATTAATCTTTTTTATTCTATCATCAAGAAATTTGATTTTAACTTTACCACGACCATAATATTTAAATGAGAATCATCACCCATGTACACCCTCACCTCCATCAAAGTCTTCATATTCAAAAAACCAATCTCTATTAGGGGTCATATTGATGCAGAGTGCACAAGGAAAACGCGGTTTCAATCTAACATTTCACTTTATGACCCTTCGGCGAGACTAACTGATCGGCGGGATCTTGCACTTGTCCCTCGATATCGCCACTCTTACCGATATGCCAAACTATTGCATATACATAACATGACTTGTTATTACCGATTTTCTTTACCGTTACTGCTAGTCACCTTTTGCATTCCACACAATGTACATTCACAATATACAATCTCAACATACATTCGCGACATACATTCTAAAGATGCTTTTGCGATACACACACGAAATGTACATTCGGTGAACCAACACGAAATTCACACCGATATAAACCTCTGTATCTTGCAACTGAACAACTTACCAGAGAAACTATGAAAACCTACAGAACAGAAAGCAATCTAGCACTATGGAGGTCATTCCACTGATTTCGAAGAAATCTCAACCAGTGGAATGACTCTAATCTACATTCTTGTAATTAGACCAAAACAGACATTCTTTTATTCCTTCTTCTCAATATACATATAATCAATTCTCTCCCTCTATGTCTGTCTGTACTCCTCAATGAACATAGACCCTACTATAAAGAATCTCAAATTGGTAGTTACATACGGTAGAAGGCAAACTGCCCTACAACCACCTCTGCCATTCAGTTACATCCACTTATTCAGTTCGATTACAATGACACGTATACAGATTTCAACTTTATGTCGTTACTTGGCTAATTAAGATTCAACATGGCGTTAAGGCCTTATAAACATGAAAAGACTACTTTGGTCAAAACAGGGTATGCATGGAATCCTCTGAATTCTCAGTGTCTCGAGGTGCTCTTGCACCATACAACCAACCAACAAAGATTTCCAAGTCCCTTGGAAATGTATCTGAAAAAAAAACAAAATTACCTTTTCCTGTATCTATGTCTGTCATCATCTTTCACTCTATCTCTTCAGCTTCAAGCTTCAAATCTTCACATCAATGGAATAGTGACCAACCAACCAACAATGGCAAACTACCATCAATATTTTAGAGCATCTTCATACTCCTTCTACTCCTAGCAATAGAGTACTTTCAGACTGATCAAATCTGCAACGACTACAACATAATGCTCAATCAGATGTCCATGCTACACGCTACTTCATAGACCCATTCCTCTCATCCAACAACAGATCCTGGAGATGCACTACCACTCTCTCTCTTAGTGGCCTCACTCTGCACCCTCTTCCATCCAAATCTCCATTGGTGAATGGTCTTGACATACCTCATCATCGTCTGCCCACATACTACAGGAATCCCATTCCTTCTCGCAACTAGATGGCACGAGCATCTGCAACAGTCTAACAACTACTGTCGACCTTCAAAATACTTCCTAAGATCTCTATTTTCAAAATGGTCACCAACCAAGCATTTTTTTCAACTCTTCATCTACTTTCTCAGTGACAGAAATTAAATACACAACATCTCCTCCTAGAGCTTTCGCTAGCTCTGATACCAATTTGATGCAGAGTGCACAAGGAAAACGTGGTTTCAATCTAACATTTCACTTTATGACCCTTCGGCAAGACTAACTCATCGGCGGGATCTTGCACTTGCCCCCCGATATCGCCACTCTTACCGATATGCCAAACTATTGCATATACATAACATGACTTGTTATTACCAGTTTTCTTTACCGTTACTGCCAGTCACCTTTTGCATTCCACACAATGTACATTCACAATATACAATCTCAACATACATTCGCAACATACATTCTAAAGATGCTTTTGCGATATACACACGAAATGTACATTCGGTGAACCAACACAAAATTCACGCTGATATAAACCTCTGTATCTTGCAACCAAACAACTTACCAGAGAAACTACAAAAACCTACAGAATATAAAGCAATCTAGCACTACGAAGGTCATTCCACTGATTTCGAAAAAATCTCAACCAATGGAATGACTCCAATCTACATTCATGTAATTAGACCAAAACAAAAATTCTTTTATTCGTTCTTCTCAATATACATACAATCAATTCTCTCCCTCTCTATTTGTCTGTACTCCTCAACGAACACAGACCCTACTATAAAGACTCTCAAATTGGCAGTTACATACGGTAGAAGGTGAATCGCCCTACAACCACCTCTGCCATTCAGTTACATCCACTTATTCAGTTTGGTTACAATGACACGTATATAGATTTCAAGTTTATGTCGTTACTCAGCCAACTAAGATTCAAAATGGCTCTAAGGCCTTACAAACATGAAAAGACTACTTTGGTCAAAACAGAGTATGCATGGAATCCTCTGAATTCTCAGTGTCTCGAGCTGCTCCTGCACCATACAACCAACCAACAAAGATTTCCAAGTCCCTTGGAAATGTATCTGAAAAAAAACAAAATTACCTTTTCCTACATCTCTGTCTATCATCATCTTTCACTCTGTCTCTTCAGCTTCAGGCTTCAAATCTTCACATCAATGGAATAGTGACCAACCAACCAACAATGGCAAACTACCATCAACATTTTAGAGCATCTTCATACTCCTACTCCTAGCAATAGAGTACTTTCAGACTGATCAAATCTGCAATGACTACAACACAATGCTCAATCAGATGTCCATCCTACACGCTGCTTCACAGACCCATTCCTCTCGTCCAACAGTAGATCCTGGAGATGCACTACCACTCTCTCTCTTAGTGGCCTCACTCTGCACCCTCTTCCAGCCAAATCTCCATTGGTGAATGGTCTTGACAGACCTCATCATCGTCTGCCCACATACTACAGGAATCCCATTCCTTCTCGTAACTAGATGGCACAAGCATTTGCAACAGTCTAACAACTACAGTCAGCCTTCAAAATACTTCCTAAGATCTCTATTTTCAAAATGGTCACCAACCAAGCATTTTGTTCAACTCTTCATCTGCTTTCTCAATGACAATAATTAAATACACAACATCTCCTCCCAGAGCTTTTGCTAGCTCTGATACCAATTTGATGCAGAGTGCACAAGGAAAACGTGGCTTCAATCTAACATTTCACTTTATGACCCTTCGGCGAGACTAACTCATCGGCGGGATCTTGCACTTGTCCCCCAATATCGCCACTCTTATCGATAAGCCAAACTATTGCATATACATAACATGACTTGTTATTACCGGTTTTCTTTACCGTTACTGCCAGTCACCTTTTGCATTCCACACAATGTACATTCACAATATACAATCTCAACATACATTCGCGACATACATTCTAAAGATGCTTTTGCGATACACACACGAAATGTACATTCGGTGAACCAACACGAAATTCACACCGATATAAACCTCTGTATCTTGCAACTGAACAACTTACCAAAGAAACTATGAAAACCTACAGAACAGAAAGCAATCTAGCACTACGGAGGTCATTCCACTGATTTCGAAGAAATCTCAACCAGTGGAATGACTCTAATCTACATTCTTGTAATTAGACCAAAACAGACATTCTTTTATTCCTTCTTCTCAATATACATATAATCAATTCTCTCCCTCTATGTCTGTCTGTACTCCTCAATGAACATAGACCCTACTATAAAGAATCTCAAATTGGTAGTTACATACGGTAGAAGGCAAACTGCCCTACAACCACCTCTGCCATTCAGTTACATCCACTTATTCAGTTCGATTACAATGACACGTATACAGATTTCAACTTTATGTCGTTACTTGGCTAATTAAGATTCAACATGGCGTTAAGGCCTTACAAACATGAAAAGACTACTTTGGTCAAAACAGAGTATGCATGGAATTCTCTGAATTCTCAGTGTCTCGAGGTGCTCCTGCACCATACAACCAACCAACAAAGATTTCCAAGTCCCTTGGAAATGTATCTGAAAAAAAACAAAATTACCTTTTCCGGTATCTCTGTCTGTCATCATCTTTCACTCTATCTCTTCAGCTTCAGACTTCAAATCTTCACATCAATGGAATAGTGACCAACCAACCAACAATGGCAAACTACCATCAACATTTTAGAGCATCTTCATACTTCTTCTACTCCTAGCAATAGAGTACTTTTAGATTGATCAAATCTGCAACGACTACAACACAATGCTCAATTAGATGTCCATCCTACACGCTGCTTCACAGACCCATTCCTCTCGTCCAATAGCAGATCTTGGAGATGCACTACCACTCTCTCTCTTAGTGGCCTCACTCTGCACCCTCTTCCATCCAAATCTCCATTGGTGAATGGTCTTGATAGACCTCATCATCATCTGCCCACATACTACAGGAATCCCATTCCTTCTCGCAACTAGATGGCACAAGCATCTGTAACAGTCTAACAACTACTGTCAGCCTTCAAAATACTTTCTAAGATCTCTATTTTTAAAATGGTCACCAACCAAGCATTTTATTCAACTCTTCATCTGCTTGCTCAATGACAATAATTAAATATACAACATCTCCTCCCAGAGCTTTCGCTAGCTCTGATACCAATTTGATGCAGAGTGCACAAGGAAAACGTGGCTTCAATCTAACATTTCACTTTATGACCCTTCGGCGAGACTAACTCATCGGCGGGATCTTGCACTTGTCCCCCGATATCGCCACTCTTATCGATATGCCAAACTATTGCATATACATAACATGACTTGTTATTACCGGTTTTCTTTACCGTTACTGCCAGTCACCTTTTGCATTCCACACAATGTACATTCACAATATACAATCTCAACATACATTCGTGACATACATTCTAAAGATGCTTTTGCGATACACACATGAAATGTACATTCGGTGAACCAACACGAAATTCATGCTGATATAAACCTCTGTATCTTGCAACCGAACAACTTACCAGAGAAACTACAAAAACCTACAAAACAGAAAGCAATCTAGCACTACGAAGGTCATTCCACTGATTTTGAAGAAATCTCAACCAGTGGAATGACTCCAATCTACATTCTTGTAATTAGACCAAAACAAAAATTCTTTTATTCCTTCTTCTCAATATACATACAATCAATTCTCTCCCTCTCTGTCTGTCTGTACTCCTCAACGAACACAGACCCTACTATAAAGACTCTCAAATTGGCAGTTACATATGGTGGAAGGCAAACTGCCCTACAATCACCTCTACCATTCAGTTACATCCACTTATTCAGTTCGGTTACAATGACACGTATACAGATTTCAACTTTATGTTGTTACTCGGCCAACTAAGATTCAACATGGCGCTAAGGCCTTACAAACATGAAAAGACTACTTTGGTCAAAATAGAGTATGCATGGAATCCTTCGAATTCTCAGTGTCTTGAGGTGCTCCTGCACCATACAACCAACCAACAAAGATTTCCAAGTCCCTTGGAAATGTATCTGAAAAAAAACAAAATTACCTTTTCCTACATCTCTGTCTGTCATCATCTTTCACTCTATCTCTTCAGCTTCAGGCTTCAAATCTTCACATCAATGGAATAGTGACCAACCAACCAACAATGGCAAACTACCATCAACATTTTAGAGCATCTTCATACTCCTTCTACTCCTAGCAATAGAGTACTTTTAGACTGATCAAATCTGCAACGACTACAACACAATGCTCAATCAGATGTCAATCCTACATGCTGCTTCGTAGACCCATTCCTCTCATCCAACAACAGATCCTGGAGATGCACTACCACTCTCTCTCTTAGTGGCCTCACTCTGCACCCTCTTCTAGCCAAATCTCCATTGGTGAATGGTCTTGACAGACCTCATCATCGTCTACCCACATACTACAGGAATCCCATTCCTTCTCGCAACTAGATGGCACGAGCATCTGCAACAGTCTAACAACTACTGTCAACCTTCAAAATACTTCCTAAGATCTCTATTTTCAAAATGGTCACCAACCAAGCATTTTGTTCAACTCTTCATCTGCTTTCTCAATGACAGAAATTAAATACACAACATCTCCTCCCAGAGCTTTCGCTAGCTCTGATACCAATTTGATGCAGAGTGCACAAGGAAAATGTGGTTTCAATCTAACATTTCACTTTATGACCCTTCGGCTTGTCCCCCGATATCGCCACTCTTATCGATATGCCAAACTATTGCATATACATAACATGACTTGTTATTACTGGTTTTCTTTACCGTTACTGCCAGTCACCTTTGGCATTCCACACAATGTACATTCACAATATACAATCTCAACATACATTCACGACATACATTCTAAAGATGCTTTTGCGATACACACATGAAATGTACATTCGGTGAACCAACACGAAATTCACGCCAATATAAATCTCTGTAACTTGCAACCAAACAACTTACCTAAGTCAATTAATCATGCATCATTACCTACACGAGTGGCCAATGCTACAATGAATGCATCACCATATTCCTTCTCAAACTCCGAATCAAAATAAATTTCTTCTTTTTTTCTTTACACTCCTTATGGGAGTGCCTAGGCTTACCGTAATTCCAGCAAATAACTTTGAACTTTCTAGGAGATTTAGATCTCCCCTTGGACTTGGATTTGTCATGTCTGTCACTCTTCTTGCCTTTTCTTTGAGTCTTCCATGAACACTTAGGGATTTTTGGCACTAATGGATACCTTCCTCCTCATTTCCTTAGAAAGTAAAGAACCCACAACATATTCAACTTTCAAGACAACAAAAGTACTCCCAATCATCATAACAAGAGAATCCCATGAATCAACCAAAGAACAAAGCAGGATCTAACATCTCTCCTCCTCATCCATTTTTACACCAATTGATACCAATTGAGCCACCAACATATTGAATACTTCTAGGTGGTCTACAATTCATCCACCCTCTTCCATTCTCAAGGAATACAATTTCTTCCTCAAGAAAATCTTGTTCACTAAAGATTTAGCTTGATATATCTCATCGAGTTTATTCCATAGTCTCTTTGTTGAGGGCTCTTCATGGACATTGATCAAAACAAAGTTTGTCAAGCACAATCTAATTAGACCCTTGGTTTTATGGTCCATAACATCATATGCAGCAACCAAAGTAGCATCTGTGGGCCTTGAAACATTCTCATCAATAGCATCCCACAATTCTCGATCAATTAATAGATCCTCCATCTTTAGCTTCCACATCTCAAAATTGTTACCAGAAAATTTTTCTACCTCTATTCTCCCTGATGTGCTTGCCATTTGAAAATCCCAGCAATAAGATCACAAAGTATCTTCTGCATAAGCTCTCACTCAAAACTGGATTAGTTCAAAAAGCCCAACAACCCACAACTGAAACCAAAGGTGATCAAGCTCTGATACCACTTGTAAGGAAGCTAAGGTAGTGGAACAACTTCCTAAACTAATGTTGAGAAGAGGGATATGCAGAACTCTTCATATCTTTAAAACAATTACAAAAATAAACACAAATAGAAATCATACCACAACACAGTAATTACATGGGGAAACCCTTTCAAGAGAAAAACCCCACACTCCAAAGCCACCCAATATATTATTCAGGAATTGAGAAGATTACAATATACTTGAGGAGAAAGCTTTCACAGGAGTATAACCAACTAGAGATTCGAAGGTAACTTGACATTTATAAGACTCTTACACACAACCTCCATCTCAAGCTCATGATATATAGGAGATACCATATAGTAAACCATCAACGGTAATTATAAAACCATGAGCCAAAACCACCCCAAAGTGGTGCCCAAATTATCTCCAATCAAAGATGCCTTGTGATTTGCTAAATCACACACCAACATGTGTAACTCTCCTTTTTATGTATCTCTTTTAAGTGTCCAACACGTTTTCCCATTTCCCAAAACAAGAGGTCCAACTTTCGGAGGCCATGACTTTTGATCCGAGTATCTGATTGATAAACCGTTTGATGCATTGGAAAGCTTGTGAAGAGATACATTAATCTATAACCCACTTCATTAGTTACAAAAACTTTTGGGGCATTTAGGGACCTCTAAGTGCCTCAAATCTAAGTTCAAAACTTTTTTCAGGAGTTTCAAAACTAGAAACTTTAATATCTTGAAATCTAGGTATGATCTTGAGTCGAAACTCACCCAAGATATTTACTTGGTATAGTTCCGCACCTTTTGGGAAAATTCTAGGTCCATTTGTGCTCAAATGTAGAGTTACTAAAAATAGTAAGCCCTATCATTTTTAGCCCCTTTTGGAAACTTTGAAAGTTCTAAACCATTCTTGAAGATAAAGGGTATTTGAAAAGAGCAAAATTGGGAAGAATAGAAACCTTTTGTAGTTGCAAGGTTGAGACACGTTTCCTAACAATTATGGGTCAGAGGGTGCTTAGACCGATACAGACATTGGAGAGGATGCTACACAGTTTGAGGACTGTGCTACATAGGGACAATAGGAGGAGCATGACACATCCATATTGGATAATATCATAATAATAGATGACTCGCTAGATAGGACCTTTGGTATTGACAGATAGATAATTTTTTATAAGGATTTACGATTTATTATATTTGTATTTGAAATATCTGATTAACTATATTAATCTATTATAAGTTAAAGTTAATGTGGGTAATTATATGCATTATGAAATTATAGGGTCAAAGTACTTATCCTATGTCTATTAGTTGTCCAATGCATGCTTATGAGACGACATCGAGTGGACAGGTATGTAATTTGTAACAATATAGTAAATATAGTACATGTAAATTTTTTGTCATATATATCAATGGTAATCTTATTTAATAACAATTTGATGATGAATAGGTGGATGCTGGACCTCCAACATTAGGAGGAGTTGGTGGGGTGGGTCATAGGTCCAGTTTCATAGAGGTAAATTTTTCTTTTTTAGTCATTATTCATTTAAATAATGTTATGTAGATTTTGGTCAAATAACATTTTTCTATTATCAGTTAATGACAAAAAATTAGACTCCTAATATTCATGACACCAGGGATGCAGGCATTGATGTAGATGTTTTGTCTACAATGCCTTTGACACAGGTATGAACCAGTAACATGTAAATGTCATTGTGGATTTCTTGTTTTATCCCATATTATTTAATCTACATAAATGGTATTCATCTTTAGTCTATTTTGCTTCTTCATTCTTCTCACAGGATGTCACAACTCCAACTTGCCCATCTACAAATAAAGAAAGGCAACGAATGATTGAGATTGATTACCAGTTTGATGTAAGTGATTGATTACTTATGTCATGTATATTTCATGTTTTCTATATTAATGTGAATATTGTTTAACCATATTAATAGGTAGAGGTTCAAAAATCTTATGAGAGGAGGTCTAGTTGATGGTTGAGAGAGCATGAGTTGTTGACTACTTCTCCACCTTCAGGCAAAGCAAGGGTCGTCAACTATTTGATAGCACGCCATAAGACTTTTGATGTTCGAACATTTTGTTGTATGCCTATATGGCTTTGTAAACATACATTTCTATTTTACTGATGTACATTGTTGTACACATTGCATATATGGTTTTGTTTGTACATGCCTATATGATATTATATATACACTATATGGCATTTTCATGATATTATGTATATGAGATTTTACATTAAATGTGATGATTAAATATATGGTTACATGATAAATAATGTATCATGCTTAAATTTGTGATATTATGTAGTTGTTCTTCAACGTTTCCATACAATGTCTCACATGAATTAAGATATTATTGTGAAGCATTTACAACATTTTATAGTTCTAGAAAACTTACTAATTATTGAAGCAGACATAATAATAAATGTGACATGGCTGAAATTGTATCACAAGATCCCTTAATTGTATCAATAAATGTTATATTGTTTACATATCATGCAATCATGGCATTCCATGAGACCACATTTCTTTGAGGTATTATGTCAAATAGTTCACGCATCTTGTCTATGCTTCCACATTTTGCATACATGTCTCCCAGGGTAGTTGCAACTACAACATTTGACAAAATTCCAAAGATCCCATTTTGGCACAAGTAGGGAGGATGCTGACAAAGGTTGAGGAATTTAGATTTACAGCCACAAATTGCATTTTCTTGAAAATTTCTAAAGCCTTCTTAGAAAATCCATTTTGTGCATATCTTGCAATCATTGCATTCCATGAGATGGCATCTCTTTGAGGTGTTCTGTTGAATAGTTCAAGTGCCTTGGCTATGCTTCCACATTTTGCATACATGTCTCCTAAGACAGTTTCAACTAGAACATCTAAACAAATTCCCATATCCTTGATGCTTTGATAGATGTCCATACCCTATTCCAAAGATCCCATTTGGCATAGGTAGGGAGGATGTTGGCAAAGGTTGTGGAATTTGGATTTACACTAGTCAATTGCATTTGCTTGAAAGTTTCTAAAGCCTTTTCAAAAAAGTCAATTTTGTGTATATCCTCCAATCACGACAGTCCATGAGACCACATTTCTTTGAGGAATTATGTCAAATAGTTCATGTTCCTTGTCTATGCTTCCACATTATGCATACATGTCTCCTAAGGTACTTGCAACTACAACATCTAACAAAATTCCCATTGTTGAATGTACAAGACAAATGAGAGGGGGGGTGAATCAGTTGTAACTTATAATTCCAAAACCCTCAAACACATTTAGATCCACATCAATTCAATTAACCTTTAAACTATTATGATGATGAAGTATGAAAGCAAAGAACAAGAATTGAATCAAATCAACATCAAACACAAGAGAACACCAGATTTACGTGGAAAACCCAAGAAGGGAAAAATGATGGTGAGGATTAGCTCACAATATAAAGTAGTATCAACACCGAAAAACAATAGGTTCACTGCCAGAAGGCTCACTGCCCAAAAGAAAGGCTCACTACCAGAATAGAGAAGAAGATAGAGAACATCGTTACAAGGAGAAAACTATCTCAATACAATAGGGAATTCCACCGCAACACCAACATCACCTCTGCAACATCACTAAAGAATTGTAGACACCTTCTACTAACTGCATCCAGTAATCTAACACATGAAATATTATACTGCACCACACATTCAACCACAATATTATTCACATTACATCCATTGCATGCACACCCGATCACAATCCCTTGACGCTCATTTATACTGTCTTCAACCTTGAGAACATTCAACAAGGTCGGCAAGTCATCTTAACCTAGAAAATTCAAATTAGGTTTGGACCTAAACATTCCCATGGTGGGAAGGAATGAATGCAGACCACAACACATCTTAGCTCGGACCTAAATTCGTCCAAGCACGCCACTTCACACATTCACAATCACCGAAGCAACTCCGCAATTAGTGTAAATACCCAAGATTAGCCAAACCTGTGTTAACACAAGTACACGCTTCCTCAAGACAAAATACAACTTTACAAGCCACAAACCAAGCTTTAGCATAGTCTAGAGTATTCCACGAACATCCTACAATATCCTGAAATCCAACAAATTTCTTCACAACAAATTTCACCTGTCGCACAACCTTATCATGTTTAACCAATATGCTTAACTATCTCTGTCATGCACTGTATCTCTAGAAATCAACTTCCGGAGCACCAAACCACAAACAACTTCAATAGAAGAAAGATATGAGCCTTATAAGCACACTTCCAGAAGCAAGGCCAAAAACAAATCTGTGGAGAAATGTGGAGCAAATAGTTTCTCCCAGACACCTCTGCAAAACTCAGAAACACAGTCCACAAACTGGTGAACACAACTTCCTCTGCACAACTAACTAGAACACCAAATTTGGAATATAACATATATGATCATCTCTAAACAACATATCCAAACCGCAAGGACAAATCTTCAACATAGAGGAAATGCGAAGCAAAACCAAAACATTGCTCTATAAACCAAAATGCCACTTCAACACATTGTTTCCTTTATTAATCAAATTTTCTCAAAAGCACTTGGAAGCCAACCAACAGAAAGATATTCTCATCATCTTCAACACCTCTATGAAGCAACCAAATCATCATCAACAAAGAAACTCAACCAAACAACTCATACTATTGCACCAACCTCATCTCTACTCAACCAGTTGACATAGTTGACACCAATGACAACACAATCTTGTTGACATCAATGACAACACTGACTGCACATACTTGCAACACCCATATCCTTCATGATTTGATGGATGTCGATAACCAGATCCCATTTTGGCATAGGCAGGGAGGATGCTAGCAAAGGTTGTGGAAATTGGCTTTACACTAGCCAATTGCATTTGCTTGAAAGTTTCTAAAGCCTTTTCAACAAATCCATTTTGTGCATATCCTGCAATCATGGCATTCCATGAGACCACATTTCTTTGAGGCATTATGTCAAATAGTTCATGCACCTTGTCTATGCTTCCACATTTTGCATACATGTCTCCTAAGGTAGTTGCAACTACAACATCTAACAAAATTCCCATAACCTTAATGCTTTGATGGATGTCCATACCCTATTCCAAAGATCCCATTTTGGCATAGGTAGGGAGCATGCTAGGGAAGGTTGTGGAATTTGGCTTTATACTAGTTAATTGCATTTTCTTGAAAGTTTCTAAATCCTTTTCAACAAATCCATTTTGTGCATATCCTGCAATCATGGGATTCCATGAGACAACATTTCTTTGAGGTATTATGTCAAATAGTTCACATGCCTTGTCTATGCTTCCACATTTTGCATACATGTCTACTAGGGTAGTTGCGACTACAACATCTAACAAAATTCCCATATCCTTCATGCTTTGATGGATGTCCATCCCCTATTGCAAAGATCCCATTTGACACAAGTAGGGAGGATGCTAGCAAAGGTTGTGGAATTTAGCTTTACGCCCACCAATTGCATTTTCTTGAATGCTTCTAAAGCCTTTTCAACAAATCCATTTTGTGCATAGCCTACAATCATGGCATTCCATGAGACCACATTTCTTCGAGGCATTATGTCAAATAGTTCACATGCCTTGTCTATGCTTCAATATTTTGCATACATGTCTCCTAGGGCAGTTGCAACTACAACATTTGACAAAATTCCCATATCCTTTATGCTTTGATGTATGTCCATACTCTATTCCAAAGATCCCATTTTAGCACAGGTAGAGAGGATGCTGGCAAAGGTTGAGGAATTTGGCTTTACACCCACTAATTGCATTTGCTTGAAAGTTTCTAAATCCTTTTCAACAAATTCATTCTGTACATATCCTACAATCATGGCATTCCATGAGACCACATTTCTTTGAGGCATTATGTCAAGTGGTTCACACGACTTGTCTGTGCTTCCACATTTTACATACATGTCTCTTAGGGAAGTTGCAACTACAACATTTGACAAAATTTCCATATCCTTCATGCTTTGATGGATGTCCATACCCTATTCCAAAGATCCCATTTTGGCATAGGCAGGGAGGATGTTGGCAAAGGTTATAGAATTTAACTTTACAGCTACCAATTGCATTTTCTTGAAAGTATATAAAGCATTTTCAACAAATCTATTTTGTGTATATCTTGCAATCATTTCATTCCATGAGATGACATCTCTTTTTAAGGTGTTATGTCAAATAGTTCATGTGCCTTGTCTATGCTTCCAAAATTTGCATACATATCTACCAGGGTAGTGGCAATTACAACATTTGATAAAATTCCCATATCCTTTATGCTTTGATGGATGTCCATACTCTATTCTAAAGATCTCATTTTGGCACTGTAAGCACAAAAATCATGCACAACCTCCACGAGGATCCCTATGATGATTTTTAAACCTTGTCACATACATGTAAGTGTGAAATAATGTTCTCTAAGTAGCAGACCTCTTGATGACGTGTCTTCCTTCTTGTCTTGTGTTGTTTCTTCTTTGTCGTTTTCCTTCTCTCTTCGTTGTCGCCGCTTTTGCGACACTTGTCGATTTACATTTTTTGAGCTTTCAACCTTGCTCCTAAGCCTTGTATGCATCTTGTAGGTGACTTTTCACCTTTCCCCTATGTTTTTCATCCTCTCCACCCCTTAGAAGCCTTCTAGAGGTCCCCTGGATCCATCTCCCACTTTCAAATTTTAGTTTCACTCAACCAATCCAAATCTCCCCCTATTATTTATAGATCTCCCCCTTGGAGATCTTGTGGTGCAAGTGGAGATTTGGATTCTTGCATATGATTGACCTATTTTCAGAGGTAGATCACCTCCTTTTCCTCTTCTCTACCATCTATCATCATGCATTTCCTCTCAGACACCTATTTTTTCAGATCTCTTGTCGGGCGACCCTCTTTTTGTAGGATCTCCCCTCGGGTGACCCAGCAACCTTACTGGCAAAAGGAGTGACCTTGTCGTGTTTCCAGCCATGGTAAAACTTGAGTTTCTCACTCAAAATAGCTCCATTTTCACCCGTTTTTCTTCCAATTCGCATGATTTTTGATGCCTAATACGAAGTTGACTATTTCATGCACCCACACATGCATAATTAACTCCATTTGATCTAAAATTAACAACTCATTCTTCCTCATGCATTCTTCCAACTCTAATTCATCTTTAGTGATAAGTTATTATTGATTTATCACTCCCTAATTAACTGAATTCACTAGGTAATCAATCTAGTTCACTCCCTAATCAATCATTGTTAACTCTTCAATCAATTGAGTTAACTTCTCAATCAATTCCACCTCTCATCCCTTCTTCAAACCTATAAATATCCCTCATCTCTTCATTATTTTCCAAGTTGAGCAAGTTGGAGAATACTCTTCTCATCTTCACAAGCTTTTTCAAGCTTCTTCACAGGCCTTTGAGCCTCTTTAGATTCATTTCTTTCTTTAGTTCTCCAAAGCTTCAAAGCTTTCATTATTGCATAGCTTCAAAGCTCTTCCACAAAGGCAAATTCATTGTGCACACAACTCTTGCTAGGTTTTTCCTCTCCAATTAGCATTCTTATGCTCACACAGGATGAAGGTGCCTTTTATTTGTTCATTGTTCATCAAGATTTCACATAAAGCTCTTCAAGCATCGTTACGCTGCTTCAATCAATGCCATTATGCTCATCAAAAGCTCTCATTGAGATTTCTCAAGCTTCTACAAGATTCTACAAGCTTCTTTTGCTTCTTTGTGTTGTCTTGTCGTCAAGAGGTCTTCCCGTTGCTTCAAGAGGATACGAGGTTGCCATCAAGGATTTCTGAGGGTAGTGGAGTCACACAAATCTTCTCTATTTTCAGGTTCCCTTATGCTTTTATTCAATTAGTAGTAATTATAAAATCAAAAAACTGCTCTTTGGATTAGTAACATGTTGCTTTTTCCTTGATAGATTAGATCTTGCATGTTAGAGTAATTTATTTTCAAATTCCTAGATCAAGTTTACTTAGAAAGCAATTTCCTTTTCTAGATTAGATTGTTCTAAAATATTCTAAAGCTCTATTACAACTAAACTATAAGATTCCATATGTAAGTTAAATGTTCTCCCTTATTTCCATAATCTATGTATACTTGCTAATTACACTTCACTACTATTCTAATTAGCTTCTATCAAATAGGTAATGTTTACCCTTATTTACGTAATAAAACAACCATTACTTACTTGAGTAGTACTTGAATAGTACTTACTTTCACGTGGTTTCATAGCACTCACCTCGAGTTCAGCACGACTACTACTATGAATATCATGTGCATGCTTATCGAGTTCATCATCATAATTATCACTATCAACATTGACATGAAGTTGTACAGTTTTGCAGAGAGCTCTATTGACAAGGCTTTTTTCTTTTCATTTTTCTTTCATATAATTGCTTTGCATGTGCTTTAATCAGCATGCAAAAATTAATATCAGTCAAGTAAAGAATGCAAAAGCTATAAAATTTTGTCCAAAAGAACATTTTAAGCATGAAGAATTAATGACAAAACATTGGGACAGATTAACTTACAACTTAAAGAATGCAAAAGCTATAATTTTTTATCCAAAAGAACGTTTTAAGCATGAAGAATGACAAAACATTGGGTCAGATAACTGACAACTATTATATTACCTCAACTTCAGCATAACTATGATGATTGTGCTACACATTCTTGTCTAGTTCATCATGCTCACTATCAATATTGATAGATCTGTTGACATCATGAAGGCAGTTTTGTTTTCTTGATGCTTTGATAAAATTGCTCTGCATGTGGTTTAACCATCATGCAAAAAATATACAAAGCATTCAATAGTCAAGTAAAGAATGCAAGCTATAAAATTGTCCAAAAGAACATTTTCTGGATCACTCCAACAATAAAGAAACTGGGTTGGATTCTCCTATGCTTAGATTTCAATAATCTACATATTAAGAGGCATTTGTATATAGAATTGCCAAACAAGAAGAAATTAGATCAATAGAGCATCTTACCTCATCTGAATCTGTGGATTTATGCTCATTCCATATAGAAACTATAGGGATAACGAAGGTAACCAACTGCGAAACTTGCTGACTGAGACTGTATATGCAATTCACTACATGTTGGTACCCTTTGTTTGAGTTGACATGATCTAGAGAGGCTGATCCTATTGGGCATGTAACAGATGGCTGTGAAATCTCTGTTGATGAACTAGATTTCCACTTCATCCTACTCTTATATTTACTAGGCTCTAGTGCTGCCATATAATTAACAATATCTTCTGCACCTACTTCTCTATTAATGTTTTCCACCTAGAATACAATGTCAATTTCAACATATAGTCAGTTCAATAAATTGAAATAAATAACACAATGTAAATTGAACCAAAAAGCCATACACTTACTCCAAATTTGTCCATTTTGGCCTACAACCCGCCTCGACCCAATGTATATCCAGCCCTCACATTATCTCTTGCTCTCTTATCTCTGTTACTCTTTGCCAAATATTCTTCAGAATACATACCTTCTTTCAATGCCTCCCACTGTATGGGAGATAGAGTGGAGTCTAACCTCTCTTTTCCCTCCATGATTGTTTTTCTGCAATTGTATCTAAAATTGTTCATCAAAATTCTCATTCTTTACTTGTAATATTTTCTAGAGATTTGTCCACTAGAAGTCTCAAAAGCATTTTCCTTTTTTTGTATGACATTTTCTACAGTTTGTGGATCTTGCTCTGCAAAACTTGATTTGCAAATATCCAAATGGGCCCTACATCTTACACCCAACTCGGAGGCCCACTTTGCAGCATTTGGCCCAATGGGCTCACCATCTCTCGATACCTAAAGCAAGAATGGCTTCTTGCCTTCTAATTTTCTTTCTTTTGCATTCCTCTCTATAGATCTATACAAATCTTGACTCAATCTTTTTTTTTTGACAAAAGCATCCACATCTTCTATTAAACCACTACCAGTATTTCTGGCTGATCCACTTGTTTCATCAAAAGTTCTAGACGCAACAGGTGCACTATGAGGCACAATAGATGCAAGCGGTCTCTCTTCATGACTTTCATTAACCAGAACTTCATGCTCCTTGGCCACATCAGGTGTAGCATGAGTAGGTAGATCATGAGTACTAGTCTCCATAGATTTCACTTCAAACATATCCTTTAATCTTGAATAAATTATCTGCAGACCTGTTGTTCCTTTGCTCTAATGTTTTTCAATAATCTCTCTTAGACTTTGTGCTAAGAGATCATCACAATGTTGCATATCGCCATGTGCTATATCAGGCTACACATGATCACCATGTGCTATATCATGCTACACATGATCACCATGTACTATATCAGGCTGCACATCAACATATGCTATATCAAGCTACACATGATCATCACTACAACTATTATTTTCACCAACTGCATTTGTTGAACCACAAAAGCGTAGGCTGGACATGATCACCATGTGTTATATTAGGCTGCACATCAACATAGGCTATATTAGGCTACACATGATCATCACTGCAACTATTGTTTTCACCAACTGCATTTGTTGAACCACAAAAGCGTAGGCTTCTACAAGATGGAAACACTATATCTTTTCTTTCCTTTTGTTTTGAGAGGAACCTCCTGCAACAATATAATGAAAAATGCACAAAATAATGGAAATAGCAGAAACACAGAAGGAATTTATTGATTGTAGGCCACTTCAAGGGGGCAACCTCCTTTGAGCAAGCTCAATACAATAAATTCATGGATGCCTTCATTGGCCTCAACATGTACTTATATACTAAGCCTAATCTAAACAACTATTACTCCCCATGAATGTGGGATAATATAATATACTCACGCGACAACTTACAAAGCATATGCATCCAACAACAATATACTAACCAAGTAAAGAGAAGGGCTAAACACAGGTTCCTAACATCCCCTCCCTCTTAGAAAAGCTTTGTCCTCATAGCTTAAGATGTTGAAATTGTTGCTAAATCTAAAGGAGTGGTTCCCATGTAGCATCCTCTGGTTGCATTCCGTGCCACTGAATTAATACCTTTGTGATGGCTCGAGAGCGAAGCTGATGAGTGCACCTGTCGAGGATTGTTTTTGGCTCCAAAATGATGGATCCTTTGTTATCCAGTTCTGGTAAAATAGTTTGTGCTCTGATGTTGGTGTCAAGAACGTTCTTTAGACAAGAGACATGAAATACTAGATGAACGCGGGAAGAAGGAGGAAGCTCCAATTTATAAGCAACTGAACCAATCTTTTGAAGAACCTTATATGGACCATAAAACTTTGGAGCCAGCTTATGACGCCCTTTGAGTTTCAGGGAGGATTTCTTGTATGGCTGTAGACGAAGAAAAACCATATCACCTACTTAAAAAGTGTGCTCAAAATGGTGTTGATCGGCTTATTGTTTCATTCAATATATTTCCATGTGAAGATTGTCTTGTAAAATGTGAAGAATCTGATCTCAGGTTCGGAGAACTGTGTCAACTGTCTGAATTGGTGAACTGCTGGGGGTGTATGGATGGAGCACTGGCGGTGCCTAACCATAGACTGCTTCATATGGAGTCATTTTAGATGCAGTGTGGTAGGAGGTATTGTACCACCATTTAGCAAGAGGGAGCCACTTTTCCCACTGATGCTATTGTTATGAGGTGAAACAATGAAGATAAGTTTCCAAACATTTGTTGATAACTTCAGTCTGACCATCTATTTGTGGGTGATACCTTGAACTCATCTTCAGTTTGGTGCCAGTGTGGTGAAATAGTTCTGTCTAAAAATGACTGGTGAAAGTTGCATCATGATCTGAGACAATGGAAGAAGGGATTCCATGAAGATGGAAGATCTAGTCCATGAAAATCTGTGTGACTGAGGAGGCGGTATAAGGATGGTTGAGGGCACAAAAATGACTATATTTGGAGAGGTGATCAACCACAACCAAGATCACTATCTTCCCTCTAGATTTAGGGAGCCCCTCAATGAAATCCATAGAAATATCTATCCAAATCCGTGTAGGGATGGGCAAGGGTTTGAGAAATCTAGGAAGGAGTGTCGTTTCACCCTTGTTGCACTGGCAGGTATCACATTCAGCCACCATCTGTTGAATTGCCATTTTCATTCCCTTCCAAAAGAAGTTACGCCATGCCCGCTCATAAGTTTTGAGGAACCCAGAGTGCCCTGTCGATGGAGAAGCATGGAGTTCATAGAAAACAACTTGTTGAAGATCTGTGCTCTGGGGAAGCACCGGACGACCCTTATATCTCAGAGAAGCACCATCCTAAGAGTAATGTGGTACAACATAAGGGTTATTGGCCAACTGTTGGATGATTTGAGATAACAAAGAGTCATTGACATAGCCCTACTCAACAGATTCCAACCAATTTGGAATAGGCATAGAAATAGTTGAAAGAGAAGCTTGGTCATCAAATGTGCGAGAAAGAGCATCCACCACAATATTGTCCTTACCCTTCTTGTAAGTGATTTCATAGTCATAACCCATGAGTTTGCTAACCCATTTCTGTTGTGCTAGAGAGGAGACTTGTTGTTCTAGGAAATATTTCAGACTCTGGTGATTAGTCTTGATGCAGAAATGATTCCCTAATAGGTATGGCCGCCACTTCTGTACTGCATGCAAAATAGCCATCATTTCCTTCTCATATGTAGAGAGTACTAAATTCTTACTTGAAAGGACTTTGTTGGTGAACGCAATGGGATGTTCATCTTGAAGGAGAACAACACCAAGTCCATTACCGCAAGCATCACTCTCAATAGTGAAGGTCTTGGAAAAATCTGGCATAGCTAGAACAGGTGTAGTACACATAGCTTGTTTCAATTTTTCAAATGCACACTCAACATGTGTCCATGTAAAAGCATCCTTTTTCAACAGAGCTATTAATGGAGATGCAGTCTTCCCTTAATCCTTGACAAACTTGCGGTAGTAGCCAGTCAATCCCAAAAAACCATGGAAGCTCTTGAGTGTCTGAGGATGCGGCCAATTTTTCATGGCATCTATTTTGGCAGAATCCACTCAAACCCCTTGGGCTGAAACAATATGCCTGAGATACTCCACTTCCTCCTGCCCAAAAACATATTTAGACTGTTTTGCATAGAGATGATGATCAGAGAGAAGTTGCAGTACAAGATATAGATGCTGGAGATGCTCAGCCCATGTTTTACTATAGATGAAGATATCATCAAAGAAGACCAGAATGAATTTTCGCAAGTAGGGCTGGAATATTTTATTCATCAATGCCTGGAATGTGGAAGGAGCATTAGTGAGGCCAAAGGGCATGACCAAAAACTCATAGTGGCCATCATGCGTGTGGAAATCTGTTTTAGGGATATCATCCTCATGAACCTGAATTTGGTGATACCCAGAACGAAAATCAAATTTGGAGAAAAAATGAGCACCGTGAAGCTCATCAACAACAGGAATCAGAAACTTATCCTTGATTGTGATGTGATTAAGTGCTCGGAAGTCAATGCAGAGGTACCATGACCCATCTTTTTTCTGGACAAGAAGAACTGGTGAAGAAAAGGAACTGGTACTAGGGTGAATAATACCTTACTTCAGTAAGTCCTAAATGAGCATCTCAATCTTTGTCTTTTGGTGAAATGGGTAGCAGTAGGGCCTGATGTTGGGAGCAATGCATCTAGGAAGGAGATGAATACGATGGTCCTCTGGTCATGAAGGTGGCAACCCCATTGGTTCTACAAAGACACATGCATATCTATCCAAAATTCGTTGTAGATCTGAAGGAGTAGTGGAGACTGTGGATGGTTGCATCTGAATGGAATGGAGCTGAGCGATGACTCCATGTGAATTCTTCTTAAGGAGCTTTTCCATGTGATGTGAATTGATGATGTTGAGAGACCCCGGTTGTAAGCCCTTCAATGTGTGTTTTTGCCCATTATCTGAAAACTACATCCAAAGTTTAGCAAAATCCCATAAGATGGGTCCAAGTGTGCATAACCATTGAGCACCCAAAACCACATCACATCCACCTAAGGGAAAGGCAAACATGTCAGAGCGCAAGTTATAATCTCCAATAGAGATACACACATTGCGACACTTCCCTTTGCAAGGTAATGTGCCCCCATTGGCAATCATGACTTCAAAGCTGGAGCAATGATGGACAAAACAATTAGCCTGTTTGGCGATCTGAGGGTTAATGAAGTTATGAGTGCTACCAGAATCAATGAGTATTGTAAGAGGGAGCTTCTTGAAGTAACCCTTGACCCACATGATTTTTGGGGTGGTGACTCCTGCTAAAGCATGGAGAGAGATCTCTCGGTGGTCTTCCTGAGAAGGAGGGTTAATAGGTGGATGCTGAATGTCAACCTGATCATCTACTGTATCTTGAGCATCTTCATAAACTTTAGTTGCAGGCAGAGAATCCAAATCCAAGAGATAGAGCTTTTGCTCAACACATCTATGTCCCCGAGTGAATTTCTCATCACAATTGTAAAAAAGCCCTTTTTCTCTACATGCCCTCATCTTTGCTTCAAACAAATACTTGATAGGAGTTGTTCTAGGAGCTGGCATGATTGGAGGTCTTTAGGAAACCATATTTCTGAATGGAACAAAAGTGGATTTGGAGCATTGTTGAGCTATGATCTTGTCCTCCACCAACTTAGCCAACCCTAGGGCTTCCATCATTGTATTGGGATGGAACATTTTAACCTCAGATCGGATTGCATCCTTCTACCACTAACAAAACAACTCCTAAAGAAGTCATCATACAATCCCTCTGTGTGATTGGCTAGTCTCTCAAATTATGTCTGATATTCTCTCATAGTGCCACTTTGGCAAAGTTTAGTGAGTGCTCCTATGAAGTCTATTAGGTCTCAAAAACGCAGGTCGTTAACCCTAAGAGGTTGCCAGGCTCTCTTGACATTTTTGGCTAACTGACACGGAGTAGATATGGATAAACCCCCTTCACTTCAGGCTCTGCCAAACCTAGGTGGGTAAACCTCTAATTAATAAAGCAGATAAAAAGATGATCACTACTTTAATCAGAATTAACCTAACTATTGATAATGGCACAATTATAAAATAGATGAAAAGACAACAAGTTAATTCTAAATGATCTAAATTGTAATGCTAAAACAATAATGCAATCTACTTAAGTAAATCTAAATTGAATTTGTATAAGTGATAATGAAAACACTAGACTAGTGCCTTATTGAATATAGAGTCAGTATGATCATAAAATAAATGACTGTTTGTTTGGTAAAAACTCAAACTATCTGGCATGAAAGAATAGGTATGTAACTTGTACAACCCTACAAGGAAATTGTTAATATTCCATACTTATATATATCCAATTGATAAAATCAAATTACTTGCATTCATCTAAAAGGATTTAATCCCTCTTCGAAGGCACCTATCAGAATAATATTGCAATTGTAAAAGATTTATCAAAAAATTGGAGACAGAATACAAACCCTAACTATATGACTCTTCTTACAGATCCATGACAATGTCTTCACAGTTACTATGATAGATTTAAAGGATTTAATTCTGAAAGCAGAAACCAGTTAATCTTATCACACTATAACAACAAATGTGTATGGACAACTTGAAGATATACTTGATGACTCAAATTGAATAACAGAGAAAACTTTAAAATTAGACAGTCATATAATTGAATGAATTAAACAGATAGTTGATACTGAAATATGCAGTTACTGCTTCATGTTCACAAACTTGACTTCATTAGAGAATGCTTGCACATGGTCTACCAGAAATAAAATATATTAAAAGTGAACTAGCATTGTTGTTCAAATCTAATCTATAGTATCCCCTATTCTATTATGTAATCTCTCCCCTCTATTCTATCTATTCTATATCCTATCTCTTCTTCTGGTCTTGGTCATCTCTTATAAAGAGAGGCATACAAGCTTCAGACCAGTTACAATAGTTGTGATGGTTGATAACTGAACAACAGTATTTGTCTTAATAAAACAGATTTAGGAAAATTAATACTCGTCTTTAATCATCAAATGGATAACCATTTCAGGGTCAAACAAAGATCTTTAACTGGAGTTCTGCTTAATATCCCTCGAGGGTTTCTTTATTATTCCTAAAAAGACTAGATAAAACACAAATTAATTTCTGATCAAATAATCAAAACAAATTTATTTAAACATATGTATTTACTTAAGTAATTACTTTTGTTATCGATATTTTATCCAGCTCCTCATGATCCTTTCGTGGGTGTTTATATAATTTGATCCCCGCTGTGTATATCCTGCAAAAAACCAATATTTCAACTGTCAGAAGAATATCTTAACCATTCGGATTTTAATGTCGTTTTAGGGTTTATGTTTTTGTATAAGTTATTCTATGTTTGCGTGGTGGTAGAGTATCGGCGTAAGGTGCATTTTGTTTCATTGAAGGTGTAATGCGAATGTATATCGCAAATGTATCTTTAATAATGTATGTGAGAATGTACATTGTGTTGGATACAAAAGGTGACTGGTAGAAATGGTAAAGAGAACCGGTGACAACAAGTCATGTCTTGTATATACAATAGTTTGGCATATCAAAAATATACATTGTTACTATACAAGCCCAATGTGCAAGCGACAGGACCCACTACTTGTATCCAACCTTCATATACAATGCCCGATACATACAAATTCAATTGTATCTCCTTTCTGAACTTATTCTTTTTATAACCCATCGTTTATTCACTTTCGGGTTCGCGACATGTATAAAAAGCAATCTATCTTTTAATATACTTTAAGTTAGGATGCATCGTTTATACCACATTTTATCTTATTTTGAGTTCCGGCTTGTAGGTACCGCAATGTATGTATCCAAAGCATATATACAAGGCCTGAAACATACAAGGATAAAACCAATTTTAATACCGCTTTCGGTTTCGTCACTTGTATAAGTGCAATGCATATCGCAATGTATGTATACTAAAATGTATGTCTGCGAAAGCATACATATACAAAACACGATACATACAACAACTTAACTTTATTTCATACTTTTTTGAATCCACGGTATGTACATTAGCCTTGTATAACCTGAAACATACAATACGCAAAACATACAACAATTTCACCACTTTTCATAATCTTTTAGTTCCGCGCTATGCATATCGCCTTGTATGTACCGCAATGTATGTACACCACAACATACATACAAAGTGCAAACATACAAAGACTTACTGTTAATTCATAATTGTTTCGGTTCCAGGCAATGTATATCGTGTTGTATGTTGCGTTCTGCCAAATATACAAACATAACATACAAGCAACGGACCCGACATAAAATACACTTCAACTTTTAACCTCGTTAGGTCCACCTTGTATGTAACAATAAAACGTTAGTCAAATGCATACAAGTAAACAATGCATCAACCTGATGACTCCTCTATGTGACCATACCATGACCCGATATACAAGGGACTTTGCATATGCATCATACAATGACACATCATACAAACCACTTTGTATATGATAGAATTTGTATATACAAACGACTTTGTATATACAAACATACAAACCCATACCACAATGCACTTTACCAAAAACACACATAACTTACAAAATACAGGGAATTTTAAGATGGTTCAAAAAGAAACCCCTATTCATTTTCAACAAGGAATTCACCCATATTCAGCTCTGGTACTTTAACGCCATTTTCCCTTTATTTTCAACAAGGTTTGTAACTTTTCACTTCCTTGTTTATGGTTCATCTTTAATGAGCACTTCAACCATGTTATATTAAGTCTTTAGGAATCAGAATAGATCAAATCCAAATATTTCTATCAACTCAATTGTTAATTTCTGCTTGAAAACAACTGTGGATCTTTCCATATATGCTCACATATTGAAATCTTTGGATGATTGAAACTTAGTATTTGCCAAAAAGTAGCTTGGGAATTTCAGTCCCAACAGTGGCTCTTTCTGGGGATGTATGCCCCTTGTGGGCATAACAAGATCCTAGATTTCTAGGGTGCAGACTAGTGCCTTCTCCATTGGGTTATAGAGTCTACTTTTTCCCCAAAACTGATATGTTCAAAAGACCATATCAGAAAAGAAAATCCATGTCTTTCCCCTGTCAAAAACCTTGTTCTAATCATGTTGTAATGATACCCAATCTGCTTGACTGAATCTATTCGTATAGTTCATTAATGCATCATAGTTTATGCAGCAAGTGTGTTCTGTATTATTCGGTATCTGGAATTCAGGCATAGTCTGAACACCTTCATCATTGTGTGACATAAGAAGTCATGATTGTTAGACCTTGTAGGATGTCTTACTTTATCATATCTATGGTTATTCACCAAATGCTGGTCTTTTAACTGAATTGGAAATGGAATATATCAAGCTACTTTTGACACATGCTATCATCAATGTTGGCTCCAACATAAAACACTGTATCCTCTTCCTTATCACATCCATCTTCCCCACATGCTTGAGAGTCAATAATTTGCCAATCATGCATACTGGAATCATCAACCTCCCCTGGTTCAATGGACATCTTTATCTCTGGATCAGTGTCACAAGAGAACTCATGACCACTATCTATCTCTTTTTTGCAAAAATGTGACTTGGGAAATATGGCCTCACATATTTCATCACCCTTACCATGTTGAATGGATTCACTATCAAAAGATATATGTGTTGGACACAGTATTTGGGTATCATCTTTATGTACATATCTTTGATATTCTTTGGTGAGCAATTCTGAAATATGCTCACTGTCAAGTGAGCATGTTTCTTCATCAACCCTCTCACTGAAATTTTCATCATTCTCTTCATCACTACTATAATGCTCAAAAATCAATGTACATATTTCATCAACATGATCATTTATAGACTCTTTATCAGAATATCCACCTCCCTAACTGTCTGAATGCCTTTTATCCTCTTCATCTTCTTGTGCTATGTCATCATACAATGGTTTTGAACAGGCTTGAAGATTATTTTCTACTATGTGTACTTCCTGTTGATTAAGATTTTGTTCTGCTTGTTGAAAATATTCACCCTGGTTATCTGAAAAGACTTCATCCTTAGGATAGCATGGGTCTAGAAACACTTGGAGTTCATGTTCTGGTATACCCTCTTCATCAAAAGTTTGTCTTCCTTTTTGAAAATAATGCTCCTCTTCCCCCCAACACTGCTGATTCATATATTGCGGTGGGTGGGCTGGGATAAAACTTGTCTGATATGGAGGCTGATAGTAAACTTTTTTTGGTTGGGTTGATGAGAGTGCACATTCTGATGTGACATATGTAGGTGGTGATATTGTGGAGCATACCGCTGTCCAGGTGGTGGATAGTATTGGGGAATGTTACCTACATTTATAGGCTGGGGCCTTTGTGGTTACATATTATATTGGGTAGAGTTGCCGCATGCATTATGAGATACTTTTGAAGTTCCTGGAGCATATGTATTCTGAGAGGGCTCATGTGAATTGATATTACCACCTTGTGGAGGAACATATTTTGGTGGTTTTGATCCCTGTATGTTCAATCGTGCCAATTGTCTATCTTGGCTTTCTTGTATCATCTATTGCATCCTCCCAAGCTGCTGTTCTTTCAATTCTAAATACACTTCTAATTCCTGATCAGTCATGCTATTAAGATCAACAAACCTCTCCTGTTCTTCACAAGAGCTGCGAGAATCACTTAATTGCAAATCCACATGATTGTCATCAAAATTTAGATTTTTAATGGATTCTTCATAACATTTACAGTCACAATCTGTTATGTAGGATAGACTCTCTCTATCTTCATCCTCATCATGTGGGCTACTATAGTCATTATTTGCATTTGCATACCTATCCTTTAATGGCTGCATTTTTTGATCATCCTCTTGATATTTATTATCATTGGATTTAATATTGATAGCATCCTCATATCTTTTCCTTTCTATGATAGGAATCAATTTACCCACTTGGTCTAGAGTAACTGGCTTTAATGATTTAGGCCAATAAATTGACATAGGCTCATAATTAAGCATGAACTTTTTAATGCATAAGGATTCACTAGGTTTGAGATGAAAAGGTATCTATATATAGATGTCCACCAACCTGTGGAACAAATCACACCCAGATTCTCCTTCATGTCTCCTTAGTTCAAAGAATGCATCTACAGAGGGTATGTTATATTTTTTCATGTTTCATCAATTTTATTTTCAGAGTCGCCACCTCTTGTGAGAAGAGGAAAACTTCATCTTTCTGGGTTCTTGCCAGCAGAGTTTACCAATATGTATTTGAATTTTGTGTAGAGTCGCCACCTCTATTGAGAGGACTAATCAATTTTCTGGGTTTTTCCTTCCACTAGCAGAGTTATGCCTTTTAATTCTCTGACTCTAATAACATGATCTACCACCAGGTTTCTCTATGTTTGTCCCCAGTAGAGTCGCCAATTCTATTAGGTCTCAAAAACGCAGGTCGTTAACCCTAAGAGGTTGCCAAGCTCTCTTGACATTTTTGGCTATATGACACGGGGTAGATATGGATAAACCCCTTCACTTCAGGCTCTGCCAGACCTAGGCGAGTAAACCTCTAATTAATAAAGCATATAAAAAGATGATCACTACTTTAATCAGAATTAACCTAACTATTGATAATGGCACAAATTATAAAATAGATGAAAAGACAACAAGTTAATTCTAAATGATCTAAATTGTAATGCTAAAACAATAATGCAATCTACTTAAGTAAATCTAAAGTGAATTTGTATAAGTGATAATGAAAACGCTAGACCAATGCCTTATTAAATATAGGGTCAGTATGATCATGAAATAAATGACTGTTTGTTTGGTAAAAACAATAACTATCTGGCATGAAAGAATAGGTATGCAACTTGTACAACCCTACAAGGAAATAGTTAATATTCCATACTTATATATATCCAATTGATAAAATCAAATTACTTGCATTCATCTAAAAGGATTTAATCCCTCTTTGAAGGAACCTATCAGAATAATACTACAATTGTAAAAGATTTATCAAAAAATTGGAGACATAATACAAACCCTAACTATATGACTCTTCTTACAGATCCATGACAATGTCTTCACAGTTACTTTGACAGATTTAAAGGATTTAATTTTGAAAGTAGAAACCAGTTAATCTTATCACACTATAACCACAAATGTGTATAGACAACTTGAAGATATACTTGATAACTCAAATTGAATAACAGAGAAAACTTTGAAAGGAGACAATCATATAATTGAATAAATTAAACAGATAGTTGATACTGAAATCTGTAGTTACTGCTTCATGTTCACAGACTTGACTTCATCAAAGAATGCTTGCACATGGTCTACCAGAAATAAAATATATTAAAAGTGAACTAGCATTTGCTGTTCAAATCTAATCTATAGTATCCCCTGTTCTATTCTGTAATCTCTCCCCTCTATTCTATCTATTCTATATCCTATCTCTTCTTTTGGTCTTGGTCATCTCTTATAAAAAGAGGCATACAAGCTTCAGACCAGTTATAATAGTTGTGATGGTTGATAACCAAACAACAGTATTTGTCTTAATAAAACAGATTCAGGAAAATTAATACTCGTCTTTAATCATCAAATGGATAACCATTTCAGGGTCAAACAAAGATCTTTAACTGTAGTTCTGCTTAATATCCTTCGAGGGTTTCTTTATTATTCCTAAAAAGACCAGATAAAACACAAATTAATTTCTGATCAAATAATCAAAACAAATTTATTTAAACATATGTATTTACTTAAGTAATTACTTCCGTTATCGATATTTTATCCAGCTCCTCATGATCCTTTCGTGGGTGTTTATATAATTTGATCCCCACTGTGTATATCCTGCAAAAAACCAATATTTCAACTGTCAGAAGAATATATTAACCATTCGGATTTTAATGTCATTTTAGGGTTTCTATTTTTGTATAAGTTATTTTGTGTTTGCGTGGTGGTAGAGTATCGGCGTAAGGTGCATTTTGTTTCACTGAAGGTGTAATGCGAATGTATATCGCAAATGTATCTTTAATAATGTATGTGAGAATTTACATTGTGTTGGATACAAAAGGTGACTGGTAGAAACGGTAAAGAGAACCGGTGACAACAAGTCATGTCTTGTATATACAATAGTTTGGCATATCAAAAATATACATTGTTACTATACAAGCCCAATGTGCAAGCGGCGGGACCCACTACTTGTATCCAACCTTCATATACAATGCCTGACACATACAAATTCAATTGTATCTCCTTTCTGGACTTATTCTTTTTATAGCCCATCGTTTATTCACTTTTGGGTCCGCGACATGTATAAAAAGCAATGTATCTTTTAATATACTTTAAGTCAGGATGCATTATTTATACCACATTTTATCTTCTTTTGAGTTCCAGCTTGTATGTACCGCAATGTATGTATCTGAAGCATACATACAAGGATAAAACCAATTTTAATACCGCTTTCGGTTCCATCACTTGTATAAGTGCAATGCATATCGCAATGTATGTGTACTAAAATGTATGTCTCCGAAAGCATACATATACAAAGCATGATACATACAACAACTTAACTTTATTTCATACTTTTTCGAATCCACGGTATGTACATTAGCCTTGTATAACCTGAAACATACAATACGCGAAACATACAACAATTTCACCACATTTCATAATCTTTCAGTTCCGCGCTATGCATATCACCTTGTATGTACTGCAATGTATGTACACCGCAACATACAAAGCGCAAACATACAAAGACTTACCGTTAATTCATAATTGTTTTGGTTCCGGGCAATGTATATCATGTTGTATGTTGTGTTCTACCAAATATACAAACATAACATACAAGCAACGGACCCGACAGAAAATACACTTCAACTTTTAACCTCGTCAGGTCCACCTTGTATGTAACAATAAAATGTTAGTCAAATGCATACAAGTAAACAATGCATCAACCCGATGACTCCTCTATGCGACCATACCATGACCTGATATACAAGGGACTTTGCATATGCATCATACAATGACACAACATACAAACCACTTTGTATATGAGAGAATACAAACCCATACCACAATGCACTTTACCAAAAACACACATAACTTGCAAAATATAGGGAATTTTAAGATGGTTCAAAAAGCAACCCCTATTCATTTTCAAAAAGGAATTCACCCATATTCAGCTCTGGTACTTTAATGCCATTTTCCCTTTATTTTCAACAAGGTTAGTAACTTTTCACTTCCTTGTTTACGGTTCATCTTTAATGAGCACTTCAACCATGTTATATTAAGTCTTTAGGAATCAGAATAGATCAAATCCAAATATTTCTATCAACTCAATTGTTAATTTCTGCTTGAAAACAACTGTGGATCTTTCCATATATGCTCACACTCTAAAATCTTTGGATGATTGAAACTTAATATTTGCCAAAAAGTAGCCTGAGAATTTCAGTCCCAACAAAGTCATCAAAAGCACTAGGGCCAAATCATTACAAAATGAGTTTGCAAAAATCTATCCATTTTGGCTCTTCATGAGCCTTGATGTACCAACAGAACCATTGAAGGGCTTCATGTTCCAAATGAAAGGATGCAAATGGGACTTTGTTGACATCAAAAGTATTATGCATGCTGAAATATTGTTCTGCCTGGTATATCCATCCAGTCGGATCATCACCATTGAAGTGAGGAAAATCAAGCTTCGGCCCATGAAAATTACTAGAAGAAGAGAGCTCGGTATCTGCAGAAGACTATGGCTGCCATCTATTGTTCATGGTTGAATGTTGAAGATTGAGGCTGAGAATTTTTTCATCTAGATCTTGGAGTTTGGTCTTGAGGGCTGCAAGTTCATTGTCCATATTTTTTGCTCCTACGCGGGTGACAACCGTAACTAGGAGTTTTTTTTTGGGAATGGGTAGAAAAACAAAACTAGAAACTTTTTTAGTAAAGGAAAATTTGGATTTGGGAAAAACTTTGATGGGTAATTGGGGTTTGACTAGGTTTTGGAAACTTTCTGAGGGACAGGGAAGCAGAAAATGGGGATTTTAGAAGCGGGGTGAAAGAATGGGAAAATTTGTGTAAGAGGGACAAAGGAGAAGAAATAAGAAATGAACATTGTGGCAAAATTTGAAGGCAATTGGGTGAGAATTGAAGTTATGGCAAACCCTAAAAATAGACAAATGTGGGATTTCTGGCTTCGATAAGTGGAATTTGGGATAGGGTCCTCAAGGCAGGAAATATGCAGAATGGAATTTCAGGGGTACTAGTGAATTTTCAGAGGAAACGAAGCTAAAGCAAGGAAGATATGGCAAAAAAATAGAATTTTATTATTTATTATTATTATTATTATTATTTTTTCTGGAAACGATCTGCAATGGCTCTGGACAGATGTAATCTGCAATTTATCTACTGGCAATAGATATGGACCCCAGGTATGTTCAGCTTCCTAAAGGTTCAGGGGATTCACTCAGCTACCAATGTTGTCTAACGACTTGCGTATTGGGGGCAGTACCCCTCACTCCATGACTCAAGTAAAACTGATAACCGCTTTGACACAAATGACAGCTCTTAGTTTTCCTCATAGATGGGAACTAGTCAATCAGGTAGGGGTTGTTGCCCTTTTTGCTGGCAGGTCCTGTCAATGGGCTAACTACTTTAGAGTTCCTGTGGTACTCCTCACAATGAGTTTTAGGGCTATGCCCAAGCACTTCCCATGGTTAAGCAGATAGGGATTATTCCCTGCTCCGAACCTGCAATTGAAATGAACAATACAGATGCAAAGAAAAAAGAACTACTGTAATAATCACAGCGCCTGGAGGCCATTGCAAAAAAAAATTCAGCAAAAATTCCACCCAGCGAGCCCAAGAAAGTGCTCTGATACCAGATGAGAGGAACCTCCTGCAACAATACAATGAAAAATGCATGAAATAACAGAAATAGTAGAAACACATAAGGAATTTATTGATCACAGGTCACTTCGAGGGGGCAACCTCCTTTGAGCAAACTCAATACAATAAATTCGTGGATGCCTTCATTGGCCTCAACACGTACTTATATACTAAGTCTAATCTAAACAACTATTACTCCCCATGAATGTGGGATAATACAATATACTCACGGGACGACTTACAAAGCATATGTGTCCAACAACAATATACTAACAAAGTAAAGAGAAGGGCTAAACATGAGTTCCTACCATGTTTTTTCTCTGCATTTTCTTTGCACTCTTTTTGTTGCTTATAAAACAAAAAAAATATCATATTATGTCTTATATACATAAAGCTCTTGCCTATAAAATTTCATTAAACACTATTAAACAAATAATATACTACTTAGTGGATTTACAACTTACCTGTTTGTCAAACTAAGACTCAATAAATATTCATTATTCTTGGCCACTTTTTCTCTATGAAGGCACGCATAATCGTTTCAACATTATGATCACTATCATCTAATTTGTGCCTTACAACCATTGTCTTCATTTCCTGAAGTCCAAATAAACAATAATGTATAAATCAGCAACTTCAATCAGTAAAACTTTATTGAGTTCATAAGTTGATAACTGTTGACTTTCCAATTTGCTGATAACTGCAAATAGAAACTTAAAATAAAATTCAGTTTATAGATTAAAAAGAATTTGTAGTCAAAAACCAAGAAGATGTTTACAATTAAAGGTATCAGACAAATTTTCCTTAGGGATATATTCACAAGAAAAGAACTCATAAAAACATAACACAAGAAGGATGAAGGAAAAACATAGTCTAGTTCATCATGAGGTTTGTTAGAACCTTAAAATTTTGTCTAGTTCCATCATCACAACTAACCTTGAGCTCCGTGACTTGAGCCTTGACCCTTACATTCCTTTCTATTTTTGACTGAGCCTCCCCACTGTAAATAAACATATAAATGTTTTAGGTTTGACTGACACTAAAAGACCTATACAAAGCCAAAAATTCATCATACATACTTAAGCAAAAACATGTCTAGCTATTTTACATCCATAAAAGTCCTTTACCGCAATCTTGTAGCAACAATTTGAACCCTTAGCGGGCTAGCGGTTTATAACAGACAACGTAAAAGTATTCACTACAATACTGCGGGGGTATTATAATAAAGGTGTGGTTGGGCGGTATAAAAGAGCTTAATTACATTATAACCATAGTACTGCGGTAAGGAAAAGTGAATAGTGCAGTATAGCGGGGAACAATCCGCCACCCTGCAAGGAAGGAGATAATAAAGAGTGATAGTGCAGTAAGAACTGTAGTACCGCGAAGATGACTACTAAGACATGCGGTATAGCAGTAAGAGTCCTGCTACCCCATGATGAAGCATAAGGAAGCTTGCAGTATAGCGGGGAACAACCTGCCACCCCATAAGGAAGGAGATAATAAAGAGCAGTAGTGTGGTAAGAACCATAGTATTGCAAAGAAGACTTCTAAGACATGCGGTATAGTGGTAAGAGTCCTGCTGCCCCGTGATGAAGCATAAGTAAGCTTGCAGTCTAGCGGTATACACCCCACTATCCTGTACTAGTTAAAGAAAGAGGTGGTGGTGTTGTGGTATAGACTGTCGGGACATTATTACTAGTTGCGGTATTAAATGCATAACTCTTAACAACCCTCAAATCTTGTGAATATCAATGGTGCACATTCAAAATCAAAATATGAGCATAGGGTTGATATTAATGATGACACAACTGAACTCATAAGCCATTAAAATTAAGAACTTGACATTGTTTTGGTATTCATTTGCAAGGATTGTCATGTGGGAAGCTAGGAGTTCAATAGGGCGAAGTTTTACAACTATCACATACCAGGTAAGTACACTAAACTTACTGAAGCAACTTTACAAGAATAGAATTGTTTGAAATCTTGCATTTAAGCATTTAGAAATCTCAAGTAGAGGTTGACATTAGATATCATGCCACCTAAAAAGAAAGAACCTGAGACTAAGAAGGAAGAGCCTAAGGGTAAAAAGAGATCATTACAGCAATCTATCTTAGATATCTTGCCTAACTCGACTAAGAGAGGATACAAGAAGGTTTTCTAGGATACAAATCATGGTTGTAGGGATGCCCTTATTCCTATTTCAGGGTGGGAATTGTTTTGGTATTTCTATCAAAAGAGGGAAGGGAGAATTCCAGTATCAAACCTGTGGACATTAGACTTAGCTAAGCTAATTGTCCTGAATGTCTTCATAGATGTGGAGTTCATTAGAGTTCTAGCCTAGAATTACCACCCTACTACCAGGACCGTGAGGATAACAGATGGGTCAACATTGGTGATATTAACAAAAGCTGCAATCATTGAATGCTTCAATCTAAACAAACAAGCCCTCACTAAGGTTGACTTGCAAAAGAGTGAGGAAGAATACACTAGGTTAAGGAGAACACACAGAAGTGATGAACTCCCCATATACATGAAAAGGTGTGTTAACAACAAGGTGATATCTATCTCCCCCTCTGCCACTGAACCATTTGATGTAGAAGATTTTCAGACTTATTTCAAGAAAACCCACTTTGCTTTGTGTCAAGTAATTAGGATAGATGCAGAAGAAAAAAATGCCAGTTAGTTTGTTGATGATGGCTATGATAATTCAGAACCCCAAGACAAACATTGAATATGACTTTGCCTCATATCTCGAGAAGGAATTATAGGAAGGCTTCCTGCAAGTTAGAGATAATAGGGCCCCTATAACATTTAGGCAATATTCTTTACTGTGTCACTTGATATTGTACCAGAACAAAGATAGATGGAAAAAAAGGATGTGCTTGGGTAGGATTGATCGACAAGGGAAGTCATTGCCTATGCAACAATGGTGTTATATATGAGATAGCAGATGCAAAAACTCTAATTATGTAGTGTTCCATGATGACTTTGTGAAGAGAGTTATGAGAGTTCTTGCCTACTCATCACCAAGATTACACACACCTATACTACAACTATTGAGGCCCTTGGCTTTGAAACCAGAACAAGGTCATACTCATAACTTTGGTGATTGGTTTTTTCTGCAAGATGTCACAATAATCAGGATTTATGGGTGCCCACAGGCACCACATATATTTCTAAAATTTGTTCCTCTTTGGCTAGCCTTTTTAGAATTTATGTGGTAGATGTTGTGGATGGAAAAGTATGTCATGCACAAACAAAAGAAGGGTACATTTCTACCTAACTTAAAAACATGTGAAGAATTATGTGTTGGATCTGACACCCTTGAAGAATTACAACATTACCTTAAGACAAGATATTCTCTAAGGCCTAGAAGTGAAAGGGTTTTTGACCTTGAGGGCCATATGAATTTTATAAGACAAAACCTCCTCACAAAGGCCACAATCACTCATCAAGTGGATTATGAAGAGGATGTGATTAGAAACTGTTTCACTCCCCAAGAGGTATATCAGAGGACAAGAAAAATGGGAGATCATGATGAAGCTTGAGCAAGAAATGAAGAAGAAGAACAGTGACTTCTTGGGGTATTTTGTGCAAGAAGAAGATCCTCTTAAGAGGATAAATTTGATAATTGATAAGTTTAAGGAATTGTATAATAAGTCTGTAGCAGAGCAGGAGAGGCCGACCAAATTATCTCCCAAAAGGCCAAGTGATATTGTAATTTTAGAGCCGTCTCCTAACACTATTTCAGTATGTCATGTTCCTCAAGAATCACCTCCTGAACAACCACTTCCTACAAAATAGAAGACACATGAGCCATATGGATTGGTCTCCTATGCAATGAGCAAAGGAGTGGGAGATATAGAAGAAGTGGCCAATGTACTAAGGAGTTTGAAGGATGATGTTGAGGTAGATCAACCAACCCATGAAATTGAAGTTCATAAACCAGAGGCTAGAATTGATATCCATATGCAGGGAGAAAGGGAAATGTAGGATGATGAGAGGGAAATTGTAGCTCTTAGATTTATTGAAGATGATAATTTCATTAAGACCCCTGAATTTAAGAATTTCTAGATTAAAATTAAAATGAGAGAGTTTGAAGAAAGGGTAGAGATAAACAAGATGGGTGCTAAAGAGTTTCAGCACAATCGGATTGTAGCCTAGACTTTCAATGAATTGAGAATTGAAAATGTTGATATTAGCCCACAAGAAGATAGGGATATGGTTTTGAAGAGTAATATACTCATTATCCTGAGTATGGAACTAAAGAAGATATTCTTACTTGACCAAGTAAGAACACAAGAAGACCCAATGATGATTGTTGAATTTGATTCTGATAAGGGGATAAGTGGTATAGGGTACAACCCTAAGATTGAGACCTTGGAACTTTGGGCCAAGAAAAGAAATACACAAAAACCAAGGTTGTTAGATGTGGTACAAGAGATGAGAGGAATGGCTATGGTAAAAACATTGCAGAACACATCTCCTTTAGAAGCTGCAACCTTGACATTGCACTCGGCCATGTTCACTCGAGCTGCTGTTAAGGGAATGCAAAACAAATTGACAGAATATGAAAAGGAACAGAAATTCTTAAATGACGAGGTAAATAATTTGTTCATAGAAAATGTAAGATTGAAATGAAAGGAGCAGGGCCCTCACAGAGTAAATAAATAGTATTGTATCAACCTCCTACTACCCAATCAACTGATATAGATAGTGCAACCTCTAAACAAATGAATGTACTAAGACAGGAGTCGAAGAGTTGAAAAAAGACAATAATGAAACCAAGGTCAAGGGAGTGAGGGACTAGATCATCAATGTCTTGAAAAAATCTTGGATCACAGGATCAAACTGATTAAGGACAAATTGGAAAGTGTGTATGATTGCTACACTTCATTATCCCAAGCAATTGACCAGATGAAAGCCCATGCACTTATACTGGATCCTCTTTTCAAGAAGTGGCAGCCAATTAATCATACCTTGATGACTTTATCCAAGGTATTACAGAGAACTGTGGAAGCTCCTTCAACTTTGAAGCCAACTGAGCAAATGGTTAAGATAGTTATAGATGAATCTCAGTATATAAATGGAGAAGATCAGAAGATCAAAACAAGGATGCAATCATTTCATACATTGAAGTAGTGGTTTGTGCCAAGGATATTAAAGGATGATGACCAATTGAAAAATCTCAGTGAATGGAGAAAGGAATTTGGCCAAATTGTTCCTGATTGCATTGCTCATGTACAAATGGATGGTGAATTGAATGTCCAAAGCCTTAATTTGATCATGGATGGAATAATAGCCTTGGATACCAGATATTCTAAATTCATTATAGATGGCAGAGGGTTACTCGACAACAGATGGAGGAATCACCTAACAAATATATCAAAGATTCAAGAATACAAATGGCCTCATGACTACACAGTAGACCAATGGGAGCAAAAGTATTTGGCTCCTCTAGAAGAATAGGCCCTTGAAGATGTTGCAGGGGAAGAACTGAGCCTTCAAACACTCTATCATGGAGAGGGTGACTTTTCTAGATCAGGATGATCATGGGTCTCCTATGTTGATTAACGGACTACAAGTGTATTGCAAGTGTTGTGGACTTCTAATCAATATTATCTACTTTCTCTATTTTCTCTTAATTACATGTTTTAAGCAAAACTAATGTTTAGTTTATATGAAGAAGCATGAATTTTGAAAAGATGCCATATTTTGCAACAGTCTGAAGCTTGTTGATTCTCTTATAAAAGAGAAACCAAGACCGAATTTTGATATCATCATCATAGGCATTTATAGAAACATATATGAGGAGACTTCTGTTATATTGTAATATCTGTTTGAAGCAATCAATGGAGAAGAAGATTTAATCTGGTGCTCAAATTCTGGTTAAGATATCTAAGAGATCATTTCTTTGTTTATAATGAGGAGGCTTAGTTCACCTAATGTTAAGATATCTATATGTATTATTAAATCACAGATGTTCATTATTTTTCCTTCATAGAAGCATATTCAATGCACGTGGAGGCTAGAAGCTATATTACAAACTAAAGCTATCATTTAGGACATACAAGAAAAGTCTAGCATCTAAAAAACATATAGGACATATAAGAAATTATATTCTAACTAAACAAAATTAATTTCAACCAAAGTAAGAAAACTAAGAAGAATGATTGAACCTAACTTTAAATGCACTTCAAATTAGCAGTGAACATCTCAGGTTTTGTATACAATGTACCAGTAAAATAATAATGATTACATTCAGAAATGTATCAATAAAACAACAGTGAATAAGCATACCTATACTCATATCTTTATTACATTCAATAATAAATTACACCATACATATAACCAAAGTTTAGGTGAGAAGCTAACCTCTTAAGGTGACCAAACATCATCATAATCATCTGTATTGCCAGCAAGATCAGAATCTTGATCACTTGTGTCTGCATTTACTTGATTTTCTTCCTCATCCTTATCTGTGACATGCTGATCATTCTCTCTCCCAATCTCTTCATTGGTAATCAAAATCTCTTCTTCAAACAATCCATCATCGTCTTCATCCACTTCTTTGAATGTTTCTTATAAATTAACATATTGCACATTAGGCATTATATCGACAACTTCCATGAATTTTTCGTTTGGAACACAACTTTGTTTGAATGGCATACGACAATCTAGGGCTTCTTACATCATCAATTAGAAATCATTGGTTAATTTGAAGAGGGGAAACATATGACTCATCCATCTCTGATAAAAATTGCCCTGTATTTGTGCGTACAAATCCATACTCATCAAATTATACTGCGGATGGTCAGATCCACTTACATTTTAATAATATAGGACTATTTTCACCAAAATCTACTTGAATAATTTCTTGGATGAATCCAACATAAAATTTATTCTCAGTTTTGTGAATAAATTCAACACTAACAACACAATCATAATTTGTCTTTCCTTTGTCTTTTTCTTCCACTCTTAAATGACTACCATAGGCCCACATTCCACTAAAATGCATAGCCCATAAATGTGGAGATTGTGAAATTTCACTTTCCTCTATTGTTATATCTTGACCTTCTTCTTTTGTATTACTGACTGCATTAGCAATCCATTCTTCAAATTTTGGAAAAGAATCACCTGCAATCAAATCATGACGTCTGCACTTTTGAGGTTGATGTTGCATCCTAGCTTGATTCTCTTCTTCATATTTTCTACATATAATATTAACATACAAATAGTAAGATTAATAATATAAATGTGTAAATGCAATTAAGTAAATAAATTATTGTGTATTTTTTTTACCTATGCCACTTATCGAACGAAGATGTGTTTTGAAGAATATAGGCATGTATTGCACTTCTTTCTTGATGTGATAGCTTGAAGTGACATCCATTGCCTTCAAATACTTCACCTGCAACTCTCTCATCTTTGTCATCATCCCATACACGTCAATGGACATTTTAAAATCCTTCATATATTCTGTGTAAAATCCCATGGCCTCTTGCATTGAATATCCCTCAGACATGCTGCCTTCTGATTTTGCCCTAGTACGAACAATTTTTTTCAAAACCTTCATATATCATTCTATAGGATACATCCATCTCATTCTTATTGGGCCACAATGCTCTAGTTCATATTCTAGATGTATCAAAAGATGCATATAAATGTTAAAGATTGTTGGTGGAAATTCCCGTTCCAATAGACAAAGGACTTCAACAACCTCCTCCCTCAAACTACCTGTTGGGACTAAAATTCCCAGGCTACTTTTGGAAAATATTTAAGTGATGTGGAGCACTCAGTGGAAGTCATTATCCCATAGTTCAGATAGATTAATCCTTAATCAGCTTTAAAAAATCCACTCCCTAGGTCCAAACAACACCGAAACATATATATTCTGCACTATCGGTAAGACAACTGATATCTGAAAGACTTTCCCAAGTCTCATCGTAGACTTATCTTATACCGATGGACACATTTGACTTTGAGGACTATCTCCAACACTTCGGCGTGATTTCCCTCATCAACAAGCTCCTTTTATGTCCTCCCGATACGCTGATATACCAACTTGTATATGCATTGCTTGACTTGCTATCACTAGTGGACTTAAAGTATCTTTAGTCTGGTTTCACCGTTACGGTCCATCACCCTTTGCATCTGACGAAAGATACATTCTCGATATACTTTTGTGATATATGTATGCAATGTACATTCGGCGAAATAATGCAAAACTCATGCCGATACACAGTAATATACAACGCGGTACATACAACATAATATACATTGCCCGGAACCGAAACAATTATAAATTAATGTTAAGTCTTTGTATGTTTGCGCTTTGTATGTATGTTGCGATATACATACATTTCGGTACATACAAGGCGATATGCATAGCGTGGAATTGAAAGATTATGAAATGTGGTGAAATTGTTGTATTTTTTGCATCTTGTATGTTTCGGGTTATACAAGGCTAATATACATACCGTGGATTCAAAAACATATGAAATAAAGTTAAGTTGTTGTATCACACTTTGTATATACATACATTTCGGTATACATACATTGTGATATGCATTGCACTTGTACAAGTGATGGAACCGAAAGCGATGTTAAAATTGGTTTTATCCTTATATGTCTCGGGCCTTGTATATATGTTTCGGATACATACATTACAGTACATACAAGCCGGATGTCTAGAAAAGTTTTTGTATGTTTAATGCTTGTATGTATACAAGATACAAGGGTAAATGTATATGAGATACAAAGGAAATATACAAATGCATGAAACACCATGTGGGCCCCATCGCCAATGGATATACAAGTTTATACAAGCTTGGGTTTGAATGACATATCAAATATTGTGAATTTTAGCTTGGGCCTGCGCTTGTATATGAAAAAAATGTATTCGATAGACAAGGGAGACATATCGGTGAGAGAGATGAATCAAGATAAAGCCTGCGAGTCTTGCTGACATGATAGTCACAATGATGTCGGGGACATGTTGTGAAAGGTCTTTCCGCTACAAAACTTAGAAACCCTAAAATGACACTAAAATCTGAATGATTAAGATATTCTTCTGACATTTGAAATATGGGTTTTTTGCAGGATATACACAGCGGGGATCAAGTTATATAAACACCCATGAAAGGATCTTGAGCAACTGATAAATCATTGATAAGGGAAGTAATTGTTTGAGTAAATACATATGTTTAAGTAAATTTGTTTTAATCATTTGATCAGAAAATAATTTGTGTTTTATTTGGTCTTTTTAGGATAATAAAGAAATCCTCGAAGGAGATAAAGCCTAACTACAGTTAAAGAGCTTTATTTGATCCTGGAATGGTCATCCATTTGGTGATTAAAGACGAGTATTAATTTTCCTAAATTTGTTTATTAAGACAAATATTGTTGTTCGGTTATCAACCTTCACAACCATTGTAACTGGTCTGAAGCTTGTATGCCTCTCTTTATTAGAGATGACCAAGACCAGAACGAGGGGATAGAGGAAAATAGATAGATAGAATAGGAGTAGATTACAAAATAGAACATGGGATACTATAGATTAGATTTGAACAATAATGCTAGTTCATTTTTAATATATTTTATTTTTGGTAGACCATGTGCAAGCATTCTCTGATGAAGTCAAGTCTGTAAGCGTGTAGCAGTGACTGCAAATTTCGATATCAACTATCTGTTTAATTTATTCAATTATATGACTGTCTCCTTTCAAAGTTTTCTCTGTTATTCAATTTGAGTTATCAAGTATATCTTCAAGTTGTCTATGCACATTTGTTGTTATAGTGTGATAAGGTTAATTGGTTTCTGCTTTCAGAATTAAATCCTTTAAATCTGTCACAGTAACTGTGAAGACATTGTCATGGATCTGTAAGAAGAGTCATATAGTTAGGGTTTATATTCTGTCTCCAGTTTTTGATGAATCTGTTACAATTGTAGTATTATTCTGATAGGTTCCTTCAAAGAGGGATTAAATCCTTTTAGATGAATGCAAGTAATTTGATTTTGTCAATTGGATATATATAAGTATGGAATATTAACTACTTCCTTGCAGGGTTGTACAAGTTACATACCTATTCTTTCATGCTAGATAGTTTGAGTTTTTACCAAACAAACATTCATTTATTTCATGATCATACTGACTCTATATTCAATAAGGCATTGGTCTAGTATTTTCATTTTCACTTATACAAATTCACTTTAGATTTACTTAGTTAGATTGCATTATTGTTTTAGCATTACAATTTAGATCATTTAGGATTAACTTGCTGTCTTTTCATCCATTTATAATTTGTGCCATTATCAATAGTTAGATTAATTCTTATCAAAATAGTAATCATCTCTTTATTTTCTTTATTAATTAGAGGTTTACTTGCCTAGGTCTAGCAAAGCCTGAAGTGAAGGGGGTTTAGCCATATCTACCCTGTGTCATTTAGCCAAAAACGTCAAGAGAGCCTGACAACCTCTTAGGGTTAACGACCTGCATTTTTGAGACCTAACACTACCAAAGTTTGAAGGATCTAATACATGTAAATATATTCTCTTTAATATTAGGCCCAACCTTATAACTGCCAATCTTGGCCCCTTTGCCAAACTTGATATATTTACCACAATAGGTAAAATATTATCAATTATGACATGATAGTCATGGGTCTTGAAGCCTCTTAAGCCATTAATGTCAGTTTGGCTTCTAATACTACTACTTACATATCCAATGGGAAAGCAAGTCTAAGACAACAATTGTAAGAATTGTGCATGTTGATCCTTTGTCCAGACATAAGGAGCACTAGGTTTTCTATATTTTTCATCAGCATATTTTTCAATCCAAAGATTTTGATGAATCTTTAGTTGTCGTAAGTCTTCACGTGATGAAACAGTATCAAAAGCACCAAAAAGACTTTCTATAATAACATAGGCTATATTTTTCTCAGTATGCATAAAGTCAATAGTATGCCTAATGGCTATAGCCTTAAAGTATGACAACTTATAGAATATTCACAACCATTTTACACCGCTTTCACTACATGGATCATATCTACTACTAGCAATCCCATCATTTTTAATAAATGACATTCTTTTTTGTCCATTCTCAACAATGTAATCACCCGTTATTAGCAATGGTGCTTCACGATTCTCTTCTTGACCATTGAAATGTGTTTTTTGTCGATGATATGGATGATCCATTTTAAGGTAAGCTAATGTCCACAATAAATACACTTACACAAACTTCTTGAGTGCCTCACAAAATCCTTAAAGTTGCAAGCAGGACATCCATGCTATCCATGAACACTGAGACCAGACAATGTGCCCTATGTAGGAAGATCATGAATTGTAAACAATAAGGAGGCTCTTAAAGTGAATTTGATTGAATGACCATCCCTTAAAGATTGAATTGCTTCAATTCCTTTCCACAATTCCATTAGCTCATCATATAATGGCTCTAGATAAGCATCGATTGTATCTGAAGTCACACTTTTCTTTCCTGGTATAATCAATGATAGCATTAAGAAAAATAGTTTAGTTGCTATCCATGGAGGCAAGTTATAATTTATTAAAAATACTGGCCAAGTTGACTATTTAGTACTTTGATCTGAGAATGGGTTCACCCCATCTAGAGCCAAACCCAACCTTATATTATGAGGATCTTGAGAAAAATTAGGCCATCTGTTATCAAATTCCATCCATGTCTTAGAATCAAGCACATGTCATTGTTTTCCATCAGTGCTCTTATTTTGGGTATGCCATTGCATAAGTTCAACAATGTCTCTACACCTATACATTCAGAGTAATCGTGGGATTATTGGAAAGTGACAAAGAACCTTTCTAGGAACCACAACTGATTTCAACCCTTGTCTATACCTTGCTTCATGACATTTCAGACATTCACACTCACTTGCAAGATTATTGCAAAATAATACACAACCATTCACACATGTGTGGATGTTTTCATACCCTAAGCCTAGCTTAGTGATTTGCTTTTTACATTGACTTCATTTTGTTGGCAATGTGGAGTCAGGTGGTAACAACAAACTTAATAATGCCAATAACTGATCTACACTCTCATTTGTCCAACCATGCACCACTTGCAAGTTAAGAATTTGAAGGATTGTTGTCAAACGACTTAACTTGCAATTAGCATACATAGGCTTTTAAGCATCCTCCATCAACTTGGCCCAATCATCTCTAGACCCTCATTCAACATTCTATCAACTTCAAACCCTTTGTCTAACATTGCTACCTCTTCATCTATGTTTGGTGCCACTTCATCTATGTTTGTTGCCTCTTCATCTATGTTTGGTGCCACTTCATTTTTGTTTGTTGCCTCTTCATCTCTCACACTCTGCAATTCTATCATATCATCATAATAATTGTAATCCCAAGGGCTTATACCACTATGCCCATATCTTATCATATGTCGATAAATCAAGTTTGTTTTTCTCACCTTTCCACCAAGACTGTCTTTACCTGGACATGGATATTTGTCCATGTCCCTCTTATCGGTTCCTCTCTCATCAAATGCATGATATTGATCCATAGTCAACCTTTGACGTTGATTCATCTGTAATGTTCTACACATAGAAACAAAAATCTTTTGGGGAAAAAATTGGCAAACTAAAAGTTCAAGATTTTTTGAAAAAATCATATTTTTAAAAAAATGTAAAAAATTGTAGAATAAGAGACACAAACTAATTTTTTTAATTGAAAGGCATTTCCATAGCAATAGAGTTATAGAGAGCAAATAAAATAGAGAGTTTAACTAATGAATTGTAAAAAATATATTTTTGTAGTTTATATTCAAATTGTTGATTACATTGCATTGCACATCTTTCAAACTCAAAGCATTACTTCACATTGCATAACCAATAACTAGATGCTGATAGATGACAAAATTTCAATTACAATATAGTTTTTACAAAGTCAACCTAAGCAATTATGCAATTACTTCACATTGCATAACTAATAACTAGGAGTAGCTTCCAATTGCATTTGCTTGTCATGGAATTTTATGAGACCACATTTCTTTGAGGCATTTTTCAAACAATTCACTGCCTTGTCTATGCTACCACATTTTTCATACATGTCTACCAAAGCATTTTATCAAACAATTAACTGCCTTGTTGCTATGGATAAAAGCCTAAAACAATTGCTTTCAAACAAGCTATGGATGCTTGGAAAAAATCTATCAAAGCATAATAGTAAGTAATAGCATAGACAAGGCAGTGAACTAGTTGAAAAAATGCCTCAAAGAAATGTCATCTCATGGTGATGGAATGCCATGACAATCCATAACAATTCGCTTGTCATGGCATTCCATCACCATGAGACAACATTTCTTTGAGGAATTTTTTCCAAAGTTCATTGCCTTGTCTATGCTACCACATTTTTCATACATGTCTACCAAAGCATTTTATCAAACAGTTCACTGCCTTGCTGCTATGGCTAAAAGCCTAAAATAGGTGATTTCAAACAAGCTATGGATGCTTGGAAAAAATCTATCAAAGCATAATAGTAAGAAACAAGCTATGGTCTCATAATTTTTTTTTGAGCAAAAATTAGCGTGATTTTATTTGCATTTTTTGCAAGTTTTAAACGCATTTTTTTTGGCAATTTTGCTGTTTGAAATGGGAAAAAATCTCTGCGGTCAGTTTTGTGCATTTTTAATTGTAGGATTCTCATAGTTAGTGAAAAAGGTAGTGTTCATGAAGGAATGGAAAAGATGCGTAGAGCATTTGAATTATACCTGTACTATGTAATGACATTGAATCATTTAGCAAACCATTTTTTCTTCACAGGACAACATTTTCTTGTGGAACAATTGACTAAGATAACTCTTGTTTCAACTGACCATCCTCTCATGAAATCTCATTCATATTATAATCTTGCATGATCTTATCATAGTAAAGGTGATTATGACACCACTGGCCGCTACTACATGGCATAAGTAAAGGAAAGCGAGAGGCCACATGAGTTTGTGGATAGGTTCAATTGAAGCTAAGTGATCTTAAGAGTTCTCTCTCAAATTTTGAAAAGGTTCTAGAGGTCCACCATGAGAACTATGAGAGATTAAAAGTTGTAGGCCATATATATGCTCAACAAGGGCAAGAAGAGAAGGCTTTGGAAAATTTAAGAAAGGAAAATCGCATAGATCCACGTGATGCCCATGCATTTATCAAGATGGGTGAGTTATTAATATCATCAGACCCTAGTGCAACCTTAGATTCTCTTAAGACAACAAAGTCTCTTCTGAAGAAGAGCAGAGAAGAAGTACCCATTCAATTGTTAAACAACATTGGGGTTCTTCATTTTAAGCGTGATTAACTAGAGTTGGCTCAAAAAACTTTTATGAAGGCATTAGGAAATGGCATTTGGGTTGAATTCATAAAATAAAAGCCCCAGTGCCAATTCTGCAGTTTTTCCTGTGCTCTTTAAGGATATGGAATTCTTCCATCAACTAGAAGAAGGTGGTGTTTCACTTGAGCTACCATGGGATAAAGTCACAACACTATTTAATCTTGCTAGGTTGTTTGAATAGCTACATCATACTGAAAAAAGAAAATCTTTTATACAGGCTAATATTGTTCAAGTTTGCTGATTATGTGGATGCATATCTACATCTTACAGCCATGGCTCAGGCTTGGAAGGAGATCCAACTAAGCCTAGAATTGAATGGGGATGTACTTAAGGTAGATAAAAACTCATCAAATGCTTTATCTATGCTTGGCAAAATGGAACTGAAAATAGATGACTGACTTAAAGAAAAAGAAATAATTAAAGTTGCACAAAGTGAATCAGATGCAAATAATTCTTATGTTGTCATTTCACTTGGAAATTGGAATTATTTTACAGCTTTTCATAATGAGAGGAGGGATCCAAAGGTGGAGGCACAACATCTTGAGAAGGCTAGAGAACTGTATTGTAAAGTGTTGGCACAGAGACCAGGAAATGTTTATGCTACAAATGGGGCAGCCATTGTGCTAGCTAAAAGGGGTCAATTTGATATTGCAAAGGAAATTTTTACACAGGTACAAGAAGCTGTAGCAGGAAACATCTTTGTTCAGATACTTGATGTGTGGGTAAATATAGCACATGTTTACTTTGCACAAGAACAGTTTGCACTTGCAGTGAAAATGTATCAAAATTGTTTGAGGAAACTCTATTTTGCCACTGACACCCAAATTTTATTATATTTAGCTCGAACACATTATGAAGCAGAACAACGGCAAGATTGTAAAATAACATTATTAAGAGTAGTAGATTGTAACTAATGTAAGTTGCCAATCACAAGGCTATAGATTTTGTGTTTCTAAATGTAATGAGGGTTTCGAATTACCTCTAAATTCGTTGTAGAGGGTGTCCCCAAATATGACTTTGCTGTAGAGGGCCTTGCCGACTTTAAATTCATTGCAACAAACTCTAAATTCCTTGCCTGCCTTTTCAGAAGTCTTCAGGTCCTCTCCAAACAATCTTTATTGCCCATGCAAGTAGCTGCTATAACATCTTTGCAAAACGCCTCAGTGCGAAGTAGCTATAGATTTAATCTATGAGGCCCATGAGTTTGTCTTGAGTTCAATGCCCAAAGAGATAAAACCTACAAATGAAGTGAGGAATTCAATGAACGCGAATAATGAATTGCGCGCAATACATCCTGCCAATAATTTCCTGAAAAGTATTTTTTTTAATTTTGTCTAATTTGTATTTGCGTGACTAACTATTTAGTCATTTTTATTTCTGTGACTAAATAATTTTTTAGTCAACGACCAAATTAGTCATTTATTTACTCATTTATAGCTAAGTTGCAAAAAATTAGTAGAATTTAGTCATTTTTAGTTGTTGTGACTAAAAGTTTTAGTCACTTAGTCATTTATTTGCCAAATCCTACTAGTGCTGGGATGGTGCACAAGAAGGATGTTCCCTAGTTTGATGGATTTGACTGCATTCTAGAAAATAAGGATGGAAGGTTATCTAATTTCTCTTGGATATGATATCTAGAAGTCTTTGGTGACTGCATATATAATACCTGAAAATGGTCTGAGTACTACAATTGAGATCAATGCCTATGAAACCAATGGTAAAGCAAGGTATGCTCTTTTAAGTGGACTTACTAATTCTGAATTGGTAAAGGTTATGAATCTGAACACTACTAATGAAATTTGGGAAAAGTTAAAAAGCATCTATGAAGGAGATGTTAAGGTCAAGCAAGCTAAAATGCAGAATCTGAAGACCATGTTTGAGACCATGAGAATGTTTGAAGATGAAAACATCACTAGCTACTTGCAGAAGGTGAATGAAGTTGTCAATAGCATCAGAGGTCTTGGTGGAGAACTGGCAGAAAAAGAAGTGGTATTGAAGGTACTCAGAACTCTTCCTAAATCTTACAGTCATAAAGTTTCTGGTATTGAAGAATTACAAGATTTGGATAAATTTACCAAAGATCAATTATATGGGACTTTAATTGCCTTTGAAATGAGAGAATTTGGTACAAGTAGTGCAAAGATTGAGACTGACTTTAATGTTGGTAAATCAGAGAAGACTATGGAGTAAGATTAGGAGAATTCTGATGATGTGGAAGCTAATTTTGTGAGAAAAATGAAATTGGGTACTGGTAAGTATAGTGGTAAGTTTCCTTTCAAGTGTTTCAATTGTGGCAAGATAGGTCATTATGCTTCAAGATGTCCATAAAGAATTCTAAGAAGCAAAAATAGGGAGAACAAAAGTAGAGTGCCTAAGAAAAGCTATTATGTTAGAGAAGATGCAAGTATATCTGATGATGAATCTAATTATGAAAATGATGAGGATAGTGAATGTCTGTTCATAGCCTTAAAAGATGATACTGTTGCTACAAACTTTGAGGAATGTGTGAAGGAAAGGGCTCCGGAAGTAAGCATTGATGTTGAAAGCACTTTGATGTATACTTTTCATAATAGACATGAAAATAACTATTGGGTCATTGATAATGGATGCTCAAATCATATGATCAATGATAAGAGTAAGTTTGTTAAACTTGAAAAATATGGTGGAGGACTAGTTAGATTAGGTGATGATACATCTGCTAAGATATGTGGAAGATGTTCAATTAGTTTTGATGGCAAGCATAATATTGATGATGTTCTTTATGTCAAGGGCTTAAAACATAACCTCTTGAGTGTTGGACAAATGTGTAGCAAGGGATACAATCTTGTGTTTCAGGATGGTGGCGTGAGATCAAAAAAGACTCTGGAACTGTGATAGCTGCTGGAAAGAGGACAAATGGAAATGTTTATCATCTCAAAGGCAGTGATGGTTATTGTTTCATGACTCAAATTAGTGAGAGTTAGCTATGGCATAGAAGATTGTGTCACATCAAATTTGATATCCTGGTAAGAATAAGTTTAGCTCAAGCTGTGAGAGATTTTCCAAAGATTACAAAGCCTATCATTGCTATCTGCAAGGAATGTCAAGTTGGGAAGCAAGCAAGAAGTAGCTTCAAAATCAAGGATCAATCTTCTACCAGACTATTGGAATTGGCACATACAGATCTTTGTGGTCCTACCAAAGTAAGGATTTTCCAAGGTGACTGGTATTTCATGCTATTGATTGATGATTATTCTAGAATGACATGGGTTACCTTTCTCAAAGAAAAATAAGAAGCCCTAGATAAGTTTAAAGCATTCAAAGCAATGGTTGAAAATGAAATAGATATAAGGATCAAATGTTTGAGGTCTGACAGAGGTGGAGAATTCACCTCCACTAAGTTTAACATGTTCTGTGACAATCATGGAATAAAGAGACATTTATCTGCCCCTAGGACTCCTCAGCAGAATGGAGTGGTGGAAAGAAAGAATAGAACTATTCAAGAAGCTGCAAGGACAATGATAAAAGAATTAGATCTACCAGAGGTATACTAGAGAGAAGCAATTCATACTACTATTTATATACTGAACAGAGTGCAAGCAAGGGAAAACAATACAAAGACTCCTTATGAGCTATGGTATGGAAGGATTCCTACTATCAAATACTTCAGAGTGTTTGGAAGCAAATGTTATATCAGAAGGATGAAGAGAATTTAGGAAACTTTGATGCAAGGTATGATGAAGGTATCTTCCTTGGGTATTCGTCTAAAAGAAATCTTTCTGGTGCTACGACAAGAGACTAAGAAGGATTGTTGAGAGTGCAAATGTCAAAGTTGATGAAGATCTACATAAGAATTCAAAAGTAAATGAATATGAATTAGATGAGTCTTCTTGTGGAGAAGAATAAAATGCTAAGGAAAAGGAAGTGCAAGTTAAAGAGGAAGAAGCTCCAGAAAAGACTCTTAAAACTCCCAAGTATGTACAGAAACATCATTCTAAAGATTAGATTATTGGTGATAAAAACAAAGGTGTGCTAACAAGAAGGAAAGTTGTTGAAGAACAGGTAAATCTATGTTTACTCTTTGAAGTTGAACCTAAAATAGTAATTGAAGCATGCAAGGATGAGTATTAGATCAAGGCTATGGAAGAAGAACTAATGCAGATTGAAAAGAATCAGACTTGGGAACTTGTCCCAAGACTAGTAAACAAAATTGTGATTGAAACTAAGTGGGTATTCCAGAACAAACTGAATGAGAATGGAGAAGTAGTAAGAAACAAGGCAAGACTTGTGTGTAAAGACTACTCACAAGTAGAAGTAATAGACTATGAGGAAACATATGCTCCGGTGGCAAGAATGGAGGCCATTAGAATGTTTTTGGCTTTTGCAGCACACAAGGATTTCAAAGTATATCAAATGGATGTGAAGTTTGCTTTCTTGAATGGTGAATTGGAAGAATAAGTATACATAGAACAACTAGATGAATTTCAGTTGACAGATAAACCGGATATGGTTTATAGATTGAAGAAGGCTCTGTATGGATTGAAGCAAGCCCCTAGAGCTTGGTATGCAAGGTTAGATAGGTACTTATTACAACAAGGATTCAACAAAGGTATCACAGATAGTAATCTGTACATCAAAATAGGAGAAGATCAAATCCTAATTGTGGAAGTATGTGTGGATGACATAATATTTGAAGGAAATGAAGGTATGTGTAAGAGTTTTGTAGATGAAATGCAGAAGGAATTTGAGATGTCAATGTGTGGAGAAATGAACTTCTTCCTTGGGCTACAAATCAATCAGATAGATAAAGGAATTTTCATTTCACAATCAAAGTATGTCAAGGGATGCTAAAGATGTTTGGAATGAAAGACTCTAAACTAGTATGTACCCCAATGACTACTGGTTGCAAGTTGAACAAGAATGTTGAATCTCCTAAGGATGATCAAAGCAAATATTGATCAATGATTGGAGGATTGCTATATTTAACTGCTACTAGACTGGATATTATGCATGAAGTTTGTCTTGTGGCTAGATTTCAAGAAGATCCTAGAGAGTCACATGTTGCAGTAGTGAAGAGGATATTCAGATATTTAGAGGGCACTCCAAATCATGGCTTGTGGTATCCAAAGGACAATGACTTTTCTCTAAGTGCTTATACAGATGCAGATTGGTCTAGTTGTGTAGATGATAGGAAAAGTACAAGTGGTGGTGCATTCTTTCTTAGAGATAGAGTGGTGTCATGGCTAAGTAAGAAGTGAGATTTAGTATATTTATCTACTGCAGAGGCAGATTACATTGCAGTAGCATCTTGCTGCACACAAGTATTGTGGATGAAGGAAACCTTGAAGGATATCAGACTTGTATATGATGAACCAATTCCTATCTTTTGTGATAATACTGGTGCTATCAACATTTCAAAGAATCTGGTGATTCACTCAAGGACAAAACATATCTCAATCCATTATCACTTTCTGAGAGAGAAGGTTATAGAGAATGAAGTGAAGCTTGAGAATGTGCCTACAAAGGATTAGATTGCTAATATATTTACTAAGGCTCTTCCTAAGGATACATTTGAGTATCTCCGGGAGAAGTTAGAGGTTATTGCCCCGCCTTCTTTGAACTAAGATGCATAAGGAGATGCATTAGTCTAGTGGTTTTCTAGATTCATTCTTTAATCTAGATTGATGTTGGAGGCTACCTCTTAGGGGGAGTAGGTAGTGTCTTTGCTGACTGTTGCAGACAAGGGGAGTAAGTGCTGATACAGTTTGGTGTGTACTTCTAAGAGGGAGTATTCAGAGCAGTGAAAGAAAAGATGTTATGACCTAGTAAGAGTGAAAGAAAAGGTGTGTCGCCCTTTGCCATTGATGTCAAAGGGGGAGAGAAAGCAATGTGAAAAAGATGTTTTGGGGAGAGAAAGATGGGTAAAAGAAAGGAGGAGAGTAAGAGAAAATAAAAGTTGGTTGCAGAGTTTTTGTCTTGATGGTTTTTCACATCATGTGTTGCCATTAATGACAAAGGGGGAGATTGTTGCAAGTATGTGCAGTTGGTATTGTCATTGATGTCAACATGTTATCTTGTGTTGTCATTAGTGTCAACTATATGATCAAGAGGATACTGCAAGAGTGTGAGCAAGTTGGTGTTGAGTGGATGTTGTCTTTGATGTTGAGGAAGTGTTGAAGATGGTGATAATATGTTTCTAGTGCTTGGCTTCCAAGTGCTTTTGAGAAAATTTGATTATTAAAGGAAACAATGTGTTGAAGAGGCATTTTAGTTTACAGAGTAGTGTTTTGGTTTTGCTCCACATTTCTTATATGTTGAAGATCTATTTTTCCTGTTCAGATATGTTGTTCAGAGATGTCCATAGATGTTATATTCTAAATTTGGTCTTCTGATTCGTTGTGGAGAGGAAGTTGTGTACATTAGTGTGTGGACTGTGTTTCTGAGTTTTGCAAGTTTTTCCACATAAATCTGGTGTTCTCTTGTGGTTGATGTTGATTTGATTCAATTTCTATTATTTGCTTTCATGCTTAATCACCATATCAGTTTAAGGGTTAATTAAATCATTGTGGATCTGATTATATGTGAGGGTTTTAGAATTTTAAGTTACAACTGATTCACCCCCACCTCTTAGTTGTCTTGTGCATTCAACAATAATAACTCCAATAATTATTATTACTTTGAATATTTTCGAGTACTAGCTCCAATTATTCACATGTGAAGAAATGCAGACCCCTCAAGATAACCAAAACACCCATCCAACAAAGTTTCTTTGACCATGTGAACATTAGTAGTACCCTTGGATAAAATATCCCACAAAATTATTTACATTGAGATTCCTACAAGTCTCATCAAGCTAAATTGGACAGTTGCTAAGAGGACTTGATCAATGCCAAAATGGGCTATGAAATGGAAATGAAAAGGGATCAGATGGTAAACCATCCATGATCCTTACAATATAAAATGCAAATGTAGATGACTAAATGGTAGTTGAAGCATCTAGTTTTGCAATATGATCAGCATGTTATGCAAGTAAGTTTTGGTGCTACTACCATCCACAATTACAATAAATATGACAATTTACATAGTTGATATATTAATTTAGAAACACTACAACACAATACTAAAGTTAATTCAAATTAACAATAATCGTTGTTGCAATCAAAGGATTTTTCCAACAAATTTAGAAATCAAGTGATAACTAGCCCACATGGACTGAGCAACCCAAAACTCTAAAACATTCCTAAATCACCTAGGCCAGGGATTATTGTCAGGGTGATGGGAAGAGGTTTATTGACAATTTTTGGGTGATCTTGGCCAACTATAGGAATGGGTATACTCCCTTTGTACTTCAGGACCAGCTAGACCTAGAAGGGATATTCCTAGAGGCATGAAATAAAATACAAATGAACAAACACAACCATACCAAATGTACACTTGACCCCAAGAGTTGTCACTAGGTCAAGACAAATTGGCTACACAAGCCTCTATATTAAGCTGATTCAACTGTGTGAATGTACATGCACAAGAAATATGGTTTTTCCCCCTAAACCATAGGTGAATGATTTGTTTGTTTTAAAAGAGTGATTGATCCCTCTCCAATATGGACTAGTGCCTACTCCAATGGGCAAATGAGTCATAAGCAATAAAAAGGAAGAAAATAGATTGAACTAGTATCAACAGAAGACTAAAATATATTGACATATATTTCTCAGATTACATCTCATACAGTGGACATACCTAATTATCTAGAACCAAACTACAATGTATTGACTTAAATATTGTCACACATTATCAAATCTCTATTACAATCACACTAGCAAATGTGGTGAAGGGAAAATACAAAGCTGTGACTATATATTCCCTTGAATCATTACAAATAGCCATGCAGACATACCACTGCATAAAGATGTGCATTAGAACTGATTCCTACTTTGTATCAACCACATTTCTCCATTCAATACTTAGACATTAGTTGTAATAACTTTTACCAAGTCCACATGCTGAAAGGCATGCATTGCATTTAATAAAAGATGGGAAGCCAGGTGAGAAGCAAAACAGACCTGAGACTCAAGAAGAAAGGCTTTACCACAGACCTTAATCAATACTTCTTCAACCTCAACATTATGAATCTTAAATGCCCTTGATAAAAGCCCAACATCTATTTCCCCATGAATCGACTGTTCCCAATTCTGTATTGGCAGGAAGAGCTGAGAATTCTGTGGAAAGCTTACCATTTTGGTAGAGACACTCAACTTAAAACTAAATAGAGGTGGAATGCCAAAAAGATCCATTCGAAAGGAGGTAAATACAATGTCCACATAGAGAAGGATAATTAAGCTTGTCCTTCTCCACAGAAAAAATAATTCCCATTACATGAGATCAACATCCAATATCACTTTACATGCCATTCGTACTGAGAAATAAAAGCTCACATGTGTGTCTTAACAATTGCTCTGACGATGCTGCCCAAGCCACCAAACTCCATGTAGCCAATAAAGGATAAGTGACCTGTCAAGCAAGACAACACAAAGTGTTAATAAAAAACTATTTCTCTCCCATAAGAGAAATATTAACTTTTTAGTTCCTTTTTCAACGATTGCATAAGCTTTGGGTGATGATATAGTGATTGTTGATCAACCTCCAAAGACCCTTGAGGTAAAAGACATGCTAAATTAGCTAGCAGATCCGCTAATTTGTTACCCTCTCTTAAAGTATGGAGACAAATATACTCTTCAAATTCTTTAATGAGATCCCAAGCTTCTTCAAGAATATAATTAATTTTCCAATAACACCTGACTTTCCTTTGAATAATTTGTGAATCTACCTCAAGCACTAAATTTTTAATATCTATATTCTTAGTTGTTTCTAACCCTAGCAAAAGTGCTTGAGCTTCTGCCTCATTATTGGTCCCATCCATAAAACTAACTGCTTTAACAAAATAAATTCCCGAAATGATCTCTAACCACAACCAATTCATGATTTGCCTGGATTACCCTTCGAGGCACCATCAAAGTTGACTTTCATCCAATTGAAGGGAGAAGGGATTCAATGAATAGAGATACGATCCTTCTCATTTGAAGGAAACTTTTCACCAAACAACTAGGATAAATAACCTTAATCATTTTCCATTTTTTAAAATCATGTCATCCCAAGAAGAAAAGGAAGACCCCTTATTTTTCATGACCTGCACCATAACTAAATCTGAAATAGAAGCTTTCATTTTGAAGAGAACCTCTTCAACCTGCAGAACTTGTTTTCTAAAAATCCTTCTATTGCGTTCCAACCAAATGTTCCCAATGAGAACTAAAGGAGCAACATCCAAAATGCTAGAAAACATAAAATCTTTGTATAAAGAAGGCCACCCCAGAAACATACTTACAAGAGAATCTAGAATGGGAGATGTTGGTTCCCAAAATTACTACAACCTGAAACCCTAAAGCATTTTACAATCACCTCGGATAAGGGTGTCATCTGGGTGATTAAAAGAGGTTTATCCACATGTTAAGGGTGATTTTGGCCAACTTACATGAGTGGGTAGACTCCTCTACACTTCGAGCTCAACGTAGACTCTGGAGGGATATTCCAAGGGGTATACCTTAGTAGGTATTGACTTTAAAACTAGATGAACAACCAAACCCAAATTGTTGCCTTGGCCTCAAAAGACTATCATTGAACCAAGAGCAACTGGTTGTCATAAAACCCCTATTTTAAGTTGATGGGAGCAATCCTATAGAGTGAGGATACTTACTGAACTATAACTAAATCTAAGACTTGATGTATTGTTTTGATTTTTTAATAGAGTGTGGGTGAGCACATGTCTCTTAGACCGGTGCCTATCCAACGGGCTATAAAGTTTCATTTTCATCAAAGGAAAGCATTAAAAGGGGTGTATGAATACCTATCTGTTTACTTAGATACACACAAATCAATATCAAACCATGAGAATACTTAGTAATCCAACACCATATAACATTCTTCCATATGTAATACTGAAATAGACATTTAAAAATCTTAAAAATGGATTAAGAATCATCACATTTATTCAAATTAGATTTTGCAATCATACCACAAAGTGTGACAAGAGAATACCCTAATTGTGATAGAGGCTTCTTGAAAGAACATTTACAACAATGGAGAAAAATAATGAATTGATATCAAGATTACAATATATTCCACACACACTTATAGTAAATGCTTCCTAAAGAACTAAAAATAAACAATAGATGAAGTCCTAACTACCTTGGACCACTCAACATCTATAGAGAGAGATTCTGCCCAAAATGATCAACCCTAGAATAAATTTCAATCCTGCCTTTATAGCCTTCACAACTCGGACCTGAGGAAGAACTAAGTAGGAAAACCCCCAACAACCCCACCAACTGCAATAAAAACATCAATTTCAACTACCCATTTCACATTAATGGCCATCCTGAGAGTTGTTGGCACGTTTTCCCATATTTTCTGGGCATTTCTAGATGTTGGAGAGAGCAAGGAAGGCAAAACAGCTGGGCCCCACTAAATCAGGCTTCAAAGACTAGGCCTTCACTATGCACCATGTATTTTGGAAGAGAAGAAAAGATACACCAACCTTGAAATACTTAGAAGAAATGAAGGTCACCGAGGGTTGGGCCTCAGACCTTCGTCCTTTTGCCTTCGAAAAGAAAGGAGGAAGAAGAGAGAAACCCCGCCTTCTGCTACCCGCCACACTTAGGAAAATTTGAGATCTCCGAACCTCGGCCATTGGGCCTTTCACCTTTCATCTTTCAAAAGGAAAGAGGAAGAGAAAACATCTAGTCACCAATGCCTAAAATACTTAGAAACTTTTGAAAACTCAGCTAGCTTCGACGAATGGGCCTTCTGCCTTCTGTCTTCCAAAAGAAAGAAAGAAGAAAAGAGAACTACTGCCTTCTACCGCCCACAACACTTAGGCAAATTTGCAAGGAACCAAGGTGGATTTCGGAGCTGATATAAGTGGCACGATGGAAGACAGGAACTTGAAAATCTGAAACTCTGAAAAAGGCAAAAAATACAAGGAAAAGACTTAGAATTTTTTGACTTATCCATTTTTGTGGGTTTTTTCTTGCATGTCAAAAGGCAAAAACTTAGAAACCTATTGGAGGGAACCCATTCAAAATAGTCTCGGATCAGATATAAATGATGGGTTCTTCAGCAAAGGCACAAAGTGGGATTCTAATGGATTTAAGGTAAAATAGAGCAAGTTAGGAACTGGTTTTTTAGGTGTCAACACTAGCTCTAGTTGGGGACATGTGCCAAACAATGGCACAATGTGAATTTAGATCTTTGAAGTAGACCAAAAGGCAAAAAATAACACACAAGAACAAAAATAGAAACACCATCAAGACAAATAGTGGTTAAGACTGCTTGAGATAAAAAATAACAGATATAACAAGATTTCATCACAAAATTTAGGACCCACACTACTTATGAGAAGTAGAGTTTTAGATGCTGTCCATGAACAAGTAGCTCCAAAAGTTCCCCTTCCATGTTTCTAATATAAAAGGTGTCCTGACTAGCCTTTTCATCAATTTGATATTGACCTTACCATAATGGTTCAAACTTACCATGTTTGCCCTTGTCTTATGATTTTGCATCCCAAAGAAGGACCAAATCACGAATCTGAAAACACCTTTTAACCACTGTTCTGTTGAACAGATGCTCCACCTTATATTGCTGTAACAAGTTTTTATCATTTTCCACCCTTCCAGCTTCATCTAATTCTATCAACTCATGCATCCTTAATGCCAAGGCATTATCCCCATCTTCTCCTATGCGTTGTAGTAGTTGATACACATGCAGCTCTAATGACATTGGTATGTTGGCTTCCATCCCATATACTAGCTCAAAAGGACTTTTGCCTATAGCATGTTTGTAGGTGATCCTATCAGCCCAAATTATATATTTTAGCTTGTCATCCCACCTTTTCTTATTCATATCTAGAGTCCTCTTCAGAATTTTCATGATGCTCTTATTGATGGACTCAACTTGTCTATTACTCTTATAACAGGGACTTGGAAATATTTGTTGGTTGGTTGTATGGTGCAGGAGCACATCGAGACTTGAGAATCTGGAGGATTCCATGCATATTCTGTTCTATCCAAAGTGTCATGTTGTAAGGCCTTAGCGCCATATTAAATCATGCTTAGGAGTAGCAGTATAATGTGAGTCTATATACGTGTCATTAACGTGTTGTAACTGAATGGCAGAGGTGGTTATAGGGCAATTCACCTTCCATCTTGTGTAACTACCGATGCATGAGTCTATATAGTTGGTCTATGTTCGTTGAGAGAGACACAGAGAGGCAGAAAGGATTGTTGTATGTACATTTTCTAAGAATAAGGAATAAAAGAAGTTCTGTTTGGTCTAATTACATGGAATGTAGATCGAAAGCATTCCACTGGTTGAGATTTCTTCGAAATCAGTGGAATGACTTCCTTAGGAGTAGATCATTTTCCTTTCTATTGAGTTTTTGTTATTTTCTGTTAAGTTGTTCTGCTGCAAAGTTGCAGAGGTTGTCATCGGCATAAGTTTCGTATCGTCTCACCGAAGGTGTATTGCGAATGCATATCGCAAATGTATCTTGAGAATGTATGTAGAGAATGTATGTTGAGAAAGCACATTGAGAATGTACATTGTGTGGGATGCAAAAGGTGACTGGTAGTAACGGTAAATAAAACTGGTAATAACAAGTCATGTTATGTATATACAATAGTTTGGCATATCGGTAAGAGTGGCAATATCGGGGGACAAGTGCAAGATCTGGCTGACGAAGGAAGTCTTGCCGAAGGGTCATAAAGTGAAATGTTAGATTGAAACCACATTTTCGTTGAACACTCTACATCAGGATGATATGGTGATGAATGAATCAAATTTATCCCATATTTGGAACACATACCTACAATGTCTTGAGATTTGAAGCACATGGCATTGTCTACAACAATTCTAGATGGTACACCAAATCTGGTTATCACATTGTTCAACAAGAACTCAATCACTACCTTGGACGTGGCATTGCAAGTTGGAATAGCCTTAACCCACTTTGTAAAATAATTAGTTGCCACCAATATCCATTTGTATCCATTGCTTGATCTTTCTTGGATCTCCCCTATGAAATCAATGCCCCATTGCTAAAATGGTGCTTCAATGGTAACATTCATAAGGGGAAGAGCACCTTGAAATACCAACTTACCTACAAACCTTGACATACATCACATTTTTGTTGGAGTATAGAACCACTAAGAGGGGGGGAGGGTGAATCGGCGGTCTATGAAATTTAACATTTCAAAACTTAACTCAAAGATCTTGTGCAAAGGAACTCATTTAAAACATAGTCATCAAGATATACAAACTAGAATACAAAAAACTTAAATAAGGATGACCAAATAGATACAATATAATCAACCATAAAGAGAAGACATGACACAGATTTTGATGAGTGGAAAACCCTCATAGGGATGAAAAACCACTCTAAACTGCCTCACTGGCTTAATTATGAAAATCACCAATTACAGAGCCTCATTGACTGATGAATGCCTCACTGGCAACAAATAGGTCTCACTGACCATGCAAGCCTCACTGGCTACAATATGCCTCACTGGCAAAATATACAACTTTAGATTAATAAAAAAATTCTGAGGGTTTCTCTGTTTCAATACAATGCTCATAACCACATATCATTCTTTCTTAGTCTGAAAATCAAATTGCTCTGGATATGTGCTCCATAATGTATTATCAATGCACTTGAACCACCTGCAATATCATCTCATATACTTCTCAATTCTCAGATAAAACATTCTCTCTTCCCCTTCTATTTTTCTCTTCAAAAACCATACATCTCATAATTTTTTGCCAAAATATATCTTCTGCTACATATATCAGTCCTGTAATATAAATTCACAATGAACCTGCAATAAAAATGACCTTTCATAACTAGAAGCACACAACTTGCACATGCCTTCTTGAATCCTATCAATGAAGAAAACCATCAAAGAAACATATCAAACTATCATACCAAGAAATCTTTTGAATGATCATGATTTTACATCTCCAGTTCACCATCTTCTTTTGACACTATCTCCAATCCACATGAAAGCTCCACCTCTCATGCACGACACAACTCAAAACACATGATGATCAACACTTCACATTCTCACTAACATATCAAGAACATTCCCTGAACATCTTATCAACATCTTGTTTGCATTGATCACCTATATTATTGACATACACTAAAGATCAACATAGTTATCAACACCATCATCAACTACATGAACTTCATTTCATAAGACTGATATGAGTAACATCTTGACATAAAACATTCTAGCAAACATTATCAGACATGAATCCAATAGCATGATAAACAAAACAAAATCACCATATTGACAAACATCAAATGATCTCCTCCTGAAACTTCTTGGGGTTAAGTGATAGGACATTGGACAACTCCCCCTCACTTCAAGCTATATCTTATGCAACTGATAATATGACTTGTGCAAGATGCACAAATTTAGAATCTATCTTCTCTTTGCTTTGTTTCAATCTCCAAACTTTCATAGGTTCCTTCTTCCAAACCTTTTCAGCCTCTTTCCTTGTCCACCTTTTCAAACCAAATGATGCAATTCTTTCATACATTCTACAGTTTCTTTGCATGTGACCAACATTATTGCACTTGTAACACACTAGATCAACATTAGATTGATTTCTTATGCAATCAATTGCTTTGTGTCCAAAATGATTACAATAACCAAAAAATGAATAATTATACCTATACATATATGCTTGTCTTGTTGGAGTATCCCTTCTTGGATTTCTCTTTTGATTGTTCATTTTGATAAACTCATCTTTAGTTTTCACCTCAACTTCAATCTTCTTTTTGCCTTCAGGAGCAGGAACATGATAACTTAGATCAATTTTCCTTCTTGGAGTCTCTCTAACATTAGAATTCTGCCCTTCTTCATATCCTAAACATGTGGTGTCCTTATAGTGTTTTTGTTTGCCCAACATTTCATGCAACTTGTTTGTGCTTTCTTTAAACTCATGATATTTCTTGGATAAAACCTTGAGACCTTCATAATCTTTTCTTAGATTGACAATTTAAGCCTCTAGTTTTAGACATTCAATTGATTTGATTTCACATTCAGACTTAGTAACATCTGTTATTCTCTTGGCTTCTTCAATCTTAGTCTTTAAACTAATAATCAATTTATCTGATTCATCAATTTGTGTCCTTAAATTCACAATCTGATTTCTTGCCTCTTCAAGATCAGAAGATACTTATTCAAGGTCTGAAAGTGCTTTGCCTTTAAAGTCTTTTTCTTGTTGTAGCTGCAATTCTAATCTCTAGTTCTCCTTTTTGTATTTCTTGATTTCACCCAGAGCACACATGAGTTCTCCTTCTATATCAATCTCGCAATCTTGTTCATCATCACTCATAATGTGATCTTCTTCTTCTGAATTAGATTGAATCTTATCTTCTTCATGTGAATGTCTCCTCTCATTGTCACTTTCCTTAGACACCAAGTTGTCCTCTCCTTCAAGTGCATCACCTTGATAGATTCTAATCAACTCCTTCCACACATCCTGAGTTGTTCGACAATGCATAACTTCGCAAGAAACTTCATTAGATAATTAAGATAGAATAGCCTTCTTTTCTATATGATTACATTCATAAGCTTCTTTGTTACTTGTAGTATTAGGTGATTGAGAGGAAATACAATACCTATTCTCAACTGACATCCACACACCATACCCTAAAGAAGATAGATAGACTTTCATTCTAATACACCAAATAAAGAAATCTAAACCATCAAAGAAAGGAACTCCTGAAAACTCTTCCTCTAATTTAATACCTGACTCAACTTGTGAAACATTTCTATAAATTGATTTTATATCAATATTTGAATTTGGTATAGATGGTGCCTTTTGACTAGTATGTGGCTTGACATTTCTCTTGCCCTTATTTCTTCTACACTTTCCCATGGTACTCCACAATTAGAACCTACCGAAGCCTGTTTGACTTCAAAAAAAAGGGAACCTATGCTCTGATACCACTTGTTGGAGTACAGGACAACACTGAGAGGGGGGTGAATCAGTGTTGTATAATCTTTAAAATCTTTTTGCACCTTTTAATTTACAAGACAGAGAATGAAAGAGACATCAACAATCTATCAAACACATATGCACAAGTATGATGATGAATAGTGTGAACATGACCTTATGAGAAAAAAATTAAGAGACACACATATAGAGGTAAACAACATGAACCATAACACAAGTTTTTCATGAGTGGAAAACCCTGATAGGGATGAAAAACCACTTGAAAATGCCTCACTGGCTTAATCAAAATGCCTCACTAGCAAGTACAAATATCTCATTGGTAAAATGTGTCTCACTGACAATACAAGCCCCACTGGCTACAATATGCCTCACTGACAATACATTCAATTACCTTGGACACAAGAAAACAATTTAGGGGTTACCCTGATTCTCTATGCCACAAAACTTATATCTCCATGACAAAGATTATCAATCTTCAAACTGATCTTGATCACCCTGTATTTCATCACCAAAACTAATAAACTTAATGTCTACATGAAGATCTGATCTTGCTCATCATTAATCATTGAACAAACTGAATAGGATCATCATACGGTCTCTGAAACAAATTTCTCTGGCCTTCTGCAAAATCATTTCATTCATCTCTCAATTTTCAGATAAAATATTCATCTTTTAATCACCTGATTCACCTACAAAAAACACATAAAAAATTGTCTGAATGTGAAATCAATGATGTTGTTAATATCATTCACAGATGTAGTTAAAGGTGTGTCTTGAATCCTAAAGAGCAATGGCATATGATAATGGTGATATTCAAGTACTGGTGTCTACTCTATTTGCTTTTTGTAAGGAGGCTGGTCTTCATTCCTTATAGGATGGTCTTCATTCTTTATCATGCCAAGAAGTGTGTGCAGGAGTAGATTGGTTGCAGGTTGATTATCCATGAAGATGTATCTTTTTGTCACTATCATGGAAGTATTGGTGAGGTCATCTCTAGAGTGGTCATCATGTCACCATGAGTTGTGAATATTGTGATGAGTAGTCTTCATGCTATTATTATTAGAATTTTGCTTAGTGAGCCTGCATTGTTGTTCATCATGGGTGTTGAAGTGTTTATGATATCTTTGCATGGAGTTCAAGTTCATATGTGTCATGTCAAAGGCTTGATTTATCTAAAACCTAAGAGTCATTTTTATGCCATCATAATCATACATCATACTTTATGCTTTGGGAGATCTTGGAGATTTGTCATTTAGGTCAAAAAGGGTTGATGATTGTGAATGAAAAGTTTGATTTGCAACCACAAGTGATGTCATCAAGAGTTTGTATTTGATAGTAGAGCTATGTCAATTTTCATCTTGTCAAAATAAGATGGTGAACTGGAGATGTAAATTCATGATCATTCAGAAGAGTTCTTGGTATGATAGTTTGACATGTTTCTTTGATGGGTTTCTTCATCGATAGGCTTCAGGAAGGCATGTGCAAGTTGTGTACTTCTAGTTATGAAGTGGTATCAGGTATTTGGTTCAAGCTATGACAATCTAGAGATACTTATGTCATTGATGGTAGGGCCTTGTATCTCATCAAGTTCTTTAGTTAATCAGGTTCATTTCTAGATGTTCATTTGAGTTTGTAAGTGTTGCTGGTCCTCATGTTGATTAGTCTTGCTTCTTCATGTTTTGATTTAGAGATGAGAATGTTCAGATATTCATTTGAGTTTGTTATCAGTTGTCATGGCATTATGATCAATTCATATGGCAGTGCTAGTTTGTATTGAAGTTGCTGATTAGTGTCTTTCAAAAGGCATTAGGAGTCAGAAAAGATAGAGATAACCTTCAATTGCAATTGTGGAAATTCACTTCTTTAAAGAAGACCATGTATATTGCAGAAAATAGAGAAGCATTTCAATGTCTATGGTACTAATTAGTGACAAGTGTGTGACATAGAAGGTTTGATCTTAGTAATGCCAGATAAAATCAGACTGACAAATTACACCTGTTAATAGCAGAGTGATGGTAGATCTTGAATGAAATCTGATAGTAAATAGCTGACCTTGGTTGCAGACATTGCCTTGGTGATGATAGTTGATTTGATGCAGACCTGGTAGTGGGAAGTGCAAGATCAAACCTTGTTAGCAGACATTTTGTTAGCAGAGTAGTCATTCTTGGTGCAGTGACAGGGTTTGCTTATTCTCATGACAGTTTCTTTTGCTCTCTTGATTGTATTTTGTGGTGAACAAATTTGTATATACAATGACAATGATATTCATGACAAAGTTCTTGAAAATGAATTCTGTGATAGTCATAAGGTCATTTCAGTGTTAAGTACTTTCATAGTTCCCTAACAGTGTTGATGATAGCAATGATTGGTGATAGTTGTTGGTGCCTGCTTAATCAATCAGGTCTCAGGTGCTTAACATGTAGGCACCTTCCCAAAGGTTCAATAAAATTTCTGAGTCATCGAGTTTTCTATCATCAAGTGTTCATCGGGGTGACTTTCTGTGTCGGGCAGATATGAATAAGGTTTGCCGACGCCTTGTGTTTGGCTGATGAGGATCTTCATCGGAGTGACATGGTGTATCAGGCAGACCAGGGAGAGTTGATTCGATGGGATGGTCAGGCCGATGAGGGTTGTTCAAGGTAGTCATCGGCGAGAGTTTTGTTATCGACAGGGGAGTTTTAGGCTCCGCCGATGTGTTTGGTCTGACCGATGGATATGTCATCGGCGTGTGTGTGGTCATCGGCGAGAGTATGTTCAAGTTTGCCGATGGGAGGGGGTCACCCCGATGGAGGATGCCATCGGAGTGACATCGCTTATCAGTGCAACATTGGTAGGTTGCTCCGATGTGGTTTGTTTGGCCAACGACGAGTGGAGTGAGGCTTTCAAGAGAATGGGCATCGGCATGATCGATGCGGTCAGTGAAGGAGATTCTTATCGCTCTGATGGTCTTGGTCATGCCAACCAAGGTGTTCATCAGTGTGATGTGTAACATCAGTATGTCTGATGGGGGTCGTCCCGATGGTTTGGGTCTAGCCGATCGACTATGGTTTGAAGGCACCCTTCACCGAGACAGTGTGTATTGGGAAAGCTAGCAGAGAGTGTGCCGATATAGCCAGTCTGGCTGACGGGGTGTGATTCATTGGCGATAGGGGTGACGTGATATCGACAGATGGATTTTTGATAGCTCCGACGGTCTATGTCTTGCCGAAGGGTGTAGCAGTCGGTGAGAGTTGTGGAATCAGAATTGTGAGCTAGAGTTTGGCCGATGGGGTTGGTCTCCCTGATCAAGTCCTGGTATCAGTAGGAGTCAGGGCGATGGGTTGATGGCAGGTGGTTTAGTGGTCGTGCAGGGCAAAAGTGCATGACACTTGGCTTGTTCTTGTCTTGGTTTATAAACTACTCAAGCAAGCATTGCAGGATAGATGTGGGATTATTGATCTTACATTTTTAGAATGGTCAGCAGTGGATGCAAGGTGCCTACGTGGCACATTTTCGTAGGGTGGCAACTTTTCAACGTGGATTTGGTGCCATGGATTTTCAAACGATGGGAGGAATCGACGGCCATGTTTTAAAGTTGGAGTATGGGTTTCCTTTGCATCTTCAGGCATGTTTTGAGCAGGAAATTTCCATATGAGCACTGCGACAGTTTCCAAGAGAAGATGTTGGTTGGTTGAGCCATTAATGGTGATATGCAGAGGCATGGGCCGGTGGTTGAGTGGCCAAGTAGCAGGTTCATGACGATCATTTTCTAGCGGTGGCATAGGGCTCGAGCTCAGCTACCCCTTGCCCTTCTCTTGCTCTTTCCCATCTTGTCCTCTACTGCATTTATGTTTTTGGGAGCACCATTTTCTCATGCTTTGTATCTAGCAAATTTTTAGCCTTGTCATGTAATGAATGTTGCTAAGTACACAGTCTTGCTATAAAAGCCAAACTGTGTCACTTGTTGTTGGTTGGAAACTTGGACAAATTTTGGTGCTGCAATAGGAATACAACTTTCTGGTGATCCTATTTCAGGTGTCTCTGGTAGTTTATGAATTGTATGTTGTATGTATTATGCACAGAATTATCAATTTCATGTTGAATTAAATGAGTAATGCTTCATAGCATGTGTTTTGTTATTTGTCTCTGGTTTGAATGTGTTTTTCTTCTGACTTTGAACATCTAAGGGGTGTTATAGATTCTAGAATATAGGTTTCATATATTGAATACTTAGTCTTTTACTTTTGCTCAAGGGATAGATTGAATGTTTTGGACTATGTGTTGAGGAGAATACATTGCAGAAAGGATATTTGTAAGCATAAATAACTAAATACTCTCTCTTGGGTATTGTCTGTAAGGCAGACATTTTAGAAACCCCTTGAAATTTGATGTTTTATGTCTGTGGTAAACACTCACATATATATGTCTACTGACTCCGAGCCCTAGATAGGCACTGATCTGGCTTGGTATCTCTGTTGTAACCCAAAGTCCTAGTTTCACATCCATATACAAATCAAACTCAAACTTCAACTTCAAACCTTTAGGACTTTAGAAGTAATTTTTAGGAACCAAAATCCTATGTCTACAATTGAAAGTAGGCCCAGAGCTAGCCCCTTTGTACTTATCTCACAGTTTTGGTCCACAGAAGAAAGGATTTATCTGCTTTGTGTCAACATCCCAGTCAGTTCATAGTCATATTTCATAGATGTTGAGTAGGGAATACCCCCCTTGGTCCTGTAGAGCCTAAAGAAGAAGAGGAGATATTTATAGAGTCTATCTCCTATACTATTGGCCCCTGGCCCAGAGATCCTGTTGATCACTGATGGCTACCTTGTAGGGAAATCTGGGAATGAGCATCCTGTCAAGGAAAAAACCAACAATAGTATTGAATGGTACTATAGTGATCAATCATCTCTGAAGTATGCAAATGTTTTATGTTTGATATTCATTTCTGACACTAGTATTTGGTCTCTTGCAAGGAGTGGATAGTGGTTTTCTTGCATATACAAAATGGAGTATGCATAGTGATTTCTTTCATATTATTCATTTGTATTGGCTTGAAAATGTATCAAGAGTAATTGACAGTATTTGCATATGACAAATTGTAACTCTTTCTTTTGCAGTAAGGTAACATTGTTACACAAAGGTACAATATGTTGATTGCTATAATGATCTCCTCGATGTGAACAAAGTACTAAATAGTCCTTGCAATCTTTCTCAGCATCGTTAAGGTTGTTCACATATTAAAGTCTTGATACAAATACACAATGATAAGTATGTAAAATGCTTGCTGTATCAACATGGAAAAAGGTCTTGACAGCATCACAAGAAGTTGTTGTTATGACATGCCTCTGCATAAAACATGAAGATAAGTTTTGATAGTTGACTTGATGATGTCACAATGATATATTTTGAAGTGACTGATATATAGTGTTGTCTTCATAATACAAGGGAGAAGTTGTATACTGGGGTTGATCAAGTGTATATAATGTCTAATAAGAGTATAAGGAAGAGTATGACATCTATCCATTTGTGCTGTCCAACATTGATGCTTCTTGTTTAAGGATTTGTCATTCAGAGTTTGGAATTCAAGGGGAGTTCCTACTTGATTCCTATTGCTACATGATGGGGTCAACTTTGCCTTGACAGTGCCTTGATGCAAACTTAATATGCCATTGATGATGTGTAGAGAAGATGCTTGTTGCTGCATTCAAAACAGGGGGAGTGTCTGAACGATCCTTTTTCATCCTGGTGGTGCCTGCATAAACATTCAGGTTTCAAGCATTTAAATATGCAGACACCTTCCCAAAAAGTCCAAAAAATTCTAACACTTTCGGCCTCTGCAGTAGAAAAATGCAAAAAATCTATTGCATGCATGTCACTTTGTATATACAGGGGTGTTTGTATATACATGCAGGTCAAATATACATTGGCAGGCTTGCAAAATTTCCATCAACCTTTGAAAAATGTGAGAAAATGAGTTATATGCATTTTATATGCATATTGGGCTTGCATATACATTGGGGAATCTTTCGCAAGTTTTCGGGAATATTCTATGTTTGTATGCCAGATTTGCTTGTATATCAGGTTTGTATGTTTAGAAATACAACAGTTACATACAAAGAAAACATGCAAAAGAAGGATGCATGGGCGGACATGCATTCACTACAGTACAATGTACAAGTGGTCTTGTATATCGGGTAGCATGCAAAGGTGCAAGAAAAATATACAAAGGCAGAGATGCATTTGATGGGGCCCACCAGTTGTATGTGCATTCGCTTGTATGTTTGCATATATAAGCCGATATACAAAAGAAGACATACATTTCAGACCCGAAGGAGAAATCAATTGCAATGAATAAAATTTGGGGTCCGCAGCATGTATATTGGGCACTTGTATGTGCTGATATACATTGCAACTATACAAAGAGGATATGCAAGGAAGGAGGATGCAAGGTGGACCTGATTGAAATTTTCAATTTGCTTTATAACAGTTTGGGGCCCGCCTTGAATGTTGAATTGTTGTATGTATATGCATCCTGCATATACAAGAATTTGAAAAGTGATTGTATATGCATTTGAACATGCATATACAAGGGCGAAAAAGGCAAAATAGGTACAGGAAAAGTCAACAATAGACGCATGAGGTGCCTACGTGGCATGATTTCATAGGTGGGTGACTTTTCAACATGATTTTAGAGTCGCTCATCTCAGCGATGGAAGTAGGATCAACGGCCATGTTTTTAACTGGCAGCGATGGATTTTCCTGTGCATATGTAGCCGTTTGGGTAGGAAAAACCTCAAGGAGAATGTAGCTGCTACATCCCGTGGGTTGGTCGACATTAATGGCAATTGCAGAGGTAGGATGGATGGAGTGATAGGCTAGCTACCTAATTGAAGAAGAAAATCCTCAGGTGGCAGCATGGGGCTCGAGTTCAACCACTCCCAACCTTTCTTTTTGCCTGCTTCATTAACTGTTTTGAGCACCAATTCGAAAATGCATTGTATCTGGCAAATTTTTTGACTTGCCTTGTAAATTTTGCTGAGTACACAGTCTGGGTATAAAAGGCAGACTGTGTTATTCTTTTAGGTTTGTTGAAGACCTGGGCATTTTTGTGTAAATAGTGAAAAACAAGGCATTTCCTTGCTGCTGTATCTCATTTTGGAGTTTATGAGTTGCATCATGAATGTATATTGCAGATATACTCGTTTTCATTGTTGATTTATATGAAAAATGCTCTTATACATGTGTTTACCTATTTTTCTCCTATGTTGCATGCTTTTCCTTCTTTTGAATCTGGCTACTAAGGGTTTCTTAGGTTCTAGGGTATGGATATCTGTATCACATGCTTCATCTCTAACTTCCATTCAAGGAGTGGATTAAATTGTTTTAGGTGAAGTATGGAGAAGGTTGTATGTCAGCAGGGATATTTATAAGTAGAGGCAGCTAAATACCCATTCTTGGGTGATGTTTGTAAGGCAAGCATCAATCTAACCCCTTGAAACTTGAATCCAAAATGCAATCCATTCTCTTGTATACGTCTAGTTGACTCCTTGCCCTGAGATAGGCACTGGTCTGCTCCTGGGTTAGTAGTTATGATCTAAAACCCCTTGTCTTGCATCTAAATCATGAAATCCATCTTTTCATAACTTCCACCTGTTAGTTGTAGGAGTAGGATTAGGACCCTTGTATACTCTCATCCACAACCAGACAAATATGTCTGAGAATGTTGCCAACCTTGTGATGTATCATACACATCTTGGTCCACACATGAGAGTATTCTGCCTATTGTTGTCAAGCTAAATCTTTCTATCATTTGGTGAGTCAATGTTACATCTTTAACAAATACGGATACCCCCCCTTGGTGCGGCAGAATCAGAAGTGAAGGGGAGGCAGCTCGCACAACCTCCTGTATCTGTTAGCCAAATTTGCCTGTGCACTGGAACTGGCAAAGCCACTGTCGATTCAGACACCAATAGATTTGACGACTCCGCTAGGGAAGAAGTGAAGTCAAAGTGTTATCTTAATAGCTCTAGTGATAATTTGTGCCCATCTGAGTCACCAATAGATTTGGCGACTCCGCTGGGGACAAGAGTCAAATAGTGTGAAATCATTACTACATATCTGGTTCTTTCATGTGAATATGGTGCTCTGCTGGTGGAATGAACTTAGAAAAATATTTGTTCTATGATGAGCTTTCAGTTATTTGAAGGTTTTATCCTCTTTGAAGAGGTGGCGACTCTACAAAATTTTCAGTGCACATGAGAGGCAAGTGTATGCGGTTGTGATCTAAAAATATTCTGTTCAAAACTTCAGCATTTGGATGAAAAGGTACCTAGTTCTTCCCACTTTTATTTGTTTTATTACATAAGCTGAATGCCAAGGGTAAGTATTAGGTCTGGGGTGGACATAAGATGTCTAAAAGTAAAGTTAACATGAATCCAAATATATATATGCCCATACTTGGTCAAGAGGGGGATGAAGTGTTAAGTAAAAAAATTGAGATAAAGAATAGGTTGATATCCTTAGAAGCCAGACAGGCTCAGTTAAATAGTAGTAACCCTATTGTGTCTGCTAGTCAAAATGCTAAACCTCTTGTCAGCCCTTTTGATCCTTTGTATGACCAATTAGATTTGTCATGGGTTGACTATGAAGTTAAAAGCATGCTTGCTCAAATTTACAATCAGATGCCTAGATTTAGTGGACACAATGTGTGTGATGGGGGTGCACATTTCCAAAACTTTCACACCTTCATGGAGAGGCATTCATTTAGGGATGAGGATATGTGGATGAGGTTTTTTGTTAGATCATTTGGTGCTAGAGCTAGAGATTGGTATTTGAGCTTTCCAAAGAGATCCTTTGCCTGTTGGGATGAACTTGTTGACTGTTTTAGAAAAGAATTTGCAAGAGAACCTGCTGATCTTGTTGCAAGGTTAATGGAAATTAGAAGACAAGATGAAGAGCCCACTACTGATTTCAGTCATAGGTTTGCAGTAGCCCTCTCACAAATCCCTGAAAACTTCAGACCTGATATTTCAACCTGTGTTGGCATATATTTTGAAGCTTTCAAGGAGGGCTCTAGTGCATTATTGAGGGAATTCAAGATAACAAGTATGCAGATGGCATACAAGTTTTTAGAAAATATAGAAAAAATGAGAAATGAGCATATGCAGAATTCTCTGTCCACAGGATTTGGTGTGAATAATAGTTGTGTAGCTGTAAATGACCAAGTGATCATGGCATCCATTGAAGATAAATATGAAAATGAAAATATAGAAGTTGAGACTATTATGTCTGAACATAGTGATGGCAGCAATGCTCGACTTAATTGTTCACCAATTGATGATGCCAATGAAAGGATCAATGATGACTCCCATTTCAAGGTTCAGGTATCTGATTCTGAAAACAATGATGGAGTTATGGACTGCAGTGAATATCTGTTTGAGTGGGTTTGTGGAGATGATTGTGAGTATTGTGCACAAGACAGAGAAGAAATCAGCAAACAAAGGAGCAATTCCAAGTTTGAGTCATTGCCTTTTATTCAGACACATGGATATGATGAAGAGCAATGAGAAATTGAAACAAGTGCTAGTGCTGAGCATGATTGTTCTTCATTTGATTACAGTTTTGTTTATGACACACATGCTGATACTCCTCCACAAAGAGAATTCACTGATATTGAAAATGCATGTTCTGCTGCCCATGAACCAGTGGCATACCATAATGAAGCTAAAACACTTGAATCAATCCTTTTTGACACATATAGTGATGAGGATCTATTTGAGTATGGTGAAAATCAAGGCACTGTGTTGAGCAGGATTCTATTTTTCATCCTGATGAAAGAGAGACCAACATACATCATGAAGGTTATTGTAGAGAGGTGCCAGAGCCTGATTCTTTCCAGCTTGGTGTAGCTGATGGTTGTATGCATGATGTCCACAATTGTGAATTTGAAAGCTTCTTCCTTGATATGCCAGCTTATGATACAATGAGGCCTGATGCTCCTAGCTACATGGTGGACTTTGAGTACTTTCAATTTTTAGTCCAGCTAGGAGATCATTTTACAATGCATGTTGCTGATACAGATGATGACAAGTGCTATATGCCATATGAATATGCATTGTTTAACAAATATAACATTCACATGTTGCCTGATGCTGATGGTTGTTTGCATAAGGTTGATAGGAGCAAGCTAAATGAGATGTTTGAATATGCAAATGACAAGGTTTGTTTGTGGATAAATCATGGTAGCATCTTCAGGCTTGATCCAGTGATATTAGAAGAAATCAAGTGTTTGACAGAGGAAAATTCTATTTTTTCCTTTTTGGTGGCCTTGGGCCACCAAGTAAATTTTAATAATATAATTTGTGTGCAGGTTGGTGCAATGTTCGACTCTGTTGCCTAATGGATGGGCCCAATCTATGAAACTAGAGATTCTGAAGTTCTCGCCATGCCTGCAAGAGGCATGCGTCCCTAGACAGAGCCACTAGTGGTGCCTACATAAACATTCAGGTTTCAAGCATTTAAATATGCAGGCACCTTCCAAAAAAGTCCAAAAAATTCTAACACTTTCAGCCTCTGCAGTAGATAAATGCAAAAAATCTATTGTATGCATGTCACTTTGTATATACAAGGGTGTTTGTATATACATGCAGGTCAGATATACATTGGCGGGCTTGCAAAATTTCCATCGGCCTTTGAAAAAGGTGAGAAAATGAGTTATATGCATTTTATATGCATATCGGGCTTGCATATACATTGGGGAATCTTTTGCAAGTTTTTGGGAATATTCTGTGTTTGTATGCCGGATTTGCTTGTATATCGGGTTTGTAAGTTTAGACATACAATAGTTACATACAAAGAAAACATGTAAAAGAAGGATGCATGGGCGGACATGCATTCGCTACAGTACAATGTACAAGTGGTCTTGTATATCGGATAGCATGCAAAGGTGCAAGAAAAATATACAAAGGCAGAGATGCATTTGATGGGGCCCACCAGTTGTATGTGCATTCGTTTATATGTTTGCATATATAGGCCGATATACAAAAGAAGACATACATTTCGGACCCAAAGGAGAAATCAATTGCAATGAATAAAATTTGGGGTCCGTAGCATGTATATTGGGCGCTTGTATGTGCTGATATACATTGCAAATATACAAAGAGGATATGCAAGGAAGGAGGATGCAAGGTGGACCCGATTGAAATTTCCAATTTGCTCTATAACAGTTTGGGGTCTGCCTTGTATGTTGAGCTATTGTATGTATATGCATCCTGCATATACAAGAATTTGAAAAATGATTGTATATGCATTTGAACATGCATATACAAGGGTGAAAAAGGCAAAATAGGTACAGGAAAAGTCGGCGATAGACGCATGAGGTGCCTACGTGCATGATTTCATAGGTGGGTGACTTTTCAACATGATTTCGGAGCCGCTCATCTCAGCGATGGAAGTAGGATCGACGGCCGTGTTTTTAACTGGCAGCGATGGATTTTCCTGTGCATATGCAGCCGTTTGGGCAGGAAAAACCTCAAGGAGAATGCAGCTGCTGCATCTCCTGGGTTGGTCGACATTAATGGCAATTGCAGAGGCAGGATGGATGGAGTGATAGGCCAGCTACTTGATTGAAGAAGAAAATCCTCAGGTGGCGGCATGGGGCTCGAGTTCAACCACTCCCAGCCTTTCTTTTTGCCTGCTGCATTAATTATTTTGAGCACCAATTCAAAAATGCATTATATCTGGCAAATTTTTTGACTTGCCCTATAAATTTTGTTGAGTACACAGTCTGGGTATAAAAGGTAGATTGTGTCATTCTTTTAGGTTGTTGAAGACCTGGGCATTTTTGTGTAAATAGTGAAAAATAAGGCATTTCCTTGCTACTGTATCTCATTTTGGAGTTTATGAGTTGCATCATGAATGTATATTGCAGATATACTCAGTTTCATTATTGATTTATATGAAAAATGCTCTTATTCATGTGTTTACATGTCTATCTCCTGTGTTGCATGCTTTTCCTTCTTTTGAATTTGGTTGCTAAGGGTTTCTCAGGTTCTAGGGTATGGATATCTATATCACATGCTTCATCTCTAACTTCTGTTCAAGGAGTGGATTAAATTGTTTTAGGTGAAGTATGGTGAAGGTTGTATGTCAGCAGGGATATTTATAAGTAGAGGCAGCTAAATACCCATTCTTGGGTGATGTTTGTAAGGCAAGCATCAATCTAACCCCTTGAAACTTGAATCCAAAATGCAATCCATTCTCTTGTATATGTCTAGTTGACTCCTTTCCCTGAGATAGGCACTGGTCTACTCCTGGGTTAGTAGTTATGATCCAAAACCCCTTGTCTTGCATCCAAATCATGAAATCCACCTTTTCATAACTTCCACCTATTAGTTGTAGGAGTAGGATTAGGACCCCTGCATACTCTCATCCACAACCAGACAAATATGTCCGAGAATGTTGCCAACCTTGTGATGTATCATACACATCTTGGTCCACACATGAGAGTATTCTGCCTATTGTTGTCAAGCTAAATCTTTCTATCATTCGGTGAGTCAATGTTACATCTTTAGCAAATAGGGATACCCCCCCTTGGTGCGGCAGAACCAGAAGTGAAGGGGAGGCAGCTCACGCAACCTCTCGTATTTGTTGGCCGAATTTGCCTGTGCACTGGAATTGGCAAACCCACTACCGATTCAGACACCAACACATCCGATGTCAAAAAGGGGGAGAGAAAGAGAATGCATCATGTAGTTTTGCCATCAATGACAAAGGGGGAGATTGATGGCATGATTGTCATTAGTGTCAAAAGGTAATTAGAAATTGAAGTTGAGTTGAAGTGTGTTTATGATGTGTTTGGATATTAGGATTCATTAGGAGCTCACTCTTTCTATGATATTGACATGAGATATGACCTGAGCATCAGGATGAGTATCAGTTGCTCTTGTATGAGAAGGTCAGTTTGGTTCTTGTCACTTGACATCATCATTTAGTGATACTCATTGTAACAGTATGCTTTCATCATATGATATAGGTCTGTTGGTATAAGTTGCAGTGATATTTGATGGCAACGTGCATGATATAATAAGGTGTTCATTGCTCAGTCCTTCATGATGCTTCATAATAGAAAGTTATAATCAGGAGTTCATGTTGTTCAATGTTGCTCATTGGTCATAGGTTGATCTCAGTTTGTTGTCTTGGATCACAAAGATTATGTTATTCAATGTTGCTCATTGGTCACAGGTTGATGTTAGAGGTTGATTCATGACATAATGTTATCCTATTAGTGATTGGATGTTGTATACTCTTCATTGGTGTAATGGTTCATGCTCTTTATGTTGCATATTGTTGGATGCTGGTCAAGTGGTGTTGATGACTCTTGCTAGGTCATCTTATAGTATACATTGGGGTAAGACATCAGGAGTTCATAGAGCTACTACATTTGTTCATACTTAGTCTTGCCACTTGTTCATATTCATCATGTTATTGTCATGCTCTAGAGTTCTCAGTTTTGTTTGATGATGTTGATCATGGTATTATGATCAAACAAGATAAAATGAGTTGAGGTTTATTATGATTGAGTTGAGGTTTATTATGTCATGGTGTTCAGAAGATGGTATTATCAGGGCCAGCTTGAATGACTTCATGTCATTAGGGTTTTTGTGATTACTCAAGATCTCCAATGATATTTAAACCCTAAGAATCTAAACCGTCATATGTGAAATGCACTTTTTGTCTTATTTTACAGTTGACCTATGAATACAGGTCATATCACTTAAAGTAACCCACTAGAGGGGTATTAACACGTGACAACCAGCCTCCTCCATTTGGTATTACCGATTCTTGTGGTCTACTTTTGAGCGCATGGGCACCAATAGTAAATCAAAGGCTCAAATATAAATATGAAGTGAGCGTGTGATAAAATATCAATGGCTAATATTTAAACCTTGACTCCATCCCTCGTGCATGCAGTTTGAAGTGCAGTTGGCCTCCAATTCACTGTGTAACTACAGTAAAGGTGCTTTTTAAGGCTATTTTTAGCCTTTTAAAAAGGCAGATTGATTTGAAGTTTTTAAAGCATTTTTTAGGAAGATTTTCTTTCTATCTTTGATTCCTTCGTGGCATATAAGACAAAGAGGTTGATGGTTAATTTTTTTTAAAAAATGACATCTTTCTAGTGGAAGATTTAATGCCTTTTGTGAGTAATGTTTAAGGTTTTTTATGCCTTCTATTTTTTATTCTCATATAGATGGAGAGTAAGTCTGAATATGGAAGAGATTTTTTTCTCTAATAGAGGGCAATTTCGTTAAAATATTATTGAAGATGATGGAAGTCTTTTATATTTTTTAATAATAGGTGAAGATAAATGCAGAGAGAAGAAGAAAATGAAGGGTTTTTATTTTTGAAATAGGAGAAGGAATATGAAGAGATGTAAGAAATGAAAGGTTATTTTCATTTTAATGATATTGCAGGATCATTGAGGACAGATATTATGAAGCATTGAAGATGATTTTTGATGAATTTTTTGTAGGTGAATCAGGTGATTAAAAGATGAATATTTTATCTAAAAATTGAGAGACGAATGAAATGATTTTGCAGAAGGCCAGATAAATTTGTTTCAAAGACCGTATGATGTTCCTATTCAGTTTGTTCATTGATTAATGATGAGTAGGATGAGATCTTCATGTAGATGTTGAGTTTATCAGTTTTGGTGATGAAATACAGGGTGATTGATCAGTTTGAAGATTGATAATATTTGTCATGGAGATATAAGGTTTTGTGATATAGAGAATTAGGGTAACCCCCTGAATTGTTTTCTTGTGTCCAAGGTAATTGAATGTATTTCCAGTGAGGCATATTGTAGCCAGTGAGGCTTGTATTGTCAGTGAGACACATTTTACCAGTGAGGTATTTGTACCTGCCAGTGAGGCATTTTCGAGTGGTTTTTCATCCCTATGAGGGTTTTTCACTCATGAAAAACTTATGTTATGGTTCATGTTGTTTACCTCTATATGTGTGTGTCCTAATGTTTTGCTCATAAGGTCCTATTCACACTATTTATCATCATACTTGTGCATCAGTGTTTGATAGATTATTGATGTCTCTTTCATTCTCTGTCTTGTAAATTAAAAGGTGCAAAAATATTTTAACGAATATACAACACTGATTCACCCCCCTTCTCAGTGTTGTCCTGTACTCTAACAATTTTTTGATCTTTTTTGTAACATCCTTGAAGAGGCCTAGCCACCAAAAACCTGCCCTAATGATCTTATGTGCTATAGTTTTAGCATGGAAATTCTGCCACATATTCCTTGGTGACATTCTTCAATTATTTTCTCAGATTGTTGTTGGTCCAGACACTTCAATAATAGTCCCCTCATGATTTCTCCACATTAAAACACCTTGGATCAAAACATACCTTTGAGACTAGAGCTTAAGTGTCCTTTGCTGAGTTATGTTACATTCATGCTTGGGGGGAAATGCATGTTGACAAAGATAAAAGATAATATCTTTGTACCATGGATCATTTGTCAATGTACACACATTAGTGGATGGAATAGCATTCACCTAATTTATTTCAGCCACCTCTAAATTGGAATTAACCATCAACTTAGCTAAACCCTAGACTCTAACGAGTTTGGTAACTTGTACCTCAATGTCATGCTCTTGGATCCTATTGAAACCTTAAAATTTTGGCATCAATGTTGAAAATGAGTTAGGGTTTCTTTTTTAATTTTTTGAAAATTCCCCATTTTTCAAAAGTTATGACCAAGTCAATGAAAGTCAAACTGTATATTGGTCAAATTGTATCTGAGTCAAAGTGCATTTGTATAATGCATTCAAGCACATGTATCACAAGCCTTGAGGCCTTCATGTACATATGTTGGATCCAAAAAAAAAAAAATTTGCTTTCTAATACGAGAGTTGCGTCCGTGTTTGTATGTATATTTTGGAATGTATAAAACATGCAATAGGCAGATACAAATGCAAGTCACACTAAGATACATAATAGTCAAATGTTGACCATGTTAACATTAAACCGTCACATCTGGAATGCATATTAAAATCCTTAGAGACAAAAGTGCATATTGGTCAAAGTACATGCAAGACTTTAGATGCAAAAGTGAACGGTTGAAAGTTTTGTATATTTGTTTGTATGTATAAAAGATGCAAAAGCGAAGATACGTAAAAACATGCAAACACCAACATGCAAGCACAAAATATACAAATGTATAAAGCGCATAGATACAAAACATGCAAATGCATAAAGGTACAAACAATGAAAAATGCATATACAAAATACGCAAGTACCAAAGATGCGTATACAAAGAAACAAGTGGGCCCCACCACAACTAGAGATACAAATGCATTTGTATAAAATATACAAATGCATTAAAACATACAAATGCAAATCCCTAACTTCCTATAGTGGAAACAAAAGACATTCTATATTTGACCTCATGAAATGTATCCAAAGGAAAACTGTGTCCGTACATCCTATTTGCATGTATATTCTAAATGCATAAAATATACAAAATACAAATGCAAAAGTCGATACAACATAATGAAGAGCTTAACCGCATATGCATATGTACTCAAGAGATAAACCCACTTTCGCACTTATGCATTTGTATTCCTAGTGCATACAAACTCACCAAACTCACCATTGTGTATCTTCTAATAATTTGTATATGCATTTGTATAAAGATGCAAAACGATGAAACATGCATATAGAAATCCAAGAAACAAGCCAAAAGTGAAGTTGATATTGAGGAAACATTACTCCATGTACTTAATACAACTTAATGATGTCATCCATAGCTTTGTATTTGTATCTCCTAAAAAGCTAAACAAACAAATACAAATGTATCCACTAAAAATTCAAAAGATCATTATCAAGTGAAATTTGAATTGTATCTCAAATTCAAAAAGCAAAAGGATGCCTCATATGTTTTTCCTAAGCATTAAATGTGCACCTACCTCCATGAAAATCTCAGTTAGGGATTATTTAGTGAATAAAAGGAAAATTGAACTATTTTTTCAAAATTACAAAGCAATTAGAGAGCACAAAGCATCCCACGAGCAAGAACCAGAGCAACATGAAGGGGTCAGATAAAGTGGAAATGAAATTTTGTTGATATTTCACGATGTAGAAATAAAAAAGGATGTATTACTTTAGCAATAAGGATGGGCAAAGAATAATTCGACAGATACTGCAACATTGGAGAGGAAAACCTTGCCAGGCCAGTGCCCACAGGTGCTCTACAATGAATAACAGATTCAGATCTTGGTCAAATGCTTATGCCCATATTATCTATTTCTTAATTATGTTTTAGTTATGTCAAAAGGTGTAATTCATGAAAAGTCATGTTGTTTTGACCAGAAGCTTGTTTGCTTCCCATATATATAAGGGAAACCAAGTCCTATGTTTATCATCAATCACATACCAATTATTATACACTATAATATTGCTTTCTGTCATATTTTTAGAAGCATGTTACATAAATTTTATGATATTTTAATAATATAATGGGCAAGATGGTTTAAATTTGTGGATATATCTATGGTGTTCTACTATTATGTTGATATTCAATCTTATGAGTTGTTTGACTGTCTCCACATTGAATTTTTCTAGTTATTTAAATCAATTAGATTTATCAAGGCACATTTGATGTCTCTGTGTGGTATGCTTCACTGGTTTCTACATGAAGTTGATTTAAGTCCATCTAAGTGATTTACATTTATTGGTCTCTGCCCTGAGTTAAAATCCTCTAAATAAACCACCTTACTTGGTTTCCTTCAAAGTAGAATTAAATTCCTTTCAGGGAACCACAATAACTTAGAGAAATATCAATTGGATTTAAAAGAAGAGTCTAATAACCAAGAATCTTGCACATTTACACAAAGTGTGAACACTCAAAAGGTGCCTGGTAGTCAGAGTTAAGCCAAATAAGATAAATCTGCAAATCATACAAATCTTGACCCCATTAACCCAATAGAATTAGGCATTAGTCATTACAAAGTAACATTTCAAAACCTTATTCATATATTCAAGATTCAAACATTAGGAGTAGGAACAACTTTCAACCTTATATCTATCTCACACTTACATGCCACTGTGAGTAGATCACTAAGGTCATACAAATCTACATTAACTATTGAGGTACACCCACCTAGGTCTGGCAGAACCTAAAGAGAAGGGGGCTTTCAATCATATAAGCCTTGTTTTGTTAGCCAAAAGCATTAAGAGAGCTTGGTAACCTCTTAGGGTTTGAAACCTACATTTTTGAGAACTAACAAAATTGGTGACTTTACTGGGGACAACATAAGGAAACCTGGTACAATACCATTTTCAATAGACTCAAGAAATTATAACTCTACTAGTGAAAAAGACTTAGAAGATAACATCGTTCCTCTTTAAAGAGACGTGGTGACTCTAACAACTCAATCTTGGTCTCTTGCAACATGGATGGTAGGAGATCCAAAACTAATGATAAAAAATTGAATGATAAACATTCATCCCCACCTTTGAAGTCTCCTGCTAAGAAAATTGGGACATCAAATCAGTCTGAACGCACTAATAACTAGAACACTCAGGAAAATGCATTTGAACAACCCTTGCTAACACATAACAGTTTTACTTCACTGCATGAATTAGAATTTTATGAAGGTTTCCAATCAAAAGCCAATACTACCCAGTTTGAACAAAACAAATTTAATATTCTATACCAATATAGACTTGACCCTCAAAAGCAACTTGAATTTGAAGCACAACTTGAAAGGGAAAGGATACAAATGCAAGCAGAATATATAATATATCATTACAACATGGTGGGGAAGTTCATAATGAGTTCACGAATCAAATGGCATCCACAGAGACGTAAAGCAGTCCAAAAAAGGACACAAAAAATGCTGATGAGGTACAACAAGACCTACACAGTTTACAGGAAGAACTCAAACTAGCCAAACTAAAGGAAGAAGAGGCACAGATAAAACAAGAATTACAACAAATAAAATCTAGAAGTACAACAAGTAGCTCAAAGTATGTACCTCCCCATAAGAAAAGTGGGCATGTTCTTACAAGCAATCCACAAGGATCTCAGCAGAACACAAGTGGTTCAAATACTTCAAAATCACCACATAATCCACAATACTAGTTATACACCACAAAATATTCCACCACAAAATCCAAGAACAAACAATGTCCACGTTACTTCCCAACATATGGCTAATACTTATCCACCTCCTAGTTAACGACATGTTCCACCTTGCCAGCAAAATGCAAATGTGTATCCACACCATAATATACAATAACATCAACCTCACCATTACCACCAACAATATCAACCAAACCAAAACTTGCAAGGACCCCTTAATAGCAACAGATATAGACAACTAGACTTATGTAGGTACCAAATCTACCATGACCCTATTGATAATGATTTGAGAAATGCACTTCCAAAGTTTTCTGGAAATAATGCCATCTCAACAGAAGAACATATCAAAAACTTTGAGACAGTCATGGACAATTATGATGTACAATTTGAAGATATCCTTATGAAATTATTCATGTTATCTCTAATTAAAGATGCTAGGGATTGGTATAAAAACCTACTGATGGTTCAATTAGCTCCTTGATAGATTTCAAAGACTAGTTCAAAGAACAATATGGTAGTCATACTGATCTAAATTTTGCTATACATGAAATGACAAGTATTCAAAATAATTATAATGAGCCAGTAGTGGATTTTAACCAAAGATTTTCAAAATTATACCACAAAATTTCACCTGAAATGAAACCTCCTGATGGCATGGCCCTAGCTTTATACTTAAAGGCTTTTCACCCTAAAATTGGATATGAATTATGAAATAGAGCTCCTATGACTCTTGTAGAAGCTCAAAAGGCTGCTGTGAATATTGAAAACAATAGGAGGGTTGCTGGAAAACTTAGAAAAAGGGAAAACATCATAATTCCACAAAGTCCTAATAACCACCAACTAGGCAAGCAAATTATTATAGAAATGAAAGGCCTAGGTTACATGACATTGCCTTACAACACTAATTGGAAGGATGGGAAGCTTGTAGACAACAAACAAAAGTAGAATTATGGCAAAGACACCCTTGATCCCCTAAAAAGACATGGGACACATATGGTAGAAAGTAATCCATGGTGTATGTCATGCAACCTTCCTTAATCACCTGAATATTGTGTAGTGGCTCAATCATTGCAAGAAAATGAAGTATATTGTGATCAGTACATGAATGATCATACTGTAAACATGTTGAAAATGAGACCTCATTCAATTGATGAAGACTACTCATCCTTTGAGGAAGATGAGTTTGAATATGACGTAAGCAATCAGAGGTATAATGTCAACATAGGTCAACAAGAAATTTCCTCTGATCAAGAGGATGACGATGAAGGAGTTGCTTATACATCTAATATAATTCTACAGTTCCAGCTCAGAAAACCTATAGAAGAGGAAAAAAGAGGTCTTACAATTGCTACAGTGGCTCAAGCTAGGACTAATTACAATATGAGGAATAGAACAGTAAATACAGAGCAGGGAACACCAAGAGGCTTGTTCATCAAAGAATCAAACTATAAAAAGGGTGCATAGATAACCAGAAAAAGGAGAAAATCAGAAGAATACACATAAGGAAACATCCAAGATTGAGCAAAATAAGATGAAGGATAGTAGTAAGTAGCAATATGAAGAGAAAGGCTCAAATAAAGAAAAAATAGAACAAATAGCCATTACTCCTTCATTTTATATAACACAAGCATTATCCCAAATAAAGATATCAGTACCATTAATGGAAATGATGAAGATAGATGAATATAGGGATAGTGCTCTTAAGCTGATTTTTGGTATAGAAAATTAGCAGCAAAGTCATAGCAAAGACAAAGAAGGGCCAGAAAACAAAATAAACAATCTTGGACAAGAGGTCATGAGAACTCCAAAAATTTATCTGGGTGATGCCATAACAAAGAATCCTTCCCAAGTGGACCGATTCTACATAACATTATTAATCAATAACAAGCTAGTAAGAAATTGTATGATTGACTCTGGGGCTGCCATAAACATCATGCCCATAGCTGTCATGAAAGAATTAGGCCTGTGGGTAGATACTACATATGGTAAATGCTATGCAATGGATAACAGGTCTATTCCAATGGTTGGAATCATGAGAGGTGTAGAATTAAAGTTGGCCTCATGTCCTAAACCTATTTATATAACTAATATAATTATAATAGATACTCCACCATACTATGGTATGTTGTTATCTAGACAATGGACTGCTGCAGTAGGAGGAAGTGTCCAACTTGATTTATCATATGCTACAATACCATTGAATGGGAAAGAACTCAGGTTGTACAGAGAGCCAAGGTACGAGAATATAATAGAACGCTTGAATCCAAATTGAATAAATTGCTTTTGTGATGTAGATCTTGGGAATTTTAGAATTGAAAAATCACAACCTGAATTACAAAATACATAATTAATCACTAGAGAGACACAACTAGATAGAAAAGGTGTATGGTGTATGTATTTTGATGGTGCATGCAGTAAAGGAGGGAATGGGGCAGGAATTGTATTCATCTCACCAACAGGCAAACTGTTCAAATATTCATTCTTATTATCCTTTGAATGCATTAATAATATTGTTGAATATGAGGCATTGTTTTTGGGTTTAAACATTTCCCTAAGATATGGAATCAAACTAATAGTAGCATATGGTGATTCTGAATTAGTTGTCTCATAGATCAGGGCAAAATATTCATAAAAAAAAAGAGATTAAAGCAATATAGAAATGCTGTGTGGGATACCATTGAACTCTTTGATGCATTCTCTATAGATTGGATAGAAAGGTCTAAAAACATAATGGCTGATTTCTTGGCAAATGTGGTCTTGAAGAAAGATGATATTACATTATCAGGGATAACATAAGTAGAATTAAATATGAGGCCAACAATTCATGATAATATTTATAATTGGCAAGTATTCAATGATGACGAAGATATTATAAAATTCCTTCATTGTGTGGATCAATATGAATCCCAAGAGATTGATTTTAATGCATTTGTGGAAGAGGTAGACAACAAGCAAACTCTGTTTGGGTAAGACGTGGTCCAACTCAAAATAAATAAAGTACCCAAAGGTCTTGTAGCCCTAGAAAGAGTGTTTGATGGACAAGACATATATAATCTCAAACCTGCAATAGTTGATCTTAAGGATGTTGAAGAGATTAATCTAGGAACAAAGATAGCTCCTAAAAACGTTTACATTGGAAAAAGGATCAGTCCAAAAATTAGAGAAATGCTTATAACTTTACTCAAAAAATACAAACATGTGTTTGCCTGGTCCTATGATGATCTAAAGGCATACCGAGAAGATTTATTTCAACATGAAATGCCACTGAAACCTGATGCCAAACCATTCAAAGGCAAAGACCTATAAATCCAACGCTGGCACCTAAAATGCAAGAAGAACTCATGAAACTCAGAGAGGGAGGCATTATCAAACCAATCAGACATTCTTCTTAGGTATCAAATTTGGTACCTATAAGAAAAAAAGAATGGTGATATAAGATTGTGCATAGATTTCAAAAATTTGAACATCTCATCAGTAAAAGATAATACCCCCTTCCAAACATGGAGACAATGTTACAACAAGTGACAAGATGTGAATTGTTGTCCATGATGGATGGTTTCTCTGGGTACAACCAAGTAAAGGTTAAAGAATATAAACAGTACAAAATTGCTTTTACAACACCTTGGGGTACCTATGTCTATGTGAGAATGCTTTTCAATGGGCCATGGATGTAGCTTTTGCTGACTTGATTAACACAATAATTGTAGTTTACCAGGATGATCTTACAACATATTCTAAAAGGGCAGAAGACCATTATCTACAATTAGAAAAAATTTTCATCAGGGCATTGGAATATGGTATTTCTTTGAATCCAAAGAAGTACCTTTTTGCTGTGATAGAAGAAAAATTACTAGGACACATAGTCTCAAAGCATGGTGTAAGGATTGATCCTGAAAGGGTAGAGGATATTGATAAAATTCCTATTCCAAAAAATGTGAAAGTTATTCAATCTTTCTTTGGACAAATAAATTTTGTCAGAAGATTCATATCAAACTTCGCAAAAATTGTCAAGCCAGTCTCAAGAATGTTGAAGAAGGGTATAAAGGTGGATTGGACCAAAGAGGCCATTGATGCATTTACATCCATTAAGAAATCTATTAAAGAAGCTCCTGTATTAAAATCCCCAGACTTTGACAAGCCATCCCAAATATTTTCTTTTGCATCTTTTCATATAGTGGCAGTTGTGTTGTTACAAAAGAACAATGAAGGATATGAACAACCCATTTCATTTTTCAGTAAATCACTTCAAGGGGAAGAATTGAAGTATGACATTACTGAGAAACAAACCTATTCCCTAGTAAAAGTAGTAAAGGCATTTAGGCCATATTTGGTCAGAGCCCATGTGATAGCTTATGTACCAAATACTACAGTAAAGGATGTCTTTACACAAAATGAACTCACAGGACAAATATGTAGATGGATCAATAGAATTCAAGAATTTAACATTGACATTCAAATCACTAGGCTTGTTAGAGGTCAAGGTTTGACCAAATTGATGGCTGAGTCAAATATGGAGGCCACACAAGTTTGCAACATAAGAGAAGAAAATAACATTATAGCAAGTATTGAGCATACACCTTGGTACACCAATATAATGTATTATCTTAAGAACATGAAATGTCCTTAAGGCCTGAATGACAATCAAAGAAGAACTTTGAAACTTGTTGCATCAAAATATGTCTTCATGGATGGAGATTTATACTGGAAAATTAGAGATGGTATTTCACTTTTATGCTTGGATAAAACACAAGCCAAGAAGATGTTACAAGAAATGCATAAATGTGTGTGGAGGGCACTTCTTAGCAAAGACTACTGCCCATAAGATAATGAGAGTAGGATACTACTGGCATGAAGTTTTTAAGGATGCCCACAAATATGTGAGAAAATGTGAAGCCTGTCAAAAGTTCTCTGGAAAATTAAACTACCAAGGAGCCTTACCATTAAGACCAATGCAAGTTGAAGCTCCATTTCATCAATGGGGAATTGACTTTGTATGGGAGATTGCAGAAAGATCTAGTAGTGGGCACAAATGGATCCTGGTAGCTATAGATTATTTTACAAAGTGGATAGAAGCAATTTCAACTAGACAAGCCACTAGTAAAGTGGTGGTTAATTTTCTATTAGAAAACATCATCACTAGGTTGGGAGTTCCAGTGAGACTCATTACAGATAATGACATGTGCTTTAGATCAGAAGAATTCAAAAACATTCTATGAATCCTATGGCATAACAATTTCATATGCTTCCCCATATCATCCTCAGGCCAATGGGTAGGTAGAGTCAAGCAACAAAAGCATCCTAAAAATAATTAAAAGAATGTTAGAAAATAACAAGAAGGCATGGGATTCAAAACTAAAATTGGCTTTGTGGGTAGATAGGGTTACTATAAAGAAGAGCACAAAAAAATCCCCATTTGAATTAGTATACAGTGCACAAGCCATGCTTCCTATACATAATCTCTTGCCAGTTTATAAATTTATTCTTAAAGAAGATATAGATGTTCCTGAACCTATGGAAGAGAGAATGGAACAATTGGCTGAACTAGATGAAATAAGGGCCCAAGATCAAGAACAAAATGAAAAAATGTAGTTACAGATGAAATGCTTATTTGATAAAAGGGCTAAGGAAAGGAAATTCAAGGTGGATGACATGGTTCTAATGTGGAATGCCAAAGGACAGGACAAAGGAAAACATGGTAAGTTTGAGGCATTATGGATGGGCCCATTTATTGTCATTGGTAAATGTGGTGAAGATTCTTATTACTTACAGAATATGAGTGGTGAAGTACAGGAGTTTCCAGTGCATGGACAATGGACTGAAATACATCTCTTAAAATTTTTCTTTTTTCCATGCATAGTAGGTTAGGATTTCTATTTCCCACCCTCCCCACCACCATTGGTCTACATCCCAGAGAATACTTTCTAAATTATTGCAATGACCTCATGACCATTCATCCCCAAGCAAGAGCCACTATTGGAACCTTAAAATTTTGGCATCAATGCTGATAATGAGTTAGGGTTGCTTTTTGAATATTTTGAAAATTCCTTATTTTTTAAAACTTATGACCAAGTCAACGAAAGTCAAATTGTATATTGGTCAAATTATATCTGAGTCAAAGTGCATTTGCATAATGCATACAAGCACATGTGTATCACAAGCCTTGAAGCCTTCATGTACATATGTTGGATCCGAAACAAATTAAGTCCGCTTTCTAATGCGAGAGTTGCGTCCGTGTTTGTATGTATATTTTAGAATGTATAAAACATGCAATAGATAGATACAAATGCAAGTCACACTAAGATACATAATAGTCAAATGTTGACCGTGTGTTAACATTAAACCGTCACATTTGGAATGCATATTAAAATCCTTAGAGACAAAAGTGCATATTGGTCAAAGTACATGCAAGACTTTAGATGCAAAAGTGAATAGTCGAAAGTTTTGTATATTTGTTTGTATGTATAAAAGATGCAAAAGCAAAGATATGTAAAAACATGAAAACACCAACATGCAAGCATAGAATATACAAATGCATAAAGTGCACAGATACAAAACATGTAAATGCATAAAGGTACAAACAATGAAAAATGCATATACAAATACGTAAGTACCAAAGATGCATATACAAATAAACAAGTGGTCCCCACCACAACTAGAGATGCAAATGCATTTGTATAAAATATACAAATGCATTAAAACATACAAAGGCAAATCCCTAACTTCCTGTAGTGGAAACAAAAGACATTATGTATTTGACCCCCTAAAATGTATCCAAAGGAAAACTATGTCCGTACATCCTATTTGCATGTATATTCTAAATGCATAAAATATACAAAATACAAATGCAAAAGTCGATACAACATAATGAAGAGCTTAACCACATATGCATATGTACACAAGAGATAAACCAACTTTCGTCCTTATGCATTTGTATTCCTAGTGCATACAAACTCACCATTGTGTATCTTTTAATCATCTATGTATGCATTTTTATAAAAGATGCAAAACGATGAAACCTGCATATATAAATCCAAGAAACAAGCCAAAAGTGAAGTTGATATTGAGGAACCATTACTCCATGTGCTTAATCCAACTTAATGATGCCATCCATAGCTTTGTATTTGTATCTCCTAAAAAGCTAAACAAACAAATACAAATGTATCCACTGAAAATTCAAAAGACCGTTATCAAGTGAATTTTGAATTGTATCTCAAATTCAAAAAGCAAAAGGACGCCTCTTATGTTTATTCTAAGCATTAAATGTGCACCTACCTCCATGAAAATCTTAGTTAGGGATTGTTTAGCGAATAAAAGGAAAATTGAACTATTTTTTCAAAATTACAAAGCAAGTAGAGAGCACAGAGCATCCCATGAGCAAGAACCAAAGCAACATGAAGTGGCCAGATAAAGTGGAATTTTGTTTTTTGTTGATATTTCACGATGTAGAAATCGAAAAGGACATATTGCTTTGCAATAAGAGCAGGCAAAGCATAATTCAATAGATACTGCAACATTGGAGAGGAGGACCTTGCCAAGCCAGCAGTCATGGGTGCTCTATGATGATTAACATATTTAGATCTTGGTCAAATGCTTATGCCCATATTATCTATTTCTTAATTATGTTTTATCTATGTCAAAAGGTGTAATTCATGAATAGCCATGTTGTTTTGGCCTGAAGCTTGTTTGCTTCCCATATATATAAGGGAAACTAAGGCCTATGTTTATCATCAATCACAGACCAATTATTATACACTATAATATTGCTTTTAGTCATATTTTTAGAAGCAAGATACAAAAATTTTATGATATTTTAATAATATAATGGGCAAGATGGTTTAAATCAATGGATATATCTGTGGTGTTCTACTATTCTATTGATATTCAATCTTATGAGTTGTTTGACTGTCTCCACATTGAATTTTTCTAATTATTTAAATCAATTAGATTTATCAAGGCACATTTGTTGTCTCTGTGTGGTATGCTTAACTGGTTTCTACATGAAGTTGATTTAAGTCCATCTAAGTGATTTACATTTATTGGTCTCTGCCTTGAGTTAAAATCCTCTAAATAAATCACCTTATTTGGTTTCCTTCAAAGTAGAATTAAATTCCTTTCAGACAACCACATTAACTTGGAGAAATATCAATTGGATTTTAAAGAAGAGTCTAATAACCAACAATCTTGTATATTTACATAGTGTGAACATTCAAAAGGTGCTAGGTAGTTAGAGTTAAGCCAAGTAAGATAAATCTGCAAATCATACAAATCTTGACCCCATTAACCCAATAGAATTAGGCCCTGGTCATTACAAAGTAACATTTCAAAACCTTATTCACATATTCAAGATTCAAACATTAGGAGTAGGAACAAATTTTAGCCTTATATCTATCTCACACTTACATGCCACTGTGAGTAGATCACTAAGGTCATACAAATCTGCATTAACTACTGAGGTACACCCGCCTAGGTCTAGCAGAACCTAAAGAGAAGGGGGCTTTCAATCATATTAGCCCTATTTCGTTAGCCAAAAGTGTTAAGAGAGCTTGGCAACCTCTTAGGGTTTGAAACCTATATTTTTGAGACCTAACAGTTCTTGTTGATCCATCTGCATCTTCTCCCATAAACTTCTTGCTACATGAAAATGTCTTTCATGGCTGAATGGGGGCACATATGCAATTGTCTTTGCACCCATAAGATATGGCCTAAAGTTTTTCAAGTACTTCCTTACCCAAAGCATATGCATGCTTTTCCATATGTGAACAATTCAATTCAACAACTTTTAAGTACATGCTAAAGAATCCGATGGGCTGCTTAAATCCATCCTCATTCTTTTGCAACAACACAACAACAATAGTATAATATGAAGCAAAAGAAAAGAGCTGAAAAGTCTTGGAGTAATCCAGGCTCACCAATACTGGTGCATTCTTGAGAGCCTCCTTTATGTCAATAAAAGCTTTAGCTAGTTCTTTTCTCCATACAATTGACTGCCCCTTCTTGAGCATCTTGGAGATTGCCTTGTTCTTCTCAACAATGTTTGGGACAAACCGCCTCACAAAGTTGATTTGTCCAAATAAAGATTGGACACCCTTGACTGATTTAGGCTGAGGGATAAGGTCAATGGCCTTAACTCTTTTAGGATCTATTCTAACCCCATCCTTTGATATAATATGTCCTAACAACTTCTCTTCTTCAACTCCAAAATAACATTTCTTGGGATTGAAAGAAATATCGTACTCCAAACATATGTCAAAGATCTATTGCAAATGCTTGCCATGATCCTTCCTATCTTTGGAGAATGCAGTGAGATAATGTTGGTAAACTAACATGATTTCATCAATGAGATTTGCAAAGGCCACATCCATTGCTCTTTGAAATGTTAATCCTGCATTCTTCAACCCGAACGACATCCTCAAATAAACATAGGTTCCCCAAGGAGTAGTGAATGTTGTCTTGTACTATTTTGACTCCTTAACTAGCACTTGATTGTAGCCTGAGAATCCATCCATCATAGACATTAGCTCTGAACCAACAACCCTTTGCAAAAGATTAGATCCATACTTGGAAGGGGATAGTTGTCCCTAAGGAATGTGATGTTCAAGTTTCTGGAATCTACATAAAATCTAATCTCCCCATTCTTTTTCCTCACTAGGACAAGATTAGACACCCACTCAAAATGTCTCATTGGCTTTATGATATCTCCATCTTTCATATTTAACAATTCCTTCTACATTTTGGGAGCTATGGTGGGGTTTATAGTCATTTGCTTCTACCTAAAGGGTTTTACATCAGGCCGAAGGGGAATAGTATGTTGAAATAAATCCTCCCTATATGCCTTCAACTCATCATAGTGCTGGGTCCCAAAATGATTGCAACACAAAAATCTAAAACATTTCTAAATCACCTAGGCTAGTGATGTCGTCAGGGTGATAGAAAGATGTTTATCAACAAGTTAGGGGTGATTTTGGCCAACTAACAGGAGTGGGTAGACTCCTCTTCTCTTTGAGCTCAACTTAAACTCTAGAGGGATATTCCAAGGGGTATACGTAAGCAGGTATTGACTTCACAACCAGATGAACAACTAAAAATATTTGAACAACCAAACCTAAATCACTTTCTTAGCCCCAAATTTGTCACTAAGCTAAGAACAACTAGTTGTTAAAAGACCCCTATATAGTTGATGAGGGCAATCCTACAAAATGTGGATGCATTTGGAAATACTATTGTGTCTAAAGATAGATATGAAGTTTTGTTTTAAAAGCTTGAGTGATCACAGGCTGCTCAGACCAGTGCCTATCTGTTGGGTTACAGAGTATCACATTCAATAGAGGATTACAATTACAAAGAAACATATGACTGCCTATTTGAAGATTCAAATGCATGAAGATCAATATCAAATCACTGAGAATGCTTAATATCCAACACCACACCATGTTCTTCCTTATGCAATACTAAAATGATCATTTACAAAAATTGAAAATAAATTAAGAGTTGTCACACTCATCCAAATCAGAGCTTACATTCACACCACTAAATGTGGAAAGGGAAAACTGTAACTACGATTAAGTTTCCTAAGAAGAACATCTACATCAATGGAGAAAAATAGTGATTCAATACAAAGATTGCAAAATATGTCACATACATTTCACAATTTTTTCATGAAGAACAAAAACTACAAAGATGATCTTTTCTTTTTTGCCTCTAGATCTCTGAACTTGCTGAGAGAACAATGCCCAATTGACCAACCTGTAACACCACTAAAACATAAGAATATATAGCATTTCAACTCAATGCACAATTCCAAGCACTGCACTCAATCAATGAGTACATCCATGCTTCATTAAAACTGGCCCATGGCCTTGTTAGTAAATTTGCATGTTTGGAAGCTTGCCCATTCCTTGACAAGTCTAGAAATTGATAGAAAGAGATTGCCCACACTCTTTGGGTACTTGGAGAATTAAATAAGAAATGTTGAATTTGTGTTTTGGTACCTGCAAATCTATTTAATCTATTTTTTCCTCTATTTGTGTACATGCGCATTGAATATTTTCACTATGTCAACCACCTGCATAACCTTGGCTTGCTGAACATTAATGTTGAGTACAAGATCACTTGTGCAATCCTGCAATTATGGCACAATTTTAGGGACTTGCCCCTTAAATCATTTACAACACTTTAAATGTGTTGTTCAATTTCAACTTGCATACTCCTTTTAAATTTGCCACACTTGAAGAACTCAAAGATTCAGCCTGATTATCTTCATTTTTACCTTTATCAAGCCATTTGAACTTTGATTCTACCTTTCCGTACACTGGGTATCTTCTTTTCCCTTCTATTGGTAAATCTAGTCGAGGAATCCTCTTAGTCGGCGAACTTATCTTTTTATGAACCATGGAAAAGTCCTCCTTTTCCTTATACTTGACCTTATGTTCATCTTCAACCTTTCTTTTGCCTTATTGACAAAATTTGAAAATGGCGAACCACACTTCCTTTTCTTTTCTCTTCCTTTTCCACCTTTTTCTTTACTATCAACAAATCTTCCCTTTGCCAAACTTCCTCATTTTGTCGCTTCCTTTCTTGCTTTATCCCTTTGTCGGGGAAATTTGTTGGACAAAGGGAGAGAGAACAAGGTAATGTTGCAGCTATGTGGTTTTTAAAATATTTTCAAATCTGAAATTAATAGCATGTGTAAGTCTAGAAATTACTTTCAATTTAGATGTTATAGTATTTCTCCAATTTAAACAGTGTAGTAGAAGAAAATAGCTTGCAAAAAGAAGACAAGTATTTATGTGGAGAAACCCCTAAGGGAAAAAACTCCACACCAAAGGTGTTTATGCTTGTATTAAATCTATTGTGAAAAATTACATTCAATACTGAAATCCTTTGATTCCTTGATGTACTTCAAAAGCTTCTTCAATCTTCAAACTTGTAAAAACTTAAAAAAAAACTTCTTGCTTTTTTCTTCCAAGCCAAAAAAAGCTTCTTGCTTTTTTCTTGTAAGTAAAAAAAGCTTCTTGCTTTTTTCTTTTAAGTAAAAAAAGCTTGTTTTTTTCTTCTAAGGTTTTTACAAAAAAATTCTTGCTTTTTTTTCTTCCAAGTCTTTTTCACAATTCAACTCTCTAGAAAATGTATGAGACTTTTTAAATTAATACAAACGCTTCTTAATTCAGAAGCTTCTTAATTGGAAAGCTTGACACTCAAATTACAATCAATTGTAATTAATAACATGAGAACAAATCCTCATGCAAAACCCAAGCGCTCCAAATAGAGAAGACTGAAGTCAAACAAAGTCAAGCCTTCTGTTAACTTCCTATCCTGAATATGGGCCCCCAAGTTTACTCAAGTAAAATTAGCCAACATTAAATACATTTCCAAATAAAAGCAACAATAGAAAGTCCTCAAATTGGGTGTCCAAGTTTGCCCAATCTCTTTCTATTAACTAAAATGATCAACACACACCAATCTCATGAAAACAACATGCAAGATTGATGTCCCCAAAGTTATTCTAAATTACCTTGTTTTGTACATGCAATTGACATGCAAACACCTGATTCAACATGCAACTAATACCCATTATTTGAAACACTGAGATGTACCATTCTACAAGTTTTTGGAGTTGGAGTGTTATACAAGTAATCTCTCAAAATTGACATGCAACAACATGCAAGATCATACAAGTCCATAGGAGAAACATGCAACAACATGAAAGCACATGTAAGTGACATACAACAACATGCGAGCACATGCAAGTGACATGCAACAACATGCAAGCACATGTAAGTCCATAGGAGAAACATACAACAACGTGAAAGCACATGCAAGTCCATAGGAGCAACATGCAAGTACATGCAAGTACATGCAAGTCCATAAGAGCAACATGCAACAACATGCAAGCACATGTAAGTAACATGCAATAACATGCATGTACATGCAATTAACATGCAACAACATGCAAGTACATGCAAGTCCATAGGAGCAACATGCAACAACATACAAGCACATGGAAGTAACATGCAACAACATGCAAATAACATGCAACAACATGCAAGTAACATGCAAAAATATGCAAGTCCATGCAAACTTTTATAAACTCATGCAAGCAATATCCAATTCATGCATCTCTAACACTTTAGTTAACTCCAACATTATATCCATGTAAGGTGTCTCAATGATATCCACTCATGTACATAAAAAAACACAACTCCAAGTTTAAATATAAGTCCCCATCAAAAGGGGATGCCCAAGTTTAACTCCCACTTACTAGGAGTTATCAAACTCTCAAAATAGACTTAGGAGAACTCAACAAGTCTTCATGGCCCCCACTCCAAAAGTGGATGCCTAAGTTTGACCCTATCAATTAGGAATTGATTACAATGAGTCAAAGTGATATAATTAATCTCTTAAAGTCCTTATGTGTTGGGGAACACATTCCAAGAACTTTGGAGACATATGAATTGGTTAGGATTGCATGTGTAATGCCCTCCAAAAAGAAAGATATTAAAATGCAGTAAAAATTATTATCTAATGATATAATAGATAAAATAATGTTATTTAAGATAAACAACTTGCACTAATCCTTAGATATTCTTATTGATATGAATGTAACAATGCCGATGAAATCTAACTTGGTACAATTTGAACAAAATATATCATTATAAAATAAATATTTGTTAACCTCCCTAGAAAAAAACTTAAACTAATTAAGAAAAATTGTTAAACAAGAGATCGAGAATACTGAATAACTACTATGGATGTGCAGACAACATAAGTATTCATATATGTATCGATGTTGGAGGTATTGAAAGGGCATATACATGATTATAGTTGTTAAAGGAAACTAAATGCATAAGTGCACAACTAGATCATGGCTGTGGTTACTCATGATAATCATAGGAATAAGTAAATAATTATTATTATCTGAAAAGCACACTCATCGACTGGGAAAACACACTCTTTACATTCACAATGAAATTTGTTTGATATATCTAATTTACCTTAGACGATAAGAAATGCATTAACCTAAGTTTCAAATCTAACATGCAAACAAAAATATACATTGGTGTAATGTTTTACTATATTCAGGGCTATTCATTGAAAGTCATGCTACGTTTTCTCATAACTCAAGGATAAACCTAATTGTTTTAGAAACAAAAGATATATCTTTGTGCAGGGTTATGAACTAAATTAAACCACCAAAGTTTTTTTTTAACCTCTATAAAAAGAACTTGCTTTGATTTGATCTTAAGGATATCATTGTTAGATACAAACTTTTATTAGACTTTTTGAAATTCAAACATCCATTACATTGACTCAAGAATTCTAGATACACATAAAAGTATATATATATATTTCACATGCCAAAATTTGTACCCAGATGGAAACATAAACAGTTTGACTAAGTTTTCACAATGCATTTATTTTAATAAAAGAAATAACTTTTAGAGTTACGACTTGTGGCGGCTGTATACCGTCCATAGCTGGCCATGTTTTAAGATGAGGGAGTTGTGGCTCCCACAGCTCCCACAACATGACTGTGGTAGCTGTGGTAGTCATGGCTACTTGATAACAGTATAAAAAAAGTTCATTTATAACTAAAAAATAAATGTCATGATTTTGATAATCATAGTCAGAAAATAAACTTATCTCATAATCCTCAGCAACAACTATTTCCATTACCCAGAAATAAAACTTGTTTTGTCAGCATATGCAACATAATTATTTGTTTGTAAATAGGTAATTCATACATTAAGATTTATTAAGTTCGATTGAATATTCTGTTGTATAAATATATGTTTCAGATTTAAATACTCTGTACATCAAATATCAGAAATTTACATAGACAAAGGAAATTTACTTTGTTATGGAACTTGATTTTTCTTATGGAACTCCTCTTGAGAGTCTTTTAAAGATCCGCAACTCTAAGTCAAAATTGTAATATATCAACAACAAAAAGATTTAGTACAGATAACATCTCACATAACCATTTTCTTCCAAAACAGTTTAAATCAGACATTTTCTTTATGAACATACATACCAAATTGAGTAGCCCAGTCCTGCTTTCCTCCCAACCATAGGACCAATAAAATCAAGTCCACCCCTGAGTGGGAAACAAAATCCATTGCTCAATGCAAATTGCAATAAAATAAAAATAAAAAAATAAACTAATGACAATGGACTCACATACATGGAATCCGCACATGAAATTTTGGTAAAGGGGAAGATGGGGGAATCCCTTCCCTCTTGGGGTACAAATAACTCCCTTCTTCAATCTACTTCATACTTCTGCACAATCTCCTCCCTTCATTACAAATCAACCATACATACTCCCAACAACCATACACATCTCCATAATCTCCCATCAAAATAACACTCCCATTCTTCACTTCTCCCAACACAAACCAACCACAACTTCTTCTCATACATCACAAAACCCCAAGAGATGCTCCACACTCTCCTTAAACCCACATGAGGGAATCTCTCAACTGACTTGGAGGGAAGTTCCCTTTACATGCCCAATCCCAGTTATATTCAAGAAAGACACCAAACAACATAGATTTATACAACTATCACAACCCTTGGACTCAACATTCACAAAATTTAACAAAACACTAAATTTCCATAAGAAATCAATCATACCTTGGTTGTCCAAGTTAGGATCAACCCAACTATTCACTTCGAAAAGATGCACAACTTGTTTCTAGCCAACAATCCTTAATCATCCTTTCATTTTAGCTAAAATCCTCTTCCTTTCCCACCATCCCCGAGAGCATCCAAAGATGAAAAACAAGAAAAGATAACTTGAGCAAGAAAAGTTACAGCTCCCTTATTTTCTAGATTGAGAAAAATGATTCACATTTCCTCTTTTTAAAATAGCATATTTTCCCAACCCTTCACATTTCCCCTCTCTTGAAATTAAATTAAATAACAATTTAAAAGCAAATACTTCATAAAATATCACATACTTTTTGACATAAACCCCCTTACAAAGTTATAAGAAATAAATAATTAAATAAATAAATAATAAACAATATTTGAGCGTATGGATTTTATCTCTGATTCTTAAGGAACTTGGGCCACTCTACCTGCAAAATCTCATTGAAACATTAGTACATATTGAAACTTATAGCCGAAGCAATTAAACATTTAACTTCATCATTACTAACATCAATTAATTACAAAATCTAAAATATCAAAATAATAATATTTATTTTGCGAAAATTAAACATATAACCATTTATATTCCATAATTAATTATTTTAATAAATAAACCTGTTATTTCATTTTAAACAAACAAATATCTAAATTAAAAACATTTATTTCCATAATCACAATAATAATATACATAGTCCATAATCTCAACATCAACCAAGTCCAATACACAAACACACCAAAATATAAAATCAAATCAAATATCTAGGATAATACTAACTAGGCCTCACATTCTCCCCCTCTAGAATCAGGCTTCCTCTTGGAAGCCATAAAAAAGATAAGAAAATAAGGATTTCATCCTGATTATATCCTCTGATGTAGTAGAAGACTCATCATAGGTGTCCCATTGGACCCTGACCTAATCCAGCTATCATTCTCACAGGGCCAGTGTCGTTGATCCAAGATGTGAACTAGTTCCAATGTTAGATGTCCATCCTGTGCCACTTGTAAAGCATCCCACTCCAATATATGAGAATAATCTGGTACATATTTCTTAAGCAGAGATAAATGAAAAATACCATGGATACGAGATAGGCTGTGTGGCAAGGCTAAGTGATATGGAACTAGGCCTATCCTCTCTAGGATCTTAGAAGGGCCAACAAATCTGGGTGCCAACTTAGAACTCTTTCCATAATGGATAGAACTCTTATGAGGTCAGACACACAAGAAAACTCTCTCTCCAACCTAAAACTCATGATCAACTCTTCTGGTATCTGCATACTACTTCTGTCGATCCTAAGCTATCTACAACTAATCACAAATCTGAGTCACCTATTGCTCCATATCCCGAACAAGCTCAGGTCCAATAATGACCCAATCCTCTAGCTAATCTCAACTCAAAGGAGTCCTATAAGGTCTGCCATAGAGAGCGTCAAAAGGTGCCATCCTGAGCAAACTGTGATGTCCATTATTGTAAGAAAACTCTACTAAATACAAGTAATCCTCCCAACAAGACTACTAGTCCATAACATACATTTTGAGCATATCCTCCAGAACCTGATTCACTCACTTTATTTTCTCATCTATCTTTGGATGATAAGAAGTGTTGAAATTGAGTTGAGTACCTAAAGCTTATTGAAGAGTAGTCGAAAAGGATGAAGTGAAGACTGAATCTCTATTAGAAATAATCCTCCTCAGAACTCCATGAAGTCATACTATATCATGCAGAAAAACTCAGCTATTGAAGCGGCATTATAGGAAGAACACATCAGAGAAAAGTGCCCCACCTTGGTTAACTTGTCTACCATCACCATAATCACATCATGCTGACATGCAGTCAAAGGTAATCCCATAATAAAATCCATAGATATCACATCCCATTTCCATTCAAGAATAGAATGAGGGTATAATAAGCCAATTGGATGTTGATGTTCTGCTTTTTCTCTTTAGCTCTCGAGACAATTGGCAACAAACTCTATAATATCCTTTCGCATCCCTACCTAGAAATACAACTTTTGAAGATCTGCATGCATTTTCTTAACACCAAGATGAGCCATATAAGGCTCTGTGAGCCTCATCTAGAATCAATCCTCTAAGGTTTCCAAAAGAAGGAACATAAATACGCCCATGATGTCGAAACAACCCATCAGCATCAACTGAATATCCCTCAAACTTGTCCTTTAAAGGACCCTAGAACTGAATAATCTCATTGTACAATGCATCTTGAGGCAACAACTCTAGAATATGTCCTATAAGATTTGTCTTAACTGTCAAAGCTAGCAACTCATGTCTTCGTCTACTAAGGGCATCAACTACAACATTCTCCTTCCCCTTAATGTAATGAATCTCAAAATCATACTCACACATGAATTCCATCCATTTGCATTACTAAGCATTCAAATTAGGCTGAGAGAAGATGTATTGTAAGCTCTAGTGATTAGAATGCAACTCGAATCTATGCCCAAGAATAAAATGTCACCATTTTGTCAAAGCATGAACCACTGCAACCAGCTCCAAATCATGTGTTAGGTAGTTAAGCTCATGATTCCTCAACTTCCAATACTCAAAGGCTATCACACGACCCTCCTGCATGAGAACAACTCTAATACCCTTGATCGATGCATCTATACAAGCAACAAAATCACCAGTAGGATCTGGAATAGCTAAAACAGGTGCACTGGCGAGTTTCTCTTTAGAATTTAAAAAGCTCTTTCACACTACTCGGACCAAACAAATTTCTTGCCTTGCCTCTAGAGAGAAGTTATTAGATTAGAAATCTTGGAGAAGCCTTCCACGAACCTTCTGTAGTAGCCAGCTAATCCCATGAAACTCCTTACCTCATCTACATTAGTAGGAGTGAGCCATTCTAAAATAGCCTGAATCTTAGAAGGATCCACTGAGATTCCATCCCCTGATATAATATGCCCTAGGTACTGGATTTCTGTCTAGAAGAATTCACACTTAGAGATGTTTGCATATAATTGATTCTCTCTTAGACATTGCAACACCTACCACAAATGCTCCTTATGCTCCTCCACAATGTTGGTATGTGGCAATTGATCATGCAAGTACTATACACACATAATGTATCCTTGTTGGGGTTCGGGGCCAGGCTGGGCCTCGAGAAGGGGTTCAGAGGTGGCAGCCCCCAGAAGTAGGGGTTCATGGGGGCAACCCCTGAATTTTTTTTCCCCTCTTTTTTGCCCATTCGGAGTCGGTTGTTAATTTTTGTTAACCGATAAAAGAGAAACAACATTGTAAAACCCTAATTCAAGAAGCTTCCAAATGCTTGTTATAAGTGGCTGGGATGTATGTTACAGTGTGGAATTTGTGAGATTGTAATTTGTTTTGCACTAGATAATAAAATCATTGAATGGCTGAGTTTCTGTGGATGTAGCCCATTTTGGGTGAACCACGTTAAATTTTTGTGTTGATATCTTTTGTGTTGTTCTTCATTGTTATATTTGGGTTATTTAATTTGCATATAATTGTTATTGTTTATTGCTTCAATCTAATGGAACCCTAACAAATGGTATTAGAGTGGGTTGTGTTTGATTATCGTCTGCATGAAGGTCTCACAGTTGAGTGGGAGTCTCACGGTTAAGTGAGAGCAATGATGGACGAGGGTAAATTGAAGGTAGATAAATTCAATGGGCAGAACTATCAGTTATGGAAGATGTAGATGGAGGATTATCTCTATCAGAAGGATTTATAGAGGTCATTAGAAGGAAAAGCCAAGAAACCAACAACAATGATTGATGAGGATTGGGAACTTCTGGACAGAAAGGCACTGGAAACCATTTGGTTCTGCCTAGCACCATTTGTGGCGTTCAATATAACAAAAGCAAAGATAACAGATGAATTGATGAAAGATTTGGCTAAATTGTATGAAAACCCCCAGCCTCAAATAAGGTATTTCTCATGAAGCATTTGTTTAATCTGAAAATGATTGAAGGTGGATCTGTGTCAGATCATTTAAATGAGTTTGATATGATTACGAGTCAGTTAACTTCTGTAAAAGTGAAATTTGATGAAGAGGTGAGGGTTCTCTTGGTTTTATGTTTTTTGTTAGAAAGTTGGAATATCTTGGTAATGGCTGTAAGTAACTCTGTCTCTGGTTCAAATACTTTGAAATTTGATGATGTTGTTGGTGTTATCCTTAGCGAGGAAATGCGACGGAAAAGCATAGGTGAGAGTTCAACATCGGGTAACACTTTGACTGTAGAGAACATGGGAAGAACAAAGGAGAGAGGGAAAAGCCCAACAAATCATAGGTAGTCACAAGGGAAGTCGAAGAAAAGTAGATCTAAATCTAGAGGAAGAATGGATTGCTGGAACTGTGGAAAGCTAGGACACTTGAAGAAGGATTGTTGGTCCCAAAAGGGCAAACAAGGAGACAGACAACATGATGACAGTAAGGAAGCTAATGTTGTAAGTAATAAATTACATGATGCTTTAATTCTATGTTTAGATAATGCTAATGATTCCTAGGTAATAGATTCAGGGGCTTCATTTCATGCCACACCCCATAGGAAATATTTTGTAGATTATGTTCAAGGTGATTTTGGATAGGTATATTTGGGTGATGATGAACCCTGTTAGATTGTTGGAAAATGAAAGATAAAAATCAAGTTGCAAAATGGAAATGAATGCTTGCTATAGGAGGTAAGGCATGTTCCAAATTTGAGAAGGAATTTAATCTCTGTAGGACAACTAGGTAGTGAAGGCTGCATAGTTACCTTTTCAGACAAAGTTTGGAAGATCACTAAAGGTGCATTAGTAGTAGCTAAAGGTGAAAAGGTAGGCACATTGTATTTGTGTACTGGTAATACTTATTCTACCTTAGCTGCTACAGAAACAATTGCTACTGAGACAGCTATAACACTTGCTATAGGGACATAAACAAAATTGTGGCACCATAGACTTGGGCACATGAGTGAGAAAGGGATTAAGAACCTTCACTCCAGAAAGTTGCTACCAGGTCTGAAGAAGATTGACTTGGAGTTCTACAAAAATTGTGTTTATGGAAAATAAAAAAGAGTCTGATTTCTCAAAGTTGGGAAATAGAAGAAGAGTGAGAAATTAGAGCTTGTGCATTTAGATGTATGGTGACCAACTCAGGTATCGTCTCTTGGTGGCTTTTGCTATTATGTTACTTTTATTGATGATGCAACTAGGAAAACATGGGTGTATTTCCTAAAACAAAAATTAGAAGTATTTGAAACTTTTAAAAAGTGGAAAGCTTTGGTTGAGAATGAGACAGGAAAATAGTTGAAGTGTCTTAGATCTGATAATGGAGGCAAGTATTGCAATAGAGAATTTGAAAATTACTATTCATATACTGGAATCCGTAAGTAGAAAACGGTTCCTGGAACCTCACAAGAAAATGGTGTGTCTGAGAGGATGAATAGGACCATTATGGAGCATGAGATTGCATGTTGGACTACCCTTACACTTCTGGGCATATGCTGTACATACTACTATTTATTTAATAAACAGGGGACCTTCAAATCCTTTGGATGGTGGCATTCCAGAGGAGGCATGGATGGGAAAAAAGGTAAACTATTCATTTCTAAAAACCTTTGGTTGTGAAGATTTTGTCCATGTTGATATTGAAAATATAACCAAGCTTGAGGCTAAGTCTAAAAAATATACCTTCATTGGATATGGAGTAGATGAATTTGGTTATCAGTTATGGGATTATGAAAATCATAAAATCATTAGGAGTAGAGATGTTATATTCAATGAGAAGGTCATGTATAAGGATCAACTGCAGGAAAAGAAGGATGAACAGGCCAAAAAGGAATATGTGGTGTTGGATGAGATTCTAGAAAATAAAATACCAGTGGTACCTGATGCTTAGCAACAACAAGTTATCCCATAGACTCCTACAAGTGTTAGACGTTCTACAAGGATAACTAGACCTCCAGAAAGATTTTCTCTATCCTTATATTCTATATTATTAACTAATTTTGGTGAACCTGAAGGTTATGAAGAAGTAATGTAGGTAGATACCAAAAAGCAGTGGGAGCTAGGCATGAAAGAGGAAATGGATTCCTTGCTGCAAAATTAGATTTGGGACTTAGTCCAATTGCCTATAGGTAAAAGAGCATTGCTAAATAAATGGGTTTACAGGTTGAAGGAAGAAGATGGAGGCAAGAAAAGATACAAGGCCAGACTCGTGGTAAAAGGTTTTGCATAGAAAAAGGTATAGATTTTGATGAAATATTTTCTCTAGTTGTAAAGATGACTTTTATTAGAACTATTCTAAGTCTTGTGGCTATAGAAGACTTGCATCTTGAATAGCTAGATGTGAAAACAACATTTCTTCATAGGGATTTGGAAGATGAAATATACATGCAACAACCATAGGGATATGAGGTCAAGGGTAAGGAGGAATTAGTGTGTAGGTTAAAGAAGAGTTTGTATGGCTTGAAGCAAGCACCTCGGCAATGGTATTTGAAATTTGATAGTTTTATGGCTGAACAAGGTTACAAAAGATGTCATTTTGATTATTGTGTTTATTTTAAGAAATTAGGTAATGGCAGCTATATTATCCTGTTGCTTTATGTTGATGACATGCTTGTTGCTAGGTCTAACATGCAACATATTAATGAACTTAAGAAGAAATTAGCAAATTTATTTGATATAAAGGATTTGGGTGCAGCAAAATAAATCCTTGGTATGAGGATCACATGGGACAGGGCAAACAAAAAAATATTTTTGTCTCAAAGTGAGTATGTAGATGTGTTGAAAATGTTTAACATGTAGAATGCAAAAGCAGTTAGTACACCTTTGCCTTGTCATTTTAAGTTGACTAAGGAGATGTGTCCAAAGACACAAGAGGAGGAAGACAAAATGTCTAAGATACCATATGCATCATTAGTTGGTAGCTTGATGCATGCAATGGTATGCACAAGGCCAGATATTGCACATGTAGTGGGAGTTGTGAGCAAGTATATGAGCAATCTGGGAATGGAACATTGGAATGCAATAAAATGGATTCTTTGATATTTGAGAGGTACTACTTCAAAGAAACTATGTTTTGGAGGAACAAATTCTACTCTAAAAGGATATGTTGACTCTGATCTGGCGGGTGATATTGATAGCAAAAGGAGTACAACAGGGTATGTTTTTACTATAGGAGGTACTGCAGTTAGTTGGATTTCAAGGATGCAAAAGTTTATTGCGCTTTCAACCACTGAAGCTGAGTATGTTTGTGCTACGGAAGCTAGCAAGGAGATGATTTGGTTACAACATTTTCTGGAGGAATTGGGGTAATGACAAGAAGATAGCCCTTTGTACACTGATAGCCAGAGTGCCATTCATCTTGCTAAGAATTTAGCTCTGCATTAAAAAACTAAGCACATATAGCTTAGATACCACTTCATCTGATTAGTTTTGGAGGATGGATAGTTGAAGCTGGAGAACATTCACACAAGTGAGAATCTTGCAAATATGTTCACAAAGACAGTTACATGGGAGAAACTAATTTCCTCATCAGTTTCTGTTGGGCTTCACGACTAATAATGGTGGACACAAGAAACTATCCAGGCCTGTAATCTAGTGGGATCTGCAAGTGTAGAGGTGTCATCCAAGATCAATCTCCAAGTGGGAGATTGTTTGGTGTGGAGCCTGATTAGTCTTCAAGTGGGAGATTGTTGGTATGTGGTAATTGATCATGCAAGTACTATACACACGTAATGTATCTTTGCCAGGGTTTGGGGTCAGGCCGAACCATGAGCAGGGGTTCAGGGGTGGAAGCCCCCGAGAAGCAGGGGTTCGAGGGTGCAGGTCCCAAATTTTTATCCCTCTTTTTTCCCGTTTGGAGTCAGTTGTTAATTTTTGTTAACCGACAAAAGAAAAATGACATTGTAAAACCCTAATTCGAGAAGCTTCCAAAAGCTTGTTATAAGTGGCTGGGATGTATGTTACAGTGTGGAATTTGTGAGATTGTAATTTGTTTTGTACTGGATAATAAAATCATTGAATGGCTGAGTTTTTATGGATGTAGCCCATTTTGGGTGAACCACATTAAATTTTTGTGTTGATCTCTTTTGTGTTGTTCTTCATTGTTATATTTGGGTTATTTAATCTGCATATAATTATTAGTGTTTATTGCTTTGATCTACCAGAACCCTAACACACAGTGCGAGAATAAATGAAAATGTCATCTAGAAAGATAACCACAAATCGATCTAGGAAAGTGCAGAAGACACCATTCATCAAGCTCATGAAAACTGCTAGGGCATTAGTCAAACCAAATGGGATGACATTAAACTCATAATGACCATAATGTGTACAGAACACTGTCTTATGAATGTCAGCTTCTGCAATCCTTAACTGATGATACCCAGACTTGAGATTAATTTTTGAGAAAATCTTTGCTCCTTGAATTTGGTCAAATAGATCATCTATCCTTGGTAGAGGATAATGATTCTTTATGGTGAGCTTATTTAACTATCTGTAGTCTATGTAAAGTCAAAGAGTCCCATCTTTCTTCTTCACAAAAATCATAGGTACACCCTGTTGGTTTTTTCCCTGACTGGATGCTCATTCCCAGATTTCCCTACAAGGTAGCCATCAGTGATCAACAGGATCTCTGGGCCAGGGGCCAACAGTGTAGGAGATAGACTCTATTTTATCTCCTCTTCTTCTTTAGGCTCTGCAAAACCTAGGGGGGTATTCCCTATTCAACACCCATGAGAATATGCTTGTGGGTTGGCTTGGGATGTTGATACAAAGCAGATAAATCCTCTCTTCTGTGGACCAAAACTGTGAGATAAGTACAAAGGGGCTAGCTCTGGGCCTACTTTCAGTTGTAGACAGAGGATTTTGGTTCCTAAAAATTACTTCTAAAGTCCTAAAGGTTTGAAGTGAAGTTTGAGTTTGATTTGTATATGGATGCAAAACTAGAACTTTGGGTTACAACAGAGATACCAAGCCAGATCGGTGCCTATCTAGGGCTCGGAGTCAGTAGACATATATATGTGAATGTTTATCACAGACATAAAACATCAAATTTTAAGGGGTTTCTAAAATGTCTGCCTTACAGACAATACCCAAGAGAGAGTATTTAGTTATTTCTGCTTACAAATATCCTTTTTGCAATGTATTCTCCTCAACACATAGTCCAAAACATTCAATCTACCCCTTGAGCAGAAGTAAAAGACTAAGTATTCAATATATAAAACCTATATTCTAGAATCTATAACACCCCTTAGATGTTCAGAGTCAAAAGAAAAACACATTCAGACTGGAGACAAATAACAAAACACATGCTATGAAGCATTACTCATTTAATTCAACATGAAATTGATAATTCTGTGCATAATACATACAACATACAATTCATAAACTACCAGAGACATCTGAAATAGGATCACCAAAAGTTGTATTCCTATGGCAGCACCAAAATTTGTCCAAGTTTCCAACCAACAACAAGTGACACAGTTTTCCTTTTATAGCAAGATTGTGTACTTAGCAACATTCATTACATGACAAGGCTAAAAATTTGCCAGATACAAAGCATGAGAAAATGGCACTCCCAAAAACATAAATGCAATAGAGGACAAGATGGGAAAGAGCAAGAGAAGGGCAAGGGGTAGCTGAGCTCGAGCCTTGTGCCACCACTAGAAGATGATCATCATGAACCTGGTACTTGGCCTCTCAACCATCAGCCCATGCCTCTGCATATCGCCATTAATGGCTCAACCAACCGACATCTTCTCTTGGAAACTGTCACAGCGCTCATATGGAAATTTCCAGCTCAAAACATGCCTGAAGACGCTAAGGAAACCCATACTCCATCTTTAAAACATGGCCGTCGATTCCTCCCATCGTTGAGATAATTGGTGTAAAAAACTGCAAAAAAGGTGAGGGCCAATGATTACGTGCCACGTAGGCACTTCACATTCTCATCGCTGACTTTTCAAAACTAGTGAGATCTATTTATCCCACATTCACTATGCATGGACCTCTTGGTCATCTTATAAACCAGGTCGTGGGTACACCAAGTGTCAAGCATTTTACCCTGCTCGACCCATGAACCCTTCGCCAATAGCCCATCGCCCTGACTCCTGCCGACACCAGGACTTGATCGGGGAGACCAACCCCATCGGCCAAACTCTAGCTCACAATTCTGATTTCACAACTCTCACCGACCGCTACACCCTTCGGCAAGACATAGACCGTTGGAGCTACTGAAAATCCATCCGCTGATAACACATGTCACCCCTATCACCAATGAATCATACCCCATTGGCTAGACTTAGACTATCGGAGTGACAAAAAACCCCCTCGCCGATCACACAATTCTTGCCGACCGCATAACCTTGAAAACTTCAAACCACTCTCTGTCGGTGAGACAAGCCACATCGGAGCAACATACCAATGCTGCACCGATAAGCGATGTCATTCTGATGGCATCCTCCATTGGGGTGACGTCCTCCCATCGGCGGAACTAAAAATACCTCTGCCGATAAACCACGTTACGCTGATGGCAACTCCATCGGCCAGATCAAACATATTGGCGGATCCTCCATCGGTTGGGCTGATACGCAATGTCACTCCGATGCCGCTTTGTCAGGGTGACCCTATCCCATCGGCAAATCTAAACATACCTTCGCCGATACTACTGCTCTCGCTAATGATTACCTTGAACTACCCTCATCAGCCTAACAATCCCGTCGGCCCAATACTCCACGGTCCGCTTGATACACCATGTCATGCTGATGGCACATACAAAGTACACTCCGTTGGTAAGACCCTTAGCGTTGGCGAACCCTCCGCCTGTCTTCTTGATACACCATGTCGTGCCGATGGCACATACAAACTACACTCCGTTGGTAAGACCCTTAGCGTCGGTGAACCCTCCGCCTGTCTACTCGATACTCTTCATTACGCTGATGAACATCCCATCGGCCAAACACAAGGCATCGGAAGCAGAATTCCCAACTTCAATGATGAGAGAAGTCATCCTGATGAACATCTTGATGATAGAAAACTCGATGACCTCGCAGAAATATCGAGGTGACAATCTGGAAAAAGATGATGATGATGACCCCCTCCCTCAGAAAATCATGATAATGTTGAAAAACTCTAAGAGGCTCCAATACTTAGAAATTTTATTTAACCTTTGGGAAGGTACTGCATGTTAAGCACCTGAGACCTGATTGATTAAGCAGCACCAACAGTGGCTTCGATTGGGGACGCATGTTTCTTGTAGGGATGGCGAGAACCTCAGATCTCTGGGATGCAGATCAGACAAAAAATGAAGCACAAGGAAAGCACCGACTATATAGAGTATTTACAAACAATATACACATACTTTACAATTGTGCACAGAGGCAGATCATTTATGCAAAATAAAACTTGAGGAATTGACCATGCATAGGCAATTCCAGCACTTCACCATCTAGGGCCTGGAGGAAGTAAGGATTTTCTCCATGAGTATTGTAAACCTGATATGGGACCATCCACAAGGGCTCAAACTTACCATGTTTGCCCTTGTCCTGACTCCTTGCATTCCAAATAAGGACTAGATCATTGATTTGAAACTTCCTTCCTGCAATCCTTTTATCAAATAGATATTTCACATTTTGTTGTTTTCTTATGTTTGTTTGGTGAGCTTCTCTTCTGACCTCATCTAGTGCAACCAGCTGGTTTATTGTCTCTGCCATGGAGTCTTCACTCTCTTCATCATTTTCATGGTTGAACTTATAAACTGGCAGGAGGTTGTTCACAAGCAGTCTAGCTGATGCACCATATACCAGTTCAAAAGGGGACCTTCCAATTGCGCTTTTCACTGTCACCCTGTTAGCCCATAATGCCAACTTTAGCTTTGAATCCTAGGCTCTCTTGTTTTTGTCTACCATTCTTTTGATGATTTTCATGAGGTTCTTGTTACTTGACTTTGCTTGACCATTTCCTTGTGGGTGGTATGGTGATGCATATAACAAGTTAATTCCATATTTGTTGCAAAAATCAACAAATTCACCTGATCTGAAGCACATTGCATTATCTGTGACCAACTTGGCTGGTACTCCAAACCTAATAATAATATTTTCTAGTATGAAATCCATCACCACCTTACTTGTAGCTCTCTTAGTTGGAATGGCGTCAATCCATTTAGTGAAGTAATCAGTTGCTACCAAAATCCAACTGTGCCCCCCACTTGATTTCTTTGCAATTTCCCTTATGAAGTCAATTCCCCATTGCTGAAATGGAGCCTCCACAGTTATAGTTTTAAGGGGCAATGCACCTTCATACCTTAGCCTTCCTAAGAACCTTTGGCAAAGATCACATTTTCTTACCAACTTTTGTGCATCCGAAAAGAGAGTTGGCCACCAATATCCTGCCCTAAGGATTCTGTGAGCTATTGTCTTGGCAGTATAATTTCCACCACACACCCCTTTATGCATGTCATTCAAAATATTGTTAGCTTCATTTTCATCCACACATCTTAGCAGCACACCATCAGGATTCTTCCAGCATAATTCTCCTTGAACAATAACATACTTGATTGCATGCAGTTTCAAAGTCCTCTTTTGACTATCACTGAAATGGGAAGGACAATTCAGGTTTTGCAAATAATATATGATGCCCTTATACCATTCAGATTCTGCTACACTGACAATCTCATTTTGGACTGCATTGACCTAGCATGCTTCCAAGTTTGACTGTGCCATCATCTTGGCTAACCCTTGTCCCCTTACCAATTTGGTAATTTGTATCTCTATGTTGAACTCTTGCAGTTTATTTATCCATCTACACCTTCTTCTTGCTACCTCCTGCTGAGTGAAGATATCCTTGACTACTACATGAGGCACATATGCAATTATCTGGGATCCTACCAGATATGGCCTAAAACTCTTGACTGCTCTGACTAGTGTATATGCTTATTTCTCCATGATGCCATACTTTAACTCAGAAGCCTGCAAGGACATACTAAAGAAAGCTCTGGGTTGCTCAAAACCATCCTCATTTTTTTGTAGCAAACATGCAGCAACAGTGTGGAAAGAAGCAAATGAAAACAATTGAAACAGCTTAGAAAAATTAGGAGATTTTAGAACAGGAGCCATCTTTATTACTTCCTTGATGTCCTGAAAAGATCTGTTTGCTTCACCTTCCCAATTGACAGTCTCACCCTTCTTCAGCATTTTAGAAATGTTCCTTGTGGTTTCTGCAAAGTTGGGAACAAATCTTCTAACAAAATTTATTTGTCCAAAGAAGGACTGGATTCCTTTTACTATTTTTGGCATCTGGATCTTATCAATTGCAGCAACCCTTTCAGGATCAATCCTAACTCCATCTTTGGAAACAATGTGCCCCAGGAGCCTTCCTTCCACTACCCCAAAAGCACACTTCTTTGGATTTAGAGAAATGCCATACTCTAGTGCTCTAATGAAAATCTGCTCTAAGTGCATACAATGCTGCTCTTCCTTCTTTGAATAGGCAGTCAGATCATCCTGATAAACAGCCAAGATTGAATCAATCAACCCTGCAAAAGCAACATCCATTGCTCTTTGAAATGTAGCACCTGCATTTGTCAGTCCAAATGGCATTCTCACATATACATAAGTTCCCCATGGAGTGGTGAAGGCAGTCTTGTATTGTTTTGATTCCCTTACCTTCACCTGATTACAACCTGAGAATCCATCCATCATGGATAGGAGTTCACAACCAGTCACTTTCTACAACATAGCTTCCATATTAGGCAATGGGTAATTATCCTTTAAGGAGGATACATTCAAATTTCTAAAGTCAACACAAAGTCTAATATCACCATTCTTTTTTCTAATTGGGATAAGGTTAGACACCCAGGTTGAATGTCTGATTAGCACAATTATTCCAGCCTCCCTAAGCTTCTTGAGTTCTTCCTGCATTTTTGGAGCCAAGGTGGGATTAATAGGCCTTTGCTTTTGTCTAAATGGCTTAGCTCTAGGCTTCAATGGGATTTCATGCTGGAATAAGTCTTCTCTATAAGCTTTGAGGTCTTCATATGACCAGGCAAAAACATGCTTATATTTTTTCAGTAATGCAATCAGCATGCTCCTAATGTGTGGTTTGAGTTGTTTGCCAATGTATACCTTCTTGGGGACCTGAGATGTCCCCAAATTTATCTCTTCTAAGTCATCTTTATTTGTGGGAGATGTCTTTGTGACCAATTGGTCTCTATTATCAAAAGCTCTTTCTAAAGCTACTAACCCTCTAGGGATTTTGTTAGTCTTCAATTGAATTACTTCTTTCCCCATAAGAGTTTCTTTTACATCTATAATTTCTACAAAAGTTTGAAAATCAATTTCTTGGTTCTCAAATTCATCTATGCAGTGCAAAAATCTTAACAAGTCCTTGTCATCATCAAACACTTGCCAACTGCATATGTTTACTAGTACTGCAGGTCTGATTTTAACTTCAACATTTGTAACACCTGATAGAGTGATATCATCTGGCCTTATTGCTACATTGGCTAAGAAATCAGCCATGACATATTTTGATCTCTCTACCCAGCCTATTGAAAATGCATCAAATAATTCAATTGTATCCCAGACAACATGCTTATATTGTTTTAATCTCTTATTCTTTGAGGCATACCTATCTCTAACTTGGGACACAATTAACTCAGAATCCCCAAATACCCTCAGCATCTTAATTCCATGTTTGAGAGCCATATTTAACCCTAAAAGTAATGCTTCATACTCTGCAATGTTGTTTGTGCAAGCAAATCTTAGCAAGAAGGAGAATTTTAGGAGCTTACCAGTTGGAGACAGGAATACAACTCCAGCTCCAGAGCCTTCCTTTGCACAAGCCCCATCAAAATACATGGTCCATAGAACCTGCTGGTCCAGCTCTTGAATGCAAAACTCTCCATTTTTATCTCCTTTGTCATCTGAGACAACTCTAAAATTATCACAGTCAGTGTTCACAAAACATATATGCTCCTCTGATTCTTGATCCTCCACTGTCTCTGATGACCTTTCTTCTCTGATCAGTTTAACATCTCTGCCATTCATTGGAATCATGGCATATGATAGGTCCAACTGCATACTTCCACCAATTAGTGTTGCCCATCTTCTTGACAACAGCATACCATACTGTGGCTTGATGTCAACCACCGTTATGTTCATTTCGTAGCTCTTTTCAGGAAATGCTGCCAGTCTGAAATTCACCTCCTTCATGATTCCAATAACTTGTACCTCTCTGGCATCCATAGCGTAACATTTTCCACATACCTTGTCTATTTTCAATCCAGCTTGTTGCATGATAGCCAGAGGCATGATATTTGTTGATGCTCCTGAGTCAAGCATACAATTTCTAATTACTTTTCCATTTATAGCTAGGGATACATAAAATGGCTCCACTTGTGAAGGGCACTTTGTCATGGTCACCCCCAGATATGCCTCAGGAACTTCATCTTCTTCATTGCATAAGGCATGCTTCTTACCCTGAGTCTCATCATTCTGTTTGGCTTGACAAGGCACTCCTGAAATTAAAGATACTGTTCTATTCTTGATTTCTTCAACCTTCATTAGTTCCATTAATGGGATAGAAACCTTTACCTATGACAAGACCTGAGCTATATCAAATGGAGCACAATTTTGTACCATAGTTGTAACTTGTGTAAAGGCTTTGTTTTTATCTTGAGATGAGCCAGCTTTAATCTTCACAGCTCCTTGATCATCATTCTTGTTTTGGGAACTTTTGCTTTGATCCTCAACTTGGGGGATTCTATTTTCTGATCCTTAAGATTCATGACCTATTTTTTGCTTAAAATTTTACTTGTTATTACCCCACTGCCTTTTTTGTGGTTCAATCCCTTTATGACTAGGTACTGGCTGACCTGCAGAAATGCCTTCTGGCTGATGTGGGCTGCTTACCTGAGCTTTACCTCTGAGGTTATAATTGCTTTTGACTTGAGCTACTACTGCACCTGTGAAGGCCCTGATTTCTTCATCAGAAGGTCTCTGCAGGTTGCTCAAAAAACTGTGTGAGCCCTGAGTGTACACATAACTATCTTCATTATCCTCATCATAAAAAACCTGCTGACAGGCCTGAATCCCATCATCTGTACTCTCATCTACATCATGAGAAGGATGCTCCTTGCTTATGGACAACATATTAACATCATCATCCTGCACATAATGTGGCTCATTGCACTCATTACAAGACAAAGCATTATTATACAAAGACTGAGCAATCATGCATTGTGACTGTGAATGTGGCATTTGACAGATTATACACCATGGAGTATCATCAGCAATATTTACAGCTTTCTTCAAAGGATCAAGAGTTTCCTTGGTATGTGGAGTTCTCTGATTTGTGTTGTTATGTGGAAATACAGGCTTACCATTATGCCAATTGGTATTATATGGCATATCATGCAATGATGGTCTCTTTTCCTATCTTTGGTAAACTTGCCTATCAGGACCTATCCCTTTTTCACTTCTAGCCAGTCTATAGCTTAGGTCCTTAACAACATTCACCAGTTTATCAATTTTTTCTTCAGGGACAGATGTACTACCCTGAGTGTTTTGAGACTTGTTTGGATTCTATAGAATTTTCACATCATCCCTCTTGTTTGTCTTGCCTGATGCTTTCCTATTATTCTTAATATTTATTGCTATCCTGAAAGCATCCTTGAGAGTAGCAGGACCTTTATCTCTTAACCCATATGCAGTTTTGGCATCAAAAGCATTTATATACAATATTATGCACATTGGTTCATTTGGCCTCATGTGATGTGGCAATTTGTTCAATACTTTAGTAAATCTTGCATTAAAATTTGCAACCTGCTCATTTGACCCTTTGGTGATACTAGTGAACTCATTTACAAAAAAGCTTGGGTTAGTTTTGTCACCATACTGCTCCTTAAACATCCTTTTGAAATCATCCCATGATGAAATGCTCCGATCAGGCAGATTCTTGTACCATTCTCTAGCCTCATCGACCAAAGATTGCATGAATGACTTCATAAAGACATCCTCATGCTCACCCTCAAAGTTGTCCATGACATTTTGAAAAGCTTTCAAATGATCCTCCCCTGACATAGTATTATTTCATGGAAACTTTGGCACTTGAAACCTTACATGCTTGTCAATGGGGTTAGGATAACCAGGGATACCATAAAAAACCAGCTACCTGAATCTATCCAACTACATGGGTTGTCTACCAAATTGATTGGCATTGGTATTTCTATTTGCATTCTGATTTCTTACATTGTTTAATGGTATTCTGGCATCATTTACATTCTATCTTTGATCATTATGCTGATGTTGGGCCTCATTCATATACTGATTTCTCATCATATTTACATTATCCAAGGTGGGGATTGCATCTTGTTGAGCATTCCTCAAGGCTTGTACCTTTTGTCTCATGTCATCTCTAATTTTTACTACTTGTAAATATTCAAATTCAGTTCTCAGGTTCTTTATTTCTTCAGCCAATTGCTCATCAATAGGCATGGAGGTAGATGGTCTCATACCATTCTAGTCATTGTCTTCATCATCCCTTGGGGATTCAACTTCTTCAAATCTTTCACTAGGATATAGGAAAGGGCGTTCTTGAAACACCTCTGACCTCATTCTTAGGCTTCCACCTTGTTGCCTCTCTTATGCACCTTGGATATTAGCTTCTGCATTTGAAAAATAGGGTACATGCTGTCCTGATGGTCGAGGGTTGTCCTGAGCAATATCAATATTCCTGGGGGAACCCTCATGACTGGCCGAGACGGTTCCCTTTTTCCTATACATCATCCTTCTTTTCACTGGTAACTCTTCAAATAAAGGGTTACATGGGGATCTTCTCCCTTGCATACAAATTTTACTTTACCAGCTGGGAGATTGTTCAGAGTCACCACCTATAACTAGGAACTGTTTTCTTTTAAATAAGGGTTCTTTCACTTGAATTCCCCAGTGGATTCGCCAAAATTTGTTGGTTTTTTCCCTGACTGGATGCTCATTCCTAGATTTCCCTACAAGGTAGCCATCAATGATCAATAGGATCTCTGGGCCAGGGGCCAACAGTGTAGGAGATAGACTCTATTTTATCTCCTCTTCTTCTTCAGGCTCTGCAAAACCTAGGGGGTATTCCCTATTCAACACCCATGAGAATATGCTTGTGGGTTGGCTTGGGATGTTGATACAAAGTAGATAAATCCTCTCTTTTGTGGACCAAAACTGTGAGATAAGTACAAAGGGGCTAGCTCTGGGCCTACTTTCAGTTGTAGATAGAGGATTTTGGTTCCTAAAAATTACTTCTAAAGTCCTAAAGGTTTGAAGTGAAGTTTGAGTTTGATTTGTATATGGATGCGAAACTAGGACTTTAGGTTACAACAGAGATGCCAAGCCAGATCAGTGCCTATCTAGGGCTCGGAGTCAGTAGACATATATATGTGAATGTTTACTACAGACATAAAACATCAGATTTCAAGGGGTTTCTAAAATGTCTGCCTTACAGACAATACCCAAGAGAGAGTATTTAGTTATTTCTGCTTACAAATATCCTTTCTGCAATGTATTCTCCTCAACACAGTCCAAAACATTCAATCTACCCCTTGAGTAGAAGTAAAAGACTAAGTATTCAATATATAAAACCTATATTCTAGAATCTATAACACCCCTTAGATGTTCAAAGTCAGAAGAAAAACACATTTAGACTGGAGACAAATAACAAAACACATGCTATGAAGCATTACTCATTTAATTCAACATGAAATTGATAATTCTGTGCATAATACATACAACATACAATTCATAAACTACTAGAGACACCTAAAATAGGATCACCAGAAAGTTGTATTCCTATTGTAGCACCAAAAATTATCCAAGTTTCCAACCAACAACAAGTGACACAGTTTGCCTTTTATAGCAAGACTGTGTACTTAGCAACATTCATTACATGACAAGGCTAAAAATTTGCCAGATACAAAGCATGAGAAAATGGCGCTCCCAAAAACATAAATGCAATAGAGGACAAGATGGGAAAGAGCAAGAGAAGGGCAAGGGGTAGCTGAGCTCGAGCCTTGTGCCACCGCTAGAAGATGATCGTCATGAACTTGGTACTTGGCCGCTCAACCATCGGCCCATGCCTCCGCATATCGCCATTAATGGCTCAACCAACCGACATCTTCTCTTGGAAACTGTCGCAACGCTCATATGGAAATTTCCCGCTCAAAACATGCCTGAAGACGCAAAGGAAACCCATACTCCAACTTTAAAACATGGCCATCGATTCCTCCCATCGTTGAGATAATCGGTGTCAAAAACTGCAAAAAAGGTGAGGGCCAATGATTACGTGCCACGTAGGCACTTCACATTCTCATCGCTGACTTTTCAAAACTAGTGAGATCTATTTATCCCACATTCGCCATGCATGGACCTCTTGGTCATCTTATAAACTAGGTTGTGGGTACACCAAGTGTCGAGCATTTTACCCTGCTGGACCCACGAACCCTCCACCAATAGCCCATCACCCTGACTCCTGCCGACACCAGGACTTGATCAGGGAGACCAACCCGATTAGCCAAACTCTAGCTCACAATTTTGATCACACAATTCTCGCCGACCGCATAACCTTGAAAACTTCAAACCACTCTCCGTCGGCAAGACAAGCCACATCGGAGCAACATACCAATGCTGCACCGATAAGCAATGTCATTCTGATGGCATCCTCCATTGGGGTGACCTCCCATCGGTGGAACTAAAAATACCTCTGCCGATAGACCATGTTACGCCGATGGCAACTCCATCGGCCAGATCAAACATATCGACAGATCCTCCATCAGCTGGGCTGATAGGCAATGTCACTCTGATGCCGCTTTGTCGGGGTGACCCTATCCCATTGGCAAATCTAAACATACCTCCGATGATACTACTACTCTCGCTGATGATTACCTTGAACTACCCTCATCGGCCTGACAATCCCGTCGGCCCAATACTCCACGGTCCACCTAATACACCATGTCATGCTGATGGCACATACAAACTACACTCTGTCGGTAAGACCCTTAGCATCGACGAACCCTCCGCCTGTCTGCCTGATACACCATGTCGTGCCGATGGCACATACAAACTACACTCTATCGGTAAGACCCTTAGTGTCAGTGAACCCTCCACCTGTCTGCCTGATACTCTTCATTATGCCAATGAACATCCCATCGGCCAAACACAAGGCATCGGAAGTAGAATTCCCAACTTTGCCAATGAGAGAAGTCATCCCGATGAACATCTTGATGATAGAAAACTCGATGACCTCGCAGAAATATCAAGGTGACAATCTGGAAAAAGATGATGATGATGACCCCCTCCCTCACAAAATCATGATAATGTTGAAAAACACTAAGAGGCTCTAATACTTAGAAATTTTATTTAACCTTTGGGAAGGTGCCTGCATGTTAAGCACCTGAGACCTGATTGATTAAGCAGGCACCAACACACCCCAAGGAGATACACTAGGATGAATATGACCTTTCTCTAAGAGTTCTTCCAACTATAGCTTGAGATCTTGAAGTTCTTGTGTTGTCATTCTATAAGGGGCCTTAGAAATAGGTTGTGCTCCTAGAACCAAGTCGATATGAAAATCAATCTCCCTTCATGGCAGAATCCCAAAAAGCTGAGAAGGAAAAACATCAACAAATTATCAAAGAACATGATGATCATCCAAAGAAGTATTTGGCTTGTCCTCTGATTGATCACTAATAGAAATGACATCCTTTTCTCATAAATCACTTAAGCTGCATGGCTAAAATCATTCTAAGTGACACATGTCTCTTAATTGCTGAGACTACCACCTTTTCATCCATATCATCTAAACACTCTACAAACTTGTGACGACAATCTAATTTGGCCTCATGAGCATTCATCCAATCCATACCCAAAATCACATCATATGATCCTAATGGTATCATCCTAAAATATGCTATAGTAGAAAAAGAGCCAAGCTTTAATTAACAATCCCTAACCAAAGAACTAACATATGTCTTAGCACCAGAAGCTAGCTCAACATCCCAATTAACATCTTTCTTAGTAGCCATCAGCCCACACTTCTCCACTACAGAAGGGGAAATAAAAGAATTTGTAGCTCTTGAATCAAAAAGTAAGAGACAACAACCTTACCAATTTTACTAGGAACCTCTATGACTGATGCTTGATGGCCCGCTTATCGATTATCAATAGCTACAAAGACTCAATGAGATTTACCCACGTCTCCCATTGTAGGCTCTGATGCTACTGCATGTTGAATCCCTGAAGCTGCATTTTTGGAAAACATTCTTGAGAAATGTGTCCCCTACCTCCATAGTTATAATAGGGACCCTTAGGTGGCACTAAAAACTAAAAAATGGTTTATTGGTGCTAGCCTGACTACCATGAGAACTTTGCTAAGGGCAAGCTGATCCAATAAATTGTGTCTATGTTCTCTGATCTCCTCTCTATGATGGAACTTTCTAAGACCTAATTGAACCTCCCTGAGCTAAATTTACTTTTTGACTTTGTTGTGACTGATGTGGTGTCGATCTGGAAGGAAAAGAGTTTGCCCTAACTCCACCCATAGAAGGTGCAAAAGTGAAGAATTGATTGTAATTTTTCTAAGGTGGATTTCGACGATGATCATGATTCTTTGGTTGGATCTCCTCTGCAATAAAAGCTTTCTCCACTGCTTGTCTCATAGTAGTAGGCTTAGATAACCATATTGGTCCTACAATGCTATGATTAAGACCTCTAATAAAATGATTTACCATCAACTTTTCATCCTGAATGTAGTCTACATACTATGACAATTCAAAGAATTTGTTCTCATTCTGAGCTATGGTAAGTTCCCTCTGTTGAAGATCATGAAATTCATCTATTTTCCACTACCAAAAACGATTAGAAATATATCTCTTCTTAAATATATCCAAGAAAACTTTCCAAGTAGTATTCTCTGGAGGCAAATGCCTTTTCCTCTCCTCCTGTCACCACCAGGTATCTGCATTATCCTTGAGTAGGTGAATCGCCAGTCTAGCTTTGAGATTACTCCCATAGGTTTTGAATGCAAAACATTTCTTAAGACTAATCAACCAAGATTCTACCTCTGAACCATTAGTAGAACTAGAAAAGTGTTGTGGTTGAAGTCGAAGGAAATCTCAAATCAGCTTACTAATGTCAATGGAAGCCCCCTTCTCTGCTTGAGTGTTATGAGGAGGAGGTGTATAATGCCCTAATTTAACTTCCTTAGAATGCTCTGCACCTCCCCTGAAAGGACTTCTACTGTGCTCTTGGGGAATAGAATGTTGCCCTTCTAAATGATGTTGATCTTGATTATTAGGTAAAGGAAGCCTTTCTTGTATGACATCCACCAAGTTTTGCAAGGCCGAAAGAATTTGAGGCCCATGATCTTGTTACCAAATTGTGCTTTGCAGCCAATTTGGTTAGGTTGTAATAGTAGTCTATGTTACTGATTTAGAGAAGTAGACATATCAAAAGGAAGGGGTAAGAGAAAACTTAAGTTCATAAGCCATCCTAGAATATCTATATCTTGATGAAGGACTAGTTTAAAGACCATGTTACCAAGATCATGTAACATCTCAATTAGAGTTGTTACATGATCCAGATAGAATGAAGAAGTACCTCCAACAAGCAAGGAGGTATTCAGTAATGACAGGTGAACTTGAAGCTAAACTAGTTCTTTGCAGATCATGTTTCAGATGTGTTCATTATAGTCCATTCATTGTAGTTTGGTATAATTTCAGAAAGGTACTTATAACTTTGTCAAAATTTTCATGATTATAAACACATATTTCATGCAATAATGTTCAGTTCGTGCTATGTAGTTGATTTACAAAGAGAAATTATACATGACTCATTGCATGAGATGAAATAACTGTTATATTCAAAAGACAAGTGTTTATATGATACCACACAAGCCATGGGAGTAACTATAGGTGATAAGATGCACATTAACGAGTACATTGCAAGAAAAGAAAGCATATAAAAGCAAGATGGAACCTGTCATTGCCTAAGTGAATGACAAATCCCGTTGTCCGCATCAACGTCTCTAGTTGTCCTAGTGATAGCTTCAAGAGAAGACCTGCAGGAGGAAGAGAAAAATGATGTTAGAGCTCAGGGTTTCATCTCTACTTCTATATACAATAATCTAAATGTACTTGCTATTCTACATATGATCAACAAAGTAAAATAGATAAACAAAACATCAGATGCAGAGGAATGAAACATGAGGAAGAATATCAGATTAAACAATTAGAGAGAGAGGCTTCAACCTCTATGTTTTTATCTAATTGGTTTGTTCATTGTATAGGTACAGGCTCATGAAATCAATCATTAATGTCATGTGTGGGCAACAGTCAGTCCAAACATAGCATAATAGTCATGATAGACAACAACTCAAAAGGTAGAAAGATAGTCACAATAGCATGATAAGAGTGGCAAGACAACATAGAATTAAGAGACTCAAGCTAAAACAAGTATTCATGAAGTTGATCTACAGGAGGAAGGAAAGCATAATGGACAATCAAGCTTCAGGTCCTTTGTAACTCTGCCTGATGAACTTATCAATGTTGCAAGTATGGGCCTAACCGGTGTTGTCATTGATGTCAACATACTCCTGTTGCATTGATGAAAAGGATTGGATGAGTTGAGTGCTGAGGATATTGAGAAAATTAGTCCTAATCAGAAATAGAGAAGAACAGTGAAGATAGTAAGGTAAAAGTCCAAGATAAGATGAGGATCAGAGGATGCAGTTTAAAGGGTTTGTAGATATGTGTCTTAAGGTGATCCAATAAAGATTTCAAAGGTCCGCATGAAGATCTGAAGAAGTTGTGGCCGCTCAAGTTAAACTGGTTCCGGTAGGTGTTCAGAGGTGACAGAGTGACACAGATAGGTCCAATGAGATCCAGAAATGCATTATCCTATTCTGCGGATTTGAGGGAGTGTTGAGGAAGTCTTTATGAAGTTTCAACTCGATTGGTTCATGGCATGGAGGTCCGCAAGAATCTATTCCTTTGTGATAGTGATGATAGACTATGTTCTTAAGGTTCCAGATGAAGTGTGGATGTTCTTGATGCTTCAGGAAAGCTTGTGGAGATCTTTGGATCGTATCCAGTTTGTGTTGGTGGTTCGCATTGGAGTTAGAGTTTGCAATTGAAGAATAACTTCTGGATGATGGTGTTCTTCTTGAGATTGGCCAACCAGATGAGTTACACATCCTGCGGATGTTCTTTTAGATGTTTGCCAACTTAGATGATTATTCCTAAGTTGATGCCTTGTAGAAATAAGGGATTGTAAAGTCATTTCAAAGTGGGTCTTGTGGAGATGTGAGTGTGGTAGCGAGGAGGAGAGTGAAAGGCAAAGAAGAAGTATTGGACTTAAATGGAACTGATTCAAGCATGGTGAAGATGCTATTCTCCAGTTCATGTATGTGATACTTATTATTTTGTAGACAGTGTGTCTCTTGTAGGCAGTGAGCCTCTTGTGAGCAGTGTGCTTGGGTAGTGAGCCCTAATTGACAAGTGCCATTTTGTTCTTTCTATTCTTCTAACAGAGAATACAATCTTGGATTAATTACCCCGTGGTTTTTCCCTTAACCAGGTTTTCCACGTCAAAATCTTGGTGTCATGTGTGTTAATGTGTTTCTGCTCTTGATTTAATGCATTATGTTTACATGATTGATTTATCCTTATGCTGTTGAACTACAAAGTGGATTTAAGTGTTTAATTGGAAGAAAGTTTTGTACAACTGATTCACCCCCCTCTCATTTGTCTGCCCTGAATCTAACAACTGGTATCAGAGCCAAGTTCCTCTAAAAAGAGCTTAACCGCTTGAGGAGATCCAGGATGTCATCCTACAAAAAGGATAGTCTGAAGTTTGATGGAACCAATTTTAATCTTTGGAAAAGTCGCATGAAATGTCACCTACAATGTATGGGAATGCAGTACTAGAACATGGCTTCAATGAAGTATACTCCTCCACAGGGTGGCCTGAAAGCCCCAAATGAAATCACTGATGCTGAAAACAATCTACGTACTATAGAAGCTCTTCTAAGCGCATTATCTGATTCAGAGATTTCAAATGTTGTTGACCTACCAACTACTTTTGAGACTTGGGAAAAACTAGAACTTTTGCATGAAGGAGACAAGTATGTTAAATGTGCAAGGCTACAAAGTCTGAAAGGGAAATTTGAAAATCTAAAGATGAGAGAAGATAAAAATATCACTACTTTTATGCCAAGAGTAAATGAGCTTGTTTGTGGAATTAGATATGCTGGTGGAGTCTTGGATGAAGATGAGATTGTTGGCAAAATTCTCAGATCCCTTCCCGCTTCTTATAAAATCAAGGTTACTGCTATTGAAGAATTCAGAGCCCATACAACTATCACAAGAGATCAATTGGCTGGTAAATTGGCTGCATTTGAAATGACCGAGTTTAGAGATGCCCCTCCTAAGACTGAATCTGCATTCAAAGCCAGTGCCTCTGTAAAAGGTAAACAAAGGTTTGATCTAGGAGAGAACTCTTCAAGGAAACTATCATGGTATGAAAAAGCAAGAAAAGACCTGGAAGAAGAAGAAGTAGAAACTGCTCATCTTGAAACCCTTATTGCAAAAAGACTACCAAGAGGATCCGGTAAGTATGAAGGAAAATTGCCTTTTAAGTGTTTTAACTACAATAAGATTGGTCATTTTGCCTCAAGATGTCCGGAAAGATTTTCAAGGAAAAATCCTAACAAGCCAAGGTTCCAAAAGAACTGTTACTATGTACATGAAGATGATGATAATGAAGGAGTAACAGATGATGAATCAGAGACAGGAAACAAATCTGGTAATGAATGGGTGTTCATTGCCATCAAGGAAGAAGATCCAATGTCCTCTGTATCTATCAATCATAAGACTGTGGAAAGAGATCTGGCTGCCCAAGTTGAAGAGAAGGATGATTGGGTCATTGACAGTGGATGCTCTCACCATATGATAGGTGACAAAAATAAGTTCATAGATTTGGAGAGGTATGAAGGAGGAGTGGTAAAGTTTGGTGATAATTCTGCTGGTAGAATTAGAGGTAGAGGAACTATTTCTTTTGATGGAAGGAACAAAACCAATAATGTACTGTATGTTGAATGATTGAAGCACAATCTTCTCAGTGTTGGACAGTTGGTGGACAAAGGCTATGATCTCTGATTCAAGAATGGAAAATGCAAGATCTTTGAAAGTTTCAGAACAGAGATTGCATCCGGTACTCAAACTAAAGGTAATATCTTCCACTTGGTTGGTACTGATAAAAGTTTCTTATTTGTTCAAGTTGACCAGAGTTGGTTATGGCATAGGAGGATGTGTCATGTAAATTTTTATAACATCATCAAGATAAGCAACACTCAGGCTATAAGAGATCTTCCAAAACTAGTGAAACCCACTAATAGCTTGTGCAAAAAATGTCAGTTGGGTAAGCTAAGCAGAGTCACATTCAAGAGTAAGGAACTATCCTCTACCAGATTATTGGACTTAATTCATACTGATTTATGTGGTCCAACAAGAATCAGGAGTGTACAAGGTGATAGATACTTCATGCTACTAATTGATGACTATTCCTGGATGATGTGGGTAACTTTTCTGAAAGAGAAATCAAAAGCTCTTGAGAAATTCAAAATATTCAAGGCTATGGTAGAGAATGAAACTGGATTAAAATTAAAATGTCTAAGGTCTGATAGAGGTGGAGAATTCACATCCGGTGAGTTCATAGAATTCTGTGAGAAACATGGAATAAAAAGATAGTTGTCTGCTCCTAGGACTCCACAGCAAAATGGAGTAGTGGAAAGAAAGAACCGGACCATCCAAAAAGCATCTAGGACCATGATGATGGAAGCAAATGTTCCTCAGATCTATTGGAGAGAAGCTGTCAGCACTGCAGTCTATACTCTCAATCGAGTACAAATCAGAAACAATACCAGTAAGACTCCTTATGAACTTTGGTTTGGCATCACTCCTACTGTGAGGTATTTCAGAGTCTTTGGTAGCAAATGTTACATTAAGAGAGATGAAGATTTAGGAAAATTTGATGCTAGAAGTGATGAAGGAATTTTCTTGGGTTACTCTAGTCAAAGTAAAGCATACTGGTGTTATAACAAGAGATTGAGGAAGATTATAGAAAGTACTAATGTGAAGGTTGATGAAGGAATTGAGAAACCCTCAAGGTTTTATGAATATGATGAAGATGATCAGAATGATGTTTTGATCCAAGGAGTCCAAGTCCCTTCTGAGATTTAGATCCAGACTGATCCGGCAAATCAGGAAGAAGAGATAAGTTTGAATGAGCCTGGTCAAGAATTAGAAATGCAGGAAACTCCCAAAGTTCCCAGGTATGTAAGACTGAACCACTCTAAAGATCAGATCATAGGTGATAAAAGCAAAGGTGTACAAACAAGAAGGAAAATTGCTCAAGATTCAGATGAGTATTGTCTGATTTCAAAGATTGAACCTAAGACAGTGAATGAAGATTGCAATGATGAAAACTAGACTAAAGCAATGGAGGAAGAGCTGATGCAAATTGAGAAAAATCACACTTGGGATCTTGTTCCCAGACCTAGAAACAAGAATGTGATTGGAACAAAATGGGTCTTCTGGAACAAGCTAAATGAAGTTGGTGAAGTAATTAGAAATAAAGCTAGATTGGTCTGCAAGGGTTACTCTCAAATAGAAGGAGTTGATTTTGAAGAAACTTTTGCTTCGGTGGCAAGAATTGAAGCAGTCAGATTATTTCTTACTTTTGCTGCCTTCAAGGATTTCAAAGTATATTAGATGGATGTCAAGTCTGCCTTCTTAAATGGTGACTTGGAAGAAGAAGTATACATTGAGCAACCAGGTGGATTTCAATTGTTTGATCATGGTGATATGGTTTGCAAGTTGAAGAAAGCACTATATGGACTAAAGCAAGCCCCAAGAGCCTGGTATGAAAGATTGGACAAGCATCTTTTGAAGATTGGTTTCAACAAAGGTACTGCTGACAGTAATTTGTATTTCAAAATTGATCAAGAAAATATCTTGATTGTTGAAGTGTTTGTTGATGATATCATTTTTGGAGGAAGAGATAGTATGTGTAAAACTTTTACAAATCAAATGAAAAGTGAATTTGAGATTTCCATGCTTGGGGAAATGAATTTCTTCTTGGGTCTACAAATCACTCAAACAAAGAAAGGAATCTTCATTTCTCAGATCAAATATGTGAAAAAATTGTTGAAGAAATTTGGGATGGAAGATTCAAAGCCAATGAATACTCCCATGGCAACAGGATGTAAATTGGGCAAAGATGATGATTCTCCTAAGGCTGATCAGAAAAAGTATAGGTCAATGATTGGTGGATTGTTGTATCTCACTCAAACTAGACCAGACATTATGAATGCTGTGGGTCTTGTTGCTAGATTTCAAGATGATCCTAGAGAATCTCATGTCATGGCAATCAAGAGGATTTTTAGATATCTAAAAGGAATAGTTGAGTATGGATTGTGGTATCCCAGAGATCATGATTTCTCTCTTCATTCATATATAGATGCGGATTGGGCAGGAGATGTGGATGACCAGAAGAGTAGTAGTGGTGGAGCATTCTTTTTGGGGAAGAGATTGGTTTCTTGGCTGAGTAAGAAACAAGATGTAATATCTCTGTCCACTGCAAAAGCAGAATACACTACAGCAGCAGGTAGTTGCACTCAAGTTTTGTGGATGAAGCAAATGCTAAGAGACATAAGAGTAGAGTATGATGAACCTATCACAATCTTCTATGATAATTCAAGTGCAATAAATATATATAAGAATCTGATGTTGCATTCAAAGACTAAACATATATCCATCAAGTTTCACTTTTTGAGAGAACAAGTGAACAAGAATAAAGCCAGATTGGATTTTGTGCCTTCCAAGGATCAAATTGCAGACATCTTTACTAAACCTCTACCTAAGGACTCTTTTGAGTATCTCAGGGAGAAGTTAGGGGTTACTACCCCTCCGGTGATGAACTAAGGTGCACTGATGTGCATCAGTCTGGTGGATATCACAATCATATCTTGTGATCTAGATTGATGATGAAGAGATGCTATGATGAAGGGGGTAAATCATAAAACACACAATAATAGAAATTAAACATAGAGAATAGAACTTTCTTTTATTGATCTGGACAACTCATTACATTACAGAAGCTTAATTACAATAAGAGGAATCAGTCCTCTACAGGCTGCAACACACTACAGCTACCATCACCAGGCTCTGGAATCTTCCGCCTTCTGTAACCCCCAAATCAGCTAGGGTTTCTGTTTTCCCGCCTATTCTTGACTCTACACTTGCCCCCTTAACTCTTATACTACCCAGGGTTCCCAAAAATGGTTATTAATAGCCTTTTTGGCGGCCAACAACCTAATTTCGAATTTTGCATCTCCCTCCAAAAATAGGTCAACTTCCGGGAGCCATAACTTTTGATCCGGGACTCCGATTGACGAACCATTTTATGCGTCAGAAAGCTCGCGGAGTGCTCTACGTGCTAAGAACTAGCTTTGCCGGTTCCAACCATTTTCAGGCCCGTACGGGGCTGTTTAGTGCCTCAAACCTGAGTTTAAATAATTTTCAGGCATTTTTCAGGAAACAAAAACTTTAATATCTTTCAGCTCGCAAATGATCTTCGTATGATTCCTTCGCCAAAGGTCTTATATTTCTATTATGTAACTTCCTGTAAATTTTGACTTCATTCTGTGCCCAAATGCAAACTTTCTAAAAATAGCAGTTTACTATTTTTAGCAGTTTGGGAAAACTGAAAGTTCTACATTATTATTTAGGCGATTATGGGACCAGAACCACAGATTTTGAGAAGAAATGGGTAGAACATCAACAATTTTGAAACTTTTTTTTTTTGGGTGATGCAAGATTGCCCTTACACCACTGGATGCTCTTGCATCATGCTACTTAGGGGAAGTAGCTGATATGATTATGAAATGGTGGAATTGCAAGTATGTGCCCTTTGCCATTGATGTCAAAGGGGGAGAGAAGACATGTGAAAAACAAGTGGTGGCTAATCAAAGGGGGAGTAGTAAAGGAAGAGAAGACAAGTGAATGGTTGTTGGTGATAGGGGGAGTTGTGTCAGTAAAGAAAAGTTCTTGTCTTGATGGTCAAAATAGTTTTTCACATCATATGTTGCCATCAATGACAAAGGGGGAGATTGTTACAAGTATGGGCCTAACCAGTGTTGTCATTGATGTCAACATACTCCTGTTGCATTGATGAAAAGGATTGGATGAGCTGAGTGCTGAGGTTGTTGATAAAATTAGTCCTAATTAGGAACAGAGAAGAATAGTGAAGACAGTAAGGTAAAAGTCTAAGATAAGATGAGGATCAGAAGATGCGGTTTAAAGGGTTTGTAGATATGTTTCTTAAGGTGATCCAGTAAAGATTTTAGAGGTCCGCATGAAGATCTAAAGAAGTTGTGGCTGCTCAAGCTAAACTGGTTCCGACAGGTGTTCAGAGGTGACAGAGTGACACAGATAGGTCCGGTGAGATCCAGAAATGCATTATCCTATTTTGTGGATCTGAGGGAGTGTTGAGGAAGTCTTTATGAATTTTCAACTTGATTGGTTCATGGTATGGAGGTCCGCAAGAATCTGTTCCTTTGTGATAGTGATGACAGACTATGTTCTTATGGTTCTGGATGAAGGAGAGAAGGATTTCAGTAAGCAGATGAAGTGTGGATGTTCTTGATGATTCAGGAAAGCTTGTGGAGGTCTTTGGATCATATCCAGTTTGTGTTGGTGGTCCTCATTGGAGTTAGAGTTCGCAATTGAAGAATAACTTTTGGATGATGGTGTTCTTCTTGAGACTGGCCAACCAGATGAGTTACACATCCTACGGATGTTCTTTTAGATGTTTGCCGACTTAGATGATTATTCCTAAGTCGATGCCTTGTATAAATAACGGATTGTAAAGTCATTTCAAAGTGGGTCTTGTGGAGATGTGAGTGTGGTAGCGAGCAGGAGAGCAAAAGGTAGAGCAAAAGTATTGGACTTAAATGGAACTGATTCAAGCATGGTGAAGATGCTATTCTCCAGTTCATGTATGTGATACTTATTATTTTGTAGACAGTGTGTCTCTTGTAGGCAGTGAGCCTCTTGTGAGCAGTGTGCTTGGGCAATGAGCCCTAATTGGAAAGTGCCATTTTGTTCTTTCTATTCTTCTAACAGAGAATACAATCTTGGGTTAATCACCTCATGGTTTTTCCCTTAACCAGATTTTCCACATCAAAATCTTGGTGTCATGTGTGTTAATGTGTTTCTGCTCTTGATTTAATGCATTATGTTTACATGATTGATTTATCCTTATGCTACTAAACTACAAAGTGGATTTAAGTGTTTAATTAGAAGAAAGTTTTGTACAACTGATTCACCCCCCCTCTCAATTGTCTACCCTGAATCTAACAATCAAAACCAAGGAAGGCTTTCCCAAATCAAAGATAGAGATGAAAAGTAGATAATGCAAAACATAAGGTTCACATAGGGTTATGATAGTGCAAGGAAAGTAGTTTTAGTATCAAAAGGTAATGAGAGACAGTCTAGTTTCATTCAAGAGAGTCTAGTTTCTGACAAAAGATTTGAGGTTTGTGTTTCTTTTACACCCCATTGTCCTTTTGAAAACTACAATGCTTCATGGAGGTATTGAGAAGAATAGTCATTCAAAAGAACAGTCAAGCATGCAAGCGTAATACTAGAGAGAATAAGTGACATAGATGGTTTGCACTATCCTATAAGGGTACAAAAAAGTCAAGAGAGGTCTTACTTACCACATTTTGATGCCTACATAGCAAGAGAAGAAGGAGATCTGCCCTAAAACATAAATGAGTATATCCTTCAATAAAGAGTCTAAAAGCCATACAATCATTGTATGAGAAGGAGCTTCTTGAGAAATCTTGAGGTCAGTTGAACATAAAGGAGATGTGTAGGGATAGAGAACATCTATGAAGGTTCTTGAAAGAAGAACAATTATCATTTTTTCTTAGTGGTCCATATCATCAGCAATAACAATGATAGAGCAACATGCATTGATGGAGCAATAATCATCCTAAGGACAGTCATGCAAAAGACAGTCACACAAATCATATATTATGGTAGAGGTTCACATTCCATCAAAATAGAACCACCAGTTCATGATGACTTCATACTTGTTATTACTGATCTGAATAAACTATCTAACATTGTTGTTTCAAGGTGCCAAAATATCTCTTTCCAAAGGCTAGTGAGTCAGAAGTAGTAAATAGGTTGTAGAAAGGTGAGTTTCCTATTATGCTGTTATCTCATGTAGTAACAAAGGCTAAAACCTTCCCCAAATGATGCATCAAGATCCAGTATGGACAAGATAAAAGGGGTTATGGATTAGGTAAGAAGATTGTCACCATCACTATGAAACAGTGAAATGATCAAAGACAAACATAATAAGAAAAAGAATGTTATGATAGGTTATGATATGTTATGTCCTAGAGAAGGCTTATACAGGACTAGTTTTGACTATAAAGAAGAAATACATGAGGGTAGTCACATGCTCTTGTGAGCAGTCAAATGCACATGCAAGAATAATGAAACTCTTAACATGATACGATCACTTTCTTCTTTTCAATACAAAAGATAGTCTCCAAAGAGCAGAAAGAAAAAATAGTCATGCTTAAAATAGAGGGACAGTCTTATAATTGTCACATTGACACAGTCCTGTCACCATATCATCATGAAGGAAGCATAGTCTTACATAGTGGGGAGTTTTGACAACATGCATGAGGAAGGACAGTGTGTAGCAGTCTCAAGTTTAGGGAAGGAACAACAAAGTACAGAAGAAAACCAAACATGTCACAAGAACAACATTTATGACTATCATGCAAAAGAGGACAGTTATCACTTGCCTTAAGAAGCAGTATCAAGACAAGACATCCAAGAGAATATGCAGAGAATTATGAGTTAGTAGGCACAGTTGGAGGAAGCAATAAGTAGTGAGAACATCAGTTTTGAATAGCAAAAACCTAGCATGAAATAGTCACACAAATAAGGAGACCTTTCAAAGCCATATCAAGGCATATTAATGAGTTTTTGCAAGGGCTATTGGTCAAACCCACAGCATCTCAGGACCAACACACGTTTTTCAAACCAATCCCATGGAGTATAAGATGCTTGTCAGAGCTACAGGAACTCATGTCTATGCAGTACTAAGAGTATGAAGGCACAGAGACAAGAGAAAGTTTTCTTCACAAACCTCTTATGATAAAAAAACAAAACATAGCTTCTCAAAATAGCAACAATATCTTACAACCCGAAACCCTACTTATTTTTGGGATGAAATATTGTCCTCCTTTTATACTATTTCCATATGTTTTAAAGACCATTTCTATATGGTTCTGCAAAGACTTCACATACATTATCTCTATTTTATGCTATTTCATATAAATACTTTCCAAAGACTTAGACCCTATGCTAATAAATGAACTCAGGTGGTTATATTATCAAATGGATGATTTGAATTATTAATATGCATGAAATATAGATAGGATTTCATAAGTTTATTATGAGAGGTTGTTTTGTATATATGTTGGAATGATTAACCCTGTGCAGCCAGATAAAGAATCCAAGAAGGAGTAATTACAATAGGATGTAGAATAGAGGAATCAATGAGAACACGGTCCAAGTGCCAGACATAGCGATCGGTGGAGACAAACGTGGTCATCATGGGAGAATAAATGCAGGGGAGAAAGAAGACTCATTCTAGGAATCTCACCGAAGTTTATGAATCTTATTTATGAGTTGTTATGGTTAGAATTTCTATTTGGATAGGACTCTGTTTCCTTTGTTCTAATTAATAAGTTGATCTCAAAAACAATATCCTGATGTCTAGGAATGAATTGATGATCGCAGTTAGTTAGAAGGTTGAATAAGACTCTCCCATCTTTATATAAGTTAGGGGATGAGTTTGTTGATTAGGATGGTTGTTATGGTTTACTTTAAAAATAGCCATTACTTTATTACAGTTATCAGTTATTCCAGACATGTTATAATTTTGAATAAAATCTGAAGAAGATTCTATCTTTGATATGATTTGAATTTAACTATATGTTATGGGATGTGTTAAGATCTGAAGTAGATTTAATCTCCAGAAAAAGTGAGATAGTTCCCTGAGCTAGCCACTCAATGTACTCACTCTCACTTTGCATGTTTTCTTATTTATTCCTGCATTCTTAGTTAATTTGTTTCATTCCATCTTATGTGTTATATTGTGAAGCAAGTATGAACTATTAATTGATATTTCTAGTAATTGTAATTCATGAGTAGAGTGCACGTTTTTAATCCTACGGAGGTTAGTGTTAGCCTTTTCATCATTTTTGAGTTGTTAGATTAAAACTGTGATTTTCTATTAAATACAGTTATCTTCAACTTCTACTGAAGGCACCCATAGCAACTGGAAGTTTAGATTGTTTTTGTTGTTTTCCATTTCCGTTTACTGTTTCATATTCCTATGCATTCTAGTAAGTAGGACTAGATAAAATAAGAATTGTACAAGATTAACTTAGATTAGAAATGAGTCTTGAAGGCATAGATAGTGCAGGCATCATCATAAGCTTATGCTCCTTGGTTGATAATTCAATGTAGGAATGCAATGATAGTGGACTGTTTAGTTAGGTTAAACTTTGAAATTTATTTAGGTCTACAACACATTAGTTTTCCTCTACATTTTTGGCACCATTGCTAGGGATGGTGCTATCTTCATAATCTCATTTGTTAGATTTCACATGCTTTTATACGTTAAATATTGATTTCAGTATTAGATTGCATAAATTCATTTTTCAAGAAATACCAGGCATTCTACTAACATTGTGCAGGGCCGCTGAAACATAAAGCTTAATTTACTGTATGCGGAGGCAAACAGATACTTGAGGTAGATTCCTCCCATCGACTTCTCAGAACAACGAGGGTACAACTGATTTCAACAACTACACAATAGGAAGTGCTGAAGGAGAGTTTCCTTTTACATCTTCATCAACACCCCCTACATCTCCATCAACTTCCTCTACTGCCATAGAGGAACTTTCAGAACCATGGCAGATGCAGTAGAGGATCTTCTAGGACAAGCTACATTTGAATTCCCTATACCAGACCTAGCATGGGCAGCTACTCTGAAAAATATACCACCATCTGCATTGCCTATTTTCTATGGTTTGGTGACTGAAGATCCTGACACTTTCCTATTTGAGTTTGATGTTTTATGTAGGAGTTATGATTATACCACTGATCCTTACAAACTCAAGCTATTCCCTACTACCCTAAAAAATGCTACTTTAAGATGGTTTATGGGACCAGGGAGAGATGCCATTCTAGACTGGGATACCATGAAGACAAAATTCCTGGCAAAATACAAAGACTACTGCAGAAGACATGATAGGAGGAAAGATGACATCTTTAGGATGTCACAGAAGGAGGATGAGCCATTAGAGGACTATGTGGAGAGATTCTAATTTGCCTTGAAGAAAAACCCTTAGAATAGGTTGTCTAAAGAATCATTGAAAACTGGTCTTTTTAAGAGGAGTCAATGGTGATTGCATGGATGCTCTAAATCTCATTGGAATAGGGGATATCTCCCAACTACACTCTGAAGATATTTGTATAGCTTGCAGGAACTACTCTAGGACTTTTTCCAGAAAGCCCAGAGGAGAAAGAGTAGCCATTGTAGGCAAGGCAGCTAATGGAGTTTCTCGAGTGGAAATTAGTAACTTGTTGACCAATATGAAAGAAGATATCATTAGCCACATGGCTACACAGTTGGACACTCTTCGCATCAAGAAGAAACAAGAGGAGGCATATGCAATGTTCACTAAATACTACCCCAGCTGCAGACAAAGGAAAGCCAATTGCAAATGTAAGAGGGTGACCAGTATCCAACAAGAAAGGATTGAGAGACCAGAGTTACAATAATTTGAAGGAGAGGACAGGCAATTATTCTTCATTGCTCAAAGAAGGCCATGGCAACAAAGACAAGGTATGCCTCCTGATCCAGTTAATTTTAATCCTCCCTTTCCTGTTGCAAATCAGAACTTCTTTGCTTGGAATACTTAGCAATGGTCTGGTAACCCAAATGCATGGCAAACCCACAATGGAAAAATCCCCAATGGCCTACTCCACAAGATGGTTGGAACCAACAACAACCTAACCAATGGCCACAACAAAATTTCCAAGGACCTAACTATAATCCTTAGTGGCCTACTTAGCAGCAACAATGGCAGCCTCAGTGGAACAAGGGCCAACAATGGCAGCAAAATGCACAATTTCAAAAACCTATGATTCCATCTCAGCCACAACATCCAGCCATCATGCCACCACCTCAAAATCCACCTCAAAATCCATCTCCTAGACCTACCCAAATCCCTACCCAACCTGCACCTAACCCTAACAACAAGCCTGTTCAGTAGGTTTATACTAATGAGGTGATGCAATATCCCACCTATGGGGTGGAAGTGAGTAATGTTCATCTTAGATCAGGGAAAGAACTGGCAGGACCTTCATCTTCCCAAATTACTAAGCTTGAAGATGAAGAGCCCACTGAAGAGACCCCAAATAAACAACCCTTGGAACCTGACTCAATCCAAGATGCCCAACCTATCTTGCAACAGAAGTCTCCTTTCCCTGAACATTTGGCCATGCAAAAGCAACCAGCTCAAGCTGATATTGTCCTTTTTAGCTAGCTAAAGGATATTAGCATTAAGATTCCCTTAATCCAAGCTATCAAGAATATCCCCATCTATACCAAAACTATTAGGGATCTTTGCATAAAGAAGCCAGGAAGGAAGAGAATAGACCCCCAGACAGTGCATGTGTTAGGTAATCTTGTAGACATCATGTTGGGTAATATAACTGTTCCAAAATATACAGACTCAGGAAGTCTAGTGGTGGATGTTAAGATCAATGGGACTGTGATTAAGAACACTATGATAGATTTAGGTGCTGCTATTAATGTCATGACCAAGGAAACAATGCATATACTCCAACTGAATAATCTTAGGCCTTCCCAGATAGTTCTTCAATTAGTTGATAGGTCCATAGTCAAACCTGAGGGAGTCAGAGGATTTGGTCATTACATTAGACTCTTGGGAGTATCCAGTTGATTTCAAAGTTTTGCAGCCCAAAGTTAATCTTGCTGGTTACCCTCTTACACTAGGCAGACCATGGCTTGCCACTACTGATGCATTTATAGGTTGTAGGTCTAGTAACATGATCATCTCTAATGGGATAGTGACCAAGAAACTGGTGTTGTATCCTCCAGCCCAACCATACCATGAACTTGAGCAGGCCATTTGGCCTTTCTAGGAAGAAGAGGACACTTACTCCTTGCAAACACTAATGACTATTGAATGCAACCCCTTGTTAGATATTCTAGATGAAGATGAACTAATTGCTCATGTCCTCCATAATGATTGTGGAAGGCATCCGTAGCAGCAAGATTATCTATCTTGCTTGCAAGACCCTTTGAGCACCACAATACCAAGTAGTTCATCAGAAGAGGTGTCTCAAATATTTCATGCTTTATTACCTTAGCAATGCTTACCTGTGTTACCCAACCTTGATTTGTCTTCTGTGCAAGAACTGTCTAAACAAATAGAAGTTAGACCAGGAAAGATATTGAATATTAATAATGCCTTGACTAATGAACAATAACACTCCTTGCATAGAGTTTTAAATTCACACTCAACAACATTTGCATGGGATTATAATGATATGAAAGACCTTGATCCTACCTTATGCATGCATAAGATATACATAGATGATGGATATAGGCCCATCAGGCAGCAGCAAAGGCACATGAATCTAGCCCTCAGGGAAATTGTTAAAATTGAGCTACAAAAACTTTTGGATGCAGGCTTCATATACCCCATTTCAAATAGTGAATGGGTTTCACCATTGGTTATAGTTCCAAAGAAAGGAGAAAAGTGGAGGTTTTGTGTCGACTACAGAGAATTGAACACTTCTACTAGGAAAGATCACTTTCCATTGCCATTCATTGACTAGGTTCTTGACTCACTAGAAGGCAAGAAATATTTTTCTTTCCTTGATGGTTTTAGTGGCTATAATTAGATTAAAATTGCTCCAGAAGATCAAGATAAGAAAACATTTACCTGCCCTTGGGGGACATACGCCTACTCTATCTTGCCCTTTAGCTTGTGCAATGCTCCAGCTACTTTTCAAAGAGTGGTTTTAAGAATTTTCTCTGATTTTACACATGATAGTATGGAGATTTATATGGATGACTTCACCACATATGGTGACACATATGATGAATCCCTACACAACTTGGACAAGGTATTGAAAATATGTACAAATCACAATCTCTATTTGTGTAATGAAAAATGTTTCCTTATGATAACACAAGGAATAGTTTTGGGGCACTTTATCTCAAGTGCTGGAATACAAGTGGATCCAAAGAAAATTGAAGTTATTTCCACCCTACCTATTCCATAGAAGCAGAAAGATGTCAGGATTTTCCTAGGACATGCAGGTTACTACAAAAGGTTCGTTCAAGATTTTAGCAAAATTGCTGCACTTCTATTTACTCTGTTAACAAAAGACAGTGAATTTGAGTGGACACCAGATTGTTAGACTTCTTTTGAAAAGATGAAAACCTCCTTGACACAAGCTCCTGTACTTAGAGGACCAAATTGGACCTTACCTTTTCACATCCATACTGATGCATCAAATTTTGTAATTGGTGCAATTTTGGGCCAACAAGAAGGATCCAAGGAATATGCTATTTATTATGTCAGTAAGAATTTGCAAGGAGCTAAATTGAATTATATAGTGACAAAGAAAGAGATTTTAGTAGTTGTTTATGTCATAAATAAGTTTAGGCACTACATAACTGGTTACAAGGTCTTCATCCATACAGATCATGTAGCCATTAGATACTTGATGAATAAACCCATAGTAGGTGGCAGACTTGTAAGGTGGTTATTGTTGTTGCAAGAGTTTGATATTACAATTGTTGACAAACTAGGCAAAGCCAATGTTGTTGCTGATTTTCTGTCCAGACTACCTACACAGTCTTCAAATGGAGTGGTTGATGATTCTTTTCCTGATGAGCATTTATTTGTTCTCACTACATACACTCCACGGTATGTAGATATAGCCAATTATTTGGTTATAGGACAAATTCTAGGATATTTCTCTCCAAGGGAGAAGAGGCAGCTAGTGCATAAATGTTTCTCTTACTCTTGGATTTCTAGATTTCTATTCTACACTGGACTAGACAATATCATGTGGAGATGCATCAAGGAGGATGAAGTATTTGGTGTAATGAAGGCTTCTCATGATGAGCCTTGTGGAGGACATTTTGCAGCTAAACGGACAGCCTTCAAAATCCTCACAACAGGTTATTACTGGCCAATGCTTCACAAGGATGTTATCAAGTACACTAGGAGCTGTGATAGATGCTAGAGAATGGGGAGACGTACTAAAAGTGATGAGATGCCTTTACAACCACAAATCTCACTAGCTCCTTTTGACAAGTGGGGTTTGGATTTTGTGGGGCCTATATCTCCTTCATCCAACAACAAAGAATATATCCTGGTGTGTATAGATTACTTAACTAAATGGGTGATGCAGAGCATTCAGAGGAAGCTTACAAAATAGGGTTAATACCCATCAAACCCACAGTTCAAATAGATTAAATGCTCAAATTAGCTTTAAAAATCCTTCTTTAGGTCCATACAACATCTAAACACATGCATTCTTTTACCATCAGTGAGATAACATACAGTCGGAAAGACTTTCCCAACTCTTACTGCGGACATACTTCATGCCGATGTGTCCACAACCCCTTCTTTGCTGTGACATACTTCTGTTGGCCTAACTTTAATCTTGTCTCCCGATCTCACATCTCTTACCGATGGAGATTCTCTTTTTCGCCTGTCGGTGAGACTTTCACTATCGGCCACCCAAAGACTTCCTTCGCCGATACACTGATGATCTAACCTTGTATATGCAAGACTTGACTTGCTAAAGCTGGTAATCTAATGTAACTTTCCCTGATGTCACCGATACAGCCGGTCATCCCTTGTATCTAACTCAATGTATTTGTGAAATGTATATTCTCCTTATACATTTGGAAGATACATTCGAAATGTACATTCAGAATATGCATTCAGAACATGCATTCAGAACATGCATTCAGAACTTGCATTCGGTGAGATTGACCGTTGACTTTCCTTGTATCATACGAAATGCACATTCACTACATACAACCTCGACATACAATTGCAGGATACACACAAAATGATACTCACATACTTTTGTGATATACACATGAAATGTTCTCAACATACATTAGCGATATACACACGAATTGTATATTTAGTGAAACACACAAAATTCATGTTGATAACATCCTTAACAACCTTGTAACTAAACGATACACAGAAACAACTAAATCCTACAGAACAAAAATGAATCTACTCGTCAGGAAGTCAATCCATTGATTTCAAAGAAATCTCCACCAATGGAATGCTTCCGAACTACATCCCCACAATTAACCCAAAATAGATCTTTTTATTTATTCTTCTCAGGATGTACATACAATCTTCTCTCTCCCTCTCTGTCTGTCTATCCTTCAATGAAAAGAGACCAACTATTTAAAGACTCACTTGGCAGTTACATACGGTGGAAGGCGAACCACCTCTACGGATCGGTTACAATTCTTTTATGACATGTATGCCATTACTCAGCCAACTAAGATTTAACATGGAGCTAAGGCCTTACAACATAACATTTTGGACACAACAGAAAATGTAAGGAATCCTTCAGATTCTTGTATCTCGAGGTGCTCCTGTACCAATGGGTAGAAGTGAAAGCATTGTAGTTTGCCAGAGATGGCAATGTGGCCAAATTCTTGTATGAAGATATCTTCACTAGGTATGGTGATCCAAGACAAATAGTAACTGACCAGGGACCACAGTTTACATATGATTTAATAACAAAATTGGTTGCAGAATACCAGATCAGGCATAATAAATCCACTCCCCAAGATCCACAGGCTAATGGTCAGGTAGAAGTTACTGATAGAGAAATTGAAAACATCCTGACCAAGACAGTGCAACTTCATTGAAGAGATTGGGTTGCTAGGCTCCCTGAAGCTGTTTGGGCATATAGAACAACTTGGAAGACAACTACAGGGTTTACACCCTATGAGCTGGTCTATGGCAAGACTGTAGTTGTGCCTATTGAATTTGAGCATAAAACCCTGAGAACAACAATGGACCTAGGAATGGATCTGACCACTGCACAACAGGAAAGGCTACAACATTTGAATGCCTTGGATGAAATGAGACTGGAAGCCATTCATCATACAGAGGTAATATAGAAGCAAAGGGCAAAATGGCATGATAAATATATAAAAACAAAGGAATTCACTGCAGGAGACTAGGCACTACTTTATGATTCAAGGTATAAGGACTTCGAGGGCAAGCTTCAGTCACGTTGGTTAGGTCCATATGAAATCCAACAAGTTTTTCCTAATGGTGTAGTTCAACTGCAATCTATTGATGAAGCTCGATTTTCACTATTGGTCAATGGGCATAGGCTCAAATTGTACAAGAAGCCACTCCAGAGAGATGACTTTCTGGTATCTCTATCTGCTCAGTATGCTCCTCTTGATACTTTTGATTCAGATGCTGTGACACCAGATGATGCTAATTCAGCTGTTGTAACACCAGACAATGCACACTTCGATGCTGATACAACAACAATGTCCAGTGATGTGGAGGTTGAGTTACAATACTCAACCCCTGTTGCTGAAAATTAAATTTCTTTATTTTTCTCATATGCACACACTACATGATTTCCATGGTTACAACTTGATAGCTACACCGAGACCTATTTTTCACTTATTCAATCGGGACCTGACTCAGCTAGGACTTGTTATATTATGTTTACATTTACACAGTCAGGACCTATGCTACAGGCACCTATAGCAACACCTGTCTACTGTTCTGTTCCATTGCATGGTGAACACTACCTCACTTCTCCTGCCCATTCCATCAACCTGTATTCCTTTCAAAATTTATCCATTCACATAATTCCAAGTGTTAATTCGCATTTATGAGTAGTACTTCCATCTGCCATCTTTCACTATTCAATTATCACTCTATATCTTTACATCAAACTTCCCATTTGCCGCATGCATATTCTATCACCTCACCAGTGTTGTTCACAATTTCCCAGGTATGTTAATTATTTCATTTCAATAGATATGTACAATCAACACCTTTCTATTAATACACTTAGATTTCTTTATTTATATTCATGTTTATTCATAATTTATTTCATCCATGTGATGTATATTTCCACCATTTCTTTTTATTTCTCCTTCTCCATCAGTAAAACCTGCCATTTGAAGTGTGGTCACTTCATCATTAAGTTGGGGGGAGGGGTTTATTTTCAAATGATTGTCATTTAATCATTGTTGCCTTTACATTTTTGCCTTTCAAAACCTTGTTTAAAACCCTACCTTTTGAGAAAAAACTAGACAAAATACTCTGCGCTATGAACTCACCTCTGTCAAATAATGAATTAATACCCTAAGGAGTTATGGAGTTATAGTGGAGAAGCATGAAAGAGGCAAATTGAAGGACTGGTTTTTCAGGGTGGTGAGCTGAGGCAATAGAAATTGGTTAGTTGGCATTGTGCAGAGAATTGACATTGCAGAGTTCTAATTCATAGTCTTAATGGGAGGAGACGTAATCAGAAGGGAACCCTTAGCACACAAGGAAATATTGGAGGATGTGTTGGTCTTCTGCTCTTTACTAGAGTGGGTTGGCTTGATTACTTCCTCAAATTGACATAATATAATGATGACATGGCAAAAGAATTTGCACTTACTCTGCAATATGATGAAGCAATGGTTAGAGGGTTGACAATAGACACTTCCAAGCTTGCAATTGCTCAAGTTTTAGGGTTGCCTAGAATAGGGTATGAGTATCCAGTCAGAGCTGATGCAACTACGACCAGGGAGGAGTTTTGTGAAAGAGGTGAACACCTAGAATCTACCACACAAGGTACCAAATGATTATCTCTTCTATTTTTTGGGGGGAAATGTGTTTCCTATATTATCAAATATATCACTTGTGATGGTAGATATAATATGCTGTATACTACACATCTTAAACTACTAAACCATTTGAGCCATGAGAAACTTGTCAACATTCCCAATTATTTGTATAGTATGCTGAGAAGAATGTCTTCAGAGTATCAGAGGCAACAAGCAGCCACAACTCTTTCTCACCATTGTTTAAAAGCTTTGTTAGTAAAAAGGAGTTTAAGGATTCAATACCCATAGATTGAGTGGGAAGCCTTTAAACAATGTGTAGACATCTCAACACTCTTGGAAGCACCAGAGCCAGAGGAAGATATTCCACATGAAACTGAACCCCTTGTTGATACTGAGCAGGAAGAAACACAACCTAAGAACCCTCCAGAGTTTAGGCCTGTATCAGTTGAAGAGCCCTCAGCCTCTATTCCTAAAACAAAAAGAACTACTTCCTCAACATCTAGGAAGAAAACAAAGAGTCAGAGGGAGAACAACAAGAAGAGGAAAAAGGTAGAAAAACATGAGACAGTTACTCCTGGGCAATCGGGGAGGTTGAGGAAGCAAGGTGTTAAAGAGAAAATTGTTGAGTACCTAGGAGAAGAAGACAAAAATAAAGGCCAACAAGATACTGATCTAGCTCCTCTGAATCTAGATTTAGATAGGGGAGAAAACCCTCTTGAGGATGCTTCTGCTGATGCCTATGCAAATAATAATATGTCTGCTAGAAAAAGAAGGTACATTTCTTCTTTTGATTTTGAATCAGAAGATCCATTTATTGCTAGAAAAATGGGAAAACCTATACCAGATGACTTTGCTAAGGAAATCTTTGATGCCCCTGAAAAAGAGAATGATGAAAATTTTGAAGGTGAAAAGGAATTGATAGAAGACAGAGATATTAGGAAGGAGTTGTAGGAAGCCCTAGACAGAATAAGGCAACTTGAGGAATAGGTAACGGATTATGAAGAAAGAGATAGAGAAAAGGAAAATAGGATTTAGGAGTTGGAGGAGAAGATCCAAACTTATGGCCATGGCTCTAATTTAGATTTGTTAGCACAGCTGACTGAAAATAAAGTAAAGATTGAGGAAGAGGCAGTACTTATTCTCCAACCTCCTATGGTAAAAACCCCAACATACTTGTTCCAAGTATGGGCCTAACTGGTGTTGTCATCGATGTCAACATACTCCTATTGCATTGATGATAAGGATTGGATGAGCTGTATGCTGAGGATATTGAGAAAATTAGTCCCATTAGGAACAGAGAAGAACAATGAAGACAGTGAGGTAAAGATCCTAGCTAAGATGAAGATCAGAGGATGCACATCAAAGGGTTTGTAGATATGTGTCTTAAGATGATCCAGTAAAGATTTTAGAGGTCCGCATGAAGATCTTAAGAAGTTATGGCCACTTAAGTTAAACCAGTTCTGGTAGATGTTCAGAGGTGACAAAGTGACTCAGATAGGTCCGGTGAGATCTAGAAATGCAATATCTTATTTTGTGGACCTGGTGGAGTGTTTAGGAAGTCAATATGAATTACAAACTTAATTGGTTCATGGTTTGGAGGTTCACAAGCATCTATTCCAATATGACAGTGATGATAGACTGTGTTCTTGAGGCTCTAGGTGAAGGAGAGAATGATTTCAGTAAGCAGAAGTAGTATGGATGTTCCTGGTGATTTAGGCAAGCTTGTGGAGGTCTTTGGATAGTGTCCAGTTTGTGTTGGTGATCCGCATTGAAGATTGAGCTCAAAATTGAAGAATTACTTCTGGATGATGATGTTCTTCCTAAGTCTGGCTGACCGGATGAGTTACACATCCTGTGGATGATCTTGGAGATGTTCTGTGAAGAATGGCATGTTCCTAAAGGAAGATTGAAGTCTCAGATCTGTGTGGCCAACAGTGTGTTGATCCGCATGAAGTCCTTTTGTAATTAGTCATGTTGTATTTATGTATTTTCTTTGCAATGTTTTCTGACTTGGATGATTATCCCTAACTTGATGTCTTGTATAAATAAGGAGTTGTAAAGTCATTTCAAAAATACTGTGTGGAGATGAGAGTGTGGTAGAGAGGAGTAGAGTGAAAGGCATAGCAGAAGTATTGAGCTTAAATGGAACTGACTCAAGCATGGTGAAGATGCTATTCTTCAGTTCAAGTATGTAATACTTATTATTCTATAGACAGTGTGTCTCTTGTAGGCAGTGGGCCTCTTGTGAGCAGTGGGCTCAGGCAGTGAGCCCTAATTGGCATGTGCCATTTTGTTCTTTCTATTCTTTTAATAGAGAATACAATCTTGGGTTAGTCACCCCGTGGTTTTTCCCTTAACCGGGGTTTCCACATCAAAATCTTGGTGTCATATGTGTTAATGTGTGTTTTTGCTCTTGAATTGTTGCATTATGTTTCCATGATTGATTTATTATTATGCTGCTAAGTTAAGAAACAAATTTAAGTGATTATTGGAAGAAAGTTTTGGACAATTGATTCATCCCTCCCTCTTAGTTATCTATCCTAAATCTAACAATGGGTATCAGAGCCAAGTTCCTCTAAAAGGAGCTTAACCACTTGAGGAGATCCAGGATGTCATCCTACAAGAAAGATAGTCTGAAGTTTGATGGAACCAATTTCACTCTTTGGAAAAGTCACATGGAATGCCACTTGCAATGTATGGGAATGCAGTATTGGATCATGGCTTCAAAGAAGTATGTTCCTCCACAGAACAGACCAAGTACTGTAGATGAAATTAGAAATGTTGAAAACAATCTGCGAACTAAAGAAGCTCTTCTAAGTGCCTTAACTAATTCAGAGCTGACAAATGTTGTTGATCTAAAAATTGCATATGAGATTTGGCAAAAACTGGAACTTCTGCATGAAGGAGACAAGTATGTTAAATGTGCCAAGCTACAGATTCTGAAAGAAAAATTTGAAAACATGAAGATGAGAGAAGATGAAAATATCACCACATTTATGCCAAAAGTAAATGAGCTTGTTTGTGGCATTAGATGTGCTGGTGGAATCTTGGATGAAGATGAGATTGTTGGCAAAGTTCTCAGATCCCTTCCTGATTCTTACAAATATAAGGTTGCTGCTATTGAAGAATTTAGATCCTATTCAAGTATTACAAGAGATCAATTGGTTGGTAAATTGGCTACATTTGAGTTGACCGAGTTTGGAGATGCACCCCCCAAGACTGAATCTGCATTCAAAGCTAGTGCCTCTATAAAAGGAAAACAAAAGTTTGATTTGGGAGAGAACTCTTCAAAGAAACTATCATGGTATGAAAAAGAAAGAAAAGATCTGGAAGAAGATGACGCAGAAGCTGCTCAACTTAAAGCCCTTATTGCAAAAAGACTACCAAGAGGATCCGGTAAGTATGAGGGGAAATTGCCTTTTAAATGTTTTAACTGCAATAAGATTGGTCATTTTGCCTCAAGGTGTCCAAAAAGATTTTCAAGGTCAAATCCTAACAGATCAAGGTTCCAAAAGAAATGTTACTATGTTCATGAAGATGATGATGAAGAAGGAGTAACAGATGATGAGTCAGAGACAGGAAACAAATCTAAAAGTGACTAAGTGTTTATTTCCATCAAGGAAGAAGATCCAATGCCCTCTGAATTTGTCAATCATAAAATTGTAGAAAGAGCTCTAGCTGCCCAAGTTGAAGAAAATGATGATTGGGTCATTGACAATGGATGCTCTCACCATATGACAAGTGAGAAAAATAAGTTCATAGATTTGGAAAGGTATGAAGGAGGAGTGGTAAAATTTGGTGATAATTTTGCTGGCAAAATCAAAGGTAGAGGAACCATTTCTTTTGATGGAAATAACAAAACCAGTAATGTATTGTATGTTGAAGGTATGAAGCACAATCTTCTCAGTGTTGGTTAGTTGGTGGAAAAACGCTATGATCTCTGATTCAAGAATGGAAAATGCATGATCTTTGAAAGTTCCAAAACAGAGATTGCATCCAGTACTCAAACAAAAGGTAATATCTTCCACTTGGTTGGTACTGGTAAAAGTTGTTTATTTGTTCAAATTGATCAGAGCTGGTTGTGGCATAGAAGAATGTGTCATGTGAATTTTGATAATATCATCAAGATAAGCAACACCCAAGATGTGAGAGATCTTCCAAGACTGGTGAAACCTACTAATAGTTTGTACAAAGAATGTCAGTTGGGTAAGCAGAGCAAAGTCACATTAAAAAGTAAGGAACAATCTTCTACTGGATTATTGGACTTAGTTCATACTGATCTATGTGGTCTGGCAAGAATCAGAAGTGTGCAAGGTGATAGATACTTCATGCTATTAATTGATGACTACTCCCAAATGATGTGGGTGACTTTCTAAAAGAGAAATCAGAGGCTCTTGAGAAATTCAAAATATTCAAGGCTATGGTAGAGAATGAAACTAGATTAAACATAAAATGTTTGAGGTCTGATAGAGGTGGAGAATTCACATCTGACGAGTTCATAGAATTATGTGAGAAACATGGAATAAAAAGACATCTATCTACTCCAAGAACTCCATAGCAGAATGGAGTAGTGGAGAGAAAGAATTGGACCATCCATGAAGCATCTAGAACCATGATGATGGAAGAAAATGTTCCTCAGATCTATTGAAGAGAAGCTGTAAGCATTGCAGTCTATACACTTAATCGAGTACAAATTAGAAGCAATACTGGTAAGACTCCTTATGAACTCTGGTTTGGCATCACTCCCACTGTGAGGTATTTCAGAGTCTTTGGTAGAAAATGTTACATTAAAAGAGATGAAGATCTAGGCAAATTTGATGCTAGAAGTGATGAAGGAGTATTCTTGGGTTATTCTACTCAAAGCAAAGCATACCGGTGTTATAACAAGAGATTGAGAAAGATTATAGAAAGTACAAATGTGAAGGTTGATGAAGGTATTGAAAAACCCTCAAGGTTTTATGAATATAATGAAGATGATCAGATGATGTTTTGATCCAAGGAGTCCAAGCCCCTTCTAAAATTTAGATTTAGACTGATTTGGTGAATCAGGAAGAAGAGTGAGTTTCAATGAACCTGTTCAAGAAATAGAAGTGTAAGAAAGTTCCAAAATTCCTAGGTATGTAAGACTGAATCACTCTGAAAATCAGATCATAGGGGATAAAAGCAAAGGTGTTCAAACAAGAAGAAAGATTGCTCAAGACTCAGAAGAGTATTGTCTGATTTCAAAGATTGAACCAAAGTTAGTAAATGAAGCATGCAATGATGAAAGCTAGACCAAAGCAATGGAGGAAGAGCTTATGCAAATTGAGAAAAATCACACTTGGGATCTTGTTCCCAGACCTAGAAACAAGAATGTGATTGGAACCAAATGGGTATTCCAGAATAAACTAAATGAAGATGGTGAAGTAGTCAGAAACAAACCCAGATTGGTCTGCAAGGGTTACTCTCAAGTAGGAGTTGATTTTGAAGAAACTTTTACACTGGTGGCAAGAATTGAAGCAGTCAGGTTATTTCTTGCCTTTGCTACTTTCAAGGACTTCAAAGCATATCAGATGGATGTCAAGTCTGCCTTCCTGAATAGTGACTTGGAAGAAGAAGTTTACATTGAACAACCGGATGGATTTCAATTATCTGATCATGGTGATATGGTCTGCAAGTTGAAGAAAGCATTGTATGGACTCAAGCAAACCCCAAGAGCCTAGTATGAAAGATTGGATAAGCATCCTTTGAAGATTGGTTTCAACACAGGTACTACTGATAGTAATTTGTATTTCAAAATTGATCATGAAAATATTTGGATTGTTGAAGTGTTTGTTGATGATATCATTTTTGGAGGAAGAGACAGTATGTGCAAAACTTTTGCAAATCAAATGAAAAGTGAATTTGAGATGTCCATGTTTGGGGAAATGAATTTCTTCTTGGGTCTCCAAATCATTCAAACAAAGAAAGGAATCTTCATTTCTCAGACCAAATATGTGAAAGAATTATTGAAGAAATTTGGGATGGAAGACTCAAAACTAATGAGTACTCCCATGGCAACCTGATGTAAATTGAGCAAAGATGATGACTCTCCTAAGGCTGATCAAAAAAAGTACAAGTCAATGATTGGAGGATTATTGTATCTCACTCAAACTAGACCTAACATTATGAATGCTATTGGTCTTGTTGCTAGATTCCAAGCCAATCTTAGAGAATCTCATGTCATGGCAATCAAGAGGATTTTTAGATATCTAAAAGAGATAGTTGAGTATGGTTTGTGGTATCCTAGAGATCATGATTTTTCTCTTCATGCATATATAGATGTGGATTGGGTAGGAGATGTGGATGACCAGAAGAGTACTAGTGATGGAACATTCTTTTTTGGGAAGAGATTGGTTTCTTAGCTGAGCAAGAAACAAGAGGCAATATCTCTATCCACTGCAGAAGCAGAATATATTGCAATATCAAGTAGTTGCACTCAAGTATTGTGGATGAAGCAAATGCCAAGAGATATCAGAGTGGAGTATGAAGAACCTATCACAATCTTCTATGATAATTCAAGTGCAATTAACATATCAAAAAATCTGCTGTTGCATTCAAAGACTAAACATATATCCATCAAGTTTCACTTTTTGAGAGAGCAAGTGAACAAAAATGAAGTCAGATTGGAGTTTGTGCCTTCCAAGGATCAGATTGCAGTTATTTTCACTAAACCTCTACCTAAGGACTCTTTTGAGTATCTCAGGGAGAAGTTAGGGGTTATTACCCCTCCGATTCTAAATTAAGGTGCACTGATGTGCATCAGTCCAGTGGATCTCACAGTCATATCCTATGGTCTTGATTGATGATGGGAAGCTGCTACTCAGGGGGAGCAGCTGATATGATTCTGAAGTGATGCAAGTATGTGCCCTTTGCCATTGATGTCAAATGGGGAGAGAAGACTTGTGAAAAATAAGTAGTTTCTGATCAAAGGGGGAGCAATAAAGGAAGAGAAGACATGTGAATGGTTGTTGTTGGTAGAGGGAGTTATGTCAGTGAGGAGAAGTTCTTGTCTTGATGGTTAAAACAATTTTTCACATCATATGTTTCCATCAATGACAAAGGGGGAGATTGTTGCAAGTATGGGCCTAATCGGTGTTGTCATTGATGTCAACATACTCCTGTTGCATTGATGATAAGGATTGGATGAGCTGTATGCTGAGAATATTAAGAAAATTAGTCCTATCAGGAACAAAGAAGAACAGTGAAGACAATGAGGTAAAGATCCCAGCTAAGATGAAGATCAAAGGATGCGCATCAAAGGGTTTGTAGACATGTGTCTTAAGATGATCTAGTAAATATTTTAGAGGTTTGTATGAAGATCTTAAGAATTTATGGCCACTTAAGTTAAACTGGTTCTGGCAGATGTTCAGAGGTGACAGAGTGACTCAGATAGGTCCGGTGAGATCCAGAAATGCAATATCTTATTCTGCAGATCTGGTGGAGTGTTTAGGAAGTCAATATGAATTTACAACTCAATTAGTTCATGGTCTGGAGGTCCACAAGCATCTATTCCAATATGACAATGATGACATACTATGTTCTTGAGGCTCTGGATGAAGGAGAAAATGATTTTAGTAAGCATAAGTAGTATGGATGTTCCTGGTGATTCAGGCAAGCTTGTGGAGGTCTTTGGATTGTGTCCAGTTTGTGTTGGTGATCCACATTGAAGATTGAGCTAAAAATTGAAGAATTACTTCTGGATGATGATGTTCTTCCTAAGTCTGGCCGACTGGATGAGTTACACATCTCGCGGATGATCTTGGAGATGTTCTGTGAAGAATGGCATGTTCCTAAAGGAAGATTGAAGTCTCAGATCTGTGTGGCTGACAGTGTGTTGATCCACGTGAAGTCTTTTTGTAATTAGTCATGTTATGTTTATGTATTTGCTCTGTAATGTTTGCTGACTTGGATGATTATCCCTAAGTCGATGTCTTGTATAAATAAGGAGGTGTAAAGTCATTTCAAAAATACTGTGTGGAGATGAGAGTGTGGTAGAGAGGAGTAGAGTGCAAGGCAGAGCAGAAGTATTGAGCTTAAATGGAACTGACTCAAGCATGGTGAAGATGCTATTCTTCAGTTCAGGTATGTAATACTTATTATTCTGTAGACAATGTGTCTCTTGTAGGTAGTGGGCCTCTTGTGAGCAGTGTGCTCGGGTAGTGAGCCCTAATTGGCATGTGCCATTTTGTTTTTTCTATTCTTTTAACAGATAATACAATCTTGGGTTAGTCACCTCATGGTTTTTCTCTTAACTAGGTTTTCCACATCAAAATCTTGGTGTCATTTGTGTTAATGTGTTTCTGCTCTTGAATTGTTGTATTATGTTTCCATGATTGATTTATTATTATGTTGCTAAGTTAAGAAACAAATTTAAGTGATTATTGGAAGAAAGGTTTCGACAACTGATTCACCCCCCCTCTCAGTTGTCTTTCCTAAATCTAACAATACCATACTACATTGTCCTTGGGTTTTGGACTAATGAAACTGACTGATGAAAATAGGTATGAGAAGGAAAAATGGGAAAAAGAAAAGCATAACCTCAATGAATCTATTGCAGAAAAGGATTTGAAGATTAAACAGTTAGAGAAAAAGTTGACAAAGGTTATTGAAAGGGCCAATCAGATTATGGGATGCAAACCACCATCAAGAGTGTATGCACTATTTTTGAAAGAAAAATTTCTCAGTTTTCTGTTTAACATGTTTATCAATGATTAACCCAATTTGCATTCAATATTTATCTTTTGTAATTACATCCAAGAGGTTAGCCTAGAAGAACAAGACCAGTTGTGTGAGTATTTCCTACACAATTATATAATGGATGAAGATACACAATGGAATCCTTGCATTTATGTTGGAGACCTCCAGGTTAGAGCATTAATGTCATATTTTAAAAATGAACAACTTAGATGGTTATTGATGGACCAATATGAAGAATAGGAAAAGAAAGTACCACAACAACTGAGGAAGGAAGCCTTGGAGCTTGAAATCATCTTAACCCAATGGTTGACAATGTTGTCTCATAAAGGACCAGGTAAGGTGATCATGCATTTAAGACTTAGGGACTACAAAAGAATACAGAGGATGGCAGTGTCTATTATCCAAAATTGTCAGAGGTATGTGCATAATAGATGGAACAGTTTAACTCCAGAGTTACAAAGGAATGAACCCCATTCTATCAACAATTTCATAAATATGCTTGAAAGATTGCGCAGATATATCTAGATATCAGAACAGAAGGGAGTATCATGGTTACCTCTCACTTATCAGTCTCCTATATTTCTTTATCCAGTGCCACATTAGACAAGAGGGAAAAGTGAGCAGTGTAGGCGTGCTGAGCATTAGGATGGAAAGACTTGCATACTCTAATGGGTTCTACCTCAAGCAAGGAAATGGAGTTGGAGAGGACACAGACCTCAGAAGAATTACCCTGCATTATAACCTTTTGCCTTAGGTGTCTAGTTCTTTAATTTTGCTTAGGGACAAGCAAAAGTCTAAGTTGGGGGGAATGTTGGGATGAAATATTTTCCTCCTTTTATATTGTTTCCATATGTTTTAAAGACCTTTTCTATATGGTTTTGCAAAGACTTCACATACATTATCTCTATTTTATGCTATTTCATATATATACTTTCCAAAGACTTAGACCCTATGTTGATAAATGAACTTAGGTGGTTATATTATCAAATGGATGATTTGAATTATTAATATGCATGAAATATAGATAGGATTTCATAAGTTTATTATGAGAGGTTGTTTTGTATATATGTTGGAATGATTAACCTTGTGCAGCCAGATAAAGAATCCAAGGAGGAGTAATTACAACAAGATGTAGAACAAAGGAATCAATGATAATACGGTCCAAGTGCCAGACATAGCGATTGGTGGAGACAAACGTGGTCATCATGGGAGAATAAATGTAGGGGAGAAAGAAGACTCATTCTAGGAATCTCACCGAAGTTTATGAATCTTATTTATGAGTTGTTATGGTTAGAATTTCTATTTGGATAGGACTCTGTTTCCTTTGTTCCAGTTAATAAGTTGATCTCAAAAATAATATCCTGAAGCCCAGGAATGAATTGACGATCGCAGTTAGTTAGAAGGTTGCATAAGACTCTCCCATATTTATATAAGTTGGGGGATGAGTTCGTTGATTAGGATGGTTGTTATGTTTTACTTTAAAAATAGCCGTTACTTTGTTACATTTATCAGTTATTCCAGACATGTTATAATTTTGAATAAAATTTGAAGAATATTCTTTTTGACCTATTTTTCCTCTAGCAGGAGTCAAAATAATCCAAGCAGGATCAGTCAGTATGCATATCCCCATGAAAGCCGTATTTGTGATCCTGAGGCTTAACCCAATTTCAAAATCTGAATCTTGCCTGAAGAAGCTTACTATGTGAAAGAGCTTGAAAAAATACGCAATTTTGCTTTTTACATCACCCTGATATTCGCTAAAATGAGGAAGTTATGTGGGGTCATCATCTGGTCAAGCCCTGATCTAATATCGGGTCATATTTCTAAGATTGGGTGATATTTTGAACATCGGGTGATATTCCAAATATCACCCGATATTCTGAATATCATCCTTCCTTCCAAATATCACCCTGATGTGAGAACATGACGATGACATCATGGTAACTGCAATGATAAACCAAGTCATATGCCACTGACATCATCCAGATCCATTCCGAGGGAGGATCATCTTTCTTGCGAAGGTCATCATATTTCTGCCAACTTGATCTTTCATATCGGGGTGATATTTTAACATCGGGTGATCTTAGCTGAAGATCATCCTGATGTTGGTGCTACGAAGTTTCTAAGTATGACCCGATCTTTTGAAGGGTCTGTTGGTTTTTTCCCAGACTGGATGCTTACTCCCAGATTTCCCTACAAGGTAGCCATCAATGATCAACAGGATCTCTGGGCTAGGGGCCAACAGTGTAGGAGATAGACTCTATATTTTATCTCCTCTTCTTCTTCAGGCTCTGCAAAACCTATGGGGGTATTCCCTACTCAACATCCATGAGGAAATGCATATAAAGGCTGGGATGTTGACAGAAAGCAGATAAGTCCTCCCGTAAGTAGACCAAAACTGTAAGATAAGAGCAAAGGGGCTAGCTTTGGGCCTATTTGCAGTTGTAGACAGAGGACTTGGATCCTAAAACTAATTCTACTGCCCTAATGGTTGTTTTGGAGTTTTGATTTTGATTTTATATTTGGATGCAAAGCTGGACATGGTATATAACACAAACACAAAGCTAGATCAGTGCCTATCCAGGGCTTGGAGTCAGTAGACATACGCCTGTGAATGATATGCATGAACAACTAAAACTAAATTTCAGGGGGACACATGTGATATCTGCCTTACAGATATCTCCCAATACAGAGTGTTAAGCTATCTATACTTATGGCATCCCTATTGCAGTATATCCTTCCCAGTATTCAATCTGAGAACAATTTAATCTACCCCTTGAGCAGAAGTTAAGAGATTAAACATTCAACACAGGAATTCTATGTTCTAGAATCTTAGACATTCCTTGAATACCTAGACTCAGAAGAAAGATACATACAACACTGGAGACAAAATTAGCACAACACATGCAAACATAGCATTATTCATATAAGATTAACCATGAAATCAGTGGATTCATGCAAAAAACATACTACAGGAGATACATAAACTCACAAGTTTTGCTGCACAGAGCAACCAAAACCAACTGTATTGTATTACAGAGCCAAATGTTCAACTTTCAACAACCACAAAAATGGTAACACAGTCTGCCTATATCAGCCAGAAAGTGTACCTCTAGCAATTAATTACATGTTTTTGACAAAAATCTGCTAGATACAGTCCTTAGAAGGAATGGCACTCAGAAGTTATTGCTGCAACAGACAAGAGAGTAGACAAGGGTGGCCTCGAGCCCTGTGCCACCATCTGGGAGTCTTCATCCACAAATCAGGTACATGACTATTCAACAACTCGCCCACGCCCCAGCACAGTCGCCATTGATGGCTCAACCACCTGCGGCCACCAAGAAATGCAGCGACAGCGTGTTCAAGAATTTCCCACCAAAAGACATTTCCTAGAAAGTTCAAATTATGTAGGAAGAAAAATCCCACATGCACGGTGCGGAGACCTCCTTATCAATTTATAAGTGGGGCCACATGTATAATAAGCGTCGAGTGCTTTTGCCACGCTCGACCCACGATCCTTCGCCCAAAGCCTATCGCCAAGACCCAAGCCATCGGCACACCCCACAATTCTCTTGCCGATCTCAATAGTCTCGCCGACAACACCTTTGCCATCGGCCAGACCAACACCGTCGGCCAAACATTTCACACTTCCACCGATGAACAAAGTCACACTGACAATGCTTTCACTCCCTATCTCCGTCGGTGAGACTAACACCATCGGTTCACCCAAACAAACTCTCACCGATACCAACGGTCTCTCCGATGGCCAAGCAAAACACACCCATCGCCAAGACAAAGGCCATCGGCACAACAAAAATGACGCTCGCCGATCTACCAAGTCTCTCCGATGGCATCCCATCGGCCAGACCAAACGCGTCGGCACAACTCAAAAAACCTCGGCCGAGACCAAAAACACAAAGCCTTGAACCATTGAACCTTTGAGAAAAGGGTTCAAGCGGATGGTTCAAATGAGAGGTTCAACCGAGAAGTTCAACGCCGATACCTACTCCGTCAGCAACACAAATGTAACCCCGTGAACCCATTGAACCGATGAACCGGTTTAACCCGATGGTTCAATGGCGAGGTTCCACACTGAGGTTCGCTGGCGAGGTTCAAACCTCAAAAACAATACTCCATCGGGTTGACTCTCGTCTATCGGCACCACAAAAAACCCCTCGGCTGACAATACTACTCTCGCCGATAGACATCCATCGGCCAAACATATGCCATCGGCCCAACATGAAACTCCTTCGCCGATAGCACAAAGTCACGGTGATATACAAAGAACACACCATGCTACTAAAATGATCACTAAGACACATGCAAACTCATGCCGATGGAGAAAACAAGAAGACCACCTCCTCAAAAAGATGAATGCGGATGCTGAAAAACACTAAGGGGCCCCAAAACTTAGAAACTTTTTGAATTTTTTGGGAAGGTGCCTGCATGAAAATTGCTAAATTAACTGACAGTCAATTTAGGCATCAACAGGGTCATCACATTTGAATATCGGGTGATCTTAGTTGAAGATCATCCTGATGTTATGTTTTCACTTCATGATCGCTGGATCGCCCGACATGCTGCTGACGTCATGCCTATGTCAGGGCGATGTCTGCTTATTTCACAGTTTCATGCTTTTCTGCAGGTGGTGATATTTCCAAATATCAATCATATTCCAACGATCACCCCGATCTTATGATGAGTCTACAGTGCAACCTGATATTTTGCCGGGGGTGATATTTCTGAATATCATCCTGTCCCAAATATCATGATGATGTTGTCATAACCCACATGGGGTCATATTTTCCTTAACACCAGTTAGCATTTGAAGATCATCCTGATGTTCGACATGATGGTGATGTCATTAGGATGTTTGCGGACATGATCATCTGGATCATCAGTGAGACATATGAAGTCGGCAAAGCAGGAGGAGTTTCCTCCGATGCATTAGTTTATGCCGATAAGGTTGAATATCATCATCAGGTTTCTTCAGGATGAGGATGATATTTCCAAATATCAGGTACCTTACAAATATCATCCTTTCCGCCAAATATCGCCTTACACTAATGTGATGATGATGTCACCCGAATATGAAGAGGTTGTATGAACATGATTAGGAGGATCTTTCCTCCATTACATCCTGCTGACGTCATCCAAATTTTCAAACATCGGGGTGATATTTTATGTCATGTTACTTCCGGTAGGAGGATATTTCACATCAGGAGGATATTTCATATCGGGGTGACATTCTATATCGGGCTAACATGCAATCAGCCTGCCGATATTAGGGAGTCTTGCCGACGGAACATGATGAGGAGGAAGATGATGATGAGGCTTATGATGATGCCGTCGGGAGAAAAATCACCGACATTATATATGCTCACGGTTTAGCTTATAAAGTGATTAAGACGTCACCTCCAGGTGCATGTGGGATAATCAGTTCCCGCATAAATTTGAAAATATCATGATGATGACATTTTGGCAGGAATTCTTCGGGAGGTTCTCACTTCCAGTTTTAGATCCAGATCTGCATGTCAGTTGAGTGGACTTTTTCAGCGACGACCTTTTCGAGTTGGTGCAGATATTTTTTGCATTCATTACTATACAAGAGGGCATAGCTCGCATTGATGGCCCAAAATAGCCCACCACCGCTTCACCCCTAGTCGTTCCTCCGCCGCCTGTTTGTCGAAGACTATCAGAAGTAAGCTGCTCACATTCAATGCTAGGTTATCCTCCGCCATTTCTTGGGAACAGGTCGATGATGCAGCTGGGTGCATTGAAGACCCAAAATATCTTTCATCTACCCCTGTTCTGGGTTTTTGGACACCATTACTCCTATCAGCTGGATGTCCTTTCAAAGATATTTCTGATTACAGCTCCATGAGCAGATTTTGTAACTGACCTAGGTTAGTTTTGAAATGCTATATAAGCTGAGGCTTATGCTGTAAGAAAGGTTGGGAAATTTTTTTGGAGCATCTTGTTCTCCCTATTTCCAAACAGAACTTTTCACACTGTAACCTTGCCTTTCATTAGATATATGCAAGCTATTATGCCTTTTGCTGATTTCTCTATCTCTGTGTGAATCTACATATGGTTGTCTGTGAATATCTCTTGTTCCTCTCAATCATCTTGCTTCTTACCTCTGTTAGAATCATCTATTCTGTGTATATTTGCTTGCTGTATCTGGTTGTGTTGTGCATGCTTCAGTTTTTGCAAAAGTTTCTTTAAATCTATCTGGTGCATCACCCTTTCATGTTTTTAAGTATTGTTGCTTTATCTTTCATTTCAACACATTCTTCCCCTTTTCACCCCAAAATTTAGTAGTTTAGGTGATATCCAGTCAAGGAAGCCAGCCTTCTCTGGAGGTTTGATGTCATTTAGCAAAGTCCCACACTTAGAGATCAATCCCATGTTATTCCAGTTTGCAGAGCTTTAACAACTTCATGCAAGGGTGCAAAACTGGGTGATAACAGCTTTGGCACGCCCAGTGGGACCATACAAACTCTTATTACTGGTTTTGATGTGCAACCGATGATTTTCTAACCTACAGGAGGTTTAAAAATTGCATATCTGGTGACTCATACTGAGGAAGATCAGGCAAATCAGTTTTGCTAATATACTTTTATGAAAAGGATACAAACTAGGAGTTCAATTTCAAGCTCATTTGATTATCTATAGCTTTCTCCACCTAGGAGGCAGAGTAGAACTATAGTAAGAACTCCCTATTCTAAGAGGACATTGTCAACTCCACCAAATTTTAGACCAGTTGCCTCCGTAGTCCTTGTAGCAACTCAAGCAAACCCACCTCTAGCTGCTCAGATGGCAAGAAATCAGCCATTTGTGGCTTTTAATGGGGGAAGCCCTTTGAACTTAGTAGTACATGATGCCATGCCTATGGCAGCCTTGAAGAGCCTGCCCTATTTCACAAGGGAAACCCAAACTACACCTATTGAACACATAAGAGATGTGGCTTCTCTATGTGGAGTACATCATGTAACACAAGAGAATGTAGCCATCAGATTACTAGCTGCCTCATTCAAAGGGAAGGCATTACAATGGTTAAAAAGTCTACCAGTATAGACTATAGGAACCTGGGATGACTTAGGAGACAAGCTGAATAAGCAGTTCCAGGATAAATCAGATAATTTGTCATTGGTGGAACAGATGACCACCATAAAGAGAGCTCCTCAGGAACTAATGATGGATTTCAACTTCAGATTTCAGAAGACATGGGACATAATCCCTACCACAGTAAGACCTCCAGCTGAGTATGCATTCTTATATTTCTTGAAAGCTTTAAATAGTGATATTTCAGTGATGATACAATCACTAGGAGGTGCAAGCCTACCTGATGCCTACGAAATAGCCATCAGAGCAGAGAACAATCTAATTCAAGCTGGAAAAATTGCACCTAGGCCCCCTATGCCCATCTTTCCTGAGATCCAGGCTTCTATGCCTTTACCCATGCCATATTTTGTCCCTACACCTATTGTTGCAGCATTACCAAGTACCTTCACTTCTGAATCTGCTACCTCTAGTTCATCTCAAGAGCTAAAGGAGATAAAAAGTAGCCGGCAGAAAATAGAGAATCTTCTGCAGACTTTGGGGAATGATCTAGTAAACATTAAGAAGCAATAGTCTCAAGGTAGGTAGCCTTATCAACAACAACATCAGGGGAAGAACCAAGCATATCAGGGGTAGGGTCAACCTTACCAGGCAATAGGCCATCTTATCAGAACAACTACCAAGGTGTCAGGCAAAATATGAACCAAAGGCCTTTTCAGCCTTACAATCCAGCACCTGTTAATGCAGCAAGGGACCTTGTCCCTGTTCAAAATAACATTTTTGTTGATTATGATTGGTGTGTCCCATGCCATATGCCACATAATCAAGCAGCCTATTCAAGTGGAGTCCTAAATTAGGCTCTAATGGCACAAGATGTGGCAGCTACACAGCCATACACACAAAATGTGATAGCCACACAATCATACACACCAAATGATGGAGCTGCACAACAACAAGAGCAACCTCAGAATGATTCTTCTTTCATGAATTGGAAGGAAGGAGAATTCTATGGGGTAAACAGTGATAGTAATCTAGTTGCTGCCAATACAAGGGCTAAGAAGAGGTGTTATGAGGTTGAGCCAGCAACAAGCAAAGGTAGAGGACATACTGATGCTTCCACATCCCATATTCCCCGCATCTTGCAAAGAAGTACTCTAGCAACAGCAAGGGAGGTGCCTCATTTGCAGGCTGATACTGCTGCTACAAAGTCAAGTCAGAAGGTAGGTGCCTCTCCATCTTTCAATATTATTGAAAACATGAAGAAGATAAATGTAACCATGTCTATGTGGGATTCCTTAGCAATCCTTAGCCAAAAGAAGATGTTGCAATCTACCTTGTCTGATCTAAAGGTATCTAATGATACCACTGTTGACCCAAATAGGACTGCCCTTGCTAATTCATCCCAAGATGACATCAAGTAGCCTAACCAAGGTGCCAAACCTCTTCCCTTTTATGTATCACTGATAATTGGGGACAAACTAGTGCACAATTGCATGGTGGATAGTGGAGCAAGCAGTTCTGTCATGCCTAAGCAGATTGCAGATCAGTTAGGGCTTAAGTACCAGCCACTCGAGAAAGGTGTACTCCAGTTGGATGGTACATCTGTTAATACTGTGGGTATCATAAGAGACCTAGGTCTCACCCTACACACTTGCCCCAATGTTTCTATTTCACAGGAGGTGTTCATAATAGATTTGCCTCCTCATTTTACCATGTGCTTATCAAGGAAATTTACAGCCAAAATAGGAGGATATTTATCTTCTGACTGGTCCCACATGTTTTTCCGGACTAGATATGGCACCAAAGTAACTTTGAAATCTGAGTTACTTTTAGACTATCACATAGAGCCTTACACACCCAGTGTTGTTAATGCAAATTGCATCATCTTTGATGACCCTGAACTAGTTGCTGCTCAAGAACTACAAGCTGAGAGCATACCAGAGGTACTCTTGAGGGAGTGTGCCTTTGAAAATGTTGTGGATGATCCTGAGGGACATATCTAAGAAACTGGCATGGGAGTGTACATATTGCATGAGCATGAAACAATAATACCAAGTCTTCTGAAAAAAGTAGAGCAGCAGGTAGAGCAACATGATGAGGTATGGAAAATGTATTTTGATGGCTCTAGGGACAGAAATGGATCTGGTGGTGGTGCAATGCTTGTGTCACCACAAGGTGAAAATTATTATGCTTCTTTTCATTTTGCCTTTTCTTGTACTAACAACACTGCTGAGTATGAAGGGTTGATCCAAGGTCTACAGTGGGCAAGAAGGAGGAAAATTGGCTGTCTACAGGTGTTTGGAGATAGTTAGCTCATTGTGAATCAGGTGAGGGGACTGCACCTTACAAAAAGTGATGCCCTGAAGTGCTACAAACACAGGGTATGGAATTTGATTGAAGAGTTTGATGCTTTCAATTTGATCTCCATTCCAAGGAGTCAGAACCATCATGCTGACAGATTAGCTTCAATTGGGGCTCAATTTGACATCCCCAGTGATATTCAAAGGGAGAAGGTTCAGCCTCATGTAAAAATAATTTCTAGGCCTTCTATCCCTGATAATAATATTTATTGGCAATTTTTTGACAGTGATGAGCAGATCCTGATGTTCCTATTAGAGGAAGATGAGTTTTCCATAATGAACCAGGATAAACTCAAACAACAGTATGACAATGATCAAATCATTCAACTGAGAACAAATAAGCTGCCCAAGGGATTGGTCACCTTGGAATCTATTTTTGGCACTGATGACCAAAAGAAGAAGACAAGAACTAGTATGCAGGTAAAGGAGGAGCATTATGAAGAACTTGCAGTTTTCAAGGGTAGACTCCTTAAAATTGGTAAAATCTGCTCAGATGAAGACAGAAGAGCTTTCATTGCTCTTTGTAAGGAATTTGAAGAGGTGTTTGCTTGGGATTATGCAGACTTAAAGGGATTTGATCCTCATATTGCCCAACACATCATAGAGTTAGAGCCAGGTATAAAACTTGTGAGGCAGAAATAGAGACCTCTGAATCCAAAGCTAGAACCCCTGATGATCAAAGAACTAACCAAGCTGATTGAGGGGAAGATCATCTTTCCAATCAAGCACACTTCTTGGGTTTCTAACCTTGTGCCTGTGAGGAAGAAAAATGGGGAGATCAGGATGTGTGTTGACTTTAGAGACCTCAACAGAGCCTCCCTAAAAGACCATTACCCATTGCCTTCAATGGAGCAAATTCTGCATGTGGTGGCTGGCTTAGAAAGGTTTTCTTTGCTTGATGGATTTTCTAGTTATAACCAGGTGCTAGTCAAGGAAGAAGACCAATTCAAAATTGCTTTGACAACCAAGTGGGGTATGATGGCCTACAAGACGATGCCTTTTGGCCTCTCAAATGATGGCTCTACTTTTCAAAGAGCCATGGACATGGCCTTTAAGGGTCTGATGTATAAGCTAGTGCTGGTATACCTGGATGACATAACAGTCTTCTCTAAGAATGCATCTGAGCATTTGTCCCACCTAAGGCTAGTCTTTGAAAGATGCAGAGAGTTTGGGATATCCCTCAATCTAAAGAAATGCATTTTTATTGTACATGAGGGCAAGTTGTTGGGGCATGTTGTATCAAAGGAGGGTATTACCATTGATGAGGAGAGAATAAAGGCCATTCTGGAGTTGCCCTTACCCAGTCATAAGAAGGGACTGCAGCGCTTGATTGGAAGAATCAACTTTCTGAGAAGGTTCATACCTGATATTGCAAATCTCTTAAAACCCTTGATGTCTATGTTGAAAAAGAACATAACTTTCAGTTGGATGTCAGAGGCCAGACTTAGCTTCCAGTCCATCAAGGAGGCATTAGCAACTGCACCAACCCTCAATCCTTATTTCTCTAAGGACTTTATCCTGTATGCTTATGGCAGCTTGGATACCATCTCCATGATTCTGGTACATCAGCAGAGCGAGGGTTTTGAACAACCAATCGCCTTCTTCAGCCAAGGGTTGGAGGAGTATGAGTAGAAGTATAGCTTCATTGAAAAGCATGTCCTGGCAGTAGTCAGGAGCCTAAAAAAATTTAGGCATCTTGTTTCAAATAACAAGATACACCTGATGGTGGCTCATCCTAGTGTGAAGGAGTTCCTACTGAGTAAAGATGTTAATGAGAAAAGGGCTGGTTGGATCACCAAGGTCATGGAATATGATGTGGAGATCAAGATAACCAAGCTGGTTAGAGGCAGAGGACTCACTGAGTAGTTTGTCACCAGTTCCAAGGATGAGGTAGAGGAAGAAGAAGAAGGGCTCCTAATCATAGAAGAGGGCATCAAGATGATACAGTAGCAGTAGGTACTAGTTGGGTTAATGATATGACCCAATTTTTGCAAACTGGTAGATGTCCTGCAGGATTAGATAAAGCTAAAAGAAGATACTTTAGGCTGCAATCCATTCCATATGTTCTAATAGAAGGCATCCTTTTTAGAAAGGACTTTAATGGTGTATTGCTTAGATGTGTTGATACTGATCAGACTAACAGGGTGCTACATGAATTCCTTGATGGAACAACAGGGGGTCATTTTGCCCCAAGGACTACTGCTTGGAAAGCAATGAGAGCTGGCTATTATTGGCCTAGCTTATTTAAGGATGCCCATGCATGGGCTAGAAAGTGTGTTAAGTGTGCCCTTTTTGTAGGAAAAGAGAGGCTGCCAGCTTTGCCTCTACACACAATCTAGGTAGAGCAGCCCTTTATGAGATGGGGTATTGATTTTATTGGACCTATCAACCCACCATCAAGTGCAGGCCATAGGTGGATACTCACAGCCACAGACTACTTCACAAGATGGACTGAAGCAGTGGCTCTGAAAGAATCTAATGAGAGTGTTGTTTTGAATTTTTATTGTGATTTGGTCTCCAGATTTGGAGTGCCTGAATCAATCATCTCTGATAATGCTCTAGCTTTTGTTGGCCTAAGAATAACTGACTGGGTTGTCAAGAATGGGATTTATTTGAATACTTCATCAAATTATTATCCATAGGGTAATGGTTTGGCTAAATCCACAAACAAAAACCTCGTCAGGATAATTCAGAGGGCAATGGAGAATAATTAGAGGACCTGGCACACTGATTTGAAGTTTTCTCTGTGGGCTGATAGGATAACTCCTAAGAGGTCTATTGGGAACTCCCCTTATCTGCTAGTGTATGGAAAGGAGGCAAGGTTGCCTATGTCTATGGAACTACCAGCACTAGACATCATGCATCATCTAGAAATTCTTGAAACAGAAAGCCCCATGGCTGTAAGATATGCTCAGCTTATGGAGCTGGAGGAAAGCAGAGATAAAGCTATGGCAGCCATGGAACATCATCAGCTGCAAACAAAAATAAATTTTGACAAGAAGGCCACCCCCAGGCATTTTAGAGTGGGTGATATGGTGCTCAAATGGGATAAGCTGAGGAGTAGACCAAGGAAGCATTCCAAATTTGACAGCATGTGGAGTGGCCCCTTTCTCATTACTGAATGCAAGAAGCACAATGCATTTCAGTTGTCAAATATGAATGGAGAAAATCTACATATCCCAGTCAATGGGATACACTTGAAAAGGTGTTTTGAGGTATGAGCACCCTGTAAATTAGTAGGTTAGACTTCTTGTTTTCAATAAGTGTTGTTGCACAGTAGTTTAGTACTTCCCTAAGTGCTTCTGCACAGGCTACTTTGTCATTAGGAGAAAGCAGGCCTTCTCCCCTTTTTGTGTTTTGAGAGGCAGGTCCTAGTTTCCCAGCATATTTTAAGCTTGACTCCATGCCCAATGGATGCTTAAGGCCACTGATCTCATGTTTAGCAGGCAAACATCCCATAGAGGTTGCCAAATTGTTGACCTATTTTTCCTCTAGCAGGAGTCAAAATAATCCAAGCAGGATCAGTCAGTATGCATATCCCCATGAAAGCCATATTTGTGATCCTGAGGCTTAACCCAATTTCAAAATCTAAATCTTGCCTGAAGAAGCTTACCATGTGAAAGAGTTTGAAAAAATACGCAAGTTTGCTTTTTACATCACCCTAATATTCGCTAAAATGAGGAAGTTATGTGGGGTCATCATCTGGTCAAGCCCCGATGTTCTAATATTGGGTCATATTTCTAAGATCGGGTGATATTTTGAACATCGAGTGATATTCCAAATATCACCTGATATTCTGAATATCATCCTTCCTTCCAAATATCACCCTGATGTGATAACATGATGATGACATCATGGTAACTGCAGTGATAAACCAAGTCATATGCCACTGACGTCATCCAGATCCATTCCGGGGGAGGATCATCTTTCTTGCGAAGGTCATCATATTTCTGCCAACCTGATCTTTCATATCGGGGTGATATTTTAACATCGGGTGATCTTAGCTGAAGATCATCCTGATGTTGGTGCTACAAAGTTTCTAAGTATGACCCAATCTTCTGAAGGGTCATCACATTTGAATATCAGGTGATCTTAGTTGAAGATCATCCTGATGTTATGTTTTCACTTCATGATCGCTGGATCGCCCGACATGCTGCTGATGTCATGCCTATGTCAGGGCGATGTCCGCTTATTTCACAATTTCATGCTTTTTTGCAGGGGGTGATATTTTCAAATATCAGTCATATTCCAAAGATCACCCCGATCTTATGATGAGTCTATAGTGCAACCTGATATTTTGCGGGGGGTGATATTTCTGAATATCATCCTACCCCGAATATCATGATGATATTGTCATAACCCGCATGGGGTCATATTTTTCTTAACACCAGTTAGCATTTGAAGATCATCCTAATGTTCGACATGATGGTGATGTCATCAGGATGTTTACGGACATGATCATCTGGATCATTGGCGAGACATATGAAGTCGGCAAAGTAGGAGGAGTTTCCTCCGATGCATCGGTTTATGCCGATAAGGTTGAATATCATCATCAGGTTTCTTCAGGATGAGGATGATATTTCCAAATATCAGGTACCTTACAAATATCATCCTTTCCACCAAATATCACCTTACACTAATGTGATGATGACATCACCCGGATATGAAGAGGTTCTATGAACATGATCAGGAGGATCTTTCCTCCGTTACATCCTGCTGACGTCATCCAGATTTTCAAACATCGGGGTGATATTTTATATCATGTTACTTCCGGCAGGAGGATATTTCACATTAGGAGGATATTTCATATCGGGGTGACATTCTATATCAGGCTAACATGCAATCGACCTGCCGATATTGGGTAGTCTTGCCGACGGAACATGCTGAGGAGGAAGATGATGATGAGGCTTATGATGATGCCGTCGGGAGCAAAATCACCGACATTATATATGCTCACGGTTTAGCTTATAAAGTGATGAAGACGTCACCTCCAGGTGCATGTGGGATAATCAGTTCCTACAGAAATTTAAAAATATCATGATGATGACATTTTGGCAGGAATTCTTCTGGAGGTTCTCACTTCTAGTTTTGGATCCAGATTTGCATGTCGGTTGAGTGGACTTTTTCAGCAATGACCTTTTCGAGTTGGTGCAGATATTTTTTGCATTCATTACTATACAGGAGGGTACAACTCGCATTGATGGCCCAAAATATCCCGCCACCGCTTCACCCCCAGTCGTTCCTTTGCTGCTTGTTTGTCGAAGACTATCAGAAGTAAGCTGCTCGCATTCAATGCTAGGTTATCCTTTGCCATTTCTTGGGAACAGGTCGATGATGCAACTGGGTGCATTGAAGACCCAAAATATCTTTCATCTGCCCCTGTTCTAGGTTTTTGGACACCATTACTCCTGTCAGCTGAATGTCCTTTCAAAGATATTTCTAATTACAGCTCCCTGAGCGGATTTTGTAACCGACCTAGGTTAGTTTTGAAATGCTATATAAGCTGAGGCTTATGCTGTAAGAAAGGTTGGGAAATTTTTTTGGAGCATCCCATTCTCCCTATTTCCAAACAAAACTTTTCACACTGTAACCTTGCCTTTCATTAGATATATACAAACTATTATGCCTTTTGCTGATTTCTCTCTCTGTGTGAATCTGCATATGGTTGTCTGTGAATATCTCTTGTTCCTCTCAATCATCTTGCTTCTTACCTCTGTTAGAATCATCTATTCTGTGTATATTTGCTTGCTGTATCTGGTTGTGTTGTGCATGCTTCAGTTTTTGCAAAAAATTCTTTAAATTTGTCTGGTGCATCACCCTTTCATGTTTTTAAGTATTGTTGCTTTATCTTTCATTTCAGCACATTTCTTCCCTTTTTCACCCCAAAATTTAGTAGTTTAGGTGATATCCAGTTAAGGAATCCAGCCTTCTCTGGAGGTTTGATCTCATTTATCAAAGTCCCACACTTAGAGATCAATCCCATGTTATTCCAGTTTGCAGAGCTTTAACAGCTTCATGCAAGGGTGCAAAACTGGGTGATAACAATTCTATCTTTGATATGATCTGAATTCAAATATATGTTATGGGATGTGTTAAGATCTGAAGTAGATTTAATCTCCATAAAAAGTGAGATAGTTCCCTGAGCTGGCCACTCAATGTACTAACTCTCACTTTGCATGTTTTCTTATTTATTCCCGCATTCTTAGTTAATCTGTTTCATTCCATCTTATGTGTTATATTGTGAAGCAAGTAAGAACTATTGATTGATATTTCTAGTAATTGTGATTCATGAGTAGAGTGCACATTTTTAATCCTCCAGAGGTTAGTGTTAGCCTTTTCATCATTTTTGAGTTAGATTAAAACTGTGATTTTCTGTTAAATACAGTTATCTTCACTTCTACTTAAGGTACCCGTAGCAACTGGAAGTTTAGATTGTTTTTTCTGTTTTCTATTTCTATTTACTGTTTCACATTCTTATGCATTCTAGTAAGTAGGACTAGATAAAATAAGAATTGTACAAGATTAACTTAGATTAGAAATGAGTCTTGAAGGCATAGATAGTGCAGGCATCATCATAAGCTTATGCTCCTTGGTCGATAATTCAATGTAGGAATGCAATGATAGTGGACTATTTAGTTAGGTTAAACCTTGAATTTTATTTAAGTCTACAACACATTAGTTTTCCTCTACAATTAGGGTCTATAAGAAGGCAAGCATGCACCCATATTTTCCTCATGAAATAAAGCCAAGGAGACAAGTTTTCCCCTTCCCTTTCTGTTATTGTCTCAATATAAGTAGAGAGGCCATAGAGCAGCATATAGAAAGGTCCATTTTCCATCAGTTTATCATGAGACCACAACAAGGGGAAAAATACTACACAGATATAGTAACATACATGAGAGTTCTTCACAAAAGCAATAGTTTGAGAGTATCTTAGCACTATTTCCTTTTAATAAAATATATCAGAGTGTAGAAAAAGAAAAGCTCACCTTCAGAATAAGGTCAAACAACAATAATAAGTCATTTGTGACAAGAATCCACAGTAGAAAGTCTCCAAGCCTCAGAAAACCTTCAAACCCTAGCCAAACTCTATGGTGGTGGTGCAACAGAGCCCAAAGAGAGATGAAATGCAAAAATGAGAAGTTCTTCAGGGTTTGAGTGTTTTTTCTAAGTGTCCTAATCTGAGTGTTAGACTTTTTGACTTAACTTTTTAAGCAAATCATTACATATCAAAATATGGCTCGGGGTTAAAACATTTTTTTAGTCATGATGCCTAGTGCTTTGAAGGTGGCCGAGGGACTCATAAGGGTTATGGTGGTGTTTTATGTTTTGTTTTTAAGGTTTCTTTTGACCTTAGGAGAATATCAAATAATATGATTAGGGTCGAAGATTTGGTGAAGCAAATAATGAGGGGCTTTTTGACCTTATTGCATGCTTTAGGAAAATTTGGGTATTTTGGAAACTTTTGATAGTGACAAGGCAGAATAGAGGATTCTTTGGCATGAAGGAGATATGAGAGCTATTGTTTGCCTTGAGGGCTAATATGGATAAAATAAACCCCTTTATTTTTTCATGAAGTCAAGGCAAAAACAATGTATGTAAACACATATTAAAGGTAATATTATGCAAATTACCTTAATATTTGTCATGTAATGCAAGAAGCAAACAATCACATAACACTTATTAAAGTAAATCATAATTGATTTTCTTTAATATTTGTTCAAATAGTTTATTCTTGTCCCAAAATCATGCAAAAATAGGATTGGAACTGAGGTACAGGCTCATGCAGGGAGAGATATTTTGAGTTCTATTTTTGCCTTGGAATCAAAGAGGACTAATTTTGGCAGTTCTTTTGGTCAACTATCCTTGGAGGAGCAGTTCTGAGCTATTTTTGCTCATGATGGAGGAGTTTGGTAGCCTTAATTTTAGGCTTTTCACTTGTGCTCACCTAGCAACTTGGAGTTGCTTTTCTAGACTTGTTCATGCATTATTTGGGGTCTAGTTGAGCTGGAGTTGTCTTCCCATCCACTTTTGGAGACAATTTTTGTATTATAGGGAAAAACTCATGCTTTTTTCTTTAGTTCTTTCTTTTTTGCCTTTGCATATTGCAGAGAGGGAGATTGTCTTATAACTCAGCCATTTTTACAGTTTTTACAGTAGCAACAGTTTCTTTTCTAGTAGTTTATTGTTATTTTGCAAAGATTCCTTCCATTTTCTAATACAATCAGGGGTTCTTCTATCTAAATCTAGGTGTCTTGTTTATTTTGTGAGTGATTTGATAGGAAATTTCTATGTTCTACTTCAAAACCTCTGAATTCTTTGTCTCATTTATTAGATGCAAGTATACAAATTTTAGTTTATTACAGGTCACAGCTTGTGTAAGATTTCTCATGCCTTTTTGTGAATTACTTATGTGGTGAATTTGATCAGTATGGATTGTAAGAATAGATGTATTGGGAAGTGTTTGTGTGTCATATTGTAGATTTAAGTTAAACTATTGGTGCATCACCCCCTTTAGGATAGATTTTCAATTCAGTTTCAATTTATATAGTATTCTCCTATCTCTTTTCTTAATCAAGATACAGATCCAAAGAGTCATTTAAAGGGAACTGGCTCTTTCAGAGGTTTATTCTCATAATAAGCAAACCCATAGTCTGAGAACGTTCCCATGTTGCATGGGATTCCAAGATTGTAAAGGCTTAGCATTCAGGGTGCAATCCTTTATGACAACAGATCTATCAGTTCCCTGGAATGATCTATTTCAGACAGCACATAATGACTATGCCTTCATCGGGGAAGCATGCTACACATGAGAAATAGGTTAACATTATTATTACATTTTTCCCTAAAGCTTCCAAGTGTTGCAACCTGGTGCTCTGATACCTATGTAATGCCCTCCCAAAAGAAAGATATTAAAATGTAGTAAAAATTATTATCTAATAATATAATAGATAAAATAATGTTATTTAAGATAAACAACTTATACTAATCCTTAGATATTCTTATTGATATGATTGTAACAATGCTGATGAAATCTAACCTCGGTACAATCTGAACAAAAGATATCATTATAAATTAAATATTTGTTAATCTCCCTAAAAAAAATTAAACTAATTAAGAAAAACTGTTAATTAACAAGAGATTGAGAATACTGAATAACTACTATCACATTATATAATTTACTAACATATTATGGAATTTTCTCCATCAAACACGAAACATTTATGTTGTTTATAAATAAAAAGAACATCTAGTTTTACACCAGCCATATAATCTGAATGTAGTGTACTAAAAATATAAACATAATCAAATACGTGACACAACTCCAACCTAATTTACACCACTGCTGTGTTAGTGCAATATATATATATATTATGCAGAGGATAGAAAACATGAATATGAATACACAAACAATATAGGTATTCATATATGTATCAATGTTGGAGGTATTGAAAGGGTGCATACATGATTATAGTTGTTAAAGGAAACTAAACTGATAAGTGCACGACTAGTATGGTTAGTCATGATAATCGTAGGAATAAGTAAATAATTATTATTATCTAACAAGCACACCCATCGGCTGGGAAAACACACTCTTTACATTCACAATGAAATTTGCCTGATTTATCTAATTTACCTCAGATGGTGAGCAATGAATTAACCTAAGTTTTGAATCTAACATGCAAACAGAAATATACATTAGTGTAATGTTTTGTACTATATTCAAGGCTGTTCATTGAAAGTCAAGCTACATTATCTCATAACTCAAGGATAAACCTAATTGTTTCCAAAACAAAAGATATATCTTTGCGTAGGGTTACAAACTGAATTAAACTACCAAAGTTTTTTTTAACCTCTATAAAAAGAACTTGCTTTGATTTGATCTTAAGGATATCACTGTTAGATACAAACATTTATTAGACTTCTAGAAATTCAAACATCCATTACATTGACTCAAGAATTTTGGATACACATAAAAGTATATATATATATTTCACATACCAAAATGTCTACTTAGATGGAAACATAAATGGTTCGACTAAGTTTTTGCAATATATTTATTTTAATAAAAGAAATAACTTTTAGAGTTATGGCCTATGGCGGCTGTATACCATCCACAACTGACCATGTTTTAAGATGAGGGAGCCATGGCTCCCACAGCTCCCACAGCATGACTGTGGTAGCTATGGTAGTCACGGCTACCTAGCATGGTAGTCAAGGCTGTTCATTGAAAGTCAAGCTACATTATCTCATAACTACACAATAAATGTCATGATTTCAATAATCATGGTCAGAAAATAGACTTATCTCATAATCCTCAGTGACAACTATTTCCATTACCTAGAAATAAAACTTGTTTTGTCAGCATATGCAACATAATTATTTGTTTGTAAATAGGCAATTCATACATTAATATTTATTAAGTTCGATTGAATATTTTGTTGTATAAATATATGTTTCATATTTAAATAGTCTGTACATCAAATATTAGAAATTTACATAGACAGGAAATTTACTTTGTTTTGGAACTTGATTTTTTTTTCTGGAACTCCTCCTGAGATTCTTTTAAAGATCTACAGCTCTAAGTCAAAATCATAATATATCAATAGCAAAAAGATTTAGTACAAATAATATCTCATATAACCATTTTCTTCCAAAATAGTTTAAATTAGACATTTTCTTTATGAACCTGCACACCAAATCAAGCAGCCCAGTCCTGCTCTCCTCCTAGCCATAGGATCGATAAAATCAAAGCAAGTTCTTTTTATAGATGTTAAAAAAAACTCTGGTAGTTTAATTTAGTTTGTAACCCTACGCAAAGATATATCTTTTGTTTTGGAAACAATTAGGTTTATCCTTGAGTTATGAGATAATGTAGCTTGACTTTCAATGAATAGCCTTGAATATAGTACAAAACATTACACTAATGTATATTTTTGTTTGCATGTTAGATTCAAAACATAGGTTAATTCATTGCTCACCATCTGAGGTAAATTAGATAAATCAGGCAAATTTCATTGTGAATGTAAAGAGTGTGTTTTCACAGCCAATGAGTGTGCTTGTTAGATAATAATAATTATTTACTTATTCCTACGATTATCATGACTAACCATACTAGTCGTGCACTTATCAGTTTAGTTTCCTTTAACAACTATAATCATGTATGCACCCTTTCAATACCTCCAACATTGATACATATATGAATACCTATATTGTTTGTGTATTCATATTCATGTTTTCTATCCTCTGCGTAATATATATATATATATATATATATATATGTAGCGTACTAAAAATATAAACATAATCAAATACGTGACACAACTCCAACCTAATTTACACCACTCCTGTGTTAGTGCAATATATATATATATATATATATATATATATATATATATATATATATATATATATATATATATATATATATATATATATATATATATATATATATATATATATATATTGCACTAACACAGGAGTGGTGTAAATTAGGTTGGAGTTGTGTCACGTATTTGATTATGTTTATATTTTTAGTACGCTACATTCAGATTATATGGCTGGTGTAAAACTAGATGTTCTTTTTATTTATAAACAACATAAATGTTTCGTGTTTGATGGAGAAAATTCCATAATATGTTAGTAAATTAAATAAGGTGATAGTAGTTATTCAGTATTCTCAATCTCTTGTTAATTAATAGTTTTTCTTAATTAGTTTAATTTTTTTTAGGGAGATTAACAAATATTTAATTTATAATGATATCTTTTGTTTAGATTGTACCGAGGTTAGATTTCATCAGCATTGTTACAATCATATCAATAAGAATATCTAAGGATTAGTATAAGTTGTTTATCTTAAATAACATTATTTTATCTATTATATTATTAGATAATAATTTTTACTGCATTTTAATATCTTTCTTTTGGGAGGGCATTACATAGGTATCAGAGCTTAAGGATATCACTGTTAGATACAAACATTTATTAGACTTCTAGAAATTCAAACATCCATTACATTGACTCAAGAATTTTGGATACACATAAAAGTATATATATATATTTCACATACCAAAATGTCTACTTAGATGGAAACATAAATGGTTCGACTAAGTTTTTGCAATATATTTATTTTAATAAAAGAAATAACTTTTAGAGTTATGGCCTATGGCGGCTGTATACCATCCACAACTGACCATGTTTTAAGATGAGGGAGCCATGGCTCCCACAGCTCCCACAGCATAACTGTGGTAGCTATGGTAGTCACAGCTACCTAGCATGGTAGTCAAGGCTGTTCATTGAAAGTCAATCTACATTATCTCATAACTACACAATAAATGTCATGATTTCAATAATCATGGTCAGAAAATAGACTTATCTCATAATCCTCAGTGACAACTATTTCCATTACCTAGAAATAAAACTTGTTTTGTCAGCATATGCAACATAATTATTTGTTTGTAAATAGGCAATTCATACATTAATATTTATTAAGTTTGATTGAATATTTTGTTGTATAAATATATGTTTCATATTTAAATAGTCTATACATCAAATATTAGAAATTTACATAGACAGGAAATTTACTTTGTTTTGGAACTTGATTTTTTTTTCTGGAACTCCTCCTGAGATTCTTTTAAAGATCTACAACTCTGAGTCAAAATCATAATATATCAATAGCAAAAAGATTTAGTACAAATAATATCTCATATAACCATTTTCTTCCAAAATAGTTTAAATTAGACATTTTCTTTATGAACCTGCACACCAAATCAAGCAGCCCAGTCCCGCTCTCCTCCTAGCCATAGGATCGATAAAATCAAGTCCACCCCTGAGCGGGAAACAAAATCCATTGCTCAATGCAAATTGAAATAAAACAAAAATTAGAAAATAAACTAATGATAAAGGACTCACACACATGGAATCTACACACATAATTCTGATAAAGGAGAAGAAGGGGGCTTCCCTTCCCTCTTGGGGTACAAATAACTCCCTTCTTCAATCTACTTCATACATCTGCACACAACCTCCTCCCTTCATTATAAATTAACCATACATCCTCCCAACAACCATACACATGTCCATAATCTCCCATCAAAATAACACTCCCATTCTTCACTTCTTCTAACACAAACCAACCACAACTTCTTCTCATACATCACAAAACCCCAAGAGAGGCTCCACACCCTCCTTAACCCCACACAAGGGAAGCTCTCAACTGACTTGGAGGGAAGTTTCCTTTACACACCCAATCCCACTTATATTCAAGAAAGACACCAAACAACACAAATTTATACAACAACTATCACATCCCTTGGACTCAACATTCACAAAATTTAACAAAACACTAAATTTCCATAAGAAATCAATCATACTTTAGCTGTCCAAGTTAGGATCAGCCCAACTATTCACTCCAAAAAGATGCACAACCTGTTTCCAGCCAATAATTGTTGATCATCCATTCATTTCAGCCAAAATCCTCTTCCTTTCCCACCATCCCCTAGAGCATCCAAAGATGAAAAACAAGAAAAGATAACTCCATCAAGAAAGGCTACAACTCTCTTATTTTCCAGAATGAGAAAAATGATTCACATTTCCTCTTTTTAAAATAACATATTTTCCCAACCCTTCACATTTCCTCTTTCTTGAAATTAAATTAAACAACAATTTAAAAGAAAATACTTCATAAAAGATCACATACTTTTCGACATAAACCACCCTTATAAAGTTATAAGAAATAAATAAATAATAAACAATATTTGAGCATATGGATTTTGTCTCTGATTCTTAAGGAACCTGGGCCACTCTACTTGCAAAATCTCATTGAAACATCAGTACATATTGAAACTTATAGTTGAAGCAATTAAACATCTAACTTTATCATTACTAACATAAATTAATTACAAAATCTAAAATATCAAAATAATAATATTTATTTTCTCTCATTTATTGGATGCAAATAAATAAATAAATATCTAAATATAAAACATTTATTTCCATAATCACAATAATAATAACCATAGTCCATAATCTCAACATCAACCAAGTCCAACACACACACACACACCAAAATATAAAATCAAGTCAGATATCAATTAGGAGTTGATTGCAATAAGTCAAAGTGATATAATTAATCTCTCAAAGTCCTTATGTGTTGGGGAACACATTCCAAGAACTTTGGAGACACATGAATTGGTTAGAATTGCTTGTTAATGGCAATTTATCCCAACATTCTCCCACTTGACATTATACACTATAATTACTCTAAATGATATAATCAAACTTTAAATCATAGGAAAAACATCCCTAGCCATCAATGTACCATTGATTCTTCAACATGCTTTTGTGCTCTGATAAGATACCTACAAAAGCAATCATGATAACCATAATCTCAAATAAGAACTTCTCCCATCATGTCACCCATGATAAATAAGAAACAAGCCAAGATGAAACATATCGACTATAACTAAACTTGTACCAATCTCAACATGAACACAAGCATCGAATCATATGATAAGATAAGACTTTGAGTGTCTGCCACACTCATACCAAATGGAAAAGCAACCATAATAAGTTTCTAGGTTATCCAAAATATCATACCTCAAAACCAGGGTAAACAAACCATCATAGGTAGAACTCCATGCTATCAACATACCAACCCAAAACTACAATCAAGTCCTTGTAAAACAAAACCTGCTAATTATCCATCCTCCCATCTCAATGCAACATACCAATGTACAAATGATCAAAGACAAGGCCAACAAACAAAATCTGCAATAACACTGAACGGTTCTATAGACATTGACAGTCCACATCTGAGTCATCCCACTATAGCTAGGGGGTAGCTAATCCACACAACTACAAAAATCAAAGATCCAAAACAAATCTAACATGCAAACTCATATTCACATCAATAACCTACAAACTGAGACAACCAAGAAGATATCATGACAATGAAGAGCATACATATCTAGGAACTCCCACTGCATAGGTAATGTCAAATCTGAAAATAAGATCAAGGCATTAAAAAATCCTCCTATAGCACTTATCTTAGAGGATGTGGATAAATCCTCTACCATATAGTGTCAAAACATATAATGATATGAATAAAACATCTCTCATTACCAATCTCTTAATAACTCTCCCAAGTCCTCTTAATCAATGAAGAAAAAAGATCAAGGAGCCACCAAATTATTGTTAACAATAATAACACTTGATCCCAATACAAACCTCAACTCCATAAACATGAGAACTTTTAAGAAGAAGAGAATATACTAGGAAAGAGAGAAACTGTGAAATCATACCATGTCTTTATACCACACTAACCTATGCCAAACTGTGTAAAGTAATATCTCTTTCAACACTCCCAAACTGAAAGGGTATCAACATCTAACATCCAAATTATGATGAAAACATGGAAGCAATAGATGTTAACCTCTCACTGAAAGTAGATCAGACTAGCCAAACATTCCCACAACAAAGGGAATAAGCCCAAAAAACCACTTTGACCATTTCTGTACCTCTCCAAAACAAATCCTTAGAACTAGTTCCATAGCTCAAGATCAAATAATAATGAGAACAATAGAAATCCATAAACCCATGCATCTACTTCTTTACATTCCTTTTCAAGACTAGTGTAAAAGAGAAGACAAGATACATATAAATAATACATCTAATAATTAGGTGGGCAACACCTATTAGATCATTTACCTGTCAAGTAGACCAAGGGTGGAATACAAGATTGTCCTTGCATATAACATCAAGCAATAAAAGTTTATAATAAAGATAACCTTCTCATAAGGTCTATAATGGACTCACACCCTTTTCAAGTGTAGGCTTCTTGGTCCTTTTGTTGACATCTCATAATGAGAAATCTTTTCAACACATATCTCTAAGTTCAAAAGATATCAAGTCTCACCCAAGTCTCTATAGTATCCATGAGTTTTCAGAAATTAATCCATGCCAACTTCAAATGCAATCTGCACAATCATGAAGCTCCAAGAAAATGATTAATACTTCAAAACCAAAGAGAACTAACCAAACCATTGTCAAAATTCCAACTCTAGAATTAGGAATATATCATGACATCATGATCTAACATATTCTCAAAAGAAGATCATATGCTCTAATGAACATATTCTACTTCCAAGAGCACCTATGCCAAAAAACTCTAACTCATGATCAAGAGTGAATCATAACATAATACTATATATCCTCTAAACCAAGGATCATATATCAAAAAAATGATAAGTTATAAACTCAACACCTCACCAAAAACTCCAAGAGTTATCCATGGAAAACCAAGATGTCAACACCTCTTCAAAAAACATGAAGATCTAACATCCTCTGTCAATAGAACCAAAAATGTTAGTGAACCCTTACTACAAACTAAAGGCATAATTCAAGAGCTTCTTATGACACCAACAACCATTGCAAAAGATCATCCATCTTCTAAAAAGATTATGCATGACTCACAACATTGCAACAATGATAGTTTAGAACCAATATCTTGAAACAAAGAAGATAGAATACATTATGAACTGCAAAAAACTCCCACTAAAAGTGATAGCAAGTTATGCATGGTATCATGATCAACATCATTACCAAAACTCCACTAAAAGAGAAAAAAGATTCTCATGCAACATAAATTTATTGCTTTAAATTCCAATGAATAACTGAATCAAGTACTCCAAACAACCCTTTTGTCTCAATACAAAAAACTACCAATGTAATTACGATGACCAAGAAGAGGCCTACCAAATAGAACCCACATCAGCTTATTCACAAGATTTGCACACATGCAACATCTCATAGGAGAAAAACATGATCAGTACTTCAACCTTTAATAAATGAAAAATAGATTTGACTCCACATCAATATCATGTAGAACAAATGTAACCAGGTATAACATGTAGATTTCCAAGACTCAAACACTAGGATCAACTCTAGATCTGATTTTCTAAATAAATCTACATGGGAGAAACCATAGATCATAAGAATCCAACAAGTAGCCTGGCCAATCTGAAATTGTTTCCATCCAGAAAGTGTCTGAACACAATTTTCCACAGATCTACAAACCACAGATTTTGGTTAACATGTAAAACTTGTAAAACCATATCTTTGTAAATTTGAAACCACTTAAACATCCAAGCATTCACACCAATGAAACACCATCAAATATGTCATCTGAAATAATGGAATATCACAGATCTACAAACCCACAATCTTTTGAAATAGGAAAATTGTGAAAACCTACATATTCAAAATAGCATGAATATGAGAAAGGAGAAACTAGGTTGTTTAGGAGTGTCCATATCATAAAAATACCAACTCCACAACCTCCATACAACAAGTGATAAATCATCCAGTGCTTTCATGTAACCATGGACTGAAATCATGAACCCAACATAAGCACTCCAAACTGTAGTCCAAGAAATGAGTGTTTTTCCATGTGATCAAGGTAGCAAAAGTAACTATTCAACATAAACACCCTTTCATTACACATGACCAAAAGGTAAAGGAATAGAACCACCAAATAAGAGAATATACACATTGTCAAAATGGAGCTCCAAATCACTACCACAAGATCAACTCCATAAAGATCCATAACCTTGAGCCTCAAGAGCCCAACAAAGATTCTTTTGATAATATCCATCTAAGAGGTAAATACCATGGCCTCCAAACTCACATATATGCAAAATAATGTTAACATATAGAACTTCCCCTGCAACCAAAATTCCTTCAATACTTAAAAAAAAAAGCATCCCTCTCACTACAACAAATGGCTCTGATACCACATGTTGGAAAAAGAGAGAGAGAGAACAAGGTAAAGTTGCAGCTATGTGGATTTTAAAATGTTTTCAAATATGAAATTAATAGCATGTGTAAATCTAAAAATTAGTTTCAATTTATATGTTATAGTATTTCTCCAATTTAAACAGTGTAGTAGAAGAAAATAGCTTGCAACAAGAAGACAAGCATTTACGTGGAGAAACCCCTAAGGGAAAAAACTCCACACCAAAGGCGTTTATGCTTGTATTAAATCTCTTGTGAAATAATACATTCAATACTAAAATCTTTTGATTCCTTGATGCACTTCAAAAGCTTCTTCAATCTTCAAACTTGTAAAGACTTAAAAAAAACTTCTTGCTTTTTTCTTCTATCAAAAAAGATTCTTTATTTTTTCTTGTAAGTCAAAAAAGCTTCTTGCTTTTTTCTTCTAAGTCAAAAAAGCTTCTTATTTTTTCTTCTAAGTCTTTTACAAAAAACTTCTTGCTTTTTTTTCTTTCAAGTCTTTTTCACATTTCAACTCTCTGGAAAATGTATGAGGCTTTAATACAAAAGCTTCTTAATTGGAAAGTTTGAAACTCAAATTACAATCAATTGTAATTAATAGCATGAGAACAAATCCTCATGCTAAACCCAAGCACTCCAAATAGAGAAGATTGAAGTCAGACAAAGTCAAGCCTTCTATTAACTGCCTGTCTTGGATGTGGGCCCCCAAGTTTGCTCAAGTAAACTTAGCCAACATCAAATACATTACCAAATAAAAGCAACAACAGAAAGTCCTCAAATTGGGTTTCCAAGTTTGCCCAATCTCTTTCTGTTAACTAAAGTGATCAACACACATCAATCTCATGCAAATAACATGCAAGGTTGATGTCCCCAAAGTTATCCTGAATTACCTTGTTTTGTACATGCAACTGAAATGAAAACACTTGATTCAACATGCAACTGATACCCATTGTTTGAAACACTAAGATATACCATCCTGCAAGTTTCTAGATTTAGAGTGTTCTGTAAGTAATCTCTCAAAATTGACATGTACCAACATGCAAGATCATACAAGTCCATAGAAGCAACATGCAACAACATGCAAGCACATGAAAGTGACATGCAACAATATGTAAGCACATGCAAGTCCATAGGAGCAACATACAACAACATACAAACACATCTAAGTAACATGCAATAATATGCAACAACATGCAAGGACATGCAAGTCCATAGGAAGGACATGCAAGTCTATAGGAGTAACATGCAACATCATGCAAGTAACATGCAACAACATGGAACAACATGCAAGTACATGAATGTCCATAAGAGAAACATGAAACAACATGCAAGCACATGCAAGTAACATGCAACAACATGCAAGGACATGCAAGTAACATGCAACAACATGCAAGTACATACAAGTAACATGCAACAACATACAAGTACATGATGTTGAAATACACAAGACAACCGAGAGGGGGGTGAATTAGTTGTAACCAAAACTTAACTTCTTTAAAGCATCAACATATCAACCACTTAATCACTGTTATTATGATTTGACCATGAAAGCATGAAATCAGAAAATTAAGCACATTAACATATTCAACACATTCAGTACCAGATTTTTTATGTGGAAAACCCAATGAGGGAAAAATCACAGTGAGGATTAATGTATACAATATAAATGATATATCAAAATTTACATTAAAGCTCACTATCGGAGGCTCATTGCCTTAGGGCTCACTACCCAAAATGCTCACTACAAAAAGAAGGGGTTCACTGCCAAGAGAAGAGGCTCATTGCTAAAAGGGGCTCACTACCAAAAGTAGAAGAAGATAGTTACAATGAGAATGGATCTCACAGCAACCAGGGATCCACCACAATCTCGACTAAATATTTTGTAACCTCTGTGCATCAAAATATATACTTTTCTGCTCACTTTCACACTTACAAACTTATTTGGATCACACCTATGACAAATGATGCTTCTCATGCAGCCATTTCATCTATCTCAACAACTTCACTAGATTTCCTGATCTTCTAATTCATATTTATACATTCGTAGTCTTGGAAACAATCTTCAAGGTCGACACAAACAATAAACTTAACGAATATTCAAATTAGGTTTGGACCTAAACATTCTCGTGGTGGAAAGGAATGAATGTGGACCACACCACACCTTAGTAGGGACTCAAATGCAATCTCCCATGTAGCAACATGCTATCACAAACTTCAAAGCACAATTGCAAGTAGTGAAAACAACCAGGTCAGCCAAAATTGGTGTTAACACTAAGACCTTTAGGAACACACTTCATCCATGATCTAAATTACACTTTGCAAACTAATCAAAAAGTAGGAACATGATCTAGAGATATCCATAAGAACGTTACACTCATTAAGAACTTCCGCACAACCTCCAAACACTCTATCCAGAAGATTCTTCAAGTCAAACCACTTAAACATTACTGTCAACCACTGTCATAAAGGAAAGATCACTTCCGAAGCACCAAATCACGAACCACTTCAATTGAAGACACGTAACATCATTCCAAACTTAATCTCAAAACTGCAGACTATAAAACTTAAATGCACAGAGATGCAGAGTAGAATACATTCTCCCTATCACCATTGAATACTCAGAAAAATAGTTTTTACCCTGGTGAACAAAACTCACTCAAATCTTCAAACCAGAGGCTAAAACTTGAGACATAGAAACTACAGATATCCCTTAACATAACTTTCAAACCACAGACAAAGATATTCAATCTACAGGATATGTGGAGCAAAATACTGCACTGTTCTTCTCAGACACTTGCTCAAACTCATACAAATAACTTCCTTAGATGCTGACCTTAGGTGTTGACATCAATGACAACACTTACTGCTCATACTGGCAACACATGCAAGTAACATGCAAAAATATGCAAGTCCATGCAAGCTTGAACTCATGTAAGCAATAGCCAATTCATGCATCTGTAAGACTTTAGTTAACTCTAACATTATATTCATGCAAGATGTCTCAACAATATCCACTCATGTATATAAAAAAGTACAACTCCAAGTCTAAATATAAGTCCCCATCAAAAGGGGATGCCCAAGTTTAACTCCCACTTACTAGGAGTTATCAAACTCTCAACATAGACTTAGGATATGTCAACAAAGTCTTCATGGCCCCCACTCCAAAAGTGGATGCCAAAGTTTGACCCTATCAATTAGGAATTGATTGCAATAAGTCAAAGTGATATAATTAATCTCTCAAAGTCCTTATGTGTTGGGGAACACATTTCAAGAACTTTGGAGACACATGAATTGGTTAGGATTGCATGTTAATGGAAACTTATCCCAACAAAATCACCTTGTGGCAAACTAGGTTGTCGGCAAACCAAATGGTTCGTGAACCATTGCTTTCTCCAACAAGGGCTTGCCTCCTTACTTCTTTCTTCTGCTAAGCTTCCTTTGTCATCAATTTTCCCTGCCAATGAACCATACCTTATCCATCTGATTTCTCCTTACCTTTGTTTCCCCCTTCGCCTTTCTCTTGTTGGTGAAAACCCCAGTCAACAAACCTAATGGTTCGCGAACTGCCAACTTTGCCGAAAAAGGCACGATGCCGACCCCTTGTACCTTAGAACAATTTTTTCCTTTGCTTGCTTGGTCACTTTATCAGCAAATCAGGGAAACCATAAACTCGTGAAACTAAAGGTTAGTTTGGGAAATTGCCGATTTGCCAACAAAGGACGGAAATGAACAAATTTTTACAAGAACATACAACAATGAGGGGAAACATTACACTTAGAAAATTTTGAAATAAAACCCCTATAAAATGTCTTAGATTAGATCTAAATAAGGGATTTTGACTGTAAAGGCACAAACTAGGAATTTTGGATTTTGGGGCAATAATAATGCATGTTTGGGAGCTGATTTTTTAGGTCCCAATAGTGGCTCTGGTTGGGGATGTGTGATAAACAATGTCACAATGAGAATCTTAGATCTCTGAGCATATCAAAAGGTAAAAACACATAAGGGAAAAACATAGAATGTATTTACAACAAGGTGTAATACAGTCATAAACAAGGGAACACAAAAGAAAGTTGACTGTATTCAAAATTTAGAGGAAGCATTACCTATGAAAAATAATGCTTCAGGTACTGACTGTGAACAAACAACTTCATGATTTCTCCTTCAAGAGTCATCAAATGATAAGCGTTGAGCTCTAATTTCTCCGCAACTTCATATGGCCCAAGCCACAATGGATTGAATTTGCCATGTTTCCCTTTATCTTTAGACTTTGTATCCCAAAGAAGTACCAAGTCACCAACCTATAAATCTCTTAACACAGTACTTTTATCAAATAAAACTTCATTTTCTGCTTATGATTCAAAATTTTATCATGTGCAACTCTTCTTTGTTCTTCTAACTCAGTTAGCAACAATATCCTTTGGGACATTGTATCACAATGATCTCCTTCTATATTGTGCAACAGTTGGTAAACTGGCAATTCCATGTTGATGGGCATCCTTACCTCTGATCCATACACCAGTTCAAATGGGCTTCTTCCAATGGATCTTTTGAAGGTTATTCTATTCGTCCATAGAGCATACTTCAACTTATCATCCTATATTTTCTTATTCTGATCCAATGTCCTTTTTATTATCTTCATTAGGCTTTTATTATTGGATTTAGCCTGTCCATTACTTTGGGGGTGATAAGGGAATGAGTGCACAAGGTTTATGCCAAACTTAGAACACATGTTCATCATTTCCTAAGACCTGAAACACATTGCATTATCTACCAAAATCCTAGTTGGCACTCCAAATCTGGTGATTATATTGTTGGTTATGAAATCAACAACCACCTTGGACATTGCATTGTGAGTGGGAATTACTTCTACCCACTTGGTGAAGTAATCAGTGGCCATAAGGATCCACTTAAATCCATTTCTAGATTTCTCTTGTACCTTCTCAATAAAATCAATTCCCCACTGTTGAAAAGGTGCATCAACTATGAGAGGCAAAGGGGAAGTGCTCCAATAAACTTCATTTTACCATAAAATCACTCGCAAGCATCACATTTTCTGATTTCTTGTGCTACATCCTTGAACAAGGTCGAACACCAATACCTAGCTCTAAGGATCTTATAGGTGCTAGCTTTGGCTCTGAAGTGTCCCCCACAAATACCATGGTGATACTCACTTATTACTGCTTCAACTTACTTTTGACCCAAACACTTGAGTAACACACCATCGTGGCTTCTCCACATTAGCTCATTATGGACAAGACATACCTCTAAGATTTAGCTTGAGTGTTCTCTTCTAATTTTCATCCATACAAGGTGGACAACTCATGTTTTGAAGATAAAATACCACATCTTTATACCACACATTATTAACCAATCTACAATGAGGAATAACACCTACCTCTATTTCATTCACTTCTGCTGCTTCAAGATTAGAATTAGCCATTAGCCCTTAACTAGCTTTGTGACTTGTATATCCATGTCATATTCTTGGATCCTGTTAGTTCCCAAAATTATAGTAACCCAAAAATCTAAAACATTCCTAAATCACCTAGGCCAGGGATTGTCATCAGGGTGATAGGAAGAGGTTTATCAACAAGTTAAGGGGGATTTTGGCCAACTAACAAGAGTGGGTAGACTCCTCTACACTTCAAGATCAACTTAAGCTTTGGAGGGATATTCCAAGGGGTATACCTAAGTAGGTATTGATATCAAAACCATATGAACAACTAAAAATTATTGGACAACCAAACCCAACTCATCATCTTGATCCCAAAGCTGTCACTAAGTCAAGAATGACTGGCTGTCATAAAATCCCTATATAGCTGATTCAACTGTGCAAATGTACATACATAGGAAAGATGGTTTTTCCCCTAAACTACATGTGAATTATTTGTTTGATTTTAAAAAATAATTGGTCCCTCTCCAATATGGACCAGTGCCAATTCCATTCGGCAACACATTCATAGAATGCAAGAAGGAAAGAAAATATAGTGCATAGGATCAATAGAACTAGACATTCACATATATGACTCCAATAGATTCTCATATAATGGACATACTTAATAATCCAAAAGAGAATTGTAATGATTCATATGCAACCAAAGAAAGACAAATATAAAGTATTGTATTAACTTGGATGCTGTTACACATGTCCAAACATCTGTTACATTCATGTCAGCAAATGTGGCAAGGGAAAACATACAACTACGATTATATATTTTCCAAAATCACTTCTTGTGGAGACATAGCATTACATTCATATCTACATTACACAACCTTCCTACACTATTTGAATACATTCATTCACTAACAAACTAGATATAACATGTTTTGGTGTCAGAGAATAATCCTTAGGCGCTCCTAGATCAGACAATTGGCTCAGCGACCTATTTGTTTCCAAAATTGTAGATTACAAACCCTAAGAGGATGATAGGCTCTATGGTTAGGTTTGCAATGTTTTGGACAACAAAACAAAGTGACACTATATGGTTAAGAACTCCCTACTCTTCAGGTTCTGCTAGACCTAGGTGGGTGTACCTTTAACAGTTAAGAAGACTTAAGGGTTATGTATGTTTTGATTATAGTAATATATTTCCTAATGGCATATGAGTGTGACATAGATACAAAAGTAATGGCTAATCCTACTTCTACTATTTGAGATTTTGAATTATGTGAATAAGGTTTTGAAATGTTTTGTTTTGAAATAAGTGTGACCAGTGCCTATTCCTATTGGGTGAATGGAGTCAAGATATGTATGATATGTGACCTCTTTCTAGCTTAACTCAAAATGTTAGGCACTTTTGTATGTTTATACTTTGTATAAATGTGCAAGTATGTCAGTTATCAGACTCTTCTTACAAATCCCAGTGATATATCCCTAAGTTAATATGATTGCTTGAAAGGGTTTTAATTCTAGCTTGAAGGAAACCAATTAAGATGATTCATTTAAAGGATTTTAATTTTGGGTAGAAACGAATAAACATAAATCACTTAGGAGTTTAATTCTCTTCTCACAGAAACCAATGAAGAAAATCACACAGAGGCAACAAGTGTGTCTTGACAAATTAAATATACTTTTGATACACTTAATTCGAATAACAGAGAGAGACCACAAGATAACTTCTGTAAATTAATATTAACTAAATGGTTGAACACTAGAAATTGAACCACCATAATTAAATTTTCTTCCCCATTATATTGATTCAAATGATTTTACAATACATATCAGAAGTCTTCTTTTCTATTTGTTGAGTCAACTGATCTATTTCCTAATTACTACTACTTGATTATTTTTCCTACTGTTGATGATCCTACGCCTAATTCTTCCTCCTCTTTGATTTTTATCTTTCATATATACATTATATTTTAAGAGTTATGACCCTTCACATATCTGTCCGGTGCAACTCTCACTTAATTAATTATCTAGATCAAAATATTTTAATTTTAATCTTCTTGATTTTTGCACTCCCATGAAAATGACTTTAATGATTATTATAATCCTTCCTTTGCTGGCGATTTCACTTCGTATTTACTTGTATGTATTTTCACCCATAAATTGTTCTTTGGGTAAAAATAACTATCCACTCCAAGACTTTTATGTTCTCTTAATTCCTAGGGTAAAAATGTTTTACTTCTGAGGGGAAACATTTTGCAATTGCATTTTACATTATTAACAAAATAATATGCCCTGAAGTAACACCAAATTCATGGTGATTATTTTAATAAAAATTTACTTTGCATTCTATGCAAGTCACACACTTTTTGTTTTTGTTCCATTGGAGGGACTTAAATTTACTTACTCTGAACTTCCACAATCTCTTCAATTTATTTTGTGCAAAATCATTTTATTAGGGGGACCAATGTTGTTCTTTGGCTGATATTCATCTCTCCCTTTGATTATGCTTAAGTGTTATCAGGATATCGAAGGGAGTTTGGAATGACTCCTTCCGATATGCTTCAGTCCTCTCGATATAGGGTTTCTCAATAGTGTGCCCCTTTTAACATGCTCAAATGCATTCTGTGCATATCGCATAATCATTGCAGTCCATGAAATATTGTTATGTTTTGGTATTCTGTCAAACACTTTGCAAGCACCAAACACACAGGCACATTTAATATACATATCAATAAGGGAATTATCTACATAAACATCCTGCCTGATTTTTGTTCTCGTTGGCCAATCCAAATGTATTTGACCATTCTTTGAACCAAGTAAAGCTTGAGCAATGCTGTTGTTCTCGAGGTACTCATAAACCAAAATCTGATGACTTTGTTGTACACAACATCCATGCAGTTTAACAAGATTCTCGTGTCTCACATCAATGATGGTAGCTATCTTAGTTAGAAACTCTTGAACATCTTGTTTAGATTGGGCAAAGAGTGACTTTACTGCTACTTAGGTGTTATCCTTTAGGATTCCCTTATACACACTGCCAAAACCACCTTCTCCTATTTTGTTATTTGGATGAAAGTTCCTTGTTACAATTCCCAATTCATGATAAAAACTTGACATTTGAAAAGACATCTCCTATTTCATCATTTTTTGATGCTTGTTTCTTTGTGTTGCCCCTCTTTAAAAAATTAAGGCAACAAAAAATATAGCTGTAAGTAGATATACATGAAATTGCTGTAACACTGAGGAATCATGTTTCAATAGCCAAGTTTAAGTGGAAGCTCTTGAACTTCAAATTATACAAGTTGGAATAGCAATTTGAGGTGAATTGTAGCATCATATTCTATACTCATTTCTCTTGCTAAAACCCATTCTTTCATACTTGTTTTGTTTTTTGTGTCATCGTTGTTTCCAGAGAAAAAGTTAATTTGACCAATCATTCATTCTTACTTGTCCGACTTTATTTTTACAAACAACATTCAGTACAAGGACTATCAAGGTATTCAGAAGACGGTTCAAGTTTACCACACTTACAACATTGTTGAAGTGGTGTTAAAGTTGCCATATCTAAATATCCAACAACACATTGCAAATATCATCTCCATAACAATCTCTCAAATTTCAACTGATATCGACATATCAGAGAGACTTTTACAAGCCTCTCTCTAATGTATGAAAGTCACTTCGATGTCCATTTAGTGTACTTCATACCTTATGATCTTGGGAATATGTATTAACTATAGCTTTCAGCCTGACCTTATCAGCAGATTGAGGGGACTTCTATAATCTCCCACCAATACAACATTCTTCCTTTGATGATATATTACATGTTCTTATAATCCGTCCATTGAAGGGACTTGTCAATTGGTCTTTCTGATAGGGTGATATCTCTTCAATGTTAAGTAAGTCTTTTGTTCTCCATCTAAACTAAATCAAAAATAGTTTCAATGTTTTTACCTGGATTTTCATGGCACTTCTTAGCAAGTTCCTAAAAATGTGGAAGCTGTAACAGGATAGAATCATGATCCCAAAGACCTTGGGTAGCCATTTAGCTCAACTCCATTGCTGCAAGAGATGGATTCAAATAACTGTTACTGAAAATAACATCTACCATATCCTAAAGAAGTTGGTTTGCAGAAAGTAGTTCTTGTTGATCTAGTGCTAGGTTGCCAGCTATAACATGCCTTGAGAAGTGAGCTCACAACAATGTATTTTCCCTTACATGTGGATTAGTATATTTTGACTTGTTAATAGCAAACTTTTGATGATTTATCAATTCTCTTATAGTTTCTTCTTCACCTGGCCTTATGGGAGGCTATGAATACTTTGAAGTAGAAGCAAGAATTTCAAGCAACCCCTTTAGCTTTGTCTTTTTATTCAAGGATGAGCTATAGAGTTCATGTAGCTATTGTAGTACTAAGATGCTATCATCCCTAGGTTCAATGGAGAAAGATACATATCATCTTCTATGGCCATACATTTGCTTGATTCCAAATCACTTATTTGAATATTAGACCACCCTCAATATGTCAGAAGACAACATTTATTATTATATCTGTGTCTATCACAATTTTCTTCTATCCACCAACCTTATCACATGAAAATTATTTATTTTTTTCTCCATGAACGAAGAGTTCCAAACAAGAACCAAACCCATGGAATGTCATGAGAAATGTTTTTAGACTTTGTTTCAAGCTCCATCAACAACACTTGTGTGACACATGTTGGGTCCCATTATGGGCCCGACTATTTTTTTTTTTTTGTTTTGAAACAAGTTTTTGTCCCGAATTGACCTGAGACTACTTCCATGTGTCATTGAGGTGAAAAATTGAAACGGGTTGTCACTAGAATTTGCTTTCTGACATATTTATACAGTGACCAAAACAAGTCAAGTAGCCTCCATAATTGCCCTAGAAAATTGGTCAAACCATCTCCTGGAGTCATGAAAATGTACATGCATGTAGAAATTTGATCCAACAATTCATTGCAACAAACAGTTTGGCAAGACCCATCCCATTGTGAAAAATATTCAATGTCAAAGTAGCTCACTCAGCCTTTTCTGAAACTGCGCTTGTCAAAAAACAACTAAAACTCACCAACTTATTATTTTGAAAATATATCAAATCTCTTCCTGGGGGGTTGCCACTTGGGGAATTGGTTCATTTAGGTCACATGAGCATGTGTACAAAAGGGTTTTTCACCAATCCATTCTCTTCATGAAATATTAAAGACCAAAGCTCACCCCCTAAAACTTTTTGAAAATACAGTCATGAAAACTGTATAAAACCCATTTGCTTTTGATTTTGAAAAAATACCAAACAAGATGATGGGACCTTGAAAATGGACATGGAAGTAGATTATTATAGGGAAAATATGATACACCAATTAGTTTTCCATGAAAATCATCCAGTTGCTAGATATTGGCCCCCAAAGTTGACTTCCCTGGTAGTTTTATCAGTGTACAAACAACCTTTCCAGAGCCCTCCAACCTGATGCTTCAAAACCCTATCAAATTTGATCATTGATGCAATACAAGGAAGAATCTCAACTACTTGGAAACATATTTCACAACAATGGGCTTATACCCCACAAACTCTTCAAGCTTCACAAGAAATCTTCATAAAACAATGATACAAAACTGAGTTTCTCACAACTCTGACCCAAACAAGATTTACCTAAGTCCCTCAACCCCCTTAGAGATTTAAACACATTTACCAAGTCTGCCCACTTCATGAATCCAAATCTTTAAGTTCCCAAAAGGACTTCACCATACAAGGCCTCAACATGGTGCAAAATTGGATTTCACCTTCTTTGACTTAATCAAGGCCACAACTGTGTTTTTCATCATTTAAGAACATTAAATTAGCTAAAATAATCAATCATTAAGGTCTGCCCTTTCATCTCATTACCAATCCTTCATTGACCCCTTGCATTCCTAGTAGCAATCCTAACACATACTGTCAGAGATATCTTATATTACAAACCCCATATCCAGACTATGATTACTTTTTTGGATACCCTTTAAGGTGTTTTAGTACATAGCCAAAAACCATCATATGTTACTTTGGAAAGTATTGATCAAATTAGGATTGATACCATGCCAATTAGGCCTAATAGGCTTTACTCTACCAAGGGCTTATTGATTTTACTATCTCCTACCTCAAACTCTCTCAACCAACATTGGAAACACATGTAACATAGTCTGCTAGTGCTCACTAAAGCATCAAACTTCTATTTTCAACAATATTTTACCAAACCCTAGGTCCATGGCTCTTAACTGTTCTCCAAACCCTATTTTCAGACTGTAACAGTCCTAATGCATCCAAAAACTAATAGCAATCCAATTCTCCTTAATCTGCAACCTTCATTATGGATTGGAAACATTCAAAACATCTTTGAAAATAATCTTCAAATGTTCACAAGCACTATTGGGACACAAAAAATGCCTTTTCCTTAGTCATGTCTGTGACTGTTATGTCTAGTCCTAATAGGATAGAGATGTTCAAGAGCACTAACATTCATCCTTTTGTCAATACTAACTTAAAATATATGCAAAGAGCTCAATTATTGCCTTTCAAAGACTAAAAGCACCATAATAAGCGTTCAATCCACCATAAAACATCAAAACCTTGAGTTTTCTACCCCTTTACCATACTGTAACAAGGTCTGAACAGAGTTAGGGTAACACCAAATCTTATGTAAACCTTGATTTCCAACCTAAACCTTTTTCATAAGAAAATATAATTCATTTCACATCATTTCATTTATGTATGGACTCTTCATCATACAAAACACCAAGGAAACATCATTTAAATAGCCCACTGCTTACCCTAGGACAAGGTTTTAACAGTTTAAAAAAAAACATCAATAAATTTCACAAAACCTCATCAATTTGCATGAAACAAACTCTAAAAGGAAGGTGATTGAAGGATCTTTCACTTACAACCAATTAGAAACTATTTCCTGCCCGTACAGGGCCATACAACATCAGAAAATAATGAATTTCTGTAGAAAAAGGAAATAAAACAGGGCTTCCTTTATTCAAATTCATGACTCCAATTACCCACACTTACAAAAATGGTTACAAGGCCTATTTAAAGGCATTACACTCATGATTTTTAGTTTCAACTACCTTCCAACGACCCAAGACACAAATGACCTTTCATATTCCTTGTTTACATCTTTTTTTGCAATTTTACATTTTAGATGACAACTTTTACATTCTTTCCAAATTTGACACAAAACATTAAATATTGACCTCCTAATGACCTAGACACATGAAAAAATGATCAATATGACCTTGATACAATGTTAAAATACCAAAATTGAATCATCCTTCAAAAATTTCATCATAGAAGCATGAGGTTGGCATGGTACTCCTGCACCAATCATGGGAGGTTGAAATCGGATATGCACACTCATATATGAGAAATGAGTATGCCTACCAACTGGTTTGCATGAAAGTGAACATGCTTCAAGTTATAGTCCTTCAAAGTAGGTCATTGGGGCAGATTTTTCAAGTACATTTATGAGTGCTGAAATTAATTTTTCATTATGGGACCTTCAAATTTTGCCAAAATTTGAAGGTTCCAACAGTGGCTCTTGCTTGGGGATGCATGCCCCTTGTGGGCATAGCAAGAATCTAGATATCTAGGGAGCAGACCAAGTGCCTTGTCCATTAGGTAATAGAGTCAAAACCCTCTTCTGCCCTAAAATGATATGGTTTGAAAACCACACCACAATTGATGGCTCAAGGCCACCAGAAAAGACAAGCCTGGACTTACCTCTATCATATATCTTATTCTGATCTGATTGCATCGAACTCCACTTGAAGATACTCATGCAATTTGTACTGCTATATCCACTGCCATTGGAAACTTTTGAAATAACACTACCCCCAACATTGCCCATATTTACTTTAGCATTTTCACCATTATGTAATTCATAATTAGGAACAATCTGAAACTTTTCATCATCATGTGATAAACTCTTGCCATCTTCAACATAAAAAGAACATTTACTTTCAATGCAACTTCCTCCATTATTCTGATCACTGTCTTGCATTATGAAATGATATCTCAACAGATCTGAAAAATTGAAAACATTTATAATCCACCACATAGCTAAGATCATTAGGTCTGATCTTATTATAAATTTGCATAAAAAATCTAAAATCATCATAAGGCCACTGATGCAAAGTAGAGAAACAACTTCTTGATTTAAAACAATCATAATCACCCATTCCATTATTTGAATGCTTCTCACATGGGTCTAAAAATGTTGCCATATCAATATATTCTAAGACAGCCTTATATGAAATATTTCCATTATCTTTCATATCACTATTTGATATTATCCACCTCTAATCCATGCACTCATCAATATGCACATTTGGACATACATTATCCATGATGTGTAAGTTGATATCACTCTTATATGAGCTAAAGACCTCTACTTCTGATTTACATACCTCTTCTTGGACAGGGATAAACATGGGCTTTTGATCAACTTCACAAGTTCCTTCATCATTGTGAAAGCTATGTTCAAGATTAGATGAATCTTCATTAGGATCAACATCACAATAGTACTTGAAATCATTAGATAATGATACAACATATATGACACTTTCATTAGCTTACTCGTTTCCCTCACAAATTGATACAACATTATCTTGTTTATTTAGGGAAGGAAAAACAAATGGACAAGGAACATTATCTTTGTCAAAGTTTATGTGAGCAGGGTACAGAAGCTCATGACCATTTTCATGCACATGCCTCTAATATTCTATGGTCAATAAATCTAAAATCTGCTCAATGCTGAGTGAACATGCTTCTTCTTTCATATCTTCCATTGCTTTTTCCTCTTGACCTCCATAAGAGTTGCAAACATCCCTTTGTTGTAAATCAAAATTCACAGGGTTGTCATCAAAATCTAGATACTCAATGGATTCATTATGACATACATTGCTCTTATTGTATAGGATTGAATTTCCAACAATTTTGCCAAAAGTACAGTCATAATCTGATATGGAGAGGAGACCTTCTATATTTTCCTCAACATTCTGGCTATCATAACAGACACTTTCACTTGCATATCCATATTCTATGGATTGATTGCAATCATTACTCTCTTCATTGTTGCAAGGCATGCTGTCCCTTTGTGTTTCAACTTCTAACTTATTATTCTTAATGCTATGACAAAGCATAAATGGATGCACCTCCATTGTTTGATCATAAAATGCACTCAGATTATTATGTATACCATAATTAGGTGTGTATACTTCTTCTTCATCAATTATACAATCATGGTACTCAACTATCAATGGATGTGCTATTTGTTGGCTGTCAAGTAGACTTTCTTCTTTACTTGCCTCATGGCTAATGCACTCCTCAGGCATTGTGTTCTTAACAACATCCTCCATATTACAATCCTCTTCCAAAGTGAAAAGTTGGTCCTCCACGATTTCATCCTCATTCAAATCTGAAATATTATCTTTGAACTCTTCACTTGTACATGTTTCCTCTATAGGCTGTTTCATTTGATCAGTCTCTCCATATTCATCAATGATACCATCATTATATTCACCATTGATAGCATCCTCATACCTTTTCTTATCTATGATACTAATCAATTTACCCACCTGGTCTAGAGTAACTGGCTTCAAAGATTCAGGCCAATAAATTGATTCAGGCTCATATGCTAGCATGAACTAAGTGTATTTGTATTCATCAGGCCTAAGATTAAAAGGTATCTGCATATAGATATCCACCATTCTGTTGAACAACCCATATCCAGATTCTCCTTCATGTCTCCTTAGGTTTTAAAGAATGCATCTAAGAGGGGTATGTGATATTTGGATTTGATGCTGGAACCTTGTCCCCTTTCTTGAATATACAAATACTCATCCTGTTTGGGATTTTTATTTAGAGTTGCCACCTCTCTTAGAGAGGAATGATTTTATCTTCTAGGTTTTTCTCCACCAACAGAGTTATATTTTTTCAATTCTTAATTTCTTGACTCTTTGACTGTATAAGCTAAAACCAAAATTTTTGGAATGATCCCCAGTAGAGTCACCAATTCTGTTGGTTCCCAAAATTGTAGATTACAAACCCTAAGAGGATGCTAGGCTCTATGGTCAGGTTTGCAATGTTTTGGCCAATGAAACAGAGTGACCCTATATGGTTTAGAACTCCCTACTCTTCAGGTTCTACTAGAACTAGGCAGGTGTACCTTCAACAATTAAGTAGATTTAAGGGTTATGCATGTTTTGATTATAGTAATCTATTTCCTAATGGCATATGAGTGTGAAATAGATACAAAAGTAATGGTTAATCCTACTTCTACTGTTTGAGATTTTGAATTATGTGAATAAGGTTTTGAAATGTTTTGTTTTGAAATAAGTGTGACCAGTGCCTATTCCTATTGGGTGAATGAAGTCAAGATATGTTTGATATGTGACCTCTTTCTGGATTAACTCGAACTGTTAGGCACTTTTGGATGTTTATACTTTGTATAAATGTGCAAGTATGTCAGTTATCAGACTCTTCTTACAAATCCCAGTGATATCTCCCTAAGTTACTATGATTGTCTGAAAGGGTTTTAATTCTAGCTTGAAGGAAACCAATTAAGATGATTCATTTAAAGGATTTTAATTCTAGGTAGAAAGTAATAAACATAAATGACTTAGAAGGAGTTTAGTTCTCTTCTCACAGAAACCAATCAAGAAAATTACACAAACACAACAAGTGTGTCTTGACAAATTAAATATACTTTTGATACACTTAATTTGAATAACATAGAGAGACCACTTTGGAGACAACAATATAACTTCTATAAATTAATATTAACTAAATAGTTGAACACTAGAAATTGAACCACCAGAATTAAATTTTCTTCCCCATTATATTGATTCAAATGATTTTACAATACATATCAGAAGTCTTCTTTTCTATTTGTTGAGGCAACTGATCTATTTCCTAATTACTACTACTTGATTGTTTTTCCTACTGCTGACGATCCTACACCTGATTCTTCCTCCTCTTTGATTTTATATTTCATATATATATTATATTTCAAGAGTTATGACCCTTCACATATCTGTCCCGTGTAACTCTCAATTAATTATCTAGATCAAAATATTTTAATTTTAATCTTCTTGATTTTTGCACTCCCATGAAAATGACTTTAATGATTATTATAATCCTTCCTTTGTTGGTGATTTCACTTCATATTTACTTGTATGTATTTTCACCCGTAAAATGTTCTTTGGGTAAAAATAACTACCCACTCCAAGACTTTTATGTTCTCTTAATTCCTGGGGTAAAAATGTTTTACTTCTAAGGGGAAACATTTTGCAATTGCATTTTACATTATTAACAAAATAATATGCCCCAAAGTAACATCAAATTCATGGTGATTATTTTAATAAAACTTTACTTTGCATTCTATGCAATTCTCACACTTTCTATTTTTGTTCCATCTGAGGGACTTAAATTTACTTACTCCAAACTTCCACAATCTCTTCAAATTATTTTGTACAAAATCATTTTATCGAGGGGACCAATGTTGTTCTTTGGCCAGTATTCACCTCTCCCTTTGATTATGCTTAAGTGTTATCAGGATATCGAAGGGAGTTTGGAATGACTCCTTTTGATATGCTTCAATCCTCTCGATATAGGGTTTCTCAATAGTGTTCCCCTTTTAACATGCCCAAATCCATTCTGTGCATATCCCAAAATCATTGTAGTCCATGAAATATTGTTATGTTTTGGCATTCTGTCAAACACTTTGCAAGCACCAGACACACATGCACATTTAACATACATATCAATAAGGGAATTATCCACATAAACATCCTGCCTAATTTTTGTTCTCATTGGCCAATCTAAATCTATTTGACCATTCTCTGAACCAAGTAAAGATTGAGCAATGTTGTTCTTGAGGTACTCATAAACCAAAATATGATGACTTTCTTGTACACAATATCCATACAATTTAACAAGATTCTCGTATCTCACATCAATGATGGTAGTTATCTCAATTAGAAACTCTTGAACACCTTGTATAGATTGGGCAGAGAGTGACTTTACCATTACTTGGGTGTTATCCTTTAGGATTCCTTTATACACATTGCCAAAACCACCTTCTCCTATTTTGTTATCTGGATGAAAGTTCCTTGTCACAATTCCCAATTCATGATAAAAGTTTGACATTTGAAAAGACATCTCCTATTTCATCATTTGCTGATGCTTGTTTCTTTGTGTCGCCCCTCTTTAAAAAATCAAGGCAACAAAATTCATAGTTGTAAGTAGATATACATGAAATTGCTGTAACACTAAGGAATCATGTTTCAACAGCCAAGTTTAAGTGGAAGCTCTTGAACTCCAAGTTGTGCGAGTTAGAATAGCAATTTGAGGTGAATTGTAGCATCATATTCTATACTCATTTCTCTTGCTAAAACCCTTTCATTCATACTTGCTTCGTTTTTTGTGTGTCATAGTTGTTTCTAGAGAAAAAGTTAATTTGACCAATCATTCATTCTTACTTGTCCAGCTTTATTTTTGCAAACAATATTCAGTACAAGGACTATCAAGATATTCAAAAGATGACTCAGGTTTACCACACTTACAACATTATTGAAGTGGTGTTAAAGTTGCCATATCTAAATATCTAGCAACACATTCCAAATATCATCTCCATAACAATCTCTCAAATTTCAACTGATATCGACATATCAGAGAGACTTTTACATGCCTCTCTCTGATATAGGAAAGCCACTTCGATGTCCATTTAGTGTACTTCATACCTTATGATCTCGAGAATATGTATTAGCTATAGATTTCTTGCCCACCTTATCAGTAGATCGGGGGGGGGGGGGACTTTTATAATCTCCCACTAATACAACATTCTTCCTTTTATGATATATTACATGTTCTTATAATCTGTCCATTGAAGGGACTTGTCAACTGGTCTTTCTGATATGGTGATATCTCTTTGATGTCAAGTAAGTCTTTTGTCCTCCATCTCAACTAAATCAAAAATAGTTTCAATGCTTTTACCTGGATTTTCATGGCACTTCTTAGCAAGTTCCTAAAAATGTGGAAGCTGTAACAGGACAAAATCACGATCCTAGATACCTTGGGTAGCGATTTAGCTCAACTCCATTGCTGCAAGAGCTGGATTCAACCAGTCATTATTGGAAATAACATCTACCATAGTCTGAAGAAGCTGGTTTGCAAAAAGAAGTAGTTCTCATTGATCTAGTGATAGGTTGATAGGTTGCCAGTTATAACATGCCTTGATAAGTGAGATCACAACAATGTATTTTCCCTTACATGTGGATCAGTATATTTTGGCTTGTTAATAGCAAACTTTTGATGATTTATCAATTCTCTTATAGTTTCTTCTTCACCTGGCCTTATGGGAGGCTGTGAATACTCTGAAGCAGAAGCATGCATTTCAAGCAGCCCCTTTAGCTTTGTCTTTTTATTCAAGGATGAGCTAAAGAGTTCAAGTGTAGCTAATGTAGTACTAAGATGCTATCATCCCTAGGTTCAAAGTGGAAAGATACATATAATCTTCTATGGCCATACATTCACTTGATTCCAAATCACTTATTTGAATATCAGACCACCCTCAATATGATAGGGGACAACATTTATTATTATATCTGTGTCTATCATAATTTTCTTCTGTCCACCAACCTTATCGCATGAAAATTATTATTTTTTTCTCCATGAATGAAGAGTTCCAAACAAGAGTCAAACCCATGGAATGTCATGAAAAATGGTTTTGGACTCTGTTTCAAGCTCCATCAATAACACTTGTGTGACATATGTCGGGTCCCATTATGGGTCACACTAAAATAATTTTTCATTTTGAAACAAGTTTTTGTTCTGAATTGACCTAAGACTACCTTCGTGTGTCATTGAGGTGAAAAATTGAAATGGGTTGTCATTAGAATTTGCTTTCTGACATATTTATACAGTGACCAAAATAGGCCAAGTAGCCTCTAGAATTGCCCTAGAAAACTGGTCAAACCATCTCTTGGAGTCATGAAAATGCACAGGCATGTAGACATTTGATCCAACAATTCATTGCAATAAACAATTTGGAAAGACCCATCCCAATGTGAAAAATATTCAATGCCAAAGTAGCTCACTCAGCCTTTTCTGAAACTGCACTTGTCAAAATCAACTGAAACTCACCAACTTGCCATTTTGAAAATATATCAAATCTCTTCTTGGGGGTTGCCACTTGGGGAATTAGTTCATTTAGGTCACATGAGCACACGTGCAAAAGGGGTTTTCACCAATCAATTCTCTTCATGAAATATTAAACACCAAAGTACACCCCCCTAAAACTTTCTGGAAATATAGTCATCAAAACTGTATAAAACCCATTTGCTTTTGATTTTGAAAAAATACCAAATGAGATGCCAGGGCCTTGAAAATAGACATGGAAGTAGATTATTATAGGGCAAATATGAGACACCAATTAGGTTTCCATGAAAATCATCCAGTTGCTAGATATTGGCCTCCAAAGTTGACTTCCTTGATAGTTTTAACAGTGTACAGACAATAAACCTTTCCAGAGCCCTCCAACCTAATGCTTCGAAACCCTGTCAAATTTAATCATGGGAGGTTGAAATCAGATATGCATACTCACATATGATAGATGAGTATGCCTACCAAGTGGTTTGGCATGAAAGTGAACATGCTTCGAGTTATAGTCCTCCAAAGTAGGTCACTAGGACAGATTTTTCAGGTACATTTCTAAGTGCTGAAATTAATTTTTCATCATGGGACCTTCAAATTTTGCCAAAATTTGAAGGTTCCAACACCACCAACCTTGAGAATGTCTTTCAAACATGTATATATAGCAATTCTGTTCCACTGTGCAGCCCTTGGGCATTGGAGAAAATCAGTCAATAAGCAACTGCGCTGCATTAAAATTGGGCCCACTATGAAGTCAGAAATCTGCATGTTTGGAAGGAAAGCCCATCCTTTGTTAACTCTGAAAATGTCAGAAGAATATTTTTTTCATGTTTTGTGTACTTGGGACAATAAATAGGGAAGGCTCTAATTCATTCTTTGACATTTGCAACATCTGATTTATCTACTTTGTCCTCTAAATGTACCTGTGCATTGAAGAATTTCACTATTTGGACAACTTGCATGGCATTGTTTTGCAGAGTCACAAAATCTGTGTACAAAACAACCTATTCAAGATTTTACAACACTTTAAATGCATTGTCCAATTTTTCTATTTTAAGCCATTCTAACTTCTGACTGTACCCATATGCACATTGGACATTTTTCTATTTGCTTTATCAGCCCTTTATTTCTTTTCACAAACTCTTCTACATTTTCTCCTTTTATTCACCTTGTTGGCAAACTTCCTGTAAAGTACCAAAAAATCCAAAATACATACATACATAACTAAAATTAAAGTTAAAGTAACAATAAGTGAGGTAACTGCAATTACATTGCCAAGTAAAAAGAGATAGAGTTAACATTCATTATCAATGCAAGATTTCATTTATAAATTTGATATACAATTTGGTTACAATTCATCTTTCCCAAGTACAATTACAGGGCTTCATGAAATAATAAATATACACAAGTTTCAATAATGGCTTTATCGCCTTACAATTCATTTTGGTTTCAATGATGAAATACAACTGTCAGCATGAACAAGTAAATCCAATACAATCGTCCTTGATCGCCATTGACCATCTGGCCATCTGCTGCGTCGAAGGACAAGAACATGGTTCAGCACTTTTTAACCCAACCACGAAGCTTGCGTTTCCCTGGTATTCTTCAAACTAAAGAATGCCTGACCCTGCTTGAAGGGCCTAACAACCTATAAACAAGTAGTATGGCAGAATCTGGTACATTCCTATTAACCTACATGCATCCCTAACTTGAATGCAACATCACATTAACTAGATATGGCAGGGAAATAAATACATAAAAACTAGGCATACAATCCATCTATTTCAATGGTACACATGTCTATTTCAACGTCAAATATTAACTTTGGCCAAAGTGTAAAATTGATTAACAGTGTGTAGATTTTGAAAAGAAAACCTACTTCCTTGTTTTCCCATATTCGGCACCCATCTCGAAAGCCAACATTCCCAAAAGCATATAACTCAGAAACAAAAATAACCCTTCTCTTTCAAAACATAAATTTACGGAAAGAAAATAAAACTCATTTCATGTAGTAATAATACAAGGATAGATACTATGTTTCTGAAGAAAATAGGAACTATTTGTTTCACATGAAGCTAGTTTTCTTAGTTTTAACATAGAGTGATTTAAACAATTATATCTGATTGGTTCGTTAATTGATTTGTTCTTGGGTTGTAGGATAAATACAAATTTTTAATAGTCATAAGTAAAATTAAGGATTCCATCTTGTATGCTATCATAAAGTGAGTATGTGTATCTCTATATATATAGATAACATTAATAAGGTTTTTAATTTTATATAAAATAGTATATTCATACCTATTTATTTTAATGCAACATGATAAATCCTTTTAAGATATGAATAATGAATCAACTTAATAGTTGATATGCAAGTTTTAATAAATAACATGAATGTATGCATGCAACAGTATTCTTCATTCTAACATAATTACAGGCCAGTTAATAATGCAGAGGCTGATTATACACAATTGCAGATCAGTTAATAACGTAGAGGCTGTTCATAAGAAAAGGCCGATCAATAACAATAATGCAGGGGTCGTTAAGGAAAAGTTGACCAGAATATTAATGCAGAGGTCATTCTTAAGGAGAAGGCTAATCAATAAAAATAATACAGGCCAAATATAACGATGTAGAAATCCATTATAAGAATTCAGATCAATGAAATTACAGGGGGCCATTTAAAGGAATGCAGATCCAAACAAAACTCAGAGACCGTGATACGTCGCAAGAGGTCGTCCAGGTGTTCAATGAGGTTGATTAGGAAGGTTTTAGGCCATAATAAAGATCAAGAGGCTGAAAAACATTGCATAAGGTCGATGGGATGCTGCCTGAGGTTGATATAAGACTCATGACACTGATTATAGCAAAAGAGAGGTCGATTGTTTAGAGATTGCAGGCCCAGTTTCATTACAGACCAAACCAAAGGTGAAGAGAACAACACAATGGGTGATCCAAGGCAGTCTTCAGACCACTATGATACATTTTTGAATTGACTATACACAAAGGAGAGGTCACTAGGCAATGGCAGATCAGACATTTCAAGGGCCGAAAGATTATAATTTGCAGACCACAATGACAAATCTAAGGTCGATGAAAACATACAATAATAACAATTCACATCAAAAGGGATTTCAGATGTCATTTTTAACAAATTGCAGACCAAGAAGAATTAAAAGGCTGATTAGATGTAATTTGCAGATCATTACAAAAGGATAGATCGATTTAATAAAGAAAACACAAGGCCATCTCATTTCACATGGTCACTTAGTAGAGAAAGATCTAAAAGAAAGAATGATAGGTCTAAAGATTCCATAGTGATTGGACTTTGAGTTTTTTTCTTTAAGGAAAAGAGATCTACCGAGTTGATCCCTCAAGTGGGTGATAGCTGATCTAGAAGGAGTCAAGATAGCAGAAGAAAAGATTGATTGGAAACCAAAACATATTTGCAAGGGACATTGAATATAGAGGAAGGGTCAAAAAGGGGGGCACACTTGAGGTGAGTAGGGGAATATGAGAGAGATAGTTCAGTCAAAACTAATTAAATGATAAGATATCAATCTTTGTATTCTATGTTCAATCATTCATTTATCTTAAGCATATTTACCTAAGGAATACCTGAAACGAATCCTTGTTTTTGAATTACTGACCAGCTCCTAGTCACTCTTTCTTTCTCCTCTTACTGTGTGAATTCCTTTCTTCCCTATTTTCCTATGTGTCACTGTTTACTTTATGCTTGCCTTTTTATTCTTATCATAAACCTTATTTTTGCCCTTTTCTTTTTCCCTTGGTGACCCCTCATGTAATTCTCTTCTTGTCTTAAAAAAAGATCTGCTTTGCATGCTACCCATGCAGATTTTTCTCTCTTTAATTCAAAAATAAAACTATAATTATATGAATATGTATTTATTTTTAGATATTGTTTTGTACTTAAGTATTCTATTTATATTGAATGAAATTTTATTTATAAAATAATGTATACAAAGATAGACACAATAAAAATTAGCCATTAATATAATTATATATAGGTATTATATAATTTTTTTCTTTGCAATAATATTTAATACCATTTATTTATATATATGCATACAACAAAACTAGCTTATTTAATTTAGACAAAACAAGCATCAAAATCAAGCATAGAGACATTTGCAAGAGGATGACAAAATCAAACGAATAATGTTAGACATACATTTATCAAAACTAGAAATATGATTCTACGTGAGTGTGTGATAGGGCACCAGACAAAACCCATTTGACTATTGACAAATGACTAGGTCTCCTCTACCTGAAACATATTTTTGCCTTCGACAAAACCTGTTGTCAATCCCACTCATTTCCCATAGTCAATAGGTTAGTTCTGAGAAATCATAGCCAAAGTGACATAAAGTAACTAAATCATAAGCTAAATACTATATCCTTATAAAATATCATCAATTAGTGTTCAATAGTTTCCATGCATTAATGTAAATGAAATCAATCCCAAAAGTATGAGATGTGACATCCTTCCCCACTTGGAAGAGACATCGTCTCGATGTCTTATTACATCATCATAAAATCAACAAGTATTTTTCTAATACGACTAATGCATCAAAATGCATCATCATCAAAGTATATAGTATCTCTAATATGCATGAAATAAAAACAATTATTCTAGTTTCTCAAATGCAAAAATGATCTATCAATCTTTGTAGCATCCTCCCAAGTAGCACTATCCATTGAATACTGGTCCCACTGGACCTTATACTGCATTATGTCTCTATTGCGCAACTTAATGTTGTGCTTCTTCAAGACATGAATGGGCTCCACTAGAACCATTCCTAGATCCTACACCTGTAGAGCATGCCAATCAAGAATATGCAATGCATTAAGATGATAAGGTTTGAGTAACGACACATGAAAAACATTATGGATTTTGGTGAGAGCCGGTGGCAGAGCTAGACTGTATGCAACTGGATTGATCACTTCAAGAATGTCAAAAGGTCCTATGAATCTAGGTGCAAGTTTGGATGCCTTGCCAAACATAATCGAACTCTTGTGTGGCTTGACTTTTAGAAAAACCTTGTCACCTATTAAGAATTGCTTGAAAGTTCTGTTTCTGTTTGCATAACTTTTTTGTCTATTTGAGGCTTGATTTAATTTCTCTTTAATTAGCCTCATCTAATCTTCCATTTCTTTTAACATGTCAGGTCCAACCACTATTCTATCTTCAACCTTGTCCCAGTGAATGGGTGTCCAACACTTGCACCCATAAAGAGCGTCAAATGATGCCATCCCTAAAGATGCATGATATAAATTATTGTATGCGAACTCTACCAATGGCAAATATTCTTCCCATTTATATTGCTGGTCCATACAGTACATCCTTAGAAGATCTTCCACTACCTGGTTGACTCCCTCTGTCTGACCATCTGTCTGAGGATGATAAGCTGTGCTAAAATTTAACTTAGTCCCCAAGACTGCATTAAGTGTGGTCCAAAATCTAGAGGTCATGCGAGTGTCGCGATCTGAAATGATCATTTTTGGCACTCTGGATGTAATCAAAAGATCTCTTGGACAAACTTTTTAGCTAAGGTCAATGATCCATCTGAGAGATTTTCAAGAATGAAATGGGCTACTTTTGTAAATTTGTTTACAACCCCTAAGATGACATCATGTCAATTCTTGGACATGGGCAATCCCTAAATAAAATCCATGCTAATTACCTACCACTTATACTCTGGAACACTGTGTGGATAAAGAAGTCCTGTAGGCTGAACATGTTTGACCTTGACGTGTTGACACTCTAAACATCGAGCGACAAACTCAGTTACGTCCTTCTTAAGCTAAGGCCAAAAGTACAATTGTCTTAACCCTTCCATCATCTTGGTCACTCCTGGGTGTCCTAAAAATGGTGCACTATGGACCTCCTCAAGAATTAGTTTCCTCAACTCTGCTGAATCTAGGATATACATCCTCCCCTGGTATCTCAAAAGTCCATCTGACTCAATCACATACCCATCAAATCGATGATCTAAGGGGTCTGCTTCTAATGCTTGTTTAACTCAGTCATAATGTTCATCTCCTTGCAAGTTCTAGATCATCTATTGTCTCATATTGGATCTAGTAGTTACCATGGCAACCAAATGTCTTCTCCTACTAATAGCATCTGTGACCCTATTCTCTTTCCCCTTTATATATTCAATTCCAAAGTCATACTTACTAAGGAATTCTAACTACCTTCTCTATCAAGCATTGCGATTAGGTTGGGTGAAGATGTACTTGAGCCCCAAATGATTTATCTTTAACTCAAAGGGCTTACCAAAGAGGTAGTGTCTCCACATCTAGAGTGCGTGAACAATGGCGGCTAACTCAAGATCATGGGGTGCATAGTTTAACTCATTTTGCTTTAGTTTTCTAGATTCATACACCACCACTTTCCCATTCTACATCAACACTCCTCCCACACCTTCACCAGAAGCATCTGTTATCATTATGAAATGACCATTTGGATTAGGTATGGTTAGAATAGGTGTTGTCATGAGTTTTTACTTTAAGATCTATTTTAGAGATATCCTCATCCTTAATTCATAGCTGATGGTAATTGGATCTAAGGTCTATTTTGGAGAATACCTTCGCACCCTTCATCTGATCAAATAACTCATCTATCCTTGGAAGTGGATACTTATTCTTTATAGTCACCTTGTTGAGCATCTTGTAATTAATGCACAACCGCAATGTTCCATCCTTCTTCTTTACGAAGATGACCGGTGTGCCCCAAGGTGACACACTAGGTTTGATAAACCCTTTTTTCAACAATTCTTCTACTTGTAACTTAAGCTCATATAGTTTTTTTGTTGTCATTCTGTAGGGTGCCTTAGACTGCGGTTCTATTCTAGGCATGACATCTATTGAGAAATCTAATTCCCTTTTTGGTGGTAGTTCTATCAATTCATTAGGGAATACATCCTGGAACTCTCTAAGGATAGGATACTTATCAAAGGATGGTTCCTAATTATCAAGATCTCTTATTTTTACTGCGTAGATTGAACAACCCTTTCTTTTAGCTCTCTTCAATTGCATGGCTGAAATCTACCTTAGCTTAAGGGGTGTCCTAGAACCAAGAATCTCTACCCAATTCCCAAAGTCATCAAGGCATTTCACTACCTTCTCTTCACAATTTACTAAGAACTTGTGCTCAGATAGCCAATTGATTATGAGAATCACATCATAAGATCCTAGAGGTGTAACATAAAGGTTGACTCAAGTTTGGAAACTTGGGAGATCTAATTCACTGCATACTAGACATGAATCAACTCTTTTCTCTGCATTATTACCATACTGCACCATCCAGGAGTTTGCCATGTGTCCCAATTATACAGATAACTTAGCTACAATTTTAGGATCTACAAAACATTATGTAGCTCTAGCATCAATCAAACTAAGAAATGGAAGGCCAAAGAGCTCACCAGACAACTGAATGGGTGTCTCTTGAAAATCTGTTTGACGATGATCTACAGCCGCATGAATTTGGTGTTGTGGAACTCCTAGGAGATTCCCATCTCTCTGGTTCGCTGTTCATTGAGGACATGCGCTAGCATAGTGCTCTCCTCCACAAGTATAACATCAATCATGGGGTCCTCTGTGTCTAGCTGGCATGTCTCTTCTATTGTTGTTACCATTATTGCCAACATTACCTCTCTTATTATTTCCACCTTGGTTTCCATTGTTCATTTCCTAAAAATTGTTACCTCTTTTAAGATTTTGAATTTGGCACTTGCTATTTCCTTGATTGTTGTTGCTACTCTAATTGTGACTGTCATTCTAGAACCTTTTATTTCCATATTTCACATCTTGACTCTTATGATAATTGGCAATCTGCTACAATTTATGCTCTTACTTAGTCGCTTTCTCAAACACTTCATCCATGGTCAAGGGGTTATGAATATCTACCTCTACCCTAATTTGTGGTCTTAAACCCAAGATAAACTTTTGGATCTTGAACCTCTCATCCAACTGGTACTGTGGCACATATTTTAGTAGGTGGGAGAATTTCTCCCAATACCGAGTCACTGTCACACCTCCGTGAGTTAGGTTTTGAAATTATGTCATCTTTTTTATCAAAGTAGAGCTGTAGTAACCACCTCTTCCTAAAGATCTCGAGGAATTGTGATGCAATCAAGGTAGGAGGGTCTGGTGAGGGACTATCCAACCTTGCAGCCTTAATCAATTAACACCATGATCATAATGGATATGCAATGGAAGCTAACAATTAATCAACATAAAGATAAAACACAAGATGTATCCTGGGAAAACCCTAACAGGGAAAAACTGCCTTCAAAGCTCATTCTTCATATATTATGACTTTAAATCAAATTACACATGCCTCAAGGGATTTACAGGTGTTAGGTTGTAGCCCAGAGATTACAACAGATTCATATAACAATATGATTTCATGATTTCATTCATCTTCTTATCAATTCTCTGCTCTGCATCTCATTCTACTTTCTTCTTTGTTCTCCACTCTATTCTGCTACTCAACCAGATCAAATTAACTTAAGATCTTGCTTCATATCTTCATGCCATTGATCACTTCCACACTACTACCTTGTAACAAATCATTATCCTTCATCTATATCCTTTGCAAGCTTTCTAAACATCAGCAAGTCAGCCTAATTTAGTTTATGAAACATGTACACAAAATAGGTCAGGCCTAAACATAAGACATTGCTCCAAAAATGCATAGAACTTTGTGCAGATCTCACTGAAGGTCAGCCAGGTCCTAAACTTGATTAAACAATGCTCCTTTTTGCTCTGCAAGTCATAGATTTGCTCCGCAAGCTGATTTAGACTCCATTGAACACAATCGACTCTGTTCTTCAAAATAATCAATCTTCTGGTAGCAATATCTCTCCAAAGTTAAAGCCAAATGATTTGAATTCTTGATATGTTATAACTAACTATGTCTAGATGTTAATTCCAGCTCTGTAGCCTCTAATATTTAAATGCAGTAAAATGCAGAATTCTCCAAGGTCACTCTCTCTGTAATCTGTAACTTCACTATCAACTATCTCAATTGTTCTAAATGCTTCCAGATGCTCCTACATCAAACTCTTGGGGTTATTTGAAAAGTGAGCCTCATCACTTTGGTTTGCATTATGTCAAAATCAAATGGGTTCATCGATCTGTCTTCAAGTACTTGCAACTGCCTCAAGGTTAGCGATCTGTCCAAGTCCACCCTGTAAAACTACCTTAAAAGTAATCTAGATTCGGTGATATGCTTTTAGGTACTTACAATTGCCTCTAAGTCAGTGATTTGTTCAAGTCCACCCTGCAAAACTACCTCAAGTTCATCATCTTGTCATGGTCTAGGTTCGGCGGTCTACCTGCAAGCCTTGCACTACCTCAATGATCAGCGGTCTGAGCAAGGCTTCTCCACAAGATGCCTCAAGATCAATGTCTACTTCAATCAATTAAGAGTCAATAAATACACAATTGCATCCTCTGGAATAATCATGTTACTTCTTGGTTCAGTCAATACACTTTCTTAATTTCTCTGCAACACTGTCTACTCTCTAGTTCTTAACACAATTTCCTCCGCACTCATCAAAAGCCTACAGTTTCCACTTCATTTATATTGCTCCTGTACTTCACTTTGTTTCCCTTACCATAATCACTTCAATTTGATACACAATCCTTCTCCTTTGGTACAATATCGTGTCATCCCCTCTTCCTCTATCATATGAACTCTTTTTCTCTATTATGCTTTACACTTATTCACATAGACTTTATCTTGCACTATTTCTTAGTTTATAACACAAATCTCCTTAAGATCAATGCTTCACCTTCTTCTAGTTTCTTCGTCAAATCTGATGTCTCAAAAGGTTCCTCTTCCTCTGCATAAACTATCTCTGTATCAACAGGCTCTTCTTCTTTTGCACAAACTGTTTCAGAATTATGTACTGCTTCTCCTTCATTAGCCTTTCCGGTAACAGGTTATTGTTGAATTTCACTGCTTGATTCTTTTTTCCTCCAAACTTGAAAATAGGTTCTTTTGAATGGTCTTCTGTCAAATCATCTTTCATCTCTCTTGTATCCTTCATTGTGATAAGACTTGTGGCTCCTGTCATTTCTCCCTCTGTAGAATGAATGACTATCCTTGTTCTACTCCACATAAGGTCTGTATCCTGATTCATATCTTCTTTTATTTCCAACACAAAAATACTTCAGTCTATACCTCCCTCTGAACATACCAATAACATGTTTCCATTCTTGTCCATCAATCCATCCATAATTCTTCTGTATACAACCTGCCATAGGCTTTCTCCCTCTCATTTTATTCTAACACATCTTTTCAAAATGATTCCTTAGTCCACAAAACTTATAAGGATATAGATCCCAACACAATTCCTTCTCATGTCCATGTCTATTACAATGTGAGCAATACATACCTCTTCTCCCCTAATTTGATTTTTTTGAATTTGCAATAACATCCTTACCTCTGTCATATCCAAGGCCTTCACTTCTTGATCTTATTACTAGTTCAGTAGGTTATGTAATTCCTTCCTAATGCTTTCCCAATCCTTGTCCTCCATATCCCATTCTCTGCATGATTTTGAAATCAATACCATCACCAACAACTGTAGGTTCAGTCACACTGTCATCTTCATCATCACTTTCTAAGGAAACTTCTACAACATCACACAAATCATTAGTATCACAAGAAACATCACAAAATTTAGGCTTAGATCTCAAATTTTCATTTTCTTCTCTGCATACTACAAGTGACTGCTCTAACTGATCATTATGCTCTTTTAAATCTAATATTTCACTTTTCTACAAACTATTCTCCTTCTTCAATTCTTCCAAACTGTCTTCTAGATCTTCGTTCCTTTGTTCAACCTTATAAAACAACTTAAATCCTTCTTCTAGTTCTGCAAACTTCTTTTCAACATCCTCAAACAATTTTAGCTCTACTTCTAGGTCTTCATTTATGCTCTTTACATCTTTTAGTTCTTCTTCTAGGTCATCAAACTTGTCCACTCCTAGATCTTTCATCTTCTCCAATAATGCTGGATTATATTTCTTGATTTTGCACAATTCTCCTTCCAAAATATCCTTTTTGCATACTAGGGTTTCATTTTCTTTCTTCATCCTCTTTCCCATCTTCCCCATATGAAACAAATTAGATAAACACTAAATTTGAAAAGCTTACCAAATATTCCTTGCTTTGATCTTTCTTCTGTGATGATTTTTGTATACTTCAGGGTTTCACACTTCATTCCAATAGATTCACCACCTTCTAACATATTCGCAACCAGCCCAATGGATTTGAAACTAGCTCTGATACCACTTGATGTAGTCAAGGTAGGAGGGTGCAGTGAGGGACTATCCAACCTTGAAGCCTTAATCAATTAACACCATGATCATAATGGATATGCAACGGAAGCTAACAGTTAATCAACAAATAGATAAAACACAAGATGTATCATGGGAAAACCTTAACATGGAAAAATCCAGCCTTCAAAGCTCATTCTTCATATATTACGACTTCAAATCAAATTACACATGCCTCAAGGGCTTTACAGATGTTAGTCCATAGCCCAGGGATTACAACAGATTCATATACCATTATGATTTAATGATTTCGTTCATCTGCTTATCAATTCTTTGCTCTGGATCTTATTATGCATTCTTCTCTATTCTCCACTCTATTCTACTACTTGACTAGATCAAATTAACTTAAGATCTCGCTTCATATCTTCATGCTATTGATCACTTCCACACTACTACCTTGTAACAAATCATTGTCCTTCATTTATATCCTCCGCAAGATTTCTAAACATCAACACGTTGGCTTAATTGCAACATCTAGTTTATGAAAAGTGTACGCAAAATAGGTCAGGCCTTAACATAAGACATTGCTCCATAAATGCATAGAAATTCATGCAGATCTCACTGAAGGCCAGCCAGGTCCTAAACTTTGTCAAACAATGCTCCTTTTTGCTCCGCAAGTCACAGATTTGCTCCGCAAGCCGATTTAGACTCTACCGAACACAATCGGCTCTATTCTTCAAAACAATAAATCTTTTGGTAGCGATATCTCTCTGAAGTCAAAGCCAAATGATCTAAATTATTGATATGTTACAACTGACTATGTCTAGATGTTAATTCTAGCTCCGTAGCCTCTAATATTCAAATGTAGTAAAATGCAAAATTCTCCAAGGTCGCTCTCTTTGTAATCTACTTCACTGTCAACTGTCTCAATTATTCTAAATGCTTCCGAATGCTCCTGCATCAAAGTGGTCCCACATCACTATCCCAGGTAATAGTTTCTTTTATACTTTTTCATTATCCCACTAGGTTGCTGCTTCTCCAATAAGCTGGTAAGATCCCCATATTGCTTTAGTTTCTTCAGACAAGTTTCAGAGATCAAAATATTTTTCCATATCGATTATCCATGCCTTAGCTCCATCACCAATAGTCTTACCATCGAGCTTAGGAGGGGCGACCTTTTTAATGTCCTTTCCTAGCTCCTCAAAAATTTTGTCTCAATTGTTCACATTCACATGGCCTTGTGCTTCTTCCCTTTATTCCTCATCTCGATTTCCTCTTATTCCCCTAACTTCTTGTTCTAGATTGTTCATTCGGGTCCCTTACTAAGTTAAGAGAGAACGGATTTGGTCAAGTTGGTTATTTTGTCCATCATTGTTCTATCCATTATTATTGTTTGCCTTGTTTTGATTTCCTTCATTATTTCTGGCATTGCTTCTTGCATTGGCTCCTTCATTAGTGCTTGCATTGTTCCCTATGTTGGCTCCTTCATTGTTTCTTGTATTTAGGTCATTGCCAGATCCTAGGATTGCTCTCCTACATCCAGAGTTTCTAGTATTCATGAAGAATAATCTGCAAGAAGTTTACAACTTTAGCGTAATAGTCCAAAAGTCCTAGTATAGAACCATCGCTCTGATACCAAATGTAGCACTGAAAATCCAAAATACATACACAAATAACCAAAATTAAAGCTAAAGTAACGGAAAGTGAAGTAACTACAATACATTACTAAGTAAAAAGAGATAGAATTAACATTCATTATCAATGCAAGATTTCATTCATAAATTTGATATACAATCTGGTTACAATTCAACTTTCCCAAGTACAATTACAGAGCTTCATGAAGTAATAAATATACACAAGTTTCAATAATGGCTTTACCACCTTACAATTTATTTTGGTTTCAATGATGAAATACAATTGTTAGCATGAACAAGTAAATCCAATACAATCATCCTTGACCACCATCGACCATCTGGCCATTAGCTGTGTCGAAGGACAAGAACATGGTTTAGGCACTTTTCCGCCCAACCACGAAGCTTGCACTTCCCCGGTATTCTTCAAATTGAAGAATGCCTGACCCTGCTCGAAGGGCCTAGCAACCTATAAACAAGCAGTAGGGTGGAATCTGGTGTGTGCCTATTAACCTACATGCATCCTTAACTTGAATGCAACATCACATTAATAGGATATGGTAGGGAAATAAGTACATAAAAACTAGGTATACAATCTATCTGTTTCAATGGTACACATGTCTATTTCAATGTCAAATATTAACTTTGGCCAAAGTGTAAAACCAATTAACGATGTGTAGATTTTGAAAAGAAAACCCACTTCCCTATTTTCCCATATTTGGCACTCGTCTTGGAAACTTCCCCAAAAGAATATAACTCAGAAACACAAATAACTCTTCTCTTTCAAAGAATAAATTTACGGAAAGAAAGTAAAACTCATTTCATGCAGTAATAATAGGGCTTAAATTTGACAGTCCACCTTGCCTGTTAAGGAATTTTTTTCCTACAGTTTAGTAGAAATTATTGCCTTTCACATGACAATCAATTTTTTTAATGCAAGTCAAATTCCAATTCTTTCTATTTCACTATTTTTGATGTGCAGTTGAAAAAGCTTAGGATAAATAAAATATTTTATTAAAAAAACAAATCTAAGGATTTTTTTTTAAATAATAGAAGTTCCTATTAAAAAATTAAAAAATAAAAGAAAATATATATAAAAAACTTATAGAGTTGTGCTCAAAAAACCTAGAAATTTACAATGAATATATTCTAAAAAAATAAATCTAAAAATTTGAAAAAAAGTTCCTATTAAAAAAATTAAAAATAAAAGAATATATATATATATATATATATATATATATATATATATATATATATATATATATATATATATATATATATATATATATATATAGCTTAGAGAGTTGTGGTGAAAAAACTTAGAAATTTAGAATGAATATATTCTAAAAAACAAATCTAAAAATTTGAGAATTTTTTTTAAATAATATAAGTTCTTATTAAAAAATTTAAAAATAAAAGAAAAAACTAGAAATTTACATTGACTATATTATATAAAAAAACAAATCTAAAAATTTGAAATTTTTTTCTTATAATAGAATTTCCTATTAAAAAGGTTAAAAATAAAAGGAAAAAAGAAATATATTATATAATTTAGAATGAATATATAATTATATTCATTAAAAAACATGGAATTTTTTTCTTAAATAAAAGTAATTCCTATTAAAAATTTAAAAATAAAAAGAAAATATACATTATATAATTTAGAATGAATATATTCTATTAAAAAGCAAATCCAAAAATTTGGGAAGTTTTTTCTTAAATAATAGTTCCTATTAAAAAATTTAAAAATAATATATATATATATATATATATATATATATATATAATCAAAATTTCATATTAATTGTTTTTTTTAGTTTTTAAAATAAATTACAAGTATATCAATACAATCAAATATTTATTTTTATTGTATTTTACACCTAAAATCTTTAAATATAGCTATATAACTATCAAATTTAAGCCCTGAGTAATAATACAAGGATAGATACTATGTTTCTAAAGAAAATAGGAACTATTTATTTCACATGAAGCTAGTTTTCTTAGTTTTAACACAGAGTGATTTAAACAATTATATTTGATAGGTTCATTAATTGATTTGTTCTTGGGTTGTAGGATAAATACAAAGTTTCAATAGTCATAAGTAAAATTAAGGATTCCATCTTGTATGCTATCATAAAGTGAGTATGTGTATCTCTATATATAGATAACATTAATAAGGTTTTTAATTTTGTATAAAATAGTATATTCATACCTATTTATTTATATGCAATGATAAATCCTTTTAAGATATGAAAAATGAATCAACTTAATAGTTGATATGCAAGTTTTAATAACTAAAACGATTGTATGCATGTAATGGTATTCTTCATTCTAAAACAATTACAGGTCAGTTAATAACATAGAGGCCGATTATACACAATTGCAGATTAGTTAATCATGCAGAGGCCGTTCATAAGAAAAGGCCGATCAATAACAATAATGCAGGGGTCGTTAAGGAAAAGTTGACTAGATTATTAATGCAGAGGTCATTCTTAAGGAGAAGGCTAATCAATAAAAATAATACAGGCCAAATATAACGATGTAGAACTCCATTATAAGAATTCAGATCAATGAAGTTATAGGGAGCCGTTTAAAGGAATGCAGATCCAAACAAAACTCAAAGACCGTGATACGTTGCAAGAGGCTGACCAGTCATTCAATGAGGTCGATTAGGGAGGTTTTAGGCCATAATAAAGATCAAGAGGCCAAAAAATGTTGCATAAGGTTGATGGGACGCTGCATGAGGTCGATATAAGACTCATGAGGCTGATTATAGCAAAAGAGAGGTTGATTGTTTAGAGATTTGCAGGCCTAGTTTCATTATAGACCAAACCAAAGGTGAAGAGAACAGATGGGCCGATCCAAGGCGGTCTTTAGACCAAAATGATGCATTTTTGAATTGACTATACACAAAGGAGAGTCTGCTAGGCAAGGGCAGATCAGACATTTCAAGGGCTGAAAGATTACAATTTACAGACCACAATGACAAATCTGAGGTCAATCAAAACATACAATAATTACAATGCACATCAAAAGGGATTTCAGAGGTCATTTTTAACAAATTACAGACAAAGAAGAATTAAAAGGCCAATTATATGTAATTTGTAGATCATAACAAAAGGATAGATCAATTTAATAAAGAAAACACAAGGCCGTCTCATTTCACGTGGTCACTTAGCAGAGAAAGATCTAAAATAAAGAATGATATGTCTAAAGATTCCATAGTGACTGGATGTTGAGTTTTTTTCTTTAAGGAAAAGAGATCTGCAGAGTCAATCCCTCAAGTGGGTGATAACTGATCTAGAAGGAGTCAAGATAGAAGAAGAAAAGATTGATTGGAAACCAAAACATATTTGCAAGGGATATTGAATATAGAGTGGAGACTTCTTCCTTTTCATGCTCTTTTATGCCATATCGACAAATCTTCATTTTCTTGAACTTGCCCTGTTTCACCCTTAGTCAACAATTTTTCTTTTTCTCAAACTCTTTCTCACCATCTTCTTTCTCTTCCCTATCTATCTTATTGACGAATTGCACCCTTTCAGAACTAGCAAGCCTTTTGCCTTTATCAACAAATCTATAATTTTCTGAACTTTATCTATTAGTCAGCAAAAGTCACTCACCACGAACCATTCTCTTGTCGGCAACTTTTACTCTTTCTAAACCAAGCCCCCCCTTTATCACCCCTATTGACAAATTCTTCTTTTGTCAAACCATCTTTTTGGCGACCTTTACTTCCTTATCAACAAATATGGCCTTTCTCAAACTTTTCCTTTTTCATTGATTTTCCCTTTTTGTTGGCAAATCCACATTTTGCCGAACCAAGCCAGTTCTTACTATCTCCCTTTTATCATTTTGCCTTTTTCTACTACTTAGTCAGAAAAAGTCAGATTTCTTGAACTTCACCCTTTATTAGAGAAATGTGTCCACCATGAACCTTGCCGCTTCCCTTTGCCTTTATTGGCAAAAAATGCTTTTCGCGAACCATGTGACTTTTCTATTTTTTCCTCCCTTGGCCCAATTGGCTATTTCTCCTCTTCGTGAATCTTTGACTTGGTCAAAGTGCAATTTTACCTTTGTTTTATCACCTTAATGAGGAATCATGAAAGATTCAAACTTGTTGGCAAGTTCAGGATTTCAATGATTCACTGATAAATCACTTTCTTTAAATGTTGCCTTAGTCATTTCTCCCTTTTATATTTACCATGTCGACAAATTTAAACATTTGCAAACTTTGAATTTACCTGTATCTTTGATTGGCCAGTTATCAGCACGTCGGTGAATCTAACATCATCATAAATTTCTTCTTTCTTCTGCCTTAGAAACATTTCTTACTCGTCGTGATTGCCTCCTTTTTCCTTCTGTCAATGAAGTTCGCCATCGGTGAACTTTTGAGTTTGCGAACTTGAAAATTCGCTGACAAAGGGATCAATTCTACATCTCTTTGCTTCATTCTCTTTGTTTTCGCCACTTTTGACAAACTATAGCCCACCCAATCGCCTTATCAGTGAATCGGTGAAATGACAAACTTGTGAACTAGTTCACTAGTTCGTGATTTTGCCGATTTGCCGATAAGGCTCCCAAATGAGCCAAATTTTCCAAGGGAAAGAAATACAAGGAAACATAAGGAAAAAGGGGATATTTTAATTAGAATTTTTTAGAAGAAACCCATGTAAAATATCTCAGATCAGGTATAATTGATGGGTTTTGGATTCAAAGGCAAAACTAGAAAATTTGATGGATTTTTTGGGTTTTTGGGGCAAAATGAAGCATTTTGGAAGTTGGTTTTTTTCGGCATCAATAGGATGTTTCTAGAATGATGTGTTTTTGGTATTGTATATAATTTTTTTTGATTGAACGTTTACATAAATCCTAGAGAAAACTATTACCAACCGATTGAAAATTTTGAAAAGTGACGTTTAGGGGACTAGAAAATTGTGTTAAATATTATAAATATTTTTTGAAAGGAAAAAAGAATTTTAGATCACAATAATAACTCCAATAATAATTATTATTATTTTGAATATTTTGGAGTACTAGCTCCAATTATTCATGTGTGAAGAAATGTAGACTACTCAAGATAACCAAAACACCCATCCAACAAAGTTTCTTTGACCACGTGAACATTAGTAGTACCCTTGGAGAAAATATCCCACAAAATTATTTACATTGAGATTCCTACAAGTTTCATCAAGCCAAATTGGATGGTTGCTAAGCGGACTTGATCAATGCCAAAACGGGTTATGAAATAGAAATGAAAAGAGATCAGGTGGTAAACCATCTATGATCCTTACAATATAAAATACAAATGTAGATGACTAAATGGCAGTTGAAGCATCTAATTTTGAAATATGATCAACATGTTATGCAAGTAAGTTTTGGTGCTGCTACCATCCACAATTACAATAATATGAGAATTTACACAGCTGATACATTAATTCAGAAACACTACAACACAATACTAAAGTCAATTCAAATTAATAATAATCGCTACTGCAATCAAAGGATTTGTCTAACAAATTTAGAAATCAAGTGATAACTAGCCCACATGGACTGAGCCAAATTGAAGCCACTGAAACACTTTGAATATTGATGAAGAATGCTGATTGAAGGACTTAAAACACATTGTAACCGTACACAAACTTAGAAATCAAAACTATATGGTCCAAAAATGTACTAATTTGGCCCCATCAAACTCTGTAAACAATTGATTATTTTAGAAGATTATTAGCTAAATCCAACAATAATAAATTTCTAATATATAAGTCCATAGAGATGACCTTATTACTTCTGATAAGCATTAAAATGATACTCATATTTGTTGCAGACTTGAATGGACAACAAGGCCACCAAGAATGACCCCCTTGAGCATGTACAACCCTTCCCACAAAATAGTATGGCTCCCTGAAACTCTTTCAAACTGCTAAATTCCCTTCTAGAAAAGCTATGAATCATTTCAAACACCAAGGACCCTCCTTATTACAATGTGTACAGTCAACAAGGCAAGTACTATTTTGTCTTTTATTAAATTGCATGACTAGCAAGACAAGACACTGACTTGTCTTCTTATTGAGTGTACAATAGCTTTTGCTCTTTTTAGTTATTTAAATAAACTTCCAAACACCATTCCTTTGTGTATGGCCAACTTGGAGGTATTTATATGGTATGGCCAACAACTACTTGATTAGCTTGCAAATATTAAAATATATAATATTTCTTGGAGCTGCAGCTTCAAATAAAAAGTATTAATTATTAAACTCATATGTACAAAAATATAATAAACTGCTCCACAAAAAATTTATAAGTACACACCTTTTAAAAAATAATACCAACTGAAATACTAAATAATTTCACCCAAAAACCACACCAAACCCCAAAATCTCTGAAACCCAAAACTACTGAAAACCACAATGACAATGAAAACCTATAAATCTACAGATCAATCTACAACTAAAAATTCTTTTAATCTTTCAGCATGACAGTGATCTCTATATGAAATCACCAAGTAGGACAAGAGAGTTTTCATCCTCGAATCCAGAGTAAGGGAAACTAGGAGGGTTTCCATCCTTTGCAAAGAAGAAAGAACTCACGTTCATCCTCAGAAAATTAAATTAATGAAATGAGTAGGTAAACCTTTTATGTGTACAACTCCTTTTATAGGCAATTTTAGGGCAACCAAATAATTTCTCTTTTAGTTAACTTTTCCCCTCAATAATAAAAATAAAGGGACTTTTGATATCTTTTAAATTTATAATACTTTTATTCCTTATTTTTCAACATCAAAATAACCTTTTAGGTCACCACTTTGTGCCCCATGCCTAGTGTTATCTTTTGGCCCCCTTTTAAAAACACTTTATGACATTGGCCACCCTTTTTAAAAATAAATAACTTAACATAAGTTGCCTTTAAGAAAACAATGTAAAGCATCCTTTAGACAACTCAAGTTAATTATTTAATTACTTTTCTGCTCATCCTTGAAAGTCTATGAAAAGTTGGCGGTCTCCAAGGATGTTGGAATGGACACAGAAAGGGACATTAAAGTTGCATTGCAGATTTTTCATACAAAGGAATGGAATTTTTATTTAATTTAGATATTGGAATACATAAAAAAATAATATAAAACTATACCAATTAATACCATAATAGAAATGAAGCAAACAAGCCTTGCAATGAAAAATGTATCTTCATAACACCAAAATATTATGATGAAGTAAAAGAAAATTTATAATTTGCATAACAAGATTTTGAAACCCTTTAAAATACCAAACTAATTCCACTCTTAAAAGCAAAGCATATTAAAAGATTCACAAGGAAGCAAAAGCAGAAAAAAAAACACATACATGCGACAAACTCCATATTTCTCCAATCTATCAAACCACTATATAATAGTGTATATAGATAGAAAGAGGTGGCATAACCAACTTTCAACCACCCAAGTAGAAAGATCCCTTAATTGAGTTTGGTTAACTATAGCAAATATAAGAGATACAATATACGAGGAAATACATAAGTATAGAAAATAAACCAAAATGAGTAAAGTGATCATATGTCTAGCAATCCTCCCTATAATCCAAAGTCAAGATAGGTTTAGGATTAACATTGAGACATGTGAACATTAGAATGCAACTATGCCAAGAATCCCCCTTGTAATTTGAAGTCCCCAATGAGTTGCTAGTCTTTACAACTATAGTGATGTAGATGGTGCACTCAACACTTTGAAAAACTCCAAATCATGAAAATAAAACTACATGTGATCCATCTCCAACCTAATAAGGAATCACGCTCATAGTATATCATAATAGGCCATGTGCTAAAGAGAGAAAATAGATAACTCAAGTTGATGCCCAAAATTGTGCTACAACACTATCTAAAATTGTGAACCCATCCTTGTCCACAAAGCTCTCAAACTCAACAAAGGCACATGCCGGCACTAAAAAAATGGTTCATCTTGGACGAAAACATATCTATCCTCAAGAATGGTGACTAGGGTCCTATTAGTAGCCATTTACCAAAAAGGGTGAATCTTCATTCTCCAATCATTGATGCAATTAATCTCTAGTCAAAGATGATATATTTGCAATTGACCATTCGTGATTCAGTCATCACCAATGCTCACTCCAATCAAAGATGATCAAACTATAGTTGACCATTGGTGAGTCATTCTCATCGCCAGTGCTCACTCTGAATCATGATGTACAAGCTCAATGCATAGTCATAAAAAATGTATTTCTCATATATTACAATGTCTAAAAATCTATAATCCACAATCTCAAAAATCTTTGAAAAACTCATGTATATATGGCTACACATCCAAATATCACTCAATCAAAAGGGATATCTATAATTCTAGGATGTGTCACCTGGCCCAACATCAACTCTACATTAATCAAGAACAAACAATATCCAAATCTATTATAAGCTACAAACCGCAATAATTTGCACTGAAGAAATGATCTGCCCTCAATGGCTAGTAAGTAGAAATTGTCATTATCTGAATTACACCAACAACAAAAGCATCTAAAAACTCTAGTTGACAACCAAGAAAAATCTAAACTACATGAAGAATGCCACACAAGCAACAAATATGTAAAACATCCTAAGCATATATCAATCATTCTTGTGAAGTATGCGCTCAAAGCTATCATACACAAGATTCCCCCTAGCAGATAAGAGAGGAGAAAACTAACAAGACCTTCCTCCCATGGAAGCACACTAAAGCAATAAGTCAGTTGCAATATGGCTAGAGTCAATCATCTAGGACAACTGCATTGCAATGATCGAATCAAACCATAAAAATTTAGATAACCGATGGAATATCAAACATGTACTTAATCCATTACATCCTGAAGAAGATGATTGGCATCAAAAGTAGGAGCATCAACAACACTGAACACATCCTCATTTGTAGGATCCAAAACAGTCTCAAGCAAAGGTGTCACAACTAGAGTATCCAAAGAAACATCTAATGTTTCCTCGATAACTTGCTCAAACAAAAGATTTACAACACATAACGTAGGTTTAGACACTTGTCAAAAAAATAGGAAGAATCATGACTATGATGACCACAGGAAGAGCATGAATGTAAGTAAAAATAAAAATTCATTGTGACCACAACGACCACAATAGAAACACAATTTTAGTTGAACCAATTTGACAGTTGTAGAGGAAAACTCAACTTTACATGTATCTATAAGTCCCATGTATACAAATTTGATGGGTTCAAAGTATTATGGTACATAAATTTTAAAAAAACTCTTATAATTGAGATCACATTTTGCTTGCTTTCTTTTTGAGTCTTCCAAACTCTAAGAATGTGTTTTCACTGAGAAATAATAGAAGTGCAGTTTTTATCCAAATTTAGGAACATGTTTTGAGAAAACACCTTTTGACACAATGACTAAGTTCTATAACATAGGAGCAGATGTAAAACTTTTTGTCAAAGACATTTTGCTTGCACCTACCCTCTAAGTTGAACTACTAGAAGAAGGGAAATAGTTGTAAATTTCAAAATTTCTTTGTAACATATTTTCTCTTTGTGGATATATTAGGTGTTTGTGTGTCTTGTAATTGATTAATTTGTTTTTTCAACATGTATTTGTTGCAAAATTTAGTGAAAGATGACCCATATTGCAACCAATATTCTAAGATCAACTTTTCCTCAAATTCTTTTCTTAGATTTGTGATCTATCCATCTTTGATTGAGATGTGGCTCATTTTGCAACATCCCCCTTTCACCGCACTATAGGTACACGGGGCTTCTACCCTAGCCTAGCTCTGATATCAAATGAAGATAAAGCATATTAAATGATTCAACCACCCAAGTAACCATCCCTTAAGTAGGTGTAGTTAACTATAACAAATACTAGACATAAAACATATAAATAAATAGATAAATATAGGAAACAAATTGATGTAGAGGAAAACCTCTTACCTACAAACTCACACAATCTCAATCACTAAAACTCTTCCTCTTAGTACAATACACTCATAATGTAGATAGCAACACAATTGACTACTTGCTTTATTGACACTTTGATTTCAAATACAAAACTCTGTAACAAAATTTTACAATTTGGCCTATCATGGCCTTCTCCAATATGTACTCACTTGGCAACTTCCACCTTCCCATTCTCCCATGTTTTCCTCAGCTATAGCGGCATGGACATCCCACACAACTGGCATAATATTCTATCTTACTCTCCTTCCTCCTGCGCTGCCTATATTTCTATTGATTCCTTTCCTTTAGCAACGATCTTTTTTTCCTATTCTTCAAGGCCACACCTCTCTCTATTTTCCCTCCATGCAGCCTCCCTCCTCTTCCCAGGCCGTGCCTTCCCTCTTTAAACAATAGAATATCTCTATTTTTTTTAACTTTTCAGATTCTATACACTACTGAATATGAGGCGTCGCCTCTTTTGAGTCTGACTTGGAAGTTAAATAGGTGCTATATCCACAATGGACAATCACACACCCACTACCACATGGTCTCATGTCACTTCAATGTAGAACCAATAAAATGATTAGTTGCTTCCTCTTCTTTTCCTGGAGTCTATAATTCACAAATGAACTAATAAAGAACACCATTGGCTACTTATTTTGTAAGATGAAACATCTGAAAATGAAATGTTCTGAATGCAAAGTGCCAAGCCATAAGGAAGAATGCAGGCCCCAGAGTCCTTAATTTTCAAGCTTATGTTATTCAGCCAAACCATCCAAACCGTAGGGAATTTCCTTTGTTTTGATCCACAGGAGTGTAATTTATGAAGGTAAAAGTTTATTAATCTCAATGTATAGAATGATCTTCATCTTTCATGTAATTCAACACCTTTCTCAAAGGCAGAAGATCATATAATTGGACTCACCACATTCAATACATATGACTATATACCTTTTTGTTATGATTAACAATTACAACAACAATAATTGCCCTTTTCACAATGACAGAGCAAATAATCTCCTTATGCAACATCTGAGCAAACATAGTGACAATGTGATCAAACACTATCAAGCCACCGCCATCAACATAGAAAAGTAAAGATGCACACATATTTTCTCATTGAATGTCATGCTACTTCCAATGTCAAGAGAAGCCAACCGATATCCAAACAAGCTAAAGCTGAAAATCAAACTGGAAATGTTTTTGGGTGATGCTGATTGCCAATTTTCCCAGGGTTCTCCTACATCAGACACACCAGGTAGAAATTTTGTGAGCATGGGATCACAAAGTAAAGTTGAATGGTAAAACCACTCTTTTAGGTTGAACACAACCTGCAGCGAACTCCATCGCTGATGAAGACAAAAAAAATTTCTTGCTCCTCCTCTTCCAGCACTTAGCTGGGATACTTACCATCCTCCTCCACCAAATGTGCACCTTATTCCTCCTTCCTCTTGTGGACTCACATCCACCATAGACTGACCACCTCTACCAAATCTCTCATGTCACAGCCTCTACACACTCTACACACAAACATCCAACATCCACATGTAAATCTGCAACTACACCCTCTCCGACCTTAACCCTTGCAAATAAAGGTAAATTAATCTCAAAATTTTCATGGTTTACCTCATTCTCCTTCACTTCTCCAACATCTTCTTTACTCTCATCTTCAGTTCCAATGATTGTCTTCGCACCTCCATCAGAAATCTTTTCAAGCCATTCCTCTTCCACTGCTAAAATCTTTGACAATAGATCATCTCCATCTTTGTTATCTGCTTCAACCTCTAGACTTTCTTTCACCTTCTCATCTTCTTCAACCATACTCTCATCTACTATTGTATTCTCATCCTCCAAAGGACTTTCTTCCACTACTGCTACAACTTTCTCATCACCTTCTGCACATGCACACTCACCTACAAACAAACACTCGTCAGAAGAAACATGAGACTCCTTCCTACCCACTTTCTCCTCTGTAATGATTCTATAGTATTGTTCTTTAGCTCTTGCCTCAGTTCTTCTCAAAACCTTTGTGCCTCTCTTTCAATTGCAGCCATCAATCTTTTGTTTCTTCCCTTTTTCAACGTAGGAATTGTCAACACCCAACCAATCACAAAACTTCACTTTTTCCTCTTGTTCTTTTTCTCTTCACAGTAATGTCTCCTTACACTCTCATTGTTGTAGGACTCCTGCATACCTACCCCAGGATTTTGAGCTTCTCTCAGACACTTTACTACTATAACCTTTCACACATCTTCACTCTTGTCTTCCCAGCTTCAAACTCTCAATCGATCAAGACTTCACACACTTGCAACAATCCTTTCGATCTCTCTCAACCACCTTCTCTACTACTCCACAGGTCCTGGTGGATACTCTCCATGCTCAGGAATAACCTGCTCTGATACCACTTGACACAGAGGAAAACCTCTTGCCTGCAAACTCACACAACCTCAATCACTAAAACTCTTCCTCTTAGCACGATACACTCGTAATGCAGATAGCAACACAATTGACTACTTGCTTTATTGATATTTTGATTTCAAATACAAAACTTTGTAACAAAATTTTATAATTTGGCTTATCATGGCCTTCTCCAATACGCACTCACTTGGCAACTTCCACCTTCCCATTATCCCATGCTTTCCTTAGCTATAGCGGCGTGGACATCCCGCACAATTGGCATAGTATTCTATCTTATTCTCCTTCCTCCTGTGCTGCCTATCTTTCTGTCGATTCCTTTCCTTTAGCAATGATCTTTTTTTCCTATTCTCCAAGGTTGTACCTCTCTCTATTTTCCCTCCATGCAACCTCCCACCTCTTCCTAGGCCATGCCTTCCCTCTTTAAACAATAGAATATCTCTATTTTTTTAACTTTTCAGATTCTATACACTACTAAATATGAGGCGTTGGCTCTTTTGAGTCTGGCTTGGAAGTTAAATAGGCACCATATCCACAATGGATAATCACACACCCACTACCACATGGTCTCATGTCACTTCAATGCAGAACCTTGATAAAATGATTAGTTTCTTCCTCTTCTTTTCCTGGAGTCTATAATTCACAAATGAACTAATAAAGAACACCATCAGCTCCTTATTTTGTAAGATGAAACATCTGAAAATGAAATTATGTTCCGAATGCAAAGCGCCAGGCCATAACGAAGAATGTGGGCCCCAGAGTCCTTAATTTTCAAGCTTATGTTATTTAGCCAAACCATCCAAACCATAGGCAATTTCCTCTATTTTGATCCACAAGAGTGTAATTTATGAAGGTACAAGTTTATTAATCTCAATGTATAGAATGGTCTTCATCTTTCATTTAATTCAATGCCTTTCTCAAAGGTAGAAGATCATGTAATTTGACTCACCACATCTGATACATATGACTATATACACTTTTGTTACGATTAACAATTACAAAAACAATAATTTCCCTTTTCACAATGAAAGAAACAAATCATCTCCTTACGCAACATCCGAGCAAACATAGTGACAATGTGATCAAACACTATTAGGCTACCGCCATCAACATAGAAAAGCAAAGATGCACACATATTTTCTCATTGTTGGAATTAGTTTGGACAAATAAGAGGGGGGGTGAATTAGTTGTCCCACAAAATTAACCTTTTCTACTTTTAATCTTCTTTATCAACTTACAATCAGATAAACATTAAAGCATGAATCAACAACACAAGAGCCGAAATAAATTGAGCACACATAACACCAAAATTTTTACGTGGAAACCCAGTTAAGGGAAAACCACGGTGGGAGTTAATCCACAAGATTCATACCCTATTAAAAGTACTTAAAAGAAAAGAGAAGGCACGTGCCTTCGGGATCACTACCCAAATCTCACTACTCAAGAGAGGCTCACTGCCTACAGAATTTATGTTTAACACAAAGAATTAACTAATAAATACATCTTCTTCATGCTTGGTTCAGTTTCATTGAATGCTCACAAAACTTTTGCTCTACCCCAAATACTTCTTCTCTAACTTTTCATCCAATACAACTCTTGTTCTTCTGCTTCTCCTCTACTCTGCTCTACCTTTGATCCTTTCTTTGAATTATATTATTTTCGCACAAGGATGATTTTTCACACTTTAACTACACACCTTTATATGCTTCATCAACCTTGGAATAAACATCAAGGTCGGCTTGACTTAATGTGGATCACTATACTGTTGGCCAAACATAGTTGAGACTTGAATCTTCCTCCAACAACATGCTACGCTCCAGATAATTTCTCTTAGATCATCCGCAACATACTTGAATCATCCGGTCAGCCAAGAATTGGGAAGAACAACAACATAAAGAAATAAATCTTCAACAACGGGCTCAAACTTCAATGCAGACCTCCAACACAGCAGCCACATGATCTAGAGAGCTCCATAAGCACATTGAATTCATAAAAACATCCACACTCCTCCAAATCATCAAAATCACTTGCATCTTTATCTGGAACCTCAAGAACACTGTCTTCCATGACTGTCACACTAGAAAAATTATTTATAGACCTCCAAACCATGAACCACTTGAGAGGATGATACACGCTGACTTCCCAAACATGCCTCTAGATCTGCAGATCATCATTTTACATTTTTGAAACAATCTGGACCTCTTTCCTATCATTCTGCCTCTTCTGAATACTGCAAAACTGGTTCTACTTAGATGGCCATATCTTCTTCAACTCTTCATGTGGACCTCTCAAAACTTAACTGGAGCTGCTTCAAACAATCCTCTACATAGCCATATGATCTGCATACATTGATCTTCATTAATTTTCTCAATATCCTCAACATTCTAGTCTTCTAAGCAGGCAACAAAATAGGCTACAGTTGACACCAATGGCAACAAGAATATGTTGACATCAATGACAACATTGCTTAGGCACATATTTGAAACAATCTCCCCCTTTGTCATTGATGGCAACATATGATGTGAAAAACTGATTCAACTATCAAGACAAGAATTTCTCCCCCTTTCACTTATCACTTCTGCAACCATTGTCTTCATTGCTCCCCCTTTCATCAACGACTAGTTTTTCACGACTTCTCTCCCCCTTTAACATCAATGGAAAAGGGCACATATTTGTAGTCTTTTCTCCTAATTTTTGTTTTAGACCAAACTCAAAAATTATATGTAGACTACTCCCCCTGAGTAGTGCCTCCTTAACATCAATCTAGATCACAAGATGTGACTGTGAATTCCAACGGACTGATGCATTCTAATGCATCTTAATTCAGATCAGGAGGGGTCATAACCCCTAACTTCTCTTTGAGATACTCAAAAGTATCCTTGGGAAGAGGCTTAGTGAAAATATCTACAATCTAATCCTTTTAAGACACAAACTCCAACTTGACTTCATTTTCATTTACCTTCTCTCTCAAAAAATGAAACTTGATGGATATGTGCTTTGTCTTTGAATGCAACACCGAATTCTTTGAGATTCTTATTGCACTTGAATTATCATAGAAGATTGTGACAGGCTCCTCAAACACAATTCTGATGTCCTTCAACATTTGCTTCATCCACAGAACTTGAGTATAATTGTTTGTTGCTGCTATATACTCTACCTCTGCTGTATATAGGGATATTGCCTCCTACTTTTTTCTCAGCCAAGAAAACAATCTACTTCCCAAGAAAAATGCACCACCACTAGTGTTTTTTCTATCATTCACATCTCCTGCCCAATCAGCATCTATATATGCATGAAGAGTGAAGTCATTATCCTTTGGATACCATAATCCATAATCAATTGTCCCTTTGAGATATCTAAAACTTCTCTTGATTGCTACAACATGGGATTCTCTAGGATTAGCTTGAAATCTAGCAACAAGTCCAAATGCATTCATGATATCAAGTCTGGTTTGAGTTAGATAAAGCATTCCTCCAATCATTGATCTATACCTTTTCTGATCTACCTTAGGTGACTTATCATCTTTACTTAACTTGCATCCAATTACCATAGGAGTACTTATTAGTTTTGATTCCTCCATTCCAAACTTTTTCAACAATTCTCTCACATACTTAGACTGAGATATGAAGATACCCTTATTTGACTGAGTGATTTGCAGACCTAGGAAGAAGTTCATTTCACCAAATATGGACATCTCAAATTCACTTTGCATCTGATTAGCAAATGTTTTTCACATACTCTCATTTCCACCAAAAATGATATCATCAACCAATACCTCAACAATCAGAATATTCTCATAATCAATCTTGAAGTAAAGATTACTGTCAGCAGTGCCTTTGTTATAACCTAGTTTTAGGAAATACTTATCTAATCTTGCATACCAGGCTCTTGGGGCTTGTTTGAGTCCATACAATGCTTTCCTCAACCGGTAGACCATATCTTTCTGATCAGACAACTGAAATCCTTCCGGTTGCTCAATGTAGACTTCTTCTAATTCTCTGTTTAGGAATGCTGATTTGACATCCATCTGATAGACCTTGAAATCTTTATAAGTAGCAAATGTAAGAAATAATCTGACTGCCTCTATTCTTGCCACTGGAGCAAAAGTTTCTTCAAAATCAATTCCTTCCACTTGAGATTATCCTTTGCATACCAACCTTGCTTTGTTTCTTACAACTTCACCATCTTCATTTAGTTTGTTCCGGAAGACCCATTTAGTTCCAATCACATTTTTTCCCTCAGGTCTAGAAACAAGATCCCAAGTGTGATTCTTTTCAATTTGCATTAATTCTTCTTCCATTGCTTTTACCCAGTTTTCATCATTGCAGGTTTCACTTACTGTTTTTGGTTCAATCTTTGAAATCAAACAAATCTCTTCTTGATCTTCAACAATTCTTCTCCTAGTTCGAACACCTTTATTTCTATCTCCTATGATTTTATCTTTAGGATGATTCATCCTTACATACTTGGGGGGTTTTGGGATTTGCTTGAACTTCTGTTTCTTGACCTTGTTCCTCAACTTCTGCATTATCCTCTTGAGTTACTAGATTTTTTGGATCAATCTAGATCTGAATCTGGGTTTGAACTTACCCTCCTTGATTTTGACTTTCATCTTGATCTTCTGAATCATATTCGCAAGACTTGGAATGACCTTCTTTGCTTTCATCAACTCTAACATTTGCACTTTCGATAATCTTTTTCAATCTTTTGTTAAAGCACCGTTATGCCTTGCTTTGAGTAGAGTAACCCAAAAATATTCCTTCATCACTTCTTGCTTCAAACTTGCCTAGATCCTCATCTCTTTTGATATAGCATTTGCTACCAAAAACTCTAAAATATCTCATAGTAGGAGGATAACCAAACCATAGTTCATAAGGAGTCTTACTAGAATTGCCTTTGATCTGCACCCAATTAAGAGTGGACATCAATACTCATAGCTTCTCTCCAAAAGACTTGAGGAACATTTGTTTCCATCATCATGGTCCTAGCAGCTTCTTGAATGGCCCATTTTTTTCTTTCCACTACTCCATTTTGCTGTGAAGTCCTAGGAGCAGATAACTATCTTTTTATTCCATGCTTTTCATAGAATGAATCAAACTCACTGGAGGTAAATTCTCCACCTCTGTCAGATCTTAGACACTTTATCTTTCCACCAACCTCATTCTCCACCATAACCTTGAACATTTTAAAATTTTCAAGGGCTTTTGATTTTTCTTTTAAGAAGGTTACCCACATCATTTGAGAGTAATCATCAATTAGCAACATAAAATATCTATCTCCTTGCACACTCCTAAATCTAGCAGGACCACAAAGATTAGTATGCACAAGTTCCAATCATTCACTTGAAAATTGTTCTTTACTTTTGAATGAAATTTTGTTCTATTTACCCAATTGACATTCTCTACACATGCTATTGTGTTTCACAAGTTTTGGCAGATCTCTTACAGCCTGAATAGAACTTATCTTGAAAATGTTATCAAAATTCACATGACACATCCTCCTATACCATAACCAACTTTGATCTGTCTAAGCAAGCAAATAATTTTTTCTAGAACTACTAAAATGAAAGATGTTACCTCTAGTTTGATACCAGATGCAATTTCAGTTCCAAAGCTTTCAAAGATTCTACATTTTCCATCCTTGAATTGGAGATCATAACCCTTGTCAACCAACTTTCCAACACTGAGAAGATTATGCTTCAGTCCTTCCACATACAAAACACCATTGGTGTTATTCTTACCATCAAAAGAAATGGATCCTTTGCCACGGATTCTACCAGCTGAGTTGTCTCCAAATTTCACAAGCCCACCTTCATATTTTTCAAAGTTTACAAACCTACTTTTGTCACCAGTCATATGATGAGAACATCCACTATCAATCACCCATTCATCCTTTTGAACAACTTGAGCAGCCAAGGCACTTTCCACATTTGCATAGCTAGTAGATTCAGTAGGCACTGGATCTTCTTTGATAGTAATGAACACCCAATCATTTTTAGTGGAACTTCCATGATCAGATTCATCATCTGTGACTCCTTCTCTAGCTTCTTGGACATAGTAACATTTCTTCTGACCTTTATATCTGTTAGGGTTTGGTTTTGAAAACCTCTCTGGACATCTTGAGGCAAAATGACCAATCTTTTAACAAGCAAAACATTTGAATGGCAATTTTCCTTCATACTTACTGGATCCTCTTGGCAATAAGAGCTTCAAGATCTGCAATCTTAATTTCATCATCTTCAAGATCCTTCCTTGCCTTCACAAATCTGTTTGATCTTCCTGAAGAGCTTTCACCCAGATCATATCTTTGTTTTCCATAGACACTGGCCTTAAATGTAGGTTCAGACTTAGGGAGAGAATCACCAAACTCACTCATTTCAAATGCTGAAAGCTTACCAACTAACTGATCCCTTGTAACAGTGGTCACTATCTTGACCTCTTCAATGGTAGCAGCTTTATGCTTGTATGCTGTAGGTAAGGATCTGAGCACTTTGGCAACAATCTTTGATTCTTCTAATACTCCACCAGCATTTCTGATACTGATCACCAGTTCATTCACTTTCTGCATGTAGGAAGTAATGTTTTCATCTTTACTCATTACCAATCTTTCATATTTACACTTCAAGCTTTGTAGCTTGGCACATTTGGCATATTTGTCACCTTCATACAGATTTTCCAATTTTTTTCTAGATTTCATGGGCAGTTTTCAAATCTAGGACATTTTCCAATTCTGTATCAGTCAGGGCACTCAATAATGCTTCTTTGGCTTGAATATTGTGTTTAGCATCTCTGAGTTCATCTATGGTTGAAGGGCCATTCTTTGAAATCTTATACTCATTCTCAGTTATTGACCAAAAAGCATCACCCATACATTCCAAATGACACTGCATGCATACCTTCCAAAGGGAGTAATTTGTTACATCAAATCTTAGACTTTCCTTCTTGTAATTTGACATCTTGGATCTCCTCAAGCGGTCAAGCTTCTTTTAGAGGTTCTAGCTCTGATACCAATTGTTGGAATTAGTCCAAACAATTAAGAGGGGGGGTGAATCAGTTGTCCCACAAAATTAACCTTTTCTACTTTTAATCTTCTTTATCAACTTACAATTAGATAAACATTAAAGCATGAATCAACAACACAAGAACAGAAATAAATTGAGCACACATAACACTAGAATTTTTACGTGGAAACCCGATTAAGGGAAAACCATGGTGGGGGTTAACCCACAAGATTCGTACCCTATTAGAAGTACTTAAAAGAAAAGAGAAGGCACATGCCTTTGGGCTCACTGCCCAGAGCTCATTGCTCAAGAGTGTTGCAAATATGTGCCTAAGTGGTGTTGTCATTGATGTCAACATATCCTTATTGCCATTGGTGTCAACTATATCCTATATTGCTGTCTGTATAGAAGAATGGATTGTTGAGGATATTGAGAAAATTAATGACAATCAATGCATGCGGACCATATGGCTATGGAGAAGATTGTCAGAGGTTGCTCTAGTTAAGAATTGAGAAGTTTGCATGATTTGAAGAAGTTATGACTATCTGAGTAGAACCAGATTTTGTAGTATTCAGAAGAGATAGTGTGACATTCAGCTAGTCTAGATTGCTCCGCAGTGAAATATTATGGTCTACAGATTTAAAGGCATGTTTGGGAAGTCAGTGTGTATCATCAATTCTAATGGTTCATGGTTTAGAGATCTGCAAGCTATCTTTATAGTTTGACAGTCATGGCAGATAGTGTTCTTGAGGTTCCAGAGGAAGATACAAATGATTCTGGTAATTTGGTTTAGAGTGAATGTTATTGATGAATTCAATGTGCTTATGGAGGTCTTTGGATTGTGTGGCTACTATGTTGGAGGTCCACATTGAAGTTTGAGCTTGTTGATTGAAGATTTCTTCTTTGAGGTTGATGTTCTTCCCAGTCTTGGCCGACCGGATGTTCCTGGCATGTTGCGGATGATCTAAAGAGCATTTTATGAAGCATGGTATGTTAATCAAGGAAGTTTCAAGTCTCAGCTATGTTTGGATGATAGTACAAAGATCCACATTAAGTTTAGCTAACCTTGTTGATCATTCCAAGGTTGATGAAGTTTATAAATACTTGTTGAAGAGTTGTGGAAAATCATCCTTGTATGAAATGAATTAAATCTGAAGAAAGAATCAAAAGTAGAGTAGAGAAGAAGAGGAACGAAGGGAGTATAGAGTGAAGAGTCAGTGAAGAAGAATTTGAAGATAGGAGCAGAAGTTTTGTGAGCCTTCAAAGGGATTGATTCAGGCATGAATGTAGATGCTATTTCTCAGTTCATTATCTTTGTGTAAATTATAATTTCTTATAGGCAGTGAGCCTCTTCTTGAGTAGTGAGCTCTGGGCAGTGCGCCCAAGGCATGTGCCTTCTATTTTCTTAAATACTTTTAACAGGGTACGTATTTTTGTCGCTTAACCCCCATCGCGGTTTTTCCCTTAACTAGGTTTTCCACATCAAAATTTTGGTGTTGTGTGTTCATGTTGTTTTTGCTCATGTGTTGATCTATGATTAAATGTTTACATAATTAATCTAGTTAAGAAAGAAGATTTTAAAGTTAAGAAAAGGTTAAAGTTAAGGGACAACTGATTCACCCCCCCTCTCAGTTGTCCAGACTAATTCCAACAATTGGTATTAGAGTGAGGTTCCTCTAGAAGAAGCTTAACTGCTCAAGGAGATCTAGGATGTCAACTTACAAGAAGGATAGTCCAAGATTCTATGGAACAAATTACTCTATTTGGAAGAGTCGCATGGAATGCCATTTACAATGCATAGGTGATGCTTATTGGTTAATAACCAAAGATAAGTATAATCCTCTGGAGAAAGGTCCTTCAACTCTAGATCAAGTTAAAGATGTAGAAAATAACCTTCAAGCTAAAGAAGCCTTGTTGAGTGCCCTGACTGATTCAGAAATGATAAATATTTTTGGACTAAAAACTGCTCATGAAATCTAGAAGAAGTTGGAGATTCTATATGAAGGAGATGAATATGTCAAATGTGCCAAACTACAAAGTCTGGGAGGAAAATTTGAAAATCTGAGGATGAGTGAAGATGAAAACATCACAATCTACATGCAAAAGATAAACAAACTTTTGTGTGGGATCAGGTGTGCTGGTGAAACTTTGGAAGAATTAGAGATTGTGGCAAAAGTGCTCAGATCTTTTCCTCATTCATACAAAAATAAGGTTGTTGCTATAGAGGAGATCAGGACTATTTTAGATGTTACAAGAGATCACCTAGTTGGCAAAATTTTAGCTTTTGAATTAAGTGAATTTGGTGATTCTCTTCCTAAGTCTAAATCTACATTCAAAGCTAGTGTTTATGGAAAACAAAGATATGATCCAGGTGAAAGCTCTTCTGCAAGATCAAATAGACTTGTGAAGACAAGGAAGGATCTTGAAGATATTGAAATAGAAACTGTAGATCTTGAAGCTCTTATTGCCAGAAGAATGCCAAGAGGATCCAATAAGTATGAAGGAAAATTACAACTCAAATGTTTTGCTTGTAATAAGATTGGTCATTTTGCCTCAAGATGTCTGGAGAGGTTTTCAAATCTAAACCCTAACAGATACAAGGGTTAGAAGAATTGTTACTATGTCCAAGAAGCTAGAGAAGAAGGTGTCATATATGATGAATCTGATCATGGAGGTTCCTCTGAAAATGATTGGGTGTTCATTGCTATCAAAGAATAAGATCTAGTGTCTACTAAATTTGCTAGCTGTGCAAATGTGGAAAGTGCCTTGGTTGCTCAAGTTATTGAAAAAGATGAATGGGTGATTGGTAGTGGATGTTCTCATCATATGACTGGTGACAAGAGCAAGTTTGTGAGTTTTGAAAATTATGAAGGAGGGCTTGTGAAATTTGGAGACAACTCAACTGGGAGAATCCGTGGCAGAGGATCCATCTCTTTTGATGGTAAGAACAAGACCAATGGTGCTTTGTATGTGGAAGGATTGAAGCATAATATTCTTAGTGTTGGACAATTGGTTGACAAGGGTTATGATCTTCAATTCAAAGATAAAAAATGTAGAATCTTGGAAAGATCTAGAACTGAAATTGCATCCGATACTCAAACTAAAGGTAACATCTTTCACTTAAGTAGTCTTGACAAAAGTTGTTTGATTTCTTAGACAGATTAAAGTTGGTTATGGTATAGGAGGATGTGTCATGTGAATTTTGATAACATTGTCAAAATAAGTTCCACTCAAGCTGTAAGAGATCTTCCAAGACTTGTGAAACCTGATAGCATATGTAGAGAATACCAATTGGGTAAATAGAACAAAATTTCATTCAAAAGTAAGGAACAAAGTTCAAGTGGGAAATTGGAACTGGTACATACTGATCTTTGTGGTCTTTCTAGAATTAAGAGTGTGCAAGGAGACATATATTTCTTGTTGCTGATTGATGATTACTCCCGGATGATGTGGGTAACTTTCCTAAAAGAAAAATCAGAAGCTCTTGATAAGTTTAAGGTGTTCAAGATGATGGTTGAAAATGAGATTGGTGGGAAATTGAAGTGTCTGAGATCTGACAAAGGTGGAGAATTCACTTCCGGTGAGTTTGATGCTTTCTGTGAAAAACATGGAATAAAAAGATAGTTATCTACTCCTAGAACTCCTCAGCAAAATGGAGTTGTAGAAAGGAAGAACCAGACCATTCAAGAAGCTTCCAGGACCATGATGATGGAAACAAATGTTCTCAAGTTTATTGGAGGGAAGTTGTGAGTACTTCTGTCTACACTCTTAACTGGGTGCATATCAAAGGAAATTCTGGTAAGGCTCCTTATGAACTATGGTTTGGGCATCCTCCTACTGTGAGATATTTCAAAGTTTTTGGTAGTAAATGCTATATCAAAAGAGATGAGGATTTAGGCAAGTTTGAGGCAAGAAGTGATGAAGGAATATTTTTGGGATACTCAACTCAAAGTAAGGCTTACTGGTGCTTCAACAAAAGGCTAAAAAAAATTGTTGAAAGTGCTAATGTTAAAGTTGATGAAAGAAAAGGACATTCTAGGTACTGCGGATATGATTCAGATGATCAAGATGAAAGTCAAAGTCAAGGAAGGCAAGTTCAAATCTAGATTCAGATCCAGATTAATCTGGTAACTCCAGTAACTCAAGAGGTTAGTGCAGACAATGAGGAACAAGTTCAAGAAATAAAAGTTTAAACAATTCCCAAAACCCCCAGGTATGTAAGAATGAATCATCTTGAAGATCAAATCATAGGAGATAGAAATAAAGGTGTTCGAACTAGGAGAAGAGTTGCTGAAGATCAAGAAGAGATTTGTTTGATTTCAAAGATTGAACCTAAATCAGGGAGTGAAGCCTGCCAAGATGAAAACTAGGTTAAGGCAATGGAAGAAGAATTGATGCAAATAGAAAAGAATCACACCCGAGGACAAAAATGTGATTGGAACCAAATGGGTCTTCCGGAATAAACTAAATGAAGATGGTGAGGTTGTAAGGAACAAGGCAAGGTTGGTATGAAAAGGCTACTCTCAAGTAGAAGGAATTGATTTTGAAGAAACTTTTGCTCTGGTGGCAAGGATAGAGGCAGTTAGATTATTTCTTGCATTTGCTGCCTTAAGAGATTTTAAAGTATATTAGATGGATGTCAAATCACCATTTCTGAATGGAGATTTGGAAGAAGAAGTCTACATTAAGCAACCGGAAGGATTTCAGTTGTTTGATTAGTGAGATATGGTTTGTAGACTAAGAAAAGCCTTGTATGGACTCAAGAAAGCTCCAAGAGCCTGGTATGACAGATTGGATAAGCATTTGCTTAGGCTAGGATTTAGCAAAGGTACTACTGATAGTAATATGTACTTCAAGATTAATCATGAGGACATTCTAATTGTTGAGGTTTTTGTTGATGATATCATTTTTGGTGGAAATGAATGTATGTGCAAAGCATTTGCTGATTAGATGAAAAGTGAGTTTGAGATGTCAATGTTTGGCAAGATGAATTTCTTCCTAGGTCTGCAAATTGTTCTGTCAGATAAAGGTATCTTCATATCTCAATCCAAGTATATGAAAGAATTGTTGAAGAAGTTTGGAATGGAAGATTCAAAGCCAATAGGTACACCTATGGTAACCAGATGCAAGCTAAGAAAAGATGATGACTTCCCCAAGGCAAATTAGAAAAGCTATAGATCAATGATTGGAGGATTGCTTTATTTGACTCAGACCAGACCTGACATCATGAATGCAGTTGGACTTGTTGCCAGATTCCAAGCTAATCCAAAAGAATCCCATGTTATGGTAGTCAAATTTTTTTTAGATATCTCAAGGGGACAATTAATTATGGACTGTGGTATCCAAAGGACAATAACTTCACTCTTCATGCATATACAGATGTTGATTGGGCAGGAGATGTGGATGACCAAAAAGTATTAGTGGTGGTGTATTCTTCTTGGGGAGATGATTGGTCTCTTGGATAAGCAAAAAGAAAGAGGCAATATCTCTGTCTACTGCAGAGGCATAGTATGTAGCAACAACAAATAATTGTACATCAAAATTATGTTTGAGGAGCCGGTCACAAATTTTTGTGATAATTCTAGTGCAATAAGAATCTCAAAGAATCTAGTATTGCATTCAAAGACAAAACATATATCTATCAAGTTTCATTTCTTGAGAGAGAAGGTAAATGAGAATGAAGTCAAGTTGGAGTTTGTGCCTTCCAAAGATCAGATCGCAGATATCTTCACTAAGCCTCTTCCCAAGGATACTTTTGAGTATCTCAGAGATAAGTTAGGGGTTATTACCCCTCCTGATTAGAACTAAGATGCACTTATGTGAATCAGTCGGGTGGAATTTTTTAGACATATCTTGAGATTCGGATTGATGTTGAGAAGATACTACTCTAAGGAGTAGTCAGTATGCAAATGTTGGAAATCGGTCTGAAATAAAAAGGGGGAGAAAAGATAGAAAATATGTGCCCTTTTCCATTGATGTCAAAGGGGGAGAGAAGTCATGTGAAAAACTTGGAAGTGAATAGTTGCTGGTGAAAGGGGGAGCAGTGAAGAAAATGATTGCAGGTCTTTGTTGATCAATGACAAAGAGGGAGATTGTTGCAAATATGTGCCAAAGTGGTGTTGTCATTGATATCAACATATCCTTGTTGCCACTAGTGTCAACTGTATCCTATATTTCTATTTATATAGAAGACTAGATTGTTGAGGATATTGAGAAAATTAATGACAATCAATGCATGTTGACAATATGGTTGTGTAGAAGATTGTCAGAGGTTGCTTCAGTTAAGAATTGAGAAGTCCGCATGAAGATTTGAAGAAGTTATGACCATCTGAGTAGAACTAGATTTTGTAGTGTTCAGAAGAGATAGTGTGATAGTAAGTTGGTCTGGATTGCTCCACAATGAAATATTATGGTCTACAGATCTAAAGGCATGTTTGGGAAGTTAGTATGTATCATCAATTCCAGTGGTTCATGGTTTGGAGGTCCACAAGCTATCTTTCTAGTTTGACAGTCATGGCAGATAATGTTCTTGAGGTTCTGGAGGAAGATACAAATGATTCTAGTAATTTAGTTTAGAGTGAATGTTATTGATAAATTCAATGTGCTTGTGGAGGTCTCTAGATCGTGTGGCTACTGTGTTGGAGGTTCACATTGAAGTTTGAGCTTGTTGATTGAAGATTTCTTCTTTGAGGTTGATGTTCTTCCCAGTCTTGGCCGACCGGTTGTTCCTAACATGTTGCGGATGATCTAAAGAGCATTTTATGAATCATGGTATGTTAATGAAGGAAGTTTCAAGTCTCAGCTATGTTTGGCTGACAGTGTAAAGATCCACGTTAAGTTTAGCTGACCTTGTTGATCATTCCAAGGTTGATGAAGTGTATAAATACTTGTTGAAGAGTTATGGAAAATCATCTTTGTATGAAAGCAGAGAAGAAGAGGAGCGAAGGGAGTATAGAGTGAAGAGTCAGTGAAGAAGAATTTGAAGATAGGAGCAAAAGTTTTGTGAACCTTCAAAGGGATTGATTCAGGCATGAATGTAGACGCTATTTCTCAGTTCATTATCTTTGTGTAAATTATAATTTCTTATAGGCAGTGAGCCTCTTCTTGAGTAGTGAGCTCTAGGTAGTGCGCCCGAAGGCATGTGCCTTCTATTTTCTTAAGTACTTTTAATAGGGTACATATTTTTGTCGATTAACCTCCACCATGGTTTTCCCCTTAACCGGGTTTTCCACATCAAAATTCTGGTGTTGTGTGTTCATGTGTTGATATATGCTTAAATGTTTACATCATTAATCTGGTTAAGAAAGAAGATTTAAAAGTTAAGAAAAGGTTAAAGTTAAGGGACAACTGATTCACCCCCCCTCTTAGTTGTCCAGACTAATTCCAACAAAGAGAGGCTCACTGCCTACAGAGTTTATATTTAGCACAGAAAGAATTAATTGATAAATAGTATTTTCTTCATGCCTGGTTCAGTTTCATTGAATACTCACAAAACTTCTACTCTACCCCAAATACTTCTCTAACTTTTCATCCAATATAGCTCTTGTTCTTCTGCTTCTCCTCTGCTCTACCCTGCCTTTGATCCTTTTTTCAGATTATATTATTTTTATACAAGGATGATTTTCCACACTTCAACTACACACCTTTATATGCTTCATCAACCTTGGAATAAACATCAAGGTTGGCTTGACTTAATGTAGATCACTATACTATCGGACAAACATAGCTGAGACTTGAATCTTATTCCAACAACACGTTACACTCCAGAGAATTACTCTTAGATCATCTACAACATACTTGAATCATCCGATTGGCCAAGAAATGGGAAGAGCAGCAACACAAAGAAAGAAATATTCAACAACGGGCTCAAAATTCAATGTGGACCTCCAACATAGTAGCCACACAATCCAGAGAGCTCCATAAGCACATTGAATTCATCAAAAACATCCACACTCCTCCAAATCATCAGAATCACTTGCATCTTTATCTAGAACCTTAAGAACACTGTCTTCCATGACAGTCACACCAGAAAATTGCTTATGGACCTCCAAACCATGAACCACTTGAGTGGATGATACACATTGACTTCCCAAATATGCCTCTAGATCTGTAGATCATCATTTTACATTTCTGGAACAATCCAGACCTCTTTCTTATCATTTTGCCTCTTTTGAATACTACAAAACTGGTTCTACTCAGATGGCCATATCTTCTTCAACTCTTCATGCAGACCTCTCAAAACTTAACTGGAGCTACTTCAGACAATCCTCTACATAGCCATATGGCCCACATACATTGATCTTCATTAATTTTCTCAATAACCTCAACATTCCAGTCTTCTAAGAAGGCAACAAAATAGGATACTATTGACACCAATGGCAACAAGAATATGTTGACATTAATGACAACACTGCTTAGGCACATATTTGCAACACTCATTGAATGTCATGTTGCTTCCAATGTCAAGAGAAGCCAACTGATATCCAAAAAAGCTAAAACTAAAAATCAAACCGGAAATGTTTTTTGGTGATGCTGATCGCCAATTTGCCCGGGGTGCTCCTGCATCACAAACTAAAATGATCAAAGTGAACATATGTCTAACGACTCCTCTATTTTTGAAACTAAATACTGAAAGAACATACAATGCGATCACTTTATCTTTATATATCCCTATTTTATTATCATTCCACATGGCCAAATCAGTCTATCTTTATATTTCACTATCCATCTATCAGTGGCGTGTCTAAAAGTTGAACATGCGACGAAGAAATTTCAGCTATTATAACATGCAAGGTAGAGCATTGTTCTTGGTACCTTCTCTTGAATGAGAGCTACCATCAACCTGCACATTGCCACAAAGTCCAATGGCAGAGCACATAAAACACTTCCATAAACAATGTACAATTCAAGGGCTAAAACATTGGCCCCTCTATCATTCAACAAAAGAACAAAAAAATGATTGGTCGAACATAAAGAGATTAATGCTTCTCTAAAACCATGGTTGACACAATAGTTCCATGGCAGGAACTAATAATGAGTGATTAGCCCAGACATGCATTTAGTATTATCCATACTTAAAGAAAAGGGTAGGATCCATTCAACTGAGAGATATTGTTAATATTAGTTAGGCAACTTAGAATAAATAGTGAAGGGATTGGTTAAAGAATACTTCTTGTTATTCTTTTGAGATGTATTAAGATTTGGGCTTTATTAATTCTTATGAATTGTGCACAAGAACTTGACAGTCAAAAGTAGCAACCATATTAAAGAATTGATAATGATTGAATTTAATCTTCCAAAACATGGGAAGAATGAGTGAATTGAATCCCCAAAATGGAGGGATTCATGAAATGAATGGAATCAAAGAATGTGAGAATCTCTATGAGAACAAGGATCTATGTTAGGATGTAACAAGTATTATAGGCAATGCCTAGAAGGAGTGCAGGCTAGGACTCCCGCGCTCTCAGTCAAAATGGGTACTAATCTTCCATCAGCAACTTTAAATTGCTGGCCTGTCTGTTAGAGAGGAAGTACTTTTCCTCTGCCAGATGGAATGAAGTATGCCTCATTCAAAAATGTGTCCTTCACAGACTTTCACAACCAACTATTTGCATCAGGGCTCTCACACCATGTCACCTGCTTCATGTACTCATTAGGGGCCATGAAGCGATGCCTTCACTTCTAATCATAGGGTGGGCACTCCCTCCAACGGCGTATATACCCCATGGCTCATAGTTTTTATTCACCACATGTGCATACCCATGTTGGCACCTACCTAGAAAAACAATCCAATATTTTTTGTAGACTTGAATGGTCAACAAGGCCACCAAGAATGACCCCCTTGAGCATGTACAACCCTTCCTACAAAATAGTATGGGTCCCTGAAACTCTTTCAAACTACTAAATTCTCTTCTAGAAAAGATATGAATCATTTCAAACACCAAGTATCCTCCTTATTACAATATGTACAGTCAACAATGTAAGTACTAGTTTGCCTTTTGTTAAAGTGTATTACTAGTGAGACAAGGCACCGACTTGTCTTCTTAATTAGTGTACAATAACTTTTTCTCATTTTAGTTATTCAAATAAACTTTCAAACACCATTCCTTTGTGTACAACCAACTTAGAGGTATTTATATGGTATATCCAACAACTACTTGATTAGCTTGCCAATATTGAAATATATAATATTTCTTGGAGATGCATTGTCAAATAAAAAGTATTAATTATTAAACTCATACAAAAATATAATAAACTACTCCACAAAAAAAATTATAAGCACACAACTTTAGAAAAAAATACCAATTGAAAATAATCTCATTCAGAAATCACACCAAACCCCAAAATCTCAAAAACCCAAAACTACTGAAAACTACAACCACAATGAAAACCCATATATCTACAGATCAAACTGCAACTAAAAATTCCTTTATTCATTCAGCATGACAGTGATCTCTATATGAAATCACCAAGCAAGACAAGAGATTTTTCATCCTCAGATCTAGAATAAGGGAAACTAGGAGGGTTTATGTCCTCAGCAAAGAAGAAAGAACCCACGTTCATCCTTGTAAAATGAAACTGGTGAAATAAGTAGGCAACCCTTTTCTGTGCACAACTCCTTTTATAGGCAATTTTAGGGCAACCAAATACTTTCTCTTTTAGTTCACTTTTCCCCTCAATAATAAAAATAAAGGGAATTTTGATGTCTTTTTAATTTTATAATACTTTTATTCCTTATTTTTCAACATCAAAATAACCTTTTAAGTCACCACTTTGTGCCCCATGCCTAGTGTTATCACTTTTGGCCCCCTTTTAAAAACACTTTGTAACATTGGCCACCCTCTTTTAAAATAAATAACTAGACATAAGTTGCCTTTAAGAAAATAATGTAAAGTATCCTTTAGACAACTCAAGTTAATTATTTAATTACTTTTCTGCTCATCCATAAATAACTAAACATAAGTTGCCTTTAAGAAAATAATGTAAAGTATCCTTTAAATAACTCAAGTTAATTATTTAATTACTTTTCCTCTCATCCAAACGTCTATGGAATGTTGGCAGTCTCCAAGGATGTTGGAATTCTCCAAGAATGTTGGAATGGACCCAGAAAGGGACATTAGAGTTGCATTGCAGATTTTTCATACAAAGGAATGCAATTTTTATTTAATATAGAAATTCCAATATAAACAATAATATAAAATTATACCAATTAATAACATAATAGAAATGAAGCAAACACTCCTTGGAGTGCAAATATGCCAAGAATCCCCCTTGTAATTTGAAGTCTCCAATAAGTTCCTAGTCTTTACAACTATAGTGATACAGATGGTGCACTCAACACTTCAAAAAACTTCAAATCATGAAAATAAAACTACATGTGATCCATCTCCAACCTAATAAGGAATCACACCTGCTCATAGTGTGTCATAATAGACCATGTGCTGAAGAGAAAAAATAGATAACTCAAGTTGATGTCCACAATTGTGCTACAATACTATCTAAAACTGTGAACCCATCCTTGTCCACAAAGCTCTCAAACTCAACATAGGCACATGCCATCTCTAAAAAAATGGTTCATCTGGGAGGAAAATGTCTCTATCCTCAAATATGGTGACAAGGGTCCTATTAGTAGCCATTTCCCAAAAGGGGCGAATCTTCGTTCTCCAATCATTGATGCAATCAATCCCTAGTCAAAGATTTGATATATCTGCAATTGACCATTGGTGATTCAGTCATCACAAGTGCTCACTCCAGTCAAATATGATCAAACTACAGTTGACCATCGGTGAGTCACTCTCATCATCGGTGCTCACTCTGAATCATGATGTACAAGCTTCATGCATAGTCATCAAAAAATGTATTTCTCATATATTACAATGTCTAAAACTCTATAGTCCACAATCTCAAAAATATTTAAAAAACTCATTTATATATGGCTACACATCCAAATATCACTCAATCAAATGGGATATCTATAATTCTAGGACTCATCATATGGCCCAACATCAACTTTGTAATAATCAAGAACAAAATATATCCAAATCTGTTATAAGCTATAAACCACAATAATTTGCACTGAAAAAATGACATGTCCTCAATGGCCAATAAGTAGAAATTGTCATTATCTGAATTACATCAACAATAAAGGCATCTAAAAACTCTAGTTGACAACCAAGAAAAATTTAAACTACATGAAGAATGCCACATAAGCAACAAATATATGTAAAATATCTTAAGCATACATCAATCATCCTTGTGAAGTATGAGCTCAAAGTTGTCATACACAAGATTACCCTTAGCAGATAAGAGAGGAGAACACTAACAAGGCCTTCCTCCCAAGGAAGCACATTGAAGCAATAAGTTAGTTACAAAATGGCTAGAGTCAATCATCTAGGACAATTGCATTGCAATGTTCGAAACAAATCATATAAATTTAGATAACCGATGGAATCTCAAACACATACTTAATCTATTACATCCTGAAGAAGGTGATTGGCATCACAAGTAGGAGCATCAACAACATTGAACACATACTCATTTGTAGAATTTGAAATAGTCTCAATCAAAGGTGTCACAACTAGAGTATCCAAAGAAACATCTAATGTTTCCTCGATAACTTGCTGAAACAAAAGATTTGCAGCACATAACGTAAGTTTAGACACTTTCTTCTCAAAACAATGGGAAGAATCATGAGTATGATGACCACAAGAAGAGAATGAATGTAAGTAAAAACAAGAAATTCATTGTGAACACAACAACCACAATAGAAACAGAATTTCAGTTGAACCAATTTGACAGTTTTAGAGGAAAACTCGACTTTATATGTATCTATAAGCCCTAGGTATACAAATTTGATGGGTTCAAAATATTGTGGTACATAATTTTTAAAAAAAAAAACTCTTATAATTGAGATCACATTTCCCTTGCTTGAAATATTTGAGACTTCCAAACTCTAAGAATGTGTTTTCATTGAGAAGCAATAGAAGTGCAGTTTTTTCCAAATTTAGGCACATGTTTTGAGAAAATACCTTTTGACTCAACAACCGTGTTCTATAACATAGGAGCAGACGCAACACTTTTCGTCAAGGACATTTTGCTTACACCTACCCTCTTAGTTGAACTACTAGAAGAAGGGAAATAATTGTAAATAAAAAATTTCTTCCTAACATATTTTCTCTTTGTGGATATATTAGGTGTTTGTGTGTCTTGTAATTGATTAATTTGTTTTTTCAACATGTATTTGTTGCAAAATTTAATGAAAGATGATCGATATTGCGACCAATAGTCTAAGATCAACTTTGCCACAAATTCTTTGCTTGGATTTGTGATCTATCCATCTTCGATTGAGATGTAGCTCATTTTGCAACATCCCCATTTTGCCACATTGTAGGTACTCGGGGCTCCTACCCTAGCCTAGCTCTGATATCAAATGAAAATAAAGCATATTAAATGATTCATAATTGAGAAAGGAAGAAGAAAAAATATGTAAATATATGAAAAACTCCATATTTTTTTAACACATCAAACAAAAGTACAATATTATATATAAATATAAAGAAGTGTCACCACCTTTCAACCACCCAAGTAACCATCCCTTAACTAGGTGTAGTTAACTATAACAAATACTAGACATAAAACACATAAATAAATAGATAAAGATAGGAAACAAACCAAAATGAACAAAGTGAACATATGTCTAACGACTCCTATATTTTTGAAACTAAAGACTATAAGAACATACAATGTGATTGCTTTGTCTTTATATATCCCTGTTTTATTATCATCCCACATGGCCGAATCAGTCTATCTTTATATTTCCCTATCCACCTATCAATGGTCTGTCTAAAAGCTGAACATGCAATGAAGAAATTGCATTTGTTATAACATGCAAGGTAGAGCATTGTTCTTGGTGCATTCTCTTGAATTAGAGCTGCGGTTAACCTGCACACTGCCACAAAATCCAATGGCAGAGCACATAAAATACTTCTGTAAACAATGTGCAATTTAGGGGCTAAAACATTGACTCCTCTATCATTCAACAAAAGAACAAAAAAATGATTGGTCGAACATGAAGAGATTAATGCTTCTCTAAAATCATGGTTGACACAATAATTCCATGGCAGGAACTAATAATGAGTGATTAGCCCGAACATGTATTTAATATTATACATACTTAAAGAATCTTTAAGGATAGGATCCATTCAACTGAGAGATATTGTTAATGCTAGTTAGGCAACTTAGAATAAATAGTGAATAGATTGGTTAAAGAATACTTGTTATTCTTTTGAGATGTATTAAGATTTGGAATTTATTAATTCTTATAAATTGTGCACGAGAATTTGAGAGTCAAAAGTAGCAACCACATTAAAGAATTGATAATGATTGAATTTAATCTTCCAAAACATGGGAAGAATGAGTGAATTGAATCCTCGAAACCGAGGGAAGAATGAAATGAATGGAATCAAAGAATGTGAGAATCTCTATGAGAAGCGGGATGTATGTTAGGATGTAACAAGTATTACAGGCAAGGCTCGGAGGAAGTGCAGGCTAGGACTCCTGTGCTCTCAGTCAAAATGGGTACTAATCTTCCATTAGAAACTTTAAATTTCTGGCCTGTCTGGTAGAGGGGAAGTGCTTTTTAATCTGTGGATGTTTAATAAGTGGATGATAATGTTGCTAAAATTGAAGAGGTGGATGCAAGGGACATTACTGATGTGAACATTTGAGCCCCTTGAGTCGATAGTCTTGTGGCTGGAGAAAAAGAGGGGCATCTCAAGCTTTATCTCCATATCACTGGTGAAAAATATCCATAGCGGACCATCATGAGTAACTCCGTATCTAAGAGTTCCAGGTTGGGGATTTGCAGCATTGTCATCCGGACTGGTGACTATGTACATCTCTCCTCCTTTGCCTCCCTTGGCTGCACTTCCAAAGCCCACACCACAATCTGCAAGTTTCATTCTGTTGCTTTACTCTACCCAATGCGAATCTCTTCTCCAGCAATTGTCTACGACATTATATGAGGGGGAGCAAGTAGACAAGGTGGCATGGAGATTGAGAATAATCAGTAGTATCATGGAGGCAGCCATAAAGAAGCTCTGTTCCATGGAGATGACTAGAGAGTGCTAAAATGAATGAATCTTGTATGCCTTAGTCAATCCAATAAATTAATAAACTATTAGTGAGCTTCAGAAGTGATGTTGCATGTTTCGCTTGGGTAAGTGTATATAGAGAGAGGCCTGCGGAACCTGTACAGATAGCATGGACGAATGAAGATCAACATGAACAAGTCAAACCATAATACCAACGCGGCGTCCTTAGATTTGTCACTTGAGAATAACCCAAGCTGGCTCTTATCAAGTAATTTGGTTGCTTGATAATACCTATGGGATGGCGTAGTGCATAATTTATGTTCATCGAAAATGCATGTGTTTGGGACTTGGCGGCACCGTTCTAATCTCTGCTCATCCATTACAGGCATATATGATCGTTCGTCTCTCATTGACTTTGCTCTATTGTAAAAAACTATACTTGTATCTTTCTAAATACTTGAGCTAAATCTCCGACCAAAATTCAGGGAGATGAGATGAATCGATTAACCAATTTCTGCATAAAGGAATAATCAAGCAAGACAATCACCAACCTTAAATTTTTTAATGAGATGACACTCGTAAATGTATTAAAATAATTATTCAAAAATTAAATAATAGACAAAGCATTTTGGTTGAAATTTTCATTCCATATATTGTGTGGGATTTAAACAATTGATTCTTCAATTTATTAAGGCTTTATGTGATGTTAGACATATGTTTTTTTATAGAAATAGACCTTATGTCTATGTTTCCCAATAAAAGCAATAAACTAATATATTTTTCCAAAGGTCCCTTTAGTCAAAGGTTTTAGTGATGCATGCATTTGCCTAAAGCAACTTCATTCAAAGATTTAGGTATGCTCAAAGGTGTCGTTGATTTCTTGACACCTAGGGGCCATTTTGTGCTTTGTCCCACAAGTGGAACATACTATTGTGGCAAGCGTGCATGGAAAAATATAAAATAAAAGAAGAGAGACACAAATTGACACCTCCATTTGTATATTCTTTGATATTCTCATACAACCTTCAAATATAAATTGATAATTTACTTGATGCTAATGACTACAAAGATTCAATGTTCAATCTGGGAATTAACTGTAAATTATCTATTGTAGCTTTTAGTTAATGTTATGATTAGGTTATTTTTTTTCAAAGGTCAAAGAAAAAGTGAGAACACGATCAAGATTGAAATAGGAAATAAATGATTTGGACTAGGATGAGAAGTATGCGTAGAGGTTGAGACAAGATTCCTACATTTATGTGCATAGATTGGATTCATAGATTTCACTAAGAGACTTGAAATCAAAGATAGTTGGATGGATGACATAAATGATACAATGAATCAATTTGGATGCCTTAAAATTCATTGAACCATCTATTATAAAACCCTTTCTTTATAGTTTTTCTTATTGTAATGAAATAATTATTAAGGTCCTAAAACATAGTCTCCCTTAAGGATTAAATTCATGGGAAGCATGTTGCTCACAACATGTTCTAATTTCTTTTCATATAGAGGAACTACCTAATGAGAATTTCGTTAGTTGTGAGGAGAAACTAATGGAATGTTGTGAAAATTATATTAAACATAACCCAAATTCTATAAATCTTTAATATCTTTTTAGAAAGTTATATAAAATTAAATTAAACTAATAACCCGATTTCCCTTTTGATTCCTTAAGCAAACCCCACATTATTTTGAACGCAAGGTTTTTATAATTTATGTGATATTCTTAAAAATGGAATTTAGTAAAAGAAGCTCAGGCCCTAGGTCAATAAAAACTTTGCATTGCTTCAACTACAAATGGAGTGAAGCTCCTTTATGAGATATTTAGATTTCATCATTTTGTGCTATATTCTTCTCAAGCATACTAAACTATGTCATTGGAATGTTTGCATGAATGTTTCAGTCCAGTTTTCTCCTTGAGGGTTGACTAATATTTTTTCCTATTAAAAACTATCCTTTTGGAACTAATTAAATTATACTAAGTAATTTAGGGGATACATGCTAAAAAGTAAATGAATTCTCTTCACCTTTTAGGGGATGAAATGAAGTCATATAAAAATGTATTTTTCCAAGTTTTTGATGTAACCCTTAGTGTTAGATTTCCAAAAAATCATAATATGTATTATATTTTTTTAATGCTATGTTTTAAAAAAGATTATAATGAATGTAGCTCCATCATGAAAAAACAATGACATCTATTCACAAATGTTGTTAGAAAAATATTAAAAAATTGCATTTCCCTCAACATGAATGTCCATGTTTATCGAAAAAAAATTGATATATAAGGTAAGAGGAATGTTCCATGGAAAAATATGTGTGGGAAATCTTGGTTAGTACAAATTCAAAAATTAATAAGAAGTAAATTATTCAATAAAATATTTTTAAAAAATATATGTGCACTAGCTATTGGATTGGAATTCTGATCTAGGTATTTTATAAGTTTAGTCACTTGTATGATATAGATGACTTAATTAATACACAACTATATATAACAGATTGTGCATGAAATTGGATTCTAATCATCCTAAAAGGATTGGAATTCCAAATGTGGATTCTATGTTCATGGGGACAGGTGGAGAACAGAAAGGAAGGCAGGGAAGGAATATGAGGGAGATGAAAAATTGAGGTGTTCTGAAAAAAATATTCTGAAAATATACCCTGTGAAACTTGGACTGAGCAAGGGGAAGAAAATTTAGAAGAAAGAATAAAAGAAAAACCTAGAGGAGGACAGAGAGATTATTGTGGAGCTTCATCAGCCCACCCTTTCTGCTAAAAAATTAGGTTGGTCTTCAATTGTTACTATAAAATTTAATTGTGTAAATTGTGTAAAATGGGTCTTATATTAATATTTTTAAATAAATATACAAACTAAAATTTAAATGCTCCTTACAAGGACTGGGATTGTGTTTGTGTGTTGTACTTGGATTTATGTTTTGTGCTAAGTGTTGTTGTAAAGAATTGTGTTGTTGTTAATCTAAAATGTATTCCTTTACTATTATAACTATTGTGTGGGGATAAGGGAGGTTCTCTCTGTGTAATGTCCCGTCATGCAACCCTAGAGAGTTAGGTTAAAACCAAGCAATAAAATGCAAATTTTTTTTTAAAACAAGTAAATGCATTAATCACTAGAGGAAGTAACAACTAATTACATCATTTAGACCATTCAATACGCTAGTATCTCTAGGGAACATAACTGTATTAATAACATATAGATTATAAATGTCCATAAGCAGTCTTGTTACATCATAGAAAGATTACATCCTTTCATTTACCAAAATGTGTACAAGTACAAATCAGATCACCTACATGATTACATAATTACAAGGCCTCATGATTGAATACATCAAATTACAATATAAATTATGGCTATACAATTCTGGAAGCATATTACAAATCTTCAATGCAAATGCAGATCTGGAACTGGAAGGAACACATTTGTCACGAACCATGGTACCAAGGAAAACCAATGGATTAAGCTCTTCCGCCCGACCATTTGGTACCCTGAGGTCCACCCCCCGAGCTAGGAGATAACAATGAGGTCCCTTGACACAAGCAAGAACAAAAGGACTAACTGAAGGTAGGAATACCTCAGGTTTCACATGTGGACAACACTAAACTCAACAATCAACATCTAGAGGCAAGAGAACAGGGCAAGCTAGAGTGAAGTAGGAAGGAGTGTCATCGTACGGTTCTACATGGTTACCCTGACTGTCTTTCTCTAGACGTCGGCCCCCATCTATGGTTACCCTGACAGCCTCTCTTTAAGCACCGACCCCATAGGTCACACATGTGGAAACCAACCCTCTCATCCCACCCTTAGCCTAAACTAGCACTACAGGTGTAGGGGACAAAATCTATTTATCTTGCTTAATGTGAAATTGTACCATTTACCCCTAGGTTAGTTATTATGTTTTCACTTGTTAAACACTTCCAATGGGTTACCCAGACAACCACTTTAGGCACCGGCCCCACATCGGAAGCCACTCCCCTACCTGCACCCAGTTGACCCAACCCAATCAAGTACTATACACAAGGACACACATGACACACCTCCAACTCTCATGACAAGCCAATAATAACACGAGGCATGCAAAAGTCTAAAATTTAATGAACCAAAATTAGTTTTCTCTCTCTAGAATACAAGGATTCAAAGTCATCAATAAGTTTAACCCATAGAACCCATGAAAGAGAAAGACCAAAATCTCTTATCCTAACTCTTCATCAGAAACTGATATTCATAACATACAAGTAAAGATAAATAAAAAATTTCAAAGCAATCAACACGAATTTATTATTCTATCAATACTAATTAAAAAACATTAAACCAAAAGAATCAATTTACTCCCTATCATATTATAAACTAACTAGAAGGTATTTGATGAACAATCACTCTAATGTAATACTTAACACCTAATCTTATGCTTCTATTATAACCCTAATTTTATGATGCAGAGTGCACAGTGAAACCGTAGTATAAAACCAAATTTGTCTTAGTGTCGATCAGTCTTGTGCCAATGTGACCACGACACCTCTTTCTCCTAGACTTACTTCCATCGGCGAGATCCTAAACCAGCCTCTGATATCGCCATGCTTTCCATTGGCAATTCCCTTCGGCGTAACTTTCCCTATCGATCAGACTTCTTCTGGAACTGCTGATAAGCCGATCACTCTGATGTCACTTCAGACCTTCACTCGTCAGCATAACAACTACTATCACCCACACTAGGGTTTTCTATGCCAATACTCCTATACATCGTTGCACAGTTTGCCTTCACCAAACCCTAGCACATGGAGATGCTAGGTGATGCACTGTGCACCTTGCACTGTCCAGATCCTCTGCACTGTAAAACAATCAAACACACAGGAAACAAAAAAACACATATCGTACAATGAAGCCATTCCACTGATTTCGACAGAAAACTCACCAGTGGAATGCTTCACTTTGATATTTTGCAACAACAGAAATACAAAAGGGAAAGGAAATCTACAGCTATGCAATTTCATATTTACAGAGAACAAAAAAACAAATTGATGACACAAAAATAGTTTGATTCTCCTTAAAAGATGTACGGTTACATTCAATCTCCTCTTCAATCTGATTACAATGAAAATGATATATCCATTTGGTTCAATCCTCTGGGTTTCTAAACTCTCCTAGAGTAGTACCGAACTGACTCCAAGCGGCTAGGAGATCAATCCAAGTGGCTGGGAAACACTGTTGCCTATTTTTGGCATTATTGCTATTTTTGGCATTATGCAATTACAATTTGATAAATGTCCCCTAAGTCACTTGGGACTTACAAAATGAACCTAGATACAAATAGTAAATGCATGCATTGTCAAATAGACCTTATTACAACGCAAACATGATTTCCTAAACAAAACATGATTCAAATGCCTCATGGAGGCCACCTTGTGTTAGGTGCTTCTGCACCATACTTCTGGGGCTGAAATGAACTCAAGTCCCTTGAGGAACCAAGTCTGAAATAGTAACCCCATGCTTGATGATGTCTTCTTCATTCATCCAGGTAGCATCCTCATCAGGCAAACCATGCCATTTGACCAAATACTGCTTGTAGGTTTTATGTTTGGTCTTCTTCTAAACTTTGGTGTCCAAAATACATTCTAGCTGTACTAGCTGACTGGGTGGAAAATTAGAAATCCATTCTGCATCCCCTGCTTCTGTCACATCTGAACCATCAACACTGCCCCTCTGAATGGAAACAGGTCTGACACATTGAAAATGGGTGATATTGCTAAACCTGGAGGAAGTTCAATTTTGTATGCATTAGGTCCAAATTTGTGTACAATCTTGCATGGACCTATCTTCTTCATAAGAAGCTTTGTGGGCTGCCCCTTCGGAAGTCTTTCTTTCTTTAGATATGCCATTACTAGAATCCCAACTTTGTATTGGACATCCCTTTTCTTCTGATCAGCTCTCTCCTTGTATTGCCATGTGTTCTTTTGGATAGTTTCCCTTACAGCATCATGGATATCTTTCATGCTGACTGCAAAATCTTCTTCTTGTGCACTTCTTTTCTCCATGTTCTGGAGATCCTTGAGCTCCAAAATTCCCCTGGGATGAATGCCATATACAACTTCAAAAGGACTCTTTCCTATGCTCCGATTAATAGAATCATTATATGCAAATTTTGCTTGTGGGATGACCATATCCCATGCTTCTCCATGTTTAGTCAAACACCTCAAAAGATTACCCAGTGATCTATTCACGACCTCAGTTTGTCCATCCGTCTGAGGGTGATAGGCTGACGTGAAAGATAATTGACTTCCCAATTTCTTCCACAAAGTGTGCCAAAAATGTCCCACAAATTTGGGATCTGTGTCAGTGACAATATTCAATGGGAAACAATGAATTCAAATAATCTCCTTAAAGAATAGACCAGCGATGTGTGAAGCATCATTGGTACATTTGCATGGCACAAAATGAGCCATTTCACTGAACCTATCAACTACAACAAATACACTGTCGAAACCTCTTTGAGTCCAGGGAAGACCCAAAACAAAATCCATACTGATGCACTCCCATGGCCTTTGCGGAATTAGAAGTGGTTGATAGAGACCGGCATTGGATGAAGTTCCTTTTGCCCTCTGACAAATGTTACAAGTTTCTACAAATTTCCTGACATCTGTTTGCATCTTAGGCCAAAAGTAAAGCCTTCTCACTTGTTCCAACGTCTTGTCCAGTCTAAAATGACCTCCAAGACTACTGCAATGTTTCTCTTTTATGATGTTATCCCTCATGGAACACCTAGGTACACACAAATGGTTGCCTTTAAATAGTAACCCCTGTTGTAGCAAAAATTCAAAAAATTTGGAATGATAGGAATCTGAAAATTGTGAACAAACTGCATATATCTCCTTGAATTCCTCATCAGCCTGGTACATATTCTTGAGAGAATCCACTCCCACACTTTGCAACTAGATTTCCTGTGTAGTGCACACTCTTCTGCTCAGAGCATCTGCCACCTTGTTGGCTTGTCCCTTCTTATGTTTGATGGGAAAAGTATACGCCTGGAGTTGTTCGACCCACTTCATATTCCTATGATTTAGCTTCTTCTGTGAATTCAAAAAACTCAAAACATGGTTGTCAGTATAAATAATGAATTCCTTGGGCAAGAGATAATGTCTCCATTTTTTTAATGCTTGAACCATTACATACAATTCTAGATTATATGCGGAATACTTCCTTTTAGCATCATTCAAATTTTCACTAAAGAAAGCAACAGGTCTGCCTTTCTGACTCAAGACAACACCAATGACAAGGTTACCGGCATCACATTCCACAGTAAACAACTTATTAAAATTAGGCAAAACCAAAATGGGTTTCTCTGTTATTTTCTGTTTGAGAATCTCAAAAGACTCATTAGCTACTCTATTCAAAACAAGCTTACATTGTTGTCCTTTTATGGTATCCAGAATGGGTGCACAAATATGACTGAATCCTCTTATGAATTTCCTATAAAAAGTTGCCAACCCATGAAAATTTCTTACATCACTTACTGTTTTAGGTGCTGGCCAAGACATAATAGCATTTACCTTCTTTGGATCCATTTTCAAACTACCCTGGGATATCACCAATACAAGGTATGTGAGTTCTTCCTTCATGAAGACACTCTTCTCCATATTGATCATCAGTTTCTCCTCATGCAGCTTCTTCAACACCTGTTCCAAATGCTGCAAATGTTCTTCTTTTGTCCTGCTGAAAACCAAAATATTGTCAAGATAGACAACAACAAATTTGCCAATAAAATCTTTTAATACCTCATTCATTAGATGCATGAAAGTACTTGGAGCATTGGACAGTCCAAATGGCATCACCAACCACTCACAAAGACCTTCATTAGTCTTAAAGGCTGTCTTCCATTCATCCCCTTGTCTAATCCTGATCTGATGGTATCCACTCTTGAGATCAATTTTAGAAAAATATCGAGCTCCACCCAAACAATCCATGAGGTCCTCTATTCTGGGAATAAGAAACCTATATCTGATGCTGATCTTATTTATGGCTCTTGAATCAGTACATAACCTCCATTGCCATCCTTCTTGGGAGCTAAAACTATGGGTACAACACATAGACTAAGACATTTCCTCGCCAGGCCTTTATGCAATATTTCTTGTACTTGTTTAGCAATCTCCTCATTCTGATTAGGTGTCATTTTATAAGCTGGTTTATTTGGCAATGTGGATCCTAGGATGAAGTCAATCTAATGACTTATGTCTCTCACAGGGGGTAGTACATTGGGTATATCCTCTACCATGATACCCTTATATTTGTCTAACAATTCCTGCACTTCCTAAGGGACTTTTTCCTTGCTATTTTTAGACAAATCAGAATTGTCTTTAGGTTTCAAAATCAGAGCATACCCCTAGGTTCCCTCTTCTTTCAGAGTATGGAGAAACTCTTTCCCACTCATTAACATGATATTTGAGCCTACATTCTTGTCTACACCCTTTTCTGGTAAATGATCCATCTTATACTGTCTACCATTCTTGGTGATAACAAAGGAATTGGATTTGCCATCATGCTAGGCTTGTACATCATACTGCCAAGGTCTTCCTAACAGTAAATGGCATGCATCCATTTGAATTATATCACACAAAAGTTTATCCCCATATTCTTCTATCTGAAATTCTACCCAAGCTTGTTCATCAAACAAGACTTGTTGCCCTTTGTTTAGCCATGACACTTTGTATGGACTCACATGTGATAATCTTTGCAAATTCAATTTCTCTACCATTTCTACTGAAACCAAATTTTTACTTGAGCCAGAATCAACTATTACCTTACACCTTTTGTCAAAAACTTTACACAGAGTTCTGAATAGTGTCTTCCTTTGGGGTGGTTCCTTGTTCTGTGGCACCTTTAGCATCATCCTTCTCATCATGAGATTCTCTCCATCTTGTGCTGGAGCTACACTTCCCATAGGTGAGTTCACACTCTGACAATCTTCTTCTTGAATCAGCTGGCTCCTTCTCTCTCCTCCATGAGAGCTTGAGGCTTTCTCCAGACACTTGCCTACTGTGTGCCCAATTTGGTTACAATTATAACATCTTCTCATGAAGATGTTAGGACCTCTGCCTGGTCCACCAAATCTGCCTCTCCCATTGGGTCTCCTTCCTCTGAAACCCCCTCTAGAACTGGAGTCTCCACTATGTTCTTGTTGACTAGATTCCCCTTGATTTTTTTGGAACTGGTTTCTGCCACCAAAGCTATTTCTGCCTTTGAAATTCCTTCCACCTCTGCCTCTGTTATGCAATTCTCCCTTTCTTTTCTGCTTCTCTTTTACTCTCAGTGCCTCTTGGAAACACTTGTCCACGGTTTCTGGTGTCAAGATGGTAATCTCATCTTGTATACTATACTTCAGGCCATTAATGTACCTGGTAACTCTTCCTTTCTCATCCTTAGCAAGTCCACACCTTAGAGATAATTTGTGAAATTCCTCTGTATAGATGGATACATCCATATCCTTCTGTCTGAGAATCTACATTTTCCTGTATATCTGCACTTCATAATCTGTTGGTAGGAACTAAGTGTTGATCCTCTGTAACATCTGACTCCAGGATGAGATCATGATTTTTCCACTCTTCACCCTTTCTCCCTGGGTGTAGTTCCACCATGTGAGTGCAGCGCCATTCAATTTCGTCATTGCAAACTTGACTCTTCTATACTCCAGTACCTCCTTGTACTCAAAATAATTATTCAGAGCCTCGATCCATTCAATGACTTCTTCTGTGTCCATCTTTCCACTAAACATCAGAATCTCCATTTTTTCCTCGGATGACTCCTTACCAAGTAATTTTATGGCCTCCAGAAATTATTTCTGGTCTGCAGATATACCTCTCTATTCTGGGGTTGTTTCCTCTTCCCCATCTTCTTCTTCTTCACCAAACTCCTTGTCTAATTTCCTGCCTTTTCCCAAGCTTTTCAACTCAGCCTAGAGTGCTTCCTTGACTCCAGTCTTGATCATCTCCTCCATCTCCTTGAATTTGTTGACCAGTTCGGTGGTCATTCCCTTTGGAGGCATATCGCTAGCCCCTCCTTCACTTTCTTTGTCTGACATAAACATTCACAGACAACACCAACAATTCTGTAGACCTTTTGCTAGCTCTGATACCAAAATAATGCAGAGTGCACAGTGAAACCACAGTATAAAACCAAATTTGACTTACCATCGATCAGTCTTGTGCTGATGTGACCACAACACCTAGTGCAGGAGCACCTCAAAACATAAGAATCTGGAAGATTCCTTGCATTTTCTGTTGTGTCCAAAGAATCATATTGTAAGGCCTTCATGCCATATTGAAAGATTGTATACGTGTCATAAAAGAATTGTAACTGAAATGATAAATGTAACTGAACGACAGAGATGGTTGTAGGGCGGTTTGCCTTCCATCATATGTAACTGCCAAGTGAGTCTTTAAATAGTTAGTCTGTGTTTGTTAAACGGACATAGAGGAAAGCAGAGAGGTAGAAAGGATTGTTGTATGTACATTTTTTGAGAAGAAAGAAACAAAAGATTTGTTTTGGTGTAATTACAGGAATGTAGATTGGAGTCATTCCACTGGTTGAGATTTCTTTGAAAATGACCTCTGTAGTGCTAGATTGCTTTCTGTTATGTAGATTTAGTTTTTTTTGTGCATAGTTGTTCGGCTGCAAGATACAGAGGTTTATATCAGCATGAATTTTGTATTGTTTCACCAAATGTACATTTCGTGTGTATATCGCAAATGCATGTTGAGGATGTATCTCGAGGTTGTATGTAGGGGGATGTATATTTTGTGTGTATATCACAAATGTATATTACAATTGTATGTTAAGAATGTATATGGAGAATGTACATTGAGTATGTACATTGCGTTAGATACAGATGGCGACTGATAATAACGGTAAAGATAACCGGCAGTAGCAAGTCATGTTATGCATGTACAAGTGTTTGGCATATCGATAACAGATGTGAGATCGGGAGTCAAGTTTAAAGTCATGACGAAGGAATTAAGTCTCAGTGAAGGAGATGTCGTAGACACATCGGCATGAGGAAGGTCTACAATAAGACTTGAGAAGGTCTCTCCGACATCGGTTGTCTCACTGATAGAGAAGAATACATGTGGTTCGGTATTATATGGACCTAAAGAAGGATATTTAAAGTTGTTTGAGCATTTAACTCCCTGTACTGCTGATTCGATGGGTACACATAATTTAAAAGTTGATAAGAAAATAGTTTCCGCTGTGTTAGGTCTCAAAAACGCAGGTCGTTAACCCTAAGAGATTGCTAGGCTCTATTGACATTTTTGGCTAACTGACGTGGGGTAGATATGGATAAACCCCCTTCACTTCAGGCTCTGCCAGACCTAGGCAGGTAAACGTCTAATTAATAAAGTAGATAAAGAGATGATCACTACTTTGATCAGAATTAATCTAACTATTGATAATGACACAAATTATAAAACAAATGAAAAGACAACAAGTTAATTCTAAATGATCTAAATTGTAATACTAAAACAATAATGCAATCTAATTAAGTAAATCTAAAGTGAATTTGTATAAGTGATAATAAAAACACTAGACCAGTGCCTTATTGAATATAGAGTTAGTATGATCATGAAATAAATGACTGTTTGTTTGGTAAAAACTCAAACTACCTGGCATGAAAGAATAGGTATGTAACGTGTACAACCCTGCAAGGAAATAGTTAATATTCCATACTTATATATCCAACTGATAAAATCAAATTACCTGCATTCATCTAAAAGGATTTAATCCCTCTTTGAAGGAACCTATCAGAATAATACTGCAATTGTAAAAGATTTATCAAAAATTTGGAGACAGAATACAAACCCTAACTATATGACTCTTCTTACAGATCCATGACAATGTCTTCACAGTTACTATGATAGATTTAAAGGATTTAATTCTGCAAGTAGAAACCAGTTAATCTTATCACACTATAACAGCAAATGTGTATAAACAACTTTAAGATATACTTGATAACTCAAATTGAATAACAAAGAAAACTTTGAAAGGAGACAGTCATATAATTGAATAAATTAAATAGATAGTTGATACCGAAATTTGTAGTTATTGCTTCATGTTCACAGACTTGACTTCATCAGAGAATGCTTGCACATGGTCTACCAGAAATAAAATATATTAAAAGTGAACTAGCATTGTTGTTCAAATCTAATCTATAGTATCCCCTATTCTATTCTATAATCTCTCCCTATTGTCTATTCTATCTATCTTATCCCTTTATTCTGGTCTTGGTCATCTCTTATGAGCGGCATACAAGCTTCAGACCAGTTACAATAGTTGTGATAGTTTATAAATGAACAACAGTATTTGTTCTAAAACATATTCAGGAAATTTAATACTCGTCTTTAACCACCAAATGGATAACCATTTTAGGGTCAAACAAAGCTCTTTAACTGTAATTCCGCTTAATCTCCTTCGAGGGTTTCTTTATTATTCCTAAAAATATGAGATAAAACACAAATTAATTTTTGATCAAATAATCAAAACAAATTTATTTAAACATATGTATTTACTTAAGTAATTACTTCCCTTATCGATATTTTATTCAGCTCCTCAAGATCCTTTCATGGGTGTTTATATAACTTGATCCCCGCTGTGTATATCCTACAAAAAAACCCATATTTCAAATGTCAAAAGAATATCTTAACCATTCGGATTTAATGTTGTTTTAGGGTTTCTGTGTTTTGTATCGGCATGATTTTCACAACATGTCCCTGACATCATTGTGACTATCGTGTCGGCGAGACTCGCAGGCTTTGTTTTGACTTATTCAGCTTCACTGATACAAAGGCCTTTCTATATTGAACTCCTTTTTCACATCCGGCGCTTGTATATCGGCTTGCACATCGAGCATACACATTATAATTGTACATTCCAGATATACAAGTGGTGGGGTCCACATTACCTTTTCATTTGTATCTCCGTGATGTATATAACATTTGTATCAACCCTTAGATACAAGTCCGGAAACATACAACATCATTTGTATCACCTTTCAGATTCAGACTTGTCCTTTTATAAACCATAGTTCACTCATGGCTCAGTTTCGCAATCAGCATAAAGTGCAACACTTCATTTGATATACATTAGTCAGGATGCATCCTATATATCGGATTTTAATCTTCCCTCAATTCCGCAATGTATGTATACTAAAATGTATGTCTCTGAAAGCATACACATACAAAGCGTGATACATACAACAACTTAACTTTATTTCATACTTTTTTGAATCCATGGTATGTATATTAGCCTTGTATATTTACTTTGCATGTTTATCCTTGCATCTCAAACATACAAAGCCCAATATACATCTGGCGGACTTATCGCTTTTATTCATTTCTCCTCTGAATTCCATCGGGTCCGCGGCATGCATATATCATTGTATATCTCCTTTGTATGTTTAAACATACAAACATAAAGTGCATTCAATGGATTTAAACAACTATTCACTTAAACTTTGAACTTTTCGGGCCCGACTTGTATGTAAGAAAAAAGTGTCATTGAAATGCATACAAGTAAACAATGCATCAACCCGATGACTCCTTTATGCGACCATACCACGACCTGATATACAAGGGACTTTGTATATGCATCATACAATGACACAACATACAAACCACTTTGTCTATGAGAGACTTTGTATATGCAAACGACTTTGTATATACAAACATACAAACCCATATCACAATGCATTTTACCAAAAACGCACATAACTTGCGAAATAAAGGGAATTTTAAGATGGTTCAAAAAGCAACCCCTATTCATTTTCGACAAGGAATTCACCCATATTTAGCTCTAGTACTTAATGTCATTTTTCTTTTATTTTCAACAAGGTTTGTAAGTTTTCACTTCCTTGTTTACGGTTCATCTTTAATGAGCACTTCAACCATGTTATACTAAGTCTTTAGGAATCAGAGTAGATCAAATCCAAATATTTCTTTCAACTCAATTGTTAATTTCTACTTGAAAACAACTATGGATTTTTCCATATATGCTCACATACTGAAATTTTTGGATGATTGAAACATAATATTTGCTAAAAAGTAGCCTGGGAATTTGAGTCCCAACACGCTGTGCACTCTGCATCAACACCTCTTTCTCCCAAACTTACTTCCATTGGCAGGATCTTAAACCAACCTTCGATATCACCATGCTTCTCATTGGCAATTACCTTCGGTGTAACTTTCCCTATTGATCAGACTTCTTTTGGAACAGCCAATAAGCTGATCACTCTGATGTCACTTCAGACCTTCACTCATCGGCATAACAACTACTATCACCTAGACTAGGGTTTTCTACACTGATATTCTTGCATGTCGTTGCACAGTCTACCTTCACTGAACCCTAGTGCATGGAGATGCTAGGTGATCTATTGTGTACTTTGCACTGTCTGGATCCTCTGCACCGCAAAATGATGAAACACACAGGGAACAAAAAACACATATCGTACAATGAAGCCATTCCACCGATTTCGATAGAAATCTCACTAGTGGAATGCTTCACTTCGACATTTTCTAACAACGGAAATACAAAAGGGAAAGGAAATCTACAGCTATGCAATTTCGTATTTACAGAGAATAGAAAAGCAAATTGACGACACAGAAATAGTTCTATTCTCCTTAAAGATGCATGGTTACATTCAATCTCCTCTTCGATCTAATTACAATAAAAATGATATATCCATTTGGTTCAATCCTCTAGGTTTATAAACTCACCCAGAGTAGTACCAAACTGACTCCAAGCAGCTGGGAGATCAATCCAAGCGACTGGGAAACACTATTGCCTATTTTTGGCATTATTGCTATTTTTGGCATTATGCGATTACAATTTGACAAATGTCCCCTAAGTCACTTGGGACTTACAAAATGAACCTAGATACAAACACTAAATGCATGCATTGGTCAAATACAATGCAAACATGATTTCCTAAACAAAACATGATTCAAATGCCTCATGGAGGCCACCTTGTGTTAGGTGCTCCTGCACCATTTTATAATGACCAAGTAAATTTACTTAACAAGGTAACTAACTAGTAATATAATAATATTCCATTCCTAATGAACTATTCCAAAGTATAATTCATCTACGTGTTTTTCTTCAAATCCAAAAAAAAATTAAAAGACATGACTCTAATATTCATATTAACAATATCGACACCACTAAACTTTAAAACTAAATAAAAGAGGTCATCTAACTTACCTTACTGGCCAACTTAGAGTGTTATAACTTTTACTTTATTCTAAAATAAATACATTTAAAGTCCTATTATGTGAAAACTATAACCATAGACCACCCACTAGAATAATATGCTAATTTTATTCACTACTAATTTAACAATTGCTACACCAAAGAGATAATAATAATATTATTATCAATAATACTTCTCCTGCATACAATTAAACTTCTAATTCATACTCTAGGATCTCTGTCTACCAAGGAATTATTTTAAGGCTAAGACTAACATGTCTAGGCACCATAAAACTAATATAAGTTCTCTTGAACTAATACTTCTAGTTAGTTTTATTTAGTCATTAATTATCTACTATAATTAAGAAATACTATAGTTAAATACATATGAATATATCTATATATATATATATATATATATATATATATATATATATATATATATATATATATATATATATATAAAATTACGAACTTAACTACATTCCAAATTAATAATTTAAGAACTAGAATTCAAATAAGAAACCCCTAAATACTGCCAGATCTAATATGGAACAAAATGATGAACAGGAAAGAATCGACCCTATGGAAATACTAAAAGCTTAATCAATGTTAAAATCTTCTCAATCAGAAAGAAATGATCCATACCAACAGACCTTATGGCACTAGTGTTTTTAGGTATATATATATAATTACGAACTTAACTAGATTCCAAATTAATAATTTAAGAACTAGAATTCAAATAAGAAACCCCTAAATACTGCTAGATCTAATATGGAACAAAATGATGAACAGGAAAGAATCGACCCTATGGAAATACTAAAAGCTTAATCAATGTTAAAATCTTCTCAATCAGAAAGAAATGATCCATACCAACAGACCTTATGGCACTGGTGTTTTTAGACAAAGGTTTTTGCAAGAAATAGTCTAAGGAACGACGATGCCCATTGCAGAGATGGCATAAAAAAAAAAATGATAATGATCTTCTTTTGGTTCAAGGACTTAAAACACATTGCAACCCTACACAAACTCAGAAATCAAAACTATATGGTCCAAAACTGTACTAATTTTGCCTCGTCAAACTCTCTAAATAGTTGATTATTTTACAAGATTATTAGGTAAATCCAACAATAATAAATTTCTTATATATAAATCCATAGAGATGACCTTATTACTTTTGATCAACATTAAAATGCTACTTATATTTGTTGCAGACTTGAATGGACAAGGCCACCAAGAATGAACCCCTTGAGCATGTACAACCCTTCCCACAAACTAGTATGGCTCCCTGAAACTATTTCAAACTGCTAAATTCCCTTCTAGAAAAGATATAAATCATTTCAAACTATTACAATGTGTATAGTCAACAAGGCAAGTACTAGTTTGTCTTTTGTTAAAGTGTACGACTAGCAAGACAAGGCACTGACTTGTCTTCTTACTGAGTGTACAATAGTTTTTTCTATTTTTAGTTATTCAAATAAACTTCCAAACACCATTCCTTTGTGTATGGCCAGCTTGGAGGTATTTATATGGTATGGCCAACAACTTCTTGATTATCTTGCAAATATTAAAATATATAATATTTCTTGGAGTTGCAGCTTTAAATAAAAAGTATTAATTATTAAACTTGTACAAAAATATAATAAACTACTCCACAAAAAATTTATAAGCACACAACTTTAGAAAAATATACCAATTGAAACGCTAAATAATCTCATTTAGAAATCACACCAAACCCCAAAATCTCGAAAACCCAAAACTACTAAGAACTACAACCACAATGAAAACCCAGAAATCTATAGATCAAACTACAACTAAAAATTCCTTTAATCATTCAACATGACAGTGATCTCTATATGAAATCACCAAGCAAGACAAGAGAGTTTTCATCCTCAGATCTAGAATAAGGGAAACTAGGAGGGTTTCTGTCCTCGGCAAAGAAGAAAGAACCCACGTTCATCCTTGTAAAATGAAATTGGTGAAATAAGTAGGTAACTCCTTTTATAGGCAATTTTAGGGCAACCAAATACTTTTTCTTTTAGTTCACTTTTCCCCTCAATAATAAAAATAAAGGGAATTTCAATGTCTTTTTAATTTTATAATACTTTTATTCCTTATTTTTCAACATCAAAATAACCTTTTAAGTCACCACTTTGTGCCCCATGCCTAGTGTTATCACTTTTGGCCCCCTTTTAAAAACACTTTGTTGGCCACCCTCTTTTATAATAAATAACTAAACATAAGTTGCCTTTAAGAAAATAATGTAAAGTATCCTTTAGACAACTCAAGTTTATTATTTAATTACTTATCCTCTCATCCAAAAGTCTACGGAAAGTTGGCAGTCTCCAAGGATGTTGGAATTCTCCAAGAATGTTGGAATGTACCCAGAAAGGGACATTAGAGTTGCATTGAAGATTTTTCATACAAAGGAATGAAATTTTTATTTAATATAGACATTCCAATATAAACAATAATATAAAATTATACCAATTAATACCATAATAGAAATGAAGCAAACACTCCTTGGAATGCAAATATGCCAAGAATCCCCCTTGTAATTTGAAGTCTCCAATGAGTTGCTAGTCTTTACAACTATAGTGATATAGATGGTGCACTCAACACTTCGAAAAACTTCAAATCATGAAAATAAAACTACATGTGATCCATCTCCAACCTAATAAGGAATCACATGTGCTCATAGTGTGTCGTAATAGACCATGTGCTAAAGAGAGTAAATAGATAACTCAAGTTGATGCCCACAATTGTGCTACAATACTATCTAAAACTGTGAACTCATCCTTGTCCACAAAGCTCTCAAACTCAACAAAGGCACATGCCATCTCTAAAAAAATGGTTCATCTGGGAGGAAAACATCTCTATCCTCAAATATGGTGACTAGGGTCCTATTAGTAGCCATTTCCCAAAAAGGGCGAATATTCATTCTCCAATCATTGATGCAATCAATCTCTAGTCAAAGATTTGATATATCTGCAATTGACCATTGGTGATTCAGTCATCACAAGTGCTCACTCCAATAAAAAATGATCAAACTATAGTTGACCATTGGTGAGTCACTCTCATCGTCGGTGCTCACTCTGAATCATGATGTACAAGCTCCATGCATAGTCATCAAAAAATGTATTTCTCATATATTACAATGTCTAAAACTCTATAGTCCACAATCTCAAAAATATTTAAAAAACTCATCTACATATGGCTACACATCCAAATTTCACTCAATCAAATGGGATATCTATAATTCTAGGACCCGTCACATGGCCCAACATCAACTCTGTAATAATCAAGAACAAAATATATCCAAATCTATTATAAGCTATAAACCACAATAATTTGTACTGAAAAAATGACCTGTCCTCAATGGCCAATAAGTAGAAATTGTCATTATCTGAATTACATCAACAATAAAGGCATCTAAAAACTCTAGTTGACAACCAAGAAAAATTTAAATTACATGAAGAATGCCACATAAGCAACAAAGATATGTAAAACATCTTAAGCATACATCAATCATCCTTGTGAAGTAGATCAAAATATTGTCATACACAAGATTACCCCTAGCAGATAAGAGAGGAGAACACTAACAAGGCCTTCCTCCCAAGGAAGCACACTGAAGCAATAAGTTAGTTGCAAAATGGCTAGAGTCAATCATCTAGGACAATTGCATTGCAATGTTCGAAACAAATCATATAAATTTAGATAACCGATGGAATCTTAAAGACATACTTAATCTATTACATCCTGAAGAAGGTGATTCGCATCACAAGTAGGAGCATCAACAACACTGAACACATACTCATTTGTAGGATTTGAAATAGTCTGAATCAAAGGTGTCACAACTAGAGTATCCAAAGAAACATCTAATGTTTCCCTGATAACTTGCTCAAACAAAAGATTTGCAGCACATAACGTAGGTTTAGACACTTTCTTCTCAAAACAATGGGAAGAATCATGAGTATAATGACTACAGGAAGAGAATGAATGTAAGTAAAAACAAGAAATTCATTGTGAACACAACAACCACAATAGAAATAGAATTTCAGTTGAACCAATTTGACAGTTCTATAGGAAAACTCAACTTTACATGTATCTATAAGTCCCAAGTATACAAATTTGATGGGTTCAAGATATTGTGGATAAGCAGACGCAACACTTTTCATCAAGAACATTTTGCTTGTACCTACCCTCTTCATTGAACTACTAGAAGAAGGGAAATAATTGTAAGTATAAAGAAGCATCACCACCTTTCAACCACCCAAGTAACCATCCCTTAACTAGGTGTAGTTAACTATAACAAATATTAGACATAAAACACATAAATAAATAGATAAAGATAGGAAACAAACCAAAATGAACAAAGTGAACATATGTCTAATGACTCCTCTATTTTTGAAACTAAAGACTGTAAGAAAATACAATGTGATCACTTTGTCTTTATATATCCCTATTTTATTATCATCCCATATGGCGGAATCGGTCTATCTTTATATTTCCGTATCCACCTATCAATGGTGTGCCTAAAAGTTGAACATGCAATGAAGAAATTTCATTTGTTATAACATGCAAGGTAGAGCATTGTTCTTAGTGCCTTCTCTTGAATTAGAGCTGCGGTCAACCTGCACACTGCCACAAAGACCAATCGCAGAGCACATAAAACACTTCCGTAAACAATGTGCAATTTAGGAGCTAAAACATCAGCTCCTCTATCATTCAACAAAAGAACAAAAAAATGATTGGTTGAACATAAAGAGATTAATGCTTCTCTAAAAGCATGGTTGACACAATAGTTCCATGGCAGGAACTAATAATGAGTGATTAACCTGAACATGCATTTAGTATTATCCATACTTAAAGAATCTTTAAGGATAGGATCCATTCAACTGAGAGATATTGTTAATGTTAGTTAGGCAACTTAGAATAAACAGTGAATAGATTGGTTAAGGAATACTTGTTATTCTTTTGAGATGTATTAAGATTTGGAATTTATTAATTCTTATAAATTGTGCACAAGAATTTGAGAGTCAAATTTGAGAGTCAAAAGTAGCAACCACATTAAAGAATTGATAATGATTGAATTTAATCTTCCAAAACATGGGAAGAATGAGTGAATTGAATCCTTGAAACTGAGGGAAGAATGAAATGAATGGAATCAAAGAATGTGAGAATCTCTATGAGAAGAGGGATCTATGTTAGGATGTAACAAGTATTACAGGCAAGGCCTGGAGGAAGTGCAAGCTAGGACTCCTGCGCTCTCGGTCAAAATGGGTACTAATCTTCCATCAGCAACTTTAAATTTCTAGCCTGTCTGGTAGAGGGGAAGTTCTTTTCCTCTGCCAGATGGAACGAAGTATGCCTCGTTCAAAAATGTGTCCCTTACAGACTTCCACAGCCACGTGTTTCCATCAGGGCTCTCATGCCATGTCACCTGCTTCTTGTACTCCTCATTAGGGGCCACAAAGTGATTGCTTTCGCTTCTAATCATAGGGTGGGCGCTCCCTCCAATGGTGTATATACCCCACAGCTCATAGTTGTTGTTCGCCACATGCGCATACCCATGTCGGCACCTACCCAGAAAAATAATCCATATCATGTCAGTTAGCAGTTGGAGATCGATTATATCTGAATTGATTCACGAATGGAGTTAGCTAGTTATGCACGAGAAGTTGAATTTAATTCAATTACCTTGGCATGCGCTCCAATAAGCCCGGTCCAAAGTGGTTGAATGCAACAGTCACTCTCATGTCTTTATCAGCTGTATAATCATCGCTGTGGCCCAAAAGCATCACCTGTATTGTTTTATTGCAGAGGCAAGATTAATCATTCATCCATATTTAGGAAACCAGTCTAGTCCCTTTCTATAGTAATTAAGTCAGGATTCTTACTTTGTCATGGTGAGAGAAGCGGTTGTTAGAAATGGTAACTGTGGTGGAAGCGAGCGTGACATCTACAAGTCCATCTACGCAATTGGAGAGCATGTTATGATCGATCCAAATGTATCGTGAAGTAACAACTAAAATTCCATCTCCATCTTGTGTATCCATCATCTCAGGGCTCATGGATTGTGAGAGAAGAACGTTGGCAGCTACACTTGGCTTGCAGTCGTGGATGTTTAATCCATGGATGATAATGTTGCTAACATTGAAGAGGCGGATGCAAGGGCCATTGCTGATGTGAACATTTGAGCCCCTTGCATTGATAGTCTTGTGGCTGGTGAAAAAGAGGGGCATCTCAAGCTTTATCTCCATATCACTGGCGAAAACTATCCATAGCGGACCATCACAAGTAACTATGTATGTAAGAGTCCCAGGTTGGGGATTTGTAGCATTGTCATCTAGACTGGTGACTGTGTACATCTCTCCTCCTTTGCCTCCCTTGGCTGCACTTCCAAATCCCACACCACAATTTGCAAGCTTCATTCTGTTGCTTTGCTCTGCCCAATGCGAATCTCTTCTCCAGCAATTATCTACGACATTATATGAGGGGGAGGAAGTAGATAAGGTGGCATGGAGATTGAGAATAATCAGTAGTATCATGGAGGCAGCCATAAAGAAGCTCTGTTCCATGGAGATGACTAGAGAGTGCTAAAATGAATGAATCTTGTATGCCTTAGTCAATCCAGTAAATTAATAAACTATTAGTGAGCTTCAGAAGTGATGTTGCATGCTTCACTTGGGTAAGTGTATATATAGAGAAGCCTGCGGAACCTGTGCAGATAGCAGTGAGCCGCCAGCAAGTCTGCCCGTGCATGAATGAATGAAGATCAACATGAACAAGTCAAACCATAATACCAACGCGGCGTCCTTAGATTTGTCACTTGAGAATAACCCAAGCTGGCTCTTATCGAGTAATTTGGTTTCTTGATAATACCTGTGGGATGGCGTAGTGCATAATTTATGTTCATAAAAAATGCATGTGTTTGGGACTTGGCGGCACCGTTCTAATCTCTGCTCATCCATTACAGGCATATATGATCGTTCGTCTCTCATTGACTTTGTTCTATTGTAAAAAACTATACTTGTATCTTTCTAAATACTTGAGCTAAATCTCCGACCAAAATTCGGGGAGATGAGATGAATTGATTAACCAATTTCCGCGTAAAGGAATAATCAAGCAAGACAATCACCAACCTTAAATTTTTTAATGAGATGACACTCGTAAATGTATTAAAATAATTATTCAAAAATTAAATAATAGACAAAGCATATTGTTTGAAATTTTGATTCCATATGTTGTGTGGGATTTAAACAATTGATTCTTTAATTTATTAAGGCTTTATGTGATGTCAGACATATGTTTTTTTATAGAAATAAACCTTATGTCTATGTTTCCCAATAAAAGCAATAAACTAATACATTTTCCCAAAGGTCCCTTTAGTCAAAGGTTTTAGTGATGCATGCATTTGCTTAAGGCAACTTCATTCAAAGATTTAGGTATGCTCAAAGGTGTCTGTCACAACTCAATTTTTGAATTCTAAATTTGAAAACTAAACATAAAATGTATATTCATTTAAAAATACAAATAATAAACAATTTAACAATGGATTACACTTTAAAAAAATGGAGGATAAGATTTGCAAATCCACTAAAGAGTGGAGGATGCATTATCATTAAAATAAAAGAGTGGAGGATGCATTATCATTAAAATAAAAGAGTGGAGGATGCATTATCTTTAAAAAAAGAGAGTGGAGGATGCATTATCATGAAAAAAAAAGAGAGTGGAGGATGGATTTTTCTATTAAATGCCTAGAATTGTGAGAAGGAGGGACACTCATCTCTAGTTTGGGAGTGCTGGAGAAATCTGTAAGTTTTCTCCTCTTCCTCATTTGCTCTGTTTCTTTTGAAAATTGGTTCTTGATTGTTGTTAATAACTTTTAGACTTATTTGATGGTATGTTTTAAATTGCAAACTGTGTATACGGCAAAAGTTTTAGAATTTGGTTTTACACTTGCCAGTTGCATTTGTTTATAAGTTTCTTAGGCCTCTGCAACTAACCTATTATGTATTCCTGTGCTATCTTGGCAATTTAGTGAGATCACACTACTTGGTGTCATTAAGTCATACAGCTCACACGCCTTGTTTGTGTTTCCATTGGCAACTACAACATTAGAAAAAGGATTCCTCATTCCATTATGTCTTGATGGGGGTCTGCTCCCTATTCCAGCACTCCACACAGGCCGGGAGGTACTGTCTAGGTTGTCACATCTGGTTTCAGACCTACTAAAATTGCTTTTCCTTGAAAACTTTTAAAGCCTTTTTAACAGTTTTCGTATATAGTTTATGCTTCCACGATCCACATACGTGTCTATCTGAGTATTTCCAATTGTAATATCTGACAAAATTTCCTTTTATTATCCCAATTCGACGTAGGCAGGAATGGTTCTAGCAAAGGTTGTGGAAACTAACCTTGCACCTGCCAACGTCATTTACTTGAAAGTTTTTATAATCCATTTTCAACAAATCTGTGATTTGCAGAACTTGCAATCATTGCATTCCATAAGTGACATTTCTTTGAGGAATTTTGTCAAACAGTTCATGTGCTTGGTCTACACTCCCACCTTTTTGCACCCATAACAGCCAGTTGTTTTTCCTTACAATGTACGTCTGTCAATTGCATTTGTTTGATGGCTTCTAAACCTTCTCACCAAATCCATTTTGTGCATATGCTTCAATAATTGCAGTTTAGGAGACCACATATCTTTGAGGGATTTTGTTAAACAGTAGACGTGCCTTGTTTGTGCTTCCTCATTTCGCATACTTGACTACCAGAGTGCTTCCAACCTTAATATCTAATAAAATTGCCCCTCCATCATGTTTTGAGAAATATCCATCCCCTGTTTTTGAACGCCTCCACTTTCGCACAAGCAGAGAGGCCGTGGTTAATGGATTGAAGAAATTGGATTTACGTTGCCAATTGCATTTGCTTAAAAGTTTCAAAAGCATTAAAAAAAAAAACAAATCTACTTTTGTACAATCCTGTAGTCTTGTATACCATAAGGCAACATCCCTTGAGTCATTTCACATGCTTTGTCTATGTTTCTCTCTGTTTCTCTCTATCTCTCCAAATCTGTTATTTTCATTGATTCTTTGATGTATGAGACAATTTTCTGGGCATTACTCTAGAAGAAACTTCTCAAATTTTATTTTCTCCTTGACTTAGCATAATTTCATAGTAATCATAATCCTCATACTCATCTCTTAAGTGTGTTCTATCATCAAACTACAATGCCAGGGTTCCTTTGTAAGCCAACCATTCCTTTGTGATCTCTTAATATCCTTAAGAGATATTTTATCATCTAGCTCATTATTAAATTTTTCAATGTCAATGGTATTGGTGGAATTGATTTACTTCTCCATTACAAGCAATCCATACAATCTCAACAAATAGACCCTGTCTATTGTACTGTCATCTATGGGCTTCTCATCATGTCTATATATGAGATTTTATTTAACTTTCTTTTAAATGAGGAATTATTACCTTATCCTCCCTCTAGTATCATAACATCTATGAGGTGTAAACTAAATGACTTAATCATGTGTAAGAATTGACATGAAATTGTAATTTTCACCCATGAGCTTTAATTGGTTAGATAGAATTCTCCCTATCTTTTACTTAATATTGATGTGAATGATTTAAAAGATGAAAGTAATAACATAATAAAAATAATTGCAAAGGGTAAGATTATACATGGCCAATATACGAATAAATATATGCAATATTTTAGTAATGAAGAAAATTATAGTAAGAAGCAAAGATGGATTTGAAATATTGCTAATCTCAAATGCTTTAGAAAGTACAAATGATAACTTAGTGCTTCGAAACAATTTCCCCAAATCTCATGGTGTGACCGAAGAATCCCTCATTTTGACAATATTATTTAATTAGGTTATGAATTGATGATCTCAATTAATGAAGTTAAGCTAAACTCTTGTTGGATAACTTATCCTGTTAATATTACAAGCCTTAATTTGGTTCTATTTATACATATAAGTTGAAATAATTATGCAAGAAAAGGATCTAGTACCCTACTCTTGGAACAAAGATAAATTTGATATGTGACTATACATCATTATTTTACCTTGATTAAAGATCACTTGATGTACAACGAATTAACTATCCTATCACCTTGAAAATAGAATGATTAAGTATTTTATTTTTGATTAATGTATGTGAATTAGTATCTTCTAAAATTATGTTTACAATTGTTTGAATGTTGTTACCTTACTCTTCCTTATGTATTGATGAATGGATCAAAACATCTAGCCGTTTTCTTTACATGCAAGCAAAGAAGTTTAATTTTTCTCTTAAGCTATCATATTAATTTTCTTTTGAGGTAAACCTTGTAAATAAATGTCTAAACTCAAACATTCGCAGTGTTCAGTATTTACGGTACCTCTGGGTCACATTTACGGGTAATGCCGTTGCGCTGAACCAAGTATCTCGCGCCTAACATAGCTGCAACAACGACATCTGGGCACCGTCCCTCTAAATCATTGGGCAGTAATAAGGAACATCTTTAAGTTAAATCCGCAGGAAGGAAAAATCTCCTCGGATACCTGACTAAAAAGATTAAGAAAAAGAAAAAGGTGAGACTATCAAAAATTGTTGTAGGACGGTCAACGGGAAGACCTCATCGGGGAAATATGCGTGATAGGTAAATTATTCACACTTGAAAACTTAAACGCCAAACACTCTCGGGAGGTGTGTTTGCAATACTAGTTTCTTAGGAATTCCATCTCTATATCACTTGAGTGAATGGGCAGTTGGCGAAGAACTGTGTACCATCCATAGTTACATAAAACATAGTGTAAGATAGAACTACATGTTCTCATTCATCGTGTAGAGCGCATCTATAGAGGGCCTTGATCCCGTGGATACAGGGTATGTAGGTAGTCTGGACGGCGAAGGATGCCCCTAGTACTCAGGTCCCTCAGATATAGGGTACTCTTTAATAATCAACTTCATATTCTCGATCTCTAGTTAAAAGGTTATCTAGGTAACTTAAGAACTCTTCTAGTACTCAGAAGAATCCCCGGGGTGGATTACTTGTACCCGGCGTTGCCGTAAACTGAGGTGAGTACAAGTTGATGTTATGTGTTCCCTGGTTGACATCCTCAGTACAGTGTCTGGGCAGACTGTGGTCCCTAGGAAGTGACTCATGAACCTATATTGGTTCCGTGGGAGTTAGAAGTCTCTGGCCAGAGCATAATGATTCCTGTCCTATTTAGCCCAGTTGGCTGTTGTGTTTACTTATCCCATATTGGATAGAGACTTGGTTCATTTGACCACTAGGCCTTTTGGCCACTATTTGTTCTACCTGAATCAGGTAGCGATTAGGTCCGTTTGACCTGGTTCTGTATGAACCTATTTGCCCAAAGGATAGAAGAGCCCGGGTTGGCTTAAGAATGTTCTGTTTTGAACATATGGCACATTTTGGCCGAAGTTTTTCCTGAGTACTCAATGAAAGTCTTGATATATCTCATAAAAACTTGTTAATAAAGTAAAATTTTTGAAAATTTGAGTTTGGATCAAGGGGGTCCTTACATGTGGTATCAGAGCGTGGTTCAAACACTTGACCTGGAGGCTTACAAACTCAAAATCGATAATAATTAGTATTCAAGATAAGAATTGTGATAGATTTAATTATAGTCAATTTGCATGTTGTAAACCAAAAATTATAGCAAGTGGTAAATCACCTCTCTCCTTGTTTCAGAATTAAATGGCGAGAACCCGAAATTTGTGAGATTTACATGGAGAGGAACCGGTCAACCAAGGACCAGTTGTAAATGAAGGACCAGTTGTAAACCAAGAACCAGTTGTAAACCAAGAACCAGTTGAAAACCACCTGAGAACCCAAATGCTGGTATTGAAGCAATTATTCAGTTGTTGACAGAATAGAAAGAAAAGTTGGAAAACCTTGAGAAAACGGTACAGGACCTGAAGACTAGACAGGGGACTATAGAAAACATTTTGGAACTGGAAAATGAACATCAAGGTGCAGAAGTACACAGCTCAAACAACTAATGAGCTAGATGTTCCTAGGGCTCGGCAGGATACTACCACTCTAGATATCTCACAAGACCTCAAAAAGATAACTCCTCCTAAGTTTGATGGTAAACATGTGGGGGATGCTGCAGAAGGATGGTTAATCAAAATGGAGAAATATTTTGAACTAAGAAACTACTCAGAGAGCATCAAGGCAACTTGGGGAGCCTATCAATTGGAAGGAGAAGCTGCTAGTTGGTGGATAAACATAAATTAACAATATTGTTATTCAAAAGAAAACCTGACTTGGAGACTGTTTGTGAGCCACTTCTGTGAGAGATGGCTTCCACAAATATTTTATGATGAGAAGATGACTGAGTTTCTGAATCTTAGACAAGGAAATCTCACAGTCCAACAATATTGGGATAGATTTGCGAAACTACTGAAATATGTTCCTAACTATCAAAGGGATGAAAGGTCTCAGGCAAGGAAGTTTCTTTTGGGGTTGAATACTGATATTGGGGCAGAAGTGGATATGTTTGCCCCTAACAACATGAATCAAGTCTTGGAGAAAGCACTCAAACAGGAAAAGAAATTACAGGCACTATCGGTGGCAAAGCAAAACTTTCGGGACAAACAATTTGTCTTCAAAAGGAAACTAGACAATAAGGACAACAGAGGAGCTCAAAAGAACAAGAGTAGAGACTGGGGTAGAATAGAATCTACTGGTAATCAGGATCATAGGAACAATTACAATAGTAATGTCAGGAGTGCACCACCCTGAATTTCTACTGGACCCCTTGGTGGATGCTTTATGTGTGGAGGCAATCATTATGCAAGAGATTGTTCAAAAAGGAATGGGTACAATCAACCACAGCAACCTCGGCAACATCAAATACATGTTGCAGTCAGAAATCAACAAACTCGTCATCAAAATGTACCTATGCAGACAAGAGGTATGCTTTTTGGTAAACCCATAACTATTTTGATAGATACTAGTTCCTCCGAGAATTTTATTTCCCCCGAATTGGTAAGAAAAATGTCTTTGCAAACTAAGAATATGGAATCATCATGGACGGTTCAGTATGGGGACAAGGCTATACGGAAAGTGAACAAGTACATAAGAGGAGCCCTCATAAGTTTCCTGACTTAGAAACCAAAGCTGACTTATATGTTGCACCCCTAGGAGCCTATGATGTCATAATCAGAATAAGTTGGCTAACGAGTCATAAGGCTAACATAGATTGCTATAACAAAGTGGTGGAGTGTGTAGATGATAAGGGGTGTAGAATTAGGATCCAAGAAATTTACAAACCTATATCAGTGGGGACCATTTCTGCTATGCAACTAAAGAAGGGAAGACGAAAACAAGGAAATCAGATATTCTTAGTATCTTTAGATGAGAAGGGAGAAGAAAAAGAAGCCCCTACCTTTGAAATAGTTCGTTCCTTTGGGACTACAAGGATGTGTTTCCTGAAGAGCTACTTGGATTACCTCCTAAAAGGGAATTTGATTTTTCAATCGATATACTTCCTAGAACTGCACCTCTATCCAAAGCCCCATATAGGATGAACACCACAAAACTCCAAGAATTGAAAATACAGTTGTAAGAATTACTAGAGAAAGGGTTGATAAGGCCTAGTGTATCACCTTGAGGAGTACTAGTCATATTTGTAAAGAAGAAGGATGGGACACTAAGGTTGTGCATTGACTACAGAATGTTGAATAAGGCCACTGTGAAGAACAGATATCCCTTGCCTCGTATTGATGATCTATTTGACCAAATGAGAGGAGCCTCAGTGTTCTCCAAAATTGATCTTCGCTTGGGTTATCACCAATTAAGGATAAAAGATGAAGACATCCCAAAGACAGCATTTAGGACTAGGTATGAACACTCTAAATTCATTGTAGTTCCATTTGGGCTAACAAATGCTCCAGCTGCCTTTATGAATCTAATGAATAGTGTGTTCCACAATTTTCTAGATAAGTTTGTGATTGTGTTTCTGGATGACATTTTAATATATTCCAAGGATGAAGAGGAACACTTAACCCATCTCCAGGTAGTCTTACAAAGGTTGCGGAAGCATAAGTTGTTTGGAAAGTTATCCAAATGTTCCTTCTTTGAAAGGAGGGTTCAGTATTTAGGGCATATCATTTCAGCTGAGGGTATAGCAGTAGATCCTAATAAAGTAAAAGCCATCACTGAATGTCCTATCCCTACAAATGTGACCAAAGTAAGAAGTTTTATGGGATTGGCTGGGTTCTACAGAAAGTTTGTGAAAGACTTTTCAAGGATAGCCAACCCAAACACATCCTTGCAAAAGAAGAATAAAAAGTTCATTTGGATTGAGCAGTGTGATAAGGCTTTTCAAGTACTGAAGGAAAGGCTAACATCACCTCCAATTCTAAAAGTGTCTGACCTTAATGGTAACTTCACAGTAGTCACAGATGCATCCATAGAAGGACTAGGAGGAGTTCTTTTCCAAGAGGAAGGAGTAGTGGCTTATGAATCATGAAAACTGAAAATCCATGAAGTCAATTACGCCCCCATGACCTTGAACTTGCAGCCATAGTTCATGCCTTGCAAAAATGGAGACATTTCTTGTTGGGGAAACCATTTGAGCTTAAAACAGACCATCAAGGACTAAAATATATCTTCACTCAACCTCATTTGAATGCAAGACAAAGAAGGTGGTTAGAGTTTCTAAGTGAGTATGATTTTGATATTCAATAAATCAAGGGGAAAGAAAATAGGGTGGCCGATGCTCTCAGCAAGAGGAGGCATATAATGGCCATAACCAACTTGCACATAGACCTAAAGCAACAAATACTCTCTGAGCAAAAACATAACCCATGGTACGCTCAGGTTAAGACATCTCTAGCTAACACCTTTGTGGAACCTAAGTATTTGGACTATGCTTTTGATTATGATGGACTAATGAGGTACCAGGGAAGAATATGCATTCCTGATAATGCGGAACTAAGGGGTATGATCTTGACAGAGGCACATAAGGCTCCCTCTTCAGGACATCCAGGAGTGAATAAGATGTATGCAGACCTCAAAAGAATATATTTTTGGCTAGGAATGAAGAAGGATGTGGTAGACATAGTTGCTAGATGCCTAGAATGTCAATAGGGTAAGGTGGAACATCTGCACCCATCAGGACTTCTTTATCCACATGATGTACCTTTCTATAAATGGCAAGTCATAAGTATGGATTTTGTCCAAGGGCTACCAATGACATCTCATAGGCACAATTGCATTTTGGTGGTAGTGGATAAACTCACTAAGGTTGCCCACTTTATACCAGGAAACCTAACAGATGATGCACCTGCAATAGCAAAAAGGTTCATAAAGGAAATTTTTAGGTTGCATGGAATTCTTGAGAAAATCATCTCTGATAGAGACACAAAGTTCACTTCTAGATTTTGGACCACATTGTAGGCTGCCTTAGGAACACAGTTGAATTTCAGCACAGCTTATCATCCTGAGATAGATGGACAAACAGAAAGAACCAACCAAATTCTGGAAGACCTCCTTCATATGTATTGTATGGATCAACAGACTAAATGGGAGGAATATTTGCCATTAGTTGAGTTCACCTATAACAATTCCTTTCAAGCAGCAATAGGTATGGTACCCTTTGAAGCTCTTTATGGGAGACCTTATCGAACACCATTAAGTTGGGATAAATTGGAAGATAGGATACTGGTTGGCCCTGAAATGTTGAAAGATATGGACAACCAAGTGCAACTTATTCGACAGAGGTTGAAGGAAGCCTCATATCACTAGAAAAGTTATGCAGATAAGAATAGGACACCCAGAAGATTTCAAGTTGGTGAAAAGGTGTTCCTAAGAGTTCATCCTCATAAAAGTTCCATCTCTTTTGGAAGGAAGTCAAAGCTAGCTCCTCGCTATGTCAGGCCTTTTGAAGTACTTGAGGAAATCAATCCTGTAGCTTACCGCTTGGCTTTACCTCCAGCATTGAGCCGCATTCATGACGTGTTCCATGTATCCTTGTTAAAAAAGTATATACCTGACCCTAAGCATATTCTTAATTGGAATGCCCTGCAGGTGGAAGAACCAGGTACAATAATAATAGAGCCATGTAGAATCATCGAGAGGCGCCAGTTCTAGCTCCATAACAGGACAGTGGACCAATCTAAAGTCCAGTGGGACCAGTACTCACCTGAGAATGCTACATGGGAAGACACTGTGGAAATGCAACAACTCTATCCACACTTATTTTGAATAAACTCTAGTTATTATTAACTCGACAAACTTCAAACCTTGCTTAAGGACAATGATGTTTATGCTCAAATAATACACCTTGTTATCTTTATCTATGTTAAACTATTTTTGAAATATGGACTTTAAAAGTAGATATTCTGATATGGATTTATATGTTTGATCTTATTTCTAACATGCATCGGGATGATGCATAAATTTAGGGGAGAAGGATGTCACAACTCAATTTTTGAATTCTAAATTTGAAAACTAAACATAAAATGTATATTCATTTAAAAATACAAATAATAAACAATTTAACAATGGATTACACTTAAAAAAAAATGGAGGATAAGATTTGCAAATCCACTAAAGAGTGGAGGATGCATTATCATTAAAATAAAAGAGTGCAGGATGCATTATCTTTAAAAAAAAGAGAGAGTGGAGGATGCATTATCTTTAAAAAAAGAGAGTGGAGGATGCATTATCATGAAAAAAAAAAGAGAGTGGAGGATGGATTTTTCTATAAAATGCCTAGAATTGTGAGGAGGAAGGACACTCATCTCTGGTTTGGGAGTGCTAGAGAAATCTGTAAGTTTTCTCCTCTTCCTCATTTGCTCTGTTCTTTTGAAAATTGGTTCTTGATTGTTGTTAATAACTTTTAGACTTATTTGATGGTATGTTTTAAATTGCAAACTGTGTATATAGTAAAAGTTTTAGAATTTGGTTTTACACTTGCCAGTTGCATTTGTTTATAAGTTTCTTAGGCCTCTGCAACTAACCTATTCTGTATGCCTGTGCTGTCTTGGCAATTCCGTGAGATCACACTACTTGGTGTCATTAAGTCATACAGCTCATACGCCTTGTTTGTGTTTCCAATGGCAACTACAACATTAGAAAAAGGATTCCTCATTCCATTATGTCTTGATGGGGGTCTTCTCCCTATTCCAGCGCTCCACATAGGCTGGGAGGTACTATCTTGGTTGTCACATCTAGTTTTAGACCTGCTAAAATTACTTTTCCTTGAAAACTTTTAAAGCCTTTGTAACAGTTTTCGTATATAGTTTATGCTTCCACATTCCACATACATGTCTATCTGAGTATTTCCAACTGTAATATCTGACAAAATTTCCTTTCATTATCCCAATTCGACGTAGGCAGGAAGGGTTCTAGCAAAGGTTGTGGAAACTAACCTTGCACCTGCCAACGTCATTTACTTGAAAGTTTTTATAATCCATTTTCAACAAATCTACAATTTGCAGAACTTGCAATCATTGCATTCCATAAGTGACATTTCTTTGAGGAATTTTGTCAAACGGTTCATGTGCTTGGTCTACACTCCCACCTTTTTGCACCCATAACTACCAGTTGTTTTGCCTTACAATGTATGTCTGTCAATTGCATTTGTTTGATGGTTTCTAAACCTTCTCACCAAATCCATTTTGTGCATATCCTTCGATAATTGCAGTTTAGGAGACCACAAATCTTTGATGGATTTTGTTAAACAGTAGACGTGCCTTGTTTGTGCTTCCTCATTTCGCATACTTGACTACCAGAGTGCTTCCAACCTTAATATCTAACAAAATTGCCCCTCTGTCATGTTTTGAGAAATATCCATCCCCTATTTTTAAACGCCTCCACTTTCACACAAGCAGAGAGGCCGTGGTTAATGGATTGAGGAAATTGGAATTACGTTGCCAATTGCATTTGCTTAAAAGTTTCAAAAGCATTAAAAAAAAAAAACAAATCTACTTTGTACAATCCTGCAGTCTTGCATACCATAAGGCGACATCCCTTGAGGCATTTCACATGCTTTGTCTATGTTTCTCTCTGTTTCTCTCTATCTCTCCAAATTTGTTATTTCCATTGATTCTTTGATGTATGAGACAATTTTCTGGGCATTACTCTAGAAGAAACTTCTCAAATTTTATTTTCTCCTTGACTTAGCATAATTTCATAGTAATCATAATCCTCATACTCATCTCTTAAGTGTGTTCTATCATCAAACTACAATGCCAGGGTTCCTTTGTAAGCCAACCATTCCTTTGTGATCTCTTAATATCCTTAAGAGATATTTTATCATCTAGTTCATTATTAAATTTTTCAATGTCAATGGTATTGGTGGAATTTATTTACTTCTCCATTACAAGCAATCTATACATTCTCAACAAATAGACCCCATCTATTGTACTGTCATCTATGGGCTTCTCATCATGTCTATATATGAGATTTTATTTAACTTTCTTTTAAATGAGGAACTATTACCTTATCCTCCCTCTAGTATCATAACATCTATGAGGTGTAAACTAAATGACTTAATCATGTGTAAGAATTGACATGAAATTGTAATTTTCACCCATGAGCTTTAATTGGTTAGATAGAATTCTCCCTATCTTTTACTTAGTTAGATAGAATTCTCCCTATCTTTTACTTAGATAGAATTCTCCCTATCTGGGTCACGTTTACGGGTAATGCCGTCGTGCTGAATCAAGTATCTCGCGCCTAACATAGCTGCAACAACGACGTCTGGGCACTGTCCCTCTAAATCATCAGGGAGTAATAAGGAACATCTTTAAGTTAAATCCGCAGGAAGGGAAAATCTCCTCGAATACCTGACTAAAAAGATTAAGAAAAAGAAAAAGGTGAGACTATCAAAAATTGTTGTAGGACGATCAATGGGAAGACCTCATTGGGGAAATATGCGTGATAGGTAAATTATTCACACTTGAAAACTTAAATGCCAAACACTCCCAGGAGGTGTGTTTGCAATACTAGTTTCTTAGGAATTCCATCTCTGTATCACTTGAGTGAATGGGCAGTTGGCGAAGAACAGTGTACCTTCCACAGTTACATAAAACATAGTGCAAGACATAACTACATGTTCGCATTCGTCGTGTAGAGTGCATCTGTAGAGGGCCTTGATCCTGTGGATACAGGGTATGTAGGCAGTCTAGACGGCGAAGGATGCCCCCAGTACTCAGGTCCCTCAGATATAGGGTACTCTTTAATAATCAACTTCATAATCTCAATCTCTAGTTGAAAGGTTATCTAGGTAACTTAAGAACTCTCCTTGTACTCAGAAGAATCTCCGGGGTGGATTACTTGTACCTGGCATTGCCGTAAACTGAGGTGAGTACAAGTTGATTTTATGTGTTCCCTGGTCGACATCCTCAGTATAGTGTTTGGGCAAACTGTGGTCCCCAGGAATTGACTCATGAACCTATATTGGTTTCGAGGGAGTCAGAAGTCTCTGGCCAGAGCATAATGATTCCTGTCCTATTTAGCTCGGTTGGTTGTTGTGTTTACTTATCCCATATTGGATAGAGACTTCATCCATTTGACCACTAGGCCTTTTGGCCACTGTTTGTTCTACCCAAATCAGGTAGCGATAAGGTCCGCTTGACCTAGTTCCGTATGAACCTATTTGCCCAAAGGATAGAAGAGCCCGGGTTGGCTTAACAATGTTCCATTTTGAACATATGGCCCATTTTGGCCAAAGTTTTTCCTGAGTACTCAATGAAAGTCTTGATATATCTCATAAGAACTTGTTAATAAAGTAAAATTTTTGAAAATTTGAGTTTGGATCAAGCGGGTCCTTACAGTGTCGTTGATTTATTGACACCTAGGGTTCATTTTGTGCCTTATCCCACAAGTGGAACACACTATTTTGGCAAGCGTGCATGGAAAAATATAAAATAAAGAAGAGAGACACAAATTGACACCTCCATTTGTATATTCTTTGAGATTCTCATACAACCTTCAAATATAAATTGATAATTTACTTGATGTTAATGACTACAAAGATTCAATGTTCAATCTGGGAATTAACTGTAAATTATCTATTGTAGCTTTTAGTTAATGTTATGATTAGGTTATTTTTTTTCAAAGGTCAAAGAAAAAGTGAGAACAGGATCAAGATTGAAATAGGAAATAAATGATTTGGACTAGGATGAGAAGTATGCGTAGAGGTTGAGACAAGATTCCTACATTTATGTGCATAGATTGGATTCATAGATTTCACTAAGAGACTTGAAATCAAAGATAGTTGGATGGATGACATAAATGATACAATGAATCAATTTGGATGCCTTAAAATTCATTGAACCATCTATTCTAAAACCCTTTCTTTATAGTTTTTCTTATTGTAATGAAATAATTATTAAGGTCCTAAAACATAGTCTCCCTTAAAGATTAAATTCATGGGAAGCATGTTGCTCACAACACATTCTAATTTCTTTTCATATAGAGGAACTACCTAATGAGAATTTCATTAGTTGTGAGGAGAAACTAATGGAATGTTGTGAAAATTATATTAAACATAACCCAAATTCTATAAATCTTTAATATCTTTTTAGAAAGTTATATAAAATTAAATTAAACTAATAACCTGATTTCCCTTTTGATTCCTTAAGCAAACCCCACATTATTTTGAACACAATCTTTTTATAATTTATGTGATATTCTTAAAAATGGAATTTAGTAAAAGAAGCTCGGGCCCTAGGTCAATAAAAACTTTGTATTGCTTCAACTAAAAATGGAGTGAAGCTCCTTTATGAGATTTTTAGATTTCATCGTTTTGTGCTATATTCTTCTCAAGCATACTAAACTATGTCATTGGGATGTTTGCATGAATGTTTCAGTCCAGTTTTCTCCTTGAGGCTTGACTAATATTTTTTCCTATTAAAAACTATCCTTTTGGAACTAATTAAATTATACTAAGCAATTTAGGGGATACATGCTAAAAAATAAATGAATTCTCTTCACCTTTTAGGGGATGAAATGAAGTCATTTAAAAATGTATTTTTCCACGTTTTCAACCCTCAGTGTTAGATTTCCAAAACCTCATAATATGTATTATATTTTTTTAATGCTTTATTTTAAAAAAAGATTATAATGAATGTAGCTCCATTATGAAAAAACAATGACATCTATTCAAGTCACTAGGAAAAAAACAAATGTTTTTAGAAAAATATTGAAAAACTGCATTTCCTTCAACATGGATGTCCATGTTTATCGAAAAAAAAATTGATATATAAGGTAAGAGGAATGTTTCGTGGAAAACTATGTGTGGGAAATTTTGGTTAGTACAATTTCAAAAATTAATAAGTAAATTATTCAATAAAATATTGGTAAAAATATATATGTGCACTAGATATTGGATTGGAATTCTGATCTAGGTATTTTATAAGTTTAGTCACCTGTATGATATAGATGACTTAATTAATACACAACTATATATAATAGATTGTGCATGAAATTGGATTCTAATCATCCTAAAAGGATTGGAATTCCAAATGTGGATTCTATGTTCATGGGGACAGGTGGAGAACAGAAAGGAAGGCAGGGAAGTAATATGAGGGAGATGAAAAATTGAGGTGTTCTGAAAAAAAATATTCTGAAAATATATCCTGTGAAACTTGGACTGAGCAAGGGGGAGAAAATTTAGAAGAAAGAATAAAAGAAAAACCCAGAGGAGGACAGAGAGATTATTGTGGAGCTTCATCAGCCCACCCTTTCTGCTAAAAATTTCAGGTTGGTCTTCAATTGTTACTATAAAATTTAATTGTGTAAATTGTGTAAAATGGGTCTTATATTAATATTTTTAAATAAATATACAAACTAAAATTTAAATGCTCCTTACAAGGACTGGGATTGTGTTTGTGTGTTGTACTTGGATTTATGTTTTGTGCTAAGTGTTGTTGTAAAGAATTGTGTTGTTGTTAATCTGAAATGAATTCCTTTACTATTATAACTATTGTGTGGGGATAAGGGAGGTTCTCTCTGTGTAGTGTCCCGTCATGCAACCCTAGAGAGTTAGGTTAAAACCAAGCAATAAAATGCAGAATTTTTTTTAAAACAAGTAAATGCATTAATCACTAGAGGAAGTAACAACTAATTACATCATTTAAACCATTCAATACGCTAATATTTCTAGGGAACATAACTACATTAATAACATATAGATTATAAATGTCCATAAGCAGTCTTGTTACATCATAGAAAGATTACATCCTTTCATTTACCAAAATGTGTACAAGTACAAATCAGATCACCTACATGATTACATAATTACAAGGCCTCATGATTGAATACATCAAATTACAATATAAATTATGGCTATACAATTCTAGAAGCACATTAGAAATCTTCAATGCAAATGCAGATCTGGAACTGGAAGGAACACATTTGTCACGAACCATGGTACCAAGGAAAACTAATGGATTAAGTTCTTCTGTCCGACCATTTGGTACCCTGAGGTCCACCCCCCGAGCTAGGAGATAACAATGAGGTCCCTTCACACAAGCAACAACAGAACGACTAACTGAAGGCAGGAATACCTTAGGTTTCACATGTGGAAAACACTGAACTCAACAATCAACATCTAGAGGCAAGAGAACAAGGCAAGCTAGAGTGAAGTAGGAAGGAGTGTCATCGTACGGTTCTACATGGGTTACCCTAACCGTTTCTCTCTAGACATCGGCCCCCATCTATGGTTACCCTGACAGCCTCTCTTTAGGCACCGACCCCATAGGTCACACATGCGGAAACCAACCCTCTCATCCCACCCTTAGCCTAAACTAGCACTACAGGTGTAGGGGACAAAATCTATTTATCTTGCTTAATGTGAAATTGTACCCTTTACCCCTAGGTTAGTTATGATGTTTTCACTTGTTAAACACTTCCAATGGGTTACCCAGACAACCACTTTAGGCGCTGGCCCCACATCGGAAGCCACTCCCCTACCTGCACCCAATTGACCCAACCCAATCAAGTACTATACACAAGGACACACATGACATACCTCCAACTCTCATGACAAGCCAATAATAACACGAGGCATGCAAAAGTCTAAAATTTAATGAACCAAAATTAGTTTTCTCTCTCTAGAATACAAGGATTCAAAGTCATTGATAAGTTCAAAGTAATCTCTCCCATAACAAGAATATCAAACAAGCCTCTAGATATGTAACACAACCCATAGAATCCATGAAAGAGAAAGACCAAAATCTCTTATCCTAACTCTTCATCAAAAACTGATATTCATAACATACAAGTAAAGATAAATAAAAAATTTCAAAGCAATCAACATGAATTTATTATTCTGTCAATACTAATTAAAAAACATTAAACCAAAAGAATCAATTTACTCCCTATCATATTATAAACTAACTAGAAGGTATTTGATGAACAATCACTCTAATGTAATACTTAACACCTAATCTTATACTTCTATTATAACCCTAATTTTACGATGCAGAGTGCACAGTGAAACCATAGTATAAAACCAAATTTGTCTTACTGTCGATCAGTCTTGTGCCGATGTGACCACGACACCTCTTTCTCCTAGACTTACTTCCATCGGTGGGATCCTAAACCAACCTCTGATATCGCCATGCTTCCCATTTGCAATTGCCTTCGGTGTAACTTTCCCTATCGATCGGACTTCTTCCAGAACAGCTGATAAGCCGATCACTCCGATGTCACTTCAGACCTTCACTCATCAGCATAACAACTACTATCACCCACGCTAGGGTTTTCTACACCAATACTCCTACATGTCATTGCATAGTTTGCCTTCACCAAACCCTAGCACATGGAGATGCTAGGTGATCCACTGTGCACCTCACACTATCCAGATCCTCTGCGCCACAAAACGATGAAACACACAGGAAACAAAAAAACACATATCGTACAATGAAGCCATTCCACTGATTTCGAAAGAAATCTTACCAGTGGAATGCTTCACTTTGACATTTTGCAAAAATAGAAATACAAAAGGGAAAGGAAATCTATAGCTATGCAATTTCATATTTACAGAGAACAAAAAAAATTGACGACACAAAAATAGTTCGATTCTCCTTAAAAGATGTACAGTTACATTCAATCTCCTCTTCGATCTGATTACAATAAAAATGATATATCCATTTGGTTCAATCCTCTGGGTTTCTAAACTCTCCCAGAGTAGTATCGAATTGACTCCAAGTGGCTGGGAGATCAATCCAAGTGGCTGGGAAACACTGTTGCCTATTTTTGGCATTATTGCTATTTTTGGCATTATGCAATTACAATTTGACAAATGTCCCCTAAGTCACTTGCGACTTACAAAATGAACCTAGATACAAACAGTAAATACATGCATTGGTCAAATAGACCTTCTTACAACACAAACATGATTTCCTAAACAAAACATGATTCAAATGCCTCATGGAGGCCACCTTGTGTTAGGTGTTCCTACACCATACTCCTGGGGCTGAAATGAACTCAAGTCCCTTGAGGAACCAAGTCTGAAATAGTAACCCCATTCTTGATGATGTCTTCTTCATTCATCCCGGTAGCATCCTCATTAGGCAAACCACGCCATTTGACCAGATACTGCTTGTAGGTTTTATGTCTGGTCTTCTTCTGAACTTTGGTGTTCAAAATACATTCTAGCTGTACTAGCTGACTCGGTGGAAAATAAGAAATCTATTTTGCATCCCCTGCTTCTATCACATCTGAACCATCAACATTGCCCCTCTGAATGGAAATAGGTGTGGCACATTGAAAATGGGTAATATTGCTAAACCTAGAGGAAGTTCAATTTCGTATGCATTAGGTCCAAATTTGTGTACAATCTTGCATGGACCTATCTTCTTCATAAGAAGCTTTGTGGGCTGCCCCTTCAGAAGTCTTTCTTTCTTTAGATATGCCATTACCAGATCCCCAACTTTGTATTGGACATCCCTTTTCTTCTGATCAGCTCTCTCCTTGTATTTCCATGTGTTCTTCTAGATAGTTTCCCTTATAGCATCATGGATATCTTTCATGCTGACTACAAAATCTTCTCCTTGTGCACTTCTTTTCTCCATGTTCTGGAGATCCTTGAGCTCCAAAATTCCCCTGGGATGAATCCCATATACAACTTCAAAAGGACTCTTTCCTGTGCTCCAATTAATAGAATCATTATATGCAAATTCTACTTGTGGGATGACCATATCCCATGCTTCTCCATGCTATTTAGTCAAACACCTCAAAAGATTACCCAGTGATCTATTCACGACCTCAGTTTGTCCATCCATCTGAGGGTGATAGGCTGACGTGAAAGATAATTGAATTCCCTATTTCTTCCACAAAGTGCGCCAAAAATGTCCCAAAAATTTGGGATCTATGTCAATGACAATATTCAATGGTAAATAATGAATTCGAATAATCTCCTTAAAGAATAGACCAACGACGTGTGAAGCATCATTGGTACGTTTGCATGGCACAAAATGAGCCATTTTTCTGAACCTATCAACTACAACAAATACACTGCCAAAACCTCTTTGAGTCCGGGGAAGACCCAAAACAAAATCCATACTGATGCACTCCCATGGCCTTTGCGGAATTGGAAGTGGTTGATAGAGACCGGCATTGGATGAAGTTCCTTTTGCCCTTTGACAAATGTTACAAGTTTCTACAAATTTCCTGACATCTGTTTGCATCTTAGGCCAGAAGTAAAGCCTTCTCACTTGTTCCAACGTCCTGTCCAGTCCAAAATGATCTCCAAGACTACCGCAATGTTTCTCTTTTATGATGTTATCCCTCATGGAACACCTCGGTACACACAACTGGTTGCCTTTTAATAGTAACCCCTGTTGTAGCAAAAATTCAAAAAATTTGGAATGATAGGAATCTAAAAATTGTGAACAAACTGCATATATCTCCTTGAAGTCCTCATCATCCTAGTACATATTCTTGAGAGAATCCACTCCCACACTTTGCAACTAGATTTCCTGTGTAGTACACACTCTTCTGCTCAGAGCATCTGCCACCTTGTTGGCTTGTCCCTTCTTATGTTTGATGGAAAAAGTATACGCCTGGAGTTGTTCGACCCACTTCATATTCCTATGATTTAGCTTCTTCTTCAAATTCAGAAAACTCAAAACATGGTTGTTAGTATAAACAATGAATTCCTTGGGCAAGAGATAATGTCTCCATTTTTTCAATGCTTGAACCATTGCATACAATTCTAGATCATATGTGGAATACTTCCTTTTAGCATCATTCAAATTTTTACTAAAGAAAGCAATAGGTCTGCCTTCCCGACTCAAGACAACACCAATGACAAGGTTACTGGCATCACATTCTACAGTAAACAACTTATTAAAATCATGCAAAACCAAAATGGGTTTCTCTATTATTTTCTATTTGAGAATCTCAAAAGACTCATTAGCTACTCTATTCCAAACAAACTTACATTTTTGTCCTCCTTTTATGGTATCTAGAATGGGTGCACAAATATGACTAAATCCTCTTATGAATTTCCTATAAAAAGTTGCCAACCCATGAAAATTTCTTACATCACTTACTGTTTTAGGTGCTAGCCAAGACAGAATAGCATTTACCTTCTCTGGATCCATTTTCAAACTACCCTGGGATATCACAAATACAAGGTATGTGAGTTCTTCCTTCATGAAGACACTCTTCTCCATATTGATCATCATTTTCTCCTCATGCAGCTTCTTCAACACCTGTTCCAAATGCTGCAAATGTTCTTCTTTTGCCTTGCTGAGAACCAGAATATTGTCAAGATAGACAACAACAAATTTGCCAATAAAATCTTTCAATACCTCATTCATTAGATGCATGAAAGTACTTGGAGCATTGGACAGTCCAAATGGCATCACCAACCACTCACAAAGACCTTCATTAGTCTTAAAGGTTGTCTTCCATTCATCCTCTTGTCTAATCCTAATCTGATGGTATCCACTCTTGAGATCAATTTTAGAAAAATACCGAGCTCCACCCAAACAATCCATGAGGTCCTCTATTCTAGGAATAAGAAACCTATATCTGATGATGATCTTATTTATGGCTCTCGAATCAGTACATAACCTCCATTTGCCATCCTTCTTGGGAGCTAAAACTATGGGTACAACACATGGACTAAGACTTTTCCTCACCAGGCCTTTATCCAATAGTTCTTGTACTTGTTTAACAATCTCCTCATTCTGATTAGGTGTCATTTTACAAGCTAGTTTATTTGGCAATGTGGATCCTAGGATGAAGTCAATCTGATGACTTATGTCTCTCACAGGGGGTAGTACATTGGGCATATCCTCTACTATGATACCCTTATATTTGTCTAACAATTCCTGCACTTCCTTAGGGACTTTTTCCTTGCTATTTTCAGACAAATCAGAATTGTCTTTAGTTTTCAAAATCAGAGCATACCCCTAGGTTCCCTCTTCTTTCAGAGTATGGAGAAACTCTTTCCCACTCATTAACATGATATTTGAGCCTACATTCTTGTCTACACCCTCTTCTGGTAAAGGATCCATCTTATACTGTCTACCATTCTTGGTGATAACAAAGGAATTGGATTTGCCATCATGCTAAGCTTGTACATCATACTGCCAAGGTCTTCAAAATAGTAAATGGCATGCATCCATGGGAATTATATCACACAAAAGTTTATCCCCATATTCTTCTATCTAAAATTCTACCCAAGCTTGTTCATCAACCAAGACTTGTTGCCCTTTGTTTAACCATGACACTTTGTATGGACTCACATGTGATAATCTTTTCAAATTCAATTTCTCTACCATTTCTACTGAAACCAAATTTTTAGTTGAGCCAGAATCAAAAATTACCTTACACCTTTTACTGGAAGCTTTACATAGAGTTCTGAATAGTGTCTTCCTCTGTGGTGGTTCCTTGTTCTGTGGCACCTTTAGCATCGTCCTTCTCATCATGAGATTCTCTCCATCTTGTGCTGGAGTTGCACTTCCCATAGGTGAGTTCACACTCTAACAATCTTCTTCTTGAATCAACTGGCTCCTTCTCTCTCCTCCATGAGAGCTTGAGGCTTTCTCTAGACACTTGCCTACTGTGTGCCCAATTTGGTTACAATTATAACATCTTCTCATGAAGATGTTAGGACCTCTACCTGGTCCACCAAATCTGCCTCTCCCATTGGGTCTCCTTCCTCTGAAACCCCACTGGAACTGGATTTTCCACTATGTTCTTATTGACTGGACTCCCCTTGATTTTTTTTGGAACTGGTTTCTGCCACAAAAGCTATTTCTGCCTCTGAAATTCCTTCCACCTCTGCCTCTATTCTGCAGTTCTCCCTTTCTTTTCTGCTTCTCTTCTACTCTCAGTGCCACTTGGAAACACTTGTCCACGGTTTCTGGTGTTAAGATGGTAATCTCATCTTGTATACTATACTTCAGGACATTAATGTACTTGGTAACTCTTCCTTTCTCATCCTTAGCAAGTCCACACCTTAGAGACAATTTGTGAAATTCCTCTGTATAGATGGATACATCCATATCCTTCTGTCTGAGAATCTACATTTTCCTATATATCTGAACTTCATTATCTGTTGGTAGGAACTGAGCGTTGATCCTCTCTAACATCTGACTCTAGGATGAGATCATGCTTTTTCCACTCTTCACCCTTTCTCCTTGGGTGTAGTTCCACCACGTGAGTGCAGCGCCGTTCAATTTCGTCATTGCAAACTTGACTCTTCTATTCTCCAGTACCTCCCTGTACTCAAAATAATTATTCAGAGCATTGATCCATTCAATGACTTCTTCTATGTCCATCTTTCCATTTTTTCAACTCAGCCTGGATTGCTTCCTTGACTCCAGTCTTGATCATCTCCTCCATCTCCTTGAATTTGTTGACCACTTTGGTGGTCATCCCCTTTGGAGGCATATTGCTAGCCCCTCCTACACTTTCTCTGTCTGACATAAACATTCACAGACAACACCAACAATTCTGTAGACCTTTCGCTAGCTCTGATACCAAAATAATGCAAAGTGCATAGTGAAACCGTAGTGTAAAACCAAATTTGTCTTACCGTCGATCAGTCTTGTGCCAATGTGACCACAACACCTGGTGCAGGAGTACCTCAAAACCTAAGAATCTAGAAGATTCCTTGCATTTTCTATTGTGTCCAAAGAATCATATTGTAAGGCCTTCACGCCATATTGAAAGATTGTATACGTGTCATAAAAGAATTGTAACCGAACTGATGAATGTAACTGAATGACAAAGATGGTTGTAGGGAGGTTCACCTTCCATCATATGTAACTGCCAAGTGAGTCTTTAAATAGTCGGTCTATGTTTGTTAAACGGACATAGAGGAAAGCAGAGAGGCAGAAAGGATTGTTGTATGCACATTTTCTAAGAAGAAAGAAACAAAAGCTTTGTTTTGGTGTAATTACAAGAATGTAGATTGGAGTCATTCCACTAGTTGAGATTTCTTCGAAATCAATAGAATGACCTCTGTAGTGCTAGATTGTTTTCTATTCTATAGATTTAGTTTTTTCTGTGCATAGTTGTTCAGCTGCAAGATACAGAGGTTTATATCGGCGTGAAATTTGTAATGTTTCACCAAATGTACATTTCGTGTGTATATCGTAAATGCATGTTGAGGATGTATCTCAAGGTTGTATGTAGGGGGGTGTACATTTTGTATGTATATCGCAAATGCATATTGCAATTGTATGTTAAGAATGTATATGTAGAATGTACATTGAGTATGTACACTGCGTTAGATATAAACGGCGACTGATAATAACGGTAAAGATAACTGGTAGTAGCAAGTCATGTTATGCATGTACAAGTGTTTGGCATATCGATATACGATGTGAGATCTGTAGTCAAGTTTAAAGTCATGACGAAGGAAGTAAGTCTCAGCGAAGGAGATGTCATAGACACATCGGCATGAGGAAGATCTATGGTAAGACTTGAGAAGGTCTCTCCGACATCGGTTGTCTCGCCGATAGAGAAGAATACATGTGGTTCGGTATTATATGGACCTAAAGAAGGATATTTAAAGCTGTTTGAGCATTTAACTCCCTGTACTGTTGGTTCGATGGGTACACATAATTTAAAAGTTGATAAGAAAATAGTTTCCACTGTGCTAGGTCTCAAAAACGCAGGTCGTTAATCCTAAGAGGTTGCTAAGCTCTCTTGACATTTTTGGCTAACTGACATGGGGTAGATATGGATAAACCCCCTTCACTTCAGGCTCTGCCAAACCTAGTCGGGTAAACCTCTAATTAATAAAGTAGATAAAGAGATGATCACTACTTTGATTAGATTTAATCTAACTATTGATAATGGCACAAATTATAAAACAAATGAAAAGACAACAAGTTAATTCTAAATGATCTAAATTGTAATACTAAAACAATAATGCAATCTAATTAAGTAAATCTAAAGTGAATTTGTATAAGTGATAATGAAAACACTAGACCAATGCCTTATTAAATATAGAGTCAGTATAAGCATGAAATAAATGACTATTTGTTTGGTGAAAACTCAAACTACCTGGCATGAAAGAATAGGTATGTAACTTGTACAACCCTGCAAGGAAATAGTTAATATTCCATACTTATATATCCAATTGATAAAATCAAATTACCTGCATTCATCTAAAAGCATTTAATCCCTCTTTGAAGGAACCTATCAGAATAATACTGCAATTGTAAAAGATTTATCAAAAAATTGGAGACAGAATACAAACCCTAACTATATGACTCTTCTTATAGATCCATGACAATGTCTTCACAGTTACTATGATAGATTTAAAGGATTTAATTCTGAAAGTAGAAACCAGTTAATCTTATCACACTATAACAGCAAATGTGTATAGACAACTTGAAGATATACTTGATAACTCAAATTGAATAACAAAGAAAACTTTGAAAGGAGACAGTCATATAATTGAATAAATTAAACAGATAGTTGATACCAAAATTTGCAGTTACTGCTTCATGTTCACAGACTTGACTTCATCAGAGAATGCTTGCACATGGTCTACCAGAAATAAAATATATTAAAAGTGAACTAGCATTGCTGTTCAAATCTAATCTATAGTATCCCCTGTTCTATTCTATAATCTCTCCCTATTCTCTATTCTATCTATCTTATCCCTTTATTCTGGTCTTGGCCATCTCTTATGAAGAGTGGCATACAAGCTTCAGACCAGTTACAATCATTGTGACAGTTTATAACCGAACAACAGTATTTGTTCTAAAATAGATTTATGAAATTTAATACTCGTCTTTAACCACCAAATGGATAACCATTTTAGGGTCAAACAAAGCTCTTTAACTGTAATTCCGCTTAATCTCCTTCGAGGGTTTCGTTATTATTCCTAAAAAGATGAGATAAAACACAAATTAATTTCTGATCAAATAATGAAAACAAATTTATTTAAACATATTATTTACTTAAGTAATTACCTCCCTTATCAATATTTTATTTAGCTCCTCAAGATCCTTTCATGGGTGTTTATATAACTTGATCCCCGTTGTGTATATCCTACAAAAAACCCATATTTCAAATGTCAAAAGAATATCTTAACCATTCGAATTTAATGTCGTTTTAGGGTTTCTGTGTTTTGTATTGGCATGATTTTCACAACATGTCCCCGACATCATTGTGACTATCGTGTCGACGAGACTCGCAGGCTTTGTTTTGACTTATTCAGCTTCACCGATACAAAGGCCTTTCTATATTGAACTCCTTTTTCGCATCCGGCACTTGTATATCAGCTTACACATCAAGCATATACATTGTAATTGTACATTCCAGATATACAAGCGGTGGGGTCCACATTACTTTTTCATTTGTATCTCCGCGATGTATATAACATAAGTATCAACCCTTAGATACAAGTCCAGAAACATACAACATCCTTTATATCACCTTTCGGACTCGTCCTTTTATAAACCATAGTTCTCTCATGGCTCAGTTCCGTAATCAGCATAAAGTGCAACGCTTCATTTGATACACATTAGTCAGGATGCATCCTATATATTGGATTTTAATCTTCCCTCAATTCCACAATGTATGTATACTAAAATGTATGTCTCTGAAACCATACACATACAAAGCGTGATACATACAACAACTTAACTTTATTTCATACTTTTTCGAATCCACGGTATGTATATTAGCCTTGTATATTTACTTTGCATGTTTATCCTTACATCTCAAACATACAAAGCCCAATATACATTCGGCGGACTTATCACTTTTATTCATTTCTCCTCTGAATTCCATCGGGTCTGCGGCATGCATATATCATTGTAGTACTGAACTGACTCCAAGTGGCTGGGAGATCAATCCAAGCGACTGGGAAACACTACTGCCTATTTTTGGCATTATGCGATTACAATTTGACAAATGTCCCCTAAGTCACTTGGGACTTACAAAATGAACCTAGATACAAACACTAAATGCATGCATTGGTCAAATACAATGCAAACATGATTTCCTAAACAAAACATGATTCAAATGCCTCATGGAGGCCACCTTGTGTTAGGTGCTCCTGCACCATTTTATAATGACCAAGTAAATTTACTTAACAAGGTAACTAACTAGTAATATAATAATATTCCATTCCTAATGAACTATTCCAAAGTATAATTCATCTACGTGTTTTTCTTCAAATCCAAAAGAAATTTAAAAGACATGACTCTAATATTCATATTAACAATAGCGACACCACTAAACTTTAAAACTAAATAAAAGAGGCCATCTAACTTACCTTACTGGCCAACTTAGAGTGTTATAACTTTTACTTTATTCTAAAATAAATACATTTAAAGTCCTATTATGTGAAAACTATAACCATAGACCACCCACTAGAATAATATGCTAATTTTATTCACTACTAATTTAACAACTGCTACACCAAAGAGATAATAATAATATTATTATCAATAATACTTCTCCTGCATACAATTAAATTTCTAATTCATACTCTAGGATCTCTGTCTACCAAGGAATTATTTGAAGGCTAAGACTAACATGTCTAGGCACCATAAAACTAATATAAGTTCTCTTGAACTAATACTTCTAGTTAGTTTTATTTAGTCATTAATTATCTACTATAATTAGGAAATACTATAGTTAACTACATATGACATATATATATATATATACACGAACTTAACTAAATTCCAAATTAATAATTTAAGAACTAGAATTCAAATAAGAAACCCCTAAATACTACCAGATCTAATATGGAACAAAATGATGAACAGGAAAGAATCGACCCTATGGAAATACTAAAAGCTTAATCAATGTTAAAATCTTCTCAATCAGAAAGAAATGATCCATACCAACAGACTTTATGGCACTGGTGTTTTCAGGCAAAGGTTTTTGCAAGAAATAGTCTGAGGAATGGTGGTGCCCATTGCAGAGATGGCTTAAAAAAAAAACAATTGATAATGATCTTCTTTTGGTTCAAGGACTTAAAACACATTGCAACCCTACACAAACTTAGAAATCAAAACTATATGGTCTAAAAATGTACTAATTTCGCCTCGTCAAACTCTCCAAACAGTTGATTATTTTACAAGATTATTAGATAAATCCAAACTCTCCAAACTGTTAAATTCCCTTCTAGAGAAGCTACAAATCATTTCAAACTATTACAATGTGTATAGTCAACAAGGCAAGTACTAGTTTGTCTTTTGTTAAAGTGTACGACTAGCAAGACAAGGCACTGACTTGTCTTCTTACTAAGTGTAAAATAGTTTTTTCTCTTTTAAGTTATTCAAATAAACTTCCAAACACCATTCCTTTGTGTACGGCTAGCTTGGAGGTATTTATATGGTATGGCCAACAACTTCTTGATTATCTTGCAAATATTAAAATATATAATATTTCTTGGAGAGCGGAAGCTTTAAATAAAAAGTATTAATTATTAAACTCGTATAAAAATATAATAAACTACTCCACAAAAAATTTATAAGCACATAACTTTAGAAAAATATACCAATTGAAACGCTAAATAATCTCATTTAGAAATCACACCAAACCCAAAAATCTCAAAAACCCAAAACTACTGAAAACTACAACCACAATGAAAACCTAGAAATCTACAGATCAAACTACAACTAAAAATTCCTTTAATCATTCAGCATGACAGTGATCTCTATATGAAATCACCAAGCAAGACAAGAGAGTTTTCATCCTCAGATCTAGAATAAGGGAAACTACGAGGGTTTCTATCCTCGGCAAAGAAGAAAGAACACACGTTCATCCTTGTAAAATGAAATTAGTGAAATAAGTAGGCAACCCTTTTCTATGCACAACTCCTTTTATAGGCAATTTTAGGGCAACCAAATACTTTCTCTTTTAGTTCACTTTTCCCCTCAATAATAAAAATAAAGGGAATTTCAATGTCTTTTTAATTTTATAATACTTTTATTCCTTATTTTTCAACATCAAAATAACCTTTTAAGTTACCACTTTGTGCCCCATGCCTAGTGTTATCACTTTTGGCCCCCTTTTAAAAACACTTTGTGACGTTGGCTACCCTCTTTTAAAATAATAACTAAACATAAGTTGCCTTTAAGAAAATAATGTAAAGTATCCTTTAGATAACTCAAGTTTATTATTTAATTACTTATCATCTCATCCAAAAGTCTACGGAAAGTTGGTAGTCTCCAAGGATGTTGGAATTCTCCAAGAATGTTGGAATGGACCCAGAAAGGGACATTAGAGTTGCATTGAAGATTTTTCATACAAAGGAGTAAAATTTTTATTTAATATAGACATTCCAATATAAACAATAATATAAAATTATACCAATTAATACCATAATAGAAATGAAGAAAACACTCCTTGGAATGCAAATATGCCAAGAATCCCCCTTGTAATTTGAAGTCTCCAATGAGTTGCTAGTCTTTACAACTATAGTGATATAGATGGTGCACTCAACACTTCAAAAAACTTCAAATCATGAAAATAAAACTACATGTGATCCATCTCCAACCTAATAAGGAATCACAAGCACTCATAGTGTGTCGTAATAGACCATGTGCTAAAGAGAGAAAAGAGATAACTCAAGTTGATGCCCACAATTGTGCTACAATACTATCTAAAACTGTGAACCCATCCTTGTCCACAAAGCTCTCAAACTCAACAAAGGCACATCCCATCTCTAAAAAAATGGTTCATCTGGGAGGAAAACATCTATATCCTCAAATATGGTGACTAGGGTCCTATTAGTAGCCATTTCCCAAAAAGGGCGAATCTTCATTCTCCAATCACTGATGCAATCAATCTTTAGTCAAAGATTTGATATATCTGCAATTGACCATTGGTGATTCAGTCATCACAATTGCTCACTCCAATCAAAGATGATCAAACTACAGTTGACCATCGGTGAGTCACTCTCATCGTCGGTGCTCACTCTGAATCATGATGTATACGCTCCATGCATAGTCATAAAAAAATGTATTTCTCATATATTACAATGTCTAAAACTCTATAGTCCACAATCTCAAAAATATTTAAAAAACTCATGTATATATGGCTACACATCCAAATTTCACTCAATCAAATGGGATATCTATAATTCTAGGACCCGTCACATGGCCCAACATCAACTTTGTAATAATCAAGAACAAAATATATCCAAATCTATTATAATCTATAAACCACAATAATTTGCACTGAAAAAATAACCTGTCCTCAATGGCCAATAAGTAGAAATTGTCATTATCCAAATTACATCAACAATAAAGGCATCTAAAAACTCTAGTTGACAACCAAGAAAAATTTAAATTACATGAAGAATGCCACATAAGCAACAAATATATGTAAAACATCTTAAGCATACATCAATCATCCTTGTGAAGTATGAGATCGAAATGTTGTCATACACAAGATTACCCCTAGCAGATAAGAGAGGAGAACACTAACAAGGCCTTCCTCCCAAGGAAGCACACTGAAGCAATAAGTTAGTTGCAAAATGGCTAGAGTCAATCATCTCGGACAATTGCATTGCAATGTTCGAAACAAATCTTATAAATTTAGATAACCGATGGAATCTTAAACACATACTTAATCTATTACATCCTGAAGAAGGTGATTGGCATCACAAGTAGGAGCATCAACAACATTGAACACATACTCATTTGTAGGATTCAAAATAGTCTGAATCAAAGGTGTCACAACTAGAGTATCCAAAGAAACATCTAATGTTTCCCTGATAACTTGCTCAAACAAAAGATTTGTAGCACATAACGTAGGTTTAGACACTTTCTCCTCAAAATAATGGGAAGAATCATGAGTATGATGACCACAGGAAGAGAATGAATGTAAGTAAAAACAAGAAATTCATTATGAACACAACAACCACAATAGAAACAGAATTTCAGTTGAACCAATTTGACAGTTCTAGAGGAAAACTCAACATTATATGTATCTATAAGCCCTAGGTATACAAATTTGATGGGTTCAAAATATTGTGGTACATAATTTTTTTTTAAAAAAAATCTTATAATTGAGATCACATTTCCCTTGCTTGAAATATTTGAGACTTCCAAACTCTAAGAATGTGTTTTCACTGAGAAGCAATAGAAGTGCAGTTTATTCAAAATTTAGGCACATGTTTTGATAAAATACCTTTTGACTCAACAACCGTGTTCTATAACATAGGAGCAGACGCAACACTTTTCATCAAGAACATTTTGCTTGTACCTACCCTCTTCATTGAACTACTAGAAGAAGGGAAATAATTTTAAATATAAAGAAGTGTCACCTCCTTTCAACCACCCAAGTAACCATCCCTTAACTAGGTGTAGTTAACTATAACAAATACTAGACATAAAACACATAAATAAATAGATAAAGATAGGAAACAAACCAAAATGAACAAAGTGAACATATGTCTAATGACTCCTCTATTTTTGAAACTAAAGACAATAAGAATATACAATGTGATCGCTTTGTCTTTATATATCCCTATTTTATTATCATCCCACATGGTGGAATCGGTCTATCTTTATATTTCCGTATCCACCTATCAATGGTGTGTCTAAAAGCTGAACATGTAATGAAGAAATTGCATTTGTTATAACATGCAAGATAGAGCATTGTTCTTGGTGCCTTCTCTTGAATTAGAGCTGCGGTCAACCTGCACACTACCACAAAGTCCAATCGCAAAGCACATAAAACACTTCCATAAATAATGTGCAATTTAGGGGCTAAAACATCGGCTCCTCTATCATTCAACAAAAGAACAAAAAAATGATTGGTCGAACATAAAGAGATTAATGCTTCTCTAAAACCATGGTTGACACAATAGTTCCATGGCAGGAACTAATAATGAGTGATTAACCTAAACATGCATTTAGTATTATCCATACTTAAAGAATCTTTAAGGATAGGATCCATTCAACTGATAGATATTGTTAATGTTAGTTAGGCAACTTAGAATAAACAGTGAATAGATTGCTTAAGGAATACTTGTTATTCTTTTGAGATGTATTAAGATTTGGAATTTATTAATTCTTATAATTTGTGCATGAGAATTTGAGAGTCAAATTTGAGTGTCAAAAGTAGCAACCACATTAAAGAATTGATAATGGTTGAATTTAATCTTCCAAAACATGGGAAGAATGAGTGAATTGAATCCTCGAAACCAAGGGAAGAATGAAATGAATGGAATCAAAGAATGTGAAATCTCTCTAAGAAGAGGGATCTATGTTAAGATGTAACAAGTATTACAGGCAAGGCCCGGAGGAAGTGCAGGCTAGGACTCCTGCGCTCTCGGTCAAAATGGGTAGTAATCTTCCATCAGCAACTTTAAATTTCTGGCCTATCTGGTAGAGGGGAAGTGCTTTTCCTCTGCCAGATGGAACGAAGTATGCCCCATTCAAAAATGTGTCCCTCACAGACTTCCACAGCCAACTGTTTCCATCAGGGTTCTCACGCCATGTCACCTGCTTCTTGTACTCCTCATTAGGGGCCACGAAGCGATTGCCTTCGCTTCTAATCATAGGGTGGGTACTCCCTCCAATGGCGTATATACCCCACGGCTCATAATTGTTGTTCGCCACATGCGCATACCCATGTCGGCACCTACCCAGAAAAATAATCCATATCATGTCATTTAGTAGTTGGTTCACCGTTGGAGATCGATTATATCTGAATTGATTCACGAATGGAGTTAGCTAGTTACGCACGAGAAGTTGAATTTAATTCAATTACCTTGGCATGTGCTCCAATAAGTCCGGTCCAAAGTGGTTGAATGCAACAGTCACTCTCATGTCTTTATTAGCTGTATAATCATTGCTGTGGCCCAAAAGCATCACCTGTATTATTTTATTATAGAGGAAAGATTAATCATTCATCCATATTCAGGAAACCAGTCTAGTCCCTTTCTATAGTAATTACGTCAGGATTCTTACTTTGTCATGGTGAGAGAAGCAGTTGTTAGAAATGGTAACTGCGGTGGAAGCTAGCGTGACATCTACAAGTCCATCTACACAATTGGAGAGCGTGTTATGATCGATCCAAATGTCTCATGAAGTAACAACTAAAATTCCATCTCCATCTTGTGTATCCATCATCTCAGGGCTCATGGATTGTGAAAGAAGAATGTTGGCAGCTACACTTGGCTTTGAAGGAAAAAAAAATAGAGGAGAAATACAAATACAGAGCTACTGCTGTTTACATTTGCATAAAGATGAAATAAAACAGAGCATTTATATGTTTAAAATCTGCACATTCATAGTGCTTTCTTTCTACAACCATATTACAACAAAACTAACCCCTGCAAGCACACTGGAAAAATAAATCATATATATATTTCTGTTTGAATAGAGCTTCAGCTCTTCCATACACAAAATTAAGAAAAAAATAGGGCAGCTTCTTTTTTTATAAGAAATAGAGCAAAAAACTCTTTTACTCTCTGCACACACTAATTCAAACAACACACAATCTTCCTTATTTTCTACGGTGAAAGGAAGACCATACTCCTAATAACTTCTCTGCAGAAGAAATTAAATTGATAGAAAGAAGGGACTGCAAAAGTATGGGTAGAGTTGAATAGAGGCATGGAGATAGACAGATCAGTCCTTTAGAAGGACTTCAACATTTATGAGAAAATAATGTTTTGTTTGATGCATTCGTTGAGGGTAGTTGGGATTACATTCCAACACTCCCCCTTAATCACAACTACTGCCATCTAGAACTCCCAAACGATCTCTCAAATATTCAAAGCTTTCTTTTGGTAATGGCTTGGTGAAGATATCTGCATACTGATCTTGAGACCTACAAAAAGCTAGAAAGATTTCTCCATTATTGATTAGTTCTCTGATGAAGTGATACCGTGTGTCTATGTGTTTGCTTCTCTTGTGAAAAACTAGATTCTTTGACAATGCTATGGCTGAGTTATTGTCACAAAAGATCTTTGTTGCCTCTTCTTGTTCTTGCCTGAGATCTTTCAACATTCTTCTCATCCAAACTGCTTGACATGATGCACTTGTGGCTGCTACATACTCTACTTCAGCAGATGAGAGAGTGACTATTGGTTGTTTCTTTGAAGCCCATGAAACTACACCTGTTCCAAAATGAAAAACATAACCGGAAGTGCTCTTCCTATCATCAATGCTTCCTGCACAATCACTATCTATATATCCAATCAGCTTGAACTCATTTGACTTTGCATACTGAATGCCATAGTTCCTTGTTCCACTCACATATCTGAGAATTCTCTTTCCTGCTTGCCAATGAGACTCCTTTGGAGACTCCATGAACCTTGAAATGAGACTAACTGCATACATTATGTCAGGCCTTGTGGCTGTTAAATACATGAGGCTACCAACAAGCCCTTTATACAAAGTTGAATCAATGTTGGCTCCTTTGTCATCCTTGCTTAATTTTAGTCCCATGACAATTGGTGTTAGAGCTGATTTACAATTTGTCATATTAAACCTTCTCAAAATGTCATTTGCATATTTAGATTGGGAGATGAAAATACCATTATCATTTTGATTCACCTCAATGCCAAGAAAATACTTCATGAGACCCAAATCAGTCATTTCAAATTCCTTTTTCATAGCTCCTTTGAACAAATCTATTGCCAAATCACCCATGAATATCAAATCATCAACATACAAGCAAACAATTATGATCTCACCTTGCTCATTCATCTTGGTATACAATGTAGGCTCACTGCGGCACCTATTGAAGCCATTTTGCAAAAGATAGGAGTCAATTCTACTATACCAAGCTCTTGGGGCTTGCTTGAGTCCATAGAGTGCCTTTTTCAGTTTGTAGACTTTGTCTTCTTGCCCCAAAATCTCATACCTAGATGGCTGCTCCACATAAACTTCTTCTTCAAGGTAACCATTCAAAAAGGCTGATTTCACATCCATTTGGTAAACTGGCCATTTGTTTTGAGCTGTTATTGCAAGTATAGTTCTCACGGTGTCTAAACGTGCTACTGGAGAAAATGTCTCATTGTAATCAACCCCGGGCTGTTGTGAATATCCTTTTGCCACTAGTCTTGCTTTATGTTTTTGTACATCACCATTTGCATCTAATTTGGTTTTGTAAACCCACTTCACTCCTATAACATCCTTGTCTTCTGGAAGACTCACTAACTCCCATGTTTGATTCTTTTCTATTGCATCAATTTCATCATCCATTGCATTTACCCATTTTTCATGCTTGATAGCATCTTCATAATGAATTGGATCTTCTACTTGTGAATAAAATGCAAAAAGAGAAATTAGACCAGTATTGTTCTCACCTTCATTTTGATCATAAATGTCTCTTAAACTTATAATTTTTTGTCTCCTTAAGCTTGCCAATGTTGGATTTGACATATCACTTGAACTTGGACTTGTGGAATGTGGACTTGATGGTCCTGCACCTTGATTGCCACTTGTAGATGGTGTTTGTTGTACATTTGAAGGAGTGAATGCTTGAATGCATGGAGCTATTCTTACACTTGATGATGGTGTCATTTGATGACCACTTTGTTGAGCCTGAATGGGTGTGGAAGGAGTCACATTTGATGGAGTACCTGCTGGTGTAAAATCTTCTCTATCATCTTGAGGTAAGTTGGCCGCAATATTGATTGTTTTCTCTAAACTTCCATCCCATGCTTCATCTTCTATGAATTGCACATCTCTGCTAATTATAACTTTCTTGGTTATTGGATTGTATAGTTTATATGCCTTGGATTCATCACTATAACCAACAAATATACACTTTTCTCCCTTGTTGTCCAATTCTCTTCTCAACTCATCTGGCACATATGCATATGCCACACATCCAAATACTCTCATGTGAGCAACAATATGTTTTCTTCCTGTCCATGCTTCTTCAGGAATCACATTCTTCACACTCTTGGTTGGACATCTATTCATAATATATGTTGCACAAGCTACAACTTCAGCCCAATATTCATTTGACAAATGCTTTGCTTTCAACATGCTTCTTGCCATTTCCATGATTGTTCTATTTTTTCTTTCAGCTACCCCATTTTGTTGAGGTGTGTACCTAGTTGTGAATTGCTTGTGAATCCCATGGTCTTTGCAAAAATGTAGAAATTCATTTGAGATGTACTCACCACCTCTATTTGTTCTCAATGCTTTGATGTAGTGCCCACTTTGCTTCTCAACAAGTGCCTTGAATTGACGGAAGTAATCAAACACTTCATTCTTTTGCCTTAGAAAGTAGACCCATGTTTTCCTTGAATAGTCATCAATGAATGTCAAAAAGTAGAATCTTCCACCAATTGATGGTGTTTGCATTGGCCCACATAAATCTGAATGAACAATCTCTAAAGGTGCCTTTGCTCTAATTGACTTGCCAGTTGGAAATGTCTCTCTATGTTGCTTTCCCAAAATGCATCCTTCACATACTCTTTCTGGTTTCTCTATTAGAGGCATACCCTTTACCATACTCTTCCTATGAAGCAAATTTAAACCTCCAAAATTGAGATGCCCAAATCTAAGATGCCATAACCAATTTTCATCTTTTATTTCTGCTTGAAAGATGGTGTGTAACTGCTGCAACCTTTTCTTTATCCTCTTGTGGGTTCATTGTGGTCTGTGCTTGAGCATATTCCACATTCAAATCTGGCTTAATCTTTAGGGGAAACATTCTATTATTTGTCATTTGCACTTTAGCAATAAGCTGATTACTTGGAAATTTATCTAGAATAGTGCATTCTTTGTTTTTGAAGAAGACTCTATACCCCTTTTGAATAAGCTGCCCAATACTCATTAGATTGTGTTTTAGACTAGGCACAAAATACACATCTGAAATATACTTCTTCTCCCCCTGTTTAGTTAGAATGTTGATATTTCCTTTGCCCATAACTAAAACTTTGTTGTCATTACCCAATGTGACATCTGATTTTACACTTTCATCTAAACTTGAAAACATTTCTAAGTTCCCTATCATGTGATTGCTGCAACTTGAGTCTAAGAACCATACATCCTTCTAATTTTCTTATGCTACATTGCATGCTATGAACATATTGCTCTGATTTTGGTTTTCTCTTGTAAAGTTTACATTTTGTCTGCTGAAATCAAATTGTTTTTTCCTACATTCATTTGAATAATGCCCATATTTCTTACAATAATGACACTGGATTTGAGATTTGTCATACCTTTGACCATGTGGTTGATTTTGAGATGGGTTTGGGCTTGAGTTTTGGCTACTGCCTCTTCCACTTGAACTTGATGGGCTACTTCTTCCACCTCTATAAGAATTCCTTCCTCTACCTCTGAAATTAGATCTTCCTCTACCTCTACCATGGCTGATTGAAGCTTGTGTCTTGAATGCATGCTCTAATGATGAATTTGCTGACCTGCTTAGTCTATGCTCATGTGAGATGAGAGATGCATGGAGCTCATCAACTGAAAACTGTGAGAGGTTCTTTGTCTCCTCTATGGTCACAACTATGGATTCAAACCTTGTGGGTAAACTCCTTAAAATCTTTTCTACAATTCTTCTATCCTCAAGTGTTTCACCATGAGATCTGATTTGATTAACTAAACCCATCACTTGTGTGAAAAAAGTGTCTATTGAATCTGATTCTTTCATGAAAATTATTTCAAAATCCCTTCTTAGCATTTGTAGCTTTGTTGTTTTCACCTTTACCATTCCTTGATAGGCTGTTTGAAGTGTATCCCATGCATGTTTGGACTTAGTTTCTGCTGCAATCGTTGGAAAAATACTCTCATGCACAGCTTGGAAGATGTAAAAGAGAGCTTTGGAGTCCGTCTTCCTGTTATCCCTCAACAAATCTTTCTCTGCTTGTGTCAATGCATTGTATGCTACTGCATCAGCTGGCTCTGGAAATCCATTCTCAACAAGCTCCCAAATATCTTGAGAACAAAACAAAGCTTTCATGGTGATTGCCCAGTAGTCATAATTCTTTCCATTAAACTGTGGAATTTGTGGGTTTGTCAAGCTTGTGCTTGCTGCCATTATTGACTGTGAAAAGCCTCTATCTTCTTGAAAAAACTTTGCTTGAAAAACTCTTTCTTAAAATGCCTTCAACATTAATCAACCAAGCTCTGATACCAGATGAAGGAAAAAAAATAGAGGAGAAATACAAATACAGAGCTACTGCTGTTTACATTTGCATAAAGATGAAATAAAACAGAGCATTTATATGTTTAAAATCTGCACATTCATAGTGCTTTCATTCTACAACCATATTACAACAAAACTAACCCCTGTAAGCACACTGGAAAAATAAAACAGCATATATATATTTCTATTTGAACAGAGCTTCAGCTCTTCCATACACAAAATTAAGAAAAAAATAGGGCAGCTTCTTTTTTTATAAAAAGCAGAGCAAAAAACTCTTTTACTCTCTGCACACACTAATTCAAACAACACACAGTCTTCCTTATTTTCTACGGTGAAAGGAAGACCATACTCCTAATAACTTCTCTGTAGAAGAAATTAAATTGATAGAAAGGAGAAGGGACTACAAAAGTATGGGCAGAGTTGAATAGAGGCATGGAGATAGACAGATCAGTCCTTTAGAAGGACTTCAACATTTATGAGAAAACAGTGTTTTGTTTGATGCGTTCGTTGAGGATAGTTGGGATTACATTCCAACACTCCCCCTTAATCACAACTATTGCCATCTAGAACTCCCAAACGATCTCTCAAATATTCAAAGCTTTCTTTTGGTAATGGCTTGGTGAAGATATCTGCATACTGATCTTGAGACCTACAAAAAGCTAGAAAGATTTCTCCATTGTTGATTAGTTCTCTGATGAAGTGATACCGTGTGTCTATGTGTTTGCTCCTCTTGTGAAAAACTAGATTCTTTGACAATGCTATGGCTGAGTTATTGTCACAAAAGATCTTTGTTGCCTCTTCTTGTTCTTGCCTGAGATCTTTCAACAGGCTTGCAGTCATGGATGTTTAATACATGGATGATAATGTTGCTAACATTGAAGAGGCGGATGCAAGGGCCATTGCTGATGTGAACATTTGAGCCCCTTGCATCGATAGTCTTGTGGCTGGTGAAAAAGAGGGGCATCTCAAGCTTTATCTCCATATCACTGGCGAAAACTATCCATAGTGGACCATCACGAGTAACTCCGTATCTAAGAGTACCAGGTTGGGGATTTGTAGCATTGTCATCCAGATTGGTGACTGTGTACATCTCTCCTCCTTTGCCTCCCTTGGCTGCACTTCCAAAGCCCACACCACAATCTGCAAGTTTCATTCCATTGCTTTGCTCTGCCCAATGCGAATCTCTTCTCCAGCAACTGTCTACAACATTATATGAGGGGGAGGAAGTTGTAAGGACCTGCTGGGTCCAAAATCAAATTTTCAAAAAATTTACTTTATTAACAAGTTCTTATGAGATATATCAAGACTTTGATTGAGTACTCTGGAAAAACTTCGGCCAAAATGGGCAATATGTTCAAAATGGAACATTCTTAAGCCACCCGGGCTCTTCTATCATTTGGGCAAATAGGTTCATACAGAACTAGGTCAAACGGACCTTATCGCTACCTGATTCGGGTAGAATAGATAGTGGCCAAAAGGCCTAGTGGGTCAAACGGACCAATACTCTATCCAATCCGGGATAAATAAACATGATAGCCTAACGGGCTAAAGAGGACAAGAATCATTATGCTCTGGCCAGAGACTTTTGACTCCCTCGGGACCAATACAAGTTCATGAGTCACTTCTTGGGGACCACAGTCTGCCCAAACACTGTACTGATGATGTCAACCAGGGAACACATAACATCAACTTGTACTCACCTCAGTTTACAACAATGCCGAGTACAAGTAATCCACCCCGGGGATTCTTCTGAGTACTAGGAGAGTTCTTAAGTTACCTAGATAACCTTTAAACTAGGGATTGAGGTTATGAAGTTGATTATAAAGGAGTATACTATATCCTTATGATGCCAATTTATTGCGTGCAAATCTGTATATTATAGATGGTCAATGCTTTATTGGATACAAAAATTTAGTTGGTTATGCATTTGGTGAGCACCTAACCACTCACCCTTGCAATGTAGATTATATACAGAACTATGTGACTCGTTTCCTTCACAACTAAAAAAAATTAAGATAAATTTTATAAACTATTTGTTTAGGTTTAGCATGACGGAATTGGGTAAATTTATGATTCTAATGCAGCTAAGTATCATGTGAATCTTAACTATCTAGACATTTTCTTCATACTTAACCAGATTTGTTCAGTGATTTTGGAACACTTAGAACTATATGCTATTTCATATAATCTAGCAGGTGCTTAGAACAGGGTGTGGTTTTTCTAACAAAACACAATGGAAGGGCGATTTGAGGACACACACATGTGAACTGTTTGACAGAATGCCTCAAAGTAATGTTGTATAATGATTGCAAGGTACACAGAAATCGGCTTGTTGAAAAGGTTTAGAAACTTTCAAAATGAAATTGGCAGGCTTAAAGTCAATTTCCTCAACCTTGGTCAGTACCATTCCTACGGACACCAAAATTGGAACTTTTGAACAGGGCATGGTCATCTGTCAAGGCAGAACAGAAGGGGGTTTTTGTCAGATCCTATGCCAAAATAGGAGTTTTGAATAGGGTAGCTAGGACATCCAACAGGCATAAAGGAAGGGGATTTTGTCAGAGATTATAGTTGGAAATACTCTGATGGACATGTATGCAAAACGTGGTAGCATAGACTATACAAGAAAATTGTTAAAAAGGCTTTTAAAAATTTTCAAGCAAAAGCAATTGGCAGGTATGAAACCAGACATGACAACTTTTGACAATACCTCCCAGCCTGTGTGGAGCGTTGGAAACAGGGAGCAGAACTCCATCAAGGCATAATGGAAGGAGGAATATTTTTCTAACGTTATAGAGATTTCTCTAGCACTCCCAAACCAGAGATGAGTATCCCTCTCCTTCCTCCAATCTATGCTTTTATAGAGAAAATTGACCCACATGGAGGAACTCCAAGTCTTTGAGTCAAGTCTTCCTCTTAAATGCTCCTCTCCATTTTCAAGATTGCTTATTTAATTTGTGAGCAGAAAGGACTTGCAACTCTTCAATGCATCCTCAAATTTTCCAATGGTAATAAATTTGAAGGAGGAAAATGGACTCACCTCATTAATTGGGGTATTAACTTGAGAAATGGAGGGAAGGTTCCTTATTAATGCTTATTCTAGAAGTGTTTGAAAATTATTTATTATTTTGTTTTTAAATGGAAATACTTCTCTCATTTAATTTTCAAATTCAAATTTCAAAAATATTGAGTTGTGACAGAAGTAGACAAGGTGGCATGGAGATTGAGAATAATCAGTAGTATCATGGAGGCAGCCATAAAGAAGCTCTGCTCCATGGAGATGACTAGAGAGTGCTAAAATGAATGAATCTTGTATGCCTTAGTCAATCCAGTAAATTAATAAACTATTAGTGAGCTTCAGAAGTGATGTTGCATGTTTGGCTTGGGTAAGTGTATATATAGAGAAGCCTGCGGACCCTGTGCAGATAGCAGTGAGCCGCCAGCAAGTCTGCCCGTGCATGGACGAATGAAGATCAACATGAACAACTCAAACCATAATACCAACGCGGCGTCCTCAAATTTGTCACTTGAGAATAACCCAAGCTGGCTCTTATCAAGTAATTTGGTTTCTTGATAATATCTGTGGGATGGCGTAGTGCATAATTTATGTTTATCAAAAATACATGTGTTTGGGACTTGGCAGCACCATTCTAATCTCTGCTCATCCATTATAGGCATATATGATTGTTTGTCTCTCATTGACTTTGTTCTATTGTAAAAAACTATACTTGTATCTTTCTAAATACTTGAGCTAAATCTCCGACCAAAATTCAGGGAGATGAGATGGATTGATGAACCAATTTCCGCGTGAAGGAATAATCAAGCAAGACAATCACCAACCTTAAAATTTTTAATGAGATGACACTCGTAAATGTATTAAAATAATTATTCAAAAATTAAATAATAGACAAAGCATTTTGGTTGAAATTTTGATTCCATATGTTGTGTGGGATTTAAACAATTGATTCTTCAATTTATTAAGGCTTTATGTGATATCAGACATATGTTTTTTTATAGAAATAAACCTTATGTCTATGTTTCCCAATAAAAGCAATAAACTAATACATTTTCCCAAAGGCCCCTTTAGTTAAAGGTTTTAGTGATGCATGCATTTGCCTAAAGCAACTTCATTCAAAGATTTAGGTATGCTCAAAGGTGTCGTTGATTTATTGAGACCTACGGGCCATTTTGTGCCTTGTCCCACAAGTGGAACACACTATTGTGGCAAGCATGCATGGAAAAATATAAAATAAAAGAAGAGAGACACAAATTGACACCTCCATTTGTATATTCTTTGAGATTTTCATACAACCTTCAAATATAAATTGATAATTTACTTGATGTTAATGACTACAAAGATTCAATGTTCAATCTAGGAATTAATTGTAAATTATCTATTGTAGCTTTTAGTTAATGTTATGATTAGGTTTTTTTTTTCAAAGGTCAAAGAAAAAGTGAGAACATGATCAAGATTGAAATAGGAAATAAATGATTTGGACTAGGATGAGAATTATGCGTAGAGGTTGAGACAAGATTCCTACATTTATGTGCATAGATTGGATTCATAGATTTCACTAAGAGACTTGAAATCAAAGATAGTTGGATGGATGACATAAATGATACAATGAATCAATTTGGATGCCTTAAAGTTCATTGAACCATCTATTCTAAAACCTTTTCTTTATAGTTTTTCTTATTGTAATGAAATAATTATTAAGGTCCTAAAAACATAGTCTCCCTAAAGGATTAAATTCATGGGAAGCATGTTGCTCACAACACGTTCTAATTTCTTTTCATATAGAGGAACTACCTAATGAGAATTTCGTTAGTTGTGAGGAGAAACTAATGGAATGTTGTGAAAATTATATTAAACATACCCTGAATTCTATAAATCTTTAATATCTTTTTAGAAAGTTATATAAAATTAAATTAAACTAATAACCCGATTTCCCTTTTGATTCCTTAAGAAAACCCCACATTATTTTGAATGCAAGCTTTTTATAATTTATGTGATATTCTTAAAAATGGAATTTAGTAAAAGAAGCTTGAGCCCTAGGTCAATAAAAACTTTGCATTGCTTCAACTACAAATGGAGTGAAGCTCCTTTATGAGATTTTTAGATTTCATCGTTTTGTGCTATATTCTTCTCAAGCATACTAAACTATGTCATTGGGATGTTTGCATGAATGTTTCAGTCCAGTTTTCTCCTTGAGGCTTGACTAATATTTTTTCCTATTAAAAACTATCCTTTTGGAACTAATTAAATTATACTAAGCAATTTAGGGGATACATGCTAAAAAGTAAATGAATTCTCTTCACCTTTTAGGGGATGAAATGAAGTCATTTAAAAATGTATTTTTCCAAGTTTTCAACCCTCACTGTTAGATTTCCAAAAAATCATAATATGTATTATATTTTTTTAATGCTTTATTTTAAAAAAAGATTATAATGAATGTAGCTCCATTATGAAAAAACAATGACATCTATTCAAGTCACTAGGAAAAAAAACAAATGTTGTTACAAAAATATTAAAAAACTGCATTTCCCTCAACATGGATGTCCATGTTTATCGAAAAAAAAAATTGATATATATGGTAAGAGGAATGTTCCATGGAAAAATATGTGTGGTAAATTTTGGTTAGTACAAATTCAAAAATTAATATGAATTATATTATTCAATAAAATATTGGTAAAAAATATATGTGCACTAGATATTGGATTGGAATTCTGATCTAGGTATTTTATAAGTTTAATCAACTGTATGATATAGATGACTTAATTAATACACAACTATATATAACATATTGTGCATGAAATTAGATTCTAATCATCCTAAAAGGATTGGAAATCCAAATGTGGATACTATGTTCATGGGGAGAGGTGGAGAACAGAAAGGAAGGCAAGGAAGGAATATGAGGGAGATGAAAAATTGAGGTGTTCTGAAAAAAATATTCTGAAAATATATCCTATGAAACTTGGACTAAGCAAGGGGAAGAAAATTTAGAAGAAAGACTAAAAGAAAAACCCAGAGGAGGACAAAGAGATTATTGTGGAGCTTCATCAGCCCACCCTTTATGCTAAAAATTTTAGGTTGGTCTTCAATTGTTACTATAAAATTTAATTGTGTAAATTGTGTAAAATGGGTCTTATATTAATATTTTTAAATAAATATACAAACTAAAATTTAAATGCTCCTTACAAGGACTGGGATTGTGTTTGTGTGTTGTACTTGGATTTATGTTTTGTGTTAAGTGTTGTTGTAAAGAATTGTGTTGTTGTTAATCTAAAATGAATTCCTTTACTGTTATAACTATTGTGTGGGGGTAAGGGAGGTGCTCTCTGTGTAGTGTCCCGTCATGCAACCCTAGAGAGTTAGGTTAAAACCAAGCAATAAAATGCAATTTTTTAAAAAAACAAGTAAATGCATTAATCACTAGAGAAAGTAACAACTAATTACATCATTTAGACCATTCAATATGCTAATATCTCTAGGGAACATAACTGCATTAATAACATATAGATTATAAATGTCCATAAGCAGTCTTATTACATCATAGAAAGATTACGTCCTTTCATTTACCAAAATGTGTACAAGTACAAATGAGATCACATGCATGATTACATAATTACGCGGCCTCATGATTGAATACATCAAATTACAATATAAATTATGGCTATACAATTCTAGAAGCATATTACAAATCTTCAATGCAAATGCAGATCTGGAACTAGAAGGAACACATTTGTCACGAACCATGGTACCAAGGAAAACCAATGGATTAAGCTCTTCTGCCCGACCATTTGGTACCTTGAGATCCACCCCCCGAGCTAGGAGATAACAATGAGGTCCCCTAACACAAGCAAGAACAGAAGGACTAATTGAAGGTAGGAATACCTCAGGTTTCACATGTGGACAACACTAAACTCAACAATCAACATCCAGAGGCAAGAGAATAGGACAAGCTAGAGTGAAGTAGGAAGGAGTGTCATTGCATGGTTCTACATGGGTTACCCCGACTATATCTCTCTAGACGTCGGCCCCCATCTATGGTTACCCTAACAGCCTCTCTTTAGGCACCGACCCCATAGGTCACACATGCGGAAACCAACCCTCTCATCCCACCCTTAGCCTAAACTAGCACTACATGTGTAGGGGACAAAATCTATTTATCTTGCTTAATGTGAAATTGTACCCTTTCCCCCTAGGTTAGTTATAATGTTTTCACTTGTTAAACACTTCCAATGGGTTACCCAGATAACCACTTTAGGTGCTGGCCCCACATCGGAAGCCACTCCCCTACCTGCACCCAGTTGACCCAACCCAATGAAGTACTATACACAAGGACACACATGACATACCTCCAACTCTCATGACAAGCCAATAATAACATGAGGCATGCAAAAGTCCAAAATTTAATGAACCAAAATCAGTTTTCTCTCTCTAGAATACAAGGATTCAAAGTCATTGATAAGTTCAAAGTAATCTCTCCCATAACAAGAATCTCAAACAAGCCTCTAGATAGGTAACACAACCCATAGAACCCATGAAAGAGAAAGACCAAAATCTCTTATCCTAACTCTTCATCAGAAACTGATATTGATAACATACAAGTAAAGATAAATCAAAAATTTCAAAGAAATCAACATGGATATATTATTCTATCAATACTAATTAAAAAACATTAAACTAGAAGAATCAATTTACTCCCTATCATATTATAAACTAACTAGAAGGTATTTGATGAACATTCACTCTAATGTAATACTTAACACCTAATCTTATACTTCTATTATAACCCTAATTTTATGATGCAGGGTGCACAGTGAAACCGCAGTATAAAATTAAATTTGTCTTACCATCGATCAGTCTTGTGTCGATGTGAGCACGACACCTCTTTCTCCTAGACTTACTTCCATCGGTGGGAACTTAAATCACCCTCTGATATCACCATGCTTCCCGTTGGCAATTACCTTCGGCGTAACTTTCCCTCAATCAGAGTTCTTCCCGAACAGCCGATACGCCAATCACTCCGATGTCACTTTAGACCTTCACTCGTCGGCATAACAACTGTTATTGCCCACGCTAGATTTTTGTACGCTGATACTCCTACACGCTGTTGCACAGTCTACCTCCACTGAAACCTAGCACATGGAGATGCTAGGCGATCTACTATGCACCTTGCACTGTCTGGATCCTTTGCGCCGTAAAACGATGAAACACACAAGAAACAAAAAAACACATATCGTACAATGAAGCCATTCCACTGATTTCAACAGAACTCTCACCAGTGGAATGCTTCACTTCGGCATTTTGCAACAATGGAAATATAGAAGGGAAAGGAAATCTACAGCTATGCAATTTTGTATTTACAGAGAACAGAAAAACAAATTGATGACACAAAAATAGTTTGACTCTCCTTAAAGATGCATGGTTACATTCAATCTCCTCTTCGATCTGATTACATTGAAAATGATATATCCATTTTGTTCAATCCTCTAGTTTTATAAAATTGCCCAGAGTAGTACCGAACTGACTCCAAGCAGCTAGGAGATCAATCCAAGAGGCTGGGAAACAATACTGCCTATTTTTGGCATTATTGCTATTTTTGGCATTATGCGATTACAATTTGACAAATGTCCCCTAAGTCACCTGGGACTTACAAAATGAACCTAGATATAAACAGTAAATGCATGCATTGGTTAAATAGACCTTATTATAGTACAAACATGATTTCCTAAACAAAACATGATTCAAATGCCTCATGGAGGCCACCTTGTGTTAGGTGCTCCTGCACCAGACTCCTAGGGCTTAAAAGAAATCAAGTCCCTTGAGGAACCAAGTCTAAAATAGTAACCCCATGCTTGATGATGTCTTCCTTGTTCATCCAGGTAGCATCCTCATCAGGCAAACCATGCCATTTGACCAGATACTTCTTATAGGTTTTATGTCTGGTCTTCTTCTGAACTTTGGTGTCCAAAATACATTCTAGCCGTACTGGTTGACTCGATGGAAAATTAGAAATCCATTTTGCATCCCCTGCTTCTATCACATCTGAACCAGTAACATTGTCCCCTCTGAATGGAAACAGGTCTAACACATTGAAAATGGATGATATTGCTAAACCTGGAGGAAGTTCAATTTCGTATGCATTAGGTCCAAATTTGTGTACAATCTTGCATGGACCTATCTTGTTCATAAGAAGTTTCATGGACTGCCCCTTCAGAAGTCTTCCTTTCTTCATATATACCATTACGAGATCCCCAACTTTGTATAGGACATCCCTTTTCTTTTGATCAGCTCTCTCCTTGTATTTCCCTGTGTTCTTCTGGATAGTTTCCCTTACTACATCATGGATATCCTTCATCTTCATTGTAAAATCTTCTCCTTGTGCACTTCTTTTCTCCATGTTCTAGAGATCCCTGAGCTCCAAAATTCCCTTGGGATGAATCCCATATACAACTTCAAAAGGACTCTTTCCTGTGCTCAGATTAACAGAATCATTATATGCAAATTCTACTTGTGGGATGACCATATCCCATGCTTCTCCATGTTGTTTAGTCAAACACCTCATAAGATTACCCAGTGATCTATTCACGACCTCAGTTTTTCCATCCGTCTGAGGGTGATAGGCTGACGTGAAAGATAATTGAGTGCCCAATTTCCTCCACAAAGTGCGTCAAAAATGCCCCACAAATTTGGCATCTCTGTCGGTGACAATATTCAATGGAAAACCATGAATTCAAACAATCTCCTTAAAGAATAGACCATCGATGTGTAAAGCACCATTAGTACATTTGCATGGCACAAAATGAGCGATTTTACTGAACCTATCAACTACAACAAATACACTGTCGAAACCTCTTTGAGTCCGTGGAAGACCCAAAACAAAATCCATACTGATGCACTCCCATGGCCTTTGCAGAATTGGAAGTGGTTGATAGAGACCGGCATTGGATGAAGTTCCTTTTGCCCTCTGACAAATGTTACAAGTTTCTACAAATTTCCTGACATCTGTTTGCATCTTAGGCAAGAAGTAAAGCCTTCTCACTTGTTCCAACATCTTGTCCAGTCCAAAATGACCTCCAAGACTACCACAATGTTTCTCTTTTATTATGTTCTCCCTCATGGAATACCTAGGTACACACAACTGGTTGCCTTTAAACAGTAAGCCCTGTTGTAGAAAAAATTTAGAAAATTTGGAATGATAGGAATCTAAAAATTGTGAACAAACTGCATATATCTCCTTGAAGTCCTCATCATCCTGGTACATATTCTTGAGAGAATCCACTCCCACACTTTGCAACTAGATTTCTTGTGTAGTGCACACTCTTCTGCTCAGAGCATCTGCGAGCTTGTTGGCTTGTCCCTTCTTATGTTTGATGGAAAAAGCATATGCCTGGAGTTGTTTGACCCACTTCATATGCCTGTGATTTAGCTTCTCCTGCGAATTCAGAAAACTCAAAGCATGGTTGTTAGTATAACCAATGAATTCCTTGGGCAAGAGATAATATCTCTATTTTTTCAATGCTTGAACCATTGCATACAATTCTAGATCATATGTGGAATACTTCCTTTTAACATCATTCAACTTTTCACTAAAGAAAGCAACAGGTATGCCTTCCTGACTCAAGATAGCACCAAGGGCAAGGTTACTGGCATCACATTCCATAGGAAACAACTTATTAAAATCAGGCAAAACCAAAATGGGTTTCTTTGCTATTTTCTATTTGAGAATCTCAAAAGACTCATCAGCTGCTCTATTCCAAACAAACTTACATTTCTGTCCTCCTTTTATGGTATCTAGAATGGGTGCACAAATATAATTGAATCCTCTTATGAATTTCCTATAAAAAGTTGCCAACCCATGAAAACTTCTTACATCACTTACTCTTTTAGGTGCTGGCCAAAGTAGAATAGCATTTACCTTCTTTGGATCCATTTTCAAACTACCCTGGGATATCACAAATCCAAGGTATGTGATGTCTTCCTTCATGAAGACACTCTTCTCCATATTGATCATTAGTTTCTCCTCATGCAACTTCTTCAACACCTATTCCAAATGCTGCAAATGTTGTTCTTTTGTCCTGCTGAAAACCAGAATATCGTCAAGATAGACAACAACAAATTTGCCAATAAAATCTTTCAATACCTCATTCATTAGACACATGAAAGTACTTGGAGCATTGGACAGTCCAAATGGCATCACCAACCACTCATAAAGACCTTCATTAGTCTTAAAGGCTGTCTTCCATTCATCCCCTTGTCTAATCCTGATCTGATGGTATCCACTCTTGAGATCAATTTTAGAAAAATATCGAGCTCCACCCAAACAATCTAGAGGTCCGCTATTCTGGGCATAGGAAACCTATATCTGATGGTGATCTTATTTATGGCTCTCGAATTAGTACATAACCTCCATTTTCCATCCTTCTTGGGAGCTAAAACTGTGGGTACAACACATGGACTAAGACATTTCCTCACCAGTATTTACCAATCTCCTCATTCTGATTAGGTGTCATTTTATAAGCCGGTTTATTTTGTAATGTGGATCCTGGGATGAAGTCAATTTGATGACTTATGTCTCTCACAGGGGGCAGTACTTTGGGCATATCCTCCACCATGATACCCTCATATTTGTCTAACAATTCTTGCACTTCCTTAGGGACTTTTTCCTTGCTGTTTTCAGACAAATCAGAATTGTCTTTAGGTTTCAAAATCAAAGCATACCCCTGGGTTCCCTCTTCTTTCAGAGTATGGAGAAACTCTTTCCCACTCATTAACATGATACTTGAGCCTACATTCTTGTCTACACCCTCTTCTGGTAAAGGATCCATCTTATACTATCTACCATTCTTGGTGATAACAAAGGAATTGGATTTACCATCATGCTGGGCTTGCACATCATAATGCCAAGGTCTTCCTAATAGTAAATGGCATGCATCCATGGGAATTATATCACACAAAAGTTTATCCCCATATTCTCCTATGTAAAATTCTACCCAAACTTGTTCATCAACCAAGACTTGTTGCCCTTTGTTCAACCATGACACTTTGTATGGACTCACATGTGGCAATCTTTTCAAATTCAATTTCTCTACCATTTCTACTGTAACCAAATTTAAGTTGAGCCAGAATCAACAATTACCTTACACCTTTTGCCAGAAACTTGACACAGAGTTCTGAATAGTGTCTTCCTTTGGGGTGGTTCCTTGTTCTGTGGCACCTTCAATATCATCCTTCTCATCATGAGATTCTCTCCATCATGTGCTGGAGCTACGCTTCCCATAGGTGAGTTCACACTCTAACAATATTCTTCTTGAATTAGCTAGCTCCTTCTCTCTCCTCCATGAGAGCTTGAGGCTTTCTCCAGACACTGTCCTGCTGTGTGCCCAATTTGGTTACAATTATAACATCTTCAAGTGAAGATGTTAGGACCTCTGTTTGGTCCACCAAATCTACCTCTCCCATTGGGTCTGCTTCCTCTAAAACCCCCTCTAGAATCAGATTCTCCACTATGTTCTTGTTGACTGGACTCCCCTTGATTTTTTTGGAACTAGTTTCTGCTACCAAAGCTATTCCTGCCTCTGAAATTCCTTCCACCTCTGCCTCTTTTCTGCTATTCTTCCTTTCTTTTCTGCTTCTCTTCTACTCTTAGTGCCACTTGGAAACACTTGTCCATGGTTTCTGGTGTCAAGATGGTAATCTCATCTTGTATACTATACTTCAGGCCATTAATGTACCTAGCAACTCTTCCTTTCTCATCCTCAACAAGTCCACACCTTAGAGACAATTTGTGAAATTCCCCTATATAGGTGGATACATCCATATCCTTTTGTCTGAGATTCTACATTTTCCTATATATCTACACTTCATAATCTGCTGGTAGGAACTGAGCCTTGATCCTCTCTACCATCTGACTCCAGGATGAGATCATGCTTTTGCCACTCTTCACCCTTTCTCCCTGGGTGTAGTTCCACCACATGAGTGCAGTGCCCTTAAATTGTCTTTGAAAACTTGACTCTTCTATTCTCTGGTACCTCCTTGTACTTGAAATAATTATTCAGAGCCTCGATCCATTCAATGACTTCTTCTGTGTCCATCTTTCCACTAAACATCAGAATCTCTATTTTTGCCTCGGACGACTCCTTACCAAGTGATTTTATGGCCTCAAGAAATTGTTTCTAGTCTACAGATATACCTATCTATTATGGGGTTGTTTCCTCTTCCCCATCTTCTTCTTCACCAGACTCCTCATCTGATTTCTTACCTTTTCCCAAGGTCTTCAACTCAACCTGGAGTGCTTTCTTGAATCCATTCTTAATCATCTCCTCCATCTCCTTGAATTTCTTGACAACTTCAGTGGTCATCCCATTTGGAGGCATATCGCTAGCCCCTCCTTCACTTTCTCTGTCTGACATAAACATTCACAGACAACACCAACACTTTTGCAGACCTTTTACTAGCTCTGATACCAAAATGATGTAGAGTGCACAGTCAAACCGCAGTATAAAATGAAATTTGTCTTACCATCTATCAGTCTTGTGCTGATGTGACCACAACACCTCTTTCTCCCAGACTTACCTCTGTCGACGGGATCTTAAACCAACCTCCAATATCGCCATGCTTCCCGTAGGCAATTACCTTCGGCGTAACTTTCCCTATCAATCAGACTTCTTCTGGAACAACTGATAAGCTGATCACTCCGATGTCAGTTCAGACCTTCACTCATTGGCATAACAACTACTATCGCCCACGCTGGGGTTTTCTACGCCAATACTCCTACACGTCGTTACACAGTCTGCCTCCACCGAACCCTAGCACATGGAGATGCTAGGCGATCTACTGTGCACCTCGTACTGTCCAGATCCTCTACGCTGCAAAATGATGAAACACACAGGAAACAAAAAAACAAATATTGTACAATGAAGCCATTCCACAGATTTCGATAGAAATCTCACCAGTGGAATGCTTCACTTCGACATTTTGCAACAACGGAAATACATAAGAGAAAGGGAATCTAGAGCTATGCAATTTCGTATTTACAAAGAATAAAGAAACAAATTGATGACACAAAAATAGTTCAATTCTCCTTAAAGATGCACGGTTACATTCAATCTCCTCTTTGATCTGATTACAATGAAAATGATATATCCATTTGGTTCAATCCTCTAGGTTTATAAACTCGCCCAGAGTAGTACCGAACTGACTCCAAGCGGCTGGGAAACACTACTGCCTATTTTTGGCATTATTACTATTTTTGGCATTATGCGATTACAATTTGACAAATGTCCCCTAAGTCACTTGGGACTTACAAAATGAACCTATATACAAATAGTAAATGCATGCATTGGTCAAATAGACCTTATTACAACGCAAACATGATTTCCTAAATAAAACATTATTCAAATGCCTCATGGAGGCCACCTTGTGTTAGGTGCTCCTGCACCATTTTATAATGACCAAGTAAATTTACTTAACAAGGTAACTAACTAGTACTATAATAATATTCCATTCCTAACGAACTATTCCAAAGTATAATTCATCTACGTGTTTTTCTTCAAATCCAAAAGAAATTTAAAAGACATGACTCTAATATTCATATTAACAATATCGACACCACTAAACTTTAAAACTAAATAAAAGAGGTCATCTAACTTACCTTACTGGCCAACTTAGAGTGTTATAACTTTTACTTTATTCTAAAATAAATACATTTAAAGTCCTATTATGTGAAAACTATAACCATAGACCACCCACTAGAATAATATGCTAATTTTATTCACTACTAATTTAACAACTGCTACACCAAAGAGATAATAATATTATTATTATCAATAATACTTCTCCTGCATACAATTAAACTTCTAATTCATACTCTAGGATCTATGTCTACCAAGGAATTATTTTAAGGCTAAGACTAACATGTCTAGGCACCATAAAACTAATATAAGTTCTCTTGAACTAATACTTCCAGTTAGTTTTATTTAGTCATTAATTATCTACTATAATTAAGAAATACTATAGTTAACTACATATGAAAAAATATATATATAATTACGAACTTAACTACATTCCAAATTAATAGTTTAAGAACTAGAATTCAAATAAGAAACCCCTAAATACTCCCAGATCTAATATGGAACAAATTGATGAACAGGAAAGAATCGACCCTATGGAAATACTAAAAGCTTAATCAATGTTAAAATCTTCTCAATTAGAAAGAAATGATCCATACCAACAGACCTTATGGCACTGGTGTTTTCAGGCAAAAGTTTTTGGAAGCAATAGTCTGAGGAATAGCGGCGCCCATTGCAGAGATGGCATTAAAAAAAAACTGATAATGATCTTCTTTTGGTTCAAGGACATAAAACACATTGCAACCCTACACAAACTCAGAAATCAAAACTATATGGTCCAAAAATGTACTAATTTCACCCCGTCAAACTCTCCAAATAGTTGATTATTTTACAAGATTATCAGCTAAATCCAACAATAATAAATTTTTATATATAGGTCCATAGAAATGACCTTATTACTTTTGATAAGCATTAAAATGCTACTTATATTTGTTGCAGACTCGAATGGACAACAAGGCCACCAAGAATGAACCCCTTGAGCATGTACAACCCTTCCCACAAAATAGTATGGCTCCCTGAAACTATTTCAAACTGCTAAATTCCCTTCTAGAAAAGCTACAAATCATTTCTAACACCAAGCACCCTCCTTATTACAATGTGTATAGTCAACAAGGCAAGTACTAGTTTGTCTTTTGTTAAAGTGTACGACTAGCAAGACAAGGCACTAACTTGTCTTCTTATTGAGTGTACAATAGTTTTTTCTCTTTTTGCTTATTCAAATAAACTTCCAAACACCAATCCTTTGTGTATGGCCAGCTTGGAGGTATTTATATGGTATGGCCAACAACTTCTTGATTAGATTGCAAATATTAAAATATATAATATTTCTTGGAGCTGCAGCTTTAAATAAAAAGTATTAATTATTAAACTCGTACAAAAATATAATAAACTACTCCACAAAAAATTTATAAGCACACAACTTTAGAAAAAAACACCAATTGAAATGCTAAATAATCTCATTCAGAAATCACACCAAACCCCAAAATCTCAAAAACACAAAACTACTGAAAACTACAACCACAATGAAAACCCAGAAATCTACAGATCAAACTACAACTAAAAATTTCTTTAATCATTCAGCATGACAGTGATCTCTATATGAAATCACCAAGCAGGACAAGAGAGTTTTCATCCTCAGATCTAGAATAAGGGAAACTAGGAGGGTTTCTGTCCTTGGCAAAGAAGAAAGAACCCACATTCATCATTGTAAAATGAAATTGGTGAAATAAGTAGGTAACCCTTTTCTGTGCACAACTCCTTCTTTTATAGGCAATTTTAGGGCAACCAAATACTTTCTCTTTTAGTTCACTTTTCCCTTCAATAATAAAAATAAAGGGAATTTCGATGTCTTTTTAATTTTATAATACTTTTATTCCTTATTTTTCAACATCAAAATAACCTTATAAGTCACCACTTTGTGCCCCATGCCTAGTGTTATCACTTGTGGCCCCCTTTTAAAAACACTTTGTGACGTTGGCCACCCTCTTTTAAAATAAATAACTAAACATAAGTTGCCTTTAAGAAAATAATGTAAAGTATCCTTTAGACAACTCAAGTTAATTATTTAATTACTTTTCCGCTCATCCATAAATAACTAAACATAAGTTGCCTTTAAGAAAATAATGTAAAGTATCCTTTAGACAACTCAAGTTAATTATTTAATTACTTTTCCTCTCATCCAAAAGTCTATGGAAAGTTGGCAGTCTCCTCGGATGTTGGAATTCTCCAAGAATGTTGGAATGGACCCAGAAAGGGACATTAGAGTCGCATTACAGATTTTTCATACAAAGGAATGAAATTTTTATTTAATATAGACATTCCAATATAAACAATAATATACAATTATACCAATTAATATCATAATAGAAATGAAGCAAACACTCCTTGGAATGGAAATATGCCAAGAATCCCCCTTGTAATTTGATGTCTCCAATGAGTTGCTAGTCTTTACAACTATAGTGATACAGATGGTGCACTCAACACTTCGAAAAACTTCAAATCATAAAAATAAAACTACATGTGATCCATCTCCAACCTAATAAGGAATCACACCCACTCAGAGTGTGTCGTAATAGACCATGTGCTAAAGAGAGAAAATAGATAACTCAAGTTGATGCCCACAATTGTGCTACAATACTATCTAAAACTGTGAACCCATCCTTGTCCACAAAGCTCTCAAACTCAACAAAGGCACATGCCATCTCTAAAAAAATGGTTCATCTGGGAGGAAAACATCTCTATCCTCAAATATGGTGACTAGGGTCCTCTTAGTAGCCATTTCCCAAAAAGGGCGAATCTTCATTCTCTAATCATTGATGCAATCAATCTCTAGTCAAAGATTTGATATATCTGCAATTGACCATTGGTGATTCAGTCATCACAAGTGCTCACTCCAATCAAAGATGATCAAACTATAGTTGACCATCGGTGAGTCACTCTCATCGTTGGTGCTCACTCTGAATCATGATGTACAAGCTCCATGCATAGTCATCAAAAAATGTATTTCTCATATATTACAATGTCTAAAACTCTATAGTCCACAATCTCAAAAATATTTAAAAAACTCATGTATATATGGTACACATCCAAATATCACTCAATCAAATGGGATATCTATAATTCTAGGACCGTCACATGGCCCAACATCAACTCTGTAATAATCAAGAACAAAATATATCCAAATCTATTATAAGCTATAAACCACAATAATTTGCACTGAAAAAATGACCTGTCCTTAATGGCCAATAAGTAGAAATTGTCATTCTCTGAATTACATCAACAATAAAGGCATCTAAAAACTCTAGTTGAGAACCAAGAAAAATTTAAACTACATGAAGAATGTCACATAAGCAACAAATATATGTAAAACATCTTATATCAATCATCCTTGTGAAGTATGAGCTCAAAGTTGTCATACACAAGATTACCCCTAGTAGATAAGAGAGGAGAACACTAACAAGGCCTTCCTCCCAAGGAAGCAAACTGAAGCAATAAGTTAGTTGCAAAATGGCTAGAGTCAATCATCTAGGACAATTGCATTGCAATGTTCGAAACAAATCATATAAATTTAGATAACCGATGGAATCTCAAACACATACTTAATCTATTACATCCTGAAGAAGGTGATTGGCATCACAAGTAGGAGCATCAACAACACTGAACATATACTCATTTGTAGGATTCGAAATAGTCTCAATCAAAGGTGTCACAACTAGAGTATTCAAAGAAACATCTAATGTTTCCCTGATAACTTGCTCAAACAAAAGGTTTGTAGCACATAACGTAGGTTTAGACACTTTCTTCTCAAAACAATGGGAAGAATCATGAGTATGATGACCACAGGAAGAGAATGAATGTCAGTAAAAACAAGAAATTCATCGTGAACACAACAACCACAATAGAAACAGAATTTCAGTTGAACCAATTTGACAGTTCTAGAGGAAAACTCAACTATACCTGTATCTATAAGCCCTAGGTATTCAAATTTGATGGGTTCAAAATATTGTGGTACGTAATTTTTTTTTTTTAAACTCTTATAATTGAGATCACATTTTCCTTCCTTGAAATATTTGAAACTTCCAAACTCTAAGAATGTGTTTTCACTGAGAAGCAATAGAAGTGCAATTTTTTCCAAATTTAGGCACATATTTTGAGAAAATACCTTTCGACTCAACAACCGTGTTCTATAACATAGGAGCAGACGCAACACTTTTCGTCAAGGACATTTTGCTTGCACCTACCCTTTTAGTTGAACTACTAGAAGAAGGGAAATAATTGTAAATATAAAGAAGCGTCACCACCTTTCAACCATCCCTTAACTAGGTGTAGTTAACTATAACAAATACTAGATATAAAACACATAAATAAATAGATAAAGATAGGAAACAAACCAAAATGAACAAAGTGAACATATGTCTAATGACTCCTCTATTTTTGAAACTAAAGACTATAAGAACATACAATGTGATCGCTTTGTCTTTATATATCCCTGTTTTATTATCATCCCATGTGGCAGAATTGGTCTATGTTTATATTTCTGTATCCTCCTATCAATGGTGTGTCTAACAGCTGAACATGCAATGAAGAAATTGCATTTGTTATAACATGTCTTCGTGCCTTCTCTTGAATTAGAGTTGCGGTCAACTTGCACACTGCCACAAAGTCCAATGGCAAAGCACATAAAACACTTCCGTAAATAATGTGCAATTGAGGGGCTAAAACATCGGCGCCTCTATCATTCAACAAAAGAACAAAAAAATGATTGGTCGAACATGAAGAGATTAATGCTTCTCTAAAATCATGGTTGACACAATAGTTCCATGGCAGGAACTAATAATGAGTGATTAGCCCGAACATGCATTTAGTATTATCCATACTTAAAGAATCTTTAAGGATAGGATCCATTCAACTGAGAGATATTGTTAATGTTAGTTAGGCAACTTAGAATAAACAGTGAATAAATTGGTTAAAGAATACTTGTTATTCTTTTGAGATGTATTAAGATTTAGAATTTATTAATTCTTATAAATTGTGCACAAGAATTTGAGAGTCAAAAGTAGCAACCACATTAAAGAATTGATAATGATTGAATTTAATCTTCCAAAACATGGGAAGAATGAGTGAATTGAATCCTCGAAACCGAGGGAAGAATGAAATGAATGGAATCAAAGAATGTGAGAATCTCTATGAGAAGAGGGAGGGAAGAATGAAATGAATGGAATCAAAGAATGTGAGAATCTCTATGAGAAGAGGGATCTATGTTAGGATGTAACAAGTATTACAGGCAAGGCTCGGAGGAAGTGCAGGCTAGGACTCCTGTGCTCTCAGTCAAAATGGGTACTAATCTTCCGTCAACAACTTTAAATTTCTGGCCTATCTGGTAGAGGGGAAGTGCTTTTTAATCCGTGGATGTTTAATCCGTGGATGATAATGTTGCTAACATTGAAGAGGCGGATGCAAGGGCCATTACTGATGTGAACAATTGAGCCTCTTGCATCGATAGTCTTGTGGCTGGTGAAAAAGAGGGTCATCTCAAGCTTTATCTCCATATCACTGGCGAAAACTATCCATAGCGGACCATCACGAGTAACTCCGTATCTAAGAGTCCCAGGTTGGGGATTTGCAGCATTGTCATCCGGACTAGTGACTGTGTACATCTCTCCTTCTTTGCCTCCCTTGGCTGCACTTCCAAAGCCCACACCACAATCTGCAAGTTTCATTCTATTGCTTTGCTCTATCCAATGCGAATCTCTTCTCCAGCAATTGTCTACGACATTATATGAGGGGGAGGAAGTAGACAAGGTGGCATGGAGATTGAGAATAATCAGTAGTATCATGGAGGCAGCCATAAAGAAGCTCTGTTCCATGGAGATGACTAGAGAGTGCTAAAATGAATGAATCTTGTATGCCTTAGTCAATCCAGTAAATTAATAAACTATTAGTGAGCTTCAGAAGTGATGTTGCATGTTTCGCTTGGGTAAGTGTATATAGAGAGAGGCCTGCGGAACCTGTGCAGATAGCATGGATGAATGAAGATCAACATGAACAAGTCAAACCATAATACCAACGCGGCGTCCTCAGATTTGTCACTTGAGAATAACCCAAGCTAGCTCTTATCAAGTAATTTGGTTGCTTGATAATACCTGTGGGATGGCACAGTGCATAATTTATGTTCATCGAAAATGCATGTGTTTGGGACTTGGCGGCACCGTTCTAATCTCTGCTCATCCATTACAGGCATATATGATCATTCGTCTCTCATTGACTTTGTTCTATTGTAAAAAACTATACTTGTATCTTTCTAAATACTTGAGCTAAATCTCCGACCAAAATTCGGGAAGATGAGATGAATCGATTAACCAATTTCCACGTAAAGGAATAATCAAGCAAGACAATCACCAACCTTAAATTTTTTAATGAGATGACACTCGTAAATGTATTAAAATAATTATTCAAAAATTAAATAATAGACAAAGCATTTTGGTTGAAATTTTGATTCCATATATTGTGTGGGATTTAAACAATTGATTCTTCAATTTATTAAGGCTTTATGTGATGTTAGACATGTTTTTTTATAGAAATAAACCTTATGTCTATGTTTCCCAATAAAAGCAATAAACTAATATATTTTCCCAAAGGTCCCTTTAGTCAAAGGTTTTAGTGATGCATGCATTTGCCTAAAGCAACTTCATTCAAAGATTTAGGTATGCTCAAAGGTGTCGTTGATTTCTTGACACCTAGGGGCCATTTTGTGCCTTGTCCCACAAGTGGAACACACTATTGTGGCAAGCGTGCATGGAAAAATATAAAATAAAAGAAGAGAGACACAAATTGACACCTCCATTTGTATATTCTTTGAGATTCTCATACAACCTTCAAATATAAATTGATAATTTACTTGATGTTAATGACTACAAAGATTCAATGTTCAATCTGGGAATTAACTATAAATTATCTATTGTAGCTTTTAGTTAATGTTATGATTAGGTTATGTTTTTTCAAAGGTCAAAGAAAAAGTGAGAACACGATCAAGATTGAAATAGGAAATAAATGATTTGGACTAGGATGAGAAGTATGTGTAGAGGTTGAGACAAGATTCCTACATTTATGTGCATAGATTGGATTCATAGATTTCACTAAGAGACTTGAAATCAAAGATAGTTGGATGGATGACATAAATGATACAATGAATCAATTTGGATGCCTTAAAATTCATTGAACCATCTATTATAAAACCCTTTCTTTATAGTTTTTCTTATTGTAATGAAATAATTATTAAGGTCCTAAAACATAGTCTCCCTTAAGGATTACATTCATGGGAAGCATGTTGCTCACAACACGTTCTAATTTCTTTTCATATAGAGGAACTACCTAATGAGAATTTTGTTAGTTGTGAGGAGAAACTAATGGAATGTTGTGAAAATTATATTAAACATAACCCAAATTCTATAAATCTTTAATATCTTTTTAGAAAGTTATATAATATTAAATTAAACTAATAACCCGATTTCCCTTTTGATTCCTTAAGCAAACCCCACATTATTTTGAACGCAAGCTTTTTATAATTTATGTGATATTCTTAAAAATGGAATTTAGTAAAAGAAGCTCGGGCCCTAGGTCAATAAAAACTTTGCATTGCTTCAACTACAAATGGAGTGAAGCTCCTTTATGAGATATTTAGATTTCATCATTTTTTGCTATATTCTTCTCAAGCATACTAAACTATGTCATTGGGATGTTTGCATGAATGTTTCAGTCCAGTTTTCTCCTTGAGGGTTGACTAATATTTTTTCCTATTAAAAACTATCCTTTTGGAACTAATTAAATTATACTAAGCAATTTAGGGGATACATGCTAAAAAGTAAATGAATTCTCTTCACCTTTTAGGGGATGAAATGAAGTCATATAAAAATGTATTTTTCCAAGCTTTTGATGTAACCCTTAGTGTTAGATTTCCAAAAAATCATAATATGTATTATATTTTTTTAATGCTATATTTTAAAAAAGATTATAATGAATGTAGCTCCATCATGAAAAAACAATGACATCTATTCACAAATGTTGTTAGAAAAATATTAAAAAACTGCATTTCCCTCAACATGAATGTCCATGTTTATCGAAAAAAAATTGATATATAAGGTAAGAGGAATGTTCCATGGAAAAATATGTGTGGGGAATCTTGGTTAGTACAAATTCAAAAATTAATAAGAAGTAAATTATTCAATAAAATATTTGTAAAAAATATATGTGCACTAGCTATTGGATTGGAATTCCGATCTAGGTATTTTATAAGTTTAGTCACCTGTATGATATAGATGACTTAATTAATACACAACTATATATAATAGATTGTGCATGAAATTAGATTCTAATCATCCTAAAAGGATTGGAAATCTAAATGTAGATTTTATGTTCATGGGGATAGGTGGAGAACAGAAAGGAAGGCAGGGAAGGAATATGAGGGAGATGGAAAATTGAGAAGGTGTTCTGAAAAAATATTCTGAAAATTTATCCTATGAAACTTGGACTGAAGGGGAAGAATATTTAGAAGAAAGAATAAAAGAAAAACCCAGAGGAGGATAGAGAGATTATTGTGGAGCTTCATCAGCCCACCCTTTTTGCTGAAAATTGAAAATTCCAGGTTGGTCTTGAATTGTTACTATGAAATTTAATTGTGTAAATTGTGTAAAATGGGTTTTATATTAATATCCTTAAATAAATATACAAACAGAAATTTAAATGCTCCTTACAAAGGACTGGGACCGTGTTTGTGTGTTGTACTTGGATTTATGTTTTGTGCTAAGTGTTGTTGTAAAGAATCTTTTTGCTGTTAATCTGAAATGAATTCCTTTACTGTTATAACTATTGTGTGGGGTAAGGGAGATGCTCTCTATAGGGATGGTATAAAGGGTAAGAGTACCTTGATTTTTGCCTAATAAAGATAAATAATGGGTAAGAGTACCCTTGTAATCATCTCTATGATAATTTGGAGGAAAACCCAATACAATTATTACTAAATTTAAAGGGTAAGAGTAACCTAGATAAGAGTTCTCTATAAACAAATGGGTAAGAGTACCCAACAAGTGAAATTTCAAAGGTTATGAGTACCCATGTGAAGTAAAACTAGTAGCTTGAATGGTTAAATATATCCCTACAGGCTGATGTTGTAAGGACCCGACTCATCCTTAATCAAATAACATTTCTAAACTTGAAAATACTGATAAAATTTCTTTTGATCTGGCAGATGTAGGAAATGTGAAATTTTTCTAATAAGTGCTAAATGCATGTTACAGAGATGGGATGACTTGAAATTAGTTTTCTAGAACCATCAAGTCCTAAAGGATCACCAATTTTAAACCTAGTGAAGAGGAAGTATGTTACACAAAATAACCTATAAGAACAATGGATCACACATACCTTAAGTTCTTTGTTACACCCTGACAACTTGCTTTCTTCCCAATGACCATATCCTTTTCATCTGCACAAAATTAACTAGACAATCTCTTGTTAACACGAATCAGAAATTACTACATAGAAATTCTAAAAGAATACCCTACATCCAGGGGACCTGAGTACTAGGGACATCCTTCACCGTCCAGACTGCCTACATACCCTGTATCCATGGGATCAAAGCCCCCTCTTTCGGATGTGACTAACACGGGGAATGCGAACATGTAGATCTATTTTGCACTATGTTTGGTGTAACTGTGAGCAAGTACCTAGCCTTTTCTAGGGTTATTCCCTGCCCCAAACAGTTCTTCGTCGGCTGCCACCCACTCAGTGAAACAGGGACGGAAGTTAGTCCACTACCACAAAAACCCAAAGGGGTATTTGTCAGTTAGTCCTTGTGTGGAGGAATCTCTATAAGGTGTCTACCCATGAAATCTAATTTACTCCCCCAAGCCAAATTAGGTAATTTTTGTGACTAAGTCCATTCACGATCCCCTAGTACTTTCACCACGATCTGCGAGGGCAAGGTGAAATCATATGATAGAGAGCATTTCTGGATCAGCCTAGTTGCCCTATCTAACATTTTACATGTCCTCCCCGACCTATACTCACGTGTCAATAAGCCTCGTTTTCTGTTAGTATGCTTGAAGTGTTTTCCAAATGAGCATCATGGTAATCATTATTTCAATAGACTCATCCTCTCTTTTTAGTTAATCTTCTTAATGAGATATCCAAGGAGATTTTCCCTTCCTGCGGATTTAACTTTGACATGTTCCTTATTACTCCTCGATGATTTAGAGGGACTGTGCCCAGACGTCGTTGTTGCAGCTATGTTAGGCATGAGGTATTTGGTTCAATGTGACGGCATTACCCATAAATGTGACACAAAGGTATCGTAAAAACCGAACACTACAATTTGTTTGAGTTTGAACATTTATTTACAAGTTTACCTAGCTAAGTAGAAAAGAAAAACTTGCATCAAAACTAATAAATAAATTGATAAAGGAAAGATATTTCATTGAATCTTGATGCAAGTTAAGTATATAAAATATGCTTGATCAATTCTTTTATGGACTATAAATGATACAATCAATGTAATCAATTCATAATTGCACATAACATAAACTAGAAAAGATATTCTATCAATAATGCATATAAAGATTCAGTCTTAAGAAAAAACAATGGACTCTTATTTTATCATACAAGTAAATAATTTGTTACAACTTCTTGCATGATCTTACTAACTTACTTTTAAATGAGAACCAAAAAGGGCTTAATAAAAGTTGTAATTTAAGACAGTTATCCCAACAAGAGGTTTACTTGATACTCCCTAAATAGGTTTATACTTTAACAAAACTAACTAACCTTCATTGTTAATAAACTTTCACCAATCATTAAGTACTTTACATTCTAACATCATTATTAGAAATATCATTTTACGATTGAACTACTCACAAGACAACTATACTACATGAATGATCAACCTTTTTTAATATATTTATGATCTATGCATTCATAATAATACTTTCTTTAATTAATTCAAAAAGCATGAGGCTTTGAAGGATACTTGATCAATTAAATACATAACGATCTATTCTAATATCATTGAAGGGTTTCCTCATTTACATATTTTCCAAATCATCCCATCTATTTATTCTTTTGCATATATATCTTCCATATATTTTTTTTAACAATCCTCTTTATTCAATTTTACTTATCTGTATACTATTATATTTGCTTTATTATCTTCTTTGTATAATCATTTCTTTACTTCACTTATTTTAAATTTATTTCTACTTTATAATTTACTTCTTCTGATACCTCATTTTCACCTACTTTTACATCCATCACTTTCATTTCACTAACCCCTACATATTTTCATCTTTCTTAAATTATTGCTTTATATTCATTCACCCCCCCCCATCCTCTTTTCTTTTACAATTCTTTTACTATCTTTCAATCTCCAACTCTTCACCCATACTTTATCATCTTATTAATCTCTTCTTTTATATGATCTCACCTACTCCACCTTTTCATCTCCCACCTCCTTATATTTATATATCCTATATCCTCTGCATTTACTCTTCATTTTTTTAACAACTTCCTAATGTATCACTATCATATCTTTATACATATCTCACTCCTCACTAATTCTTCTTTTACTTTACACACTTATAATCTTCTATAATTTTCCTCCTTTTTTACTTTTACACTCCCCTTCTTATCTATATTAACATACCCCTATATTCTCTTACATCATCTCCTCAAATACCATTTTCTATTATTCATCTCCCATCTTAACAATCATTTCACACCATCTACTTACACATACATGATTTCACATATTCTCTACTTAACACCTAGATTATTATACCAATACATTTGTTCCACTAATCCTACAACTCTATCTTTATTCACTTTTAATATTTTTTTTTCTACTCTCCACAACTATCAACCCACTTCACTACATCTAATTACATTATACTTTTTATTTTGTTTTACTACTCGCCATTACTATACACACCATATTTTTTTTTATCATTAATCCACATCTTTCTAATCTTACAAATTATTATTACTTAATTATCCTTTACACTCACATACCTCTTCCTACTACCTTTCAATTTGATCTGCTTCATTACTCTCCATCCACTATTAATCCTTTTTACTCCACTTTTTATTATCATTCTATCTTCCATAAAAACATATTTATACCTCTTATCTCACAAAATGGTTATCACCATTCATATCCCTTCTCTTATACACATATATTTTACATTTACTATTTCTTCTATATAATTCCACTACTCTTATAATCTTAAAAGCAATGTCAATAGCTATGAATTAAGATGGCAAAATTTAGTGGACTTTCATAGTTGAAGGTCTATTTTCAAACTCTGGAAACCCTGATAAAGTGTTTAAATAAGTAAAATGAGCTCCACTGGTAAAACCAAGTGTTCAAATAAAATAGTAAAATAAATAACTATTTAGTAATTTTAAATAACTCAAGACATATCTCTAGCTGTATTTATGATAACTATACTAACATTTCTCCCATTTGCAAGACTAATAGTTAAATTTTGGGAGAGAAACTGATATTTTATTACTATTTATTTGAACTATCGCCTAATATTTTCATCACTTGCAAGACTGATAGTTGAATAATTTATACAAGTTTTGGTTAATATATATATATTTTTAGCAAGCCTAGAAACATACTACCATCATCAAATTGACCAAAGCTGTTCTATTCCTAAAGGAAGATATTTGGATATATGTGTCTTTCTATGTGTGGGGAGGAGATCGTTATTTTATTATTTCAACGGTCACCTAATATTTCTCCCATTTGCAATGACTGAGTTAAATTTTGGGGAGCGACTGTGATTTTATTATTTGAACTTGTCACCTAAAATTTTTCCCTTGTCTGCCAGGATGGCATGCCAATGACGGAAGTGGCTATTATCCCCAACAAAATGGCACTAGTAGCCATATATGCAAACTAAGAAAACATAGACATGGTGCATCAATTGTTTGACAAAATCCCACAAAGAATTGTTGTTTCATGGATTGCAGCGATTACCGGACGTGCACAAGATGGATTTGTTGAAAGGGCTTTAGAGACCTTTTTAAGAAAAACAAATTGGTAGGCATAAAGCCAAGTCCTCAACCTTTGCCAACGACCTCTTTGCCTGAGCCAAAATGGGCGCTTTAGAACAGGGTATGGATTTTTATCAGACAGTGTGATTGGAAAGGCTCTGGACGGTATGCTTCTCGTGCAATGATTGTAGGATTTTACGAAATGGATTTGTCAAAAAGGCTTTAGAAACCTTCAGGTGGTTGAGACTGGCAAGTGTAAAGACCACTCCTCAGCCTTTCGTAGCATTCTCCCTGCCTGTGCCAAAGTGGGTTCTAAGACAGGGTATGGACTGCCATCCAGCATAGCGAAAGGGGAATTTTTGTCAGATATTCTAGTTGGAAATACTCTGATGGAGCTGTACGCCGAATGTGGAAGCATAGACAATGCACGAAATCTGTTTGACAGAATGTCTCAAGAAATATGCCTCGTGGAATGCAATGATTGCAAGATCGCACAAAATGGAATTGTTAAAAAGGGCTTTAAATACTTTCAAGCAAATGCAATTAGCAGAGTAAAATTAAATCCCACAACCTTAGCCAGCGTTCCCCTTGACAGTGCCAAAATGGATGCATTCGATCAGGGTATGGACATCCTTCAAAGCAAATCGAAAGGGGAATTTTCGTCAGATGTTGTAGATGCAATGAGTCTTGGTATATAAACTCTGAAATCATAGACCAAGCACATGAATTGTTTGACAGAATCCCTCACAGAGAAGTCATCTCATGGAATGTCGTAATTGCCGGATATGTGCGAAATGTGTTGGATGTGAAGTCCGACTCTTCAATTCATATTCCCCGTTTGTCTCTTCACCTTCTCTTGAAGAGAATTGTATATATATGAGGGAAAGATCATATGTATGATGCTGCAAATAATAAGAAGATTATTGCCCTGCTTTCCTGTTGATGTAGCCACATTGGCGAACCACGTTAAATATCTGTCTCTGTGTTCTACTTTGTGTGTTGTTTATTTATCTAATTTATTAACAATTGGTATCAGAGCAGTGAGATCCAGGGAGAGCAGGTTGGACAGGGTTTACAAGGTTGAAGTTGTTGTTTGAAGACCAAAGGTTTTGCACCATATAAGAGCAGGAGATACTGGTTTGCAGCCTTAGATTGGAGTCAGATTGAAGGCGAATAGAGCCCCAATTATCTAGCAAAACAACGCTCTATTTTTGTTGATCAGAAAAGGTTGCTCAAGAAGAGGGGCTGTGGCAGTTGGGATTTATGCTGGCAACTCCACAGAAATAGGTTTTTTTTTTTTTTTTCAAACTGGCGGCTTCCCAAAATATGTTATGTGAAGTGTGTGAAGAAGAAATCCCTGCCTGATGTGCCAAAGGAAAAATTGGGGAGTTCAAAGGGCCCATGCTATTCTATTATGCTTCTAATGTGACCCATGATCATGCGAATGAGATGTATTATTAGGTTATGCATTTCCAGAGGATGTCGAATTGTCATCGGCAAGGTTTGTTGCAAAGATTGCTGGGAGCTTGAGAATCTGTGTTTCCCAAAATGGTCAAGAGGCGTGTGTAGGAGGTGTGTGTAGGAGGACATGCTACGGGGGTTTGGTTTGCAGGTTTTGCATATCATTGTGGATGTTCCTTGGTACTACATGTTTACATTTTCTATGTGATGCTGTTATTAGACTTGGTATCCCTTGATCACTTGTGATGGTGCCTTATTTCTGGAATGTTAACGAAGCGACGCATTGTATGCGCTCATTCCAGGTTTGCATTCATCTGGACATTTTTGGTATCCCTTGATCACTTGTGATGGTGCCTTATTTCTGGAATGTTAACGAAGCGATGCATTGTATGCGCTCATTCCAGGTTTGCATTCATCTGGACATTTCTGGTATCCCTTGATCACTTGTGATGGTACCTTATTTCTGGAATGTTAACGAAGCGATGCATTGTATGCACTCATTCCAGGTTTGCATTCATCTGGACATTTCTCATGTAGTGGGAGCTCCTGGATGTACAATAGGCCATGGAAAGTAGACTCCAAGTGGGAGGTTGTTCAGATGTGAAGTTGCAGCATGAATCGAACTTCAAGTGGGAGATTGTTGGATGTGAAGTCTGACTCTTCAATTCATATTCCCTGTTTGTCTCTTCACCTTCTCTTGAAGAGAATTGTATATATATGAGGGAAAGATCATATGTATGATGCTGCAAATAATAAGAAGATTATTGCCCTGCTTTCTTGTGGACGTAGCCACATTGGCGAACCACGTTAAATATCTGTCTCTGTATTCTACTTTGTGTGTTGTTTATTTATCTAATTTATTAACAAAATGGATTAGTTGAAAATATTCTGGTAGACATATTGGCAAAATGAGGAAGCACAGTCAAGGCATGTCGACTGTTTGACAAAATGCTTCCAAGAGATGTTATTTTGTGAAATGCTATTACCGTAGCTTTACACAAAATGGGTCTGCTGAAAAAGCTTTTGAATCTTTCGGGCAATGCAATTTGTAGGCCTAAAGCAAAATTCTACAACCTTTACCAGGACGCTCATGAACAGGGTATAGTTGAAGGCGCCATTTCCAAATAAATTTGATATTCCTAAGTTTAGAAATATGAATTGCCACTTTAAAAGAAATTAAGAAGAACCGTCAGTAACTGTGTGAGCATATTCAATTCAATACTAGTGTCTAAACTATCCTATGAACTTCAACCTATGTAGCATCATTAGTATTTTATTTATGGATTGCTAGTTCCTTAACTAAGAGCTTTATCACAGAAGTCATACGCTGATTTGAGGCAGATCACATCCCCACATTTAGAAGATTAGCTTCGACAGATGAAGGCAACAAGGAATTTTTCCACATTCAAGACATTTATTTTATGCTTAGAAAGAGGGGAAAGAGAATCATTGTTTTAAAAAGTATCTAACTTCAATTAGAAAATTAGAATGCATTTCCAATACGTAATGGCAAGGGAATTTTTATCATAAAAATAATAGTTATAGATGCCACTTCCAATCACCAAAAACATATACACAATTTTTTTTCGTAATTGATTTCAAATTCTAATTGTCTTAAGACATATCATCATATTGAATCCAAAACTAAAACTAAAACAAAATTTCAAGAAACAAATTTTCAAAGGAAAAACAAAATTTGGGAGAGGAGAACTCTTACTAATTTCTCCAGCACTTCCAAAACCAGATTTCAATGTCTCCCATCTTCAAAAATCCATGCTATATATAGGAAAAACTTGACCCATATGGAGGAAACTCTAAGTCTTGAGTCAAGTCTCTTCCATAAATGAGATTGCTCCATTTTCCAACTTGTCATTTAATTTTGTGGAAAAGGATTTTCCAATTTGTCCAATAGTCATAAATTTTTAGGAGAAAATTCTCATTTCATAAATTTGAGCCTTGACTTGAGAATGAGGGGGGAAAGTTCCTCATTTATTGCTCTTTCTAGAAGTGTCCCCTCATTTATTTATTTGGAATTGTTTATTATTTTGTTTTTAAATGAGACAATATATTTTTAATAGTTTTTATGTGTATTTTGAACATTTGAAAATTAAAATACATACAATTAGTAAAAATTAATTATGCATCAAATTTAGAACTCAAACATTATAAAAGTCGGTTGTGACAGTCGTGATAGATTTCTTACCTTACCCCTTTGTGAGGGTTTACCAGCAAACCTTCTTGTGAATTGCAAAACCATCTTGTGAGGACACAAAAAAATATACTGTGTTGTGAAATGGTTTTCTGTATGTGAGTGGTTGTAGGTTCTCTGATTGGGATTGGGTATGTGCAAATTCCCCGGTCTTCTTGTGTTTTCCCCCACCTCAGGGGTGGGCAGCTACTACCCTAGGCTGGGAGGTGAGCCTCCATTGGCTGTGCAAAAAGGGTTCTCTTATTTTGTTGCAGGTTTCTACAGGTTGTGTGAAGCATGGCTATTGAGGTGGAAGTGATGACTTACACTACTGTCAAGGGAAAACCTATGTCAAAGGAAGACGAAATTATAGCCTGTCTTGTTACCTCATAAAAACCATATTCTAGTGCTATGAAAAAATGTTCTTCTTCTATTCTGATAACTATGAAGGTTGCAGCCATTTTGTGCAATATACAAGCAACCGAGAGTTAAGGGAAATGTTCTTGTTGTGTTTGATGGATGTTTATCTAAATGTGGCCTATGAACTGATATTGCTGGTTTTATATATTTAATTAGTTAACTGAGAAATTTATGAAAGATCATTTTCCTTACAGTACCTTCAATAATGTTTATGTTATTTGTTCTTCTCATTCTGTTTTAGAACTGGGTTAAACCTTATGCATAAATGGCTATGTGGTTTCCAGTTTAAAAAACATAAAAGATACAGCTGACAATGAAAGAAAGAAAATTTTCTGTAGTAAATACATGATTTCTTCTACCCTCCTTATGATTTTATTTCATTGTAATAAGGGGGACATAGAATGGAGAGTGAGTTGTCTTTTCTCGTATTAGACCTATATAGAAATATTTAAAGGAATGACTTTCAGCTACTCTTCTTGAAGTAATGTTAAGAAAAAAAACTCCCAAGCTCTATCAATAGTTAAGAACCATGATACCTTCAAAAGGAGACTGCACCTTGGCCAATCAGCAATACCCATTAATGTCAAACTCTGGCATTAAGAAAAAAACTTAGGCATTTATACAAAGAAAAGAGAAAAAAATATAGAGAAACTCTCTCTCGATCACAGCCCATACGAATGGCAAGAAGTTGCACCCTAGCAAGTAGACCCTGTCTCTTGGAGGCACACAGGAAAAAAAAGAGAGAGAATCCTACCACAACCACCAGAAAGGGCTCAAAACCAAATAAAGGAAATGTCTTCATGCAAAGCTTGAATAGGTAGAACAGAGAAGGATCAGATGCTAGAGTAAAACACAAGCCACCACGGAAAAGAAATAAATAAGGCAAGGGAACAGTGGTGCTTGTGTTTTTGGGAAAACTGTGTTTGCTTTTTTATCTCAACGTTTCGGATCACACTCCATGATCCATCATCAGGAGGAAAGAAGGAGAATGCACATGAGAATGACTTGCAGAGAGGCTTCTTAAAAAGAGAGCAAAGAGGTAGTCACGGAAGACGAGATAAGCTAGAGAAGACCTATAGGGGAGAGGAAAGATAGATAAGATTTTAAGCAAATAAACCAAAATTGAATTAAAAATGGAAGATAAAAAGAGAGAAAATCAAGGAAATAAAAACAAACAAATAAAACTAATTGTAAGGCAAGAGGATATAACACAAAAAGTAAATATAAAACAAAGAATCAATAGGTAAAAGCAAGTAATAAAGAAAAAACAACCAAGAAATGAAGTACTAAAATTCTAAAAAGGGGGGGGGAAGCACAAGAATAATGAAGGCAATTAAAACAAGAATAATGCAATAATATCTGATATTAGAAAAAATAGAATAGTAAGTAATAGAGGAAATGAAAGGCGGGTGCAATATAGAGATTAAAGTGAGAGGGGGTGAAAGTTTGGATGAGAGAAAATGTAAAAAAAGGGAAGTAAAAAGAGAAAAGATGCAAAACCAAGAAAGGGAGAATGCAAAAGAGAGAAGAGGAAAAAGGAAAAGGAGGAAGAGAAAAATGAAGAAAGAAGAAGAATTAGATAATCATGAAAATAAACCTAAGAGAGGAGGAATTAAAATTGCCCAAGAAGGAACAGTGAATACGGGAGACATAACAAGAAAGTTGGGAAGGGTCAGAGAGAGGGAGGGGTAAAGGAGAGAGGTGAAAGGAAGGGTGAAGGGTTGGGTCAAGAAGATCAAGGAGTAGAAAGTAAATAAAAGAAAGGGGAAACAAAAGTCTAGAAATGATGAATTAAGAAAATGTGAGAGACAATAAATAAACTACTAAAAATAAAATAAGAAAAATAAGGAGGAGGTGTAAATATAAAATGTAACAATGAAGGTAAATAAGGAAGCGAATAAACCAAAGAAATATAAGATCGAGAAAAATTAAACAAAAAGCAAAAAATGTAAAGAATAAATAAAAGAATAAGAATGAAACAAAAAACCAACTGTAAAAACAAAAATATGAAAAAGGAAAAAGTAAAAAATCAAATAAAAGTAACTTTAAGACTATTTGTGGAAGAACATTATTCTTTGATATCTATTCTTAAAGTAAAAAGAATGAAAAATCATAATAATAGAAACAAAGTTAAAAAGAAAGTAATAGAAGAAGGAAGAAGAGAGGGGAAGCCTGAGAGAAGGTTCAATTAGAGTATCAACCAAAGTCAAGGAAAGGCAAGTAAAGGTAAGAGCTTGAAAAAGCAAGAAGAGGACCACAAGGGGGAGCGCACAAGAAAAGCTAATGAAGGAGAGACCTAGAGGAAGAAGAAAAAGAACGAGGCACAACAAGAAAGAGAGATGAGGGTTAGTGACTACAAGGAGAACATCAAGCACAAGACCTCAAGGTGAGGAGGCGAGACAAAGAAAGAAGATAAGGAGGAAAGAAGAGGATGGATGAGAAGAGGGGGAAAAGGGAGAGGTAGGGATAAGCGTGAGGGGTAAGGGTGAAGTATGAGGGAAGAGGGAGGACGGGAAGAGAGAGAGGTTGTGAGGATGGACAAGAGGAGAGGGGGGAGAGCACGAGAGAAAAGGGGAAGAGAGAGAAAGAGGGGAAGGCCATGGCAAGGACAAGAGGTGCGAGGAAGGAGGAGGTCACAGTTGATCAGGGGGGGGAAGGTGATGTTTGAGGGAGTTGAGAAGAGGGTTCCAAGATTGGCTTAGGTGCCACCCCTCATCCCTATTGAGGTTGGTAGGGTGGTTTCTGATGAAGATGACCTCTTTGAGTTTCCTCTTGAAGAAATTGTCTTCTTTGGCAAGGACGAGGGTGTCTTCCAAGCGAATGTGGTGCTTGGTGCTAGAAGAGTGATCAGTGAGGGCTAATTTAGAGACCCTTTCATGTCCAATGTCTGCATTATGCTCTTTGATTCTCGTACAGATGGATCTCCCTGTCTCACCAATGTATGGGGTACCACAAGAGCAATCAATTTTGTAGACACCTGAACTTAAGAGGCTATCAACGGGGTCTTTGGTTGAAGGGATAAGGTTACGAATAGTGAGAGAGGGTTTGAAAGCACAACGGAGACCTTTCTTGTGAAGGATTTTAGCAATTTTATTAGAAATACCTTTGACAAAAGGTAGGGTGGTACAGAGTACACGGTCAGAGTCTCGGTTGGGAGGTTTGGAATTAAGGCGGGTTTGGGCTTGCTTAAATGCTCTCTTGATGCATTTGTTGCAGTACCCATTAAGTTTGAAAACTTTAGTAAGGTGGGACAGTTCTTGGTTAATGTGATCATTATCACAGATGCGGAAGGCTCGAGTTGCTAAGGTGTTAAGGACACTAGTCTTGTGGCTGGGATGGTGGTGGGAGGAAGCAAGGAGATAGAGGTCCGTATGGGTGGATTTCCTGAAGACACGTCGTCCAAGGGAACCATCTCCTTTTCTGATGAGAAGGATATCTAAGAAGGGGAGTTGGTTATCAGCTTCAAGTTCTTTGGTGAACTTGATGCAAGGGGCAAGGTTGTTGAGGTGATTGTGGAAGGATTCAAGTTGCTCAAGGCCATGTGGCCAACAGATGTTGGTATCATCTACGTAGTGCTTCCACCAAGTTGGTTTGAGAGGGAAAGAATTCAAGGCAAGCTCTTCGAAGTATTCCATGTAAAGGTTGGCGATGACAGGGGATAAGGGTGATCCCATGGCGACTCCATTGGTTTGCTCATAAATCACGCCTTGGAAGGTGAAGAACGTGGATTTAAGGCACAGTTCAACTAGTAAAGCGATTTCTTCATTGGTTTTTTGTCTGACTAGAGCAATGGAGTCAAGGAGAGGAACTTTGGTGAAAAGGGGAAACTACATCAAAACTGACAAGAATGTCCTCATTCGTGACCTTCTTGTCTTTGATGAAGTCGACGAAATGGGTCGAGTCCTTGATGAAGGAGGAAGATTTACCAGTGAGAGGGGAGACCAACTTAGCTAGGTAGGCAGCTAGTTTCTAGGTGGGAGAATGGGTAGTGTCGACAATAGGCCTCAAAGGAATATTGGCCTTGTGAATTTTTGGAACACCATATATGCGTGGTGTGACTTCTTTGTTGGGCATGAGGCACTTTTTTGTTAGGTCATCGAAGGAAGAAAGAGAGATGACACTTTTGACTTGTCTAAAGATTTTGGACACAAGGTTGGAGGGAAGAATTGTGTAGCTGCCACTGTTGTTCAGGTGGTCCAACATTTTAGAGATGTAGTCTAGTTTGTTCAAGATAACCGTGGCATTCCCCTTGTCCAATATTCCTTTGAGGCTAATTGTCGACACTACCCATTCTCCCACCTAGAAACTAGCTGCCTACCTAGCTAAGTTGGTCTCCCCTCTCACTGGTAAATCTTCCTCCTTCATCAAGGACTCGACCCATTTCATCGACTTCATCAAAGACAAGAAGGTCACGAATGAGGACATTCTTGTCAGTTTTGATGTAGTTTCCCCTTTTCACCAAAGTTCCTCTCCTTGACTCCATTGCTCTAGTCAGACAAAAAACCAATGAAGAAATCGCTTCACTAGTTGAACTGTGCCTTAAATCCACGTTCTTCACCTTCCAAGGCGTGATTTATGAGAAAACCAATGGAGTCGCCATGGGATCACCCTTATCCCCTGTCATCGCCAACCTTTACATGGAATACTTCGAAGAGCTTGCCTTGAATTCTTTCCCTCTCAAACCAACTTGGTGGAAGCGCTACGTAGATGATACCAACATCTGTTGGCCACATGGCCCTGAGCAACTTGAATCCTTCCACAATCACCTCAACAACCTTGCCCCTTGCATCAAGTTCACCAAAGAACTTGAAGCTGATAACCAACTCCCCTTCTTAGATATCCTTCTCATCAGAAAAGGAGATGGTTCCTTTGGACGACATGTCTTCAGGAAATCCACCCATACAGACCTCTATCTCCTTGCTTCCTCCCACCACCATCCCAGCCACAAGACTAGTGTCCTTAACACCTTAGCAACTCGAGCCTTCCGCATCTGTGATAATGATCACATTAACCAAGAACTGTCCCACCTTACTAAAGTTTTCAAACTTAATGGGTACCACAACAAATGCATCAAGAGAGCATTTAAGCAAGCCCAAACCCGCCTTAATTCCAAACCTCCCAACCGAGACTCTGACCGTGTACTCTGTACCACCCTACCTTTTGTCGAAGGTATTTCTAATAAAATTGCTAAAATCCTTCACAAGAAAGGTCTCCGTTGTGCTTTCAAACCCTCTCTCACTATTCGTAACCTTATCCCTTCAACCAAAGACCCCGTTGATAGCCTCTTAAGTTCAGGTGTCTACAAAATTGATTGCTCTTGTGGTACCCCATACATTGGTGAGACAGGGAGATCCATCTGTACGAGAATCAAAGAGCATAACGCAGACATTAGACATGAAAGGGTCTCTAAATCAGCCCTCGCTGATCACTCTTCTAGCACCAAGCACCACATTCGCTTGGAAGACACCCTCGTCCTTGCCAAAGAAGACAATTTCTTCAAGAGGAAACTCAAAGAGGCCATCTTCATCAGAAACCACCCTACCAACCTCAATAGGGATGAGGGGTGGCACCTAAGCCAATCTTGGAGCCCTCTTCTCAACTCCCTCAAACATCACCTTCCCCCCCCTGATCAACTGTGACCTCCTCCTTCCTCGCACCTCTTGTCCTTGCCATGGCCTTCCCCTCTTTCTCTCTCTTCCCCTTTTCTCTCGTGCTCTCCCCCCTCTCCTCTTGTCCATCCTCACAACCTCTCTCTCTTCCCGTCCTCCCTCTTCCCTCATACTTCACCCTTACCCCTCATGCTTATCCCTACCTCTCCCTTTTCCCCCTCTTCTCATCCTTCCTCTTCTTTCCTCCTTATCTTCTTTCTCTGTCTCGCCTCCTCACCTTGAGGTCTTGTGCTTGATGTTCTCCTTGTAGTCACTAACCCTCATCTCTCTTTCTTGTTGTGCCTCGTTCTTTTTCTTCTTCCTCTAGGTCTCTCCTTCATTAGCTTTTCTTGTGCGCTCCCCCTTGTGGTCCTCTTCTTGCTTTTTCAAGCTCTTACCTTTACTTGCCTTTCCTTGACTTTGGTTGATACTCTAATTGAACCTTCTCTCAGGCTTCCCCTCTCTTCTTCCTTCTTCTATTACTTTCTTTTTAACTTTGTTTCTATTATTATGATTTTTCATTCTTTTTACTTTAAGAATAGATATCAAAGAATAATGTTCTTCCACAAATATTCTTAAAGTTACTTTTATTTGATTTTTTACTTTTTCCTTTTTCGTATTTTTGTTTTTACAGTTGGTTTTTTGTTTCATTCTTATTCTTTTATTTATTCTTTACATTTTTTGCTTTTTGTTTAATTTTTCTCGATCTTATATTTCTTTGGTTTATTCGCTTCCTTATTTACCTTCATTGTTACATTTTATATTTACACCTCCTCCTTATTTTTCTTATTTTATTTTTAGTAGTTTATTTATTGTCTCTCACATTTTCTTAATTCATCATTTCTAGACTTTTGTTTCCCCTTTCTTTTATTTACTTTCTGCTCCTTGATCTTCTTGACCCAACCCTTCACCCTTCCTTTCACCTCTCTCCTTTACCCCTCCCTCTCTCTGACCCTTCCCAACTTTCTTGTTATGTCTCCCGTATTCACTGTTCCTTCTTGGGCAATTTTAATTCCTCCTTCCTCTCTCTTAGGTTTATGTTCATGATTATCTGATTCTTCTTCTTTCTTCATTTTTCTCTTCCTCCTTTTCCTTTTTCCTCTTCTCTCTTTTGCATTCTCCCTTTCTTGGTTTTGCATCTTTTCTCTTTTTACTTCCCTTTTTTTACATTTTCTCTCATCCAAACTCTCACCCCCTCTCACTTTAATCTCTATATTGCACCCGCCTTTCATTTCCTCTATTACTTACTATTCTATTTTTTCTAATATCAGATATTATTGCATTATTCTTGTTTTAATTGCCTTCATTATTCTTGTGCTTCCCCCCCCCTTTTTAGAATTTTAGTACTTCATTTCTTGGTTGTTTTTTCTTTATTACTTGCTTTTACCTATTGATTCTTTGTTTTATATTTACTTTTTGTGTTATATCCTCTTGCCTTACAATTAGTTTTGTTTGTTTGTTTTTATTTCCTTGATTTTCTCTCTTTTTATCTTCCATTTTTAATTCAATTTTAGTTTATTTGCTTAAAATCTTATCTATCTTTCCTCTCCCCTATAGGTCTTCTCTAGCTTATCTCGTCTTCCATGACTACCTCTTTGCTCTCTTTTTAAGAAGCCTCTCTGCAAGTCAATCTCATGTGCATTCTCCTTCTTTCCTCCTGATGATGGATCATGGTGTGTGATCTGAAACGTTGAGATAAAAAAGCAAACACAGTTTTCCCAGAAACACAAGCACTACTATTATGGACTGTGGAAATATCATGTCTACAAGGGAACAGTGGTTAAAATCTACTGTTCAAACCTTTTTGTTTTCACGTTAGAAGGGTGTCGTTTCCCCCAAATGGGTCACTGAATTCCTGTGCATAGCAACCTTCTAAAGGCCGACACCTCATGGCTGTCTGCGCACCTTACAAAACAAACTTTATGGTCAAAATACAAAGAACACCAATGTATTCAACAGTCCGCCAAGCACTCAGACTAAAATAAGATGAGGTACCTCTCAAACTGTTGTTGGGTTGTCCATGCACGTTGGAAACCATCTCAACCGTGGTGACTAGCAGATGTCATTTTGTAAAGAGCTAGGGTAAAAGTGGATAGGTAAGAGAAATTGCTTAGATTAAGTACCTCTTTTAGGATTAGGGTTGAGTGTAAAGACCACATAATGCCTTATTGTCTTTTTTTACATTCATCTAGGATGATTCCTCTTTTTTTAATTATCTGCTTGATTTGATATAATTAACCCACGTTAGGGCACACGTTAGGCAAAAGATGTAACTTTTATTTCTTTTCTATTAGCATTAGCATTAAAATCAAGGCAGTGCCTTAGTATATCCTTTATCAAAGATTATTAATTTGAGTCAATGCCCTGCAAGGCGTCAAGCTGTATTGGCATGTAAAAATAAATTGCCCTGATGTATCCTTTGCATAAGCTATTAAACTCTTGTTTGTCCCAACGATTCAATTATTACCAAATAATGTAAATTAGAGTCATAATAATAGGGAAGCAAGCGATTTGTAATTTGTGACTTTTTTATCCCTCACACAACTCGGTTACTTTCAAATTCTCTCATAACAAAAGATTTCTCTCTTAAGAAAAGTTGGCCTTTGGATCCCAATGCTAAAATAGATTCGCATCAGGTTCAACCTAATTGTGACCACCCAGAATGTGCCCTACATAATCTGAAATGATTAAAACATTTTATTATATTCATTACAAGATTCCAATATAATAATAAGAGTAAACAAGTTTGTTCATAAAATAAAGTAACTACTTGACTCGATTCTAGAGATCCTCCCACTCAAAAATGCTATGGAGAAAAGAGGTGTCCTTATGGTCAGGGGCTAGTGGTGACCTACTGTGACACGTCTAACTATGCAAAGCCCCACGTTAGACCATACTCTTCTTTTATATTATTTTGTCATTGATTTATTTTTATTTGATCATGTTACATTGTTTAACTTAAAAATTGATAGTTAGTAAGTGGGTGATGTTTTTTAGAAATAGATTAAGTAGTAATCAATTTATTTATTTAATTTGAGTAAAAATAGAAATTAGACAAAATGAAATAAAGTTGAGTTGGTAATTATAGGAGGTTGTTTTATTCATTATATAAATTTTTTTTGTGGGTAAATGGAGTTAATTAAGTAGAGGTAGTATATAAAAATATTGGAATAAAAATAAAAATCTAAATTGGAATTAATTAGAGGGTAATTATTAGAAATAGAATGAGATATTGTTTAATTATAGTATTTCTTTTATTTTGAGATCATGCATGAGTTAAATTACATTATTTAACTAGGTAATTGATCAAAGCTATAAAATTTTCTATCATTAGGATTTCCAATTGTGTATGAGTTTTTATAGTTTAAAAACCCGACTTAATTGTTTCTTTTCAAAGAAAAAAAATTTCGCATCCATCCCTGTTGTGAGTTGAGGGCACTACTTTAGGTTATGAGTTGAGGGCACTACACTAATCATCTTAAAAGGATTGGAAATCCAAATATAGATTATATGTTTATACCAAAAAATGACATGGAAAGGGAGATGAGATTGATTTAGAACTAGTATATTTATATTTAAAAAAATATATCTACAGTATGCCGAGAGATATCTTCCAATTTGTTTTTTGGTTTTTGGTTTTTTTTTTTTTAATTACTCCAAGCTAGAATGCAAGCGTTTCATTTCCCATTAAATATATTTCTTATTCTTGACATTTATAAATTACTCGAGATAGAATATTTGCATTTTGGTTTAAAATAGAAAAAGCATCTTTGAGAGTGGTGTATTTATTGTGGCATTTCATTATGATCCACTACTGCCATACATTGAATTTTATTTTGGTTACAAGAACCTGAATCTTTCAGCGCTTGATGTGATTGTAGAGCACTTCTTGACTTAAAAAAATACAACAAAAAATAACTAAAGCACAATAGCTAGTTCCATCACTCAAAGCATCCAGGACCATTTTTCTGACATGGTGGCTTGTAGAAATTAAAATTCTTTTTCCATAAATCTAAAAGCTACCAATTTCATATTGAACTTACAAAAATAGAGGATTTAACATGAGATTGCGAGTAGATAATTGGACAAGCACCTGTATAGCATGTGTCTCATGTTTACCTCCATGCACAAAAAAATATTTTGCCATTTGCTTTGAGATGTCATACCTAAAAATGTTGTGTGGGATGTGTCTAGATTGATGTGTTTTATATATATATTACCTAAAAATGTTGTGTGGGATGTGTCTAGATTGATGTGTTTTTTCTATATATATATATATATATATATATATATATATATATATATATATATATATATATATATATATATATATATATATATATATATATGATTAAAAGCTTACATAAATCCCAAAGAAGACTATTACCAACCAGTTGAAAATTTTGAAAAGTGACATTTAAGGGACTAGAAAGTTGTGTTAAATATTATAAATATTTTCTAAAAGGAAAAATGAAAATTTTAGACCATAATAATAACTCCAATAATTATTATTCTTTTGAATATTTTGGAGTGCTAGCTCGAATTATTCATGTGTGAAGAAATGTAGACTACTCTAGGTAACCAAAACATCCATCCAACAAAGTTTCTCTAACCACATGAATATTAGTAGTACCCTTACAGAAAATATCGTACAAAATTATTTACATTGAACCTCATAGAATTGCTTTCCTTTGTATGACACAAACACGATGGAAAAAATAGATCTCAAGAATTGGTGAAATTTTTGTTGTTTTTGAAAATCATTAATGATATGGACAAAGTATAGGATCACCATTGTTGTTTATGAACCATATAATTATGTTTCTTGGAAACCAATTCCTTAAAGTCTTTGACAATAGGCCATATTCATGTTTATTGTCTTGTTTTGAATTTTGAGAGAAGAATAAAAAGGTTTAGAGGTATTTCCCTATTTGGATTTAATTTAAAGTAGAAATTGTTTTAGGTGAGATGTTTGATACCTTTACAGTAAACAAGATTTTTGGGTGCAAATTGTCTATATAGAATATTGAAATCGTTAGTGCCTATGACCAAACATGTTTTGAGGTTTTTGATTTTAAGGTGTTGGGCCATAGGGCTCAAGTCTTAGATAGTGTATCATATTGTTGTTGTAAGAGACCACTCCTATTGTTTTGAATTTTTTGCAAAAGGAAGATGCAAATGCAATCCTTGCACTTTTTGATCACCAAGTTCCCAGAGTGACCAAGATGAGAGCATATGGTGTTTGGACAAGTATCTATCTGAATGAATGCACTACTAAAACTAAAGGTAGAAAGAGGATCATAAGCATACAGGTGGCAACACTGACCCTAATCTACACCTCTTTGACAATAAAAATAAACTTGAATGCAAAGCCACTGACAGACAATTACATTTTAATGCAAAGCCACTGGTAGATTCTTACAAGTGTGATCAAACCAAATAGGATTGTAGCTAAGATGACTTGATCAATGCCAGAAAGGCCTATGAAATGAAAATGAAAAGGAATTTGGTGGTAAACCATCCATGATCCTTACAATATAAAATGTAAATGTAGATGACTAACTTGCAATTGACTTGCATCCAGATTTAGAATATGATCATCATGTTATGCATGTACATGTTTGGTAGTACTACCATCAAAAATTACAATAAATATGATAATTTACACAACTGATATATTAATTTGAAAACACTACAACACACTACTGAAGTCAATTCAAATTAGTTCAAGAATCACTACTGCAAACAAAGGATTTGTCCAATAAATTTATAAATCAAGTGATAACTAGCCCATGTCAACAGAGCCAAATTGAAGACATTGAAACACTCTAAATGTTGATGAAGAATGTTGTTTGAAGGATTAAAAGACACTATAACCCTACACAAACTTAGAAATCAAAAAGTATGGTCCAAAAATGCACTAATTTGGCCCCATTTAACACTGCAAACTATTGGATTTTTATAGAATATTGTTAGCTAAATCCAACAATAATAAATTTTCTATATATAAGTCCATAAAGATGACCTTAATACTACTGATCAACATCAAAATGCTACTCATATTTGTTGCAAACTTGAATGAATAGAAAGGCCACCAAGAATGACCCCCTTGAGCATGTACAACCCTTACCACAAAATAGTATGGCTCCCTAAAACTCTTTCAAACTGCTAAATTCCAATCTAGAAAGGCTATGAATCATTTCAGACACCAAGCACCCTCCTTATTACAATTTGTGTATGGTCAACAAGGAAAGCACTAGTTTATCTTTTGTTAAAGTGTACGGCTAGCAAGACAAGGCACTAATTTGTGTTCCTATTGAGTGTGCAACAACCCTTTCTCTTTTTAGTTATTCAAATAAACTTCCAAACACCATTCCTTTGTGGTGCAGGGGCACCTAGATACTTTAATTATTTTCATATTCATTTTGATGTTTTGGTGTGGTATAAGGTCCAAGAGACCAATTGTAAGGCCTAGTGCCATGTGTGAAGAGCAAATTGTCTAGTAGTGGAGGAGCAAACGCATTGTAATTGAATGGGTTGATAGTTACAAAATGGTTGGCATTCCCACCAATGCAAATTGTCACGAACAAGAACATGTATAAACTATTCAGTGAACAGAAAAAAAAAAGTAGAAAAGAAGAGAGAGTAGTATAGCAATTGGGTGTGATTTGTGGGAGAGTAACAGTAAGAAGATAGAAGAGTTGTTTCAGTGTAGAAGTTCCCAAGATAAATAAAAGATCCTGTTTTGTTTGTGTTCTTTCACCGTGTCACTGTAGTTAGTTCCATTTTGTCATTCGGATGGGTTACTAAGCCATTCCACCGATGAGATTTCTTTGAAATCGGTGGAATGGGTCTGTCTGTATAGTTTGTGTTTTTTTATTTTTGTTTATGTTCAGTGTTGGGATTGAGCGTGGGATGTGCTATTCAAGCCTAGCATCTCTATGTGCTAGGGTTTAGTCGAAAGTTAGGCGAAGTGAAGTTTTACCTAAGTGTTGGAGTATTGTCGGTGAGACTGGGGGTTATCAGCAGAATATTTAGTATTCTAGACGAATGTAACAGTCCGCTCGAAGAGTAGTCGCGGGACCAAGTGCAGCGTCGTAAGATTAGTGTTGTTTCACTGAATATGCATTTCCTGTGTATATCGTAAATACATGTTGAGAACATCTCATCTGTATCTCACAAAAGCATGTTAAGTGTGCATATTACAGAAGCATATTGAGAATGTATGTTGCGAATGTACATTGAGAAGATACATTGTGTTAGATACAAGGGATGACCAGCCGTATTGGTGAAATCGGGTTGGAGATACATTAGATTACCGGAAGTAGCAAGTCGAGTAATGAATATACAAGTAGACAGCGCATCGGCATATCGGTGAAAGAGTTTAAAGTCTCACCGAGGTTTGAAGTCTCACCGAAGGGTCATGAAGTGAAATGTTAGATTGAAATCACGTTTTCGTTGAACACTCTGCATCATTTTGGTATCAGAGCCCAAAAAGATTTAGGTGACAAGTCAAATTGAGGATTTACAGGAGTGCTGGCATTTGGGAGCTATCTGTGAATGTTTATGTCAGACAGAGAGAGTGAAGGAGAGGCTATCATCATGCCTCCAAATGGGATGACAGCAAAAGTGCTTAAGAAATTCAAGGAGATGGAAGAGATGATCAAGAGCGGAGTCAAGGAAGCACTCCAGGCTGAGTTGAAGACCTTGAGAAAAGACAGGAAATTAGACAAGGAGTCTAATGAAGAAGAAGAAGATGGGGAAGAGGAAACAACCCCATAACAGGCAGATATATCTATAGACCAGAAACAATTTCTGGAGGCCATAAGGACACTCGGTAAGGAGTCGTCTGAATCAAAAATGGAGATTCTAATGTTCAGTGGAAAGATGGACGCAAAGGAAGTCATCGAATGGGTCAAGGATTTGAATAATTACTTCGAGTACAAGGAGGTACCAGAGAATAAAAGAGTCAAGTTTGCAAAGATGAAATTGAAAGGTGATGCACTCACGTGGTGGAACTACACCTAGGGAGAAAGGGTGAAGAGTGGCAAGAGCATGATCTCATCCTAGAGTTGGATGGTAGAAAGGATCAAGGCTCAGTTCCTACCAATAGATTACGAAGTGCACATATATAGGAAAATGCAGAATCTCAGATAGAAGGATATGGATGTATCCACCTACACAGAGGAATTTCATAAATTGTCTCTAAGGTGTGGACTTACTGAGGATGAAAAGGGAAGAATTGCCAGGTACATTAATGGCCTGAAGTATAGTATACAAGATGAGATTACCATCTTGACACCAGAAACCATGGACAAGTGTTTCCAAGTGGCACTGAGAGTAGAAGAGAATCAGAAAAGAAAGGGGGAATAGCAGAATAGAGGTAGAGGTGGAAGAAATTTCAGGGGCAGAAATAGCTTTGGTGGCAGAAAATAGTTCCAAAAGACTCAAGGGGAGTCCAGTCAGCAAGAACACAATGGAGAATCTGGTTCCGGAGGGGGTTTCAAAGGAAGGAGACCCAATGGAAGAGGCAGATTTGGTGGACCAGGCAGAGGTCCTAATGTCTTCACAGGAAGATGTTATAATTGTAACCAAATTGGGCACATAGCAGGCAAGCGTCCGAAGAAAGCCTCAAGCTCTCATGCAGGACAGAGAAGGAGCTAGCTGATTCAAGAAGAAGATTGTCAAAGTGTGACTTCACCTATGAGAAGCGTAGCTTCAGCACAAGATGGAGAGAATCTCATGATGAGAAGAACAATGCTAAAAGTGCCACAGAACAAGGAACCACCCCAGAGGAAGACACTATTCAGAACTCTGTGCAAAGTTTCTGGTAAAAAGGTGTAAGGTAATTGTTGATTCTGGCTCAACTAAAAATTTAGTTTCAGTAGAAATGGTAGAGAAATTGAATTTGAAAATATTGCCACATGTTAGTCCATACAAAGTGTCATGGCTGAACAAAGGGCAACAAGTCTTGGTTGATGAACAAGCTTGGGTAGAGTTTTAGATAGGGGAATATAGGGACAAACTGTTGTGTGATATAATTCCCATGGATGCATGCCATTTACTGTTAGGTAGACCTTGGCAGTATGATGTACAAGCCCAGCATGATGGTAAATTCAATTCCTTTGTTATCACCAAGAATGGTAGACAGTATAAGATGGATCCTTTACCAAAAGAGGGTGTAGACAAGAATGTAGGATCAAGTGTCATGTTAGTGAGTGGGAAAGAGTTTCCCCGTACTCTGAAAGAAGAGGGAACCCAGGGGTATGCTCTGATTTTGAAACCTAAAGACAATTCTGATTTGTCTAAAAACAGCAAGGAAAAAGTCCCTAAGGAAGTACAGGAATTGTTAGACAAGTATGAGTATCATGGTGGAGGATATGCCCAATACCCTACCCCCTATGAGAGACATAAGTCATTAGATTGACTTCATCCCAGGATCCACATTGCCAAATAAACCAGCCTATAAAATGACACCTGCTCAGAATGAGGAAATTGCTAAACAAGTACAAGAACTGTTGGATAAAGACTTGGTGAGGAAAAGTCTTAGTCCATGTGTTGTACCCACAGTTTTAGCTCCCAAGAAAGATGGCAAATGGAGATTATGCACTGATTCAAGAGCCATAAATAAGATCACCATCAGATATAGGTTTCCTATGCCCAGAATAGAGGACCTAATGGATTGTTTGGGTGGAGCTCGGTACTTTTCTAAAATTGATCTCAAAAGTGGATACCATCAGATCAGGATCAAACAAAGGGATGAATGGAAGACAGCCTTTAAGACTAATGAGGGTCTTTATGAGTGGGTGGTGATGCCATTTTGATTGTCCAATGCTCCAAGCCCTTTCATGCGTCTAATGAATGAGGTATTGAAGGATTTTATTGGTAAATTTGTTGTTGTCTATCTTGACGATATTCTAGTTTTTAGTAGGACAAAGGAAGAACATTTGCAGCATTTGGAACAGGTGTTGAAGAAGCTGCATGAGGAGAAACTGATGATCAATATGGAGAAGAGAGCCTTCATGAATGAAGAACTCACATACCTTGGATTTGTGATATTCCAGGGTGGTTTGAAAATGGATCCAGAGAAGGTAAATGCTATTCTGTCTTGGCCAGCACCTAAAACAGTAAGTGATGTAAGAAGTTTTCATGGGTTGGCAACTTTTTATAGGAAATTCATAAGAGGATTCAGTCATATTTGTGCACCCATTCTGGATACCATAAAAGGAGGACATAAATGTAAGTTTGTTTGGAATAGAGCAGCGGATGAATATTTTGAGATTCTTAAACAGAAAATAGCAGAGAAACCCATTTTGGTTTTGCTTGATTTTAATAAGTTGTTTACTGTGGAATGTGATGCCAGTAACCTTGCCATTGGTGCGGTCTTGAGTTAAGAAGGCAGACCTGTTGCTTTCTTTAGTGAAAAGCTGAATGATGCTAAAAGAAAGTATTCCACATATGATCTAGAATTGTATGCAATGGTCCAAGCATTGAAAAAATGGAGACATTATCTCTTGCCCAAGGAATTCATTGTTTATACTGACAACCATGCTTTGAGTTTTCTAAATTAATAGGAGAAGCTAAATCACAGGCATATGAAGTGGGTTGAACAACTCCAGGCATATACTTTTTCCATCAAACATAAGAAGGGACAAGCCAACAAGGTGGCAGATGCTCTGAGCAAAAGAGTGTGCACTATACAGGAAATCTAGTTGCAAAGTGTGGGAGTGGATTCTCTCAAGAATATGTACCAGGATGATGAGGACTTCAAGGAGATATATGTAGTTTGTTCACAATTCTCAGATTCCTATCATTCTAATTTTTCTAAATTTTTGCTACAACAGGGTTTACTGTTTAAAGGCAACCAATTGTGTGTGCCTAGGTGTTCCATGAGGGAGAACATCATAAAAGAGAAAGATTGCGGTAGTCTTGGAGGTCATTTTGGACTGGACAAGACATTGGAGCAAGTGAGAAGGTTTTACTTCTGGCCTAAGACGCAAACAGATGTCAAAAAAATTGTAGATTATTGTCACATTTGTCAGAGAGCCAAAGGGACTTCATCAAATGCAGGGCTCTATCAACCACTTCCAATTCCTCAAAGGCCATGGGAGTGCATCAGTATGGATTTTATTTTGGGTCTTCCCCGGACTCAAAGAGGATTTGACAGTGTGTTTGTAGTTGTTGATAGGTTTAGTAAAATGGCTCATTTTGTGCCATGTAAATGTACTAACGATGCTTCACATATTGCTAGTGTTTTCTTCAAGGAGATAGTAAGAATTCATAGTTTACCATTGAACATAGTTACTGATAGAGATCCCAAGTTTGTGGGTCATTTTTGGAGGACACTGTGGAAGAAATTGGGCACCCAATTATCTTTCACATATGCATATCATCCTCAGACAGATGGACAAACTGAGGTGGTGAATAGATCACTAGGTAATCTTTTGAGATGTCTGACCAAACAGCATGGAGAAGCATGGGATATGATCATCCCATAGGCAGAATTTGCATATAATGATCCTGTTAATAGGAGCACAGGAAAGAGTCCTTTTGAAGTTGTATATGGGATTCATCCCAGGGGAATTTTGGAGCTCAGGGATCTCCAGAACATGGAAAAAAAGAGTGCACAAGGAGAATATTTTGTATTAAGTATGAAAGATATCCATGATGTTGTCAGAGAAACTATACAAAACAACATAGAGAAATATAAAGAGAGAGATGATCAGAAGAAAAGGGATGTCCAATACAAAGTTGGAGATCTGGCGATGGCATATCTGAAGAAGGAAAGGCTTCCAAAGGGACAACCCACGAAGCTTCTTATGAAGAAGATAGGTCCATGCAAGATTGTTCACAAATTTGGGCCTAATGCATTCAAAATTAAACTTCCTCCAGGTTTAGCAATATCACCCATTTTCAATGTGTCTGACGTATTTCCATTCAGAGGAGACAATGTTGCTGATTCAGATGTGACAGAAGCAGGGGATGCAGAATGAATTTCTGATCTTCCACCGAGTCAGCCAGTATAGCTGGAATGTATTTTGGACACCAAAGTCTAGAAGAAGACCAGACATAAAACCTACAAGCAGTATCTGGTCAAATGGTGTGGTTTGCCTGATGAAGATGCTACTTGGATGAGCGAGGAAGACATCATCAAGCATGGGGTTAATATTTTAGACTTGGTTTCTCAAGGGACTTGAGTTCCTTTAAGCCCCGGGAGTATGGTGCAGGGGAACCTAGATACTTTAATTATTTTCATATTCATTTTGATGTTTTGGTGTGGTATAAGGTCCAAGTGACCAATTGTAAGGCCTAGTGCCATGTGTGAAGAGCAAATTGTCTGGTAGTGGAAGAGCAAACGCATTGTAACTGAATGGGTTGATAGTTGCAGAATGGTTGGCATTCCCACCGATGCAAACTGTCACGAACAAGAACATGTATAAACTGTTAGTGAATAGAAAAAAAAAAGTAGAAAAGAAGAGAGTAATATAGTAATTGGGTGTGATTTGTGGGAGAGTAACAGTAAGAAGATAGAAGAGTTGTTTCAGTGCAGAAGTTCCCAAGATAAATAAAAGATCCTGTTTTGTTTGTGTTCTTTCACCGTGTCACTATAGTTAGTTCCATTTTGTCATTCGGATGGGTTATTGAGCCATTCCACTGACGAGATTTCTTCGAAATCGGTGGAATGGGTTTGTCTGTACATTTTTATTTTTTTTTTGTTTTTGTTTATGTTCAGTGTTGGGATCAAGCATGGGATGTGCTAGTCGAGCCTAGCATCTCTATGTGCTAGGGTTTAGTCGAAAGTTAGGCGAAGTGAAGTTTTGCCTAAGTGTTGGAGTATCGTCGATGAGACTGAGGGTTATCGGCAAAATATTTAGTATTCTGGGTGAATGTAACAGTCTGCTCAAAGAGTAGTCGGGGGACCAAGTGCATCGTCGTAAGATTTGTGTTGTTTCACCGAATATGCATTTCCTGTGTATATCGTAAATGCATGTTGAGAACATCTCATGTGTATCTCGCAAAAGCATGTTAAGTGTGTATATTGTAGAAGCATATTGAGAATGTATGTTGTGAATGTACATTGAGAAGATACATTGTGTCAGATATAAGGGATGACTGGCCGTAGCAGTGAAATCGGGTTGGAGATACATTAGTTTACTGAAAGTAGCAAGTCGAATAATGAATATACAAGTAGACAGCGCATCAGTATATCGGTGAAAGTGTTTAAAGTCTCGCCGAGGTTTGAATTCTCACCGAAGGGTCATGAAGTGAAATGTTAGATTGAAATCACGTTTTCATTGAACACTCTGCATCACTTTGTGTACGATCAAATTATAGGTATTTATATGGTATGGCCAACAACTACTTGATTAGCTTGCAAATATTAAAATATATAATCTTTCTTGGAGGTATAGATACAAATAAAAAAATTTATTTTATAAACTCATACAAAAATATAATAAACTACTCCATAGAAATTTGAGAAGTACACACCATACTATTTCATATTTTCATAAAATAATACCAATTGACATACTAAACCATGACACCTCGAAACCACACCAAACCCCAAAATCTCACAATTTTCCCAAAGTACTAAAAATAACAACCACAATGGAAACCCAGAAATGTACAAATCAAACTACAACTAAAAATGCCTTTAATCATTCAACACAACAGTGACCTCTATATGAAATCACCAATCAAGACAAGAGGGTTTTCATCCTTGAAGCTTCACAAATCCAAAAAGAAGAAAGAAGTCACATTCGTCCTTGGGAAATGAAATTTATAAAATGAGTAGGTAACCCTTTTCTGTACACAACTTCTTTTATAGGTACTTTTAGGGAAACCGAATACTTTCTCTTTTATTTCACTTCTCTCCTCAATAATAAAAATAAAGTGACTTTCAAAGTCTTTTTAATTTGATAATACTTTTATTCCTTATTTTCAACATCACTTTTTAAAATTAACCTTTTAAGTCACCATATTGTGCCCCATGCCAAGTGTTATCGCTTTTGGCCCTCTTTTAAAAACACTTTATGACATTGGTCACCCTTCTTTTAAAATAAATAACTAAGCATAAGTTTCCTTTAAGAAAATAATGAAAATTATCCTTTACACAACTCAAGTCAATTATTTAATTACTTTTCTGTACATCCAAAAGTCTACAAAAAGTTGGCATTCTCAAAGGGTGTTGGAATTTTCCATGAACTTTGGAACTTTCCAAGAATGTTGGAATGGGCCCAAAAAAGGACATTACATTTGTATTGCATATTTTTCATACAAAAGAATGAAATTTCTATTTAATCTAGATATTTGAATACATAAACAATAATATAAAATTATAACAGTTAATGTCATAAACAGAAATGAAGCAGACAAGCCTTGCAATGAAAAATGTATCAAAACAAATACATATTTGCGATAAGCTCCATATTTCTCCAATATATCAAAGCAATATATATACACATATTTCTCCAATATATCAAAGCAATATATATACACAAAGTGTAATGCCCCGCACAGGAACCTTAAAGAACAACACAATTATGCTATATAGATAGGACATTTTTTTATTTTTTTAACATAGAAAAAATAGTAAGTAACATAAATCATATCTACACATATCATTAGGCTAATATGATGTCCTCTAAGGTTCCACAGCTGCATTAATAACAAGGCTATCAACAAGATCTAAACATACATCATGAATTAACAACCATAGTTTATTCTGGGTTTGTTGCATCAATGAATATACACACACATTTTGTAATGCCTACCCAAGAAAATATTAAAATTAATAAGAAATAATGAAATTAATAGGATGATAGGAACAATTAACAAATATTAACTTAGTAAACTTTGAATTAAGTATCGGAGTATATCAACATTCATCGTAAATGAAATGTAAGATAGGAACGTTCTTAGCTTCAGAATCATGCATGGCTTACAATCTCAAACTGCACATCTAATGAAACATTAGTTCAAAACAAATATCAATTGTATAAAATCACAAGCTTAAGGCCTTAAGGAGCCGACCTAATGTCTTGGGGGCTCATGATGACCTTGAAACTTCATAGTTTGGGACTTTGACTTACAATCAAAATGATTTCATACATTGATGATAATATAGATATCAAAGAGTAAAGGATCGTCATTTATAATCCACAGCTAGGCAACCTCATAGCTAGAAACCTTCAATTTACCATCTATTCTATAATAAAAGTTTTGCAGCTGCGGAAGTGATTCCGGCACCAATACTTCAGGGCAGCCAAGCATTCGGTCCAAGTGCCATTATTTTCTGAATCTCCATCTCTGTTTTCTTGATATGAACGATTGGAATTTGATTTTTCTTGCCTGATTGTATTTGCCGAGAGCTTCTGTATCATAACCTATTGTGCATCATGGTACCCTGCCAGTAATAACCTTAAGAATGTTTCTGTCTCCATTCAGCACCCGGATAACCTCCATAATAGTTTTGCGATTGCTTGAAAGTTTTTATAGCTTCCTTTAACAAATCTTTTTATCCTGCAAATATTGCATCCCAGTCAATTTTCCCTCTCTGACGTAGATCAGACAGTCATGCGCTGTCTATGATTCCATTTGTTGCAATCATGTCTGCCAGATCCTGCCAATAACAATTTGTTAGAAAGTTTCTATGGCCGTTTCAACAATCATTCCGTGTAGTTCCTGCAACCATTGTTTCTGTGAGAAGATATCACTTTGCATAGGGAAACGGTTGGAAGCCAATAACTTAGGCGAGCATATCAAAATGCAAGACTTGAGGTGAGTTGAACGGAGCGTGATCAGAAAACAAAAGAATTGCTTTCTCTGAGAGTTTCTAAATCCCTTCTCAACAAATCCATTTTTGAATATCCTTCAATCATTGCATTCTGCATAAATGTTAATTGTGCGATTTTAAAAAAACAGTATTGTTGTAAATACTCCTAAGCCTATATTCATATGTGATCGACAGACACCCAGAAACCTCATCGAAACATCCAGCTTAGATTTAATAGGTATTTCAATGGCAAAGTTTAGGGTGTCCACTGAATGGCCAGCGCGGCCATGGAGATCAATCATGCACCATAATATATATCATTGTAGTTGTAATGTAATAAGAGTATTTTATGTGATTGAAGTTTCCACAGCTCCCATTTCGGCACAGATTGGCTGAATGCCGGCAAAGGTTGCAATTCTGGTTTTTATCTACCAATCGCTCCTGCTGTAAATGATGTCTAAGTTGCCCTCACCGCAGTTTCTTACCTGATATTTGTGCTAGGTACCGTACCTATTAAGCCTCGTGGTTATGGTTGTAGTAGAAATGTTACTATTGAAGTATTGAAAGCGGTTTAAACAATTTCATTTGAGAACTTATCAAAAGTTCCGTCTAACTTGCTTGTTTGAGGGACAATGACATGTACAACTTTAAAAGATTGAATATACAATGGCGCACAGGCTGGGTGGATGCAGGCAAAGGTGCGATCTGGTTATTTTTACACCTGCCAATTGCATCTGCTTGATCATTTCTAAAGCCTTTTCAATAAATCCATTCAGAGAGAACTTGAGAACATAACCTCTAGTGAATGGACAGACCTATGACAAAAAAAAAACCTCCTGGGTATGTCAGGAAAGAGTCTCTCAATACTGGGCGTAACCCCAAACGCCCAGATGAACAGCATGCATCTACGTTCAGCGAAGAAAAAAAAATCCAAATGCATGCACTGTTGTGTGATTTAATCTCATATTATTAGAAAGGATCTCTGTAATATGTAAATATTAGTTGGCCTTTAGCTATGCACCGAATTTATGAAGGAGCTTCTCTGTCAGTCCTCAACTTTAGGACTGCTAGGATTTGTAGGGGTATGAATGGGACCGTAGACTGTCAGTGGAATCATATTTTATTGTGTGGTAGTACTGGTTTTTGAGAAGATTTTGACTGTATTATTTTACTGGAGTGGTTACCAGCTGGCCACTTAGTAAGGTTGCTAGAAACAAAGCAGATTTTGTATTTATCTCCAGACACCAATTATTGATGGGTAATTTTGTAACCAGATAACCTCTGGATGTTGATCATTGTTGTTATCACATTGTGAACGTGGGGGGCACTTTTAAAATGGGACATTGCTTGTGTTAGCTCTAATGGCCATGTGAAGGCATGAGATCAGCTGACCTGTTGAGGATTGAGCCCTACATCAATGGAACTATCAAAAGATTACTAAAAAAATTTAATAAATAAACTTTGCTAGTATTGTGGAGTGCGCTGGAGATAGAACCTAGGTCACACTCTTCTAAGTTTGTTGTTATCGTTACAACACATCTCTAAAGACAAATAATTAGGTCCATTTGCTCACTCAAACGCCCAGATCGCAAAAGTCATAGATCTAATTTTTGTACCTGCCAAATGTGTATGCCTGAAAGCTTCTAAAACTCCATTTTAGTAGATCCGTTTTGTGCACAGCTTGAAACTATTGTTGTCAGCTTCTAATTAAATACATTCACTGGTTCCCTTATTATTCATGCCATGCGTCTATAATAATCTATATTTCCAACGCATCTCATGCCTATAATAGAAGTTGTATTCCATCATGAGTTGGCTGTCAAGAGGATTGTATTCCATTTATGCGTTTTATTTCAAGATAAGTTAAAACACATTAATGTCTTAAGAAATTATATTTCAGGTACTTAGTGGTAATTAAAATCTAAAATTTAGCCAATACGCCTTTGTAAATATGCGCAGTAGGAAATGAGAGTGACGTATATCCTTATGGGTTATTTTTCACCTTCAGTGTAATAGCTCATATAAAATGCTCAAAAATTAGATTTGTCAGGTAATAAATTTTTTAACGCCACTACAGAAAGTTATTACATTTGATACAAAATTCAGGTAGTATTAGTAAATCCAGAAGGTGAAACAATGATATGTATTTACTTGCATTGGATGAAAATATTTACTATCCAATGATCCAAGGTATTTTATTATTATTATTATTATTATTATTATTATTATTATTGTATAGGTGAAAGTCTAATCAAAATTGCATAAACTATTAGGAGAAAACCTTGGGAATAAATAAGTATTAAGGAAACAACTAAGTGAAAAATGTATTTGTATGAATATATTAAAATTGTATTGGCTATTAAAGTCTAAATATAGATTAAATAGTTATTTGATTTATTTATTGAAAATGGAATAGGATAAGGAAAGAATGTGACAAAGATGGAGTAGATGAAAATTTGATACGATTGAATAGTAGTGTCAGATAAATTTAAATTTAATTTGGTATTGAAATTAACTATATTCTCTTTATAAATGTTTTGTTGAAATTTGATTAATAGGTTGTAATAAGGTTGGTAAGTGCAATGTATTTAAGTTTGATTAGATGATTGTGAGGAGAATTGTATTAGGTAAATGGATCTTGTGTAAGTTGTTTGAGTGGTTGAAATAGGGCTATGTGACAGATGTCAAGGTTTAGTTTCTAGAGGCAAAGATTGTTTGTGTTTTGACTTTATGTAATCCGTAGATAAGTGTCATGAGTTAATGAGTTGTAAAGATATGTTGCCTCTAGTCAGGTATGAGGTAAAAGATAATGTGAATGATGCATGATCTAAGTTGTGAAAGTATCTTGAGGAGGTAATATTTCCTTGTGGATGACTTGTTGACCATTTAATTGTATTTATCTTGTGTTGTGTATTGTGTTGGATTTTGTGAATGGGGAGACATCGGAAAATGTAAAAGGATTATGTTATTTATGGATTACTTCACTTGGAAGCTATGGACAATGTATTGTGAAATTTTCCTTGTGATTAAGTTGGTTTGCAAGATGGTAAATGCCTTGCATTGCTACGTATACTTATTGTTATGATGATATTTGATATGCTTGATGGATAGGATTTTCTAGTTGCAGGTAGGGGAGTCACTCTCAATGGGGGCCGGAGCCCAAAGTGGCATCCAGGACAACTCATGTGGGAGTTTCTTAACTCAGGGATAACCTAAATAATGAATTAGGGGGTTGGGTAGTTAATCACTCTAAACAAAGATAAGTGGTTGCGTCACTCATGGCTCAAGTGCTCATTTAGGCTTGAGATGAGATGAGAAGACCTGGAATGGCAAGATCAACTACCTTGTCCTCATGGAAGGTATGTTGATTCCGCATGGGCTTTGTATGGGGGTCGGGAGTCGAGAGAGGCTACCAAGACAACCCAAGATGGGGGTTGAGGCCTAGGAAGGCTTACCAGGACAACCAATGATAAGCCATGTGATGACACTCCTCCCTACTGTAGCCTAACATTCCCTAGTTGTACTCTCCCCATTTATTGTGGTTACCTCTGGAATTGATGTTGAGTTGCCTGTGATATTGTCATGTGTTGAATTAGAGTCATGAGTGGTTTTGTCCTATTAGTCCATTGTCTAGTTGATTGTTTGTTGTAGTAGGACCTTATGTTAACTCCTAGCTCGGGGGGGTGGACCTTAGGGTTCCACATGGTCATGTGGAAGAGCTTTTATATCCATTAGTTTTTCCCTTGCCATTGTTCGTGAGAGAGGAGGATGTATCTTGTGCATTAGATTACAGATCTTGTACCTGTTTATGAGGGCAGTGATTTATGCTCATGTACTAGCCTTATATATCAGTTTGATCATAATGTATGTAATCAGATGTATTCAAGAAGGTGATAATGTAATCAATGTAATGATATACTCATATGTATAGGAATTTGTATATTCACATGTAATCCTGATCTTGTTGATTATTTCATTGATGTCATGATATGGAAATGTAAATGTTTATTCATTTAAATGCAATAGATTTAGAATTATCTACTGATGTTAGTTAATGATGTATGTTAGATTAAGTTAATTGATTTGTCAAGTAATGTAACCATGGAATCTTAGAAGACAAGTGATTAGTTTAATGATGTGTATTGATTTGTTAAACATTACTTTGTTATTTCTATCATTTAAAAAAAATGATTCTGCATTGCATAGCATAGATGTGTTGTTCTCTAAGGTGTTCATGGCAGGGCGTTACGTGCCCTCAATGGCCAATGACTAGAAATTGTCATTATCTAAATTACACCAACAACAAAGGCATCTAAAAATTCTAGCTGACAACCAGGAAAGTTCTAAACTACATGAAGGATGCCAGAAAAGTAACAAATATGTAAAAAATTTTAAGCATACATCAATCGTACATGTTACGTCTACACTCAAAGCCATCATACAGAAGATCCCCCTAGCAACTAAGAGAGGAGAATACTAGCAAGCCCCCCTCCAAGGGAAGCACACTAAAGCAATAAGTCAGTTGCAAAATGGTTAGAGTCAAACATTTGGGATAATTGCATCACAATGATCGAAGCAAATCATAAAAATTTAGATCGCTGATGGAATCTCAAACACATACTTAATCCATTACATCCTATAGAAGATGATTGACATCACAAGTAGGAGCATCAACAACACTGAACACATTCTCATTTGTAGGATCCAACATAGTCTTAGGAGAAGGTGTCACAGCTAGAGTATCCAAAGAAACATCTAATGTTTACCTGATAACTTGCTCAAACAAAAGATTTGCAACACATAATGTAGGCTTAGACACTTCTCAAAACAATGGGAAGAATCATTAGTTTGATGACCACAGGAAGAGCATGAATGTAAGTCAAAACAAGAAATTAACTATGACCATAATGACCAAAATATAAACACAATCTTGGTTGAACCAATTTGACACTTGTAGGGGAAAACTCAACTTTACATGTATCTGTAAGCCCTCTATACAAATTTGATGGTTTCAAAATATTGTGTTACATGAAATCAAAAGAAATCTTATTACTGAGACCACATTTCCCTTGCTTGTTTTTGAGACTCCCAAACTTTGAGAATGGGTTTCAGCTGAGAAACCATAGAACTGCACATTTTTCTAAATTTAGACACATGTTTTGAGAAAACACTTTTTGACACAATGACCTTGTTCTATAGCATACAAGTGGACAAAACACTTTTCGTCAAGGACATTTTGCTTACACCTACCTTCTTAGTTGAACTACTAGAAGAAGAGAAATCATTGTAAATAACAAATTTCTACCTAACATCTTTTCTCTTTGTGGATATATTAGGTGTTATTGTGTCGTGTGATTGATTAATTTATTTTCTCAACATGTATTTGTTACATAATTTTATGACTAATGACTAATATTGTAGCCAATATTCTAAGATCAACTTTGCCTCATTTTTTGCTTAGATTTGTGATTGATCCATCTTCAATTCAGATGTGGCTCATTTCGTAGCATCCCCCTTTAGCCACACTATAGGTACGTAGGCCTCCTAACCTAGTGTAGTCTGATATCAAATGAAAGAAAAGCATTTTTAAATGATTCATAATGGAGAAAAGAAGAAGAAATACAAATATGCGAAGAACTCCATGTTTTTTCAACATATCAAACCAACGTACAATAGTAAATATAAATATAAAGAAGTGGTGTCACCACCTTCCAACCACCCAAGTAACCACCCCTTATCTAGGTATAGCTAACTGCAACAAATACAAGATGTAAAACATAGAAATAAATAGATAAAGATAGGAAATACACTAAAATGAACAAAGTGAACATATGTCTAACAACTCCTCTATTTCTTAAACCAAAGACTATCAGAAAATATAATGCGATTGCTCTATATTTATATATCATTGTTTTATTATCATCCCCCATACCCAATCAGTCTATCTTTATATTTCCCTATCCACCTATCATTGGTGTGTCTAAAAACTGAACATGCAATGAAGAAATGGAAATGAAAAGGGATCAGGTGGTAAACCATCCATGATCCTTACAATATAAAATGCAAATGTAGATGACTAAATGGTGATTGAAGCATCCAGTTTTGCAATATGATCAGTATGTTATGCAAGTAAGTTTTGGCACTACTACCAACCACAATTACAATAAATATGAAAATTTACACAACTGATATATTAATTCAGAAATACTACAACACAATACTAAATTCAATTCAAATTAACAATAATCTCTGCTGCAATAAAAGAATTTGTCCAACAAATTGAGAAATCAAGTGATAACTAGCCCACATGGACTGAGCCAAATTGAAGCCACTAAAACACTTTGAATATTGATGAAGAATGTTGATTGAAGGACTTAAAACACATTGTAACCCTACACAAACTCATAAATTAAAACTATATGGTCCAAGAAAGTACTAATTTGGCCCCATCAAACTCTACAAACATTTGAAAATTTTAGAATATTATTAGCTAAATCCAACAATAATAAATTTCTTATATATAAGTCCATAGAGATTACCTTATTACTTCTGATCAACATTAAAATGCTACTCATATTTGTTGTAGACTTGAATGGTCAACAAGGCCACCAAGAATGACCCCCTTGAGCATCTACAACCCTTCTTACAAAATAGTATGGCTCCCTGAAACTCTTTCAAACTACTAAATTCCCTTCTAGAAAAGATACAAATTATTTCAAACACTAAGCACCCTCCTTATTACAATATGTATGGTAAACAATGCAAGTACTAGTTTGTCTTTTGTTAAAGTGTACGACTAGCAAGACAAGGAACTGACTTGTCTTCTTATTTAGTGTACAATAGCTTTTTCTCTTTTTAGTTATTTAAATAAACTTTCAAACACCATTCCTTAGTGTACGGATAGCTTAGAGGTATTTATATGGTATGGCCAACAACTACTTGATTAGCTTGCCAATATTAAATTATATAATATTTCTTGGAGCCGCATCATCAAATAAAAAGTATTAATTATTAAACTCATATAAAATCTAATAAACTGCTCCACAAAACATTTATAAGCACACACCTTTTAGAAAATAATACCAAATGAAATACTAAATAATCTCACCTAGAAACCACACCAAACCCCAAAAGCTCCTAGGAAACCAAAACTACTGAAAACCACAACCGCAACGAAAACCTAGAAATCTACAGATCAAACTACAACTAAAAATTCCTTTAATCATTCAGCATGATAGTGATCTCTATATGAAATCACTAAGTAGGACAAGAGGGTTTTCATCCTCAAAACCTGAATAAGGGAAACTAGAAGGGTTTTTGTCCTTAGTAAAGAAGAAAGAACTCACATTCCCCCTTGGAAAATGAAATGAGTAGGTAACCCTTTTTTGTGCACAACTCCTTTTATAGTGTTGGGAATTAAGGTGTCTCAACCTTGGCAATTCTCTGCATTTGTAATGTTTATATTTATTATTTAATTGCCTATGTTGTAAATATTTGGAAAATCCATATTGTCATGTTGTGGGATGTGGCACGGTGATGTGTCAATCCTAGATGGATTATGACAACTTGTATTTTTGTTCTCACATGAGGAGATAGGCATCCCACTTAGTGGTAGGAATATTCTGCCATGTGTCGGCATACGGATTCCTATGACGAATCTATGACATGTAAGAGTCAAAAATAGAAGGTTGTAAGACAGGTGATGACATGTGTCATGTAGCATCTTTGAATAAGGCATATTTGGGCACCCCAAGGTGGAATATGACATGTTGTAAGAGAATATGCTATTTATAGAATGTGTATGATAGATTCTCTTACAGCTGTAAGTTGTAACCGCTATGACAGATTCTATGACGGTCGTAAGTGTCGTAAGAGCATCTGTCATAGCCCATTTTGGAAATAGGCAACCTCTTTGGGATGGGAGCTCTGGACAAGTGTCAGACACATTCTACAATGTTGACCAAGTGTCCCTAGGCATGGGTTTTGGTCCAAGATGTCATGTTGGGCACTCATTCCAAGATAGGTCTAATATTGCCTTGTATTTCCTTTATATACAAGTGCTTGGAGATGGAGTTTGTAATATAGGTTCACAAGTACTGTTATGCTGCCAAATTGACTCCAAACATGACTGTCACAGACCATTGAAGCTTGCATTGCAAGTGTATTGTAAACATTCTTTCAGATTTGTTAATACATTGTGCAGGTTTCTGAGTGGGGGGTTTTTCACTCAATAAGGGTTTTCCCCATCGTAAATCTTTGTGTCTCTTCTTCTGTCTTCTTTCTAGCTCTTGTGTTTTGCTGCAATATCTCATGTTAATGGCTTAACATTGCTATAATAGTTAGGATAAATTTGAATTTGCATAGCCCTCTCCTCATTAGATTAGTGTAGGAAGCGTCTTCCGCACACCTAGCTTTCTTTCAGTTGGTATCAGATCTTGATCATGTTTGGTCCTAGTTGTTGGGTAGGGGTTTTTTGAGCTAATCTTAGGTTGAGTGGGAGTCTATGTAGAGCATTCTATATCTTATTGTAGCAAGGAGATGGCAGGCACATCAGGAAGGTTTGAAGTAGAGAAGTTCAATGGCAGTAATTTCAAGCTGTGGAAGCTCAAGATGGAAGACATGCTAGTTGACCGAGACCTTTGGGATAGTGTGAATGGAACTAAACCAGCTGAAATGTCACAAGTTGACTGGGATCTTAAGGATCGGAAGGGTAAGGGTCTCATAAGACTTAGTCTTGCTGATTCTATGTTGTTAAATGTCTATGAAGAGACCACTACAAAACTCCTTTGAAAGAAGTTAGGGGATGTGTATCAAGCCAAATCCCTTGTTAATAAAATTTTTCTGAGAAAGAAGTTGTATTCTCTTCGAATGGAAGACGGAGGATCCATTGTTGCACATATGAATGCCTTCAACATGTTGGTTGCACAATTAACATCTATTGGTGTAAAGATGGAGGAGGATCGGTGTATGACCCTACTTTGTTCTTTGTTGGACTCATGGGATGATCTTGTCATGGCAATTGGAAGCACCACATTCACATTCAAAATGGATGAAGTGGTTTCTTCGTTGTTGTCTGAAGAGATGCGGAGAAAGTCTTCTGAGGCAGCCAAAGAGGCCCTTGCAGTTCGTGGAAGACCCAAGGAGAAAGGGAAGAAGAAGGACAAGAAAGCTGAGAAGAGTAGATCCAAATCCCATGGGAGATCCAAATCTCTTGGAAAGTCCAAGGCACTTTGTTGGAACTATGGCAAGACTGAGCATTTTCAAAAGGAATGCAAAGAGGAGAAGAAGAAAAAGAAGAAAGCTCCTGATTCAGATTCTGACAAGTCACAAGATGACAGTGATGCTTTCATCGCAGCCCTGGCAACCCATGCATCTGATGATATGTGGCTAATCGACTCTGGTGCATCATTCCACATGACCTCGTATCAAGACTGGTTCACTAAGTATGAGGAGTTTGATGGTGGAAAGGTGTATCTGGGTGACGACTCTCATCTGAAGATCGTTGGTCATGGAAGAGTCTCTATCTAATTCCTTGATGGTCGAGTGAATGGGATCTCTGGGGTTATGCACATCCTAGGCTTAGCATGGAACCCACTTTTTGTAAGTAGTTTGAATGATGTAGGTGTGCAGGTTATCTTTTCGAAAGAAGGATGCAAGATGACTAGAGGATCTATGGTGCTTGCTAAGGGTACTTGGAGAAGTAATCTATTTCAGCTGGAAGCATGCATTACACAATGCAATAGTTCTTCTGACTCAAGGAAGAGGACAGTAGTCACTTCATCCCCACCATCTGAAAGAGCAATGAAGAAATCTGTTGTTTCTAATCTTGATGGTTGTAATCGTGCATTGGAAGTTAAACTTCCTGTAGAAAAGACAATGTTATGGCATAAGAGATTTGGCCACATTGGTGAGAAGGGTCTGCATACCCTGAAAAATAAGAACCTTGTTGAGGGGCTAGATGATTGTAATATTGAGTTTGACTTTTGTGAACATTGCATTTATGGAAAACAATACTGTGTTCAATTTTACTCGAGTTCTCATAAGTCTTCTGGTGTGTTGGACCTTATTCATTCTGATGTGTTTGGTCCTGTTAATGTTCCTTCGTTATCAAAATCTATATACTTTGTATCTTTTATAGATGATTACAGCAAAAGGACTTGGATTTATTTTCTTAGAAGCAAATCTAAAGTCTATAGCAAGTTTAAGGAGTTTAAAGCCTTTGCTGAAAATCAAACTGGTAAAAAGATTAAATGTTTGAGAACTGACAACGGTGGTGAGTTCTATTCTACAGAATTCGATAAGTATTGCAAGGAACTTGGGATTGAAAGACATAAGACAACTCCATACACACCACAACAAAATGGAGTTGCAAAGAGGATGAATAGGACACTGATGGAGAAGGCTAGGAGTATGCTTAGTGGAGCTGGTCTAGAACAAAAGTTTTGGGCTGAAGCTATTGCCACTACTTACTATCTAGTAAACAGATCTCCTACGTCAGCTCTTGTTGGAAAGACACCCATGGAGTTGTGGTCTGGTAGAAATCCTTTAGTAAGGTATCGTAGTGTTTTTGGTTGTGAGGCATATGCACATGTGCCTAGGGAGAAGCGGTCAAAGTTGGAGAACAAAGTTGTTAACTGTATCTTCATTGGCTATGGTGTTGGTGTGAAAGGATACAAGCTTTGGGACCCCGTGGCTGAAAAAGTGTTGTATAGTAGAAGTGTCATCTTCAGAGAGCTTACACCTTCTTCCACTGTTTTGCAGCTAGAAGAAAAAGAAAAGAAAGAGGATGTTGTTTAGTTTCCTCTCACCCCTGAGAAGACTAAACAGAAAGACAATGTTGGACCTAATGATGAGGAAAGCTCTAGCAACTCTGAAATCTCAGAAGAAGAAGTTGAACCTCAACCTCAGCTCTTGAGGAGGTCTACACAGATAAGAAAGCAACCTGAAAGGTTTGGTTTTACATTGCTTGATTCTAGTTGTGCTTATGCTTTGATTACTAATAGTGATGAACCTAGAACTGTATCAGAGGCTTTGGATATGAAGGATGCAAGTTCCTAGAAGGAGGCCATGGACGAAGAAATGGATTCTTTGGAAAAGAATCAAACTTGGGACTTGGTGCTTTTGCCTCTTGGACGGAAACCCGTTGGATGCAAATGGGTGTTCAAGAAGAAAATTGGTGCAAATGGCAGTGTTGAGAAGTATATGGCCAAATTGGTTGCGAAGGGGTATTCATAGGTGGAGGGTATAGATTATGGTGAGATCTTCTCTCCCATTGTAAAAATGACATCCATTCGATTCCTATTGTCTCTCACAGCATCTTATGACTTGGAGGTAGAACAGATGGATGTGAAGACAACTTTCCTTCATGGTGACTTGGAGGAAGAGATCTACATGTCACAGCCAAAGCATTACATGGTGAAAGGTAAAGAAATTTTGGTTTGTAAACTTAAGAAGTCTTTGTATGGTTTGAAGCAATCCCCTAGGAGATGGTACTTGAAGTTTGATGCCTTTGTGTTGTCAATTGAATTTGTGAGATCAAAATCGGATCATTGTGTGTATTATAAATTTGATGGTGATCGTATTCTCATTGTTGCACTGTATGTTGATGATATGTTGCTCATTAGGAAGGGTTAAAATATGATTTCTAATTTTAAATCTTAGTTGTCAGCTCAGTTTGAAATGAAAGATTTAGGGGCAGCCAGGTACATTCTAGGAATGGAAATCAAAAGAGACAGAACCAACAGAAAACTTTGGTTAAGCTAGAGTAAGTATGTGAAGGCTGTGTTGGATAGATTCGGCATGGCAAATTGTAGACCATTGTGTGTTCCTGTTTCTTTGGGGACAAAGTTGTCTATTGAGGATTGTCCAAAATCTCCTAGTGAGGTGGAGGACATGAGCAGAGTACCTTATACTAGTGATGTTGGCAGTTTGATGTATGCTATGGTCTGCACAAGACCAAACATTGCCCAAGCAATGGGAGTCCTTAGTCAATTTATGGCTAATCCTGGACAGGTTCATTGGGATGCAGTTAAGCAAACTGTGTTCAGATATTTGAGGGGTACTTCTGAGTATTCCATTTTCTATCATGGTAATGTTTCAGGACCTCCGCATTCTGTTGATATTCATGGATTTGTGGATTCAGATTGGACAGGTGACATTGACAGTAGGAGATCTACCAGTGCTTATGTTTTTACACTGTTTGGTAGTGCTATTAGTTGGACAAGTAAGCGACAACCTATTGTTTCTTTGTCCACGATAGAAGCTGAGTATATGGCACTTTGTTTCTTTGTAAGGAAGCCATTTGGCTTAAGAGATTGTGTTTTGATATTGGTGTTGACACAGGTTAGATCACGATCAGTTGTGACAGTCAAAGTGCAATTTGCCTTGCAAAGAATCCAACTTTCCATGCTAGAACCAAGCACATTGATGTTAAGTTTCACTTCATGAGGGACATGGTTGAGGATGGAAAGGTAAATTTGGAGAAGGTAGATACTTTGAAGAATGTTACAGATGCATTGATAAAACCAATGAGCACAGAGAAGTTTAGATGGTGTTCAGAGTCTATGGGCCTCTCAGCCTATAGCAGTTAAATATTATTTTTCTATTGGCTCTTACAAGGTGTTCGACAAGTGGGAGAATGTTGGGAATTAAGGTGTCTCAACCTTAGTAATTCTCTGCATTTGTAATGTTTATATTTATTATTTAATTGCATATGTTGTAAATATTTGGAAAATCCATATTGTCATGTTGTGGGATGTGGCACGGTGATGTGTCAATCCTACATGGATTATGACAACTTGTATTTTTGTCCTCACATGAGGAGATAGGCATCCCACTTAGTGGTAGGAATATTCTACCATGTGTCAACATCTTCTATGTTGTGTAAGGAATGTTTGACCGAAATGGTTATGACAGATTCCTATGATGAATCTATGACACGTAAGAGTCGAGAATAGAAGGTTGTAAGACAAGTGATGACATGTGTCATGTAGCATCTTTGAATAAGGCATATTTGGGTGCCCCAAGGTGGAATATGACATGTTGTAAAAGAATATGCTATTTATAGCATGTGTATGATAGATTCTCTTACAGCTGTAAGTTGTAACTGCTATGACAGATTCTATGACGATCGTAAGTGTCGTAAGACCATCTGTCATAGCCCATTTTGGAAATAGGTGACCTCTTTGAGATGGGAGCTCTGGACAAGTGTCAGACACATTCTACAATGTTGACCAAGTGTCCCTAGGTATGGGTTTTGGTCCAAGACATCATGTTGGACACCCATTCCAAGATAGGTCCAATATTGTCTTGTATTTCCTTTATATACAGGTGCTTAGAGATGGAGTTTGTAACACAGGTTCACAGGTACTGTTATGCTGCCGGATTGACTCCAGACATGAGTGTCGAAGACCATTGAAGCTTGCATTGCAAGTGTATTGTAAACATTCTTTCAAATTTGTTAATACATTGTGCAGGTTTCTGAGTGTGGGGTTTTTCACCCGATAAGGGTTTTCCCCACCGTAAATCTTTGTCTCTCTTCTTCTTTCTTCTTTTTGGCTCTTGTGTTTTGCTGCAATATCTCATGTTAATGGCTTAACATTGCTGTAATAGTTAGAATAAATTTGAATTTGCATAGCCCTCTCCTCATTAGATTAGTGTACGAAGCGTTTTCTGCACACCTAGCTTCCTTTCATATAGGCACTTTTAGGGCAACCAGATACTTTCTCTTTTAGTTCACTCTTCCCCTCAAAATAAAAATAAAGTGACTTTCGATGTTTTTTTAATTTTATAATACTTTTATTCCTTTTTTTCAACATCAAAATAACCTTTTAAGTCACCACTTTGTACCCCATGCCTAGTGTTATTGCTTTTGGCCCTTTTTTAAAAACACTTTATGACGCTAGCCACCCTTTTTTAAAAATAAATAACTAAACATAAGTTGCCTTTAAGAAAACAATGTAAAGATCCTTTAGACAACTCAAATTATTATTTAATTACTTTTTGGTTCATCAAAAAGTCTACAGAAAGTTGGCGGTCTCCAAGGAAGTTTGAATTCTCCAAGAATGTTAGAACGGACCTAGAAAGGGACATTACAGAACTTGCATTACAGATTTTTCATAAAAAGGAATAAAATTGTTAATTAATCAAAATATTTGAATACATAAATAATAATATAAAATTATACCAGTTAATACCATAAATAAAAATGAACCAAACAAGGCTTGCAATCAAAAATGTATCTTCATAACACCAAAATATTATGATAATGTAAATGAAAATTTATAATTTGCATAACAAGGATTTGAAACCCTTTAAATATCAAACTAATGTCACTCTTGAAAGCAAAGCATATTAAAAGATTCACAAGGAAGCAAAACCAAAAAAAAATACATATATGCGACAAACTCCATATTTCTCCAATATATCAAACCACTATATAATAGTATATAGATACAAAGAGGTGGCATAACCAACTTTCAACCACCCAAGTAACAATCCCTTAATTGAGTGTGGTTAACTATAGAAAATATGAGACATAAAACATTCAAGGAAATACATAAGTATAGAAAATAAACCAAAATGAGCAAAGTGATCATATGTCTAGCAATCCTCCCTATAATCCAAAGTCAAGATAGATTTAGGATTAGCATTGAGATATGTGAACATTAGAATTCAAATATGCCGAGAATCCCCCTTGTAATTTGAAGTCTCCAATGAGTTGCTAGTCTTTGCAACTATATTGATGCAGATGTTGCACTCAACACTTTGAAAAAATCCAAATCATGAAAATACGAATACATGTGATCCATCTCCAACCTAATAAGGAATCACACCCACTCATAGTGTGTCGTAATAGACCATGTGCTAAAAAGAGAAAATAGATAACTCAAGTTGATGCCCAAAATTATGCTACAACACTATCTATAATTGTGAACCAATCCTTGTCCACAAAGCTCTCAAACTCAACAAAGACACATGCCAGACTAAAAAAATGGTTCATCTGGGAGGAAAATGTCTCTGTCCTCAAATATGGTGACTAGGGTCCTATTAGTAGCAATTTCCCAAAAAGGGGGAATCTTCATTCCCCAATCATTGATGCAATCACAGCTCTCTAGTCAAAGATGATATATCTACAATTGACCATTGGTGATCTAGTCATCACCAGTGCCCACTCCAATCAAAGATGATCAAACTATAGTTGACCATCAGTGAGTCATTCTCATCACTGGTGCTCACTCTAAATCATGATTGTTAGAGTAAATAGGATTTTACGTATTTACTTATTAAGTTTACTTAGGCACATAATACTTTACAGTTAGGTTTGGGATGTTATTCCTGTAACAAGTTAGAGTAGTTTATTTATAGGAAATGTAAGGTTGTATAAGCCAATATAATACATTTGTTTAAAATATTCATTGTAATATATCAAATTCATATAAATTGAAGCATCTTTGTCAATCTTTTTATCTCTCTTTATGTAAACTCTTTCTTGAGCATTCTCTGGTGGTTGTTTATTCCTTGGTTTGATCCCTAAAGTCTGCAGCTTCATGATGGCTTCCTCTATATCCCCACATGGTATTAGAGCTTGAAACAAGGAGTTTTCTACCCGTATTGGAGAATTGAGTTATTGAAGAAGAGATTTACTACACAGGCATCAATTTGTGCCTACATTCGATTAAAGAGGCATCAATTTGTGCCTTCATGAATTCTGGTCTAAGGTATGATATTTATTGGTGTTTGAAATTTTATCCAAATTTCTATTTCACCTAAGATTACCCAGGCCTTTGCTATTACCAGTGGTCCACCGTGAATCCACCACTCAGCATTCCTTAAACTTGTCGGAAGCATCTCTTAACCAGCAGCAATTAAAAACAAATAGAAGCACCTAAAATTAAAATCCCCACCAGGGTTTCAACCACCAATGGCTATCGACTATCACCCGACAGTCCTTGGTGCCAGCAAACAGCTACGTAGCCGTGAAGGTTTCGATGGAGTTTGCTATCAAGACGAAGGGTATTAAAATCTCTTCTATGCAAGCACAGGGCTTTACTTGCTTGTTGTGTTGTTATAAGAATGTTAAAGGCATCCAATGTAGTTGATATCTTTATGATGTACGGTTTGATATCTATTGGTATTAGAAATGAATCTGATGCTTTTGATTTTGAAATAGTTGTTCTGGGACAAAGTTTGGATACTAAACCCTAAGGAGCGCTACTGGTGGTGGGCCCTTCCGTTGTTTTCTTTGGGTGTTGGATTGGGACTTTAGTCCCACATTAACATTGTAAGGTAGTATTTGGCTATTGAAATAGTCATTCACTCACTTCTTAACTATAAGCAAGGCTCACGTGGTTGTGGACAGTCTCTCTCACATGTGGAGGAACCTTGTGACTTGTATGCTCCATCCTTGAGAAGGCCCAATTGGTGTTTGCTGATTTAGCTTGTGGTGGCGTGGCACCTACGTGGTGCAGGCCACCTGCCACCTAATCATGCTATCACCCAGAAGGGCTTTAATTTTCTACCAACAAGCCCTATCTGGGCCCTCTCTTTTTTTTTTGCTCATTGGCTGCAGCTAGTCATGTGGGTGACCAAGGGTCAAATTGCTGTAGGGCTCAATTCGATCCCCTCTTTTATTTAGTGGGCTCCATGTCAATGACTTTTTTCCATGGAGGATATCTTGGGCATCTAGAGTCAAAATTTTGAATTCCATATATCATCGAAAAGGTGATTCTGCCAACCTCGCAATGGTGTAGGTCAATCCACTCAATTTCTTTATCTATCAATATTTATTGCAGCTTGAAGTCAACCTTATTTTTTGGACTCCTGAGCTCATAACTTGGTGCCTTGATCTCTGATTTCTATCATTCTTATAGTGTTAGAAAGGTATTGAGGAGCTCTTTCATCTAGTCCATGCACTTTTTCCAGTTCAGCACTAGGTACTATCTATTAAGTTATGTGCTTTTTGGGCATTTTCTTGATAACTTGGATATCTTGACACTTGGAGAGGTACAATTTGTGGGGGACTTTGTTTTCAGTTGCATATCTTTTTTAGAAGTTTCTACATTCATGTGATGGTTCTATCTTTGAGATTTTAAGAATTTTCATAATTAGCTATCATGGGTTCTACATTTCATTCTTCTTTGATCATCTTGAAGAGGGGGAACTATGAAAAATGGAGAGATGGCATCATTACAAGCATCTTAGAGGGATCCATTTGTTGCCATATTTGTATAATCTTGTTCCACAACTTGGCACTCCTCGTCAGAAATTTGCTTAGAAAATCAATAGGCATCTTGTCTTAAGAGTCATTGCTATGCATGTTGATGATGACATTTTGTAATCTATTTTTGATTTTGAGTGTCCTCATGCTTTTTGGACTCACATTTGGGAATTTTATGGAGATCCTAATATTCAGTCATTCCCAAATGATCCTATTGTGCCTCTTCCTTCTTCAGAGAAGATAACCCATGATTGTGATACTTTGGAGTCCTTTGACACTTCCATTGAGGTTGTTTCAAAGGTTCTTGATTCTTCTTCAAAGATAGTTGATCCTCCTTCACTTCCACTAGCTTCTTATCTAGAGTCTTTGATTGAGACTTCCATCATTCCTGATCAATAGGACCATCATTGTCTTTCAGATTTGGTTGGAGGACACATTTCCATATTTTCATCTTTGGAGTTTGTTCTATATCAGTTTCCACATAGTTCCAGTTTGTCACCTTCTTTCTTGATTAGGGATGTACCTGATTGGATTGTGGCATCATCATTCTACTTGGACAAGGAGACACATGATCAGTTTTCAGAGACATCATCATCATTCTTCATGCTTCCATCTTTCAAAGCATATCCTTAATGAGAAGCATACCTGCATCTATACATGTTTTTGTTTCTTCATAAGGGGAGACAAGTGGTTTGTAAGTATTCGATTCCATTTTTCCTTTAGACACTTACCAATCTTGCAGTATATTATTTATTATGGGGGGGCTATATAGTCTCTCTCTTTCCCTCCTTTTTGGGGGCTATTGATTGGATTCTGGTGATGGATGTAGTTCTTGGGGGTATTGTGGAGACCTCCATACATCACATGATCTATCACTTGCATTATCTCTTTTTTTGGATAGGAGTTTTGTCCCATGGGGTTTTCTCCTTTTCTCCATTTGCAAGAGATTTAGTTGCATGATTAGTTGTGCATGGGTACCTAACATGCCCTAGTTGCCAGGACCCATATATTGCATTTTGCATATTAGTCTTGAATAATAATTCTTCTCCCTAATTTGCACTTGAGGGGGGTGTTAGAGTAAATAGGATTTTCCTTATTTACTTGCCTAAGTTTACTTAGGCACATAATAATTCATAGTTAGGTTTGGGAAGTTATTCATTTAACAAGTTAGAGTAGTTTATTTACGTGAAATGTAAGGATATATAAGCCAATATATTACATTTGTAAAATATTCATTGTAATTTATCAAATTCATAGAAATTGAAGCATCTTCTTCAATATCTTTATCTCTCTCTTTATGCAAACTCTTGCTCGAGTGTTCTCTACTGGTTGTTTATTCCCTGGTTTGATACCTGAAGTTTGTAGCTTCATGATGGCTTCCTGTGTATCCCTACAATGATGTACAAGCTCCATGCATAGTCATCAAAAAATCTATTTCTCATATATTACAATGTTTGAAACTCTATAATCCACAATCTCAAAAATCTCTCAAAAACTCATGTATATATGGCTACACATCCAAATATCACTCAATCAAACAGGATATCTATAATTCTAGGACCTGTCACATGGCCCAACATCAACTCTGCAATAATCAAGAACAAACAATATCCAAAGCTATTATAAGCTACAAACCACAATAATCTACACAGAAATAATGACCTTCCCTCAATGGCCAATTATCTGAATTACACCAATAACAAAGGCATCTAAAAACTCTAGTTGACAACCAAGAAAAATCTAAATTACATGAATAATGCCACACAAGAAACAAATATGTAAAACATCTTAAGCATACATCAATCATCCTTGTGAAGTCTACGCTCAAAGTTGTCATACACAAGATTCCCCTAGTAGATAAGAGGAGAATACTAACAAGGCCTTCCTCCCAGGGAAGCAAACTGAAGCAATAAGCTAGTTACAAAATGGCTAGAGTCAATCATATGGGACAATTGCATTGCAATATCATAAAAATTTAGATCACTGAGGGAACCTCAAACACATACTTAATCCATTACATCCTGAAGAAGATGATTGGCATCACAAGTAGGAGCATCAACAACACTGAACACATCCTCATTTGTAGGATTCAAAACAGTCTCAAGCAAAGGTGTCACAACTAGAGTATCCAAAGAAACATCTAATGTTTCCCCAATAACTTTCTCAAACAAAAGATTTACAACACATAACGTAGGTTTAGATACTTTCTTCTCAAAACAATGGGAAGAATCATGAGTATGATGACCACAGGAAGAGCATGAATGTAAGTAAAAACAAGAAATTCACTATGACCACAACAACCACAATAGAAGCACAATTTTAGTTGAACCAATTTGACAGTTGTAGAGGAAAACTCAACTTTACATGTATATATAATCCCCAAGTATACAAATTTGATGGGTTCAAGATATTGTGGCACATAAATTTATAAAAAATAAAAACTCTTATAATTGAGATCACATTTCCCTTGCTTTCTTTTTGAGACTTCTAAACTCTGAGAATGTTTTTTCACTTAGAAACAATAGAATGTGTTCTTGGTGCCTTCTCTTGAATTAGAGCTACTTTCAACCAGCACACTGCCACAAACTCCAATGGTAGAGCACATAAAACACTTCCGTAAACAATGTGTAATTTGGGAGCTAAAACATCAACCCCTCTATCATTCAACAAAAGAACAAAAAAATGATTGGTCAAACATAAAGAGATTAATGCTTCTCTAAAACCATGGTTGACACAATAGTTCCATGGCAGGAACTAATAATGAGTGATTAGCCTGAGCATACATCTAGTATTATCCATACTTAAAGAAAAGGGTAGGATCCATTCAGTTGAAAGATATTGTTAATCCTAGTTAGGCAACTTAGAATAAACATTGAATGGATTGGTTAAAGAATACTTGTTATTCTTTTGAAATGTATTAAGATTTGGGATTTATTAATTCTTATGAATTGTGCACGAGAATTTGAGAGTCAAAAGTAGCAACCACATTAAAGAATTGATAATGATTAAATTTAATCTTCTAAAACATGGGAAGAATGAGTGAATTGAATCCTTGAAATAGAGGGAAGAATGAAATGAATGGAATCAAAGAATGTGAGAATCTCTATGAGAACAGGGATCTATGTTAGGATGTAATATATATTACAGGCAAGGCCCAAAGGGAGTGTAGGCTATGACTCCTGCGCTGGGTACTAATCTTCCATAGCAACTTTAAATTACTAGTTTGTCTGGTAGAGGGGAAGTGTTTTTCCTCTACCAGATGGAACGAAGTATGCCCTATTCAAAAATGTGTCCCTCACAGTCTTCCATAGCCAACAGTTTCCATCAGGTCTCTCACACCATGTCACCTACTTCTTGTACTCCTCATTAGGGGCCACAAAGCGATTACCATCACTTATAATCATAGGGTGGGCACTCCCTCCAATGGCGTATATACCCCATGGCTCATAGTTGTTGTTTGCCACATGTGCTTACCCATGTCGGCACTGACCCAAAAAATAATCCTTATCATGTCAGTTAGTAGTTGGTTCACCATTATAACTGAATTGATTGATGAATGGAGTTAGCTAGTTAAACATGAGAAGTTGAATTTCATTTAATTACCTTGGCATGCACTCAAATAAGCTTGGTCCAAAGTGGTTGAATGCAACAGTCACTCAAATGTCTTTATCAGTTGTATAATCATCGTTGTGGCCCAAAAGCATCACCTGTATTTTTTAATTACACAGCCAAGATTAATCATTCATCCATATTCAGGAAACCACTCTAGTCCCTTTCTATAGTAATTAAGGTGGGATAATTTTGTGTCTTAGTTTGTCATGCTAGGAGAAGCAGTTGTTAGAAATGGTAACTGCAGTGGAAGCAAGCATGACATCTACAAGTCCATCTGTGCAATTGGAGAGCGTGTTATGATCGATCCAAATGTCTCGTGAAGTAACAACTAAAATTCCATCTCTATCTTGTGTATCCATCATCTCAGGGCTCATGGATTGTGAGAGAAGAATGTTGGTAGCTACACTTGGCTTGTAGTCATGGATGTTTAATCCGTGGATGATAATGTTGCTAACATTGAAGAGGCAGATGTAAGGGCCATTGTTGATGTGAACATTTGAGCCCCTTGTGTCAATAGTCTTGTGGCTGGTGAAAAAGAGAGGCATCTAAAGCTTTATCTCCATATCACTGGTGAAAACTATCCATAGCAGACCATCAAGTGTAACTCTATATCTAAGGGTCCCAAGTTGGGGATTTGCAGTATTGTCATCAGGACTGGTGACTATGTATTGCTGTTGAATTTTTGAATCATAGTAAAAACTATCTAAATATCCAATAACTTCAATGGAAATAAGACAAATGCAAGCAAACAAAAGACATACCTTTGCTAATAGATTTACCTTGTGCCTTCCATTGTTACCTATCTTTCTTTGATTTTGTATAATTTGCAGCTCTCAAAAGTTGTACTTCCTTGCTGTTAAGATGACAAAGATTGAATGGCTATGTGGAGGATTATACAATGAGACTACAATAGAATAACTAAAATGAAGGATGGGGATAATGATTTGCAGCCATGGTGGATGATAATGAGATGATGATAATGGGTTTGTAATGCAAATGCAATGGAGCCAAAGGCACTCTTGGAGCTATGATGGTATTTCTGCAGAGTAAGATTGTTAAAGCTTGAGTGGATGCAAAATGGGTGTGAGAACCTTGCTTTTATAGGCTTAATATGGACCAATTCCAAGTGTCAATAGATCCATGACTGAAGGAATTATCTGTGAGGTGTACGGTTGAGATGGAGTTGAGGGAGATAATCATGGAAAATGTTCCTACTACATTTACAAGGTAGAGGAATAAGTGGATCCATGAGCCACATGTCATTGTGCTCACAAATGACCTGTGAGTTAAAGGTGGAAGTCTTTGAGGAGATTGTGGAAGAAGGACTCTTGATCTGTTGGAATGTGAGAGATGAACTAGAATTAGAAAGACAAGTGTCTTTGAGCATAAAGGTGATTGATAGATAATAAAACACATGTGGGTGAGGATAATTAGCTAATTAAATATTAAAATATTTAATTATGTGTGCAACATGGTGAGGTGGAAGAATGACATGGATGAGATGATGTGGAATTATGGAATTTAGGATTTTGGAATAGAGGAGTTTTTGATTAATTAAATAATTTAGGATTATTTAATTAGATGAGACATTAGAGAAATTAGGGAATATTAATTAAATAAATTGATTTTTTATTTAATTTTGGGATAATGAACAAATCAAATAAATTAGAATATTTATTTAATTAATAGAAGAATAAGAATTAAAATAAATATTTAAAATATTTATTTAGTTAGACACGAGCCAATTTCAGGTGCATACATGTACATCTCTCCTCCTTTGCCTCCCTTGGCTTCACTTCCAAAGCCAACACCACAATATGCAAGTTTTATTCTGTTGCTTTGCTCTACCCAATGCGAATCTCTTCTCCAGCAATTGTCTACAATATTATATGAGGGGAAGGAAGTAGACAAGGTGGCATGGAGATTGAGAATAATCAGTAGCATCATAGAGGCAGCCATAAAGAAGCTATGTTCCATGGAGATGACTAGAGAGTGCTAAAATGATTAATGAATCTTGTATGCCTTAGTCAATTCAGTAAATTAATAAACTATTAGTGAGCTTTAGAAGTGATGTTGCATGTTTCTCTTGGGTAAGTGTATATATAGAGAGGCCTGCGTAACCTATGTAGATAACAATGAGCCGCCAGTAGGTCTGCCCATGCATAGACGAATGAAGATCAACATGAAAAAGTCAAACCAGGCTTAATACCAATGCGGAACTTTGACAAGGGGCATCCTCAGATTTGTCACTTGAGAATAACTCAAGCTGGCTTTTATCAAGTAATTTGGTTTCTTGATAATACCTGTGGGATGGGGTAGTGCATAATTTATTTTCATAAAAAATGAATGTGTTTGGGACTTGGCAGCACCATTCTAACCTCTGCTCATCGCTCTAAGCCATTACAGGCATATATGATGTCTCTCATTGACTTGGTTCTATTGTAAAAAACTATACTTGTATCTTTCTAAATACTTGAGCTAAATCTCCGACCAAAATTCGGGGAGATGAGATGGATCAAACCAATATGAGATTTTCAAAATTTTCGAGTAAAGGAATAATCAAGCAAGACAATCACCAACCTTCAAATTTTTAATGAGATGAAACTCGTAAATGTATTAAAATAACTATTCAAAAATTAAATAATAGACAAAGCATTTTGGTTGAAATTTTGATTCCATATGTTGTGTGGGAGTTAAATAATTGATTCTTTGATTTATTAAGGCTTTATGTGATGTCAGACAAATGTAGCCACAGTCCTTGTTGGTCTCTATTCCATGGTGAGTATGAATAGAGCCTAATAGCTTTCGTTTAGAAGTTTTGATAAAGCATACTAAATAATACTTTCACTTGAAACTCCATTTGGCTAAAGGTTTAGAAAAAAAAAGAAATAAAACAATACATTTTCCCAAAGGTCCCTTTAGTCAAAGGTTTTAGTGATGCATCCATTTGCCTAAAGCATCTTCATTCAAAGATTTAGGTATGCTCAAAGGTGTCTTTGATTTCTTGACACCTAGGGGCCATTTTTTGACGTGTCCCACAAGTGGAACACATTATTGTGGCAAGTGTGCATGGAAAAATATAAAATAAAAAAGAGAGGCACAAATTGACACCTACATTTGTATATTCTTTGAGATTCTCATACAACCTTCAAATATAAATTGATAATTTACTTGATGTTAATAACTACAAAGATTCAATGTTCAATCTCTGAGTTAACTATAAATTATCTATTGTAGCTTTTAGTTGATGTTTTGATTAGGTTATTTTTTTCAAGGTTAAAGAAAAAGTGAGAACATGATCAACATTGAAATAGAAAATAAATGATTTGGACTGGGATGAGAAGTATATGTAGAGGTTGAGATGAGATTCCTATATTTATGTGCATAGATTGGATTCATAGATTTCACTAAGAGACTTGAAATCAAAGATAGTTGGATACATGACATAAATGATAAAATGAATCAATTTGGATGCCTCAAAATTTATCGAACCATCTATTATGAAATCCTTACTTTATAGTTTTTCTTATTGTAATGAAATAATTATTAAGGTCCTAAAAACAGTCTCCTTTAAGGATTAAATTCATGGGAAGCATGTTGCTCACAACACATTCTAAATCCTTTCCATATAGAGGAACTACCTAATGAAATTTTCCTTAGTTGTGAGGAGAAACTAATAGAATGTTGTGAAAATTATATTAAATAAAATCCCAAATTCTATAAATCTTCTCTTTTTAGATAGTTATAAAAAAATAATTAAACTAATAACCCGATTTCCCTTTTCATTCCTTAAGCAAACCCCGCATTATTTTGAATGCAATCTTTTTATAATTTATGTGATATTCTTAAAAAAATGGAGTTTAGTAAAAGATGCTCAAGCCCTAGGTCAATAAAAACTTTGCATTACTTCTACTACAAATGTAGTGAAGCTACTTTATGAGATTTTTAGATTTCATCGTGTTGCACTATATTCTTCTCAAGCATACTAAACTATGTCATTGGGATGTTTCCATGAATGTTTTAATCTAGTTTTCTCTTTGAGGCTTGACTAATATTTTTTCCTCTTAAAAAATATCCTTTTGGAACTAATTAAATTATACTAAGAAATAGGAGATACATGCTAAAAAGTAAATGAATTCTCTTCACCTTTTAGGGAATGAAATGGAGTCATTTAAAAATGTATTTTCCCAAGTTTTTAACCCTTAGTGTTAGATTTCCAAAAAATCATAAGATTTATTATAGTTTTAATGCTAGATATTTTTAAAAAGATTATAATGAATGTAGCTTCATCATGAAAAAATTATGACATCAATTCAAGTCACTAGGAAAAAAATAAATGTTGTTAGAAAAATATTAAAAAAGTGCATTTCCCTCAACATGGATGTCCATGTTTATTGAAAAAATAAAAAAAATGATACATAAGGTAAGAGGAATATTCCATGGAAAAATATGTGTCTAAAATTTTGGTTAGTACAAATTCTAAATTTAATAAGAAGTAAATTATTCAACAAAATATTGGTAAAAAATATATGTGCAGTAGATATTGGATTGGAATGCCAATCTAGGTATTTTGTAAGTTTAGTCAACTATATGATATAGATGACTTAATTAATGCACAATTATATATAATAGATTATGCATGAAATTGGATTCTAATCATTCTAAAAGGATTGGAAATCAAAATGTGGATTCTATGTTTATACCGAAAATGACATGGAAAGAGAGAAAAAATTGGTAAATAGAAAAAATATAAGAAAAAATAACTAAAGCACAATAGGTGGTTCCATCACTAAAAGCATGCAACACTATTTTCTTGGCATGGCGGCTTGTAACAATTAAGATTCTTTTTTCATAAATCTAAAATCTACCAATTTCATATTGAAGTTACAAAATAGAGGGTTTAACAAAAGATTGCAAGTAGATAATTGGACTTAACACATGTATAGCATGTCTCTCATGTTCACCTCCATGCACAAAAATTTATATTGTCATCTGCTTTGATATGTCATACCTAAAAAATTTGTGTGGGATGTGTCTATATTAATGTGTTGTTGGTATTGTATATATATTTTTTATTGAAAGCTTACATAAATCCCAGAGAAAATAATTACCAACCAATTGAAATTTTTGAAAAGTGACATTTAGGGGACCAAAAAATTGTGTTGAATATTATTCATGTGTGAAGAAATGTAGACTACTCAAGATAACTAAAACACCCATCCAACAAAGTTTCTTTGAACACGTGAACATTAGTAGTACCCTTAGAGAAAATATCCCACAAAATTATTTACATTGAGATTCCTACAAGTATCATCAACCCAAATTGGACGGTTGCTAAGCGGACTTGATCAATGCCAAAATGGGCTATGAAATGGAAATGAAAAGGGATCAGGTGATAAACCATCCATGATCCTTACAATATAAAATGCAAATGCAGATGGCTAAATGGCGATTGAAGCATCCAATTTTGTAATATGATCAGCATGTTATGCAAGTAAGTTTTGGTGCTCCTACCATCCACAATTACAATAAATATGACAATTTACACAGTGTGTTAGGGTAAATCAATCAAGCATGCCAAAAACAAACTAGAGCAACCCTAACTCCTTAATGTAGTGCAAACAAACTTAGAAATCAGTCAAAACAACACAAATTAACTAAGATTCTAAGCTAATATTCAACTTCTCTCCATTGTTCTCCTCAACCTTTCTATTTATTCTCAAATTTTGTAGATTTGCAACAATTGTGAGAAGCTCAAGTGTATGAATTAGCAAAATATTGGAGAGAATGCAGCAAGCTAGAGAGTTGTAAAGTGTAGAATAGCATAACATAGCATAGCATAGCATAGGGTCTGAAATTAAGCGCTGAGATTGCATGTTGACTTTTGATGGAATGGACAGTGTAGATTGAGTAGGGTTTCCCTCTCACTAAAGGACAAGGGATAATTTTTAATTTGAAAATATGATGAGGTGTGAGGGAATTTAAATTAAATAAATATAGTCAATTTATTTAATTTATTTGAAGAGTGATAATGCATGTGAACCCCTTAATTAAATAAATGAGATTTATTTAATTAAGGTGAGGGCTTATAATTTAAACAAATGTTTATTTATTTAAATTAATTGAGTGAAGGGGACATTGAAAAGTGAATAATTAATTATTTAATTATAGAGGAAAAATAGGGAAAATGGGCAAATAATTAAATAAATAAAATTTATTTAATTATAGGTCAGAGATGAGAAAATGTAATAGTTGAATGTGGAATTTGGAAGAAAATGATGTTTGCAATTTGAGGACATTTTTAGGTGTCTACATTTTTCCCCTCTTTGATACAATGTCAATTCTGACATTATGTCAAAGGAAAATTTGAGAATATGCTCTAGAAATGCCCCAACGTGCCCCAGATGTGGCGAGATAGTCTTATGCCCCCTTAGGATATTTTACGAATTTTCTAAAAAAATTCCAAAAAATTTAGAAAATTTCTCAAAAAGACAATGGAATGAAAAGAAGGAATGGAGATGCAAGAGAGAGATGGTCAAGGAATGAAGACTAGCTAGAAGAATGGAGTAAGATTTTTCTTTGATAGATTTTTGAGCTTCTTACTTGCAGTTTCTGCTTATCATCATAGAACTTATTATGCTAAGGGACGACAGACACCGTGACAAATCAAAGGCCAAGGCCTAAAGTGTGGTCCCTTGCAAAATAGGCACAAGACGAACAAAGAATGCCTGACTCAGACTAGTAACTGTAGTAGCTTGTCGGAACATGTGATGAGCTAACCTTGAGGTATGCGAGTCCTGATGCAAGGAAGCATTTATTCTTTCCCATGCATAGGATGTCTTTGATTCACACCCAATAGAATCCTGATCACTTGCAAGGACCCTAGTTGCCCACTAGAGGAAATTTACATAAAAAATGAGCATCCTAAGAAACTCTAAAAAAGCAAAAATTATCTCATATAATACAAATTATTTAAATATAAATAAATATAAATTACTTTACTACATGAGTTAAGTGAAGACACATGTTTCTATTATAATTCCTTAGAAAACTCAAGTTCATTGTTTTTTTAAAGTGGTAACATATATTTCTATTATAATTTATTAAAAACTCAAGTTCACTTTTCATTTTAGATTATTTCTTTTTTCTTGATTATTTATTTTTTATTTAAAAAGTCTTAAACTCAAGTTCATTGTTTTTCTAAATTGGTAACATATATTTCTATTATAATTTATTAAAAAAATCAAGATCACTTTTCATTTTAGATTATTTATTTTCTTGATTATTTATTTTTTATTTAAAAATTATTTTATTACGCTGAGAGGCGTTATTACACCGAGAGGTGTTATATAGTCACATCGGGGTGGGGATGAGAGCACTCATTTTTTTGCCTAAATTTATAAGAAAAAAAATTAAAATACCAAAAAGGAAATAAAAATAAAACTTAAGAAAATTTTTAAAAAAAAACTAAAAAAGAAATTAAAAACCATTAAAGGAGAAAAAGCTAAATCACAAAAACTATGGAACCAAAAAAGAAATTGGAAAAAATAAAAAATAAAAACCAAAAAAGAAATCGGAAACTGTTGGAAGGAGAAAAAACTAGAGAAAATCATGAAAACTATGGACCAAAAAAGAAATTAGAAAAATTAAAAAATAAAAACCAAAAAAAGAAATTGTAAGAGAAAATCAAAGAAACTATGGAAACAAGATATACCTCGGAGTATTTTAGATATATTTTTTTAAATATAAATATACTAGTACAATCACATTGGGGTGGGGATGAGAGCACTCATTTTTCATGCCTAAATTTATAAGAAAAAAATTAAAATACCAAAAAGGAAATAAAAAATAAAACTTAAGAAAATCAAAGAAAAAAAAACTAAAAAAGAAATTTAAAAAAAAGCTAAATCACAAAAACTATGGAACCAAAAAAGAAATTGGAAAAAATAAAAAAATAAAAACTAAAAAATAAATTGGAAAAAATAAAAAAATAAAAACTAAAAAAGAAATTGGAAATTGTTGGAAGGAGAAAAAGCTGAGAAAATCAGGAAAACTATGGAACCAAAAAATAAATTGGAAAAATTAAAAAATAAAAGCCAAAAAAGAAACTGCAAAAGAAAATCAAAGAAACTATGAAAACAAGATATACCTCGGCGTATTTTAGATATATTTATTTTAAATATAAATATACTAGTCTAAAAGTTATATTTAAAAAGCCACACTTCCTATTTACGCTGAGAGGTGTTATACAGTCACATCGGGGTGGGGATGAGAGCACTCATTTTTTCTGCCTAAATTTATAAATAAAAAAAAAATTAAAATACCAAAAAGGAAATAAAAAATAAAACTTAAGAAAATCAAAGAAAAAACCAAAAAAGAAATAAAAAAGTGTTGAAGGAGAAAAAGTTGGAACCAAAAAAGAAATTGAAAAAAATAAAAAATAAAAACTAAAAAAGAAATTGGAAAAAATAAAAAATAAAAACCAAAAAAGAAATTGCAAACTATTGGAAGGAGAAGAGAAAATTACGAAAACTATGGAACCAAAAAAGAAATTAAATTTTTTTAAAATAAAAACAAAAAAAGAAATTGCAAACCAAAAAAAGTGAGCAAATCAAAGTAACTATAGAAAAGGATATCCCTCGGCGTACTTTAAAGATATACTTTTTTAAATTTAAATATACTAGTTTTAAAACAAACTCTTATAGTAGTTTATTTTTTATTTTTTTGAACGTGTATATATATATGAAAGAAATATTTTACAATAGCTTTTTTGTTTTGTTTTTCTAAAATATAAATAAAAATTGTTAGCTTTTTTTTTATCCAATAAATTTTTATCATGAATATTTTTTAATTTTTATTTTTCTCTCTTCAATAATATTTTTATTTTGAATATTTGTTAGCTTTTTATTTATTTTTTTCCAATATTTTTTTTTATTTTTCATTTTGCATTGAGTTATTTTGAAAAGAATTGTTTTTTAAATTTGTGAGAGAAGAATTTTTATTTCTAAAGAATTTTTTTTAGTATATAAAATTTAAATTAGCTTTAAAAAGTACTAAATAAAAAATTTGAATGTAGCTTTAAAATAGTCATCTATTATTTTTTTATGTATGTTTTTTTTTTTTTTTGGAAAACAAAGGGGTAAAAACTTTATTAGAAATCAAAAAAGAGCATTACAATAATAACTAAGGGACCCAGCCCCAGAAAACAAGGCGAAAACCCCACAGCATAAACAACATCAACTATCCTTATGGATCCTCCTATCCTCCTCCAAGAACCGGTCTAAATCCAGATGCAGCTCAGGGTTAACCTGATCCCAATCCTCAACTTTCCAACCACTATCATGCTCAAAGGCCCATTTGGCCAAGCAGTCGGCAACTTGATTCCACTCCCTTGGGATGTGAACAAAGGATGCCTCCTCCAACCGAGAACTAACCTGAAGAATCTGCTGAACCACCGAAGCCAACTGCCAATTAATATCAGATATCTTTCGCTCATTCAAGAGATTAATCAAAATCTGTGAATCAGCTTCACATATAACTTTTCTCTAGCCCAAAGCAAGGGCCCTCTCAATAGCATGCAGAATTGCTAGACCCTCCATGAAGTTAACAGTCTTCACCCCCTCATGTATAGAGAACAGAAAAATCACCGACCCAGCTGAGTCCCTACCAACTCCACCAATTCCAGCCGGCCCAGGATTGCCCCTAGAAGAACCGTCAGTATTGATCTTTAAAAAACCATTGGGAGGAAGTAACCACCTTCCAACCCGTTGAACCCTCTTTTTTCCATGCCTACAGTTCCTGGAACTGACAAAAGAAGAATGAATTTCTTGAAGACCCAGTCTGGCCACCAACTCATCATCACCTCTCTCCAAGGGGAAAACCAAATCACATTTAGCTGAAACTGACTCCTGCACCATTCCTAGCATACGCAGCCAAACTTGCCGACCCACCAACTTCTGGTCACGAAAAATTCAGCGGTTCCGCTCTAGCCAAATCTGCCAAAGCAGAAAGGTAGGACCCACGAACCAAACTTCCTACAAAAAGGAAGCCATAGAAGGAGGTCTTCCCATACTATCCCAGAATTCAACCAAAGAGTACGCATGAATACAAGGAAGCTTCCATACCTCCCACCACCAATGCCAAAGCTGCATAACAAAGGGGCACCGGAAGAACAAATGCGAAGAATCCTCTTCTGCTCCCCCACACAAAACACAAATTGAAGGTCCTTGAAATCCCCGTTTACGAATGTTATCCCAAGTCAAACACCTATTCCAAGCCAAAGTCCAAACAAAGCAATTGCATTTAGGCCACGAGAGTTTATTCCACACCCTTTTCCACCAGTGAACCTCTACCCCAATTAGCTTCTGAGCCAATAACACCTGATAACCAGAAGCAACAGAGTAAACCCCCTTAGGATTATGGGTCCAAGCAAGAATATCCTCTTCCAGAAGAGAACTACAACTCCTACTATGAAGAATCTTGTGAAGCTCAGCACTATCTTCCACAAGTCCCAAATCTGGCCACACTGCGGGATCCTTCCAATGAGCTACCTCCAACTGACCAAAAGAAGCAACAGACTTGAAGTCACTCACCCTAGCCCAGCCAGCCTCGAGAAATCTTTGGCACAAAGGAAGAAGGTTGGGGAACTGAGAAGTAAGTGGAGGGAATCCATCCCAAGAATCCGACCAGAAGAGAGCTTCAGTTCCCCATCTACAAATCCAAAATAAACCTTCCTTGATAAGCTTAGCACCCTTTTGAAGAGTATTCCAAATCATTGAACCTTTCCCCTCAAGAGGGTAACGAGGGAGATCCTGCCGTGGAATCCCTGGGAAATACTTATGAGATAATATCCTGGCCCATGGCTGATCCAGTTCCACACACCATCTCCAAAATAGCTTAGCAGCCACAGCCACTCTAGATAACGTAGACTGTCGAAGACCAAGACCACCAAATTGCTTTGGGCTACACACAACATCCCACTTGACCAGGCTCCACTTGGAGGATGACAAACTTCCCGCCCATAAGAACTGCCTCGCAAGAGAATCCAACTCCCTCAGAAAACCCATTGGAGCCACCTGAAGCATACATCGGTAGGTAGGGAGAGCCTGCACCACCGACTTGAGAAGCTGAACCCGCCCCGCAAAAGATAACCATCTGTGGGTCCAATGATTAACTTTTGCACGGAGCTTATCAATAATATTCTGCCAAGAACCCTTGGGAAGAGGGCGAACAGAAATTGGGAAACCCAGATACGTCAAAGGGAGAACCCCTATCTGAAACCTCAAGATATTAGCAATTCTTCTCTGAATGGGGGTCGGCGTATTGAAGAAGAATATGGATGACTTCTCCTCATTAATCAATTGTCCTGAAGCAACAAGATATATGTCCAACACCTACCTCAAGTTAGTAGCTTCCCTAACAGTAGCCATCCCCATCAAGGCAGTATCATCAACAAACTGTAAATGAGATTGCGGAGGCAAGTCTCCACCCCATCGCCAACCCTGAATGGTGCCAAGCTCCACCCTTCTTTTCAACAAACGTCCAAGGCCTTCCACAAGAAGCAGAAAAAGATACGGAGAAAGAGGATCCCCTTGGCGCAAGCCCCTTGAGGCACAAAAAAGTTCAGAATGATCTCCATTTATCAAAACTGAGAAGGAAACAGACGTGACACAGCTCATGACCCATTGGATCCACTCCTCACCAAAGCCAAAAGAAACAAGGATCTTCTGCAAAAAAGACCATCTAACCCTGTCATAAGCCTTAGCCATATCTAGCTTAATGAACATAGCCTTCTCATGGGAGTTGTCCATGGAGTGGATGGTCTCCGTAGCAATGACAACCCCGTCAAGAATCTGTCGACCTGCCACAAATCCACTCTGTTCCTCTGAAATCAGCACTTTAAGCCACTTCTTCAATCTCTCAGCCAATAACTTAGAAATGATTTTGTAAGCCACATTGCAAAGAGAGATAGGCCGGAACTGAGATAACCTATCAGCCCCTTCACACTTGGGTATGAGAGCAAGGAAGGTGGAATTCAGAGCACGAAGCATCTGCTTATTCCTCTGGGACTCAAGGACAACCGCCAGAAGATCCAACTTTATGATATCCCAGAATTCCTGAAAAAATTCAATTGGGAAACCATCAGGACCAGGAGCTTTACCCTTCTTCATCTGAAACACAATCCCCTCCAGCTCATCAAGAGAGATATCTTTCATCAAATACTCATTCACCTCCCTGGAGACCAACTGAGGAATACAAGAAAGAACCTGTGCTTCCTCAACAAAGCCCCCTCGAGAATCCTCCCTAAATAAAGTAGCAAAATACTGAGATGCCTCAGCAGAGATTTCCTGAAATGAGGCAAGACGTTCACCCCTATCATTCACCAAAAAAGGAATGGAATTACCATACCTCCTGTCCTTCACAAAATTGAAGAAGAAGGCGGTGGTTTTATCACCTTCCTGTAACCATTCAACCCAGGCCTTTTGCTTCCAATAGATTTCTTCCCACAATTCAAATTCCTCAACCACTTTCAAAGTCTTAGCCTCCTCCCTTAGAAGATCCTCAGAGGCCCCATTCTCACGAATCAACTGCGTAATATTATTCAACTCCTCCTGGGCAGCAACCTTAGCATGAAAGATATTACCAAAACATCGCCGATTCCACCTTTTAAGCTGATATTTGACAAACTGAAGAAGCTTGGAGAATGTGTACATTGCCATACCAAAAGGTGGTCTACCAATCCGCCACCACTCAACCACAAGTTCATGAAGAGTAGGATCTCGTAACCACATAATCTAGAACTTGAATGAGGGAGAACGAGGCCTCTGAGCAGAGATAATGCTAAGCTTAATAGGCCAATGATCAGAGCCTCTCCAATCAAGAATTTTAGATCGAGTGGACCATAAGTCTCCAACCCAATAACAGGAAACCAAGAATCGATCAAGCCTCTCAGCAACACAACTCTCACCAATTCGCCTATTATTCCAAGTGAAGCAACCATTACTTGGCAGAACATCAATAAGATTTAATTCAGAAATGCTATCTCTGAATAACAGAGCAGAAGGCTCCAACCTAGGAATACCACCTCTTTTCTCAGACAACTCCACAATAGCATTAAAATCGCCAGCCACAACCCACGGATGGTAAGGAGCTAAGCTACGAACAAAACGAAGATGGGACCAAAGAAGTTGTTTACCCGGAAACTCAATAGGAGCATACACATTAGAGAGGAGAATACACTCACCAGTCTCATACCAAGAGGCGACTAGGGATATAGAGGATCTAGAGGACATCCACCAGAGAGGGAAAATCTTCCGAGGGTTCCAAAAACAAGCCACCCCTCCAGAAGCACCAAGAGCCCCCATACACTGGCATTCACCATATTTCCACAACTTAGGAGCCATGGCCAACATATTATCTACAGATAATTTAGTCTCCTGAAGAAAAAGAACATCCGGAGAATGATTCTGAACCAAATCACGAACAGCTTTTTGTCGAGGGCCACTGTTCAAGCCCCTTACATTCCATGAGAGAACAATCATTTCTGGGGGCATGAAAAATGTGAATCTAGAGTCTTGACTGACCCTGACTCCACCAAAGTTTCCCCAGTTAATTTAATCTTCTCCATATCCTTCTTCCTTCCCAACTTGGAAGTCCTGTCACTAATCCCTTTCTTCAGTTCAATTTGCTGAATACCCAAGAGAGGGGAGGCCAAAGAGCTCTTCCCCACATTCTTGCCTCCTTTCAGGGGCAATGGGGAACCACCTCCACCACTCTTCGAAGCTCCAATAGAAGATTCTTGTTCAGTCTGGACAATCAATTGTTGATCCGTATCCATCTCCCCAACCCCAATCTCTTGCACAACCTGCATGGCCTCCAATGGTGGTCCATCCTGTCCTGTACCCAAAGTTCCCTGATCCAAGTTCAGCAACCCCGGATTCACTTCCCCCTGGCTGAGATCATCCAACACCTCAAACCTATTAAAAGTCTCATCAACCTGCCTCTCCCTCAAGGTCTGCTTCTGGCCCCAATTCCTATTGCGAGCCTTGACAGGGACATAGCCATCATCTCCATTACCATCACCCAGAATAGGCTCCTTACCAATATCAGCCCTAGGTGGATTACGAGAAGGCTGAGAAGGTTGGGGCACCACAGGCTTAGCCCTAGGGCACCTACGCTGTAAGTGACCATATTCATGACAAAGACGACACCGAAAAGGTAGGGTTTCGTAATCTAGTTGTTGCACCCAAGTATATGATCCAGCACTCGCTTCAATAGAATCTGGTAGTGGCTTGCTTAAATCAATTTCTACACAGATACGAGTAAAAGTCATTACCTTTTTATGCTGCGTCTGTTGTGAAGACCCAACAGGTTTACCGAGCATTGAAGCCACCAAATGCAACACGTCATCCCGCCAACACTCCACTGGAAACCACGGCAACCGAACCCAAACTGGGATCCGACTTGGTAGTGCCTCAGTCGGGTTGAAACCAGCATGCCATGGCTTGATAAACAAACCCACCTGGTTATAAAAATAGGGGTCGCCCTCGAAGACTTTATTCCGATCTGCCATGCAATCAAAAGAGACCATAAAAAAGTTGTTCGCAAGGAGCCTAATCTCCATCTCCCCCTCTGGCATCCAAGTCCGCTGAGCCCAAGATTCCAAAAATTGCAGCGAGACTCTCAAACCCATGAACTTGCAATAAAAAGAGTGCCTTGAATAGTATTCAATATCATCTCCAAGCATTTCCATCGGGATAATCAACTTCAGTCTCTCTTTGCATCTTTCCAAACACCCATTAATCTTTGTTATTCGGGAACCACTAACCGATCCTAGATCATTCATCTCCATTTCTGAAGAAAACAGCGTATTATCAAAAACATTCACTCCATGTGCTGGAGGCTTCGAACCAATTGCTGATCGGAAATCCAATTTGGGGCTAGCCCCAGATGTTTCCCCACCCTGCATAGCAAAAAACAAAACCCCAGCAGGCATGCAAACCCCCAGGACACGTTTGCAAGAAATGGAAAAAGACAAAACCCCAAGGGAAGGATCAAAACCCTTCCACCCACAAGCCACCCAAACGGCAGCAAGAAGGCCTCCAGAAAAGAAAAAAACCCACCACCACCACCCCGAAAGCTTCAAAAAACCCCCCCACAACGCAGAAGTGAGCAACACACAGTGAACGAGCTAGGGCACGGTCGCCCTAGCTCGGCTTGCAGAGCACGCGAACGCCATCTTCTTCAGTTGTGGCCTTTATGTATGTTTATTCAAATAAACATGTTTATATTATTTATAAATAGTAGCAAAGTACAAGTAGCTTAGATATTTTATTTTATATTCAATTTTATTTTTTATAAATTTTATATATTAAATCAAGTTTCATATTATCATTTTATATATAGATAATTAATGATTTTATATATTTATAATTTTATATATATTTAAATTTGTGATTTTATAGATTTAAAATTAATGTATTTACGCTAAGAGGCGTTCTACAGTCATAGCAAGGGCTGAAAGATTCAGATTCCCATAAACATTTAGATTCTATAAACAAAAATCATAAAATATTTAAATAAATAAATTCATGTAAATAAAATTCATTGAAAAAAGATTCTTCTCCAATTTCTTTTTTGGTTCATAGATTTTGTGATTTTCTTTTTTAGTTTTTAATTTTTATTTTTTTCCAATTTTTTTTGGGTTTTTATTTTTTATTTTTTCCAATTTTTTTGGTTCAATAGTTTTTGTGATTTTCTTATTTTCAATTTCTTTTTTGGTTTTTATTTTTTATTTTTTCTAATTTTTTTTTTAGTTTTTATTTTTTTCCAATTTCTTTTTTAATTTTTATTTTTTTCCAATTTCTTTTTCAAATAAACTATGGAAAAGAGATATCCCTCGATGTACTTTAGATATATTTTTTTAAATATAAATATACTAGTAAATATGTTTATAGTAGATGTTATGATTTTTAATGCTATTAAGAAATAAAAGAAAAATTTTAAGAAAAGATTTGTTGAAATATTTTTGAAATACTTTTTAGATTTTCTTTTTCCTAAAGAATGAAAGTATTTTTAGAAAACATAATAATTTCTATAATAGAACTTTTAAGAATATAAATAAAAAAAAGAAAAAGAATCTTTGTTATTTAGAAAGATGGTTAAGATAGAATATGATATGTAGAGTTAAATTAACTATCATGAGTTAATTCGTAGGATTTTAGAAAGTTTTATTTTATAAAATAAATATTTTATTTTTATTTTGGATGATGTCACCGTAACGGTTGATGTCATCTTTTAGTTGATTTTTGATAACTCAAAAAGATGATGATGTCATCCTTAAGAGGCCCATTTTTTTTGTAAATTTCCCCTAATCGGGCCAGTCATTTTGCCAAAACAAACCACAAACCAAAATCAAAGAAAAAGGTCTTGCTCTATCCTTGCTTCTCTTCAGACTAGACCAACAGAGTCAACAACCATTAGATTGTGTGCCAAGTGTGTATGTGTTTGTCTGATTGATGATGATAGGTTGAATAATACCTAGTTTCAGGATGGGAAGCATGTCGTATAAGATGCCAAGTCTAGTTTCGACAATGTCACTACCTGTATAAGGCGAATGAGATGATTAAGTCTAGTTTTAGATATGAGACACCTCGTATAAGATGCCTAGTCTAGTTTTGAGAGAACAATCTATCTATCTAAGACTAATGATATGATTGATTGTGAGATGATAGTGTCTGGTTTCAGGAAATGAAGCATGTTGTATAAGACGTATAGTTTGGTTTCGACAATACTGCACCCTGTATAAGACATGTGATAATTGATAAGAGGACGTTAATAGTGAATGATCATTGTAGACACTGAAAATTGTCTAGGTCTTGTTTACACATGACCTTGTATGTCTTTGCCCTAGGTCCTAGTTCATTCCATCTTAATCATCTTCTTGATTGATTAAATAAACCCACTTTATTTAATTAATCCAACTTGATCACATTTCAATTAACTAAATAAATCCCATTTGTTTAGTTAATAATCCCCCTTCACATGTCTCACATAATTCAAATTAAAAATTTGAATTATTCCCTCACCTTTCATCTCATTGCGACACATGTCGCATGTCTCCATCATCCACTTAATGCCTTCACATGTCAAACTAATTCAAATGTAATATTTGAATTAGATTCCCTTTATTCTCCATCGCACACTTGTCATGTGACTACAATCCCTCTTTGAGTGGGAAACCCTTATCCAACCCTAGTCAATCTTGACTGTCCATATCCTCCAACATAACTTTCAATCTCATCCATCCATTCAATTTTGCCTTTTCTATAAAGGTAGCCCCTCTTGAGCCATTTGTATGATCGAATCTTCTTCTAGTATCCTTACTTTGCCAAATTTTCCTCTCAATCCATAATCCATCTATTTTGCATCTATCATCATCCATTCATTCATCTATCAATCTCCATATCATTGTTATGTTGCTGAATCGAGCAATCAACATTCATCTCTTTGGGTAAAGCTAGAATGATCTTGGGTGCGGCATTCTCAACCCTATCGATGGATTGTGAGTTGATATGAGGTTTGCATTTGTTTGATTTGCATTTGTTGTCATTTCCTTCATGTCAATTTTCCACAATTTCAATCATAATTAGGTGATTGATCGATTTGATTAGAGGTTGATTGGATAGTTTGGCTTGTTGATATGAGATTGGTTTCAAGTATGCATTTCTTGTGAAAGATTGATTGTTTTGATCTGATCAAAGTGTCCATTGCCACATCGAAGGATGACTTATTATGATGTTTGACTCAACAATCCCTAAGGGACTGACCTAATGTCTCGGGGGCTCATTGAAGATGGCCTTGCCTACATGAAAGCATAGAGACAATGTAGTTCGACCATGTGGACCATGTGTGACCTAAGACCTAGGGGGTGGGAAGCCTCGAGGGCTCATCTAAAATGGCCTTGCCTACGTGAAAGCACAAAGGTGACGTAGCTCGGTGAAGTGGTTTGACATGGTTTATTGCTTAGGATTTTTGGTCGGTTATTTGATTTTTTGTGGTTTTTTAATGTTTTTGACATTTTTGGATTTTGGGGAATATTTGATGTTTTTAGATTTTTGAGAATATTTGATGTTTTTAGATTTTTGAGAATATTTGATGTTTTTAGAAAAGTGATTTGATTTGAAGGAATGATTTGATTGATTGCTTGGAAGAATTGATTTGAAGAATTGAGTTGATGATTGGATTGATTGAATTGAAGGATTGATTTGGATTTGAGTTGATTGAATTGATGATTGATTGGAAGAATTGATTGAATGATGATTTGAGAATTGATTTGATTGGATTGATGATTGATGAATTGATTTGAATTGATGAAATGAATTGACTTGATTTGATTGATTTTATGATGTCATTGGAAGAATTGATTTGACTGATGATGATGTTGGATTGATGATTAGATCTGATTGAGTTGAATTGATGGAGTGATTTGATTTGATTTGAAAAATGATTTGGAGAATTGATTGGAAGAGTTGAGTTGATGAATGGAATTGGATTGATTTGATGGATTGAAGTTTGGATTAATTTTATTGCTTGGAGTTTTGTTGGATATTTGTTGGTTATTTGATTTTTTATATTTTTGGATTGTTTTGAATTTTTTTTTTTTGGAATGTTTTGACTTTTTTTTGTATTTTTGATATGTTTTGGAATGTCAATGGATTTACAGTTTGGATAGCATTTGTGCTAGATACCAATGACAAGGGAAAACCAAGTCTAGGTGCAAGGAGGTAGATAGGATTGGATGAATGGATGAAATACTGGGCGATAGTGGAGGGGATGGATGGGTGAATCATAAGGGAGATAGGATGTGACCTCCAAAGGCTATGTCACATAGGAATAAGATGCCCCATTCTTTATGTAATGCTTAGGATTTGACATGACAAAGCTTATGAAAAGAAAGTGATGGTATGATCGTTTGGAAAGGATGAGGTATATCAAGAGATATCCAAAGCATGTTTCAACATTTTGCCCCCATATCTTTATCAAGATCACAAGGAGGAAGGGAAAATGGATGGACTCAGTAGGATAAGTATGTGTAGGTATAATGGATAAGGATGGTAGGATGGAATAGGAAATGGTAGGACATGATAGTGTGGTATGGATGAGACAATGTGCCGCCAAGTGTAAGTGATATAGAAGATCAACCTACACATGACACATGTTTGCCAGGTTTTCATCATGGTACTTATCCAAGGCACCACCAAAGGTGGTTTTCACCATTGGACGAAGGGATTTCTCTTGACCATTTTGATTTTTTAATTTTATAGGAGAGGGGAATATGGATAGGAGGGACTCAAGTGTCTAGTTCCATGAAGGTGATGGTCCCATTAGAGATGGATGTCATTGCAAATGGAACATGTCAAATGTTATTATGTTCATTGATGTTGGTAAGGGATTGTGTGAAAGTGAGATGGATAGGTAGATAGTGGATTATGAAAGGTTTATGCAAGGATGGATGGGAGATAGTGGATTATGATGCGGATTATGTAGGACTTATGCAAAAAGATAGATGGATGAAAAATTTATCCAAAAGCATGGACCATAGGAAGGTGATGGGAAAGATATATAGGATAGTGGATGAAGGATGGGGAGGTGGAGGTTTGGAAAGGAATCATGACCAACGGTTGCACACACCGTGATAAATATTGAAGCTTTTGATTTGGGGGAGGTGTTGGAAGCAATGGTGGTGTTTTCTTAGGGGATGAATGGCGTAGTGATTTAGGGACCCACACAGAATTAGGAATTTTATGATTTTTGCTTGACTTGTGGGATGAAAGAATTTGATATTTTTGAATGGAATGAGATTTTTGAATGGAAGAGGCTGGTTAGGAATTTTTAGATGTGGATGACTGGTTTAACTTTCTTTCTTTATGCTTAGGTACCCAAACCATTTTAGTTTTGACCTTGTCTTTTGATGGTATGGGCTTGGATATCTTTTTAGATGGATTTTGCTTTAAATTTTTGAATTTATGTCCTAAGGCATTAGGATCCTTAGGATTTTTTGCTTTATGGATAGAGGCATCTAAATTTTTATTTGTGAATCCCATGGACATGGTGGAAGCTTCATGTTTAGACAATGTGTACATTGATTGGTCATGATTAGGATATTTAGGGAATGTGTAAGTGGATGGATTTGGCATTGGGAGAAGTGGTGGTAAAGTGGATGGAGGGATATTAGGTGTTGGAAGTAGTGGAGGTAAATTGGATGGTCGAAGGTGTATGGTCACATGCTTTTGGAAATTGTAGGATGATGGAGGTGGAATGGAAACATATGTTTTGGGTGTTGATAGTAAGGAATACAGAGAGGGGGGGTGAATTAGTATTCCACAAAACCACTTCTTAACAAGTTTATTGATCTAATTTCCAAAATTAATAATATCAAAGGAGAATAAGCATAGGAACAACAACCATCAAGACATAACACATGAACACCAGGATTTTTACATGGAAAACTCAAAAAGGGAAAAACCATGATAAGTGTTAGCTCACAATATATTATTATGGCACAATATCAGATTACAAGAAGGCTCATTTCCTTAGGGATCACTGCCCAAAGAAATGCTCACTACAAGAAAGGCTCACTGCCTAGAGAAAGAAAGAAGAAAGAAGAATGGCTCACTGCCAAGTTAAACTGTTCTAATTGCATCTACACATGCATGGTTATAGCTCCAATGAAGCACAAAAATACTGTCTCAAAACTCTTCATCTCTGACTGCTTTGTTTCACTGTTCTACTTTTACATAGGAACAAGATCTCTCTTCTTCTGCTCTTATTGCTTCCACAAAATCACCTTACTTCACATGTCACACATTCACATTCACATCACACACCACAAACACCAAGTTTGATTCCATATATATATATATATATATATATATATATATATATATATATATATATATATATATATATATATATATATATATATATATATATATATATATATATATATATATATATATATGCAACACTTAAAATCTTCATATTAGGTCAGCCTAATAAGGTGTAGCATGTAGTCATACCTTAAGTAGCTTGTCAACCAATTTCATTCACCAAAGTTCACAGTGGACCTAAATAATATTTGAAACATCTTCTCATATGTCAGCTTCATCTATAGAACCACTCAGGATAAAGTTCTAATCAATAGAACTTACTGCATACAAGCTAAACTATCATGTCGGCCTCAAACACAAACTATTATTGACTCAGTCTAACTATCAAATCACAACTTTCATTGCAGACCACAAGACTTGCTCAAAATCATATAAAAGACTCCTTAGACATCACAGATCATACCTCTAGAACTACAGAACATAATATCAACATGTGGCAAAATGCAGACTATTGAAATATAGACTATGTCACAGCCAGTCACTGTCAAACCATCTACCGATACTCAGTGGCTCATAACTATCTTTCTGGTGGACCCCAGACTCTGTAACTCTAGATTTAGACACTTCATACAAGTGTTTACAACACCTCATAGCTGAATAACTAAATATCTAACATTAGAGGAATGCGGACCAAAACAAATGTGTGTTCTACTTTAACTGACAATGTAATTTGTTCTACCATGCTTAGGCCATTTGAAGATATACTTATGGAATTGATCAAAAGCTGAAACCTTAGATATAAGATCATCTGAGAGTTAGGAACATCATACCAGAACCACAATACTTGGTCTTCAACTGCGGACCAATGCATATCTAGATACTATTTTTCTGTCGCTGCCTATGTACACTACCAACACTTAGCCAAAATGACTAAGTCTTCTTCACCGGACCAAAATCTTTGTTCCAACCTTGTTCATTTTCTTTTTGACATCAATGGCAATACTCAATTATTTAACAAAGCAATGTCTCTTGCCAACAATCTCCCCCTTTGGCATTGATGGCAACACTTAGTGAAAAATGCTTGTGTTGCTCCCCCTTACTCTGCACACTCTGTTTTTCTATTCTCCTTTAGATGTATGCTTATTTTTCACTAGTTTTCCTCTCCCCCTTTGCCATCAAAGGCAAAGGTGTGTATACAAGCAAAATTGTGTCAAAAATTTTCAAAACTATCATATTCTACCGCATATATATAGGTACACATTTTTATCTTGATTTGTGGTTGAAGGTAAAATATCATTATAGATAGTCTTTATCAGAGTTATCTCTCCATTCCACCTATTCCTTGCATTCTCTAAAATATGGATGTGGCCATTTATCAGAAAAACTAACTTTTCTGCCTTCTGCACATCTGAGGGTGTATCAACTAATGCTTGTGATTTCAAAGCTTCTTCTGTCAGATTAGTCATGGAATCTATTTTTGGACTTATTAGTCCCCTTAGCTAGCACAACCTATCTTTGACTTCTTCCCTTTTCTTCATCAGAGTGCTCAAATCATTGTGAATATTTGCAACTTTTGCTTCTTTGGCATTTATTGACTCAACTGTCAGATTATATCTCTTAGAGATATTAAGCAGTTTGAGTTCCAAGTCATTGATTTTATATTTTAATTCCTTTGTAACTTCTCGCCAAGATAAGCAAAATTTGTATATTTTACATGCTTCTTCAATGGCACTTTGTATGCCTTTTATTCCATTTTCTAACAGAGTTTTATCTTTTGCTATTATAGTCTTTAACTCGACCAATCTCTTCTCATCAAACTCTTTTCTAACTTTTGCTTCTGCAAATTTTTCAAAAGATTCAAAATGTGTACTTAAAGAGTTTAATAGACCCTTGAGTTGATCAGCAGGGGATAATGAGGTATCCTTTTGAAATGTCAGCATCATCTTCTCCAAAGTGTTGGATGCATCACTGATCAATTTACTGTCTTGGACATGTGATTTTACCATTTCTTCCTGTGCCTTAGCTTGAACAATTGAAACTAGTTTGAATTTTTGCACAGATGACATTAAGGCTAGATTAATTGGTCCTTGAAGAAGTTTAGATTCATCTAGATCCTGTTGTCCCTCAGAATCAACTAAGACAGTTGCAGTGTCTTTTGCTCTGCCAGATACCTCTTCTTGACTTTGTTCTAGAGGATCCATGTCTATGTTCTCTTGTTGATCAATGTTTTGTTCTAGAGAAGGGCTCCTTATATGTTCTTTATTCTTTTCAACATCAGCCTATTGCTTAGGAGGAAGATCAACATCATATTTGCCTTGATTTGTAATATCCAATGTTTCAATGTTAGGGGCTTGATCATTCTTATCCAGTCCTTGATCATGGATTATCTCCGATACAGATGTATCTCCATCTTTTGCTCCTTCATTGTCATAAATGGTAGGGAGATTAAATTCCTTCAATGTATTCAGAATGATTTCTTCAGATTCCTTTACCACCTTTTCAATATCTCCTCCCATAAGAGTGTTCATTCTTCTTTTTGTCTTGAATTTGTTATTAAGTGCTTTGGAGACTTTCACCTTTTCCTCCAGAGTGATTTTCGGACATAGTTTTATTAATGAGTGTTCTCTGAGCTCAACATCCTTTACCATAGCCACTTCTTTTCTTGCACTCATTATACTTGCCAAGCTATGTGGAAGATCAGTAATTATTTCAATTAGGGCTTTGTTGTAGATGATTAGGTATTCTACAACAACAGACTCATTGATCCTCTCATCTAGATCATTATACTCATCATACAACTATGCAATTGGTTTCAGATTACCATCAACTGTAATGGATTTCAATACATCCTCTAAAGATATAGTAGCTTCTTCATTTTTAGGCACATCTTGCTTTTGCCTTTTCTCAAGTTTACCCTTACCAGAGGATTTCTTCTTGTTGGATCCAAAGGCTTTGATAGATTCAGATTTCATTTTCTTTACTTCTTCATCTGACTTTGTTTCTTCTTCATCAACTGCAATGCTTACATGCATTCTTTTAGCCTTGGTTTGCTTTCTTTTCTCACTAGTGGTAGGAGTTACCACACTTGCAGATGATGTGGGACTGGACAAAATATATGCAGCTTCTGTAGAGTTAGATCCTCTAGTTCTCCTTCTTGATACATCTGGTTTTTCTAGTTCACCCTTGGGTTCTTCCGGAGCTCCAATTGATTCACCTTTTCTCTTTTCTTTTGCTTCCTTTTCAGCTTGTGCTTTTTCTCTTGCCTTTGTCAGTTGTTTTGTGAAGCCTTGTCTCAGGGTGAAATCTTTTGCCACTTTCTACATTTTCTTGGAAATTTTAGGTTTTCTAACTCCAACATGAACTTTAGCATACAGTTCTCCCAAATCTTTCTTCATTGGGATCTTTGGGCTTGCTTAACATATGTTGGGCATAATTTTCCAATATCCTTCCATCTACCTCATATCCCATAGGCATAACCCAAACCGTTCTGGGCTAAACAGCCTCCATCAAGCATTGATCTTTTGTCACAATAAAACAGATAGTGTCCTTGTATATTTCAACTACTCTAGGGATTCTTTCTCTCGATTGCATTGACTTCTAGAAGTTTTTGAAATAGCCCCATAGGGCTGATCTTTGTGCATCAATATTGCCTATGCTACTCATCAGATTTCTAATCTAAACTATAACTGGTTTGTCTCCAATCCAAAGATAGTTCTTTATGCCAAGTAACTCTTGCATGAAATAGAAGAATAAACATATGATCAATGTACCAAATTTGAAGGGATACTTACTCTCTTTTGTCTTCCTCAGGTTCTCCATCACTTGCTATTGGAGCAATTCACAGATATCATAGTCTGCATTCTCCTTGGTCATCTGAAAGGTAATGTATATGGTTGTACCTAAAATAGAATTTTCCCAGTTGGTCAAATAGACTTTGTATCCAAGTACCATGGATGCAAATCGTACAACATGGTCTTCAATATCATTAATTGTTAAAGCCCTCTTATCAATTTTTCCTCTAGTGAAGTTGCCATTACTATATCATTCTTCACTGCTTTCAACAATGGTGCTGATCTAGTGGAGCTTAATCTAGTTACTGCCCTTATAGCATCTTTTGTGATCTTAAAAGGTCCCACAAGCCACATGAATTCATCATGAACCCTGCTCAATACATATCAGACCCATTCATCCTCTACAAACATTAGGAAGTCCACATACTGAATGAATTTCTTCTCTTCTAATGCTTTATATTCTTCCTTCAAATCAAGATTCTCATTACTCAATTGTTTCAAATATAGATCAAAAAACTTGCTATCACCAAATTCCTCTAGGGAAACATGAATATATGCCCTAACATCCTCTGCATGTATAACTCCATGTGGAACATCTAAAAATGTACCCTTTTGATCGACTTCGACTGATTTGAATGGGTGTTTTTTGAATTTTGGTCAGGGCCGCTCAATGATATCCACTACTTGTGGTGTTGCCATTTTTACTAATAATCAAGCAAATTTGAGAAAGGATTTCAAACAGAAAATACCTCTTTGACTAGATTAGGGTTAAACTCGATCTTTCCTTGAAATGCTTTGGAGAACACTATAATCATTTTTGAATCTTGCTTTGGTTTGCCTTGGACACTTCAGAGCTTAAAATGTAAAATGATTTATCCTTTGGATACAACTCCTTTTATCCTTTGTATGTTGAAGCCTAAGTGTCATTAATGTTATTTCAAAAAGTTGTCAAGCACTTTTCTGATACTCATAGTCAATTTAAATTGCTTCGCAATCCTTCGCATTAGATCTTCTTCTATTGAAATTTTTTTTAGAAGTTTTCTCATAAGGTTCTTCACAACATACCTTAGTACTAGATTCCAGTACTAACTTTCTGGCTAGGGGTTTTGGATTTTCAACATTACTCCCCTAAGCCAAAGCACCCAATTTACTTCCTGGAGGAAGTATCTGCACCAGAATCTGGTGCGAATCCATCCTTGGTATTTTCAACATCTTTCTTAATCCAAACCTTGCTCATTTCCTTCTTTATTTCAATCAGATTTCCTTTCCCTTATCATTCCTCTACTCTATTTTCCTTTCCTCAGCATAGTAGTTTCTATTCACATTCTTGCTTCTACAAAATCTTGCAACATGTCCAAACTTGTTGCAATTGTAGCATACAACGTTTCCCTATCCTTGATTCCTTCCTCTGAATGAATTTATTCTTGATTTGCATTGATTAGCCATGTGTCCAAATCTATTGCATGCAAAACATCTTCCATTGAATGATTGAGTATTCTTGGAATTGTGAAAGCCATTTCTTACTGGATTTCTGTATTCATTTGATCTATGACCAATTTTCTTGCAATTGAAACATTGACCAGAGAATGATGGAACATTTTGATTTATTCTACTCCTACACTGAGTAGCTTTATGACCAAACTTTTTGCAATTAAAACAATGTCAATTGAAAGATGGGTACCTTTGAGCATTTGGTTGTCTGATTGGAGGTCGTCTAGGTCTTCTTCTTTGATTCCTGAACTGGTTGCCTTTGTTTTGCTTCAACTAAAAATTTCCTTAACCTAATTTTGAACTTTCTCCTTTCTCAAATCCTAACCTTTTCTTATCATCTGAACTCTTTTGACTAGCAATCATCTCATCAAGTTTTGCAGAACTTATCTTGAACTTTTCTTCATAGCTCTTGGCTTTGTCCAAGTCTATTTTTAGGCTCACAACTTCTTCTTCCAATTTGACACATTCTTCTATCTTACTGTATATAATCAGATTTAGATCTTCTTTTGCTTTAGCTCTTTTAATAACTTCCACTTTTAAAACATTTAGGGTTTCATTTGTTGATATTAGTTGTTTACTAACATCTCTGTATTTTTCTTTAAATTTCTTGACTTGTTCTTTTAGTTTAAAAATCCACTCATTAGCTTCTTGAATATTATCCTTTAGATCCCTAATTTCTGCTTCTGATGTTTCAAGATCAACAAGAGTTGCTTCTAGTTCAACATTGTTTTCATATGAAAAGTTTCCATACCTTCTGGCTACCATGATTGATTCTTCCTAGATCTTCCTCAAGCAGTTAGGCTTCTTCCAAGGAACCTTGCTCTAATACTAATTGTTGATAGTAAGGAATACTGAGAGGGGGAGTGAATTAGTATTCCACAAAACCACTTCTTAACAAGTTTATTAATCTAATTTCCAAAATTGATAATATGAAAGTAGAATAAGCATAGGAACAACAACCATAAAAACATAACACATGAACACTAGGATTTTTACATGGAAAACTCAAAAAGGGAAAAACTACGGTGAGTATTAGCTCACAATATATTATTATAGCACAATACCGGATTACAAGAAGGCTTGCTGCCTTAGGGCTCACTGCCCAAAGAAATGCTCATTGCAAGAAAGGCTCACTACCTAGAGAAAGAAAGAAGAAAGTCTCACTGCCAAGTTGAACTGCTTAGATTGCATCTACACATACATGGTTACAGCTCCAATGAAGCACAGAAATACTATCTCAAAACTCTTTATCTCTGACTACTCTATTTCACTATTCTATTTTTATGTAGGAACAAGATTGTTGGAGTGTAGGACCACTAAGAGGGGGGTGAATCAGTGGTCTATAAACATTAAAAAAAATTGCACCTTTTAAAGTACTGGATAGACAGTGAAAGAGACTTTAAAGATTTATCAAACACATATTCATAAGTATGATGATAAACATAACATCGAAAACCTTGATCAAATATAAGACATGAAGGTACAAACATAGAGACAATCAAAATGAACCATAACACATGATTTACGAGTGGAAAACCCTCATATGGATAAAAAACTACTCTTGAATCCTTCCACTTTATTATGCCTCACTAGAAAATCAAAACCTCGCTGGTTACAAGTATAGGAGCACCCACTCCTAATTAAGTATTGAAGCACCCACTCTAATCACTCAAGGCCTCACTGACCACACAAGCCTCACTAGCTACAAATAGGCCTCACTAACAATGCAAGCCTCACTAGCTACAATATGCCTCACTAGCAAAATATGATCATAAGGAAGAAATCTCAATTCAGGGGATTGCCCTGATTCTCTACAATACACCAAATGTCTTAACCCTCTTCATCACACATAAAATCTTATTGAGAATACATTGCATGCTTTCTGCATCAAAAATAGACTTTTCTCTGATATTGAAACCTTCTTTACAATTGGCTGCATATTATCTTCATCCTGTGCATATGTCACCTACAAAAACATCTCATTTATCTCTCAATTCTCAAACCAAATATTCACCTGATTCATCTGAATTTACTTTTCAAAACACGTCTACAAAAATATGTCTTCAATGCTGCATATCTCAACACACATAATCTCAATGCACCT